>CM035118.1:93629166-94964703 GCA_020205555.1 Panax stipuleanatus
TTAAATCATATGCGTTAGGAAAGTAAAATCAATGATTAAATTGATTACGTATAATAATATATGATATTATACGAAATGTATACGACGTATAATGAGTTATTATATGAGTATAATACGAGTATAATACGAGAATTATACGTCGTATAATACATTTTATACGAAGTAATAGATTTAATTGAATTAAATCTAAGAATTTAAACTTGTGGGCTGAACCGGCGGGTAAATGGTGGTTTAAACCCATGGGGCACCCATGACCTATTTTAGCATGTGGGGGACATAGGAGAGCACATGTGGCATGTGTAGCATATGGGAGGCATGTGGGAGACATAGTTTAGAATGTGGGACGAGGTGGGTAAGAGGAGTTTGGTCTAATGACCATCCCACCCTTGATCTTGCTTGCCTAATGACCAAAAGACCCTTGGTCTTCATTTTCCTATAAAAGGGAGCCTAGGGCTCATTTGTTTAGTTTGAAAAACCAAGCATGGAAGGAAGAGAATAAGAGGAAGAGCTTGATGCCATCATGGAGCAACAAGAAAAGCCATTAAAGACTTTAATCAGAACACTAAGTGAAGAGTTCAAGAACACTAAGTGAAGAGTTCATAACACTTATAAGGTGCAGTGTTAAACCTTTGAGTTTCATTTTCTTTCAATTCTCATATTGATAAAGAAGTGAAAATGGTTAGAGCATGATTTGTGAGAGAGGAGGATTGATATTAATGGACTTTAAACCATTAATAATCGACAAGTAAATCATAAGTAATGATTAAGAAGTTAAGGAAAAATGATTAGACAAGTGAAAATGGTTAGAGCATGATTTGTGAGAGAGGAGGATATTGTATTAATGGACTTTAAACCATTATAATCAAGAACAAGTAAAATCATAAGTAAATGATTAACAGTTAAGAAGAAATAAATTAAAACCATAATGAATGGTTGACGAAAGATGTTAAAAATGTTAGTGGACGATTCGTATGAGTTATATGAACTCTCCGATGTTATAAGGGTGAATTATCAAACTTAAACGTTAGAATGCGAGAAACATAAAATCATAATGATACTATTGATTACGAACGAAGAACGAACGAAGAACACAAAGAACACGAAAACGTAATGAAGAAAACCATTAAAACTTAGATGTTTAAAATGGTGGGAACATATATGAACACCAATGGATTGATTCCATTTGGTTTGATGTAAAATAATGAGTACAAAGATTCTGCTGAAGTTTACGCGATTAGACGTTAAGCGTCGAAATCGTGAATTTCCCGAATAGAAGTCAAAAGTCGCATGCGATTCAAAAACATTGTTTTTATTTCAACACGTGTATATGTAAACAAGACTTGCGAGAGCAAGAACGAACGAATTCAGAGTTTAACGAATAATCGAGCGTCGACCGTCACGAACGTTCGACGAAAACGTAAAAATGGACGAATCGGTCAATTTTCCGCTGACGATTCAGAATGAATTCCAAATGGATGGAATCATAGAACATGGTATATGTGAATTATTGGCTTGGAACGAGCCAATTCTGAGTTATAACGATCACGTTGCGAGCTCGGAATTTCAGAAATTTTCTAGACTAAGAATTTCTGAGATTCAGGGGCAGCGCTGGTCCGCCTTAACCAGCGCTGACCGCGCCCCATTCTGGGTCTTAGTCCCTGTATAGGTACACGGACCGCGCCTCTTGTAAGGGAAATCTAGCACTGATCGCGCCATCACGGAAAGAATTTTTGACATAGCTATGTTATGTCCCAACTTTTTACATGATAATTATGGGCAAGTATATGAGTTAGATTAATAAAGAGAGATCACTTAAATAATGTGTTTAAGATCAATTTCAAGGATTACACGTTCACAAAACGTATTTAAAATTTTAAGACTCGAAACCTAAATGTGAACTGGGCTCATGGTCTAGTTTGATGCACGCCTCAAGGTTACATGTTATATATAGAGGTGTGGCATGCGAGAATGTAAAGAAATGAGATTAAAACTTACTTAATTTCTATACGAAGTCCAATAATGGGTATCCAATGGAAATAAGTGCGACCTAGCGGACCGATTAGGGTTTCGCTTGTCGTGAGGTCTAACGACTCGACGAGAGTCGGTTGATGACCCACGAAAGATAGTGAACATATAATTCAATTAATGTAACACTTAAACAAGTGAGTTAAATTCTTAAGTAAAGGTTGAATGAGATTAAGAGACGAGTAACGTGAACGCAGGATACATGAACGGTAATAAGAGAATGAAGAACGTATAACGTTTGAAAGAGCCGAGTTAACGTAATAACTTGGATAACACGTTCCGATTGAACGACCGGACGTTATAAGAAATGTAATGAAGATTAACTTAACAAACATTAAGGTTTTAATGTTCAGAGAAGTTTATGTCTAAAATGGAAGTAAAGATTAGTCGAGTAAACTTAGTAACAAGACACGCGAACCATTGAAGTAAAGTGAAGGTTAAACCAATTCATAAGGAAAGTATTTGACTAATTGGTATTTGTTATCCCTTATGTGATATATAGGAATTTCGAATGAGCAGCTCAGCATAAACTAAGCGGTAGCTGTGCGGAAGGCAATTTCTTAACTTCATTCATATTCTGTTATGAATGCTAGTTTCTTACTCCCTCAGATGTTGAACATGAGGAAGTATTCGTATGTGGAAATGTGCGATATTTGTACAAGATGTTAATATGTATGAGGCCTTGTGCCACAATGTTAACACTTCGGTGTTTCAATGAAATAAAATATTCTGGTGTAAACTATTAAGTATGAAAGAGTTCGGTTCATTCATGAACTATTCTTGTTAAGTCTATGCTAATGATTCTAGCTAGAAAGAATGTATATGGAAAAGGTAGAAGGATGAAAGTATGATGTATGTTTTAAATTGATAGGAATCGAAACGTATTCCTATTGTTCGAGTTGCTTCATAACCATTGTTCGGTTATTGAAGACTCAAAAGAATTTCGATTCTTAAGTTGTTAATATTCAACTGCTATGACTTGCTGAGCAATTAAATGCTCACACTTGCTTGAAATAAAAATATTTTCAGCGAACGACGGTAGATATGTTAAAGGACCTAATGAAGATCATGATGATGGATGTACTGCTATGATCTCAATTACCGTTAGCGTCACAAGATGAAGTACTGTTCATGTTATGAATAACGTGAAGAGCAAGCCAAGACTTGGGGAATAGTTAGATTAAAACTATTCTATAGTTATGGTGACTAGTTAAGTCACAACTGTAATGTGATAAGAATAATGTAATTACCATTATTTTAATGAAGGAAATTTTTGAGGTAATAGAACCTGGGAAGGTGTGAATATATCATGTATCTTCATGGGTATAATGATGTATGTATGGAATGGGAAGTATCGAACGCACGAGATTCGGTGGTAAAAATAGGCCAAATTTTGGGGCGTCAAAGATAATATCAAAGCTGATAGGTTATAAATCTTAGGTAGGAGTACCATAGACTATAACCTGAGAGAGAAGGATAAGAAATCATTGAGATAACGATTAAGGAGTATCATCTACGTGATCTTATAAATCGTAAGAACAGGTTTCCTATTAAACGATGGATGGGTTATAGCTTATGGCTATAATAAAAAGGGTGCTGTGAATAGTACGGGGGAAAGAACTCAGATTGAGTGATAAAAGATAGTTCATACGAATTAAAAAAATTCGTAGTAGCAAGTCAAGAGAGAGTTAGAGGGTTGTACTTTCAATTGAGGACTCATGCGATAGTTGAGTGTATGAACTTTTGTTATGGGCGAAGGTTTGTGCTTTGCTGTAACAACCACTAAGTCTATTATAGTGATAATCATTAGAATAGTGATGTCACACTGTCGATGTGTAGATGACGAGAGGGTGAATCCTTTCTCATGTGCATATTTGATAGTAGATTGTATTAAGTTAGGTGCGAGTTCTTGAAACTCATACATATGAAAAGTTTGTGACTCATAGTTGTATGCTATGTTTCTGAGCCCTGAGCGTATGGACAGTCCTTGATTGTTCTTGGATTACATACTGCGAAGATAAGTTCTTAAACACATATGGTTGTGGAAAGTTCTTGAACACATAAAGTGTGGTAAGTTGATGAACTATACTAAGGTATAGGAAGTTAGATTGGAATAAGTTATTTTTAGTATAGATGGCACCTTAAATGCTCGAAGAGGTTAATATTGTCGCAAGTATGACAATGAAGGAAGAAGAAGGAAATTGAAAATTCTAAGTCTTCTAGCTATGCTAGATTTTGAAATTTATTGACATCGTGCGGATGTGTATGTCTTTGGATAAAAAATATTGGTTTTAACTTTTGGAAACTAATGGTTTTTAAAAGAGCTATTCTTTGGATGTCTATGCTAATCATTTCAGCTAGACAAAGTTTGATTTGAAATATCAAAATAAATTTTATATCATCAATGCAATTGATGCATAGGTGTAAAAAGACGGAGTTATTATTACATCTGAACATACCTTGAAGTGTATGACAGTATGTGCTACGACAAAGTCTGAAAATGGCAAAGTCCTCAACGTGCTGTAAATCCGTACGGTATCACGACGTCATTACACGTTTTGAGTTATTGTGAAAAAATTTAAAAAGAGTGGTCGATGTCAATTGATTTGACTGTACGACTATTTCACGTTGGAGCCCAATTTATTGGATGGTCTAAGCTACTTGATTTGGCTAGACAAATGGTTTATCATGTTTAAAAAGAAATCAAGCTTTCTTTGAGAGTTGTCCCAAGCCAAATTATTTTGGTGCGAAATCTGACAAATAAGTCTAAGGTGAACAAACCCACCGTTTGGGGTTGTACAATAGGTTGATCGCCTAATGTACCGGAAGAGGTAGTTTACATTCTTTGTGATTGTAAACTGACCGACAAGGAATTGGTTCTCGTTAAATACTGACAAATCAAGTTCAATGGTTCATGGTTTCTAGGACCCCTCAGCAAAAATGTTTTAAAGGAATCTTATATATTCCTCGTCATTCGTTTAAACTTCATAATTAGTGTGTAGATTATTAAGATTACTGAATGGAGGAAGATGAGAAGTATGGGGCCTTAGTCCGGGATGTCCTTTTATAAATATAAAAGGCAACATATGAAATGTTCTTAAATGAAAAATGGATGATAACTTCTGTAAAGAGAAGTGAGGTTATGGCAATAATTTTGACGGCGAAATTTTTAGAAGAAGGGGTGAATGTGATAACCCGAGATTTTAGAAGTATAGTTGTCAGGATATGTATCATCTGACAATTATAACACAATAATGATCCTTGGGGGGGAGGATGTAGAAGAGAAAATGAGAAGGAATGGTTAGGTAAATACCTAATTGAAAGAGGATGTTAAAATTTTTCAACATAATTAAGAAGAGTTAAGATTAACTCTTTGTGAAAGGTTGTAAGGATAACGCATCCGAGTATGGATGTAGTTTAGAAAATTCTGAGCACGAAATTTTTATAAAGAGGGAAGAATGTGACAACCTAGAAAATCGAATTGTCCAGAAAATTAAGATTAAAGAATTAATAATTAATAAAATATATTTTATTGATTATATTCTATGTTATGTGCTTATTAATCATTCAATGACATAGGATGATTAGAAATGGTGAGGATTCTGGCTACGAGCTGGAATGAACGAGTAAGAATTTTCAAGACGAAAATAAAAGATTTTCGGGAATAAAATATTTTCGAGAAAAAGACGAAAAAGGCACTATTCATGTATAAAACCTAAGGGTGAGGGTTTAACCCCAAGGCTAGGATTTAAGGTTAGGGTTTAACCCTAAGCCTTTTTGGGAGACTGGAATGTCATAATGACATTCTGTCGAAAGATTTGACGGTAATATACCGTGAAAAGTTAAGTTAGCCAAGAAAAGTTTTCTCCGGGAAGAAAATGACAAAAATCGTTATTCATCCGTTTCTCTGCTCGATAATTTATTTTAAAATTCTGAGAAACGCGTAATGATAGGATTTTGAGACGAGATGGAATATGTAATAATATTTCAATTATGGCTCGCGAAGTTTTTGCGTAAGGACTTAAAATCATATGCGTTAGGAAAAGTAAAATCAATGATTAAATTGATTACGTATAATAATAAATGATTATTATATGGAATGTATACGAGTATAATACGAGTAATTGTACGAGTATAATATGAGGAGGATACGAGAATTAATACATCGTATAATATAAATTTTATACGAACTAAATAGATTTAATTTGAATTAAATCTAAGAATTTAAACCTGAGGGTCGAACCGGCGGGTAAACGGGTGATTAAACCCATGGGGCAACCCATGAACTATGTTAGCATGTGGGGGACATGGGAGAGCACATGGTGGCATGTGCTAGCACATGGGAGGCATGTGGGAGACATAGGTTAGCATGTGGGAGGAGGTGGGCAAGAGGAGGTTTGGTCTAATGACCATCCCACCCTTGATCTTGCTTGCCTAATGACAAAAAGACCCTTGGTCTTCATTTGCCTATAAAGGGAGCCTAGGGCTCATTTGTTTGGTTTGAAAAACCAAGCATGGAGAGAGAAGAGAAGAGAGGTGGAAGATCTTGAAGAGCAATCATGGAGCAATAAGAAAAGCCATTAAAGACTTTGATCAAGAACACTAAGCGAAAAGTTCAAGAACACTTAGAAGGTGCAAGTGTTAAACCTTTGAGTTTTCATTTTCTTTCAATTCTCATATTGATAGAGAAGTGAAAATGGTTAGAGCATGATTTGTGAGAGAGTAGGAGATTGATATTAGTGGCCTTTAAACCATTAATAATCAAGAACAAGTAAAATCATAAGTAAATGATTAAGAAGTTAAGGAAGAAATGAGTTAAAAACCATAATAAAATGGTTAATGAACGAAAAGATGTTAGAAGATGTTAGTGGACGATTCGGATGATTTATATGAACTCTCCGATGTTATAAAGGTGAACTATCAAACTTATAACGTTAGAATGCGAGAAAACGTAAAATCATAATCATACTATTGATTACGAACGAAGAACGAACGAAGATCACGAAGAACGTAATGAAAAAAACCATTAAAACTTAGATGTTTAAAATAGTGGGAAACATGGATGAACAACCAATGGATTGATTCCATTTGGTTTGACGTAAAAAAATGAGTAACAAAGATTCTGCGAAAGTTTACGAGATTAGACGTTAAGCGTCGAAATCGTGAATTTCTCGGAAAAGAAGTCAAAAATCATCGTGTGATTCAAAAATGTTAGTTTTTGATTGCAACACGTGTAATTATGTAAACAAGACTTGCGAGAGCAAGAATGAACGAATCCGTAGTTTAAACGAAGAATCGAGCGTCCAACGTTCGTGAACGTTCGACGAAAACGTAAAAATGGACGAATCAGCCAATTTTTCGCCGACGGATTCAGAAATGAATTCTGAATGGATGGAATCGTAGAACATGGTATATGTGAATTATTGGCTTAGAATGAACCAATTCGAGTTATAATGATCACGTTGCGAGCTCGGGAATTTCAAAAATTTTCTAGAATTAGAATATTTTCTGAGATTCAGGGACAGCGCTGACCGCGCCAGTCCGGGTCTGAGTCCCTGCATAGGTAGCACGGACCGCGCCGCTTGTAAGGGAAATCTAGCGCTGACCGCGCCATCAAGGAAAGAATTTTTGACATGGCTATGTTATGTCCCAACTTTCTACATGATAATTATGGGGCAAGTATATGAGTTAGATTAATAAAGAGAGATCACTTAAATAATGTGTTTAAGATCAATTTCAAGGATTACACGTTCACAAAACGTATTTAAAATTTTAAGACTCGAAACCCTAAAATGTGAACTGGGCTTATGGTCTAGTTTGATGCACGCCTCAAGGTTACATGTTATATAATAGAGGTGTGGCATGCGAGAATGTAAAGAAATGAGATTAAAACTTACTTAATTTCTATACGAAGTCCAATAATGGGTATCCAATGGAAATAAGTGCGACCTAGTGGACCGATTAGGGTTTCGCTTGTCGTGAGGTCTAACGACGATCGACGAGAGTCGGTTGATGACCCACGAAAGATAGTGAACATATAATTCACTTAATGTAACACTTAAATAAGTGATTTAAATCTTAAGTAATGGTTGAATGAGATTAAGAGACGAGTAACATGAACACAGGGAACGTGAACATTTCTCGTGAATCGTATCGGCGTTAAGGGAATGTTTTAAGTATACATTGGTTGTATAACTTAGACGTTAATGCATGTTGGCATAGTTAGAGGTAATAAGCCGTAATGAACAGTAATAAGTGAATGAAGAACGTATAACATTGAAAGAATTGAGTTAATGTTAATAACTTAGATAAACGTTCCAAGTTGAATGGGCCGGACGTTGTAAGAAATGTAATGAAGATTAACTTACAAACATTAAGGTTATAATGGTTCGAAGAAGTTAAGTCTAAAATGGAAGTAAAGATTAGTCGCGTAAACTTAGTAACAAGAACGTAAACCATATGAAGTAAAGTGCAGTTAAACCAATTCATAAGGCAAGTATTTGACTAATTAGTATTTGTTATCCCTTATGTGATATATAGGAATTTTGATGAGCAGCTCAGCGTAAACCTAAGCGATAGCTGTGCGGAAGGTAAGTTTCTTAACTTCATTCATATTCTGTTATGAATGCTAGTTTCTTAAATTCCTCATATGTTGAACATGAGGAAGTATTTCATATATGCAAATGTACGATATTTGTAAAAGGTGTTGATATGTATGAGGCCTTGGGCCACAATGTTAACACTTCGGTGTTTCTATAAAATAAACTATTCTGTAATTGAACTATTAAGTATGAAAGAGTTCGGTTCATTCATGAACCGTTCTTGTTAAGTCTGTGCTAATGATTCTAGCCAGACAGAATGTGTATGGAAAAGGTAGAAGGATGAAAGTATGATGTATGTTTTAAATCGATAGGAATCGGAACGTATTCCTATTATTCGAGTTGCTTCATAACCATTGTTCGGTTAGTGAAGACTTAAAAGAATTTCGATTCTTGAGTTGTTAATATTCAACTGCTATGACTTACTGAGCAATTGAATCCTCACACTTCTCCGTCCAAACGAATTTCACCGATTTCCTAGTCAAATTCGTCAGCGGAGTTGTTATCTTGGAAAAGTCTTAAATGAATCTTCTATAATAACCCACCAATCCAAGAAAACTTCTCACTTTGATGGCATTTTTGGCTGATCCCAGTTCATCATAGCTTCAACTTTAGAGAGATCTACCGAAATTCTGTCCTTCTCAATCACATGTCCAAGAAATTGTACCCTTACAATCCAGAATTCACATTTCAAAAATTTGGCGTACAACTTCTCTCTTCTCAATGCCTCTAGTGTTACTTTCAAATGCTCTACATGTTCTTCCTTGGTCTTTGAGTATACCAAAATGTCATCGATAAACACCACCACGAATTTGTCCAAAAACAACTTCAACACTCCATTCATTAGGCCCATAAATGCTGCAGGAGCATTCGTTAGACCAAATGACATCACCAAAAATTCGTAGTGACCATATCGAGTCCTAAATGCTGTCTTTGGAACATCCTCTGGCCTCACCTTCAGTTGATGATAACCACTCCTCCAGTCTATCTTTGAAAAGTATCTCGCTCCCTTCAATTGATCAAACAAATCGTCGATCCTTGGTAATGGATATCTATTCTTGATGATGACCTTATTCAGTTTTCTTTGTCGATGTAAAGCCTCATCATCCCGTCCTTCTTCTTCACAAATAACACAGGCACTCCCCATGGCAATACGCTCGGTTGGATGTACTTCTTGTCCAGTAGCTCTTGCAGTTGTACCATCAATTCTTTCATCTTTACCAGAGCCATCCGGTACGGTGCCTTTGATATTGGAGCCATTCTTGGTGCCAAATCGATCACAAATTCAACCTCTCTGTCTGGTAGAAGTCCTAGCAGATCATCCGAAAATATGTCTATGAAGTCCTTCACGACTGGTATATCTTCTAATTTTGGGTTCTCTTTACGACTATTAACTATATAAGCTAAATATACTACACAGCCTTGTCTTAACAATTTATTGGCCTGCATCATCGTCAGACAACTCGCTTGTCTAGGCGACTTACTGCCATAAAACATAACTTTTGACGGAGTCATAAGGTTAATACATTTCTTCTGGCAATCAATTACAGCCCCATAACTAAATAGCCAATCCATTCCTAGAATAACGTCGAACTCCTCAAGTCTAATCTGGATAAGATCTACGTTCATAATGTTACCCTTAATATCCACCCTATAGTTCTTGTGTACGTACTTAACAGGGATCACTTCTCTATTCGCAATCTCTATGTTCAATGGGTATTCTAACTCGTCTATAGGCAATTCTAAGTTCTTAGCAAAGTCATCGGATATAAATGAACAAGTAGCACCCGAATCAAATAGTACATAAGCATTAACTTTATTGATCGGAATGATACTTGACACTACATCGCGAGACTGCACAGCATCCTGCACTGTCATGTTGAAGGTCCTGGCGGTCGGTCGGTTGGTTGCGATTGGTCCCGTGATAGTTAGAGCATTTCCACCTATGTTTCCCTTGTTCCCTCTTGATCCTACCCCTCCAGATCCCTACTTGGGACAGTCCCTTGCCAGATGGTCCTTTGAGTCGCAATAAAAGCAGGCGCCCTTCTTTAGGTTAAGACAGTTAGGTGCTATGTGGCCTTCCTAACCACAATTGTAGCACACCCGTTTTCCCTTCATACAGACCTCCACGTGAGTTTTCCCGCAGGTCGGACATGCTTCGATTCTCTTCTTCTGACCTCCTTGATGATTTTCAGTTGACGAGTTTTCAGTCCACCTCCTCTTCTGATTGATACTTCTTCCCGTGTTACTACCACTTGCCTTGTTATTTCTTTCTCTTTCATTCTTCTTCTTCTTCTGATCCTGATTGTACTTAGTCACCGCATCGCTTCCACCTTCAGCGAGTATGGCCTTCTCCAGCACCCCAGCAAAAGTGTTCAATTGGAACATTGACACTTTGCTATACAACCAGGGTTTCAAGCCCTGCTCGAATTGCCTAGCCTTCCTCTCGTCGGTGTGCACGTGATACGTGCCTTATTTGAATTCCAGGAACTGAACTTCCATCTAATTCTGTGAGCTGGTCGAAAAGTACAACTCAAAAAACATCTAAACCTCTCCCATGTGATCACACCTTCTCCTCCATGGACCTTGTTTGCCTGCCACCAATAGATGGCCTCTGATTTCAGCATGAATGTAGCGTAAGCGGTCTTCTGGTCCTCACTGACTCTGGCGACGTTAAACACCTTTTCCATCTCCATAACCCAAGTTTGAGCTTCTATCGGGTTCATGGATCCTTTAAACTCTGGCGGTCCCACCGCCTTGAAGTCCTTAAATGAGGTATTTGGTGGATCTTGAAGCTGATTATTCATCACTCCCGTTAGAAGATTTACCAACTGTTGAACAGGGTTCGCATCGGCATTAGCGTCATTGTTGTTTGTTGACCCTTCTTGGGCTGGTCGACGGTTTGGTCTTATTCTCGACGGTATATTTTTGTTTAAGAAATACACTTATTAAATCTTGTTCAATTCTTTAAATATCTAAGACTTAGCTTAAAGATTTTTTAACATAATCACTAAACACATGACATCTCAAATAACTCTGATATTTTATTTAATCAAGAGTTTTAACATAATACAATAGCATCATTACTATTTACATCAACTATCCCGAGATAAAGAATCTACAGGATTTAAAACATCAAAATATTCCTCTATTTATAAGCACATCAAAATTTAAATTATTAACTACCAGACAGGTTTTCACATAATCAAAATGTTCCTATCACTGTCTATCAAGGCGACGAACAGCTTTGTCACGCTCTTCTTCCATAATATGAGACATCGTCCTGCGATCTAGCATGTACCACGGTAGACCTTCGAACTAAATTGCATATCTCATAACCCGATCTTGGGCTTCATCAATAGCATTTTGAAGCGTATAGTGCGTTTCCTCAAGCTTGGCCTTCTTTGCCCGACAGTTATCTTCTGCAAGATCTGCACGTCGTGAATCCCTTAACCAGGCCTCCTCCGTTATGGCAAGCTTTGCTGATTTCTCTTTCAATTCATTCTTCAATTTCTCTATCCCTTCTGACTTTTCTTCACCTTGGCCCTTCTTGTGGATCAACTCCCACTCTACGTCTCCAAGATGTGTGTAAAGAGCCTCCAACTCACCATCCTTCTGCTCGATGGTAGAAGGTTGAGTAACCGTCTGCTCCCTCAGCTCCTGAACAGTATCTCGTAACTCTATATTACGGTCATACAGTTCGTCATACATCTCAGCACTGATAGAGTTCGGTGGAAACTCTTCAGGGTCTTCCTCTTCCTCCTCAGCTACCTCAGCCTGAATCTCTATCTCCTCAGAGTCCTCCTCTGAATCGAACATCGGCTCATGCTCCCGACCATCGACTGTGATCAAAGGAGATGGCTCTCGTCGAATCAACTACTCCCAGACTGTGTGGATGTCTCGGGGCTCCTCCTCTCTAACCTCTCGGGGTACAATGTCCCTAATCTGACTAGGTTCTCCAGCATCCGTCATCCCGACAAATCAAATTTTAAGTCTTAGTTATTACGTGATGCAAATCGATACTCGAGTATATAAGTATAAGCACTTAGCACATAAGTTAAATTATTATCTTCCTTAGAACTCAATAAGAGTTATCATTACTACATTCTCGAAGGCTACTATCCTAAGGTTTTCCCCCACCTAAGGTTCATAACCTACAGCTCCGATACCAACCTATGACACCCCCAAATCCGGGTACTTCAATTTTCATGGGATTTGGTGTTCACTGTGCAATCATCTATCTATCTACCTATAATAAATACAAACCATGCAATAGATAGAAATAAATCCTCCCCTTAAGGGCTTACAACATCTGAATAATAAATACAATCCCAGATCAAACTAACCTTAAACATCTGTGCAAAAAACATAAACAAATAAATAAGTCTTAAACAACATCAAGTCTTAACAATAAACATTCTTAAATTAAATAACAAGTCTTCAACACTTGTTAACTTCCCCCTTGCCTTTGCTAGTGGAAGGCTCGTTAGATCTTTCGTTCTTAACTGCAATGTTATTATTACGCAAGAGTGAGCACGATTGCCCACAAGTATAATAATATAACAACAATATAATAATATGTGAGTGAATCAAAGACTTCTGAATAAGAAAACTCAACTTTTGAATCAAGAATGAATTACAAGAATCAAAAGAACTTCTGAGGGTCATAAGACCTTGAACTATGTCCTAGGTTGTAAAGTGTTTATACTTTAAACCTTTAACAGTCTTAAGACTATGGACTCTACTTCTCGTACCTAGGGAGATCAGACCTTAGTACCATACTGTGCACAATGTCTCAACGCTAAAGCGTAAATAATCCCCTACACAGGGTTGTTCATCTCAGTTTGACATTAGAGTCAGCACCAAAGGAAGTTTGGTTTGGATAAGCTCAATAACAGTTCTAGAATTTAGAACGCTCATCAACTGTGGACTAGTCAAATCAATAAGTGTTCGCTAGTCTTACAAGGTTCAACAATAAACTGATAATCAATTCGAATAAAAATTCTCAAGAGGTATACAATCGAATAAGTATTATATAACTGGAATCATAGTTTAAAAATATTATAACATCCAATA
Source organism: Panax stipuleanatus (assembly GCA_020205555.1). Lineage (NCBI taxonomy): Eukaryota > Viridiplantae > Streptophyta > Magnoliopsida > Apiales > Araliaceae > Panax > Panax stipuleanatus. The sequence goes on from CM035118.1 coordinate 93,642,867, forward strand.
TGAAATCTTGAACTTGAACAATTAAGAACAAGAACTTACTCGATATAGAATACAAGTCTAAGACTTGATAAACGAATAATTTAGAATTTAAGGAACTTGCTCAATAAAAGTAGAGTTTAGAAAATTGCTCAATTTAAAGGTTTAAGTTTAGGAAACTTGCCTCTTGCATAAGCTACAACTAATTCACGTTCCTTATTAAATCCTACATATCAATACATTCATAATACCCATTAATCATAAGTTCGATATACATATTGAATCACAACATTAGTCTTTGAACACGTTATTAGACTTTACAAATAACGGTTTAAGTTATGAAATTAACTTACAAATTATTTACATAATGTAAGTTATTACCATCTCATTATATGCTTAACATGTATTCATGTTCATTGCATTAGGTTTTTAAACACATCTTTGAAAACTTGAACATTTAGAAAAATTCTGAAATTCTGCAGGTAGGGCGCGGCTACGCTCCAATTACTCTTTGGAGTGGCGCAGGCGTGCTGCACGACGCGAGGGCGCTCCATTTGTTCCTTGGAGTGGCGTGGCCGCGCTGCGACGCAGACCCAAATTCTGCAGTTCGCGAAGAACACACAGAACAGCCCAATTAACTCCAATTTATACAAATATAACGATTTGTAATGTTACCCATGAAGTATAAACTTCACAGGAACATTATAAATCGATTCTAGCATGCTTCTAACACTTTAATTCACATAATTACACAAATCAAAACAATTAATTTCGTTGTTTTCAATATGTTGTTAAACTTTGAGGAAAAGCATGAATTTCGACGTTACAAATTCGTTAATATACCAAATTCGTCCGTTTAAATTCCGTTTTATTCGTTTAAACATGTATAATTATATTCCATCGTCAATTTAAAGTTAAACAAACGATTCAAGCATTTAATTTGTACTTAAAGGCCATATGGGCCATATATACAACTTTTATACTCTATAACTTTTAAAAAAAACCCAATTAAACTTGATTACATGAAATTAATCACTGTGATTCATGTATACATGATATATAACATGTTATTCATATATACTAACACATATAAGATCACAACCTACGTTAATTATCAAAAATAGTTCTTAACAGAGGATTTTAAAAATACGTAAATGAAAACTTTGTAATTTTTCAAAACTCTAATTTAGACATGCTTTCATAGATTAATTACTCTAAAACAGATATAATTCACATACAATTGAGTCATATATGCTAATAAACATTTAACATCAAATAATAAATAATAACTCATGAAATTTCATTTTCAAAAAACTCAATTGGGAGAAAACATAATACGTGAAATATAAAACTTAGATGAGGTTTTACCCTTGCTTTCTCTGTTTGAAGGTGATATAAACTTGAATTCTCCAACTCTTCTCTAATCAATTCTTTCTCTCTAATTCTGTCTGTGTATTTCTCTTTAAGTTTCCATCTAATGAACTTATAAAAATAGGAAATGATATAAGATATAAGTATACGTATATGTTATAAGTATAAACTGATGGGTTAGTGGTGTCAGTTAACCCATAATGGGTTACTGCTCCAACTCCCCTTAGGGCTATGTTTGGCTAGCTCCTACTAACTCCTTCCCATTTAATTTATTAAACCCTTATTATATAGTTAATTGTCACACTTCTAATTAATTAATAAATTTTATTTAAATTAATTAAATAAAATATAATAAATTCACATTAAATTACATAGTCATATAATTAAAATTCACATTTATTAATTATGTCAACTCATTAAATCTCTAATTTATTATTAAATTAATTAGATTAACATTACGCTTATTTAAATAATTCATTTAATCAAATAAGCTCAATTAAATACATACTTGAACATAAAAATTCTCCACATTAATTTAACTAATGTAACACATATAATTAAATTAATCTACTATAATTCCATTAATTAATTATTCAACTCAATAATTAAAACATCAAAAAACATTCATTTATTCTAATAAATATTTAAATTAAATTACAAAAATCTCATTCGTCACATCTTTCCCCCCTTAAAAAGATTCTGTCCCCAGAATCACGGTTCAATAAAAATTTCGTCCCGTTACATTCTCCCCCCTTACAAAGATTCTGTCCCCAGAATCGCTTACACATAAATTAAGTAAATAAATATGAGTAATTATTTATCATATGCTTTTCGGTGTGGTTCCTCCAAATTACCTTAACAGAAGCTATAACTTTATTTCTGAGAACTTGCTCTTTCCTATCAACAATCTGAATAGGAATTTCTTCATAGGATAAATCTTTCTCAAATTATAGGGGTTCATACTCAATCACATGTTTGTAATCGGGTTTGTAGGGTAGTAAAACTGAGGCAGACATTGTCGACATTCTCTAGTGCCGGAGGTAAGGCTCCTCATATGCGACTTCTCCAATCCTTCGCAGTACCTTAAAGGGTCTAATAAACCTCGAGCTTAATTTTCCCTTCTCACCGAATCTGATCTTCCCCTTCCAAGGAGAGACTTTCAAAAATACAAAGCTTCCGGATTCAAATTCTATGTTCTTACGGTGTGGATCAGCGTATTTCTTCTGCCTATCATGAGCTTCTACCAGTCTTTTCCGGATCACTTTGACTATCTCTGCTGTCTGCTGTACTAGCTCTGGACCTAGCAATTGTCTCTCGCCAACTTCATCCCAGTATAGTGGAGTTTTACACTTTCTGCCGTACAACGCTTCGTAAGGCGGCATGCCAATACTAGCATGGTAACTGTTGTTGTAATCGAATTCAACGAGCGGTAGGTGATCATCCCAATTTCCTTTGAAATCCATAATGCACACTCTCAACATATCCTCCAATGTCTGGATCGTTCTTTCACTCTGCCCGTCTGTCTGAGGGTGATAGGCTGAACTCATTCTCAACTATGTCCCCATGCATTCCTGTAGTCGCTTCTAGAAGTTCGAGGTAAAGCACAGATCCCTATCGAAAATAATTGACACCGGAACTCCGTGCCTCGAAACAATCTCTTTCACATATAACCTTGCCAACAGGTCTAAGTTGAATCTGATTCTGATCGGAAGGAAGTGTGTGGATTTCGTCAATCGGTCAACGATAACCCATACTACGTCGTAGCCTTTATGAGTCGTCGGAAGGCCAACCACGAAATCCAGTGTAATATGTTCCCATTTCCATTCTGGGATCTCTAAAGGATATAGCAAACCACTCGGCCTTTGATGTTCTACTTTCACTTTCTGACATGTCAGACACTTTGCAACACACTCAGCAACATCTCGTTTCAAATTCGGCCACGAGAAATATTGTCAAAGATCCTGGTACATCTTGGTACTATCAGGGTGAATCGAATACCGTGAGCTATGAGCCTCGCTCAAAATGTCCTCCTAAATCTCTGGCACTGACGGTACCCAAACTCTGCTCTCAAATCTCAGTAGTCCTTCACTGTCTATCTTGAATCTCAGCTCGGTTCCTTTAGATATCTTCTTCTTCACCTTCTCACATTCTTTGTCTTGAAGTTGAGCTTCCTTAACTTTATCCAGCAAGGTTGTACCAGCTTGCATCTAGAACAGCTTCTCGTCAATCTGCATCGGATACTTCACTTCCAATTCCAGCTTCTCCATTGCTAAAATTAGCTCCTCCTAAGCAGTCAACATCATCAACTTCTCCCGACCCTTTCTGCTTAAGGCGTCGGCAACCACATTTGTCTTATCTGGATGGTATAAGATCTCACAGTCGTAGTCCTTAATTAACTCCATCCACCTTCTCTGGCGCATATTCAAGTCCTTCTATGTAAAAATATATTTCAGACTCTTATGGTCTGTATATATTTCACACTTCTCCCCATAAAGATAGTGCCTCCATATCTTCAAAGCAAATACCATAGCAGCTAACTCCAAGTCATGGGTCGGATACCTGTTCTCATAGTCCTTCAATTATCGTGACGCATACACAATGACCCTGCCGTTTTGCATAAGCACACAGCCTAGTCCTTTATGTGACGCATCACTATAAACCACAAAATTTCCTGTGTCATCCAAAAGAGATAACACAGGTGCTTAACTCAATCTTTTCTTAAGATCTTGAAAGCTTTCCTCACACTTCTCCGTCCAAACGAATTTCACCAATTTCCTAGTCAAATTCGTCAATGGAGTTGCGATCTTGGAAAAGTCCTGAATGAATCTTCTATAATAACCCTCCAATCCAAGAAAACTTCTTACTTTCGACAGCGTTTTCGGCTGATCCCAGTTCATCACAGCTTCAACTTTAGAGGAATCTATCGAAATTCCGTCCCTTATCGATCACATGTCCAAGAAATTGCACCCTTTCAATCCAGAATTCACATTTTGAAAATTTGGCGTACAACTTCTCTCTTCTCAACGCCTCTAGTGTTACTTTCAAATGCTCTACATGTTCTTCCTTGGTCTTTGAATATACCAAAATGTCATCGATAAACACCACCACAAATTTGTCCAATAACGGCTTGAACACTTCATTCATTAGGCCCATAAATGCTGCAGGAGCATTCGTTAGACCAAATAACATCACCAGAAATTCATAGTGACCATATCGAGTCCTAAATGCTGTCTTCGAAACATCCTCTGGCCTCACCTTCAATTGATGATAACCACTCCTCAAATCTATCTTTGAAAAGTATCTCGCTCCCTTCAATTGATCAAACAGATCGTCGATCCTCGGTAATGGATATCTATTCTTGATGATGACTTTATTCAGTTCTCTATAGTCGATGCAAAGCCGTATCGTCCCGTCCTTCTTCTTCACAAATAACATCGATGCTCCCCACGGCGATATGCTCAGTTGGATGTACTTCTTGTCCAGTAGCTCTTGCAATTGTACCATCAATTCTATCATCTCTACCGGAGCCATCCGGTACGGTGCCTTCGATATTGGAGCCATTCCTTGTGCCAAATTGATCACAAATTCAACCTCTCTGTCTGGCGGAAGTCCTGGTAGATCATCCAAAAATACATCTATGAAGTCCTTCACGACTGGTATATCTTCCAATTTCGGGTTCTCTTTATGACTATCGACTATATAAGCTAAATATCCTACACAGCCTTGTCTTAACAACTTACTGGCCTGCATCATCGTCAGACAACTCACTTGTCTAGGTGACTTGCTACCATAAAACACAACCTTTGACAGAGACGTAAGGTTAATACATTTCTTCTGGCAATCAATTACAGCCCCATAACTAAATAGCCAATCCATTCCTAGAATAACGTCGAACTCCCCAAGTCTAATCGGGATAAGATCTACTTTCATAATGTTACCCTTAATATCCACCCTATAGTTCTTGTGTACGTACTTAACAGGGATCACTTCTCTATTCGCAATCTCTATATTCAAGGGGTATTCTAACTCGTCCATGGGCAATTCTAAGTTCTTAGCAAAGTCATCGGATATAAATGAACAAGTAGCACCCGAATCAAATAGTACATAAGCATTAACTTTATTGATCTGAATGATACCTGACACTACATCGCGAGACTGCACAGCATCCTGCACTGTTATGTTGAAGGTCCTGGCGGTCGGTCGGTTGGTTGCGGTTGGTCCCGTGATAGTTAGAGCATTTCCACCAATGTTTCCCTTGTTCCCTCTTGATCTTGCCCCTCTAGATCCCTACTTGGGACAGTCCCTTGCCAGATGGTCCTTTGAGCCGTAATAAAAGCAGGAGTCCTTCTTTGGGTTAAGACAGTTAGGTGCTATGTGGCCTTCCTGACCACAATTGTAGCACACCCGTTTTCCCTTTATACAGACCCCCAGGTGAGTTTTCCCGCAGGTCGGACATGCTTCAATTATCTTTTTCTGACCTCCTTGCTGATTTCTAATTGACAAGTTTTCAGTCCACCTCCTCTTTGGATTGATAAGTTGTTACGCACATCAATAGAACGGTCACACGTGCAAACTGCCACTCATCTATGGGGATGATAAAATCTCCTGAGTATTAATCGTAGCTGTCTAGCCGGCCAAAGCGATCGATTAAAAATTCTAGTGACACCACATGCCCCGCAGTAATCTCCTTAATGACTACTCTGCATCTTAAACTAGGCATGGTCATGAACGGTCGTCTCATGTCACTAATGGTTGTCCTGGCACAGGGCAGATCTAATGCTAAACCCGTGAGGCGCTCATACTCCTCCAGCGTAGGAGTCAACTCATGAAGGCCAAACCTGAAAAGCCTACATCCAAGAAAGACAATCAAGATTGATGACCCATGTTGAGAGGACCCAACGACACCTCAATTTTGTTCCATCAAATCCAAAGCCAGTCTCTAAAGGAAGAAGTAGCGATGCATTAAGACAGCCAGTTCCAGTGATGAAATAGCATACATCCTAAGATGCAAACCTTCAGCAACTCATCACTCCTGAAGTGCGAGAAGACTTGATCTTGTTTGACTTACAGAAGAATAGGGACGACCATTATGAAAAAGTCGATCTTATACCCGATGATCTGTTCCCTAAGCCAAAAACCACAGATTAAACCTCACAGATCAAACCAAATACGGTTAAAGCCATCATATCACCAACCATCACAAGCCCTTGAGTCCAATTCAGTGGAATCCACAGGCCTTTCGATATCAACCATAAAATTTAATTGCGCCCATAAGTCAGAAACAATGATTAGGCCATCCAAACATCAAGGTCCATATCCACTACCTGTTCACTCTGTGGCTTATGATGTAAAAGACTCTTACGATCACAACGTCTTATCAGTCCATCTGTCAAACATACAACAAAGCAATCACCCCAGATGATAAGCAAGACTGGGGTAAGTTTATAATCAACGATAACCCGAAGTTGGGACCTTTACAACAAGACTGGACCAATTTTAAAAATCGCGACAAACTCAACACTGGGGCATTCATCAACCATCCAATTAAAATGCACCAGTCGGCGCCATCAACACGGTATGTTATCTTCAAAGCTTCCATTATTAGCAATTCAGTATGATCAATCGATCTTTTCCAATCAAAATTTTCTTAGAATACTACGATCCACTGATAAGGTACGACTCTTTCATCCCTTTATGTGCTTTTAATTTCCAGTTACATGCATTGGCGATGGTATACATGTTAAGTATAGATAAATCTTGTGTTAGAATCCTAGAAAAAGGTTTTAAAAAAGAGAAGGTTTTTGCTTAACTTGTTATGAATTAAATTAATTTCGATAAGCGTCCATGGAGCAAGAATCACGGGAACGATTAGAGAATTAAGACAATTCAACTATTTCATTAGGCATGACATCCTAATTTAAAGCTCTTTTTGGAACAGACTTGACCTCATACGCATGTCTGCACTTTGCTATTGCCCTGACTCTTAGTTGTGGGGTCTAAAACTATAGCGACTGGGATGAAAGTTAGTAGCTAGCCTAATATCTTGAACTGTGGCCTAGGTTACTCGAGTTATTAAGCCTGAGGGGTGTCTTTACACCTGGTGCCCTAAAGCCATCTGGTTTGGGAGCCACCGGCCCAACGCTCGTTACATGGGTAACTTAGTGCCTCAGAAAATGAGCATTACAAGAAGAAGAAGGAAAAACCTGAGCAGATCCGAATCGTGGCCTTGGTTACTCAAGTAAGTAATCCCGAGGGGTGTCTATACACCTGGTTCCCTAAAGCCGCCTGGTTTGGGAGTCACCGGCCCAACACTCGCTACACAGGTAATTTAGAGCCTAAGGAAACAAATCTTGTACAAGCTCAAGCGAGGATCAAATAGAGTAGACTGCCTGAGTTGTCTCGAAGTGTGGCCCTTGTTACTCGAGTAGGTAAACTCGAAAGGGTGTCTTTACACCTAGTGCCCTAAAGCCATCTGATTTGGGAGTCATTGGTCCAAAACTTATTACATGGGTAACCCTGAATAGCCTAAGAAAATGAGACAAAATTAAGCGAGGAAAGCAGAAAATTTTTGAAAGATATAAATGAGATCATCTAAAGTCATAAACCCCTACTAAGACATATGATGTTAATTCTGTGAAGAGCAGTGGTTAGAGCAAAGATGAAGTGTCTCTGATAAAGGGAGATAAGTCTTTTGATTCTGATCCTACCCATAAAAAATGACCATGGATGCTTAAAAGTTTTCTTGTAATTTCATAACTTGTCAAATAAAAATTTAGATTTCCTTAGGAAAAATTCATTTTCAAACTCAATTTCAAGATCTTTAGAGATCAGATAAAAGCTTAGTGAATACAAGCATTCAATTTCATAAACTTTAACTTTAAATGCCTCATTCACAAGATCATACTAATCCCGAAGGCTCGAGCCGTCAAGCTTTTGGCATATTTTGTTAATTGTCTAATGTGCAAGATATTACTCACTCTGGATGTAGTCAACAAATTGAGGTTCTTCTATGAACCCCAGTAAACAACTTGCGAAAAGGCTGGGGCATTTTTTGATTCCAAGAAATGGAAGGAGTCCAAGGCGGGATCAAGCCTCTCATCAAAAGGAAGGGGAAGAACTCCTAAAAGAAATCAAGGCGACATAAGCTTGTCCCTCCACAAAAAGGGAAAAATTCTCAAGAGAGTCCTTAACTCGAAAAAAATAGATGACAAAAGGTCTATCAAATGAAATCTACATCATGAAACATGTCAACCTACGCCAAGTCCTCACAAGTCGAGGCCTCTACACCGAAGTTCAAATTTGGGTAATTGATATGCGGTATTTATATCACATATCAGATTCGCTCAAGCTTAAGACGTTGCTTGTTTTTCGTTATTTATTATGCTTTTGCATATATTTTGTTGTTATTATGCTCTCCCTTTTTGATGCAGGGCTTTTTGAGTCATCTCCAGCTTGCAGGGGCAATTGTGTCATTTTCTACACTCTGGCGCCGCAGCGCCAGAGCCCAGCCTTTAGCTCGCGCCGCAGCGCCGACCCCATGGCCGTGCTGATATTATCTGGCGCTGCGGCGGCCACAGGACTTCTTAATTTCACGCCGCAGCGTTAGTGGCGCCGCAGCGCCACCAAATAGTTGTATGCTCCGCGCCGCAGCGTCACCTCCGGTGTCTTGACTGGTTCGTTTTTAATGACCTAAAAGACTTGGAGACATAGACGCGGAGGCGAGGAAAAAGAAAAAGACAGAGTAGATATCTGGAGATTCTAGAGCAGAAACAAGTATTATTCTTTGGGAGAATAGTCATTGCATTCATAGACAGCTCAGGAGTTCCACGAAGAAGAGAAGACTTGGAGACAGAAAACCCACAACAGGAGTTTTCTTATTCCAAATCTCTAAGTTATTTGTGTATTACTGAGCAATGTTGAATGTGATAGAAATGTGTATTAGCACCATGGTTATGAACTAATACCTTTTTAGGATTGCAATGTAACCTAGTGTTTAGCCTAATTAACTTTCTCTCCTATTTATATTAATGAATCATTTTGGGAATGGGTTGTTGTATTTCTTGCTTATTGACTAAATGCTTGACAGAGTTTTGGTAGTGATATTAATGGATATTGAAGATTGGACATTAATATCTGGCTTTTAAAATACAACAACACTTGTTATGCCCTTGTCTAAAGGAATGTATGCATAAACTGCTAAATAGGATAGACATATCTCTATTTGCCTTGTGTAGTCTTGAGACCAATCTTATTGACCCTAGTCTAGTTGTTTTCATCGATAGACATATTGTGATTCATCTAGCTAAGGATGTGCATTTGGCCTTCGACAGAAGCATATGCATAGTTCATTTCTCGGCTGACCATTCCTTGATTTGTTTGTAATGTGGAGAGTTAGGAGTTTAGGCGACGCATTAGGGGAATTGTAATCCTAGCTTGTCTCACTACTACATCTTTTATTTCTCCCGCTTCCTTTAGTTATAATCGCATAGTTGATAATTCCTCCACCAATCATTTGTTTAGATAAGACAGTATAGTACTTACTTGAGTATTTGATTTGCATTTAAGACTTCGTCCTCGTGGGTACGACACCCTACTTCTTATATTACTTGTTGACCGCGTATACTTGTGCGTTAATTGTCGTTACATAAATCGGACAACAAGTTTTTGGCGCCGTTGCCGGGGACTTAGTAATATTTGTTATCAATATTAAAGCTAAGTCATTACAATCTTAATTTAGACTAATTTTATCTGTTTAATTTTCTTTTCAGGTGATCTCAACGGCGTATGCCACCTCGAAGGGGTCGGAATATAATACCTCTCGATCCCGAGGTTGATAGAACGTACAGACGCCTGCAAAGAGAAAAAGCTCGGGGCCTAAATACTCCTGTTACAATGGCTGAGGAACTTCAGAAATCTTTAAGGGAGCATGCTATGCCTCACATCGCAGATTTGCAAGCGAGCATTCTTAGGCCCGCAATCCAAGCAAACAATTTTGAGATCAAGCCGGGCACCATCCAAATGTGCTCCAATATTCAGTTTGGGGGATTACCAAATGATGACCCCAATGATCACTTGATGAACTTCTTGGAGATCTGCGATACGTTTAAATGCAACGGAGTGACTGACAATGCCATCAGACTGCGATTGTTTCCCTTCACTTTAAAGGACAAGGCCAAGAGCTGGCTACATTCACTTCCGTCAGGCTCCATAACCACATGGGATGACCTGGCTCAAAAGTTCGTGGCAAAGTTCTTCCCAACTGCTAAAACCGCCAGGCTCAGGCACGAAATTACCTCTTTTATTCAATTTGAGTCAGAGTCTTTGTACGACTCATGGGAGCGATTCAAGGATCTTCTAAGAAAATGCCCCCACCATGGACTGCCAGAATGGCTTCCCATCCAGACATTCTATAATGGGTTATCTGGAGCTACTCGATCGAGTATTAATGCCGCTTCTGGAGGAGCGTTCATGTCTAAGCATCACACAGCGGGGTATGAATTGGTGGAAACAATGGCGGCCAATAATTATCAATGGCCAAATGATAGGCAAGCCCCTAGAAGAGCAGCAGGAATATATGAGGTAGATCCAGTCACGCAATTAGCGGCTCAGGTTGCAGCGCTAACTAAAAGACTTGACACCATGGGAGTGCAAGCTGTGCAGAATGCTCAGAGTGTCGCATTGTTGTGTGAATTGTGTCAAGGGAGCCACACAACTGATCAGTGTGCCATAAGCCCCGAGTCAGTTCAATTTGTTTCCAACTACGGGAGGCAGCAAAACGCAAGTCTCCCTACTCATTATCATCCGGGCTTGAGGAATCATCCAAACTTGTCTTGGGGCAACACACAGAGCAATCAAGCACAACCACAGACCACCAGGCCTAATTTCTCAAACCCTCCCGGTTTTCAAGCTCAAAATCAGTTCAATCAACAACCACAGAGTTCTCATAATCAGTTCCACCATCCACCACCTCATCAGGAAAGAAAACCTAGTTTGGAAGATCTCCTGTCTCGATATATTGCCCAAAATGAGACAAGGAGCAGTAATCAAGAGGCTTCCATCCGGAACCTTGAACTCCAAATGGGACAGTTGGCCTCTGCTTTGAATAGTCGACCGCAAGGCACATTGCCGAGTGACACTGATGTCAACCCGAAACGGGATGGGAAGGAACACTGCAAAGCAGTTACACTCCGAAGTGGGAAAACTATAAATGAAAAGGGTGGAGAGAGTCCTGTAGTGCAAGAAGAAGTGACTTTAGAGGAATCTATTGTGGAGAAAAGTGATGATAAGCCTGGGGGTGAGGTAAATGCTCAAGAAAGCCCTTCATCACCAACCCCTACAGTGAACACAGCTAGTCCTCCTATCCCGCAGTTGCCATTCCCCCAGCGCATGCAGAAACAAAAGCTTGATAAGCAATTTTCTAAGTTTTTAGAAGTTTTCAAGAAGCTTCACATAAACATCCCATTTGCAGAGGCGTTGGAGCAAATGCCGAGCTATGTTAAATTCATGAAAGACATATTGTCGAAGAAGAGAAAAATGGGAGATTATGAAACAGTGGCTCTGACTGAGGAATGCAGTGCTATTTTACAGAACAAGCTCCCGCCAAAACTGAAAGATCCTGGAAGTTTCACGATCCCATGCACTATCGGGGACCAATTCATTGGCAAGGCCTTATGTGATTTGGGGGCGAGTATAAATTTGATGCCTCTGTCAATATATAAGAAACTTGGACTGAATGAAGCCAAACCCACAAGTGTTACTTTGCAATTGGCGGATAGATCTCTCACGTACCCGAAGGGGATAGTAGAGGATGTGCTTGTTAAGGTGGACAAGTTAATCTTCCCAGCGGACTTTATTGTCCTGGATTTTGAGGAAGACAGGGAGGTCCCGATAATACTGGGTAGACCATTCTTAGCAACGGGGAGAACCCTTATAGATGTGCAGAAAGGGGAGCTGACTATGAGAGTACAGGATCAGGAAGTGACTTTCAATGTGTTTAGGGCAATGAAATATCAGAACACCCCTGAAGACTGCTTTCAGATTAAAGTGCTTGATGATGCAGTCAGGGAAGTATTCTCAGAAACATGCATGACAGACCCTTTAGAAGCTACACTAAGAGGTACCAGAGCTAATGAAGAGGGCACCCATGTTGAATTTGCTAACTGGCTGGATGCACCCCAGAGATCTACACAGTTCCAAAGACAGTTTGAGTCGCTGAATGATCCAAAAGCATCTACTTCCAAATCCCAACCATCTGTTGTAGAACCTCCTGTCCTTGAGTTAAAGCCCCTGCCCAATCATCTGAGGTATGCATACTTGGGAAATTCTTCCACTTTGCCTGTTATAATATCTGCATCTTTAGATGAAGGCCAGGAAGAGAAGCTACTGCTAGTGCTTAAACAGTATAAAACGGCACTGGGGTGGTCGATTTCAGACATTAAAGGGATCAGTCCATCCCTTTGTATGCACAAAATCCTACTGGAGGAAGGATCCAAGCCGACCATTGAACATCAGAGGAGGTTGAACCCAATAATGAAGGAGGTGGTCCGGAAGGAAATCATTAAGCTGCTAGATGCGGGCATTATATACCCTATCTCGGACAGTCCTTGGGTCAGTCCCATTCAATGCGTGCCAAAAAAGGGCGGTATGACAGTAGTAGCCAATGAGAATAACGAGTTGATTCCAACCAGAACGGTGACTGGATGGAGGGTGTGTATGGACTACAGAAAGTTAAACAAGTCAACCTGTAAGGATCACTTCCCTTTGCCATTTATTGATCAGATGCTCGATAGACTTGCTGGGCATGCTTACTACTGTCTGCTAGATGGTTATTCTGGCTATAATCAAATTTCTATTGCTCCCGAAGATCAGGAGAAAACAACGTTCACATGTCCGTATGGGACCTTTGCCTTTCGGAAAATGTCCTTTGGGTTGTGTAATGCTCCTGCAACATTCCAACGTTGCATGATGTCCATCTTCTCTGACATGGTCGAAAAGACCCTCGAGGTTTTCATGGACGATTTTTCTGTATTCGGGAGTTCATTTGATAACTGTCTGGTGAATTTGACTACCGTTCTCCAAAGATGCGTTGAAACTAATCTTGTATTGAATTGGGAGAAGTGCCACTTCATGGTAAAAGAGGGCATTATTCTGGGCCACAGAGTATCAGATGGTGGTATTGAAGTAGACAAGGCTAAAATTGATGTCATCAATAGTCTACCGCCGCCTACATCAGTGAAAGGGGTTAGGAGTTTTCTTGGGCATGCAGGTTTCTATAGGCGTTTCATCAAGGATTTCTCAAGGATAACAAAACCGCTATGTTCACTGTTGGAAAAGGATATGCCTTTTCAGTTTGATGAAGCTTGCCTCAGAGCATTTGAACTATTGAAGGAAAAACTCATTTCGACTCCTATTGTGGTAGCTCCTGATTGGACTTTCCCTTTTGAGCTCATGTGTGACGCCAGCGATTTTGCAATTGGGGCAGTATTGGGGCAGAGAAGGGACAAAGTGTTCCACACGATCTATTACGCCAGCAAAACATTAACTGATGCTCAGTTAAATTACACCACAACCGAAAAAGAATTGCTGGCAGTGGTGTATGCTTTCGACAAATTCCGTTCCTACCTCATTGGAACAAAAGTGACTGTGTACACAGACCATTCGGCCATTAAATATCTGATAGAGAAAAAAGATGCAAAGCCCAGGCTGATAAGGTGGGTCCTTCTTCTACAGGAGTTCGATCTGGAGATCCGCGACAAGAAGGGGACAGAAAATCAGGTAGCAGATCACTTGTCGAGGTTGGAAAACCCTCCTCATTCGGGAGACGCAATCAAAGACATCAATGATTTTTTCCCGGATGAACAACTGTTTGGCGTCCAAAGTAAAGCCCCGTGGTATGCGGACTTTGCAAATTTCATCGCTTGCCAAGTGCTTCCTCCCATCTTGAGTTATCAACAAAGGAAGAAATTCCTACATGATGCAAAACAATACTTTTGGGACGAGCCCTTTTTATTCAAACAGTGTTCAGATCAGATTCTGCGGAGATGTTTGCCAGAGGAGGAAATCGAAGGTGTGCTCCATCATTGTCATTCCTCTAATTATGGAGGACATTTTGGGGGCCAAAGAACTGCTGCTAAAGTACTCCAATCTGGGTTTTACTGGCCTACCCTGTTCAAAGATGCACACCAATATGTGATGCACTGTGATAGATGCCAAAGGGTAGGAACCATCTCAAGGAGGCATGAATTACCGCTGCAGAATATCCTTGAAGTAGAGTTGTTTGATGTATGGGGTATTGACTTCATGGGACCATTCCCGTCGTCCTACAACAATCTTTATATTCTTGTCGCGGTTGATTATGTCTCCAAATGGGTAGAAGCAGTCGCCTTGCCTTCTAATGATGCTAAGGTGGTGCTTAATTTCTTAAGGAAAAATATTTTCACTCGCTTCGGTACTCCTCGGGCAATAATCAGTGATGAAGGGTCACATTTTTGCAACAAATATTTCGAAGCACTTCTTGCTAGGTATGGGGTGACCCATAAAATAGCCACAGGTTATCATCCGCAGACAAGTGGCCAAGCAGAGATCTCTAATCGAGAGGTTAAGCGTATCTTGGAGAAGATCGTTAATCCTAATCGGAAGGACTGGTCAAAGAAGCTTGATGATGCCTTGTGGGCATACCGCACCGCTTACAAAACGCCTATCGGAATGTCTCCGTATAGGCTTGTTTATGGCAAGGCTTGTCATCTTCCTGTGGAGCTAGAGCACAACGCATATTGGGCTATCCAAAAGCTCAATTTCGATATGGATGCAGCAGGTGAACGAAGATTATTACAACTCAATGAATCAGACGAGTTTCGTCTGCACGCGTATGAAAACGCTAAGTTGTATAAGGAAAAGACAAAGCGGTGGCATGACAAGAAAATTGTCGAAAAGGAACTTCGAACAAGGCCAGAAGGTGCTTCTTTTTAACTCGCGGCTGAAATTATTCCCAGGGAAGTTGAAGTCCCGATGGTCGGGGCCGTTCACCATTGCTAAAGTGTATCCTCATGGGGCTATTGAGGTCGAAGACCCGCATTCAGACAAAACCTTCAAAGTCAATGGACAACAGTTTGAAACACTATTGGGGCGGCGAGGTCGATCGACAAAACACCTCCATCACCTTGGGAGACCCGGTGTAAGGCGGGGCGAAAGTCAAGCCGACGACTCTAAATCAAGCGCTTGATGGGGAGGCAACCCCATCTCAGTATCAAAAATATCCTTGTGGTTTTATTTAGTGTTGTTTTCTTTAGTTATCATTAATGCAATTGTTTTTCTTTTCCTTAGAATTTTTGAAGATGTTAATTTAGTGTGTTAATATGTAGTTTAATAGTTTGTATAATTGTTAGTTTGTTTGCTTTGTCTAGTAGTTTATCTGGGTTTTGATTCAGGTTTTTGGGTAGTGCAGGAAAAGAAAGCACAGTTCTCGCGCCGCAGCGCCAGGAGGTAGTCTGAGTTTCGCGCCGCAGCTCCAATCACCACGCCGCAGCGCCATATCCTTAATATTTTTTTGCGCCGCGGCGCCGGCATATGCTGGAAGCTACTGGAGAGTTGCGCCGCAGCGTCCGAATGTCCCGCCGCAGCGTCAATATTTCACGCCGCAGCGCCGAAAATGACGCCGCAGCGCCAAGAAGACCCTATCCCGCGCCGCAGCGCCATGCATCACGCCGCAGCGCCATCACCGTATTTTTATGTTTAATTGAGGCTTTTAGGTTCAGTTGCAGTGTTCCTCTTTTCTCTCTCACACATCTCCCTTTCTCCCAACGAGTGCGGCAAATCAACCGTCACTCCCAATTCGGCTTCTGAGCATTTGGGGCCTTCAACCGTCGTGCAGTTATTCTCCTTCATTCTATTAATAAGCAAGCCAAGGTACAGGATTTCGCAGAGTTTGTTTTGTTCGTTTGTGATTTATCTTTCTATTGTCCTTTGGTTTTGTTGGCTATGGGTTCCAAGCGTCCTCGCACTAGTATAGGTCCTCCTCCGTCTTCCAGAGCTGCTCCTCCTCTTTGGGATGCTGTAAAATTCCCGAGTGAGGAAGCATGGAAGCGATATGCCCAAAATTTCTCAAAGAGGAGTTTGGTGCCAGAGAGAGGACTAAGGCCAGATGACAAGATGGATGGCCATATGAATTCAATGATTATAACTATGAAATGGGTTCACTTCACCAAGCCGCCCGAATCTGCAGTTATTTCAGTAGTTAAGGAATTCTATGCAAATGCTAATGCCGATGGTCCTGCTTCGGTGCCAGTTCGGGGTAAGTTGATCAAATATGACAGTCGAACAATCAATGCTGTGTATGGGACTCCAAACTACGAGGGTAAGGATTATCTGGAGTCTGGGATGCGGAGTTACAATACTGATGAGATTATAGCAAAGCTCTGCAAGCCTGGTACCGTGTGGAAAACCAATGAATTCCACGGTGAAAAGACCTCTTTCCCCCATCAAGCCTTGAGTCGTTATGGTAAGGCGTGGTACTCTTTTATTTGTGCCAATATCATGCCAACACGCCACCTGAGCGATGTAACAAGGGAGAGGGCAGTACTGCTTTATGCAATTGTCATGGGGCTGAAAGTTGATGTGGGGGTTCTTATCCAGGATTCAATTAAAAAGGCCATTAGGAGCAACGTCAATTCCGGCCTCCCTCATCCTTCTCTGATCACACGCCTATGCAAAAGGACGGGTGTGGTATGGGAGAAAGACGACATCACTCAGCCGCCTATGGCTGTCATTGATCATCACGTTATAGCCCGTTATGGAGTATGGGATGGGGGACCTCCGTCACACCCAAAGGGTCAAGGATATTTACCGGGGCCTCTGCCGCCTCCCTCATCGGAAGCTGGTACCTCCGCTCAAGTGCCTGAGCCCCCATTTCTGAGGCTATGCCACCCGGGGCCTTGGCAGAGATCTTAAGCAGTCTTAATTTTCTCCACAGCAAGGTGGATACAGTGGCTCAATGGCAGAGCCAATTCAATCACTATCATGCGGAGTTCGCAAATACAGTGTCCAGTATCTATTATGCTCAAGGAGGAGACGACGCAGAGTCCATGCCCTTTCAATTTCCAGAGCCTCCAGTCTTTGCGCATTATCCTCCACCATTTCCAGCCACAGGAGAGGATCGCGAGGAGGATCCAGCGGATGCCAATGTTGAAGCCGATGATGATGGCGGAGGTGATGGTGCTCCAGAGGGTGAAGGCCAGTGAGGTCATTGGCAAATTTCAAGTTTGGGGGAGATTTCCTGTTTTTAGTTTTATTATATATGAATTGCTGTCATGTTTCTTTTGGGCGGTTTAGCCCCTGACTATCTATTTTTCTTTTATGCTATGTTTGTGGATGTTTTCGGTTTATTTTGGGATGCATGTTATGATGCAGTGGTGCGTTGGTTTTATTAGGTATATTAATGAATGTTTGGTTTATAATATTTAATTGCTTGTGTTTTATTTTTGTATATAGTATTTTGCTTTCGCTTTGGCTTTCTTGTAATTTTTGGTTGTATTGTTTATAGCCATATTTTGGGAATTGTGCAGATTTTTGGTTTACTTGATGCCATGTGTTATGGTTTCTCCTTTTTGGACAGGGTCATGCCTATTTTAGTTGGATTTTTCCCCCTTGTTAACCCCGTTCTATAGCTGTGAATATGCTGGGTGAGGGTGTTTTAGCTGTCAAATTTTTTTGAATCGTGGCTAATGACAAGCGCCATGTAGTTATGGCTGTCTCTTAGAGTTGTGTCAAGCATGTATGAGTTAGGGGTTGTGAATCGATAAGTCGAGACTGTTTTTGATCCGTCTTTCTTAACAAGAGCCGATCAACTGTTTTAACTAATTATGTTTAGATTTTACGTCGCGCGTTTATTTCTTTGGGAATATGTTCATTCTTATAAACTTTCATTTCTGCAAGGTAATAAAGGGCTTGGGTGTTTGTTTTCAGTTTTGGATCTTGGGCTCTGGCATGTTGTATAACAAAATATAATAGAATTAATTGAAACGGAGATTGAATATCGAAAGTCTTGCGGTGGGTCGAGATGGAGCGTAAAACGCACTCGCCCATAAACGCAGGACCGATGTTGAGATGGAGCATAAAATGCACTCGTCAAATAATCTTCAGATTTCTTAAAGTCTAATTTGGCTTATGTTGATTACGTGGCCTTTGCTGCTAGAGTGATTAGATTCATAGGGGTGTTTTACGCCTAGTGCCCTAAAGCCGTCTGGCTTGGGAGTCACTGATCAAAAGCTCATTTATGGGTAGCTCTGTCTAGCCTAAGGTAATTAAGGACTGTCCGAGTCAGATTTTTGTTGTCTTCATGCTAGAGCCTTTTGATCTTTTCCTGTGATTGCATCCTAGTCTTAATGCTTGTTGATTGTTTAAGTTGCGTAGTGTGCATATTGTTTTTAGCATTCGACTGTGCGAGTTTTTTTTGAGCTATGTTTAGTTAGGACGGTTGATCTTCGCACGCATTGAGTGGATCGATTACAGTCTCATGCTTGCAAATTCGATTTAAAGCCCCTTTCATGTCATTGATTGTCCTATTCTGAGAGAGGCTTTATAAGTACGCTTTGAAGCCGTGGTATTACTCTATAGTTGTAGTTTCCATTCGCGTCTTCCGGTAGTGTGGGTGTGGATGTTAGATAGTTTGCTTGAGGGCAAGCAAATGCTTAAGTTTGGGGGTATCTGATATGCGGTATTTATATCACATATCAGATTCGCTCAAGCTTAAGACGTTGCTTGTTTTTCGTTATTTATTATGCTTTTGCATATATTTTGTTGTTATTATGCTCTCCCTTTTTGATGCAGGGCTTTTTGAGTCATCTCCAGCTTGCAGAGGGCAATTGTGTCATTTTCTACACTCTGGCGCCGCAGCGCCAGAGCCCAGTCTTTAGCTCGCGCCGCAGCGCCGACCCCATGGCCGTGCTGATATTATCTGGCGCTGCAGCGGCCACAGGACTTCTTAATTTCACGCCGCAGCGTTAGTGGCGCCGCAGCGTTAGTGGCGCCGCAGCGCCACCAAATAGTTGTATGCTCCGCGCCGCAGCGTCACCTCCGGTGTCTTGACTGGTTCGTTTTTAATGACCTAAAAGACTTGGAGACATAGACGCGGAGGCGAGGAAAAAGAAAAAGACAGAGTAGATATCTGGAGATTCTAGAGCAGAAACAAGTATTATTCTTTGGGAGAATAGTCATTGCATTCATAGACAGCTCAGGAGTTCCACGAAGAAGAGAAGACTTGGAGACAGAAAACCCACAACAGGAGTTTTCTTATTCCAAATCTCTAAGTTATTTGTGTATTACTGAGCAATGTTGAATGTGATAGAAATGTGTATTAGCACCATGGTTATGAACTAATACCTTTTTAGGATTGCAATGTAACCTAGTGTTTAGCCTAATTAACTTTCTCTCCTATTTATATTAATGAATCATTTTGGGAATGGGTTGTTGTATTTCTTGCTTATTGACTAAATGCTTGACAGAGTTTTGGTAGTGATATTAATGGATATTGAAGATTGGACATTAATATCTGGCTTTTAAAATACAACAACACTTGTTATGCCCTTGTCTAAAGGAATGTATGCATAAACTGCTAAATAGGATAGACATATCTCTATTTGCCTTGTGTAGTCTTGAGACCAATCTTATTGACCCTAGTCTAGTTGTTTTCATCGATAGACATATTGTGATTCATCTAGCTAGGGATGTGCATTTGGCCTTCGACAGAAGCATATGCATAGTTCATTTCTCGGCTGACCATTCCTTGATTTGTTTGTAATGTGGAGAGTTAGGAGTTTAGGCGACGCATTAGGGGAATTGTAATCCTAGCTTGTCTCACTACTACATCTTTTATTTCTCCCACTTCCTTTAGTTATAATCGCATAGTTGATAATTCCTCCACCAATCATTTGTTTAGATAAGACAGTATAGTACTTACTTGAGTATTTGATTTGCATTTAAGACTTCGTCCTCGTGGGTACGACACCCTACTTCTTATATTACTTGTTGACCGCGTATACTTGCGCGTTAATTGTCGTTACATAAATCGGACAACAGTAATGAAAGAACAGGCTACATCCTCCAGGACGTCAGCAACCCCCGGGTCATCAGGTAAGCCAGTATCTAATCTAGCAGGGTCGCAAGTAAAGGGCTCGCCCCTTTTCATAACAATGATCCAACCGTCGGTGTCAATCCAGCGTAGCATCGGGGAAAGATCCGGTGATGTAAGTCGTTGAACACTACTTTAGCGAATATATCGAGATATCTCCTAGTAAAGCCATCAGTGTCTGAACCGTCAGAGGGACCAGCACCAGGTCCAGATTCAGAAAGAAAAATAGAAACCTCTACGAGATCCCCACCAAAGACGACATATGAAAGGGGAACATCCGAATCTGCTCTGCGAATAACAAGAGGAACCACACGGGAGTTGAAGCTGATAGGCCTATCAAAATCCATACCTGAAAAGAAATTCCAAATTGCCTCAGTAAGGGTGAGGTATGGTTCTACATTATTGCAATTAAGAATATGCATCAACCTAGGATAAATTAAGATCATCACATCATGCCTGGTCCGCACATGTGCAACAAGCGCTATATCAGCGCACATCTCCATTAAAAAATTAAGCATGCATACCCAATAGAGTTAAATATGCATACGTATTAAATACCCAGAATCGAGCAAAAATTCTATTATTAAAAACTACCATCAGGGTAGGCACCGTTGTCAACTACCAGCAGGGTAGGCACCGTTATCAAATACTATCAAGGTAGGCACCGTTGTCAACTACCATCAGGGTAGGCATTGTTGTCAACTACCAGCAGAGTTGGCACCGTTGTAAATTACCAATGTAAACATCGGGAAGATTCGATGATTTCAAAACATCATCCCCAGCAGAAAATTAGAAAACATTTTAGTTTATCTTCAGTAAACAAGCATCGACAACACCGATGGAAATCAAACCGGTGGAGTTAACACCAGCATAGGCATCAGTAACACTGATGAAAGTCAATCGTTGAGATCAGCCCCAACACAGGCATAATCCATGACAGGTAAGGGTAAGCAATTTGTGATACGATATGCGATTTGCAATGCGATTTGTAATATAATTTACGATACGATATGCGATTTGCGAAGTGCAAACTGCGATTTATGAAAACATTTTAACATTTATTGCATTGCGATTTGCATCATTAAATATATATCTTATCATATTTCAAGTGTCTAGTAATCTTTGTCATGTTCATTTCATTGCATTGCATAAACATGACAAAGATGGGCATCTATAGACACTCGAAATTTCGTTTTCCTGTTACTAACCATACAAGAGGGCAAAAGCGTGTTTTTACACTCTGGAGAACAACCCTGGAGGATTACGACATCAAAACCGAACCCCAGAGAAAGCCCCAGGAAATCATCAAGCTAACTTCAGAGATAACCCTGAAGACAGACAAAAGTCAGCAACAGTCGAATCCCGGAGATAACCCCGAGAGAAAGACATTTGTAGCCACGTCAAGCCCCGACAACAACCCCGGGAGGTACATTCAACCTTCGAAGACAGTCTCGAAGCATCAAATCATCCCCAGAGACAACCTTGAGAGACCAAGACAACCTCGTAGATAACTCGGAAGAAGAACAAAGTCGGCTAGGATCCAAACCTCGGAAACGATCCTAAGAAACAGTCGAAAACTATGTCAATCCTGGAGGCAACCCCTGGAATAGAAAAATGGTCATTTTACTAACTTGATATCAAATCAAGTCAAAATCAAGCAAAATCAATGCCATGAGGGTCAGAAAGAACCATAATATCAATCCCGAGTGAAAACAGCACAAAATAGCTTAACAGACGGACTGCGAAAAAAACGATTTGGTTATAAACCCATCTTTTTGATTCAAAAAAGGTCAAATCCCATATCATTGAGTATCTTTCAAAAAGGGCTTTCCGAAAAGTTATAGCACGCCTCAAACGGACGCTCTGATCAAAAGATAGGAAGGTTTGAACCTGACATCGCGTCGCTCGGAGTGCACGTACTTCAAGATGATGATCCCCACCAGTTGTGGCCCACGAGGAGCCGCAGCTCTACTCGCAGCAGCCGTGAGTAGACCCGCTACCATTTTGGTCTATAAATGAGACCCCCCACCCTTGGCAAAAAAGGAAAAAAAATAGAAAAACGCTCTGAAACTCTGCCCATGTTGTCCCTTAGTCCTACTTCTAGTACTCCAAACTAAGATTTTATTTTTCTAATACGTTTGTATAAGTATATTCTAAAACATATCAAAAATTAATCAGTGGAAATGTCCATTTGAAGCCTGCCGAGTGGCAAAGAGCCCGTGTAGCAGTCTATTGTAAGTATTTTTATGATCAGAAAATTCTTATTACTTCAATACACATATGTGAACGTGCGTATTGTTGGGTTTCTACGAAATCGTGATGCAATCAAATTGCAAAAATTAGCGGAAGCATGGTATATCAGAGTTTAAAAAATTTCTACAAAACCATTACCCGGATCATCCTTTATGCAAATTATTAATTTAAAACGATAAAGAAGAAGTTATGGAATCATACCCTTGTAAAATGAAGCTTCCACAGGTACGAGTTCAACTCCTTGTTCTTCGTGATCTCCTTAAATTTCTGGGTTAGATTCCTTCCTTTGATCAACGTTAGCCACCCAAGAGTTTGGCCTCTAGAGGTGATCCACCAAGGAAGATGAATTATCAAGAAGGAGGGTGGTTGGCTTAGTTTTCTATCCTCTATAGAAAAGGAGTACTCTCCAACAATTGGAATTGTCTCAACTGATATCTATTATAAGGCTCCTCTTATATAGATATTGGTCAACCCTTCTAATCCTATTAGACATGGGATTTTTTTTAATTAATTAAACTCCTTTAATTAATTTAGGCTTCCCACCACATGGGGAATAATTAATTAAATTCATTTAATTAATTTGTCTCCTAATCTTATTAGGAATAAATGAGAGTACTAATATTAAATTAATTACTAAACTCCTTTATAAATTAAAATAATAATAAGTGTAATAATATTAATAAGACTCCTCTTATTAATTTATATTTAATATTTCAAAAATATTAAATAATAAACATTAAGCTATTTAATTTATTCTATCACTATAGATTAAATTAATTACACTTAATGCATTATTACGATTATGTCATTACTTTCTTAAATAATTATTCTTCCTTTTATGGTGTGACCCTTTAGGTTCTCTATATTAAACCGGTTGTGAATAAATCAATTAGAACAATTCTAATCTTATTTAAATAAATAAATTAAACTAATAATCTATTTAAATAAATAATATTTATTCTACAATAGGGATAAGTCTCCCTAGCGATCAACGACTTTTCAGATAATATCGATTTCAACATTAATCATAAAAGAACCTGTGAGTAAATAGTTACCATACAATTCAATCCTTCCACCATACAATGTCACAATTAAATATAAGACATGAATTTACTGTCAAGTCTTATTTTATTTAATTATATGTATTTCGATTAGAAAATGCACAACTCCAAATAATGCAAATTAGAAACTCCTTTCTAATTTCATTTTACCTTGGCCAAGTATTCTTGGGTTGTCATTTAACGAATCACATAGGACATATCTCCTCTTTTACTAGAGGTGGTAGATTCTTTATTGATCATTCATTATCTCCATATGTAACTCATTATACCCAAGTATACCCTATATATGCCTTAAAAGGTCTTAAGGAATAAGTCAAAGTATAATTTGTTACATACAAGATACTATGATGATCTCAAGTCCAATGATCACTTGTACTACTTTCACATTAGGAATTCCTATTGACAGGCGAGTAAAACTCCATTAGGTATTCCATAGCGAGTCACGTTCAGTGAACTTATTCTCCAATAAGCACCTACATACTTGCTTTAGTGTCTCCACACAAATGATCATGAGATCAATCATCCTCATCCAATGACCAAGCAACATATGTACCAATCTATCCGGATTTACTAATCCCCTTTTTAGTAATCCCACGATTGGGAACTATTTTAGTTTTAAAGCTTTCTAAGAATTTAGATCTCATTAGCATGATAAACATCATGATTCTAAAAGCATTGCTTAAAACTATAGGTTATTTACATATTATAAAAACAGCACCATGTAGATAATTAAATGCCTTTAATAAATGAATATTTTATTAATAAATAAATAAGATTGTTTACAAAGTATATGCTTTATCATCATACATGATTGGCTTGTATGCGCACTACTATCAATCTCCCACTTGCACTAAAGCCAATCGCCATGGTATCTCATACCCATCTTCTCTAAGTGACGATCAAACTGCTATTGTGTTAAAGCTTTAGTAAATGGATCTGCAATGTTGTCTTGAGAGTCTACAAGCTCCAAGGTGACGTCTCCTCTTTCAATGATCTCCCTGATCAAGTGAAATAGCCACAACACGTGTTTAAATTTCTGATGAGACCTCGGTTCCTTAGCCTGTGCAACTGCTCCTGTGTTGTCACAGTAAATGGGAACTGCTTCTCCAATGCTAGGAACCACACCAAGTTCAGTTATGAACTTCTTCATCCAAACAGCTTCCTTTGCAGCTTCACTTGCAGCTATATACTCTGCTTCTGTCACTGAATCAGCAACTGTTTGCTGCTTGGAACTCTTCCAACTCACTGCGCCTCCGTTCAAGGTAAAAACATACCCCAAAATAGATTTACTGTCATCTTGGGCCGTTTGAAAACTTGAGTCTGTGAAGCCCTCGAGTTTTAATTCAAACCTACCGTAGACAAGAAAAATATCATTAGTCCTTCTCAAGTATTTTAGGATATTCTTCACTGCCTTCCAGTGCTCTTCTCCTGGATTCGACTGGTATCTTCTCGTTACACTAAGTGCATGAGCAACATCCGGTCTAGTACATATCATACCGTACATGATAGATCCTATTGCAGAAGCATAAGCGATCTTACTTATACGGTCTCTCTCCTCATGTGTCTTTGGGGCCTGTTTCTTGGAGAGATGTATTCCATGGTTCATCGGCATGAGACCTCTTTTGGAATCTTCCATGCTAAATTTCTTTAGCATTACATCAATGTACGTTCCTTGGGATAAACCAAGCATCCTTTTAGATCTATCTCTATAGATCTTTATCCCCAAAATATAGGATGCTTCTCCCAAGTCCTTCATGGAGAAGTGTTTAGATAACCTATTTTAATCTATTGTAGCATAGGAATGTCATTCCCTATTAGTAATATATCATCAACATATAATACAAGGAATGAAATTGCGCTCCCACTAACCTTCTTGTACACACATGGTTCATCGTCGTTTTTGATAAAATCAAACTCTTTGATTGTCTCATCAAAACGAATGTTCCATCTACGAGAAGCTTGCTTCAATCCATAAATGGATCGTTGCAGCTTACAGACTTGATTTGTTCCAACCTTTGAAACAAATCCCTCTGGCTGTGTCATATACACATCCTCCTCAAGTTTCCCATTGAGGAAGGCCGTTTTCACGTCCATCTGCCAGATCTCATAGTCATTATAAGCTGCAATCGCAAGCAAAATCCGAATGGACTTGAGCATAGCTACTGGTGAAAAGGTTTCATCATAGTCAACTCCTTGTCTTTGTTTGAAACCTTTTGCAACCAGTCGGGCCTTATAGGTCTCTACCTTACCGTCCGCTCCAGTCTTTCTTTTAAAGACCCATTTACACCCAATAGGCTTAATGCCTTCAGGTGGTGAAACCAAAGTCCATACTTTGTTTTCATACATGGAGTCCATTTCGAATTTCATGGCTTCAAGCCATTTCCCTGAGTCTTTATTACTCATAGCCTGTTCGTAATTCAATGGATCATCATCATTCATGATGTGTACCTCATCGTCATCCTCTATAACGAATCCATACCTCTCTGGTATTTTCGGTACTCTTCCAGATTTACGAACAGGGTGTAGTATAGTAGGTTCTTCTACTTGGTCAGGTACCTGACTTTGATCCGTGATAATTTGTGGTTCTTAAACTTCTTCAAGATATATCTTACTCCCACTGACCCCTTCATGGATAAACTCCTTTTCCAAGAAGGCAGCATGTTTCGCAACAAACACCTTTTGATCTGTTGGATGATAGAAATAATACCCTAAAGTTTCTTTAGGGTATCCCACAAATCTACACTTATCGGATTTAGTCTGTAGCTTATCATTTTCAAACTTTTTGACATAAGCTGGGCGACCCCAAGTCTTATCATGCTTAAGATTTGGTTTCCACCCCTTCCACATCTCATATGGAGTCTTTGGGGAAGATTTGGTAGGTACCTTGTTAAGTAGGTATGCAGCCGTTTCTAGGGCATATCCCCAGAAAGAAATTGGAAGGTCGATAAAACTCATCATGGATCGAACCATGTCCAACAGTGTTTGTTTCTCCTTTCAGATACTCCATTTAACTGTGGTGTACCTGGACGAGTCCATTGTGAGATTATACCATTTTCTTTGAGACAATTGAGAAACCCACCGCTTAAGTATTCTCCACCTCGATCTGATCGAAGTATCTTTATACTCTTGCCCGTTTGTTTCTCTACTTCACTTCTGAACTCTTTGAACTTTTCAAATGATTCTGACTTGTATTTCATTAAATACACATATCCAAATCTTGAGTGATCATCAGTGAAAGTAATAAAATAAGAATACACACCCCATGCATTTGTTGTCATAGGTCCACAAACGTCTGTGTGAATCAATGCCAACAACTCTGTAACTCTTTCTCCTTTTCCACTAAAAGGAGATTTAGTCATTTTACTCATGAAACAAGATTCACAAGTTGGATATGATTCATAATCAGATAACTCAAGGAGCCCATCTTTATGCAACTTGGATAATCTTGTTTCATTGATATGACCGAGCCTACAGTGCCACATGTAAGTATAATTAATATCATCTCTTTTCCTTTTCTTAGTTTGTTCAATTTGAAAAATATTTTCTTGTAAGTCAAGTGTATAAAGTCCATTTCGCAAATTTCTAATACCATATAAAATATCGTCTTTATAAATAGAACAACTATTGTTCTTTATAACAACGTTAAATTCTTCCATATCCAATACAGAAATTGAAATAATGTTTTTAATAATATTCGGAACATAATAACAATTATTAAGATAAATGGACTTTCCCGAAGGCATTGCTAAATAATAAGTTCCTACAGCTAATGCAGCAACCTTTGCTTCATTCCCCACTCGTAGGATCACCTCATCATTGTTCAGCTTTCTACTTCTGACCAGTCCCTGCACAGTATTACATATGTGAGAACCACAGCCGATATCCAATACCCAAGTAGAATTATGACTTTCAGAAAAATTAATTTCAATCATAAACAAACCTTGATTGGAAGTCGAAGCTTTTCCAAGCTTCTTCTCTGCTAGATACTTCTTGCAGTTCCTTTTCCAATGTCCCGGCTTGTTGCAATGAAAGCACATGCCTTTAGCTGGTTCAGGTTTCTTTTGTTCCTTTTCTTTCCCCTTTCCCTTAGCCTTCTTGGATTTCTTCTTTTCAGAAGATACCTTGGGCCTCTCCTTTTATTGGAAGAATCCACCATCAAGATAGGGTTCTTCTTGGATGGGAAGTGACCTTCTGTAGTTTTCAGCATGTTAAGCAGCTCAGGCAAGCTGACATCTAGCTTATTCATGTGAAAATTAAACACAAACTATGAAAAGGTCTCAGGGAGTGACTGCAAGACCAAGTCTTGACTCAACTCCCCATCCATGACGAACCCAAGCTGTCCAAGGCGTTCAATTAAATTGATCACTTTTAGGACATGAGTCTCGACAGCAGTAGCCCTCGGTCATCCGAGATCGAAAGAGCTCCTTAGATATCTCATATCTAACAGTCCTACTCTGTTCACCATACAACTCCTTGAGGTGAAGCAGCATAGCAGGAGCATCCATATTTACGTGCTGACGCTGAAGCTCGTTATTCATGGATGCGAGCATGATGCATTGAGCCACAGATGCATCATCTTGCCATTTATTGAAAGTGGCAATCTCTTCCTCAGAGGCTGTTTCCAAAACAGATTCAGGGATAGTTGAATTTAGGACATAAGAAATCTTTTCAGCAGTGAGAACAATTCTCAGATTTCTAAGCCAGTCCTCATAATTTGGCACAGTAAGCTTATTTGCATCAAGTATGCTTCATAGTGAGATTAGTGATTTTGACATTTTTAAAATTCTGCGTGTGAAAAGACAATATTTTTAGCAATATGATTAGAAATTGTTACAAGAAACGTGAATCCCTTTGAATATGATTCGCCTTTTTGATTTGCACGAATCCGAGCAGTATGAGAGAAAAAAAATGTTTTCGTTTATATTTTTTTTTCTTTCTTTTCATAAAAATAATTTTATACAATTAAATTATGCCCAAAAAATTATTTTAAATACATACTCATACATACAGATGGAATCAAAATAATTAATAATTGCATAAAGGTTTGGCTCTGATGCAACTGTTGGGTTTGTACGAAATCGTGACGCAATCAAATTACAAAATAAGCGGAAGCATGGTATATCAGAGTTTAAAAAATTTTACAAAACCATTACCCGGATCATCCTTTATGCAAACTTATTAATTTAAAACGATAAATAAGAAGTTATAGAATCATACCCTTATAGAACGAAGCTTCCACATGTACTAGTTCAACTCCTTGTTCTTCGTGATCTCCTTAAATTTCCGAGTTAGATTCCTTCCTATGATCAACGTTAGCCACCCAAGTGTTTGGCCTCTAGAGGTGATCTACCAGGGAAGAGGAATTATCAAGAAGAAGGGTGTTTTGCTAAACCTTAGTTTTCTATCCTCTATAGAAAAGGAGTACTCTCCAACAATTGGAATTGCATCAACTGATATCTATTATAAGACTCCTCTTATATAGATATTGGTCAACCCTTCTAATTCTATTAGACATGGGATTTCATTTAATTAATTAAACTCCTTTAATTAATTTAGGCTTCCCACCGCATTGGGAATAATTAATTAAATTTATTTAATTAATTTGTCTCCTAATCTTATTAGGAATAAATGAGAGTACTAATATTAAATTAATTACTAAACTCCTTTATAAATTAAAATAATAATAATTGTAATAATATTAATAAGACTCCTCTTATTAATTTATATTTAATATTTCCAAAATATTAAATTAAACTATTTAATTTATTCTATCACCGTAGATTAAATTAATTGCACTTAATACGTTATTACGATTATGCCATTACCTTCTTAAATAATTATTCTTCCTTTTATGGTGTGACCCTTTAGGTTCTCTATATTAAACCGGTTGTGAATAAATCAATTAGAACAATTCTAATCTTATTTAAATAAATAAATTAAACTAATAATCTATTTAAATAAATAATATTTATTCTACAATAGGGATAAGCCTCCCTAGTGATCAACGACTTTTCAGATAATATAGATTTCAACATTAATCATAAAAGAACCTGTGAGTAAATAGTTACCGTACAATTCAATCCTTCCACCATACAATGTCTCAATTAAATATAAGACATAGGTTTACTGTCAAGTCTTATTTAATTTAATTATATGTATTTCGATTAAAAAATGCACAACACCAAATAATACAAATTAGAAACTCTTTTCTAATTTCATTCTACCTTGGCCAAGGATTCCTGGATTGTCATTTAACGAATCACATAGGACATATCTCCTCTTTTACTAGAGGTGGTAGATTCTTTATTGATCATTCATTATCTCCATATGTAACTCATTATACCCAAGTATACCCTATATATGCCTTAAAAGGTCTTAAGGAATAAGTCAAAGTATAATTTGTTACATACAAGATACTATGATGATCTCAAGTCCAAGGATCACTTGTACTACTTTCACATTAGGAATTCCTATTGACAGGCGAGTAAAACTCCATTAGGTATTCCATAGCGAGTCACGTTCAGTGAACTTATTCTCCAATAATCACCTACATACTTGCTTTAGTGTCTCCACACAAATGATCATGAGATCAATCATCCTCATCCAATGAGCAAGCAACATATGTACCAATCTATCCGGATTTACTAATCCCCTTTTTAGTAATCCCACGATTGGGAACTATTTTAGTTTTAGAGCTTTCTAAGAATTTAGATCTCATTAGCATGATCATCATCATGATTCTAAAAGCATTGCTTAAAACTATGAGTTATTTATATATTATAAAAACAGCACCATGTAGATAATTAAATGCCTTTAATAAATGAATATTTTATTAATAAATAAATAAGATTGTCACGAAAGTATATTCTTTATCATCATACATGATTGGCTTGTATGCATACTACTTTCAATCTCCCACTTGCACTAAAGCCAATCGCCATGGTATCTTATACCCTTCTTCTCTAAGTGACGATCAAACTGCTGTTATGTTAAAGCTTTAGTAAATAGATCTGCAATGTTATCTTGAGAGTCTATATGCTCCTCTTTCAATGATTTCTTTAATTAAGGTGCCGCAACACATGTTTATATTCAAGATGAGACTTACGAACTATTCCTAGTTCTGTAATGAACTTTTCATCCGAAACATCAACTTACAGCTTCACTTACAGTTATATACTTTGTCTTTGTCACTAAACCAACAACCTTTTGTTGTTTGGAACCGTTTCAATTCACTGCACCATCTTTTAAGGTAACAACTTACCCTAAAGTGGATTTGCTATCTCCTTGGTCAATCTGAAAACTTGAGTCTGTTTAGCAGTCTAGTTTAATTCAGACTCATCATGTGATATGATGACATCCTTAGTGTCAGTTAAGTACTCTAAGATGTTTATCACTGTCTCACAGTGATCTTCTCCAGAATATAGGATGCTTCTCCCAAGTCCTTCTTGGAGAAGTGTTTAGATAACCAGATTTTAATTGATTGTAGCATAGGAATATCATTCCCTATTAGTAATATATCATCAACATATAATACAAGGAATGAAACTGCGCTCCCACTAACCTTCTTGTACACACATGGTTCATCGTCGTTTTTGATAAAATCAAACTCTTTGATTGTCTCATCAAAACGAATGTTCCATCTACGAGAAGCTTGCTTCAATCCATAAATGGATCGTTGCAACTTACAGACTTGATTTGTTCCAACCTTTGAAACAAATCCCTCTGGCTGTGTCATATACACATCCTCCTTAAGTTTCCCATTGAGGAAGGCCGTTTTCACGTCCATCTGCCAGATCTCATAGTCGTTATAAGCTGCAATCGCAAGCAAAATCCGAATGGACTTGAGCATAGCTACTGGTGAGAAGGTTTCATCATAGTCAACTCCTTATCTTTGTTTGAAACCTTTTGCAACCAGTCGGGCCTTATAGGTCTCTACCTTGCCGTCCGCTCCAGTCTTTCTTTTAAAGACCCATTTACACCCAATAAGCTTAATGCCTTCAGGTGGTGAAACCAAAGTCCATACTTTGTTTTCATACATGGAGTCCATTTCGAATTTCATAGCTTCAAGCCATTTCCCTGAGTCTTTATTACTCATAGCCTGTTCGTAATTCAATGGATCATCATCATTCGTTATGTGTACCTCATCGTCATCCTCTATAACGAATCCATACCTCTCAGGTATCTTCGGTACTCTTCCAGATTTACGAACAGGGTATGGTATAGTAGGTTCTTCTACTTGGTCAGGTACCTGAATTTGATCCGTGATAATTTGTGGTTCTTGAACTACTTTAAGATATATCTTACTCCCACTGACCCCTTCATGGATAAACTCCTTTTTCAAGAAGGCAGTATGTTTCGCAACAAACACCTTTTGATCAGTTGGATGATAGAAATAATACCCTAAAGTTTCTTTAGGGTATCCCACAAATCTACACTTATCGGATTTAGTCTGTAGCTTATTATTTTCAAACTTTTTGACATAAACTGGGCAACCCCAAGTCTTAACATGCTTAAGATTTGGTTTCCTCCCCTTCCACATCTCATATGGAGTCTTTGGGGCGGATTTGGTAGGTACCTTGTTAAGTAGGTATGCTGCCGTTTCTAGGGCATATCCCCAGAAGGATATTAGAAGGCCAGTAAAACTCATCATGGATCGAACCATGTCCAACAGTGTTTGATTTCTCCTTTCAGATACTCTATTTAACTGTGGTGTACCAGGAGGTGTCCATTGTGATATTATACCATTTTCTTTAAGACAATTGCGAAACTCACCGCTTAAGTATTCTCCACCTCGATCTGATCGAAGTATCTTTATACTCTTGCCCGTTTGTTTTTCTACTTCACTTCTGAACTCTTTGAACTTTTCAAATAATTCTGACTTCTATTTCATTAAATACAGATATCCAAATCTTGAGTGATCATCAATGAAAGTAATAAAATAAGAATACCCACCCCGTGCACTTGTTGTCATAGGTCCACAAACGTCTGTGTGAATCAATGCCAACAACTCTGTAACTCTTTTTCCTTTTCCACTAAAAGGAGATTTAGTCATTTTACCCATGAGACAAGATTCACAAGTTGGATATGATTCATAATCGGATAGCTCTAGGAGCCCATCTGTTGGCCGATTTATCGGTCAATATATTCGCGCAAGTACTGCTAAGAGAGTTCCTTAACCTGAAAAACATAAAACAAGAGAAAACACATTAAACTCACAAGATTGCTTAAGTTTAAGCAACCGAATGAGTTAGAAAGTATCTAAATAAGTGGTCCTAAAACCACTTATCAAATACCCCCAAACTTAAACGTTTCTTGCCCTCAAGCAACCAAAACAAAGCTAAAAGGCATATGCAATGCACTATATACAATGTATGCAACCTACGCTATCATGAATGCAAATCCAGGTACCAGTCAGTATTGAATCAAAGCAATGCCTCAGAAAACCACAAGATAATCAAACAGAAAAGCTACCCAAGATAAGATTATAACGCATATTCTTGCAAATTCAAAACTGTCAGCACTGATGTATTGTGCGTTGTGTGCCTAGCAACCATTAAACATGCATTCAAATAAATAAATTACATACTCTGCTTCTTAGGGGAAAACAAGCTTTAACTTAAGAAAAGCAGCCAATCATATAAGTTCTAACCAAGGCTATGTATTACTTAAGCTAAGAGTCAACAGGGGGTTTTCATTAAGCTTTTATTACTCACGAGGACGTATTCAAACTTTCACGTGTACACATTCGACTATGCAATGCCTAGTTCTCTTAGGCTTTTCAATGATATCCATGTAGCGAGCTTTCGACCAACGACTCCCAGACCAGACGGCCTTAGGGCGCTGGGTGTAAAGACTCCCCTAGGGCTTACTTACTCGAATATCAAAGGCCACAGAACTCGACGTAGCCGAAGTGTTTTTTCTTTTTCAATGCATTTTCTTTTGTTTTCTTTTTCTTTTTCTTTTCCTGCAAGGGAGTGCTTCTTACGCTCCATCTCCCCGCATATATCATGTATGTCCCCTATTTTCCCCAAACTTAAGCTTTTTACAATCTAGTTTTTATCATATGAGAACTGAAATTCTTTCATTAAAACACAGATTTCCCACCAGAAGACAAGTATGTGAAAATTTAAACTTAGCATGTCATCATGGTTACTCTATTGTGCTAACTGATTACACAGTATCTGACATATAAGGATTTACATATATGACCTTCAAATCACGCATAAGTCTCAAATCAGTTCAAAAATCAAGTGATTTCAATTTCCTCATAGGCCAAATACATAACTAATCACTAAAACTGGATTCATGCAAAATGCTATAACATAAATGACTCAAACAAAAATAAAATTTTCACAAATTTTCACAAACTTTAACTATTTACAACCTACATGCACTAAATAAAAAAACACAATATGCAATATGAATGCAACTACCCTATATGCAAAATAAAGCTAATACCCCCAAACTTGAATAATTCAATGCCCTCATTGAAGGTAAAGGTGAAAAGAAAGGACTCCCCTATTCAGTGTCGTCGCCATCTTCCTCAGCGTCCTCCTCAGGCGGTGGTGTGTCTGGAGGTGGATAAACAGCGGCGGACCCATATGTAGGAAACTGCACCTCAACTCCCATCTGGCTGAATGCGTAG
Organism: Panax stipuleanatus; assembly: GCA_020205555.1. Lineage (NCBI taxonomy): Eukaryota > Viridiplantae > Streptophyta > Magnoliopsida > Apiales > Araliaceae > Panax > Panax stipuleanatus. The sequence continues at coordinate 93,677,296 of CM035118.1, forward strand.
GACAGTGCCCCGCTGAATTCTGTGGTGAAAGCCTGGAAGTTGGTGCTCATTGTGTCCATCCTGCGCTGTAGTCTCCTCTCCATCCTGTCTATACGCTCATGCACTGAGTGAGAGGACGTAGACTGTTCTGGTGGTGGCACTCTCTCTGCAGTCTCCTCAGCCTCTGTCTGATCAGGTAGAATAAATCCTGCTCCCAAGGAATGAGATCTTCCCCCTTTCCACACTTTAAAGAATTCAATGGCCGGGTGGTTAAGAGGATTCATCGGCATCTGCATCGGCTTAGCATCTGACCACGTCACTCCATTGGCTATGCATAGCCTAGTGATCACTACTGCGTGGGGGATACTTGTTGAGTTTCTGCCTCTCAGAAATCTGCAGATAGAACTACTAATCACGTATCCCAAGTTAATTCGCTTGCCTTTGACGATCCCGTAAAGCAACACAGCTCGGTCCTTACTGACCTCGTTCTGATGCTGTGTAGGCATCAGATTCGCACAGATAAAGCTATACCACGCCTTCCCGTACCTACTCAAAGCGGACTGGGGGAAATGCAGCTTCTGATCAGTCCCCTGTTTTAACTTCCAACCGGTGCCCGGTTTGCACAGGCAATCACTGATGGTATCCATCTCCGACTCCCACCCCCTAGCATACAAAGAATCGTGTGCGTCCAATGCAATGTTAGGTAAGTCAAATAACTCATTGATGTGCTCCTTTGCATAGGACACCTCACAGCCCTGCACAAATACTTTATTGGACGTCGTGTGTTTCGCATTGGCATAAAATTCTTGCACCACCGAGATTGGGGCAGCCAAAGGCTCATCACAGAATGCATTCCATCCCCTCCCTCGGATCATAGAAGCCATACGCCCGTCCAGGTTCTCATCAAGTGCTAACCCCCGCTCGGGCACAAAAGTCCTGCCCACCAATACACTGTGATAGAATCTCTAAGCCTTTAGATTAATGAATTTACGGTCATCATAGTCGATGCCACCGCCCTCTTGCTAAGAATCACTGCCCCTGGACGTGGACTCTCTCCTACTCCTCTTGGAAGCCATTTGGACTGACCAAATACAATCCAACACTGTGTCAATGAACCCAACCAATACAGAAATCTTGCTATGCTCGGACCCCAAATCACAATCTCAGTTGATCAAGTTGAGAGGATGAGGGATGATTGATGGGTTGACTGAGGTTGTAGGGGTTTCAAAATTAGGGCTGGATAGAGGGGAATTGTGAAGGATTTGATGTGGAGATGTGGATAGTGATGAAAATTAGGGCTTGGAGATGGGGAGAATTGTTTGAAGCTTGAGATGATTGGAGATAATGAGGGATGCAGAGAAAAGGCTTGAACTCGTCTGATATGAATTGGCATGAAATGGCTTAAGTGGCTACCGAGTTTTTGTTTAAATATGGCCTCTTTTTGTCCGTCTCGCGGCCGCGCGCCCCCTAAGGAAAAATCGGGCGCTGCCGCGCGCCTTGCAGTTTTCAAATTCTCCAGCTTTTGATTCAGGAAGATGCTTTGGGATTTGAGTCGGCTTCATGCAACATGGAATTGAATCTGAGAAGATCAATCAAACTTTATAAAGCCCTCTACGCTATCAAAGGTATATGTAAACTATTTACATCAAGAGAATCCAACATGGAAAGATATATGCATTTGCTTCCCAAAAATTCTCTAAGTGCACATATGCAATGTGCTCGTGCATCAAAAAAAATATGTGTTCAATAGCATTCAAGTCCCAAAAAGATATGCACTAATGCCTAAGCTCCAAAAATGTAGGCATGAGCTCCTAAATCCTAAAGTATGCAGAAATTTAAACTAATACTTAAACTAATAAGAATTAAACAAGGGGAGGGAAATGTGATAGAAAGTAGGAAATGGAGAATTAAACAAGGAGGGAAAAAGAGAAATGATGGGGTGCCTCCCATCGAGCGCTTGATTTATAGTCCTCTAGCTAGACTGTGTCTGACCACTACTATCCGACTCCCCGACGATATTTGAGAACCCCTCCATCCATTAGAATTGCTATATGCTTTTGGAGGCTTCCCAATAAAGGAGGACTCGGAATTAAACTACCTAGCATTGGATGTGTGTAAGAATTCCCCGTCCTGATGGTAGGGGAGCTAGGCAAGGGTTCCGTTGTGTAGGTGAAATGATCGGGGCATGGAGGTATAGACCACATAACAGACTCTTCTTCTATTCTCTTCTCTTCTAACCACCATGGTTTGAAGCTTGCGGACTCTCTCATATCATCGAGATCCGGCTCTGAAATGTGGCTACCAAGGGGGCAAGGATGTGCAAACTTGACTGGATTCTCAAACTTCGGCGGAGAAGGCTCTTGGGGTATTATCACTGTTGGTTCATACTGTTCCACATCCCCAATTATCTCCTCTTGTTCCATTGCCTTAGGCTCGTCCAGTTGTAACTGCACTTCGGGCTCTTCATCAGTCTCTGCATCCATCTCATAGCACCATGTATCTTGGGTTCATAACTTACGGCTTCAGTCATTGGAGGCATTTGAGCTTCATTTACTTGCTCAATCACCTCCTCAATCCTTAAAGCTGTGCTAATTTGCTCTACCCAAGTTTGAAGATCCTCAATTGACTGCTCTTGTTCGACCAAGATCTCCTTTGTTGATGCTAATGAGTTCCCCCACATAATTTCCAATCCTTCCTTTTCAGTTTCAGTCTCGGGATCCATATACTGAGGCTCATTGGTGGAAGCATTGTGGATTAGGGCCATCTGAATTTGAAAATTTTGGCTCAATTCTTCTTGGCTCCTAAGCATCTCCTCTTGGCTTTCTAAGCTCCTATACCTGAAGTCCATTGTAGACTGTTCTCCTTGTAAACATGGGGATTGATATGGGGGTTCGGGTGCACAATTTGGACTTGGCTCGTATTGTTCTTGATAGCTCACAGTATGGGTCTACCCTTGCTCATCCTCTATCATCAAAGCCCTACTAATTTGCTCTGCCCAGTTCTGGATATTCTTGACTGACTTCTGTTGCTCAATCAAGATGTCCTTTAGTGATATTTCACCTCCATCCTCCAAGCTTGCATTTTCCGTGTCACCCTCAAAATTGTGTTGAGGCTCCAAAACTGGAGTCTGGAAGGTGCATTCTGGGGCATATGCGGGATTTGGATCCCAGTGTTGGTCTTGATAGTAGTCTGCTGAAGGGCTTGGGTGATACCCCAAATCTGGCTGATAAGTGGGATAAGGTTCGGTGTAGGAATAACCACCCCCATACTGCTCCTGTCCATAACTGATAGGCTCCTGATGGCTCATATAAGCTCCAGCACCATAGTCATATGAAGTCACTGGCTCTCGACTCTGTTGGACTGAAACAGTATCCAACTTTCTCGAGAGCTCCTCTAACTGTGCTGAGAGTGTGGCAATTGGGTTGAGTCCATCAGTGCTTGCTTCCCTTGGTTGCTCTTGTCTTGTACAGTTCCATGGATAGAAATTTAAGTCCATTGTACCTGAAAAGAAAATATGAGAAGAGAATTAAACAAAAATAAAAATAAGATGTTTAAATTAAGACTAATTTGATTTAAACTAATTTTGGCAAACAGTTATCCAAATAATTCCCCGGCAACGGCGCCAAAAACTTGTTAGGTCAATATATTCGCGCAAGTACTGCTAAGACAGTTCCTTAACCTGAAAAACATAAAACAAGGGAAAAACACATTAAACTCACAAGATTGCTTAAGTTTAAGCAACCGAATGAGTTGGAAAGTGTCTGAATAAGTGGTCCTAAAACCACTTAACACCATCTTTATGCAACTTGGATAATCTTGTTTCATTGATATGACCGAGTCTACAATGCCACATGTAGGTATAATTAATATCATCTCTTTTCCTTTTCATAGTTTGTTCAATTTGAAATATATTTTCTTGTAAGTCAAGTGTATAAAGTCCATTTCGCAAATTTCCAATACCATATAAAACATCGTCTTTATAAATAGAACAACTATTGTTCTTTATAACAACATTAAATTCTTCCATATCCAATACAGAAATTGAAATAATATTTTTAATAATATTCGGAACATAATAACAATTATTAAGATAAATGGACTTGCCCGAAGGCATTGTTAAATAATAAGTTTCTACAGCTAATGCAGCAACCTTTGCTTCATTCCCCACTCGTAGGATCACCTCATCATTGTTCAGCTTTCTACTTCTAACCAGTCCCTGCACAGTATTACATATGTGAGAACCACAGCCGGTATCCAATACCTAAGTAGAATTATGACTTTCAGAAAAATTAATTTCAATCATAAACAAACCTTGATTGGAAGTCGAAGCTTCTCCAAGCTTCTTCTCTGCTAGATACTTCTTGCAGTTCCTTTTCCAATGTCCCAGCTTGTTGCAATGAAAGCACATGCCTTTAGCTGGTTCAGGTTTCTTTTGTTCCTTTTCTTTCCCCTTTCCCTTGGCCTTCTTGGATTTCTTCTTTTCAGAAGATACCTTGGGCCTCTCCTTTTATTGGAAGAATCCACCATCAAGATATGGTTCTTCTTAGATGGGAAGTGACCTTCTGTAGTTTTCAGCATGTTAAGCAGCTCAGGCAAGCTGACATCTAGCTTATTCATGTGAAAATTAACCACAAACTATGAGAAGGTCTTAGGGAGTGACTGCAAGACCAAGTCTTGACTCAACTCCCCATCCATGACGAACCCAAGCTGTCCAAGGCGTTCAATTAAATTGATCACTTTCAGGACATGAGTCTCGACGGCAGTGCCCTCGGTTATCCGAGATCGAAAGAGCTCCTTAGATATCTCATATCTAGCAGTCCTACTCTGTTCACCATATAACTCCTTGAGGTGAAGTAGCATAGCAGGAGCATCTATTTTTTTGTGCTGACACTGAAGCTCGTTATTCATGGATGCGAGCATAATGCATTGAGCCACAGATGCATCATCTTGCCACTTATTGAAAGTGGCAATCTCTTCCTCAGAGGCTGTTTCTGAAATAGATTCAGGGACAGTTGAATTTAGGACATAAGAAATCTTTTCAGCAGTGAGAACAATTCTTAGATTTCTTAGCCAGTCCTCATAATTTGGACCGGTAAGCTCATTTGCATCAAGTATGCTTCGTAGTGAGATTAGTGATTTTGACATTTTTAAAAATCTGCATGTGAAAAGACAACATTTTAGCAAATATTCATTTTTATTAATTTTGCATACCAAAATAAATTTAGGACTTTATTTGAAATTGGTATCTCCCACTATTTTTCATCAAACTATATTACCCTTATTTATACAGTTCGGCAACATCTAATTAAAGATTTGCTAGTGAGATTAAGGATCCCATTTCAAATGTATATAACCTTGTGGATAGCACAACAAGCGATATACAAATAAATAGGTAGACAACTTTTGTCAATTACATCACCTATGTAACTCCTTTTATTTTGCCACTTAAATCATAATGGTCATGTGTGTGCACATCCGAACTAAAATGATTGAAGTTAAGTCCAGCCTAGCACTTCCAAAAATTCAAAAAAGAAAAATGTTCGCCCTTGTGGATAGCACAACAAGACTAGATTGTTCAATTTTCTTGATAAGCATCAAATGTGATTAATTAACATCTTAAATACTCAATACTCGCCTTGTGGATAGCACAACAAAATCATATTAAATATTTAATACTCTATTAATTAATCAAGCTAGAAGGCGACGTTCGATATTCCAAATATCATTTGAACGTTTCGGACTTAATATTATTTCTTTGAGGGGTTTGTTATTATTTGTCTCATCTTGTTTAGCGCTCATGCACATATATATATAAAATACGCGTCATTTTATTAAACATGCGAATCATGTTTGTATAAAATATAATATATATATAATATTTAGCATACTATATAGAATACTATATTCTACCCGGATTGATTATGAACTTTTATTCTAGTTTGGTTCACTAGAGCCACCAAGTGAACGAAAAAGTCAAAGCTAAGAGTGCAAGAATTTAAATTCAAACGTAACTATTACATTTAAACCCGAGCTCCATACAAACGGATTTTCACACGCTCCTTGCTCCTTGCTCTCCAATTTCTTCAAGATAATTATAACTCTTTCTATTACATTAAAATATTTAATTTAAATAGAAACCTTGATCAGCAGTCAAAGGGAAGTACATAGAAGAGAGATAGAATTTTACATATCAAGAAAAAAATTAGAGAAGACGAGGTACGCAGACCCAATTTAATAAAATCCATTCATTCAAGCATTCAATTAAAATAAAATCCAATCACATTGGTCAATAGTCCCATAATCAATCCCTATTTATTATCATACATATCACCATATATATCAATAAATAAATATTCATCTCATGAATTAAAACATTCCATATATATATATGAGTATCATTTAATGGACAATTTTAAATTGCATGAAATCCAATTTCAAGATTAAAATAAACTATTTATTTTAATTATAAAATTATTAAGAATATATATATATATATATATATATAATATTACTAATCAGGGTAATATATATATATATATATATATATATATATATATAATATACATATATCTATTAACATGCATATTACGTTTTTTTGAAAACATCCAAGTTTGGTATATTGGTCACTATATAATATATATATATATATATATATATATATATATATATATATAAATCTAAAGTGAATCCTTTTGTAAAACAATCTGATTAGAAATTGTTACAGGAAACGTGAATCCCTTTGAATATGATTCGCCTTTCTGATTTGCACGAATCCGAGCAGTATGAGAGAAAAAAAACTGTTTTCGTTTATATTTTTTTTTCTTTCTTTTCATAAAAATAATTTTAAACAATTAAATTATACCCAAAAAATTATTTTAAATACATACTCATACATACATATGGAATTAAAATAATTAAAAATTGTATAAACGTTTGGCTCTGATGCCACTGTTGGGTTTGTACGAAATTGTAACGCAATCAAATTGCAAAATAAGCGGAAGCATGGTATATCAGAGCTTAAAAATTTCTACAAAACCATTACCCGGATCATCCTTTATACAAATTATTAATTTAAAACGATAAATAAGAAGTTATAGAATCATACCCTTGTAGAACGAAGCTTCCACAGGTACTAGTTCAACTCCTTGTTCTTCGTGATCTCCTTGAATTTTCGGGTTATATTCCTTCCTTTGATCAACGTTAGCCACCTAAGTGTTTGGCCTCTAGAGGTGATCCACCAAGGAAGAGGAATTATCAAGAAGAAGGGTGTTTTGCTAAACCTTAGTTTTCTATCCTCTATAGAAAAGGAGTATTCTCCAACAATTGGAATTGCATCAACTGATATCTATTATAAGACTCCTCTTATATAGATATTGGTCAACCCTTCTAATCCTATTAGATATGGGATTTCATTTAATTAATTAAACTCCTTTAATTAATTTAGGCTTCCCACCACATTGGGGATAATTAATTAAATTTATTAAATTAATTTGTCTCCTAATCTTATTAGGAATAAATGAGAGTACTAATATTAAATTAATTACTAAACTCCTTTAGAAATTAAAATAATATTAATTGTAATAATATTATTAAGACACCTCTTATTAATTTATATTTAATATTTCTAAAATATTAAACAATAAACATTAAACTATTTAATTTATTCTATCACCATAGATTATATTAATTACACTTAATGCGTTATTACGATTATGCCATTACCTTCTTAAATAATTATTCTTCCTTTTATTGTGTAACCCTTTAGGTTCTCCATATTAAACCGGTTGTGAATAAATCAATTAGAACAATTCTAATCTTATTTAAATAAATAAATTAAACTAATAATCTATTTAAATAAATAATATTTATTCTACAATAGGGATAAGCCTCCCTAGCGATCAACGACTTTTCAGATAATATAGATTTCAACATTAATCATAAAAGAACCTATGAGTAATAGTTACCGTACAATTCAATCCTTCCACCATACAATGTCCTAATTAAATATAAGACATGGATTTACTGTCAAGTCTTATTTTATTTAATTATATGTATTTCGATTAGAAAATGCACAACACCAAATAATGCAAATTAGAAACTCCTTTCTAATTTCATTCTACCTTGGCCAAGGATTCCTGGGTTGTCATTTAACGAATCACATAGGACATATCTCCTCTTTTACTAGAGGTGGTAGATTCTTTATTGATCATTCATTATCTCCATATGTAACTCATTATACCCAAGCATACCCTATATATGCCTTAAAAGGTTTTAAGGAATAAGTCAAAGTATAATTTGTGACATACAAGATACTATGATGATCTCAAGTCCAAGGATCACTTGTACTACTATTACATTAGGAATTCCTAGTGACATGCGAGTAAAACTACATTAGGTATTCCATAGCGAATCACGTTCAGTGAACTTATTCTCCAACAATCACCTACATACTTGCTTTATTGTCTCCACACAAATAATCATGAGATCAATCATCCTCATCCAATGAGCAAGCAACATATGTACCAATCTATCCGGATTTACTAATCCCCTTTTTATTAATCCCACGATTGGGAACTATTTTAGTTTTAGAGCTTTCTAAGAATTTAGATCTCATTAGCATGATCATCATCATGATTCTAAAAGCATTGCTTAAAACTATGGGTTATTTATATATTATAAAAATAGCACCATGTAGATAATTAAATGCCTTTAATAAATGAACATTTTATTAATAAATAAATAAGATTGTCTCCAAAGTATATGCTTTATCATCATACATAATTGGCTTGTATGCATACAACTTTCAAGTATATGGTACAAAATGTCACACTTTAATTAATCAAATTCTAATATTTCAATTCAATTAAATTAAAGTCAATATAACCCATTAAATCAAATTACCACATAATTATAATTCTTATTTAATAATTATAACAAATCATTAAATCTCTAATTAATTATTAAATTAATTAGAACAACATTATAATTATTAATCAACTCATTTAATTTAATTATCCCAATTAAATTCAAACTTCGAACTATAAAATCATTCGACCTTAATTTAATTAATATATACACTTAATTAAATTAATCCACAACAATTTCATCAAATATTATTTAAATCAATAAATAAATCAACAAAAATATTTATTTAATTCAATAAATATTTAAAATCGAATACAAAAATCTCGTTCGTTACAGGGGATATTCCTCTTTTTACGAGTGACCTCATTAGGGATTCCCGATGCTTAACCAAATGATAGCTTGCACCGATTTACATCATCGGATCCTTCCCAACGCTACGCTGGGGCTGTCACTAATGGTTTGGATTTCATATCCGGTTGATGCCGATGTTTCTGCCAGGGATAGAGCTTTAGATGATCCCTTTTTACAGAATTTTCTCGATAACTACTCGAACGGTAGTTTCCAAAGGTTAACCATCACCGAACTTTCTCGATGCCTACTCGAACCGTAGTTTACATAGGTTAACCATCACCGAACCTTCTCGATGCCTACTGGAACAGTAGTTTACATGGGTTGACCATCACCGAACCTTCTCGATGCCTACTCGAACGGTAGTTTACAACAGTCGACTATCACCGAACGTTCTCGATGTCTACTCAAACGGTAGTTTACAAGGGTTGATCATCACCGAACCTTCTCGATGCCTACTCAAACGGTAGTTTATAAGGGTTGACTATCACCAAACCTTCTTGATGCCTACTCGAATGGTAGTTTATAACGGTCGCCTATCACCGAACCTTCTTGATGACTCAGCTAGAGATTTTTGGATAAAAGATTCCATCATCAGTCCTTCCCAATGAAGATAGTTTTTCTTAATTAACTTTACCATGTCTTCCCGGTGCTATGTTGGGCTGATACCATTAATTTACAATGTCAGATCCTCTGATCTTGACGGAAGTATCGTTCAACGGCTTACACCACTGGACCCTTCCTGATGCTATGTTGGAGCTGTCACTAACGGTTTGCAATATCAGATACTCTGATCTTCGCCGAAGTAGTTATCAACGGCTTACACCACCGGGCCCTTCCCGATGCTACGTTGCGGTTGTCGTAAACAGTTTGAATCACCGGATCCTTCTCCAATTCTACGCTGGAGCTGTCGCCAACGGATTATAGAAGATTTTCAGACTTCAAAGTTTGACGTCCCGTTTCAGGGTTTCAGGCCATTTCTGCTCAATCGCATAGAAACTTTTTTTTTGATTTAACTTTTTAGCCTTAGGGGATCCTACTGTAACTCAAATTTGATTAAGCCGAATGGGGTAGGACCCACCCTGGGTTGTGGCAGGTCTACCTGCTTCTGTCGCAGCCACAGATAGACTCGCGACAGACCGCGAGTGGATTTATACCCCCTTGGCTACTTGAAAGTTATTCTTAACTTGAAAGTTTTTTGAAAAGTCAGAAATTCTCTCTCAGGTCTACTCAGATCGTGCTGCTTTTTGCAAAATTCGTCACCGTAAAAACATTCTGCACAACTCTAGTAACTACATTCGTTCTTTTCGAGTTTTGACTGTTAGAATGTTAGTTTTCATGCAGTATGAGTTTAAACGCAATGTATCAAATATGTATGCATAGATGACTTAATAAAAATGAACAGACCTAGTAAATACGTGTATTTTACCATGCTGAACATTCCGGTATAAAAATTTTTCATTTCTATGACAGTCAATTTTCACCCTTTTTGGCTGGTTGATTCATCATATTTGAGGACAAATGAGCATGGATTTTTAGATTAAAAATACACATGATAATTTAGCTGCTATTGCGAGTTTAATTTTAATGTTTTCCATATATATGAAATGCCCATAATTTTGGGTTGGTGTGTGTTGGTCGGATTACCGATCACTAAACACACACAAGTATACACGGTTTAACATGTAATACAGTGATAAGAGAGTTGGTGAACCCACGAGGAACTACTTCTAATATTAACCAAATACCGAATTGTATATTGCTTAAGACTTATTTAAACAGATTAAATGAAAGAAGTGTAATTAATCTAGTTAAATCTAATTATCAAAGCAAGTAAATGGATAACGATTGGTATCTAAGGCGCTACAAGCTAAGATTATAACTTCACCCCACACTAGCATTTTGTCAAACACTTGGTGTGCTATGTTTCATCAAATATCCTAATTGTCTCTCTTTGGTCTTAGTGGTCACGAAGGAATGTCGACCGAGAACTCACAAGTGCTCATACGCCTCTTCCGAGGTATGTACAAGCATATCCTCTCTAAATCCACCCGAACGGGAATAGAACAGAAAAGACCATCCAAGCTAGGCGATAATCCTACACATTCCTATGAGAATTAACCATAACAAGGAATTAAAGCATAGGCTCTCAATAGGTCACACGTGGCATACAGATATATTCCTATCCTATAGGTAAATTATGCAATCCATTGGTACAGACAAATCATAAACATATGCCAACACATTGTGGTCTCAATCTATACTTCATTTCCCAATTTCTTATAGATTACCACAATCATCACTAATTCCTTAGCAAGAATAATTAAGCATAAATATTTTGAACCAAACCATATAGTGCCAACCAAAGAGTTAAGATAATCAATTCAAATAGATAAAGGGTTCCATTATAATCTTAGAGCTAATAATTAGGTCATAGCTCTTAAACTAAATATAAGTAGCAATATACAACATTTATAGATTGCAAAACCAAAAGAAATCAATAAGAGAAGAGTATACTCTGTCGAAGCTTTCTTCAATCTCCATGTAATCCCATCAATTCATGCTCTCCAAACCATGTTGATGAATTCTCTTGATGCTCCTTTGAATCCCAATCTTCTCCCTAATCTATGGTGTAAACAAAAGATATATACAAGCTAGGGAGGAAATAACTAATCTAAGCTAAGAAGGAGAAGAGAAAATAATGGAGTTAAGCTCCACACTATGTTCTATATTAAGAGATGGAGGCTAATAAACTTATATGTGACGCCCCAAATCTATACACATGTGGTATCTGATCTGGTGTTCACGACTACTTAATTAAGGTGACACCTTCGAATCTATACACCCATGGTATCCGATTTGGAGTTCACTTCTAACTGATTTCACTATAAATATTCAACAAGATATAATTCCTATCTATCTAAGGTTCACTGTGACATCCCAGATTTTTAGAATTTATAAATGAGAATTTAATAAATAAAATTCTTATTATCTGATATTTTGAGTTTGAGTATGTGAATACGTGTCATATATTGTGAAATATGTAAATTGATGTGAAGAGAATTTAAATGTTAATTTTAATATATATTGATTAAGTAAACATTTTAATTGAAATATTTATTAAGTTAAATAAATAATTACATGATTATTGTGGAGTAAGGTAATTAAGTGTAGTATATTAATTAAATGGGTATTTAGTATTTGATTTAATTGATATAATGATTTTATGTTATAGTTCTAATTTAATTGAGATAATTAAATTAGATGAGTAAGGTGATGAGTGTTACATGCAATTATAATTAGCAAGTAATTATAATTATGTGTTAATTTTATGTGCTTAATTGATGTTAGACTTTTAATTAATTAAATTAGAATGTTAAGATTTAATTAATTAAAGGATAACATTAAGAATATGTGTTAAAGGATTTATAAAAAGAATAAAAAGAGTTTTTTTTTAAAATCGTTTTCCCAAACAAGGCCCTTGCACCATTTTTAAGTCCGTTTTGCCAAACGGGGCCTTAACTATTTAAAAACCTATTTTTTAAAAAAACATTACTTGTTTTGCCAAACAAACCTTATGGCTTTTTAAATTCTAATTGTAACTTATATATTAATGTTACTTATTATATTTAATATATGCCATTATGTAGTGGAAGTTATATGTATTATAATTATGAAATATATGTATATTATATTATATGTATATTATGTTAGATTAAAATAAGAGTTAAAAAAATAAAGTTAGTTTGCTAGAGATAAAAAGAAAGAGCAGAGAAGAATTAGAGAAGAAGAGAAGGAAAGAAAGGAAGAACGAAAGAGAATAATCATCTTCTTCTTCAAACATCTAAGCAGAAAGGGTATGTCTTAATTTTCTTATATTTTTATATGTTTTCCTTATGATTGTTCATGAGTATGGGTTCTCTATGTATATGATTTAGCATGAAAGTTATACATATATGATGTACATATATAAATTGTGTTTATAATAGTTTATATATGAATTGTATGCCATAAACAAGGATTTTCAGAAATCAAAGTTTTGTCAGAACATGTTTTAAATGGAGAATATGTGTTCACGTGGAATTTTCATGTTTTGGTTAATTTTAGAGTAAAATTGATTAAATTAATATATGTTAATATGCTTGTTAGAATTATTTTTGAAGATATCTTGAATCATGGAAAGAAAATGCATGAATTTCTTAAGAAATTGTTTTACAATGAATGATTTTAGAAAATATATGAGTTTCTATGAAAATGTCAAAATTGAGTTGTTAAAATCTTTGATTTCATTGCTTGGATAATTTTTGTGATTGGTAGCATCTATATAACATGTGTAGTATTGTGTATGCATGTCTTACATTGTTTGAGTGACTGGTAATTGCCGTTGTTGAAATGTTTGGGTTAGCATTGAAGCAGAGTGCCGTTGCAGAAGCAGCGCAGCTGCGCTACTGGGTTTTGACACCTGCGCAGCTGCGCTGGTGCCAAGGCTTGTGGCTGCGCAGCTGCGCCGCTGGCTGAGCAAAGGCAGAGAACTCTAGTTATTTGTTCAAGTTTTAAAACCTAAATTATTTTGTTTCTATGATAATGATCATGTACCAAGTTGCAATAACATATTGTTATCATGAATTTGACAATTTCATAACTGGAAAAGAAAAGAGGTGTTGGAAAACCTTAAAATATTATTTGAATTGTTTATAATAGATATTAAATTATAATTGTTTAAATATAGCTTAGCTAATATGATATATATAATTATAATTTGAATAATTATAATTATAGTAAAGGTTTAATGTAAATTATGATTGTTAAATTATAATAAATTGAGTTGATTGTTTTAATCAAAGTAAATGTTTAACTTGAAGTATAATTTATTTAATTATAACTTAATATGTTATTATAATTTGGAATAATTATAATCAAGGTAAAAGTGTAATTTAAATTATAATTTATATAATTATAATTTAATGAGGGCATGAATAAAAATTGAGTATTCATAATCTAAGTAATGGTTTAATTTAAATATGTTTAAATTATGATTTAATGTATGATGTAGTTGATTCATTATAAATTATGATTGTTTAATTATAGTTTGATTAAAGTGGATATTTAAATTATAATTTGTTTAATTATAATTTAAAATGAGTATGTAATTATTAATTGATTAATCATGTGAAATATAATTTGATTATGTGATATGATTAATTATGTGATAATTAATTATTAACTTATTAGTTAAAGAGAAATGAGTTAACCTAAAGTGGATAACTAACGATGAGGAGTAGCTATGTGATAATTAACTAATATTGTTAATTATACATATGATTTGACAGTGAGTGTCAAACGAGTAAATAGAAGAGAATTAGAAAGTATAAAGTAGTATTTACTTAGACATTTGATAAGCGTTGCTAGGTGACTAATAATTGATGAGTATGGTAATAACGTTATGTAGGATCATGAAGCAGATTATATTAAGCTGTTTTTCGATATTTGGTAATCTACGAGCCAGGCAAGTCTTTCGATTCCTATTTTCTATGTGAACTTGATGATATTATGAACTGTTTTAAATTGTTTTGCAAAGAGCATGATATGTTATATATGTTGTAAACATGAATGTTAAAGTCAATTTATGACTACATTGATTGATTAAAGAATGTTGATTGAGTAAGGAACTCAATCTTTATATTTGCTATATGAATTGAAGCATGTATGCCATGTTGCTTTAATTATTATGAGATGTATGTTGAGCATGTTATTATGTGCTATGTGATGTATGAAAACTGTTAGAACTTGCTGAGCTGTCGAGCTCACTATTGCAAATAACCATTTTTGCAGGTCAAGGATGCAAAGTAATGATATGTGCTAGTTAAACTTTAATTAAGATCAATAGCGATGCGTGGAATTATTTATTCTAGATGAGTAATGTAATTGTTTTAAATGTAACATGATTGATAAATTGTAAGTTGAGCTATCCGATGTATATAGATATTGCTTCATGATGTAAGACTTGTATTGTCATTTTGTTGTAACGATTCATGATATAGATTTGAATCGAAGAGTTGTTATGTAAAGGTTGAGATTTAGGGCAATAAAGAAGGGAGTATATAAAAGTGTTAATTATTCCGCATTTTTAGTGATTTTAATATCGAATCATGATGTAAAGTTAGAATAAAGTTATATTATTAACGATCGAGAAGGGGAATTATATTGTACGAATTTTGGGGTCGTTACATTCACAGTATCCCATAACAGATAATAATTCTTGTAAGAACTATTGTTGTGTTTGGATACCCTCACTTGGATGTATAGACTATATCTTATGAATATCCCTTTTATATCAATAGTTTATATCCATCCGAAATTCAGAGTATCAGCAATAACATGATCAGTCCATATTGCCAATACCCTCACTCAGATGTATAATCCCTAAGGATACTATAATACTTCAACCATACAACTAAATCATTTAAGAATGTACAAGTACACGATTGCGAAAACAAAAGATGATGATATATATTTCATATAATAAGTTCAGTTACATGGTTCTCAACATTGAGTTCTTATTACAACAAAAGTCTTATAAGACTTACATTTAATAAAGATAATAAAATAAAACTAATCTAAGCATGGACTTTTTCCACTACGTGTTCCAGAAGTGCTGGGATTACCATTTAAAACTGCAAAGGAAATGATTTACAAGAATTAGCTATGATATGCTCAGCAAGATTATATTTATAAACACAATGTTTGATTTGAATAAACGATAGTTTAACAATTTTACTTCACTGAATGTTGATGACCATTTTTGGAATTTTTGATATCAACTATTTCTGTCAGTCACAAAGACTTAGAAATATGCGTATTCGGATATGAGATAGGGGATCAGCCTATTCAATATCCTAGGAGTATGCATATTATCCTACCTCTAGTGCCAATTTGTAGACACAATTTAAGACCCAATTTAGTGTAAATTCAACTTAGTATAGGATGCCTTACCAAAATAATTTGGTTTGACTCAACAGTTTATGCTTGATAAACAATAATTCAATATCATATGAATAAGTGATTCATTTCGTAAGTTATGCTGAAACAATAGCAATAACTTTCACAATAAAGGGGTAACAACTTGGTTCAGTATAATATATCGAAAAGCATTTAAGTAAGGTTCAAGAACTTGCATAATGAAAAATAATTTCGGATACTTGCGTAAGGTAATAAGTTTTAAGGATAGAATACTTGCCTGCACGAAGAAAGCCTATCTAACGTTACTCGAACTGTTTAGGATACCTAAAATATGTTAAACATATTGGTATACATCATTAGTTTTGATAACAATACCTAACTACACAAACTATATACATTCGGTCTATGTTTAATATGATTTCGGTGTCCTAAAACCTTATCGGATATTTATTAAGTTAATATCTCGGTCAAACTTTACTTATAAGCTTTATTATAATTTTAGATAATTTATTTATTACTTATAATAATTTTTAAAAGCTAATAAAAAATTTTAAGTATTTAATTATCCAATAGAATGATTTTTAAGTCATTAATTTTATACTTAAATAATTATTAATTACTTAGTATATTTGTTAAAACCTTAGTATTATTTTTAAATAATTTATAATCATTTAATATGCTTTTTAAAATTTTTAAATCATTTTTAAATAATTACTTATTATTGATAAATGATTTATTTAATTACTTTATTAATTACTTTATTAATTAATTATAAAAATATTTATGGAATTTATGTCAAAATATTAAAAGTTAATTATTATAATTTAAAATGATTTTTAAAACTTAATTTATAATAATTTGATAATTATTTCTATTTATTTTAACTCTGTCCGTCGCTATAGGTCTTAGGCGACAGGAAACGTCGCCATAGGTGTTCTTCAACCTGAAGAACAGCCTTGGTCAAGGTCGAGTAGTCACTTTGACCAAGCTTGATCTTTAAGCTTGTTATGATTCTTGGTTTTTAAGTGTTTCAATAGTGTAGTGTTTATGTAATACTACAACATGATACTAAGTTTGGACTCTAACCATAACATATCAGAAAGTTATTAAGGCTCAACGTAGCTGTCAGAGCTGTTCTTGGGTTTTTGGGTAACCCATAACGTCGGTCAACGACCTTGTGGTTCTAATATCTTCAATTCTGTGTATTAGATGTGTGTTTTGATTGTTGCAGTGCGTAGTCTATGTGTCATAGTACAACGAGATAACACTGGCTTGGACCGAGTAACATCCTAAAGTAAGGATCTAAGCCGGTCAAAGTACAGTCAGAAGCTGTTCTTCGTGTTCTTCATTTTCTGGGTTGCCCATAAAATGGAACAGTGAACGGTCAACGGGTTTTGACCATTAATTATAGTCATCCTATGTATTTAGCATGTGTTAAAGTGTATCATACTTGAAGTATATATATAAGGGTATAAAAACATAACATTTAGCTAGCTTAACAACATATAGAGAGAAAGATACAAGACAGTCAAAGTGCCTTGCTCAACTGTTCTTGAGATTTCTGGGTAACCCAAAAATCAGAACTCGTGATCGGTCAACTACCTTTGACCACTTATATCTTTCATTCTGTTAATCCAATGAACTTGATTCTTGTTCTATCTTACTAAGCTCATGTAATACTATAACTAGAATACAATTAACAAACTTAAACATTAACACATGAAGATCTACGGGCTCTGACATTAGGCTTTCAGGCCTGTTTTGACAAAATTTTCAGATTGCTTAAAACACCTTTTTGATGCATCTAGATGTTATGGAAACATGATTTATCAACCCAGAACACTTACTAACATTTTATTACACATAATTAAACAACAAAACAACAAATCTAACAAAGCATCAAAGATCTAAAGTATAATTAGGGTTTGTACCTTTCTTCAGCAAAATTTGCTATCTAAACTTTAATTCTGATCTTGTTTTTGCTAGGGCTTTTTATGGCAGGTATTATGAGTGTTTAGGTTGAGAGAATTCGTGAGTTTGGCCAGCAATGAGGCTGCTATTTATAAAATTGGTAAGTTAGGGTTTTTAGGTCATTTTTCCATTCTTGCCTCCAAAAATATCCTTGCTTGTGAACTTGTGCTGGTATGACAAGCTGTTTAGTGGCCAGATGAGATAGGATTTCAGGTTGTGGTGGTAGCATTTGTTTAGTAAGCTAATCTTGCCCTAATTTACCTTTAATTGTGATTAGTGTTTTGATTTTTGTGTTTAGGATAACTTAATGAAGTTATTAACACCTAATTTAAGTTTAGTTAACATAATTAGGGTTTAGGATAACCTAATTAGGGTTAGTACTTCTTAATTAGGGCTAGGGTTTGAATTTAGTGTTAGGGTTTTGAAATTAGGGTTAGGGTTTCCAAAGTTAGCATTAGGGTTTCCTAATTTAGGGTTTGTCACATAATCTAGACGAAGCACGACAAAGCATTTTTTCAGTGGAAGCACGACAAAGCAACTTGATAAAATAATATACTGAAAAGTCCAAATACGGAATAAAACTTTTTAAGCACGACGTTTTTCGGAGAAAAATAATTTTGACTAAAGTCTTTAATAGAGTTTATGATAACACAGTACACATTCAGAACTGAGATATTTTATTGATAAACAAAGAATTTTCATAACTGAGGGAAATTAGTCTTCTCCCCGGTGGACTCGTGTGTCCTCCATGTGGTGTCGGGCTTGCAAAGCCTCCTAATGATATCATCCAAGCTATACGCACTCATCCCATCCTTAAAATAGTCATTTCTGTCCCCATTCTCCAAAAAGTAACTAGGCATGTCAAAAATTGCATTCAGGGTCATACGCCACTGCCTGGTCTCTAACCTGAACATTTGCTGGGCTCTCAGCACTGGCATTGGCATAGAACTCTCAGACTAGATTGAAATTTGTTGCCCCTAGATGCTTGGTGATATGGAGCCATTTCCTCTCGAGAATCATCGTTAGCAGCTGCCCACCTTTCCTATCATTTGGCCTCAAGCCCCGCTCAGGCACTAAACTCTTCTTGGCAAATGTTTGGTTGTAACGCACAGCCGCCTCCTCACTAGCGAACTTGGTTCGGTCCCACTGTGGTGCCGATGAAGAAGAGCTTGTCGATATTAAGTCGCTGTCTCTTAGGAGGCATTTTTAGAATTTTTAGTAATTACCACGCACAAATGTACAAACGCACAAATGAATGCCAAAGAGAAATCCAAGGTCAAACTATGCCAAAGATTGCTGAAGGCAATGCTAAAAATGCACTCCAAGTCGCTGAACCCAAGCCACAAGTGGTGTCAAATCAATACCCAAGCAAGACGTACCAAAAATAGCTCAAGCGATGCCACAATCCCAACTGAAAATCTAATAAGCTCAACTAATGCACGGTACGGCCAAATTAGAGATAATAAGCAACCCCCGCGAAAACCAAGCAAATGTCAGTGGATGCCCAATAAAATGTAGTCAATCAAAGCCCAACTCTGTGCCAAAATGAACTCCCAACTGGTGCCAAGGAATGCCCGACTGAACATAGCAACAATGTGCCCAAAAAAATCCCAAAATAATGCAAAAGTTCGTTGTGACAAAATGTCAAATACCTAGCGTTCACAGCTCAAGCCCTAGTCTGATAACGTCTGTTGTTGAGTGATCACTATCCCAATTTCCCTCAGTGGAAATCAATTGACCCAAACAGAATAATTATAGCATCCCAATAATCAAAAGAAAGACCCACTCAATTAAACACAGTCCCTTGAGAAGACAGAAAATCACAAATTACCTTCACTGAAGACTCCTAGGTTGGACAACTTTTCAGTAGCAATCCTTGAATTTCAAAATGTTTGGATGGGAGTATCATATTAGGAGAGGCCAGGGTTAATGGCTTGAAATTGTGGGCTGAAGATGTCTTGTTGCTGCTGGTTGGTGTCGAGATAGGGGGTAAATGGCCTAACTGCCGAGTCTTTGGGTGTTTTAAAAAATTGAAATTCGCTACCGGCGCTGCAGTGCCGGTTATTCTTCTTTACTGGGCATTGCAGCGCTACTAATGTAAGGAGTTTGAGAGGGGCTTGCACTGCGGCGCTGACTTTTCTTTGAAGAGTGGCGCTGCAGCGCTTGGTATGCAGAGATTAGGAAAGCTCTTAGCGCTACGACGCCAGTTGATGGGTTTTATGGAGTACTGCAATGCTGACTAGAAATCAAGGTTTTAAGGCAGGAGCTACAGCGCCATTTCAAGGGCAAACTGTAGCACTGCAGCACTGAACCTGCATCTCTGGAAAAAAAATTAGACTTTCATCAGAACAGCAGTCCAGTCACCAATAGCAAGAACTTAAGCATATCACAATATTGCGTACCAAAAACTAAAAACACAGCTCATGGCCAACACTTAGCCTATAGAATTTTTCTCCCAAAAGCTTGTACACAAATCATCAAACTCAATAAAACTAAACTAAGATGACTAAAATCTATAAATAGACAAAAACATATATTTTACCAAAATGCTAACTTACTAAAATACTACCGAGACATGTTGACAAGCTAAAATCTACACTTGGAGTCAACTCAACCTAATATGATGCAATACTACGACGCTCATACTAAACTACTATAATATAGGAAAATAGACAATTAACCTACGGAAAGTAAGAAAACAGGAAAAGGATACTGAATTGAAATTAGCACTTGGGTTGCCTCCCAAGAAACACTTGTTTACAGTCATCGACCTAACTCTACATAATTACTTTTAGTCCAGCTCATATGCGAAGGCAACCATTTCATGCTGCCTCTTTGTCTTTTCCTTGATTTACAGGGCAGATATGGACGATTGGCGAGCCTTGAACTTTACTTCATTATTTAGCACGAAGAATCGCTCCAAACTCTAATTATCCACTAATTCGCCTTTATCATCAAAGTGAAAGCGTTCTTTGTGCTCTAGAGAGCCCTCTGGGGTTTCAACAGTTTCGAGCGTGGTTTTTGTATCTTCTTCATTTTTAACCGTACACCCTCTCATGATCCTCTCTATTCCTATCTCACAATCCACAGTTTGGTCTATATGCACTTCGACCTCTCCCTCAATAACTTAATGAGACTCGTTACCTTTTCCTTGTGTATCCACCCTGCATTGCTCTTCTCCTTCATCATTGGGATCAGTAACGGTAGGTGGACTTTTTTGCGGTGAATTCATAACAGCATTGACAAGTTGCCCCAATTATCTCTCGAGGTTCCGTAATGAGGAGTCTTGGTTCGCCATTTGAACATCATTTTGCTCGATGAATTTGGTAAGGAGCTCCTCTAGCCTTCTCTCTTCTTCTAGTTTTAAGGATATGGAAAGAACCTTCTCTAAATTAGACGAATCCTCATACTGCGGCGGAGATTGATATTAAAATTCTGTCTGGTAGGAAAAATTTTAATCACAATACTGCTCTTGACTGTAGTCCCATTGGATACCCCTAACAGTCTAGATGATAGTCAATCGGTTCGTCGTCAGCTTGATCCTGACAGTAGGCATTTTGAGTAGATTGACACTCAAGATTATCAGAGAATCTTTTAAGATTTTCGATTTGTTCTTGCAAACGCTCAAGTATTCATTTCGAACTCGGTTGTGTCGTCCTCTCAAAAGACCATTGATAGTTAGGCTCATTCATATCTGAAAGGACTTAAAAACAAAAATAGATTAAATACAAATATACAAGTTCAAATTAAGATAAAATTGATTGAAATCAATATTGGACAACAATAGAATAAATAGTTCCCCGGCAACGGCGCCAAAAACTTTTTGGTCGGATTACCAATCACTAAACACGCGCAAGTATACGCGGTCTAATAAGAAATACAGTGATAAAAGAGTTGTCGAACCCATGAGGAACTACTTCTAATATTAACCAAATGCCGACTTGTATATCGCTTAAGTCTTATTCAAACAGATTAAATGAAAGAAGTGTAATTAATCTAGTTAAATCTAATTATCAAAGCAAGTAAATGGATAACGATTGGTATCTAAGGCGCTACATGCTAAAATCATAACTTCACCCCACACTAGCATTTTGTCAAACACTTGGTGTGCTATGTTTCATTAAATATCCTAACTGTCTGTCTTTGGTCTTAGTGGTCACAAAGGAATGTCGACCGAGAACTCACAAGTGCTCATACGCCTCTTCCAAGGTATGTATAAGCATATCCTCTCTAAATCCACCCGAATGGTAATAGAACAGAAAAGAACATCCAAGCTAGGCAATAATCCTACACATTCCTATGCGAATTAACCATAACAAGGAATTAAAGCATAGGCTCTCAATAGGTCACACATGGCATACAGGTATATTCCTTTCCTATAGGCAAATTATGCAATCCATTGGTACAGACAAATCATAAACACATGCCAACATATTATGGTCTCAATCTACAGTCTATTTCCCAATTTCTTATATATTACCATAATCATCACTAATTCCTTAGCAAGAATCATTAAGCATAAATATGTTCAACCAAACCATATGGTGCCAACCAAAGAGATAAGATAATCAATTCAAATAGACAAAGGGTTTCATTATAATCTTAGAGCTAATAATTAGTTTATAGCTCTTAAACTAAACATAAGTAGGAATATACAACATTTATAGATTACAAAACCAAAAGAAATCAATAAGAGAAGAATAAACTCTGTCGAAACTTTTTTCAATCTCCAAGTAATCCCATCAATTCATGCTCTCCAAACCATGTTGATGAATGCCCTTAATGCTCCTTTAAATCCCAATCTTCTCCCTAATCTATGGTGTAAACAAAAGCTATATACAAGCTAAGGAGGAAATAAATAAGCTAAGCTCAGAAGGAGAAGAGAAAATAATGGAGTTAAGCTCCACACTATGTTCTATACTAAGAGAAGGAGGCTGATAAACTTGTATATCCCTTTCTTTCCTTCCACCTAGGTCATTTCCAATGCTAGCTGTCTGAAAATAGGGGCCGGCGCTGCGGCGCTAGGATTAAGCCTTGGAACGGCGCTGCGGCACCAGGTCAAGGGCTGGGGTCAATAAGTTGGTGTTGCGGCACCAAAAATGTTAAGGTATGGGGCGCTGCAGAGCTGAGTATGGTGAGATGGTAGAGAAGCAGCACTGCGACGCTAGTCTTATACTAGGAACCGGCATTGCAGTGCCAGTGCTGCAAAAATGACCTTTTTGCCCCTGAAAGCTAAAAATAATCCTTTAAACTCCTGCAAACATATATTAAATAAAATAATATAAAAGCAGTATAAACTAATAAGAACTTACAACTTCATAAGTGTAAAAGTATTCGATTCGCGAGTATAAATTCCAATCATTAGTGTGCTACTGAATGGCCACCTAGTCATGCATATGTGCATGCGGATAGTCCATTTTACAGAATAGACTCTGGTGAAATTTTTTCACGAGTATGGACATTTAATATGCATGCAATTTTAACTCTATTGGGGAGGTATGTTAAACTAATAAATGTTTTCACATAGGTTGTGCATGATGCAATGATTTCAATTTAATGGCTTTAAATTTTGAAGCGTACCTCACCCTTTCTAAGGTGATTTGGAGATTTTGTCCAGGTTATGGACCCAGATAGACCAAGCAGTTCTCGCCGAGTTTCCTCAGGTGTGAGAAGAAGGGCTTCTGATGTCACTTTGCCTTGTCCGGCCTGGCAGCCTCACCGGTTGACCGAGTCAGTGATTCGCCCTATTTAGGTTGATAGGACGGAGGCTATAGACAAGGAGGATGATGTTCCTGTTAAGGATCCCGCTCCTTCTTCTTCTACTCTCCGTTGGGAGCTTCCAGCTATTAGCGTGATGATTCCAGATCTTCTAGATGATTTGAGACGTCATCCATCGATCTATCTCCACGCGAACGAGGTAAAAGAAGTTTTCATTTTTGCCTTTCTTCTTTCTCCACTTTTGGGACAAGAGTTTAATCTTGATTTTGAACTTGATGCAGGTTCCTGGCTTCACTCAGCCCAGGGGGAATTTGTTTAGTATTCATTCCTTGTACCGAACCCTTCATCCGGAGTATTAGGCTATTGTTCACTCTTGGGGCTTTGAGGCCTTCTTTTCCATTCCACCCCGTTGCTAACCCTGGGTAATTTGAGTGCTGGTTTCACTAGACTCAATCTCTCCACTTACTAGACTGTGAGGTGATGATGACACCGATGGACTGGCAGTTTATCACTGGGATGGAGTTTACAGGGGAGCCGGTGCCTTTAGTGGCTAATATTTCTCCGACTGCGGTTCAATCCCTATTGGGGGTTCCTTCTTTGACCCTCAAGGGTCTGGCTGTCCATTCTGGCCATTTGAGCATTGATGCTTTGAGTGGAGCTTTGTACTAGCCTCTGCCTACTAATTAGAGGGATAGAGATTGCATTCTTTGGCGGTTGTTCTTGGTCATCATTATGGGTTGTTTCCTAGCGGACTACTCCTCAACGGTCACTTTTGCTTTGGTCAGCGCCACTCGGGATGTGGACCGCACCAGAGATTTTAACTTGGACTCATTCACCTTTGCCTACTTCCTTCGAGGGATGTGCCTACGCTCAGAGGGCGTGACAGAGGCTTGGTTTGGTTTTTACCCATTTTTGCTGGTGAGTGATTTCCCTTTATCTTTCAATTTCCCTCGCTCGGGTTGTCAATCTTTATCACTGCGGATATTTAATCTTTGCATTTTTAGTTTTGGGCATATAAGAGGCTCCCTTGCCTACGTCCAGCTACTACTTTAGGTCTGGATACCTACCCACGGGGATGGCGCTGGCATTATTCCACCTAGGTATAGGTCTCTGTAGTAGAAGGGGTTTACCCACTCTCGTTTACAGTTAGAGTTGCTGACTGCTGACATCGTCACATGGGTTCCTTACACCCACGATCATCTGACAGTTGGTTTCGAGGATGATTTTTCGACTGGGATAGAGTATGTATTATCCACTCGTCGGATCTATTTCTTGACTAAGGGAGGCTGGGAGCTCTACTTGGGAAAACGTGCGATCAGGAGCACTATAAAGGAGATTCATATTCCATATCTTCCTCCTGCTATAAGCCATTGGTCTTTATCTCAGCTGGTCACAGAGATTCCCCTGATGGGCTTAGATAGCTTTACTTTATCAGTCCTTACACTCATGATGCCTTCTATCACTGGTGGACTCCTCGCACCATTGGGGCACATTTTTTCATTAAGCATTTAGGCAGAGATCCATCGGAGGCAGATTCTTTTGATCCATTCAGCTCTGGCACTGGCCCCTTAGGTGGCCAATATTCTGACAGTTTCACTGAAGTAGATCCCCTTCTGTATCAACCCGATATTCTCTCTGGCAGAGATATGGTGACTCAGGCGGAGTTATAGCAGGTTAATCGACTAGATGATGTAGACATCATAGATTACTTTTGATAGGCTCGTTATCTCTTTTGATAGGCCTTTGTTAGATATTGGGCGGATGTGCCCCATTTCCCTGTACTTTTTATTTTTAGTTGTAGACAGAGATGATGTATTTAGGAATGTATGTATAACGCTTTCTATTTATTCCATCATACTATCATTTCTCAATGTCATTTATCATGATGCATACATTATATGTCATAGATATGAATGTATATTGATGAGTTTATCATTGACCTCTGGATGGTCTAATGATACGGTTCTACAAATGTCTTCGTCCACTGTTAGCCAGATCGAGCATAGTCCCCCTACTTTGATAGCCTCATCTTTGAGGTCGTGGTATGATAATCTACCTCATTTAGACCAAGTGGCAGTTGATCACATGCTGAGACATTCCATGGCCTTCCTGAAGTTCTAGGTTTCGGTGGGCTTCATAGAGGGTATGCTATCATGCTGGATTCCTGAGAGACATGTCTTCAAGTTTGGGAGTCATGAGTTGACTCCTACATTGGAGGAGTATGAGCGTATTACATATTTTCCTCTGGATCAACCTTATGCTAGGGTGGCTATTGGTGAGTTGAGGCGTCAGTTTATAGCCTTGACCGGTTTGCACCGCACCGTTGTCTTGGACAGGATTACTTCAGGCCATCTAGTGTCCTTGGATTTCTTGATCGATTATTTTGGATCACTAGACAACTACTTACTGTACTCCGGAGATTTCACCATTACTGAGGGTGAGTGGCAGGCTGCCTGAGTAAATATTTTATTAATGTGCATTGTGGCTTATCTATACATGCCGATGTACATGGATCATCTGGATATTGGCCTGATCACGGTAGTTAGTGCTCTTAGGGAGGGTCATACCATCCTACCTATGATATTGGCGGAGACCTTGATATCAGCCACATTTTGTCGTACCCATCCTACTAGGTTCTTCAGAGGTAGTGTTGTATTGTTATACATTTGGTTTATGACGCATCTGAGATCGATTGGCATCTTTAGACACTATGGATATTGTTTGACACATGAGATATCCACGTCTTATTCTTTTTGACCTGCTGACTGTATAAATGCAGCGTCTTAGTTTAATTTCCTAACTTTGATTGAGGATCCTTTCTCTATTTTGCCTTGTTCAGGATTCAGCTCCCCTTTCAATTTTGTCACTCATGCAGTGGGTATGGACTTTTTGCCCTTAGCTGGTCTGAGAAGAGTGACTATATATCATCCTTTGGCTGTCATGGGATAGTTTGATCAGTATTAGGATGTACATCCTTTTGATGGAGCTTCGAATCAGCAATCATCAGCATTATCTTTATTAGAGGATGATTTATCCAGGGTTTGTGATTATTGACCCATCAAGAGAGGGCTGATCTTTTAGCGAGTCATTTGGGTCGTTCTTCATAGTATTCTGCGTGGCTAGAGGCAGATATTGCATCATCTATGGTTGCTTATTCAATGCCTAGTACTGATTCGAATGAGGAGGAGCCTATGGAGGATCATGTTTCTCCCACCAAGGATGAACTGTTTGCTGGTTTGACAGCAGCTCTGGTTAGTGACATCCCTAGTTCTTCAGCAGCTACTGCCCCACCTTTCATCGAGTCTTTGGAGTAGATGATATAACTTTTAACCTTTGAGAGGGATCAGGCTAGAGCATTAGTGTTGACGACTTTTATTGACTGGGATGCTGCTTTTACCAAGAGAAATGAGGCCCGAGCTACCAGGGATGCTTCTGTTGCTGATAGTACGGCTCTCAGATCCTATAAGGAGGGTATTGCCGCATATATGAGTGCATTTATAGATGATCATGGTACCACCTTGCAGATGGTTGTAGATCTTTTAGCTCATATTAAGACTGCAGTACAAGGGCTCAAAGATGTACCTCCATCTCCAGAGAGGGATGCTATGTTGGATTTGCTTACACGTTTAACTGCGGGTTTATAGACTAACTTTCATTTTCCTGCATAGACTATGTTAGCCATTTTTGTCATGTATAGGACACATTTTATATATTAAACAGTATTACATGACAAGGAAATATATTTTGATTCACTTCCCCTTTGCATATATTTTGATCTTTGCTCGATGATTGCCACTTTCTTCGTGACGTGCTGTCTTGATGTATCATAAGCTCTTTCTTGATGGACTGACATTGAGATGTCGGAGGGTCTCTCAAAAGGGTTCGTTGATCATGGAGACTTTGTAGGATTTGGGTTTATATAAGGTTTGGTGTCTTGGGACTGGTATTTTGTTGGATATTTGGGTTTATAGGTAAAGTGTTTTGCTTTTCTTTTGAAGGTTAGATTGCACCATAGATTGCCTACGTATTCCCGTGGATGGGGGAGATCAGGTCTTTTATAGTTCAGGCCTAACAGTAAAGACCTAAATTGATTTGGTTTGATTTTTTCTTCTTCTTTTTTTCTTCTTTTTTTCAGGAACAGGATAGTAGTTTACAGGTAACTCAGATATAGTACCTTTTCACAGTGTCTGAATTGATAAGCTGGGGAAATTTGCCCCCGTTCATTTATTGCAATCTTAGGGCTCCTCCTATCAACACTCCCTTGACGATGAAAGGGCCTTCCCAATTTAGGGCAAATTTTCCTCTTGTTTCATCTTGATTGGCGAGGATCTTTTTCAGCACCAAGTCATTTTTTTTGAATTGCCTAAACCCGAACTTCTTGTTGTAGGATCGAGCAATCCTTTGCTGATATAACTGACCATGGAAGATGGCTGCCGCCCTTTTCTCATCTATTAAAGATAAGTGGTGGTATTGTTCTTGCAACCACTGTTCTTCTTCCATTTGAGCATCTATCAACACTCTTAATGATTCTATTTCTACTTCTATAGGGAGTACTGCTTCCATGCCATAGACCAATGAGTAGGGGGTAGTTCTAGTAGAAGTGCGCATTGACGTTCTGTAGGCTGACAGAGTCAAAGGCAACAAGTCAGGCCATTCTTTATGATTGGCGGACATCTTTTGCATAATTTTCTTGATATTTTTGTTGGTTGCTTTGATAGCACCATTCATCTTAGGATAGTAGATGACAGAATTAAGATGTTTGATGTAGAACATGCTGCATAACTCCTTCATCATCTGGTTGTTCAGATTCTTAGCATTGTCTTATACGATCACCTCCGGTTGTCCGTATCCACAGAGTACATTATTTCTGATGAAACCAATGATTACCTCCTTGGTGAATTTGGGAAAGGAGGCAGCTTTGGTGAAATAATCGATCATGGTGAAGATAAATCGATGACCATTGCTTGCTTTGGGCTCGATTGGCCCAATCACGTCCATCCCCCACATGGAAAAGGGTCATGGCAAACTCATATTGTGTAGTTCATTCGGAGGAGTGTGGACGACATTTCCATAGACTTGGCATTGATAACATCTCCTAACGTGATCGTCACAGTCAACTTTAAGAGAAATCCAGTAATGCCCCGTTCTTAATAGCTTCTTAACAAGTAAAGGACCGCTTATGTGTAGACCACAGACTCCATCGTGGACTTCATTCATAAGTCTTTGGGCTTGATCTTTGTCTAGGTACCTCAGCAGGCCTATTCCAGCATCTCTTTTGTAGAGTGCATCTTCGCTTAAATATTACTTCATGGCCATTTTATGGATTCGCTTTCTTTCAGCTTGGCCTGCCCCAGCGGGCGTAGATCCATCTCGAAGATATTCTTTGATGTCCTGATACTAGGGCTTTTTGCTGGGACGCGGCTCATCTGATACTTCTCCAATGTAATTCCCATAGGCTGGTGCCTTCTAGCTTATAAATTTGATATCAGGAATTCCCCTCCTATCGGATATGTGGATCAAGGAAGCCAGTTTTGCTAATGCATCCGTGAAATCATTTCTACTTTGATGGATGTGGATGAAGGTTATTTCTTCAAATTCTGCTGCCATCTTGATGATCTGCCAATGATAGGGCAGCAAATGAAACTATTTGGTGTGATATGCCCTAGTGGTTTGCTTGATAACCAACTCAAAATCTCCAAAGACCGGTAACCATTGTATACCCATAGATTGGGCCAGTTTTAATCCCATTATACAACATTCATACTCGGTTGTATTGTTGGTGTTAACAAACTACAGTTTGATGGCCATAGGATATTATTCTCTCGTAATAGATACAAGAACTGCCCCTACTCCTGCACCTTCTATGTTTACAACCCTGTCGAAGTACAGTTTCCAGAATTGGCCAGTATCTTCTCGAGGGTTTTGTTGAATGGTCATCATCCCATCATCTAGGAAGTAAGTTTCCAAGGGTTCGAAGTTCCCGTATAGTGCTTCGGCCAATTAATATGCAATTCCTTAACCTTTGATGGACTTTAGAGTCACGTAGATGATATCGAATTGCTGGATGATTAATTACCTTTTGGACAATCGATAATTTAACATGGGCTTTCTGAATATGTGCTTTAAAGGATCCATGCGAGATATGAGATAGGTTGTGTGCCCATAAATATAATGTTGTAATCTCATGGCGACCCATGCTAAAGCACAATAGGTCTTTTCAATCGAGGTGTACTTCTGCTCACCACTACTGAATCTCTTACAGAGGTAATAGATAGCTCTTTCCTTGCCTCTATCATCTTTTTGCCTCAGCATGCATCCCATAGCATTGGCATTAACCAATATTTACATGAATAGGGGAACTTTATCCCTTGGTGGTACCAAGATAGGAGCTTTAATCAACTGCTTCTTGATGGAGAGGAAGGCTTTTTGACAGTCTTCATTCCACTTTCTAGAGGAATTTTTCCTCAACAGCTTAAAGATGGGCTCACAAGTTGCAGTGAGTTGAGAGATGAATTTGCTTATGAAATTGACTCTCCCAAGAAATCCATGTATCTCCTTTTCTGTTTGAGGCATAGGCATCTCATTAATGGCTTTAGTCTTGGAGGGATCCAGCTCAATGCTTCTGTTGCTTACCTGAAATCCCAATAATTTGTCGGATTTGACACCAAAAGGACACTTGGCTGGATTCAGCTTCAAGTTGTATTTGCGAAGCCAGTTAAATAACTTTCTGAGATGGTCGATGTGGTCATCTTCTCTTCGGGAGTTGACGATGATATCATTCACGTAAACCTCTATCTCCTTGTGCATTATGTCATAGAAAAGGACCATCATGGCTCGCTGATATGTGGCACCAGCATTAATAAGGCAAAAGACAATCGCCTATAGCAGAAGGTTTCCCAGGGGGTGATAAAGGTTATTTTCTCCCTATTCGGCAACCATGATCTGGTGATACCCGGCAAAGTAGTCAACAAATGAGTACATGCCATATTTGCATCGTGTTGTCTATCAGTATGTGAATGAAAGGCACTGGGAAGTTGTCCTTGAGGCAGGCTTTGTTTAAATCTCGGTAATCCACCCATAATCGTACCTTCCCTCCCGGTTTAGGCACAGGAACTATATTGGACAGCCATTCAGGATAGTTTGACACCATGATAATGCCTACTTTGAATTACTTGACAACTTCTTCTTTGACCTTCAGACTCCACTCAAGCTTCAGTCTCCTGAGTTTCTGGCTTGAATCCCACTTTAATGGGCAGTCAATGAATGACAATGTCAGTAGACAAGCAGATTATGCCTTCATGTGACCATGCAAACATATCCTTGAACTGAATTAGGAGTTCAATCATGTCTTTTCTTTGGTTTGGGGTAAGGTCATTGCCTATTTAGATTTATTTAGGGTTTTCTGAGGTTTCGATATTGATAGTGGTGGTTTGATCGAGGTTTGGTTTGGGCTTATCTTCGACCCATTCTTTGATCTCCTCAGGAACCTCATATCCATCTATCTCCTCTTGATCAATCCCCATCAAGTCAAAGTCCAGCTCTACATCAAAGTCGTAGTAACTGCTGAAACTTAGCAATTCCTCAGCAAGGCTAAACAAATCTAAATTTGGAGTCCTGAAAACAAAATACTTGCACTTAATATATGAAACTATTTAATCATATAAAGCATCAATGAAAGCATGACAAAAGTAACTGCCAGTGCTATGCAACAAAAGTAAGTAGTAAATAATATCTACACTTCAGGGAAGATGGACTCTCTGCCCTTTTTCCCTTTACGACTGATGCAAGGAGTGCTGCTCCAGTTGTCCAGGGTCAGGTCCTTGTTGACAGCTGTGTTAAAGGGGTTACTGTTATCCACCTCCTCTTTGATGATGACCAGAACTGAATTCACATCAGGGTCAGCGTCTTTCTTTGGAACATTCTCCTTAGCCCTGTGTATGCGAGGGATCTTAGGTTGATCTTCTTAATAATTATCATCTGGGACATCATCGTTCACACCCTCAGTATGTGCCAGAAAATACATCTTTGCAAATCGATCTTGCACTTCTTGTAGGACCCTTTAATTCCTTTCCTTATTTTCCTTAACATGAATCTGGATTTCTTTTCCACTGACAGGATTAACCTTAGGAATAAGCATGCTGGACACAGAAATAAGGATTTTCCTTATTGGTTTCACGAATCCAACATCTGTAAGATTTAGTAGTAAAATGGTAGATGCCTGAACCGGCTGATGCTTGTGCGGGTTCTTCTGATTTGATCAGTAAAAATAGCCTAATCCAACCTTTTTTGTCTGGCTAGGTATCTAAACTGGATGTTTGATCCCTTGTTGATTTTCTCCTAGCCCTTTACAGGGACAGAAATCCAAAGATATCATTTCTTTACCGATGGACATCACTTCAGAAGAAATTCTTAGCTTCAAGGTTGGGGCCCCAATGGGTCGATAGTGAGTGTTGCTCACTTCAAATGCTTGAAAACTGGCTGGCTCAACTCCTTCGTTGAGATTTATCATAGGCATATCACCTTGTGCATAGACTGGATACTCTGGTTCGACATTAACAGTGACCAGTTCTCCATTGATGATGTATTTGACCTGTTGATGAAGGGTGGAGGGAATTCTCCCGCCATATGGATCCACGGTCTTCCCAACAGTAAATTATATCCTGTGGTGATGTTCGACACTTGGAAGGATATGTAGAAAGTATGTGGACCAATCTCCACTGGAAGTTCAATTTCTACCTACAACATCAAAGGCTCTTATGACTATATGGTTGTTCTGGAT
Organism: Panax stipuleanatus; assembly: GCA_020205555.1. Lineage (NCBI taxonomy): Eukaryota > Viridiplantae > Streptophyta > Magnoliopsida > Apiales > Araliaceae > Panax > Panax stipuleanatus. The sequence goes on from CM035118.1 coordinate 93,709,916, forward strand.
TCGAATTGGATTGATTTTCATTCTTTCCAAAGTGTTATAGGGACAGATGTTCAAGGAAGATCCTCCATCTTTCATCACACCTCCTATCATATATCCAGAGGATATCACTACTATATGCAATAACTTATAATAACCAGTTCCTTCCACTGGTATGTCATCATCAGTGAAAGATATCGCATTGCTGTTGAAAGTGTGATCCATCAAGTGGTGAAACTTTTTGATATCCACAGCCTTTGGCAAATGCTCTTCTTCCAGTACTTGTATTAAGATTTTGAGATGATCTTCTTAAGACAACCCCAAATCCAGAATGAATATCTGTTGGGGTGCCTGTCTTAATCTTTGCACCACTTTTGCTTTATTGTGCCCCATTTTGCTGAGGAATTCTTTAATTTTCTCCTCGGGCACTCTACCCTTAGTTTTAGTGACTAGTTTTATTACTCGTTGAGGCAGATACAGCGGGTTTTCCTTTTATATGGTAGTAGTGTGATTTGATGCTGATCCCTCATCCTCCCCATAGTTTTATGGGACTCTTTTCAAGCTATTTAAGGGATATTGCGGTCTGAATGGCAACATCAGTGGTTCTGGTGCAGCCACTTTCACATGATTCTTTCCTCCTTGATCCCGCTTTCCTAGAATTGTCAGGGGTACTACGACTATATCCTTTTCACAGGAAATAACTGCCAATATCTCTTTCAAATTCTATGTCATGGGAGGAAATATCGCTTCTTCATCAGGAAAGCTAATATCTTGACTTCCTTTTAGCAGTTCACCGCTTTCAATCAGGCTTTGAATTAGGTGCCGAAGTCCCCAACATTCTTCTATATCATGACCAGGAGTGTTGGAATGATATTGACATATTTTGGAAGAGTTAAACTTCCTTGATTGAGGGTCCACTAGGGGTAACAGCTGTGTGACTTTTCCCTCATTGATAAACATCTGGAGAATTTCTTCCATAAGCTAATTCAAAGAAGTGAAATTCCTTTTGAAGGCAAACTCTCTATGAGATCGGGCTCTTTCTTCCCAGGCAACTTTGTCTGGGTTTCGTGTTCATGGAACCGATAGTGATCCGTCCTTGCAATTGGAAGAATTTTGGGTGCAGGAAGATTTAATCTCTGCTGGCTGACTTGAGTTATCAACTGTTGCGTCACTTGGTGCTGGTATACCGTTAGTTCTGCCAGTTAACTAATTTGTTCCTTAATAGACTACATTTCTTGCTCTATCAGAAACTAGCATTCTAAATACCCCCATTTGTCAGAGTTATCCATGCTTGTTTGGGGAGAATCCCCTACATATTTGAGGTACTTGGAAACTTCTTCATTCCCAATACTGATCATGTTGACTCCCTCCTCATTGTGTTGAGGCAAAAGGTTATCTTGAACATGTGGTTGCTCTGGTTTTGTTACCACAATCTCACAACTGTCTATTAAGTCTTGGATTTTGTGCTTCAGTGACAAACATTCTTGGGTGTCATGGCCAGGAGCCCCAGAATGGTAAGCACATTTCTTGCTTGGGTCAAAATTCTTCCCACTTGGATTGGCTGGGGAAGGAACTGAGCAATTTTCTTCTGTGCTATCAGAAGCTTGAGTATATTTTCAAGTGAGTCCCTTAAGGGTGTAAATGTTCTTCGATGTCTAACCTCTCCGGCCTTTTGAAATGGAGGATTTATAGATTGCACAGCTGTTTGGAAAGGGGAATAATTTTTTCTTTAAATGGGCAGGTTTTGGTTGCCTCTCTGGGTTTGACCTTGGAGTACCAAGGATACATCCTCTTCTTTCTTCTTATGAACTCTCTGAGGATTATTTCCATAGTTTTCGGCTTGAATGTGCTCAAACACGACTTCTAAAGCAGTAAGGTCTTTAATCTTTTCAGACTTCAACCCCATCTTAGCCATTTCTCCATGTTTGATCATCTCAGAGAATGGTTTTCCTATGCCTGCTAGGACTCTTTCATAAAATGGCGCTTCTTGTATGTCGATGAATGTCATTACCATCTCAGTTTCTGTTATTGATGGAATGACTTGAGTAGCCAACCGTCTCCATCTTTGGGCATATTCTCTGACTGATTCATTATTCTGCTTTTTAACCTTGGTAATTTGATATCTATCTGGAGCCATTTGCGACTGGAAGCTGTATTGATTTAGGAAGGCATGAGCTAGCTCTTCCCAACTATAAATTTTGGAATTGTCCAGTCGAGCATACCAGGCTCTAGCCTCTCCAATCAGACTTTTCTAAAACAACTGCATTCTCAGTTTCTCGTCCTCTGCATAGGATTTGAGTTCTCTAATGAATACTTTTAAATTAGTGTAAGGATCTCCCAATTCGTCATATTTTTCAAAATCAGGGATCTGGAACTTGTCTGGATAATGGGCCACCTAGAAAAATGCAAAGGTCTGAGTAGTTAACACTTTCGTATGCTCCAGTCCCTTTTATTGACCGAATGGTTTCTTCCATTTGCTGGACTTTCTTTCGGATATCCCCAGTTTCTCGATCTTCTTTGAGATTGATCATTTCAGGGTTTTATTGGGTTTTTCATTGTTTTGAGGTTCAGGTATCTGAGCTTCCTTTTTCTTGTCAATATACTGACCGCCACCTTGTTCGGAGGACTCTGGTTGGGTGGGTATCTGTTGACCGTGAGTCTTTTTGCTCTGTTTTTTCAAGAAGACAGCTAATTCTGCTATCTGATTTCTGAGTCCCTCGAATTCTTCTCGAGATATGAAGCATGTCCCCTATTGGGTATTTTCTTCCATGTTAGTGGGTAGGCTTTTTGCCTTCTTAGATTTGGATCCGGTAATGGGACCAATCTTGCCTACAATAAAAGTAGGTAGTTTAGTCTTGATAGACACTAATAGTATGCATGCTATGCAATGTGTCAGGTTTAGGGGTTTTTTTTAATATTTTCCTGCAAAATAAATCACTTGTTTTGATGACAAGATATCATGACAAGATTTGATGTTTGTCAACAAATATGCAAAGAATTAACAACATTTACAATATTAACAGGATTTAATATAGACAGGTATCAAAGATTGGATATTGGACATGTATTGAAAGAGGGAAGGCATGAAGAGACGTCCCTTCGAGTTTGGTTTATCAGAGGCTGACCTATCTTAGGTTACTCTCACAGACTTTTCGGCATGGAGGTTCTCAAATCATTGTAATCTACTAGATGAGAAGTTAATATGATCTTTCAATTGGAGCGGATCTGAGTGGTACCTTTCATGAGCCTCATTAGGATTTATTCATCACTAGAGTCCAGTAATCAACTACCAACGGGTTCGCCTTCTGGTGGAGGAATCACACAATATACATTCATCGCATGCAAAATGATGACATTGTGCGAATGACTAATATAAAACGTTGCAAAAAGACATTCATTCACATCCATTCAATGTAAAGACGACATTCACACACATGTAGGAAAAAAGGGAATTTGAAAAAACTGAAATGCGGCTTAAGCCCTCTACTGTCCCCAGCAGAGTCGCCACTTGTCGACGCCGGGAAAAATCCCTCTTCCTATGTGTTTGTTTCTTCTCTTGGAAGCTAAAGGGGGAGGGATATATATAGCCACCATCAACCGTGGCTCCACCTGCTACAGCCACAGGACTACCTGTGGCTGGGCCTGGTGGGCCTCGCTATCTCAAAGTACGTGCACTCCGACCAACGTAAAATCTGCTTGAACTTTCATAACTTATAATTCGAGAATCCAATGGAGGCGTGCTATACCTTTCTGAAAAGCCCTTTCCGAGATCTATTCCATGACATGGGGCTTGGCTTTTTCTGAATTTAGGAATATGGGTCCATGACCAGATCTTCGAGTCTTTGCAGTCCGTCCGTTGAGCTGTCTGGGGCAGTTTTCACTCGGATTATTGTGATGGTTCTGTATGACCTTCATTATAGTAATTTGATCTGATTTGATGTTGAGTTGGAAAAATTACTCCTTTCCCTTCCGGGTTGGTTTTCGGGCTTGATGTAGCAGTAGCTGTCTTTCCTCAAGGCTATCTCCGGGGTTTGACTGTTGTTGACTTTGGTTTGTCTTCAGGGTTGTTTCTGAAGTTGGTTTGATGATTTCTCGAGGCTGTCTCCAAGGAAATTGATTTGATGTTTCCCGAGGCTGTCTACGGGGTTATGGTTTGATGATTTCCCGAGACTGTCTTCGGGGTTCTTATGATAACCCTAGATTTTAGAAGTATAGTTGTCAGGATATGTATCATCTGACAATTATAACACGATAATGATCCTTGGGGGAGGATGTAGAAGAGAAAATGAGAAGGAATGGTTAGGTAAATACCTAATTGAAAGAGGATGTTGAGATTTTTCAACATAATTAAGAAGAGTTAAGATTAACTCTTCGTGAAAGGTTGTAAGGATAACGCATCCGGGTATGGATGTAGTTTAGGAAATTCTGAGGACGAAATTTTTATAAAAAGGGAAGAATGTGACAACCCAGAAAATCAAATTGTCCAGAAAATTAAGATTAAAGAATTAATAATTAATAAAATATATTTTATTAATTATATTATGTGTTATGTGCTTATTAATCATTCTATGACATAGGATGATTAGAAATGGTGAGGATTCTGGCTACGAGCTGGAATGAACGAGTAAGAACTTTCAAGACGAAAATAAAAGATTTCTGGGAATAAAAATATTTTCGAGAAAAAGACGAAATAGGCACTATTTATATATGAAACCTAAGGGTTAGGGTTTGTGGTTAGGGTTTAACCCTAAGACTTTTCGGGAGACTAGAATGTCATAATAACATTCTGTCGAAAGATTTAACGGTAATATACCGTGAAAAGTTAAGTTAGCCGAGAAAAGTTTTCTCGGGAAAAAAATGACGAAAAATCACTATTCATCCATTTCTGCTCGGGACTTTATTTTGAAATTCTGAGAAATGCATAATGATAGGATTTTGAGATGAGATGGAATATGTAATAATATTTCATTTATGACTCGCGAAGTTTTCGCGTAGGGACTTAAAATCATATGCGTTAGGAAAAGTAAAATTAATGATTAAATTGATTACGTATAATAATAAATTATTATTATACGGAATGTATACGAATATAATACGAGTTATTATACGAGTATAATACGAGGAGGATACGAGAATTAATACGTCGTATAATATAAATTTTATACGAAGTAAATAGATTTAATTTGAATTAAATCTATGAATTTAAACCTGTGGGTCGAACTGGCGGGTAAACTGGTGGTTTAAACCCATGGGGCAACCCATGACCTATGTTAGCATGTGGGGGACATGGGAGAGCACATGGTGGCAAGTGCTAGCACATGGGAGGCATGTGGGAGACATAGGTTAGCATGTGGGAGGAGGTGGGCAAGAGGAGATTTGGTCTAATGACCATCCCACCCTTGATCTTGCTTGCCTAATGACCAAAAGACCCTTGGTCTTCATTTGCCTATAAAAGGGAGCCTATGGCTCATTTGTTTGGTTTGAAAAACCAAGCATGGAAAGAGAAGAGAAGAGAAGAGGAAGATCTTGATGAGCAATCATGGAGCAACAAGAAAAGCCATTAAAGACTTTGATCAAGAACACTAAGTGAAAAGTTCAAGAACACTTATAAGGTGCAAGTGTTAAACCTTTGAGTTTTCATTTTCTTTCAATTCTCATATTGATAGAGAAGTGAAAATGGTTAGAGCATGATTTGTGAAAGATGAGGAGATTGATATTAGTGGACTTTAAACCATTAATAATCAAGAACAAGTAAAATCATAAGTAAATGATTAAGAAGTTAAGGAAGAAATGAGTTAAAAACCATAATGAAATGGTTAATGAACGAAAAGATGTTAGAAGATGTTAGTGGACGATTCGGATGAGTTATATGAACTCTCCGATGTTATAAGGGTGAATTATCAAACTTATAACGTTAGAATGCGAGAAAACGTAAAATCATAATCATACTATTGATTACGAACGAAGAATGAACGAAGAACACGAAGAACATAATGAAGAAAACCATTAAAACTTAGATGTTTAAAATGGTGGGAAACATGGATGAATAACCAATGGATTGATTCCATTTGGTTTGACGTAAAAATAATGAGTAACAAAGATTCTGCGGAAGTTTACGCGATTAAACGTTAAGCGTCGAAATCGTGAATTTCCCGGAATAGAAGTCAAAAGTCGTCGTGTGATTCGGAAACATTGGTTTTCAATTGCAACACGTGTAATTATATAAACAAGACTTGCGAGAGCAAGAATGAACGAATTCTTAGTTTAAACGAAGAATCGAGCGTCCAACGTTCGTGAACGTTTGACGAAAACTTAAAAATGGACGAATCGGTCAATTTTCTGCCGACGGATTCAAAAATGAATTTCGAATGGATGGAATCGTAGAACATGGTATATGTGAATTATTGGCTTTAGAACGAGCCAATTTCGAGTTATAACAATTATGTTGCGAGCTCGAAAATTTTAGAAATTTTCTAGACTTAAAAAATTTTCTAAGATTCAGGGGCAGCGCTGGCCGCGCCTTAACCAGCGCTGACCGCGCCAGTCCGGGTCTGAGTCCCTGCATAGGTAGCGCGGACCGCGCCTCTTGTAAGGGAAATCTAGCGCTGACCGCGCCATCATGGAAAGAATTTTTGACATAGCTATGTTATGTCCCAACTTTCTATATACTAATTATGGGGCAAGTAAATGAGTAAGTTTAATAAACAGAGATCACTTAAACAATGTGTTTAAGATCGATTTCAAGGATTACACATTCACAAAACGTATTTAAAATTCTAATACTTGAAACCCTAAAATGTGAACAGGGCTCGTGGTCGAGTTTGATGCACTCCTCAAGGTTACATGTTATGTAATAGAGGTGTGGCATGCGAGAATGTAAAGAAATGAGATTAAAACTTACTTAATTTCTATACGAAGTCCAATAATGGTTATCCAATGGAAATAAGTGTGACCTAGCGGACCGATTAGGGTTTTGCTTGTTGTGAGGTCTAATGACGATCGACGAGAGTCGATTGATGACACACGAAAGATAGTGAACATATAATTCACTTAATATAACACTTAAACAAGTGATTTAAATCTTAAGTAAAGGTTGAATGAGATTAAGAGACGAGTAACATGTACGCAGGATACGTGAACGTTTCTCGTGAATCGTATCGGCGTTAAGGGAATGTTTTAAGTATACATTGGTTGTATGACTTAGACATTAATGCATGTTGGTATAGTTAGAGGTAATAAGCCGTAATGAACGGTAATAAGAGAATGAAGAACGTATAACGTTGAAAGAGCCGAGTTACCGTTAATAACTTGGATAAACGTTCCGAGTTGAACGGGCCGGACGTTGTAAGAAATGTAATGAAGATTAACTTAACGAACATTAAGGTTATAATGGTTCGGAGAAGTTAAGTCTAAAATGGAAGTAAAGATTGGTCGCGTAAACTTAGTAACAAGAACGCGAACCATATGAAGTAAAGTGCAGTTAAACCAATTCATAAGGTAAGTATTTGACTAATTGGTATTTGTTATCCCTTATGTGATATATAGGAATTTTGATGTGCAGCTCAGCGTAAACCTAAGCGGTAGCTGTGCGGAAGGCAAGTTTCTTAACTTCATTCATATTCTGTTGTGAATGCTAGTTTCTTAAATTCCTCAGATGTTGAACATGAGGAAGTATTTCGTATGTGCAAATGTGCGATATTTGTACAAGGTGTTGATATGTATGAGGCCTTGTGCCACAATGTTAACACTTCGGTGTTTCTATGAAATAAACTGTTCTGTGATTGAACTATTAATTATGAAAGAGTTTGGTTCATTCAAGAACCGTTCTTGTTAAATCTGTGCTAATGATTCTAGCCAGACAGATTATATATGGAAAAGGTAGAAGGATGAAAGTATGATGTGTGTTTTAAATTGATAGGAATCAAAACGTATTCCTATTGTTCGAGTTGCTTCATAACCATTGTTCGGTTATTGAAGACTTAAAAGAATTTCGATTCTTGAGTTGTTAATATTCAACTGCTATGACTTGCTGAGCAATTGAATCCTCACACTTCTCCGTCCAAACAAATTTCACCGATTTCCTAATCAAATTCGTCAGCGGAGTTGCAATCTTGGAAAAGTCCTGAATGAATCTTCTATAATAACCCACCAATCCAAGAAAACTTCATACTTTCGACGGCGTTTTCAGCTGATCCCAGTTCATCACAGCTTCAACTTTAGAGGGATCTACCGAAATTCCATCCTTATCGGTCACATTTCCAAGAAATTGTACCCTTTCAATCCAGAATTCACATTTCAAAAATTTGGAGTACAACTTCTCTCTTCTCAACGCATCTAGTGTTACTTTCAAATGCTCTACATGTTCTTCCTTGGTCTTTGAGTATACCAAAATGTCATCGATAAACACCACCACGAATTTGTCCAAAAACGGCTTGAACACTCCATTCATTAGGCCCATAAATGCTACAGGAGCATTCGTTAGACCAAATGACATCACCAAAAATTCATAGTGACCATATCGAGTCCTAAATGTTGTCTTTGGAACATCCTCTGGCCTCACCTTCAGTTGATGATAACCACTCCTCAAGTCTATCTTTGAAAAGTATCTTGCTCCCTTCAATTGATCAAACAGATCGTCGATCCTCGGTAATGGATATCTATTCTTGATGATGACCTTATTCAGCTCTCTTTGTCGATGTAAAGTCGCATCATCCCGTCCTTCTTCTTCACAAATAACACCGGCGCTCCCCACGGCGATACGCTCGGTTGGATGTACTTCTTGTCCAGTAGCTTTTGCACTTGTACCATCAATTCTTTCAACTTTACCAGAGCCATCCGGTACGGTGCCTTCGATATTGGAGCCGTTCTTGGTGCCAAATCGATCACAAATTTAACCTCTCTGTCTGGCGGAAGTCATGGCAGATCATCCGAAAATACGTCTATGAAGTCCTTCACGACTGGTATATCTTCCAATTTCGGGTTCTCTTTACGACTATCGACTATATAAGCTAAATATCCTACACAGCCTTGTCTTAACAACTTACTGGCCTGCATCATCGTCAGACAACTCGCTTGTCTAGGCGACTTACTACCATAAAACACAACCTTTGATGGAGTCGTAAGGTTAATACATTTCTTCTGGCAATCAATTACAGCCCCATAACTAAATAGCCAATCCATTCCTAGAATAACGTCGAACTCCCCATGTCAGATCCCGACTTTTATGAAATAAAAGTCTAATTTAATTTATGATTAATATTTTAAAATTTTAAAATGTTAATTTAATAAATGGTCGAATGGACAATTAAATGGATAAGTGAGTAAATAAAAGAGAGGGATTAAATATTCTAGAAGGTTGGCATATGGGTGGCGGCTAGGAATTGAGAAGGAAATTGGGGGGGGGGAGAAAATTTTGGAAATTTTTCCATATGCCTCCAAATAAATCATTACCCATTTCTCGCCAACTTTTGTATGATTGGCCCTTTAATTTGTCTGTCTTGAATGTTGGTAAATTATTTTGGCTTAAGCATACTCACTCCCTCACTTCCTCCTGTAGCAAAAGTTGAAAAAAAAAAAGAGAAGAGGAAAGTTGGAGGAAGAAGAAAATAGGAGAAGAAGACAAAGGTGGGGGAGGAAAAAGGGAGAAAGAAAAAAAAATAAAAGGGGGCCGGGAAAAGAAAAAGAGGGGGATGGGAGAGAGAGAAATAAGGGGAGAAAAAGAGAGAGAGAGCCATCAGCATTTTTTTCTCCCGTACCAAATTGTTAGAGGAAGAAAAGAGAGAAGAGAGAAAAAAAAAGAGATAGAAAAAGAAAGAAGAATGGGAAGGTAAGTTTTAATTTATAATTTGATTTTCATATATGGATGTTAAATTTTGTATATGGATAGAACATGTTTATATTTGTTTTTAATGGATTAAACTTGTATAAACATGAATCAAATGAGAGAAATTAAGAAATCAAAAGAAAAACGAAATCTGGAAATTTTCAGAAAATTAGTTTATTACTTGATTTTGTAAAATCTATAACTCTTTGTGTATAATGAGTTAGAAAACGAGCCATATATCAAAACGAAGATATGGAAGTAAGCTAATTACAGAAATTGGAATCACCCAAAAAGTTCTTGTAAATTTTTTGTGGGGACTATTTGAAGGAAACTGGTCTGGACTTATAGTCCGAAAAAATCAGTTTCTTAAGCTCTATTGCGGGAATTATAGTTCTTAATCCGACCGTTGGATCGTTGTAATTTTTGGATATGTTATACATAGATAAGTTGAGTACATGTCCACAAATTTTGAACCGTTAAATATTAACGTATGATTTTTTGTGAATTTCGTGAGGTAACTGATCTGGTATTTCTTTCAAAACAGAAATATTTTACGGTAATTTTTTTTTGGTAAGCTTATTTCTATATGTTAGAGGTGGAATTTGAAAACACTTTCTTCTACAAAGTTGTAGAAAATTAAATTTTACATGAAAAAGTCATAAAATCTATAATTTTCTGATAAAAAGACTAATTACTATGAATTATTAAAGTTTCTGAATATTAGAAATTTTAATTAAATTATCAGAAAAATTATTTGGGCTGAAATATTTTTACAAAAATCTTATTATATCATTTTAGAGTTTCTATAACTTTTTGATGAATTATTGAAAAGCAGAAGTAATTATGGTATTTTTAAGCTATTTATAGTTGGTTTGAAAATTGAGAAAATTAATGAAAAATTCTATGAATGATGAAAAATTATGAAGTTTATTGAAAAATCTTATAATAATATAAGATTAATATTGATGATGTTTTAAAGTTATAAAAGTATGTGGAATCAGTATTTCTATTTTAAAGCTATTAAATGATAGTTTTTATAAATAGAAATAATTATAGGAAATTGTCGGATAATCCGAAAAATGTGAAAGTTGTTTGAAAAATTCAGAATAATATTTTAAATATTTTTGAAGTGTTAGTGAGCTCATGAGGTGTCGGGATGTAAACGTACAAGTTATGATAAATGTTTATATAATTATATTATTGTATTTTATCATCACTTGAGATGGTGGCTTAGTAGTGAGAAGCCGGACATAAGTCCCCATTAACGTGGGTTCGAGTCTTGGTAAACTCCTATATACTCAAGTGGTCTCATGCCCTGTATTTATTCGAGAGTAAGTTGAGCCCTGGATTTATTCGAGGGTAAGTGAGTTGTGCCGATGAAGACACCACTGAGGCCTCTAAAATTTTTAGAGATCGGACCTTTATTTTTTTTCCCTATCATGCATGTAATTATTTATTACGTATGTTAATAAATAACAGTTATTATAAAACCAGTTGAAAGTATTGTAAGTCTACAATAATGATGGTGAATAATTGTTGAAAGATTAAAAAGGTGTAAATAATTGATGGTTAAAATGTGTTGATGATATGCAGATGCTTGCTCAATTATTTTCTCTGTACAAAAGTAAATTTGTCAGGACTTGCCGACACTTTACTTTTTCTAAAGTAGTATGGACCACAACTCTATTACTGAACAAATATTGTTAAAACGTGTACAAATTGATTTAATTTCCTCTGTGGGACCATAAATTACACTACCAGTATTTTTTTATATAGCTCATTGGGTTATTTTGTCAAAACTGATATGCTATTTGTTTCCTCAATTTTCTGTATAAATAGATTACTCGGTTGAGTAACTAAACACACACGATGACTACACCAAAAGTATAAAATTCTTTTATTATAATATTGTGAGTATTTCTTTTGAGTGTAAGGTTACTCCAAGTGTTGATAAAGAATGCAAGCATTTTTCAGGTTGATCAATTTCATAGAAAGCAGAATCCAGTCATGTGCTAATTAAGGTAAGGGGTATCATTTTTATGGTAAGAGGTATCACTTTTTCATAATATGGTAAAAGAATATAATTTTCTTTTATGCTCCATATTATTGTGAGAGATTATTATTTGTTCTTCAAGTTATTATTAAAAATAAAATGTTGATTGGTATATAGTTGAATATCTTTGGCCTGTAGTGCAAAGATGAGTCGTTGATTTATGAATATCTTTGGCCTGTAGTGCAGAGATGAGTCGTTGATTTATGAATATCTTTCACCTGTAGTGCAAAGATGAGTTGTTAATTTATGAATATCTTTGGCCTATAATGCAAAGATGAGTTGTTGATTTATAAATATCTTTGGCCAGTAGTACAAAGATGAGCTGTTGATTTATGAATATCTTTGCCGTAGTGCAAAGATGAATTTATTAGCCTGATTATGAACAGGAACTGTGAATTGGTATAACCATATTTTTTGGTGTTTCAGGTAAAGGCAGGTGATGAAAGTTCTCTTTGTCTTGGGTACAACGAAGAACTGTTGATATTTATTACAGGAATAAAATATTAATGATGGACTTTTAATTGAGAGAAGATAGTGGACATTGTGTTCTACTTGACTCTCCAAATGGATTGTTGATTCCACTGTAATTATGGTTGATAATTATTATCATCTACCATAGGTTTTAAATCTCTGATTTATTACTGATGAATGCTATTGATAATTTAATTATTTTAGTCATGATATTCTTTACTGAGCTATTTGTGCTCACCCCTTTTGCTTCATAATTTCTTTCAGGAAATAAAAGTGTAGCTGGAACTAGCAGAGAGGACATGAGTATAAAGTGGTGTCTCGAGTTAGTCGCGATCCTCATCAAGTTATAGAACAAGGTGGCATAATAGTTGTACGGGGAACTTAAAAATTTAAATGCGTGTGTCGTATTCTACACGTTATCTAACAGTTGATTTTCGTGACTCAGATAGAGTGAGGTGTTGTCCAAGGTTGGGCCTTGAGGGTCACAGTTGGGTATGATAGTTGTTTTAAAACTCACAAATAATTATTTTCTTATTTGATACGATATTATGATAATTCGGGTGCGGATACTGTCGTACTATATACAACATGGTAATAGTTGTAAACAGGAAGATTTGTATTTGGATTTTTTTTTAGTGTATTAGTGGCGACCGAAAATAGGTCAGTGGATTGGACCTATTTTGGGGGCGTTACAAGTTGGTATCAGAGATTAGGGATATGGTCGCTGGGGGAGATCTGAGTCTAAAACTAGGAGGGGAGAGATGAGTAATATACTTCGCTAGTGTGTGACTTACCTAAGCTGACTTTATTATTTGGTTTGAATGATATTAACCTTTGTTTCGTAGCCATATTTAAGAATGGGCATCTAAGAACCACGAGATGGGTAATGGATGAACTATGAGACAGTGAAAGTGACCTGGGAGCTAAAATTCTTTTCTCTTCGGAATTCCAAGTATGTACGTAAATTTCAAGGACGAAATTTCATAAGGAGGGGTGATTGTAAGATCCCGACTTTTATGAAATAAAAGTCTAATTTAATTTATGATTAATATTTTAAAATTTTAAAATGTTAATTTAATAAATGGTCGAACGGACAATTAAATGAATAAGTAAGTAAATAAAAGAGGGGGATTAAATATTCTAGAAGGTTGGCATGTGGGTGGCGGCTAGGAATTGAGAAGGAAATTGGGGGGGGAGAAAATTTTGGAAATTTTTCCATATGCCTCCAAATAAATCATTACCCATTTCTCACCAACTTTTGTATGATTGGCCCTTTAATTTGTGTGTGTCTTGAATGTTAGTAAATTATTTTGGCTTAAGCATACTCACTCCCTCACTTCCTCCCTTAGCCAGAGTTGAAAAAAAAAAAGGGAAGAGGAAAGTTAGAGGAAGAAGAAAATAAGAGAAGAAGACAAAGGTGGGGGAGGAAAAAGGGAGAAAGAAAAAAAATAAAAGGGGGCCGGGAAGAGAAAAAGAGGGGGAAGGGAGAGAGAGAAATAGGGGGAGAAAAGAGAGAGAGAGAGCCATCAGCATTTTATTCTCCCGTACCAAATTGTTAGAGGAAGAAAAGAGAGAAGAGAGAAAAAAAAGTGAAGGAAGAAGAAAGAAGAATGGGAAAGAAGAAATTGAAATGAGTAAGTTTTAATTTATAATTTGATTTTCATATATGGATGTTAAATTTTTTATATGGATAAAACATGTTTATATTTGTTTTTAATGGATTAAACTTGTATAAACATGAATCAAATGAGAGAAATTAAGACATCAAAAGAAAAACGAAATCTGGAAATTTTCAGAAAATTAGTTTATTACTTGATTTTATAAAATCTATAACTATTTGTGTATAATGAGTTAGAAAGTGAGCCATATATCAAAACGAAGATATGGAAGTAAGCTAATTACAAAAATTGGAATCACCCAAAAATTTCTTGTAAATTTTTCGTGGTGACTGTTTGAAGAAAACTAGTCTGAAGGACTTATAGTCCGAAAAAATCAGTTTCTTAAACTCTATTGCGGGAATTATAGTTCTTAATCCGACCGTTGGATCGTTGTAATTTTTGGATATGTTATACATAGATAAGTTGAGTACATGTCCACAAATGTTGAACCGTTAAAGATTAACGTATGATTTGTTGTGAATTTTGTGAGGTAACTGATCTGGTATTTCTTTCAAAACAGAAATATTATACGGCAATTTTTTTTTGATAAGCTTATTTCTACATGTTAGAGGTGGAATTTGAAAACACTTTCATCTAAAAAGTTGTAGAAAATTAAATTTTACATGAAAAGGTCATAAAATCTATAATTTTCTGATAAAAAGACTAATTACTATGAATTATTAAAGTTTCTGAATATTGGAAATTTTAATTAAATTATCAAAAAAATTATTTGGGCTGAAATATTTTTACAGAAATCTTATTATATCAGTTTAGAGTTTCTGTAAATTTTTGATGAATTATTGAAAAGCAGAAGTAATTATGGTATTTTTAAGCTATTTATAGTTAGTTTGAAAATAGAGAAAATTAATGAAAAATTCTATGAATGGTGGAAATTTATGAAGTTTATTGAAAATTTTATAATAATATAAAATTAATATTAATGATGTTTTAAAGTTATTAAAGTATGTGGAATCAGTATTTCTATTTTAAAGCTATTAAATGACAGTTTTTATAAGTAGAAATAA
The DNA here is from genome assembly GCA_020205555.1 of Panax stipuleanatus. Taxonomy (NCBI): domain Eukaryota; kingdom Viridiplantae; phylum Streptophyta; class Magnoliopsida; order Apiales; family Araliaceae; genus Panax; species Panax stipuleanatus. The sequence goes on from CM035118.1 coordinate 93,724,922, forward strand.
TTATAAAAAATTGTCAGGATCATCCGAAAAATGTGAAAGTTGTTTGAAAAATTCAGAATAATATTTTAAATATTTTTGAAGTGTTAGTAAGCTCATAAGGTGTCGGGATATAAACGTACAAGTTATGATAAATGTTTATATAATTATATTGTTGTATTTTATCATCACTTGAGATGGTGGCTTAGTGGTGAGAAGCCGGACATAAGTCCCCATTAACGTGGGTTCGAGTCTTGGTAAACTCTTATATGCTCAAGTGGTCTCACGCCCTGAATTTATTCGGAAGTAAGTTGAGCCCTGGATTTATTCGGGGGTAAGTGAGTTGTGCCGATGAAGACACTACTGAGGCCTCTAAAATTTTTAGAAATCGAACCTTTATTTTTTTTTCCTATCATACATGTAATTATTTATTACGTATGTTAATAAATAACAGTTATTATAAAACCAGTTGAAAGTATTGTAAGTCTACAATAATGATGGTGAATAATTGTTGAAAGATTAAAAAGGTGTAAATAATTGATGGTTAAAATGTGTTGATGATATGCAGATGCTTGCTCAATTATTTTCTCTTTACAAAAGTAAATTTGTCAGGACTTACCAACACTTTACTTTTTCTAAAGTAGTATGGACCACAACTCTATTATTGAACAAATGTTGTTAAAACGTGTACAAGTTGATTTAATTGCCTCTGTGGGACCATAAATTACACTATCAGTATTTTTTTATATAGCTCATTGGGTTATTTTGTCAAAACTGATGTGCTAGTTGTTTCCTCGATTTTCAGTATAAATAGATTACTCGATTGAGTAACTAAACACACACGATGACTACACCAAAAGTATAAAATTCTTTTATTACAATATTGTGAGGATAATATTGTGAGTATTTCTTTTGAGTGTAAGGTTACTCCAAGTGTTGATAAAGAATGCAAGCATTGTTCAGGTTGATCAATTTCATAGAAAGCAGAATCCAGTCATGTGCTAATTAAGGCAAGGGGTATCATTTTTATGGTAAGAGGTATCACTTTTTCATAATATGATAAAAGAATATAATTTTCTTTCATGCTCCATATTATTGTGAGAGATTATTATTTGTTCTTCAGGTTATTATTAAAAATAAAATGTTGATTGGTATATAGTTGAATATCTTTGGCCTGTAGTACAAAGATGAGTCGTTGATTTATGAATATTTTTGGCCTGTAGTGCAGAGATGAGTCGTTGATTTATGAATATCTTTGACCTGTAGTGCAAAGATGAGTTGTTGATTTATGAATATTTTTGGCCAGTAGTGCAAAGATGAGCTGTTAATTTATGAATATCTTTGCCCGTAGTGCAAAGATGAATTTATTAGCCTGATTATGAACAGGAACTGTGAATTGGTATAACCATATTTTTTGGTGTTTCAGGTAAAGGCAGGTGATGAAAGTTCTCTTTGTCTTGGGTACAACGAAGAACTGTTGATTGATATCATAGGAATAAAATATTAATGATGGACTTTTAATTGAGAGAAGATAGTGGACATTGTGTTCTACTTGACTCTCCAAATGGATTGTTGATTCCATTGTAATTATGGTTGATAATTATTATCATCTACCATAGGTTTTAAATCTCTGATTTACTACTGATGAATGCTATTGATAATTTAATTATCTTAGTCATGATATTCTTTACTGAGCTATTTGTGCTCACCCCTTTTGCTTCATAATTTCTTTCAGGAAATAAAAGTGTAGCTGGAACTAGCAGAGAAGACATGAGTATAAAGTGGTGTCTCGAGTTAGTCACGATCCTCATCAAGTTATAGAATAAGGTGGCATAATAGTTGTACGGTGAACTTAAAAATTTAAATGCGTGTGTCGTATTCTATACGTTATTTAACAGTTGATTTTGGTGACTCAAATAGAGTGAGGTGTTGTCCAAGGTTGGGCCTTGAGGGTCACAGTTGGGTATGATAGTTGTTTTAAAACTCACAAATAATTATTTTCTTATTTGATATGACATTATGATAATTCGGGTGCGGATACTGTCGTACTATATACGACATGGTAATAGTTGTAAACAGGAAGATTTGTATTTGGATTTTTATTGAGTGTATTAGTGGCAACCCAAAATAGGTTGGTGGATTGGACCTATTTTGGGGGCGTTACACCCCAAGTCTAATCGGGATAAGATCTACGTTCATAATGTTACCCTTAATATCCACCCTATAGTTCTTGTGTACGTACTTAACAGGGATCACTTCTCTATTCGCAAGCTCTATGTTCAAGGGTTATTCTAACTCGTCCATAGGCAATTCTAAGTTCTTAGCAAAGTCATTAGATATAAATAAACAAGTAGCACCCGAATGAAAAAGTACATAAGCATTAACTTTATTAATCGGAATGATACCTAACACTACATCGCGAGACTGCACAGCATCCTGCACTGTCATGTTGAAGGTCCTGGTGGTCGGTCGGTTGGTTGCGGTTGGTCCCGTGATAGTTAGAGCTTTTCCACCGATGTTTCCCTTTTTCCCTCTTGACCCTGCGCCTCCAGATCCCTTCTTGGGACAGTCCCTTGCTAGATGGTCCTTTGAACCGCAAGTGAAGCAGGCGCCCTTCTTTGGGTTAAGACAGTTAGGTGCTATGTGGCCTTACTGACCACAATTGTAGCACACCCATTTTCCCTTCATACAGACCTCCAGGTGAGTTGTCCCGCAGGTCGGACATGCTTCAGTTCTCTTCTTCTGACCTCCTTGCTGATTTCCAGTTGACGAGTTTTCAGTCCACCTCCTATTCTGATTGATACTTTCTCCCGTATTACTACCACTAAACTTGTTATTTCTTTCTCTTTCATTCTTTTTCTTCTTCTGATCCTGATTGTACTTAGTCACCGCATCGCTTCCACCTTCAGCGAGTATGGCCTTCTCCAGCACCCCAGCAAAAGTGTTCAATTGGAACATTGACACTTTGCTATACAACCAGGGTTTCAGGACCTGCTCGAATCGCCTAGCCTTTCTCTCGTCGGTGTGCACTTGATACGTGGCAAATCTAGCCAATTCATTGAACCTTGCAGTGTAATCTGGTACGGATATGTTGCCTTACTTGAGTTCCAGGAACTAAAATTCCATCTGATTCTGCGAGCTGGTCGGAAAGTACATCTCAAAAAACATCTAAACCTCTCCCATGTGATCACACCTTCTCCTCCACGGACTTTGTTTACCGGCCACCAATAGCTGGCCTCTGATTTCAGCATGAACGTAGCTTAAGCGATCTTTCGCTCCTCACTGAATCTGGCGACGTCAAACACCTTTTCCGTCTCCATAACCCAAGTTTGAGCTTCTATCGGGTTCATAGATCCTTTAAACTCTGGCGATCCCACCGCCTTGAAGTCCTTAAATGAGATATTTGGTGGAGCTTGAAGCTAATTGTTCATTACTCCTATTAGAAGATTTACCAACTGTTGAACAGGGTTCGCATTAGCATTAGCGCCATTATTGTTTGTTGATCCTTCTTGGGCTGGTCTACTGTTTGGCCTTCTTCTCGGCGGCATATTTTTGTTTAAGAAATACACTTATTAAATCTTGTTGAATTCTTTAAATATCTAAGACTTAGCTTAAAGATTTTTAACATAATCACTAAACACGTGACATCTCAAATGACTCTGATATTTTATTTAATCAAAAGTTTTAACATAATACAATAGCATCACTTCTATTTACATCAACTATCCCGAGATAAAGAATCTACAGGATTTAAAACATCAAAATATTTCTTTGTTTATAAGCACATCGTAATTTAAATTATTAACTACCAGACAGGTTTTCACATAATCAAAATGTTCCTATCACTATCCATCAAGGCGACGAACACCTTTGTCACTCTCTTCTTCCATAATACGAGACATCGTCATGTAATCTAGCATGTACCACGGTAGACCTTCGAGCTAAATTGTATATCTCATAACCCGATCTTGGGCCTCATCAATAGAATTTTAAAGCGTATAGTGCTTTTCCTCAAGCTTGGCCTTCTTTGCCCGACAGTTATCTTCTGCAAGATCTACACGTCGTGAATCCCTTGCCCAGGCCTCCTCCGCTATGGCAAGCTTTGTTGATTTCTCTTTCAATTCATTCTTCAATTTCTCTATCTCTACTGACTTTTCTTCACCTTGGCCCTTCTCATGGATCAACTCCCACTCTACGTCTCCAAGACGTGTGTAAAGAGCCTCCAACTCACCATCCTTCTGCTCGATGGTAGACTGTTGAGTAACCGTCTGCTCCCTCAGCTCCTGAACAGTATCTCGTAACTCTATATTATGGTCATATAGTTCATTATAAATCTCAGCACTGATAGAGTTCGATGGAAACTCTTCAGCGTCTTCCTCATCTTCCTTAGCTGCCTCAGCCTGAATCTCTATCTCCTCAGAGTCCTCCTCTGAATCGAACACCGGCTCATGCTCCCGACCAGCGACTATGATCAAAGGAGATGGCTCTCGTAGAATCAACTGCTCCCAGACTGTGTGGATGTCTCGGGGCTCCTCCTCTCTAGTCTCTCGGGGTACAATGTCCCTAATCTGACTAGGTCCTCCAGCATCCGTCATCGTGACAAATCAAATTTTAAGTCTTAGTTATTACGTGATGCTAATCGATACTCGAGTATATAAGTATAAGCACTTAGCACATAAGTTAAATTATTATCTTCCTTAGAACTCTATAAGAGTTATCATTGCTACATTCTCAAAGGCTACTATCCTAAGGTTTTCCCCCACCTAAGGTTCATAACCTACAGCTCCGATACCAACCTGTGACACCCCCAAATCCGGGTACTTCAATTTCCACAGGATTTAGTGTTCATTGTGCAATCATCTATCTATCTACCCATAATAAATACAAACCATGCAATAGATAGAAATAAATCATCCCCTTAAGGGGTTACAACATCTGAATAATAAATACAATCCCAGGTCAAACTAACCTTAAACATCTGTGTGGAAAACATAAACAAATAAATAAGTCTTAAACAACATCAAGTCTTAACAATAAACATTCTTAAATTAAATAACAAGTCTTCAACACTTGTTAACTTTTCCCTTGCCTTTGCTAGTGGAAGGCTCGTCAGATCTTTCGTTCTTAACTACAATGTTATTATTACGCAAGCGTGAGCACGATTGCCCACAAGTATAACAATATAACAACAATATAATAACATGTGAGTGAATCAAAGACTTCTGAATAAGAAAACTCGACTTTTGAATCAAAAATGAATAACAAGAATATTAAGAACTTCTGAGGGTCATAAGACCTTGAACTATATCCTAGGTTATAAAGTGTTTATAATTTAAACCTTTAACAGTCCTAAGACTATGGACTCTACTTCTCGTACCTAGGGGGATCAGACCTTAGCACCATACTATGCACAATATCTCAACGCTAAAGCATAAATAATCCCCTATACAGGATTGTTCATCTCAGTTTGACATCAGAGTCCGCACCAAAGAAAGTTTGATTTGGATAAGCTCAATAACAGTTATAGAATTTAGAACGCTCATCAACTATGGACTAGTCCAATCAATAAGGGTTCGCTAGTCTTACAAGGTTCAACAATAAACTGATAATCAATTCGAATAAAAATTCTCAAGAGGTATACAATCGAATAAGTATTATATAACTGGAATCATGGTTTAAAAGAATTATAACATCCAATATGAAATCTTGAACTTGAACAATAAAGAACAAGAACTTACTCGATATAGAATACAAGTCTAAGACTTGATAAACGAATAATTTAGAATTTAAGGAACTTGCTCAATAAAAGTAGAGTTTAGAAAATTGCTCAATTTAAAGGTTTAAGTTTAGGAAACTTGCCTCTTGTACAAGCTACGACTAATTCACGTTCCTTATTAAATCCTACATAACAATACATTCATAATACCCATTAATCATAAGTTCGATATACATATTGAATCACAACATTAGTCTTTGAACACGTTATTAGACTTTACAAATAACGGTTTAAGTTATGAAATTAACTTACTAATTATTTACATAATGTAAGTTGTTACCATCTCTTTATACACTTAACATGTATTCATGTTCATTGCATTAGGTTTTTAAACTTATCTTTGAAAACTTGAACACTTAGAAAAATTCTGAAATTCTGCAGGTAGGGCGCGATCGCGCTCCAATTACTCTTTGGAGCAGCGCGGGCGCACTGCACAGCGCGGGCGCGCTCCATTTGTTCCTTGGAGTGGCGCGGCCGCGCTGCGACGCAGACCCAGATTCTACAGTTCACGAAGAACACACAAAACAGCCCAATTAACTCCAATTTATACAAATATAACGATTTGTAATGTTACCCATGAAGTATAAACTTTACAGGAATATCATAAATCGATTCTAGCATGCTTCTAACACTTTAATTCACATAATTACACAAATCAGAATAATTAATTTTGTTGTTTTCAATATTTTGTTAAACTTTGAGGAAAAGCATGAATTTCGACGTTACAGATTCATTAATATACCGAATCCGTCCGTTTAAATTCTGTTTTATTCGTTTAAACATGTATAATTATATTCAATCATCAATTTAAAGTTAAACAAACGATTCAAGCATTTAATTTGTACATAAAGGCCATATGGGCTATATATACAACTTTTATACTCTATAACTTTTGAAAAAACCCAATTAAACTTGATTACTTGCAATTAATCACTGTGATTCATGTATACATGATATATAACATGTTATTCACATATACTAACACATATAAGACCACAACCTAAGTTAAGTATCAAAAATAGTTCTTAACAGAGGATTTTAAAAATACGTAAATGAAAACTCTATAATTTTTCAAAACTCTAATTTAGACATATTTTCATAGATTAATTACCCTAAAACAGATATAATTCACATACAATTGAGTCATGTATGCTAATTAACATTTAACATCAAATAATAAACAATAACTCATGAAATTCCATTTTCAGAGAACTCAATTGGGAGAAAACATAATACGTGAAATATAAAACTTAGATGAGGGTTTACCCTTGCTTTCTCTGTTTGAAGGTGATATAAACTTGAATTCTCCAACTCTTCTCTAATCAATTCTTTCTCTCTAATTCTCTCTGTGTATTTCTCTCTAAGTTTCCTTCTAATGAACTTATGAAAATAGGAAATGATATAAGATATAAGTATACGTATATGTTATAAGTATAAACTGACGGGTTAGTGGTGTCAGTTAACCCATAATGGGTTACTGCTCCAACTTCCCTTAGGGCTATGTTTGGCTAGCTTCTACTAACTCCTTCCCATTTAATTCATTAAACTCTTATTATATAGTTAATTGTCACACTTCTAATTAATCAATAAATTTTATTTAAATCAATTAAATAAAATATAATAAATTCACATTAAATTACATAGTCATATAATTAAAATTCATATTTATTAATTATGTCAACTCATTAAACCTCTAATTAATTATTAAATTAATTAGATTAACATTATGCTTATTTAAATAATTCATTTAATCAAATAAGCTCAATTAAATACATACTTGAACATAAAAATTCGCCACATTAATTTAACTAATGTAACACATATAATTAAATTAATCTACTACAATTCTATTAATTAATTATTCAACTTAATAATTAAAATATCAAAAAACATTCATTTATTCTAATAAATATTTAAATTAAATTATAAAAATCTCATTCGTCACATCTTTCCCCCTTAAAAGGATTCTGTCCCCAGAATCACGGTTCAATAAAAATTTCGTTCTGTTACATTCTCGCCCCTTATAAAGATTCTGTCCCCAGAATCGCTTACACATAAATTAATTAATAAATATGGGTAATTCTTTATCATATGCTTTTCAAGTTTTCACGTAGCTTCTTTAGCGGTGTGGTTCCTCCAAATTACCTTAACAGAAGGTATAACTTTATTTCTGAGAACGTGCTCTTTCCTATCAACAATCTGAACAGGAATTTCTTTATAGGATAAATCTTTCTCAAATTGAAGGGGTTCATACTCAATCACATGTTTGTAATCGGGTTTGTAGGGTCGTAAAACTGAGGCAAGAAAGACGTTGGGGGCATTCTCTAGTGTCGGAGGTAAGGCTACCTCATATGCGACTTCTCCAATCCTTCGAAGTACCTCAAAGGGTCCAATAAACCTCGAGCATAATTTCCCCTTCTTACCGAATCTGATCTTCTCTTTCCAGGGAGAGACTTTCAAAAACACAAAGCTTCCTGATTCAAATTCTATGTTCTTACAGCGTGGATCGGCGTATTTCTTCTGCCTATCCAGAGCTGCTACCAGTCTTTTTCGGATCACTTTGACTATCTCTGTTGTCTGCTATACCAGCTCTGGACCTAGCAATTGTCTCTCGCCAACTTCATCCCAATATAGTGGAGTTCTACACTTTCTGCCATACAATGCTTCGTAAGGTGGCATACCAATACTAGAATCGTAACTATTGTTGTAACCGAATTCAACGAGCGGTAGGTGATCATCCCAATTTCTTTTGAAATCCATGATGCACACTCTCAACATATCCTCCAATGTCTGGATTGTTCTTTCACTCTTCCCGTCTGTCTAAGGGTGATAGGCCGTACTCATTCTCAACTGTGTCCCCATGCATTCCTATAGTCTCTTCCAGAAGTTCGAGGTAAAGCGCGAATCCCTATCGAAAATAATTGACACCGGAACTCCGTGCCTCAAAATAATCTCTTTCACATATAACCTTGCCAACTGGTCTAAGTTGAATCTGATTCTGATCGGAAGGAAGTGTACGGATTTCGTTAATCGATCAACGATAACCCATACTGCGTCGTAGCCTTTCTGAGTCGGTGGAAGGCCAATCACGAAATCCATTGTAATATATTTCCATTTCCATTCTGGGATCTCTAAAGGTTATAGCAAACTACTCGGCCTTTGATGTTCTGCTTTCACTTTCTGACATGTCAGACACTTTGCAACACACTCAGCAACATCTCGTTTCAAATTCAGCCACCAAAAATGTTGTCAAAGATCCTGGTACATCTTGGTACTACCAGGGTGAATCGAATACCGTGAGCTATGAGCCTCGCTCAAAATGTCCTCCTTAATCTCTAGCACAGACGGTGCCAAAACTCTACTCTCAAATCTCAGTAGTCCCTCACTGTCTATCTTGAATCTCGGCTCGGTTCCTTTAGATATCTTCTTCTTCACCTTCTCACATTCTTTTTCCTGAAGTTGAGCTTCCTTAACTTTATCTAGCAAGGTTGTACCAGCTTGCATCTGGAACAGCTTCTCGTCAATCTGCATCAGATACTTCACTTCCAATTCCAGCTTCTCCATTGCTAAAATTGGCTCCTCCTAAGCAGTCAACATCATCAACTTCTCCCGACCCGTTCTGCTTAAGGCGTCGGCAACCACATTTGGCTTACCTGGATGGTATAAGATCTCGAAGTCGTAGTCCTTAATTAACTCCAGCCACCTTCTCTGGAGCATATTCAAGTCCTTCTGTGTAAAAATATATTTCAGACTCTTGTGGTCTGTATATATTTTATACTTCTCCCCATAAAGATAGTGCTTCCATATCTTCAAAGAAAATACCATAGCAGCTAACTCGAAGTCATGGGTCGAATACCTCTTCTCATAGTCCTTCAATTGTCGTGACGCATACACAATGACCCTGCCATTTTGCATAAGCACACAACCTAGTCCTTTATGTGACGCATCACTATAAACCACAAAATTTCCTGTGTCATCCGGAAGAGATAACACAGGTGCTGAACACAATCTTTTCTTAAGCTCTTGAAAGCATTCCTCACACTTCTCCTTCCAAACGAATTTCACCGATTTCCTAGTCAAATTCGTCAGTGGAGTTGCGATCTTGGAAAAGTCCTGAATGAATCTTATATAATAACCCACCAATCCAAGAAAACTTCTCACTTTTGACAGCGTTTTCGGCTGATCCCAGTTCACCACAACTTCAACTTTAGAGGAATCTACCGAAATTCCGTCCCTTATCGATCATATGTCCAAGAAATTGCACCCTTTCAATCCAGAATTCACATTTCAAAATTTTGGCGTAATTCTCTCTTCTCAACACCTCTAGTGTTACTTTCAAATGCTATACATGTTCTTCCTTGGTCTTCGAGCATACCAAAATGTCATCGATAAACACCACCACGAATTTGTCCAAAAACGGCTTGAACACTACATTCATTAGGCCCATAAATGCTGCAGGAGCATTCGTTAGACCAAATGACATCACCAGAAATTTGTAGTGATCATATCGAGTCCTAAATGCTGTCTTCAAAACATCATCTGGCCTCACCTTCAGTTGATGATAACCACTCCTCAAGTCTATCTTTGAAAAGTATCTTGCTCCCTTCAATTGATCAAACAGATCGTCGATCATCGGTAAAGGATATCTATTCTTGATGATGACCTTATTCAGCTCTCTTTGTCGATGTAAAGTCGCATCATCCCGTCCTTCTTCTTCACAAATAAAACCGGCGCTCCCCACGGCGATACGCTCGGTTGGATGTACTTCTTGTCCAGTAGATTTTGCACTTGTACCATCAATTCTTTCAACTTTACCAGAGCCATCCGGTACGGTGCCTTCGATATTGGAGCCGTTCTTGGTGCCAAATCGATCACAAATTTAACCTCTCTGTCTGACAGAAGTCATGGCAGATCATCCAAAAATACGTCTATGAAGTCCTTCACGACTGGTATATCTTCCAATTTCGGGTTCTCTTTACGACTATCGACTATATAAGCTAAATATCCTACACAGCCTTGTCTTAACAACTTACTGGCCTGCATCATCGTCAGACAACTCGCTTGTATAGGCGACTTACTGCCATAAAACACAACCTTTGATGGAGTCGTAAGGTTAATACATTTCTTCTGGCAATCAATTACAGCCCCATAACTAAATAGCCAATCCATTCCTAGAATAACGTCGAACTCCTCATGTAAGATCTCGACTTTTATGAAATAAAAGTCTAATTTAATTTATGATTAATATTTTAAAATTTTAAAATGTTAATTTAATAAATGGTCGAATGGACAATTAAATGGATAAGTGAGTAAATAAAAGAGAGGGATTAAATATTCTAGAAGGTTGGCATATGGGTGGCGGCTAGGAATTGTGAAGGAAATTGGGGGGGGGAGAAAATTTTGGAAATTTTTCCATATGCCTCCAAATAAATCATTACCCATTTCTCGCCAACTTTTGTATGATTGGCCCTTTAATTTGTCTGTCTTGAATGTTGGTAAATTATTTTGGCTTAAGCATACTCACTCCCTCACTTCCTCCCATAGCAAAAGTTGAAAAAAAAAAAGAAGAGGAAAGTTGGAGGAAGAAGAAAATAGGAGAAGAAGAAAAAGGTGGGGGAGGAAAAAGGGAGAAAGAAAAAAAAATAAAAGGGGGCTGGGAAGAGAAAAAGAGGGGGATGGGAGAGAGAGAAATAAGGGGAGAAAAAGAGAAAGAGAGCCATCGGCATTTTTTCTCCCGTACCAAATTGTTAGAGGAAGAAAAGAGAGAAGAGAGAAAAAAAAGGGATGGAAAAAGAAAGAAGAATGGGAAGGTAAGTTTTAATTTATAATTTAATTTTCATATATGGATGTTAAATTTTGTATATGGATAGAACATGTTTATATTTGTTTTTAATGGATTAAACTTGTATAATCATGAATCAAATGAGAGAAATTAAGAAATCAAAAGAAAAATAAAATCTGGAAATTTTCAGAAAATTAGTTTATTACTTGATTTTGTAAAATCTATAACTCTTTGTGTATAATGAGTTAGAAAGCGAGCCATAAATCAAAACGAAGATATGGAAGTAAGCTAATTACAGAAATTGGAATCACCCAAAAATTTCTTGTAAATTTTTTGTGGTGACTACTGTTTGAAGGAAACTGGTCTGGACTTATAGTCCGAAAAAATCAGTTTCTTAAGCTCTATTGCGGGAATTATAGTTCTTAATCCGACCGTTGGATCGTTGTAATTTTTGGATATGTTATACATAGATAAGTTGAGTACATGTCCACAAATTTTGAACCGTTAAATATTAACGTATGATTTTTTGTGAATTTCGTGAGGTAACTGATCTGGTATTTCTTTCAAAACAGAAACATTTTACGGCAATTTTTTTTTGTAAGGTAATTTCTATATGTTAGAGGTGGAATTTGAAAACACTTTCTTCTACAAAGTTGTAGAAAATTAAATTTTACATGAAAAAGTCATAAAATCTGTAATTTTCTGATAAAAAGACTAATTACTATGAATTATTAAAGTTTCTGAATATTGGAAATTTTAATTAAATTATCAGAAAAATTATTTGGGCTGAAATATTTTTACAAAAATCTTATTATATCATTTTAGAGTTTCTGTAACTTTTTGATGAATTATTGAAAAGCAGAAGTAATTATGGTATTTTTAAGCTATTTATAGTTAGTTTGAAAATTGAGAAAATTAATGAAAAATTCTATGAATGATTAAAAATTATGAAGTTTATTGAAAAATCTTATAATAATATAACATTAATATTGATGATGTTTTAAAGTTATAAAAGTATGTGGAATCAGTATTTCTATTTTAAAGCTATTAAATGATAGTTTTTATAAATAGAAATAATTATAGAAAATTGTCGGATAATCCGAAAAATGTGAAAGTTGTTTGAAAATTCAGAATAATATTTTAAATATCGATCACATGTCCAAGAAATTGCACCCTTTCAATCCAGAATTCACATTTCAAAAATTTGGCGTACAACTTCTCTCTTCTCAACGCCTCTAGTGTTACTTTCAAATGCTATACATGTTCTTCCTTGGTCTTCGAGCATACCAAAATGTCATCGATAAACACCACCACGAATTTGTCCAAAAACGGCTTGAACACTCCATTCATTAGGCCCATAAATGCTGCAGAAGCATTCGTTAGACCAAATGACATCACCAGAAATTCGTAGTGATCATATCGAGTCCTAAATGCTGTCTTCAAAACATCCTCTGGCCTCACCTTCAGTTGATGATAACCACTCCTCAAGTCTATCTTTAAAAAGTATCTCGCTCCCTTCAATTGATCAAACAGATCGTCGATCCTCGGTAATGGATATCTATTCTTGATGATGACTTTATTCAGTTCTCTATAGTCGATGTAAAGCCATATCGTCCCGTCCTTCTTCTTCACAAATAACACCGGCACTCCTCACGTCGATACGCTCGATTGGATGTACTTCTTGTCCAGTAGCTCTTGCAGTTGTACCATCAATTCTTTTATCTCTACCGGAGTCATCCGATACGGTGCCTTCGATATTGGAGCCGTTCCTTGTGCCAAATTGATCACAAATTCAACCTCCCTGTCTGGTGGAAGTCCAGGCAGATCATCCGAAAATACGTCTATGAAGTCCTTCACGACTGGTATATCTTCCAATATCGGGTTCCCTTTACGACTATCGACTATATAAGCTAAATATCCTACACAGCCTTGTCTTAACAACTTACTGGCCTACATCATCGTCAGACAACTCGCTTGTCTAGGCGACTTGCTGCCATAAAACACAACCTTTGACGGAGTCGTAAGGTTAATAATGTTGGGTTTGTACGTAATGCAATCATGCAATCAAATCACATAAATAGGGCGGAAGCGCGAAACATAGGTTTTCAAAAATTTATACAAACTCATAACCATGATCATGCTTTGTGCTAGTTATCAATAACAGAAAAGATAGAACATGGAATTATACCTTTGTAGATCCAAGCTTCCTCAGGTACAAGTTCTACTCCTTTGATTCCTTTGATTTCTCTGTAGTGGCTCCTTCCCTTGATCAATGTCAGCCACCCAAATGTTTGGCCTCTAACTGTGATCCACCAAGGAAGATGAAGAACTCAGGAAGATGGGTTATTGGCTTAACCTTTGTTCCTATCTCTATAGAATATGTGTACTCCCAACCCTTGAAAAAATTCACGTCCCTTATTTCTGATATAAGACTCTCTTATATAGATATTAGGTTAACCCTCCTAATCCAATTAGAATAGGCTTTTATTTAATTAATTAATTAAACACTTTTAATTAATTTATATCATAATCTTATTAGGATTGAGAGAGAGTACTGATATTATATTAATTTCTAAACTCCTTTAGAATTAAAATAATAATAATAATAATAATAATAATAAGACTCCTCTTATTAATTTATATTTAATATTTCTAAAATAATAAATATTAAGCTATTTAATTTATTCTATCACCATAGATTGAATTAATTACACTTAATGCATTATTACTATCATGCCATTTTCTTCTTAAATAATTCTACTTCCTTTTATGGTGTGACCCTTTAGGTTCTCCATATTAAACCGGTTGTGAATAAATCAATTAGAATAATTCTAATCTTATTTAAATAAATAAATTAAACTAATAATCTATTTAAATAAATAACATTTATTCTACAATAGGGATAAGCCTCCCTAGCGATTAACGACTTTCCAGATAATATACATTTCAATATTAATCATAGAAGAACCTGTGAGTTAATAGTTACCGTACAATTCAATCCTTCCACCATATAATTTCCCAATTAAATATAAGACATGGATTTACTGTCAAGTCTTAATTTATTTAATCATATGTATTTGGATTAGAAAACGCACAACTCTAAATAATGCAAATTAGAAATCTCTTTCTAATTTCATTCTACCTTGGCCAAGGATCCTGGGTTGTCACTTAACGAATCACATAGGACATATCTCCTCTTTTACTAGAGGTGGTAGATTCTTTATTGATCATACATTATCTCCATATGCAACTCATTATACCCAAGCATACCCTATATATGCCTTAAAAGGCCTTAAGGAATAAGTCAAAGTATAATTTGTTACATACAAGATACTATGATGATCTCAAGTCCAAGGATCACTTGTACTACTATCACATTAGGAATTCCTATTGACAGGCGAGTAAAACTCCATTAGGTATTTCATAGCGAGTCACGTTTAGTGAACTTATTCTCCAATAAGCACCTACATACATGCTTTAGTGTCTCCACACAAATGACCATGAGATCAGTCATCCTCATCCAATGAGCAAGCAACATATGTACCAATCTATCTGGATTTACTAATTCCCATTTTAGTAATCCCACAATTGGGAACTATTTTAGTTTTTAAGCTTTCTAAGAATTTAGATCTCATTAGCATGATCTCATCATGATTCTAAAATCATTGCTTAAAACTATGGGTTATTTACATATTATTAAAAACAGCACCATGTAGATAATTAAATGCCTTAAATGAATATTTTATTAATAAATAAATAAGATTGTTTACAAAGTATGTGCTTTATCATCATACATGATTGGCTTGTATGCACACTACTATCAATCTTCCATTTGCACTAAAGCCAATCGTCATGGTATCTCATACCCATCTTCTCTAAGTGACGATCAAATTACTGTTGTGTTAGAGCTTTAGTAAATGGATCTGCAATATTGTCTTGAGAGTCTACACGCTCCAAGGTAACATCTCCTCTTTCAATGATCTCCCTGATCAAGTGAAATCACCGCAACACGTGTTTAGATTTCTAATGAGACCTGGGTTCCTTAGCCTGTGCAACCGCTACGGTGTTGTCACAGTATACGGGAACTGCTTCTCCAATGCTAGGAACCACACCAAGTTCAGTTATGAACTTCTTCATCCAAACAGCTTCCTTTATAGCTTCACTTGCAGCTATATACTCTGCCTCTGTCACTGAATCAACAATTGTTTGCTGCTTGAAACTCTTCCAACTCACTGCGCCTCCGTTCAAGGTAAACACATACCCTGAAATAGATTTACTGTCATCTTGGTCTGTTTGAAAACTTGAGCCCGTGAATCCCTCAAGTTTTAATTCAGACCCACCGTAGACAAGAAAAATATCTTTAGTCCTTCTCAAGTACTTTAAGATATTCTTTATTGCCTTCAACTGCACTTCTCTTGGATTCGACTGGTATCTGCTCATTACACTAAGTGCATGAGCAACATCCGGTCTAGTACATATCATACCGTACATGATAGATCCTATTGCAGAAGCATAAAGGATCTTACTCATATGGTCTCTCTCCTCAGGTGTCTTTGGGGTCTGTTTCTTAGAGAGATGTATTCCATGGCTCATCGGCATGAGACCTCTTTTGGAATCTTCCACACTAAACCTCTTTAGCATCGTTTCAATGTACGTTCCTTGGGATAAGCCTAGCATCATTTTAGATCTATCTCTATAGATCTTTATCCCCAAAATATAGGATGCTTCACCCAAGTCCTTTATGAAGAAGTTTTTAGATAACCAGATTTTAATTGATTGTAACATAAGAATGTCATTCCCTATCAGTAATATATCATCAACATATAATATAAGGAATGATACTGCGCTCCCACTAACCTTCTTGTATACACATGGATCATCCTCGTTTTTTATAAAATCAAACTCTTTGATTGTCTCATCAAAACGAATGTTCCATCTAAGAAAAGCTTGCTTCAACCCATAAAAGGATCGTTGTAGCTTACAGACTTGATTTGTTCCAACTTTTGAAATAAATCCCTCTGGCTGTGTCATATACACATCCTCCTCAAGTTTCCCAATGAGGAAGGCCGTTTTCACATCCATCTGCCAGATCTCATAGTCGTTATAAGCTGCAATCGCAAGCAAAATCCGAATGGACTTAAGCATGGCTACTGGTGAGAAGGTTTCATCATAGTCAACTCCTTGTCTTTGTTTGAAACCTTTTGCAACCAGTCGGGCCTTATAGGTCTCTACCTTCCCGTCTGCTCCAGTCTTTCTCTTAAAAACCCATTTACACCCAATAGGCTTAATGCCTTCAGGTGGTGAAACCAAAGTCCATACTTTGTTCTCATACATGGAGTCCATTTCGGATTTCATGGCTTCAAGCCATTTCCCTGAGTCTTTATTACTCATAGCCTGTTCGTAATTCAATGGATCATCATCATTCATGATGTGTACCTCATCGTCAACCTCTATAACGAATCCATACCTCTCAGGTATCTTCGGTACTCTTCCAGATTTACGAACGGGGTGTGGTACAGTAGGTTCTTCTACTTGGTTAGGTACCTGACTTTGATCCGTGGTAATTTGTGATTTTTGAACTTCTTCAAGATATATCTTACTCCCATTTACCCCTTCATGGATAAACTCTTTCTCCAAGAAGGCAGCATGTTTCGCAACACCTTTTGATCAGTTGGATGATAGAAATAATACCCTACGGTTTCTTTAGGGTATCCCACAAATCTACACTTATCGGGTTTAGTCTGTAGCTTATCATTTTCAAACTTGTTGACATAAGCTGGACAACCCCAAGTCTTAACATGCTTAAGATTTGGTTTCCTCCCTTTCCACATCTCATATGGAGTCTTTGGGGCAGATTTTGTAGGTACCTTGTTAAGTAGGTATGCAGCCGTTTCTAGGGCATAACCCCAGAAGGAAATTGGAAGGTCGGTAAAACTCATCATAGATCGAACCATGTCCAACAGTGTTCGATTTCTCCTTTCAGATACTCCATTTAACTGTGGTGTACCTGGAGGAGTCCATTGTGAGATTATACCATTTTCTTTAAGACAATTGAGAAACTCACCACTTAAGTATTCTCCACCTCGATCTGATCGAAGTACCTTAATACTCTTGCCCGTTTGTTTCTCGACTTCACTTCTGAACTCTTTGAACTTTTCAAATGATTCTGATTTGTATTTCATTAAATACACATATCCAAATCTTGAGTGATCATCAGTTAATGTAATAAAATAAGAATACCCACCCCGTACACTTGTTGTCATAGGTCCACAAACGTCTGTGTGAATCAATGCCAACAACTCTGTAACTCTTTCTCCTTTTCCACTAAAAGGAGATTTAGTCATTTTACCCATGAGACAAGATTCACAAGTTGGATATGATTCATAATCAGATAGCTCTAGGAGCCCATCCTTATGCAACTTGGATAATCTTGTTTCATTGATATGACCGAGTCTACAGTGCCACATGTAGGTATAATTAATATCATCTCTTTTCCTTTTCTTAGTTTGTTCAATTTGAAATATATTTTCTTGCAAGTTAAGTATATAAAGCCCATTTCGCAAATTTTCAATACCATATAAAACATTGTCTTTATAAATAGAACAACCATTGTTCTTTATAATAACGTCAAAACCTTCCATATCCAACACAGAAATTAAAATAATGTTTTTAATAATATTCGAAACATAATAACAGTTATTAAGATAAATGGACT
This sequence comes from Panax stipuleanatus, assembly GCA_020205555.1. Classification (NCBI taxonomy): domain Eukaryota; kingdom Viridiplantae; phylum Streptophyta; class Magnoliopsida; order Apiales; family Araliaceae; genus Panax; species Panax stipuleanatus. Next base: position 93,743,171 of record CM035118.1, read on the forward strand.
TGCCCGAAGACATTGCTAAACAATAAGTTCCTACAGCTAATGTAGCAACCTTTGCTCCATTCCCCACTCGTAGGATCACCTCTTCATTGTTCAGCTTTCTACTTCTGACCATTCCCTGTACAGTGTTACATATGTGAGACCCACAGCCGGTATTCAATACCCAAGTAGAATTATGACTTTTAAAAAAATTAATTTCAATCATAAACAAACCTTGATTGGAAGTCGAACCTTCTCCAAGCTTCTTCTCTGCTAGAAACTTATTGCAGTTCCTCTTCCAATGTCCCGGCTCGTTGCAATGAAAGCACATTCCTTTAGCTGGTTCAGGTTTCTTTTGCTCCTTTTCTTTCCCTTTTCCCTTAGCCTTCTTAGATTTCTTCTTTTCAGAAGATACCTTGGGCCTCTTCCTTTTATTGGAAGAATCCACCATCAAGACATGGTTCTTCTTGGATGAGAAGTGACCTTCTGCAGTTTTCAGCATGTTAAGCAGCTCAAGCAAGCAGACATCTAGCTTATTCATGTGAAAATTAACCACAAACTGCGAGAAGGTCTCAGGAAGTGACTGCAAGACCAAGTCTTGACTCAACTCCCCATCCATGACGAACCCAAGCTGTCCAAGGCGTTCAATCAAATTGATTACCTTCAGAACATGAGTCTAGACGGCAATGCCCTCGGTCATCCGAGATCGAAAGAGCTCCTTAGATATCTCATATCTAGCAGTCCTACTCTGTTCACCATACAACTCCTTGAGGTGAAGCAGCATAGCAGGAGCATCCATATTTACGTGCTGACGCTGAAGCTCGTTATTCATGGATGCGAGCATGATGTATTGAGCCACAGATGCATCATCTTGCCATTTATTGAAAGTGGCAATCTCTTCCTCAGAGGCTATTTCCAAAACAGATTCAGGGATAGTTGAATTTAGGACATAAGAAATCTTTTCAGCAGTGAGAACAATTCTCAGATTTCTTAGCCAGTCCTCATAATTTGGCCCGGTAAGCTTATTTGCATCAAGTATGCTTCATAGTGAGATTAGTGATTTTGACATTTTTAAAATTCTGCATGTGAAAAGACAACATTTTTAGCAAACATTCATTTTATTAACTTTGCATACCAAAATAAATTGAGGTCTTTATTTTAAATTGGTATCTCTCACTATTTTTATCAAACTATATTACCCTCACTTATATAGTTCGGAAATATCTAATTAAAGATTTGCTAGTGAGATTAAGGATCCCATTTCAAATGTATATAACCTTGTGGATAGCACAACAAGCGATATATAAATAAATAGGTAGACAACTCTTGTCAATTACATCACCATGTAACACTTTTTATTTTGCCTCTTAAATCATAATGGTCATGTGTGTGCACATCCGAACTAAAATGATTTAAGTTAAGTCCAGCCTAGCACTTCCATAAATTCAAAAAAGAAAAATGTTCGTCCTTGTGGATAGCACAACAAGACTAGATCATTCAATTTTCTTGATAAGCATCAAATGTGATTAATTAACATCTTAAATACTCAATACTCGCCTTGTGGATAGCACAACAAACTCATATTAAATATTTAATACTCTATTAATTAATCATGCTAGAAGGCGACGTTCGATATTCTAAATATCACTTGAACGCTTCGGACTTAATATTATTTCTTTGAGGGGTTTGTTATTATTTGTCTCATCTTGTTTAGTGTGCATGCACATATATATATAAAATACGAGTCATTTTATTAAACATGCGAAGCATGTTTGCATAAAATATAATATATATATATATATATATATAATATTTAGCATGCAATATAGAATACTATATTCTACCCGGATTGATTATGGACTTTTATTCTAGTTTGGTTCACTAGAGCCACCAAGTGAACCAAAAGGTCAAACCTAGGAGTGCAAGAATTTAAATTTAAATGTAACTATTACATTTAAACCCGAGCTCCATACAAACGGGTCTTCACGCGCTCCTTGCTTCTTGGTCTCCAGTTTCTTCAAGATACTTCTAACTATTTCTATTACATAAACTATAATTAAATAGAAACTTTGATCAGCAGTCAAGGGGAAGTACATAGGAAAGAGATAGAATTTACATCGAGAATAAAACTAGGGGAGACGAGGTACGCAGACCCCATTTTATAAAACCCATTCATTCAAGCAATCATCCAAAATAAAATCCAATCACATTGGTCATAGTCCATAATCAACCCCAATTATTATCATACACATCACCATATGCATCAATAAATTTCCATTCATCTCATGAATTATAAAGGTATTACATATATAGATCGATGTCATTTATTGGACAAAAGTTTTGCTAAATTTTACTTTTGAAACAAAATAAACTCTTTTATTTTAATCAAAAATAAATCCAAATTAAACTCCTATAATTTTAGCAATCTGAAATCATATTTCATATAAAATAAATATCTTTATTTTAAAACTTCATTAATTAAATAAACAGTTTACTTAATTAAATAAAATTAATTTTCAGGGTCTGTCCAGGTACCGGCGCAGCTGCGCCAAGAATGTACTGGGCAGCTGCGCCGTTCGTCGGCAAAATCACCAGAAATCGGTTTTTGTCCAGAAAATCTGATATCATCATACATCAATTCATATATGGAACTATATAATTGATAATTAGCACAAAGTTAGGCTCTGATACCACTGTTGGGTTTGTACGTAACGCAATTATGCAATCAAATCACATAAATAGGGCGGAAGCGCGAAACATAGGTTTTAAAAAATTTATACAAACCCATAACCATGATCATGCTTTGTGCTAGTTATCAATAACTGAAAAGAGAGAACATGGAATTATACCTTTGAAGATCCAAGCTTCCTCAGGTACAAGTTCTACTCATTTGATTCCTTTGATTCCGCTGTAGTGGCTCATTCCCTTGATCAATGTCAGCCACGCAAATGTTTGGCCTCTAACGGTGATCCACCAAGGAAGATGAAGAATTCAGGAAGATGGGTTATTGGCTTAACCTTTGTTTCTATCTCTATAGAATATGTGTACTCCCAACCCTTGGAAAAATTCACGTCCCTTATTTCTGATATAAGACTCCCTTATATAGATATTAGGTTAACCCTCCTAATCCAATTAAAATAGAGTTTTATTTAATTAATTAATTAAACACTTTTAATTAATTTATATCCTAATCTTATTAGGATTGAGAGAGAGTACTGATATTATATTAATTCCTAAACTCCTTTAGAATTAAAATAATAATAATAATAATAATAATAATAATAATAATAATAATAATAATAATAAGACTCCTCTTATTAATTTATATTTAATATTTCTAAAATATTAAATAATAAATATTAAGCTATTTAATTTATTCTATCACCATAGATTAAATTAATTACACTTAATGCATTATTACTATCATGTCATTTTCTTCTTCAATAATTCTTCTTCCTTTTATGGTGTGGCCCTTTAGGTTCTCCATATTAAACCGGCTGTGAATAAATTAATTAGAACAATTCTAATCTTATTTAAATATATAAATTAAACTAATAATCTATTTAAATAAATAACATTTATTCTACAATAGAGATAAGCCTCCCTAGCGATCAACGACTTTCCAGATAATATACATTTCAATATTAATCATAAAAGAACCTGTGAGTTAATAGTTACCGTACAATTCAATCCTTCCACCATACAATGTCCCAATTAAATATAAGACATGGATTTACTGTCAAGTCTTAATTTATTTAATCATATGTATTTCGATTAGAAAACGCACAACTCCAAATAATGCAAATTAGAAACCTCTTTCTAATTTCATTCTACCTTGGCCAAGGATTCATGGGTTATCATTTAACGAATCACATAGGACATATCTCCTCTTTTACTAGAGGTGGTAGATTCTTTATTGATCATACATTATCTCCATATGCAACTCATTATACCCAAGCATACCCTATATATGCCTTAAAAGGTCCTTAAGGAATAAGTCAAAGTATAATTTCTTACATACAAGATACTATGATGATCTCAAGTCTAAGGATCACTTGTACTACTATCACATTAGAATTCCTATTGACAGGCGAGTAAAACTCCATTAGGTATTCCATAGCGAGTCACGTTTAGTGAACTTATTCTCCAATAAGCACCTACATACTTGCTTTAGTGTCTCCACACAAATGACCATGAGATCAGTCATCCTCATCCAATGAGCAAGCAACATATGTACCAATCTATCCGGATTTACTAATCTCTATTTTAGTAATCCCACAATTGGGAACTATTTTAGTTTTTAAGCTTTCTAAGAATTTAGATCTCATTAGCATGATCTCATCATGATTCTAAAATCATTGCTTAAAACTATGGGTTATTTACATATTATTAAAAACAGCACCATGTAGATAATTAAATGCCTTAAATGAATATTTTATTAATAAATAAATAAGATTGTTTATAAAGTATGTGCTTTATCATCATACATGATTGGCTTGTATGCACACTAGTATCAAATACATTTCTTCTGGCAATCAATTACAGCCCCATAACTAAATAGCCAATCTATTCCTAGAATAATGTCGAACTCCCCAAGTCTAATCTAGATAAGATCTACGTTCATAATGTTACCCTTAATATCCACCCTACAGTTCTTGTGTACGTACTTAACAGGGATCACTTCTCTATTCGCAATCTCTATGTTCAAGGGGTATTCTAACTCGTCCATAGGCAATTCTAAGTTCTTAGCAAATTCATCGGATATAAATGAACAAGTAGCACCCGAATTAAATAGTATATAAGCATTAACTTTATTGATCGGAATGATACCTAACACTACATCGCGAGACTGCACAGCATCCTGCACTGTCATGTTGAAGGTCCTGGCAGTCGGTCGGTTGGTTGCGGTTGGTCCCGTGATAGTTATAGCATTTCCACCGATCTTTCCCTTGTTCTCTCTTGATCCTGCCCCTCCAGATCCCTTCTTGGGACAGTCCCTTGCCAGATGGTCCTTTGAGCCACAAGTGAAGTAGGCACCCTTCTTTGGGTTAGGACAGTTAGGTGCTATGTGGCCTTCCTGACCACAATTATAGCACACCCATTTTCCCTTCATACAAACCCCCAGGTGAGTTTTCCCGCAGGTCAGACATGCTTCGATTCTCTTATTCTGACCTCCTTGCTAATTTCCAGTTGACGAGTTTTCAGTCCACCTCCTCTTCTGATTGATACTTCCTCCCGTGTTACTGCTACTAGCCTTATTATTTCATTCGCTTTCACTCTTCTTCTTCTTCTTCTTATCCTGATTGTACTTAGTCACCGCATCGCTTCCACCATCAGCGAGTATGGCCTTCTCCAGCACCCCAGCAAAAGTGTTCAATTAGAACATTGACACTTTGCTATACAACCAGGGTTTCAGGCCCTGCTCGAATCGCCTAGCCTTCCTCTCGTCGGTGTGCACTTGATACGTGGCAAATCTAGCCAACTCATTGAACCTTGTAGCCTAATCTGGAACGTATATGTTGCCTTGCTTGAGTTCCAGGAACTGAACTTCCATCTGATTCTGCCAGCTGGTCGGAAAGTGCATCTCAAAAAACATCTAAACCTCTCCCATGTGATCACACCTTCTCCTCCATGGACCTTGTTTGCCTGCCACCAATAGCTGGCCTCTAATTTCAGCATGAACAGTAGCGTAAGCGGTCTTCTAGTCCTCACTGACTCTGGTGACGTCAAACACCTTTTCCATCTCCATAACCCAAGTTTAAGCTTCTATCGGGTTCATAGATCCTTTAAACTCTGGCTGTCCCACCGCCTTGAAGTCCTTAAATGAGGTATTTGGTGGAGCTTGAAACTATTTGTTCATCACTCCTGTTAAAAGATTTACCAACTGTTGAACAGGGTTCGCATTGGCATTAGCATCATTATTGTTTGTTGACCCTTCTTGGGCTGGTCGACGATTTGGTCTTCTTCTCAGTGGCATATTTCTGTTTAAGATATACACGTATTAAATCTTGTTCAATTCTTTAAATATCTAAGACTTAGCTTAAATATTTTTAACATAATCACTAAACACATGACATCTCAAATAACTCTGATATTTTATTTAATCAAAAGTTTTAACATAATACGATAGCATCACTGCTATTTACATCAACTATCCCGAGATAAAGAATCTACAGGATTTAAAACATCAAAATATTCCTCTGTTTATAAGCACATAGGAATTTAAATTATTAACTACAAGACAGGTTTTCACATATTCAAAGTGTTCCTATCACTATCTATCAAGGCGACGAACAGCTTTGTCGCTCTCTTCTTCCATAATACGAGACATCGTCCTACGATCTAGAATGTACCACGGTAGACCTTCGAACTAAATTGCATATCTCATAACCCGATCTTGGGCCTCAGCAATAGAATTTTAAAGCGTATAGTGCTTTTCCTCAAGCTTGGCCTTCTTTGCCCGACAGTTATCTTCTGCAAGATCTGCACGTCGTGAATCCCTTACCCAGGCCTCCTCCTCTATGGCAAGCTTTGCTGATTTCTCTTTCAATTCATTCTTCAATTTCTCTATCTCTTCTGACTTTTCTTCGCCTTGGCCCTTCTCGTGGATCAACACCCACTCTACGTCTCTAAGACGTGTGTAAAGAGCCTCCAACTCACCATCCTTCTGCTCGATGGTAGACTGTTGAGTAACCGTCTGCTCCCTCAACTCCTGAACAGTATCTCGTAACTCTATATTACGGTCATACAGTTCGTCATACATCTCAGCACTGATAGAGTTCGATGGAAACTCTTCAGGGTCTTCCTCATCTTCCTCAGCTGCCTCAGCCTGAATCTCTATCTCCTCAGAGTCCTCCTCTGAATCGAACACCGGCTCATGCTCCCGACCATCGACTGTGATCAAAGGAGATGGCTCTCATCGAATCAACTGCTCCCAGACTGTGTGGATGTCTCGGGGCTCCTCCTCTCTAGCCTCTCGGGGTACAATGTCCCTAGGCTGACTAGGTTCTCCAGCATCCGTCATCTTGACAAATCAAATTTTAAGTCTTAGTTATTACGTGATGCTAATCGATACTCGAGTATATAAGTATAAGCACTTAGCACATAAGTTAAATTATTATCTTCCTTAGAACTCGATAAGAGTTATCATTACTACATTCTCAAAGGCTACTATCCTAAGGTTTTCCCCCACCTAAGGTTCATAACCTACAGCTCTGATACCAACCTGTGACACCCCCAAATTAGGGTACTTCAATTTCCATGGGATTTGGTGTTCACTGTGAAATCATCTATCTATTTACCCATAATAAATACAAATCATGCAATAGATAGAAATAAATCCTTCCCTTAAAGGGTTATAACATTTGAATAATAAATACAATCCTAGGTCAAACTAACCTTAAACATCTATGCGGAAACATAAACAAATAAATAAGTCTTAAACAACATCAAGTCTTAACAATAAACATTCTTAAATTAAATAACAAGTCTTCAATACTTGTTAACTTTCCCCTTGCCTTAGTGGAAGGCTCGTCAGATCTTTAGTTCTTAACTGAAATGTTATTATTACGCAAGAGTGAGCACGATTGCCCACAAGTATAATAATATAACAATAATATAATAACATGTGAGTGAATCAAAGACTTCTGAATAAGAAAACTTGACTTTTGAATCAAGAATGAATAACAAGAATCAAAAAAACTTCTGAGGATCATAAGACCTTGAACAATGTCCTAGGTTGTAAAGTGTTTATACTTTAAACCTTAACCTTTAACAGTCCTAAGACTATAGACTCTACTTCTCGTACCTAGGGGGATCAGCCCTTAGTACCATACTGTGCACAATCAACGCTAAAGCATAAATAATCTCCTATACAGGGTTGTTCATCTCAGTTTGACTTCGCACCAAAGGAAGTTTGGTTTATAAGCTCAATAACAGTTCTAGAATTTAGAACGGTCATCCACTATGTACTAGTCGAATCAATAAGGGTTCGCTAGTCTTACAAGGTTCAACAATAAACTGATAATCAATTTGAATAAAAATTCTCAAAAGGTATACAATCGAATAAGTATTGTATAATTGGAATCATGCTTTAAAAGAATTATAACATCTAATATGAAATCTTGAACTTGAACAATTAAGAACAAGAACTTACTCGATATAGAATACAAGTCTAAGACTTGATAAACGAATAATTTAGAATTTAAAGAACTTGCTCAATAAAAGTAGAGTTTAGAAAATTGCTCAATTTAAAGGTTTGAGTTTAGAAAACTTGTCTTTTGCACAAGCTACAACTAATTCACGTTCCTTATTAAATCCTACATATCAATACATTCATAATACCCAATAATCATAAGTTTGATATACTTAATGAATCACAACATTAGTCTTTGAACACGTTATTAGACTTTACAAATAACGGTTTAAGTTATGAAATTAACTTACTAATTATTTACATAATGTAAGTTGTTACCATCGCATTATATGCTTAACATGTATTCATGTTCATTGCATTAGGTTTTTCAACACATCTTTGACACTTAGAAAAAATTTAAAATTCTGCAGGTAGGGCGCGGTCGCGCTCGAATTACTCTTTGGAGCAGCGCGGGCGCACTGCACGGCGTGGGCGGCGCGCTCCATTTGTTCCTTCGAGCGACGCAGGCCCAAATTCTGCAGTTCACGAAGAACACACAGAACAGTCCAATTAACTCCAATTTATACAAATATAATGATTTGTAATGTTACCCATGAAGTATAAACTTCACAGGAACATCATAAATCGATTCTAGCATGCTTTTAACACTTTAATTCACATAATTACACAAATCAGAACAATTAATTTTGTTGTTTTCAATATTTTGTTAAACTTTGAGGGAAAGCATGAATTTCGACGTTACAGATTCGTTAATATACCGAATCCATCCGTTTAAATTCTGTTTTATTCGTTTAAATATGTATAATTATATTCAATCGTCAATTTAAAGTTAAACAAACGATTCAAGCATTTAATGTGTACGTAAAGGACATATGGGTCATATATACAACTTTTATACTCTATAACTTTTGAAAACACCCAATTAAACTTGATTACATGAAATTAATCATTGTGATTCATGTATACATGATATATAACATGTTATTCACATATACTAACACATATAAGATCACAACCTAAGTTAATTATCAAAAATAGTTCTTAACAGAGGATTTTAAAAATACGTAAATGAAAACTCTGTAATTTTTTAAAACTCTAATTTAGAAATGCTTTCATAGATTAATTACCCTAAAACAGATATAATTCACATACAATTGAGTCATGTATGCTAATAAACATTTAACATCAAATAATAAACAATAACTCATAAAATTCCATTTTCAGATAACTTAGTTGGGAGAAAACATAATACGTGAAATATAAAACTTAGATGAGGGTTTACCCTTGCTTTCTCTGTTTGAAGGTGATATAAACTTGAATTCTCCAACTCTTCTCTAATCAATTCTTTCTCTCTAATTCTCTCTATGTATTTCTCTCTAAGTTTCCTTCTAATGAACTTATGAAAATAGGAAATGATATAAGATATAAGTATACGTATATGTTATAAGTATAAACTGACGGGTTAGTGGTGTCAGTTAACCCATAATGGGTTACTGCTCCAACTCCCGATAGGGCTATGTTTGGCTAGCTCCTACTAACTCCTTCCCATTTAATTTAATAAACTCTTATTATATAGTTAATTACCACACTTCTAATTAATCAATAAATTTTATTTAAATTAATTAAATATAATATAATAAATTCACATTAAATTACATAGTCATATAATTAAAATTCACATTTATTAATTATGTCAACTCATTAAATCTCTAATTAATTATTAAATTAATTAGATTAACATTATGCTTATTTAAATAATTCATTTAATTAAATAAGCTCAATTAAATACATACTTGTACATAAAAATTCTCCACATTAATTTAACTAATGTAACACATATAATTAAATTAATCTACTATAATTCTATTAATTAATTATTCAACTCACTAATTAAAACATCGAAAAACATTCATTTATTCTAATAAATATTTAAATTAAATTATAAAAATCTCGTTCATCACATCTTTCCCCCCTTAAAAGGATTCTGTCCCCAGAATCACGATTCAATAAAAATTTTGCCCCGTTACAACTTGCATTCATCATAAGGGATGAAGGAAGTTTAGAAACTTGCCTTACGCACAGCTATCGCTTAGGGTTTACGCTGAGCTGCTCATCGAAATTCCTATGTAGCACATAAGGAATAACAAATACCAATTAGTCAAATACTTGACTTATGCATTGGTTTAACTTTCACTTTACTTCTTATGGTTCACGTTCTTGTATACTACGTTTACGCGACCAACTTTGCTCTGTGTGTTTGTTTTATACATGGCCGATCAGCGGACCATATTGTGTTTGTCCGACCAGCGGATCAGATGTTGCCTGTCCGACTAGTAGACTAGGTTTTCGGAGGACTAAGGTGGGGTTCCTTCATCTCTGCATAGCGAAGTGAACATTCCTGGATGAACTTCGGCTCTCGGAGAGAGGTTCTCCAGAGTGTTAAGGTGGGATTCCTTCGTCTCTGCGTAGCGAAGTGAATATTCCTGGTGCACCTTCGGCTCTCAGAGAGAAGGTCATCAAAGGACTAAGGTGGGATTCCTTCGTCTTTGCGCAGCAAAGTGAATATTCCTGGTGCTCCTTCGGCTCTCGGAGAGAAGGTCATCAGAGGATTAAGGTGGGATTCCTTCGTTTCTGCGTAGCAAAGTGAATATTCTTGGTGGATCTTTGACTCTCTGAGAAAAGGTAACCAGAGGTCTAAGGTTGGATTTATTTAGCCCTGGGGGGCATAAAGTATTTTTATGCTTTAATTACTTGTGATTATTTCATGGATTGAATGTTATACGCTTGACATAAAATGCAGTTCAGGAAATGAAGTGAAAAGATAGATATTTTTCATATATAATTTTACGATTACAGGAAGGTTATATTTTTACATAAAGGGATCTTAATCTGAAGTAGAAGGATCATTGTTGGGGTCCTCATCGGTGTCATCTACAGAGTCAGTATCAAACAAAGTCGGGTTTTGTTGGTCCGATTAGATGACACAATTAACCCGCAAGTATACGCGGCCAACGAGTAATAAAGAGTGAGTAAGATATCATTCCCACGAGGAATTAATGGATAAAAGACACCAAACCACTAGCACATAATCATTTCAATCTTATTTAAACAGGCGGTAAAGAGAATGAATTAAACTAAGTTAACTAGGCAAGAATTGAAGTTAAACTAATTAATCCTAGAGTCAAATTAGATAATGAAGATAAGAGATTCCAATTTCCCCTAAAGATTCGTCTAAGTCGATTCACTTCTAATTAGGTCAAATCAATCACAATATGTGTTAGCCGAGAACACGAGAGTGAGAGAAGGCCATCTTCTGATGTACCTAAACCATACCACGTGCAATCCACAGGTGATAAACGCATGTGAACACCCACATTACCTAAACCACTATATGTCTATGTGATTTACAAATAAATAGGGTTGAAGGTCAAGTTCTCTATTGACTACGAGCAGTGCTTCGGTATATATCTATCTGAAGCACAAATCATAAGTTCAATGCCATGTGAACCTACAATCGCCCGCTACTGCGATTGGATCTAAACCTATATTTCGTCTTTCAATCTCACATAGGCTATCACAGTAATTGGTAGCTAATCAATTAAGCAATTAAAGCATACATCGCAATAGACAAGCACATAGCAATCAAATAAGACCATTATGGAAGGAAATCCAACAATCAACTACTCATTAGGTTCCATTGGAACCTTAAAATATAAATTAAGGCATAGACAACCCAACTATATTATCCACAAGGTTCATAAACATTATCCGAATATAAATTTAATACAAGGAGAGTTAAGAGATAGAAAAATGCAAATCTTGAGTCTTCCTCCTTATTTGGATCTTTGATGCTCAACCCTTGCTTCAATCTTCATAAACTAATCTAACCCTAAAATCGAACTAAACTAATTAAACCTAATCTACTATCTAATCTACTCCTAATCTAACAAACAAGAAAGGAAAAGAGAAAGGAATTAGGCCTAGGGTTTTTAGCTCCCAAGGGGGAGAGTATCCGGCCAAATGAAGGGTTAAGACCCTTATATCATTTCCTCCCCCGTGTTTGCTAAGCAAAAAGTCAAAGTCTGGCCAAAAATAGACTGGCGTAGCCGCGCGAGGAATAGGCTTGGATGGGGCGCGGCCGCGCGGGCAGGAAAAACTGGCCTCTGCTCTGGGGATCGGCACGGGCGCACGGGCTGGCCTTGTAATGTTGGCGCGGCCGCGTGACACCTGCAATGTTGCTAGTGTAGGCTGTTTGCTGCTGCTCTTGGCTTCTCGCTCCGTCTTTCCATCTTGTATCCTTTTTAGCTCATTTTCCTCATCACAACCTCATTAAGCCGCTTGGCATCCCACTCTATAGCCTCATCATACATGCCATCTTCATGCCTTAAGCCACTTTCTGTGCATTGCTCCACAAATGCGTTCTTTTGCCCTTTTAAGCTCAATGTGCACTAAAGGAGTTTCAAAACCTAAAAATCACAAAATAAAGGAAAAACATATTAAAAGCACAGGATTACTCGAGTTTAAGTAACGAAATAAGCTGCTTACTATCCGAATAAGTGGTAATAAAACCACTTATCAAATACCCCCAAACTTAAACGTTGCTTGCCCTCAAGCAACCAAAATAAAACTAAGCACATGATGTAATGCAGTACATACAATGTATGCAACCTTCGCTATCATGAATGAAAATTCAGGTTCCCAGTCAGTATTGAACTTTATAATCAATGCCTCAGAAAACCACAAGATAATCAAATAGATAATCAACCCAAGACAAGACCATAAGGCATATTCTGCAAATCCAAAACTGTCAGCACTGATGTATTGTGCGTTGTGTGTCTAGCAACCATTAGATATGCATTCAGATAAATAACTCACATACTATGCTTCTTAGGGGAAAAATAAGCTTTAACTTAAGAAAAATAGTAAATCATATAAGTTCTAACTAAGACCATGTATTACTAGATTTAAGAGTCAACAGGGGGTATTTCATTAAGCTTTTATTGCTCACGAGGGCGTATTCGCACTCTCCCGTGTACACATTCGACTGTGCAATGCCTAGTCCTCTTAGGCTTTTCAATTATATCCATATAGCGAGCTTTCGACCAACGACTCCCAGACCAGACGGCCTTAGGGCGCTGGGTGTAGAGACACCCCGAGGGCTTACTTGCTCGAATATCAAAGGCCACAGAACTCGACGTAGCCGAAGTGTTTATTCTATTTTTTTCCTTTTTAAATGCATTTTCTTTTGTTTTCTTTTTCTTTTTCAAAGGGGAGTGCGTCTTACGCTCCATCTCCCCGCATAAATCATGCATGTCCCCTGTTTCCCCCAAACTTAAGCTTTTAACAGACTTAGTTATTATCATATAATCACTTATTCTTTCGTTAAAACACAAATTTTCCACCAGAAGACAAGTATGTGAACATTTAAACTAAGCATGTCATGGTGGTTACTCTATCGTGCTAGCCGGTTACACAGTATCTGACAGATAAGGATTTACATATATGACAATACTATCAAGCTTAAGTCTCAAATCAGTTCAAAAATCAAGTGAATTCAGTTTCTTCACAGGCAATATACATAACTAACCAACTAAAAACTAGATTCATGCAGTATGCTCTTACATAGAATGCAAAAACAAAAGAAAATTTTTGAAATTTTCACAAATTTTAACTATTTACAACCTACATGCACTAAATAAACAAACACAATATGCAATATGAATTCAACTACTCTATATGCAAAATAAAGCCAATACCCCCAAACTTAAAGTGTTCAATGTCCTAATTGAAGGTAAAGGTAAAAAGAAAGGAACTCCCCTATTCGGCTTCTGATGCTGCATGAAATGAAGTGGCATCCTCTCAGAAGTTTCCCCGTCTCTCTCTGCTCTTGGTAAAATAAACCCCGCTCAACACTATACTCAATGAACCAACCCAACTCCATATCAATCTTGCTCTGCTAGAGATCCCACACTCAATATCTCACTTGATCAGGTTGAGAGGATGAGGTGGATGAGAATTGGTACTTTGGATTGAGGAGGTAGGAGGTTTTCAAAACTAAGGCTTGTAGTGGAGGGGATTGCATGAGATGGAAGAGATGGGGGATTGCATGAAGGAACTTGAGGGTTTGGGATAAGAGGCTTGTGTGCTGATGATAATTTACATGAAGCGATGCCCCCCCAAAATCTGTAAGATTTTCCTTAAGACAGGCCCAGTTTATGTGTGGCGCGGCCACGTGTGGTAATGCCTTGGATTAGACGCGGTCGCGCGGACCATCAGATTTTGTTACTGCAGATTTTTGGCATGAACTGAGGTTGGCTTTTGCTTTTCATTCATTCCGAGCAGCCTTTGACCTGAAATACGCAGACAATACTTATTAAGCCCTCCTAGACTAACAAAAGTATATAAAATCTATTTACATCAAGAGAATGAACATGGAAAGATATATGCATTTATATTCCCAAAAATTCTCTAAAGGCGTATATGCAATGCAAGTGCATCAAAAGTATGCTATAAGCTCTAAAATCCCAAAAATATACGCATTCATGCCTAAGTTCAAAAATGTAGGCAATGAACTCCTAATTCCTACAGTATACAAAAATTTAAACTAAATATTAACTAATAAGAATTAAACGAGGGGGAGGGAAGTATGATAGAAGGCAGGAAATGGAGAATTAAACAAACAGATAGAGAGAGAATCAATGGGGTGCCTCCCATCTAGCGCTTGATTTATAGTCCTCTATCTCGACTCTATCTAACCACTGCTATCCAACTCCCCGACGGTATTGGAGAACCCCTCCATCCATCAGAATTGCTGTGTGACTTTGGCGGCTTCCCAGCAGGAGAGGGTGCAGATTTAAACTACCTAGCACATGATATGAACAAGGATTCCCCGTACTGAAGGTCGGGGGGCTAGGCAAGGGTTCCGTTGTGTAGGTGAAATGATCAAGGCATAGAGGTATAGACCACACAACAGACTTTTCTTCTATTCTCTTCTCTTCTGACCACCATGGTTTGAAGCTCACGGACTCTCTCATGTCATAGAGATTCGTATCTATAATGTGGCTACCAAGGGGGCAAGGGTGTGCAAACTTGACTGGCTTGTTCCACTCAGGCGGAGGAGGCTCTTGGGGGATTGTCACTATTGGTTCACATTCATACTCCACAGCCCCAATTGGCTCCTCGATATCCATTACCTTTCGCTCGTCCATTTCCAAGTGCACTTCAGGCTCTTCATCAGTCTCTGCATCTATCTTATAGCACCAATCTTTCTGAGGGTCATAACTCACGGCTTCAGTCATTAAAGGCACAAATTCTTGCACTGTTGTCTCTTGTTCACATACCTCCTCCTTCCTTAATGTCGTGCTAATCTGCTCCACCCAAATCTGAAGATCCTCAATCGATTGCTCTTGCTCAATCAAGGTCTCCTCTGTCGATGCTATGGAATTCCCCCATATAATTTCTAATCCTTCCTTTTTTGTTTCAGCCTCGGGCTCCATGTACTGATGCTCATTGGTAGGAGTGTTGTGGATTAGGGCCATCTGATTCTGGAAGTTCTGGCTTGATTGCTCTTGGCTCCTAAGCCTCTCCTCTTGGCATTTTAAGATCCTATACATGAATTCCATTGGAGACTGTTCTCCTTGTAAACATGGGGATTGATATGGGGGTTCTGGTGCATAAGTTGGACTTGGCTCATATTGTTCTTGATAGCTCACAGTATGGTTTTGCATCCCTTGTTCATCCTCTATCATCAAGGCCTTGCTAATCTACTTTGCCCAGTTCTGAATACTCTTGAATGACTTCTGTTGCTCATTCAAGATGTCCTTTAGTGATTCTATGCCACTTCCTTCCTCCAAGCTTGTGTTTTCTGTGTCACCCTCAAAATTGTGTTGAGGCTCGTAAACTGGAGTCTGGAAGGTGCATTCTAGGGCGTATGCGGGATTTGGATCCCAGTGTTGGTCTTGATAGTAATCTGATGAAGGGTTTGGGTGATACCCCCAATCTTGTTGATAAGTGGGATAAGGTTCAGTGTAGGAATAACCACCCCCATACTACTCCTGTCCATAACTGATAGGCTCCTGATGGCTCGCGTAGCTCCCAGCACCGTAGTCATAGGTCACTGCCGTCTCTCGATTCTACTGAGCTGAGACAGTATTCAGCTTCCTCGAGAGAACCTCTAGCTGTGCTGAAAGTGTTGCAATTCGGTTGACGCCATCAGTGTATGCTTCCCTTAGTTGCTCTTACCTTCTACCATTCCATGGATAGAAATTTAAGTCCATTGTACCTAAAAAGAGAATATGAGAAGAGAATTAAACAAAAATAAAAATAAAATGTTTAAAGTAAGACTAATTTGATTTAAACTAATGTTGGCAAACAGTTATCCAAATAATTCCCTGATAACGGCGCCAAAAACTTATTGGTCCGATTAGATGACACAATTAATGCGCAAGTATATGCAGCCAACGAGTAATAAAGAGTGAGTAAGATATCGTTCCCACGAGGAATTAATGGATAAAAGACACCAAACCACTAGCACATAATCATTTCAATCTTATTTAAACAGGCGATAAAGAGAATGAATTAAACTAAGTTAACTAGGCAAGAATTGAAGTTAAACTAATTAATCCTAGAGTCGAATTAGATAATGAAGATAAGAGATTCTAATTTCCCCTAAAGATTCGTCTAAGTCAATTCACTTCCAATTAGGTCAAATCAATCACAATATGTGTTAGCCGAGAACACGAGAGTGAGAGAAGGCCATCTTCCGATGTACTTAAACCATACCACGTGCAATCCACAGGTGATAAAAGCACGTGAACACCCACATTACCTAAACCACTATATGTCTATATGATTTACAAATAAATAGGGTTGAAGGTCAAGTTCTCTATTGACTACGAGCGGTGCTTCTGTATATGTCTATCCTAAGCACAAATCATAAGTCCAACGCCATGTGAACCTACAATTGCCCGCTACTGCAATTGGAACTAAACCTATATTTCATCTTTTAATCCCACATAGGCTATCACAGTAATTGGTAGCTAATCAATTAAGCAATTAAAGCATACATCGCAATAGACAAGCACATAGCAATCAAATAAGACCATCATGGAAGGAAAACCAACAATCAACTACTCATTAGGTTCCATTGGAACCTCAAAATATAAATTAAGGCATAGACAACCCAACTATATTATCCACAAGGTTCATAAACATTATCCGAATATAAATTTAATACAAGGAGAGTTAAGAGATAGAAAAATGCAAATCTTGAGTCTTCCTCCTTGTTTGGATCTTTGATGCTCAACCCTTGCTTCAATCTTCACAAACTAATCTAACCCTAGAATCTAACTAAGCTAATTAAACCTAATCTACTATCTAATCTACTCCTAATCTAACAAATAAGAAAGGAAAAGAAAAAGGAAAGAGGAATTAGGGCTAGGGTTTTTAGCTCCCAAGGGGGAGAGTATCCGGCCAAATGAAGGGTTAAGACCCTTATATCATTTCCTCCCCCTTGTCTGCTAAGCAAAAAGTCAAAGTCTGGCCGAAAATAGACTGGCGCGGCCGCGCGAGGAATAGGCTTGGATGGGGTGCGGCCGCACGGGCAGGAAAAACTGGCCTCTACTCTGGGGATCGGCGCGGGCGTGCGGGCTGGCCTTTTAATGCTAGCGCGGCCGCGCGACACCTGCAATGTTGCTAGTGTAGGCTGTTTACTGCTGCTCTTGGCTTCTCGTGCTGTCTTGCCATCTTGTATCCTGTTTAGCTCATTTGCCTCATCACTGTTGGGTTTGTACGAAATCGTGACGCAATCAAATTGCAAAAATTAGCGGAAGCATGATATATCAGAGTTTAAAAAAAATTTCTACAAAACCATTACCCGGATCATCCTTTATGCAAATTATTAATTTAAAACGATAAATAAGAAGTTATGGAATCATACCCTTGTAGAACGAAGCTTCCACAGGTACTAGTTCAACTCCTTGTTCTTCGTGATCTCCTTGAATTTCCGGGTTAGATTCCTTCCTTTGATCAACATTAGCCACCCAAGTGTTTGGCCTCTAGAGGTGATCCACCAAGGAAGATGAATTATCAAGAAGGAGGGTGTTTGGCTTAACCTTAGTTTTCTATCCTCTATAGAAAAGGAGTACTCTCCAACAATTGGAATTGCATCAATCTAATATCTATTATAAGACTTCTCTTATATAGACATTGGTCAACCCTTCTAATCCTATTAGACATGGGATTTCTTTTAATTAATTAAACTCCTTTAATTAATTTAGGCTTCCCACCACATGGGAATAATTAATTAAATTCATTTAATTAATTTGTCTCCTAATCTTATTAGGAATAAATGAGAGTACTAATATTAAATCCCGAGGAGACTTTTTGTACTCTCTTATTTATAAGTTCCTTATAAATAAGAGACTAGGGGGCAATGTTGGGATATGATTATTTCTTTGAGGGATTTGTTATTATTAGTCTCATCTTTGTTTAGCGCGCATGCACATATATATATAAAATACGCATCATTTTATTAAACATGCGAAGCATGTTTGCATAAAATATAATATATATAATATTTAGCATGCAATATAGAATACTATATTCTACCCGGATTGATTATGGACTTTTATTCTAGTTTGGTTCACTAGAGCCACCAAGTGAACCAAAAGGTCAAACCTAGGGGTGCAAGAATTTAAATTTAAACGTAACTATTACATTAAACCCGGGCTCCATACAAACGGGTCTTCACGCGCTCCTTGCTCCTTGGTCTCTAATTTTTAAAGATAATTCTAACTATTTCTATTACATTAAACTATTTAATTTAAATAGAAACCTTGATCAACAGTCAAGGGGAAGTACATAGGAGGGAGATAGAATTTTACATCAAGAAAAAAAATTAGAGAAGACGAGGTACGCAGACCCCATTTAATAAAACCCATTCATTCAAGCATTCAACTAAAATAAAATCCAATCACATTGGTCAAATAGTCCATAATCAATCCCCATTTATTTTCATACATATCACCATATATATTAATAAATAAATATTCATCTCATGAATTAAAACATTCCATATATATATGAGTATCATTTAATGGGCAATTTTAAATTGCATGAAATCCAATTTCAAGATTAAAATAAACTCTTTATTTTAATTATAAAATTATTTAGAATATAATATATATATATATATATCATATTTATTTTTTTTTTAAAAAAATCACCTTCTTTTATTAAAAGAGTCCTGCAGGTTTATTAAAAAAGTCCTTTCTTGATGGGTCACATTCTTTTTGGAGTAAGAAAGAGACAACACCTTTTCTTTGCAGAATTCAAGATTAGCACCAAAAAAAAAATTGTGATTCTTCCCAAAAAAAAGTATTTTTTTTTTCTTAAAAAATATAATTTTATACAATAAAATTATGCCCAATAAATTATTTTAAATACATACCCATATGTATATGAAATCAAAAATAAATTAATAATTTACATAAAGGATGATCCGGGTAATGGTTTTGTAGAAATTTTTTAAGCTCTGATACCACTGTTGGGTTTGTACGAAATCGTGACGCAATCAAATTACAAAAATTAGCGGAAGCATGGTATATCAGAGTTTAAAAAATTTCTACAAAACCATTACCCGGATCATCCTTTATGTAAATTATTAATTTAAAAGGATAAATAAGAAGTTATGGAATCATACCCTTGTAGAACGAAGCTTCCACAGGTACTAGTTCAACTCCTTGTTCTTCGTGATCTCCTTGAATTTTCGGGTTAGATTCTTTCCTTTGATAAACGTTAGCCACCCAAGTGTTTGGCCTCTAGAGGTGATCCACCAAGGAAGATGAATTATCAAGAAGGAGGGTGTTTGGCTTAACCTTAGTTTTCTATCCTCTATAGAAAAGGAGTACTCTCCAACAATTGGAATTGCATCAATCTAATATCTATTATAAGACTTCTCTTATATAGACATTGGTCAACCCTTCTAATCCTATTAGACATGGGATTTCTTTTAATTAATTAAACTCCTTTAATTAATTTAGGCTTCCCACCACATGGGAATAATTAATTAAATTCATTTAATTAATTTGTCTCCTAATCTTATTAGGAATAAATGAGAGTACTAAATATTAAATTAATTACTAAACTCCTTTAGAAATTAAAATAATAATAATTGTAATAATATTAATAAGACTCCTCTTATTAATTTATATTTAATATTTCTAAAATATTAAATAATAAACATTAAGCTATTTAATTTATTCTATCACCATAGATTAAATTAATTATACTTAATGCATTATTACGATTATGCCATTACCTTCTTAAATAATTATTCTTCCTTTTATGGTGTGACCCTTTAGGTTCTCCATATTAAACCGGTTGTGAATAAATCAATTAAAACAATTTTAATCTTATTTAAATAAATAAATTAAACTAATAATTTATTTAAATAAATAATATTTATTCTACAATAGGGATAAGCCTCCCTAGCGATCAACGACTTTCCAGATAATATAGATTTCAACATTAATCATAAAAGAACCTGTGAGTTAATAGTTACCATACAATTCAATCCTTCCACCATACAATGTCCCAATTAAATATAAGACATGGATTTACTGTCAAGTCTTATTTTATTTAATTATATGTATTTCGATTAGAAAATGCACAACTCCAAATAATGCAAATTAAAAACTCCTTTCTAATTTCATTTCACCTTGGCCAAGGATTCCTGGGTTGTCATTTAACGAATCACATGGGACATATCTCCTCTTTTACTAGAGGTGGTAGATTCTTTATTGATCATTCATTATCTCCATATGTAACTCATTATACCCAAGCATACCCTATATATGCCTTAAAAGGTCTTAAGGAATAAGTCAAAGTATAATTTGTTACATACAAGATACTATGATGATCTCAAGTCCAAGGATTACTTGTACTACTAATCACATTAGGAATTCCTATTGACAGGCGAGTAAATCTCCATTAGGTATTCCATAGCGAATCACGTTCAGTGAACTTATTCTCCAATAAGCACCTACATACTTGCTTTAGTGTCTCCACACAAATGATCATGAGATCAATCATCCTCATCCAATGAGCAAGCAACATATGTACCAATCTATCCGGATTTACTAATCCCCTTTTTAGTAATCCCACGATTGGGAACTATTTTAGTTTTAGAGCTTTCTAAGAATTTAGATCTCATTAGCATGATCATCATCATGATTCTAAAAGCATTGCTTAAAACTATGGGTTATTTACATATTATAAAAACAGCACCATGTAGATAATTAAATGCCTTTAATAAATGAATATTTTTTTTTTAATAAATAAATAAGATTGTTTACAAAGTACGTGCTTTATCATCATACATGATTGGCTTGTATGCACACTACTATCAATCTCCCACTTGCACTAAAGCCAATCGCCATGGTATCCCATACCCAACTTCTCTAAGTGACGATCAAACTGCTGTTGTGTTAAAGCTTTAGTTAATGGATCTGCAATGTTGTCTTGAGAGTCTACACTCTCCTCTTTCAATGATTTCTTTAATCAAAGTGCCGCAACACATGTTTAGATTCAAGATGAGACTGAGGAATTATTCCTAGTTCTGTAATGAACTTTTCATCTAAAACATCAACTTGCAGCTTCACTTACAGTTATATACTCTGCCTCTGTCACTGAATCTGCAACTGTTTGCTGCTTGGAACTCTTCCAACTCACTGCGCCTCCGTTCAAGGTAAAAACATACCCCGAAACAGATTTACTGTCATCTTGGTCCGTTTGAAAACTTGAGTCTGTGAAGCCTTCGAGTTTTAATTCAGACCCACCGTAGACAAGAAAAATATCTTTAGTCCTTCTCAAGTACTTTAGGATATTCTTCACTGCCTTCCAGTGCTCTTCTCCAGGATTCGACTGGTATCTGCTCGTTACACTAAGTGCATGAGCAACATTCGGTCTAGTACATATCATACCGTACATGATAGATCCTATTGCAGAAGCATAAGGGATCTTACTCATACGGTCTCTCTCCTCAGGTGTCTTTGGGGCCTGTTTCTTGGAGAGATGTATTCCATGGCTCATCAGCATGAGACCTCTTTTGGAATCTTCCATGCTAAATCTCTTTAGCATTGCATCAATGTACGTTCCTTGGGATAAACCAAGCATCCTTTTAGATCTATCTCTATAGATCTTTATCCCCAAAATATAGGATGCTTCTCCCAAGTCCTTCATGGAGAAGTGTTTAGATAACCAGATATTAATCGATTGTAGCATAGGAATGTCATTCCCTATCAGTAATATATCATCAACATATAATACAAGGAATGAAATTGCGCTCCCACTAACCTTCTTGTACACACATGGTTCATCGTCATTTTTGATAAAATCAAACTCTTTGATTGTCTTATCAAAACGAATGTTCCATCTACGAGAAGCTTGCTTCAATCCATAAATGGATCGTTGCAGCTTACAGACTTGATTTATTCCAACCTTTGAAACAAATCTCTCTGGCTGTGTCATATACACATCCTCCTCAAGTTTCCCATTGAGGAAGGCCGTTTTCACGTCCATCTGCCAGATCTCATAGTCGTTATAAGCTGCAATCGCAAGCAAAATCCGAATGGACTTGAGCATAGCTACTGGTGAAAAGGTTTCATCATAATCAACTCCTTGTCTTTGTTTGAAACCTTTTGCAACCAGTCGGGCCTTATAGGTCTCCACCTTGCCGTCCGCTCCAGTCTTTCTTTTAAAGACCCATTTACACCCAATAGGCTTAATGCCTTCAGGTGGTGAAACCAAAGTCCATACTTTGTTTTCATACATGGAGTCCATTTCAGATTTCATGGCTTCAAGCCATTTCCCTGAGTGTTTATTACTCATGGCATGTTCGTAATTCAATGGATCATCATCATTCATGATGTGTACCTCATCGTCATCCTCTATAACGAATCCATACCTCTCAGGTATCTTCGGTACTCTCCCAGATTTACGAACAGGGTGTGGTATAGTAGGTTCTTCTACTTGGTCAGGTACCTGACTTTGATCCGTGGTAATTTGTGGTTCTTGAGCTTCTTCAAGATATATCTTACTCCCACTGACCCCTTCATGGATAAACTCCTTTTCCAAGAAGGCAGCATGTTTCGCAACAAACACCTTTTGATCAGTTGGATGATAGAAATAATACCCTACAGTTTCTTTAGGGTATCCCACAAATCTACACTTTTCGGATTTAGTCTGTAGCTTATCATGTTCAAACTTTTTGACATAAGCTGGACAACCCCAAGTCTTAACATGCTTAAGATTTGGTTTCCTCCCCTTCCACATCTCATATGGAGTCTTTGGGGCGGATTTGGTAGGTACCTTGTTAAGTAGGTATGCAGCCGTTTCTAGGGCATATCCCCAGAAGGAAATTGGAAGGTCGGTAAAACTCATCATGGATCGAACCATGTCTAACAGTGTTCGATTTCTCCTTTCAGATACTCCATTTAACTGTGGTGTACCTGGAGGAGTCCATTGTGAGATTATACCATTTTCTTTGAGACAATTGAGAAACTCACCGCTTAAGTATTCTCCGCCTCGATCTGATCGAAGTATCTTTATACTCTTGCCCGTTTGTTTCTCTACTTCACTTCTGAACTCTTTGAACTTTTCAAATGATTCTGACTTGTATTTCATTAAATACACATATCCAAATCTTGAGTGATCATCAGTGAAAGTAATAAAATAAGAATACCCACCCCGTGCACTTGTTGTCATAGGCCCACAAACGTCTGTGTGAATCAATGTCAACAACTCTGTAACTCTTTCTCCTCTTCCACTAAAAGGAGATTTAGTCATTTTACCCATGAGACAAGATTCACAAGTTGGATATGATTCATAATCGGATAGCTCGAGGAGCCCATCTTTATGCAACTTGGATAATCTTGTTTCATTGATATGACCGAGTCTACAGTGCCACATGTAGGTATAATTAATATCATCTCTTTTCCTTTTCTTAGTTTGTTCAATTTGAAATATATTTTCTTGTAAGTCAAGTGTATAAAGTCCATTTCGCAAATTTCCAATACCATATAAAACATCGTCTTTATAAATAGAACAACTATTGTTCTTTATAACAACGTTAAATCCTTCCATATCCAATACAGAAATTGAAATAATGTTTTTAATAATATTCGGAACATAATAACAATTATTAAGATAAATAGACTTGCCCGAAGGCATTGCTAAATAATAAGTTCCTACAGCTAATGCAGCAACCTTTGCTCCATTCCCTACTCGTAGGATCACCTCATCATTGTTCAGCTTTCTACTTCTGACCAGTCCCTTCACATTATTACATATGTGAGAACCACAGCCGGTATCCAATACCCAAGTAGAATTTTGACTTTCTGAAAAATTAATTTCAATCATGAACAAACCTTGATTGGAAGTCGAAGCTTCTCCAAGCTTCTTGTCTGCCAGAAACTTCTTGCAGTTCCTCTTCCAATGACCCGGCTCGTTGCAATAAAAGCACATTCCTTTAGCTGGTTCAGGTTTCTTTTGTTCCTTTTCTTTCCCCTTTCCCTTAGCCTTCTTGGATTTCTTCTTTTCAAAAGATACCTTAGGTCTCTTCCTTTTATTGGAAGAATCCACCATCAAGATATGGTTCTTCTTGGATGGGAAGTGACCTTCTGCAGTTTTCAGCATGTTAAGCAGCTCAGGCAAGCTGACATCTAGCTTATTCATGTGAAAATTAACCACAAACTGCGAGAAGGTCTCAGGGAGTGACTGCAAGACCAAGTCTTGACTCAACTCCCCATCCATGACGAACCCAAGCTGTCCAAGGCGTTCAATCAAATTGATCACTTTCAGGACATGAGTCTCGACGGCAGTACCCTCGGTCATCCGAGATCGGAAGAGCTCCTTAGATATCTCATATCTAGCAGTCCTACTCTGTTCACCATACAACTCCTTGAGGTGAAGCAGCATAGCAGGAGCATCCATTTTTTCGTGCTGACGCTGAAGCTCGTTATTCATGGATGCGAGCATGATGCATTGAGCCACAGATGCATCATCTTGCCACTTATTGAAAGTGACAATCTCTTCCTCAGAGGCTGTTTCTGAAACAGATTCAGGGACAGTTGAATTTAGGACATAAGAAATCTTTTCAGCAGTGAGAACAATTCTCAGATTTCTTAGCCAGTCCTCATAATTCGGCCCGGTAAGCTTGTTTGCATCAAGTATGCTTCGTAGTGAGATTAGTGATTTAGACATTTTTAAAATTCTGCATGTGAAAAATAACATTTTAGCAAACATTCATTTTATTAATTTTGCATACCAAAATAAATTTAGGTCTTTATTTTAAATTGGTATCTCCCACTATTTTCATCAAACTATATTACCCTCACTTATATAGTTCGGCAACATCTAATTAAAGATTTGCTAGTGAGAATAAGGATCCCATTTTAAACTCTGATATACCATGCTTCCGCTAATTTTTGCAATTTGATTGCGTCACGATTTCGTACAAACCCAACAGTGGCATCAGAGCCAAATCTTTATGCAATTATTAATTTATTTTTGATTTCATATACATATGGGTATGTATTTAAAATAATTTATTGGGCATAATTTTATTGTATAAAATTATATTTTTTAAGAAAAAAAAAAAGACTTTTTTTGGGACGAATCACAATCTTTTTTTTGGTGCTAATCTTGAATTCTGCAAAGAAAAGGTGTTGTCTCTTTCTTACTCCAAAAAGAAGGTGACCCATCAGGAAAGGACTTTTTTAATAAACCTGCAGGACTCTTTTAATAAAAGAAGGTGACTTCTTTTTAAAAAATAAATATGATATATTTATATATTATATTCTAAATAATTTTATAATTAAAATAAAGAGTTTATTTTAATCTTGAAATTGGATTTCATGCAATTTAAAATTGCCCATTAAATGATACTCATATATATATGGAATGTTTTAATTCATGAGATGAATATTTATTTATTGATATATATGGTGATATGTATGAAAATAAATGGGGATTGATTATGGACTATTTGACCAATGTGATTGGATTTTATTTTAGTTGAATGCTTGAATGAATGGGTTTTATTAAATGGGGTCTGCGTACCTCGTCTTCTCTAATTTTTTTTTTTCTTGATATAAAATTCTATCTCCTTCCTATGTACTTCCCCTTGACTGTTGATCAAGGTTTCTATTTAAATTAAATAGTTTAATGTAATAAGAATAGTTAGAATTATCTTGAAGAAATTGGAGACCAAGGAGCAAGGAGCGCGTGAAGACCCGTTTGTATGGAGCCCGAGTTTAAATGTAATAGTTATATTTAAATTTAAATTCTTGCACTCCTAGGTTTGACCTTTTGGTTCACTTGGTGGCTCTAGTGAACCAAACTAGAATAAAAGTCCATAATCAATCCGGGTAGAATATAATATTCTATATTGCATTCTAAATATTATATATAATATATTTTATGCAAACATACTTCGCATGTTTAATAAAATGACGCGTATTTTATATATATATGTGCATGCGCGCTAAACAAGATGAGACTAATAATAACAAACCCCTCAAAGAAATAATATTAAGTCCGAAGCGTTCAAATGATATTTGGAATATCGAACGTCGCCTTCTAGCATGATAAATTAATAGAGTATTAAATATTTAATATGAGCTTGTTGTGCTATCCACAAGGCGAGTATTGCGTATTTAAGATGTTAATTAATCACATTTGATGCTTATCAAGAAAATTGAACGATCTAGTCTTGTTGTGCTATCCACAAGGACGAACATTTTTCTTTTTTGAATTTATGGAAGTGCTAGGCTGGACTTAACTTAAATCATTTTAGTTCGGATGTGCACACACTTGACCATTATGATTTAAGAGGCAAAATAAAAGGAGTTATATAGTGCTGTCTTGCCATCTTGTATCCTGTTTAGCTCATTTGCCTCATCACTGTTGGGTTTGTACGAAATCGTGACGCAATCAAATTGCAAAAATTAGCGGAAGCATGGTATATCAGAGTTTAAAAAATTTCTACAAAACCATTACCCGGATCATCCTTTATGCAAATTATTAATTTAAAACGATAAATAAGAAGTTATGGAATCATACCCTTGTAGAACGAAGCTTCCACAGGTACTAGTTCAACTCCTTGTTCTTCGTGATCTCCTTGAATTTCCGGGTTAGATTCCTTCCTTTGATCAACGTTAGCCACCCAAGTGTTTGGCCTCTAGAGGTGATCCACCAAGGAAGATGAATTATCAAGAAGGAGGGTGTTTGGCTTAACCTTAGTTTTCTATCCTCTATAGAAAAGGAGTACTCTCCAACAATTGGAATTGCATCAATCTAATATCTATTATAAGACTTCTCTTATATAGACATTGGTCAACCCTTCTAATCCTATTAGACATGGGATTTCTTTTAATTAATTAAACTCCTTTAATTAATTTAGGCTTCCCACCACATGGGAATAATTAATTAAATTCATTTAATTAATTTGTCTCCTAATCTTATTAGGAATAAATGAGAGTACTAAATATTAAATTAATTACTAAACTCCTTTAGAAATTAAAATAATAATAATTGTAATAATATTAATAAGACTCCTCTTATTAATTTATATTTAATATTTTCAAAATATTAAATAATAAACATTAAGCTATTTAATTTATTCTATCACCATAGATTAAATTAATTATACTTAATGCAATATTACGATTATGCCATTACCTTCTTAAATAATTATTCTTCCTTTTATGGTGTGACCCTTTAGGTTCTCCATATTAAACCGGTTGTGAATAAATCAATTAAAACAATTTTAATCTTATTTAAATAAATAAATTAAACTAATAATTTATTTAAATAAATAATATTTATTCTACAATAGGGATAAGCCTCCCTAGCGAATCAACGACTTTCCAGATAATATAGATTTCAACATTAATCAAAAAGAACCTGTGAGTAAATAGTTACCGTACAATTCAATCCTTCCACCATACAATGTCCCAATTAAATATAAGACATGAATTTACTGTCAAGTCTTATTTTATTTAATTATATGTATTTCGATTAGAAAATGCACAACTCCAAATAATGCAAATTAGAAACTCCTTTCTAATTTCATTTCACCTTGGCCAAGGATTCCTGGGTTGTCATTTAACGAATCACATAGGACATATCTCCTCTTTTACTAGAGGTGGTAGATTCTTTATTGATCATTCATTATCTCCATATGTAACTCATTATACCCAAGCATACCCTATATATGCCTTAAAAGGTCTTAAGGAATAAGTCAAAGTATAATTTGTTACATACAAGATACTATGATGATCTCAAGTCCAAGGATTACTTGTACTACTATCACATTAGGAATTCCTATTGACAGGCGAGTAAATCTCCATTAGGTATTCCATAGCGAATCACGTTCAGTGAACTTATTCTCCAATAAGCACCTACATACTTGCTTTAGTGTCTCCACACAAATGATCATGAGATCAATCATCCTCATCCAATGAGCAAGCAACATATGTACCAATCTATCCGGAATTTACTAATCCCCTTTTTAGTAATCCCACGATTGGGAACTATTTTAGTTTTAAAACTTTCTAAGAATTTAGATCTCATTAGCATGATCATCATCATGATTCTAAAAGCATTGCTTAAAACTATGGGTTATTTACTTATTATAAAAACAGCAACATGTAGATAATTAAATGCCTTTAATAAATGAATATTTTATTAATAAATAAATAAGATTGTTTACAAAGTACGTGCTTTATCATCATACATGATTGGCTTGTATGCACACTACTATCAATCTTCCACTTGCACTAAAGCCAATCGCCATGGTATCTCATACCCATCTTCTCTAAGTGACGATCAAACTGCTGTTGTGTTAAAGCTTTAGTAAATGGATCTGCAATGTTATCTTGAGAGTCTACACGCCCCAAGGTGACGTCTCCTCTTTCAATGATCTCCCTGATCAAGTGAAATCGCCGCATCACGTGTTTAGATTTCTGATGAGACCTGGGTTCCTTAGCCTGTGCAACTGCTCCTGTGTTGTCACAGTAAACGGGAACTGCTTCTCCAATGCTAGGAACCACACCAAGTTCAGTTATGAACTTCTTCATCCAAACAGCTTCCTCTGCAGCTTCACTTGCAGCTATATACTCTGCCTCTGTCACTGAATCAGAAACTATTTGCTGTTTGGAACTCTTCCAACTCACTGCGCCTCCGTTCAAGGTAAAAACATACCCCGAAACAGATTTACTGTCATCTTGGTCCGTTTGAAAACTTGAGTCTGTGAAGCCCTCGAGTTTTAATTCAGACCCACCGTAGACAAGAAAAATATCTTTAGTCCTTCTCAAGTACTTTAGGATATTTTTCACTGCCTTCCAGTGCTCTTCTCCAGGATTCGACTGGTATCTGCTCGTTACACTAAGTGCATGAGCAACATCCGGTCTAGTACATATCATACCGTACATGATAGATCCTATTGCAGAAGCATAAGGGATCTTACTCATACAGTCTCTCTCCTCAGGTGTCTTTGGGGCCTGTTTCTTGGAGAGATGTATTCCATGGCTCATCGGCATGAGACCTCTTTTGGAATCTTCCATGCTAAACCTCTTTAGCATCGTATCAATGTACGTTCCTTGGGATAAACCAAGCATCCTTTTAGATCTATCTCTATAGATCTTTATCCCCAAAATATAGGATGCTTCTCCCAAGTCCTTCATGGAGAAGTGTTTAGATAACCAGATTTTAATTGATTGTAGCATAGGAATGTCATTCCCTATCAGTAATATATCATCAACATATAATACAAGGAATGAAATTACGCTCCCACTAACCTTCTTGTACACACATGGTTCATCGTCATTTTTGATAAAATCAAACTCTTTGATTGTCTATGATGATCCATTGAATTACGAACAGGCTATGAGTAATAAAGACTCAGGGAAATGGCTAGAAGCCATGAAATCCGAAATGGACTCCATGTATGAAAATAAAGTATGGACTTTGGTTTCACCACCTGAAGGCATTAAGCCTATTGGGTGTAAATGGGTCTTTAAAAGAAAGACTGGAGCGGACGGCAAGGTAGAGACCTATAAGGCCTGACTGGTTGCAAAAGGTTTCAAACAAAGACAAGGAGTTGACTATGATGAAACCTTTTCACCAGTAGCTATGCTCAAGTCCATTTGGATTTTGCTTGCGATTGCAGCTTATAACGACTATGAGATCTGGCAGATGGAAGTGAAAACAGCCTTCCTCAATGGGAAACTTGAGGAGGATGTGTATATGACACAGCCAGAGGAATTTGTTTCAAAGGTTGGAATAAATCAAGTCTGTAAGCTGCAACGATCCATTTATGGATTGAAGCAAGCTTCTCGTAGATGGAACATTCGTTTTGATGAGACAATCAAAGAGTTTGATTTTATCAAAAATGACGATGAACCATGTGTGTACAAGAAGGTTAGTGGGAGCGCAATTTCATTCCTTGTATTATATGTTGATGATATATTACTGATAGGGAATGACATTCCTATGCTACAATCAATTAAAATCTGGTTATCTAAACACTTCTCCATGAAGGACTTGGGAGAAGCATCCTATATTTTGGGGATAAAGATCTATAGAGATAGATCTAAAAGGATGCTTGGTTTATCCCAAGGAACGTACATTGATGCAATGCTAAAGAGATTTAGCATGGAAGATTCCAAAAGAGGTCTCATGCTGATGAGCCATGGAATACATCTCTCCAAGAAACAGGCCCCAAAGACACCTGAGGAGAGAGACCGTATGAGTAAGATCCCTTATGCTTCTGCAATAGGATCTATCATGTACGGTATGATATGTACTAGACCGGATGTTGCTCATGCACTTAGTGTAACGAGCAGATACCAGTCGAATCCTGGAGAAGAGCACTGGAAGGCAGTGAAGAATATCCTAAAGTACTTGAGAAGGACTAAAGATATTTTTCTTGTCTACGGTGGGTCTGAATTAAAACTCGAGGGCTTCACAGACTCAAGTTTTCAAACGGACCAAGATGACAGTAAATCTGTTTCGGGGTATGTTTTTTACCTTGAACGGAGGCGTAGTGAGTTGGAAGAGTTCCAAGCAGCAAACAGTTGCTGATTCAGTGACAGAGGCAGAGTATATAACTGTAAGTGAAGCTGCAAGTTGATGTTTTAGATGAAAAGTTCATTACAGAACTAGGAATAGTTCCTAAGTCTCATCTTGAATCTAAACATGTGTTGCGGCACTTTGATTAAACAAATCATTGAAAGAGGAGAGTGTAGACTCTCAAGACAACATTGCAGATCCATTAACTAAAGCTTTAACACAACAGCAGTTTGATCGTCACTTAGAGAAGATGGGTATGAGATACCATGGCGATTGGCTTTAGTGCAAGTGGGAGATTGATAGTAGTGTGCATACAAGCCAATCATGTATGATGATAAAGCACGTACTTTGTAAACAATCTTATTTATTTATTAATAAAATATTCATTTATTAAAGGCATTTAATTATCTACATGGTGCTGTTTTTATAATATGTAAATAACCCATAGTTTTAAGCAATGCTTTTAGAATCATGATGATGATCATGCTAATGAGATCTAAATTCTTAGAAAGCTCTAAAATTAAAATAGTTCCCAATCGTGGGATTACTAAAAAGGGGATTAGTAAATCCGGATAGATTGGTACATATGTTGCTTGCTCATTGGATGAGGATGATTGATCTCATGATCATTTGTGTGGAGACACTAAAGCAAGTATGTAGGTGCTTATTGGAGAATAAGTTCACTGAACGTGATTCGCTATGGAATACCTAATGGAGTTTTACTCGCATGTCAATAGGAATTCCTAATGTGATAGTAGTACAAGTGATCCTTGGACTTGAGATCATCATAGTATCTTGTATGTAACAAATTATACTTTGACTTATTCCTTAAGACCTTTTAAGGCATATATAGGGTATGCTTGGGTATAATGAGTTACATATGGAGATAATGAATGATCAATAAAGAATCTACCACCTCTAGTAAAAGAGGAGATATGTCCCATGTGATTCGTTAAATGACAACCCAGGAATCCTTGGCCAAGGTGAAATGAAATTAGAAAGGAGTTTTTAATTTGCATTATTTGGAGTTGTGCATTTTCTAATCGAAATACATATAATTAAATAAAATAAGACTTGACAATAAATCCATGTCTTATATTTAATTGGGACATTGTATGGTGGAAGGATTGAATTGTATGGTAACTATTAACTCACAGGTTCTTTTATGATTAATGTTGAAATCTATATTATCTGGAAAGTCGTTGATCGCTAGGGAGGCTTATCCCTATTGTAGAATAAATATTATTTATTTAAATAGATTATTAGTTTAATTTATTTATTTAAATAAGATTAAAATTGTTTTAATTGATTTATTCACAACCGGTTTAATATGGAGAACCTAAAGGGTCACACCATAAAAGGAAGAATAAATATTTAAGAAGGTAATGGCATAATCGTAATAATGCATTAAGTATAATTAATTTAATCTATGGTAATAGAATAAATTAAATAGCTTAATGTTTATTATTTAATATTTTGGAAATATTAAATATAAATTAATAAGAGGAGTCTTATTAATATTATTACAATTATTATTATTTTAATTTCTAAAGGAGTTTAGTAATTAATTTAATATTTAGTACTCTCATTTATTCCTAATAAGATTAGGAGACAAATTAATTAAATGAATTTAATTAATTATTCCCATGTGGTGGGAAGCCTAAATTAATTAAAGGAGTTTAATTAATTAAAAGAAATCCCATGTCTAATAGGATTAGAAGGGTTGACCAATGTCTATATAAGAGAAGTCTTATAATAGATATTAATTTGATGCAATTCCAATTGTTGGAGAGTACTCCTTTTCTATAGAGGATAGAAAACTAAGGTTAAGCCAAACACCCTCCTTCTTGATAATTTCTCTTCCTTGGTGGATCACCTCTATAGGCCAAACACTTGGGTGGCTAACGTTGATCAAAGAAAGGAATCTAACCCGGAAATTCAAGGAGATCACGAAGAACAAGGAGTTGAACTAGTACCTGTGGAAGCTTCGTTCTACAAGGGTATGATTCCATAACTTCTTATTTATCGTTTTAAATTAATAATTTGCATAAAGGATGATCCGGGTAATGGTTTTGTAGAAATTTTTTAAACTCTGATATACCATGCTTCCGCTAATTTTTGCAATTTGATTGCGTCGTGATTTCGTACAAACCCAACAGTGGTATCAAAGCATGGAAGATTCCAAATAAAAAGGGGATTACTAAAAAGGGGATTAGTAAATCCGGATAGATTGGTACATATGTTGCTTGCTCATTGGATGAGGATGATTGATCTCATGATCATTTGTGTGGAGACACTAAAGCAAGTATGTAGGTGCTTATTGGAGAATAAGTTCACTGAACGTGATTCGCTATGGAATACCTAATGGAGATTTACTCGCCTGTCAATAGGAATTCCTAATGTGATAGTAGTACAAGTGATCCTTGGACTTGAGATCATCATAGTATCTTGTATGTAACAAATTATACTTTGACTTATTCCTTAAGACCTTTTAAGGCATATATAGGGTATGATTGGGTATAATGAGTTACATATGGAGATAATGAATGATCAATAAAGAATCTACCACCTCTAGTAAAAGAGGAGATATGTCTCATGTGATTCGTTAAATGACAACCCAGGAATCCTTGGCCAAGGTGAAATGAAATTAGAAAGGAGTTTTTAATTTGCATTATTTGGAGTTGTGCATTTTCTAATCGAAATACATATAATTAAATAAAATAAGACTTGACAGTAAATCCATGTCTTATATTTAATTGGGACATTGTATGGTGGAAGGATTGAATTGTATGGTAACTATTAACTCACAGGTTCTTTTATGATTAATGTTGAAATCTATATTATCTGGAAAGTCGTTGATCGCTAGGGAGGCTTATCCCTATTGTAGAATAAATATTATTTATTTAAATAGATTATTAGTTTAATTTATTTATTTAAATAAGATTAAAATTGTTTTAATTGATTTATTCACAACCGGTTTAATATGGAGAACCTAAAGGGTCACACCATAAAAGGAAGAATAATTATTTAAGAAGGTAATGGCATAATCGTAATAATGCATTAAGTATAATTAATTTAATCTATGGTGATAGAATAAATTAAATAGCTTAATGTTTATTATTTAATATTTTGGAAATATTAAATATAAATTAATAAGAGGAGTCTTATTAATATTATTACAATTATTATTATTTTAATTTCTAAAGGAGTTTAGTAATTAATTTAATATTATTACTAGCAACATTGCAGGTGTCGCGCGGCCGCGCTAGCATTAAAAGGTCAGCCCGCACGCCCGCGCCGATCCCCAGAGTAGAGGCCAGTTTTTCCTGCCCGTGCGGCCGCACCCCATCCAAGCCTATTCCTCGCGCGGCCGCGCCAGTCTATTTTCGGCCAGACTTTGACTTTTTGCTTAGCAGACAAGGGGGAGGAAATGATATAAGGGTCTTAACCCTTCATTTGGCCGGATACTCTCCCCCTTGGGAGCTAAAAACCCTAGCCCTAATTCCTCTTTCCTTTTTCTTTTCCTTTCTTATTTGTTAGATTAGGAGTAGATTAGATAGTAGATTAGGTTTAATTAGCTTAGTTAGATTCTAGGGTTAGATTAGTTTGTGAAGATTGAAGCAAGGGTTGAGCATCAAAGATCCAAACAAGGAGGAAGACTCAAGATTTGCATTTTTCTATCTCTTAACTCTCCTTGTATTAAATTTATATTCGGATAATGTTTATGAACCTTGTGGATAATATAGTTGGGTTGTCTATGCCTTAATTTATATTTTGAGGTTCCAATGGAACCTAATGAGTAGTTGATTGTTGGTTTTCCTTCCATGATGGTCTTATTTGATTGCTATGTGCTTGTCTATTGCGATGTATGCTTTAATTGCTTAATTGATTAGCTACCAATTACTGTGATAGCCTATGTGGGATTAAAAGATGAAATATAGGTTTAGTTCCAATTGCAGTAGCGGGCAATTGTAGGTTCACATGGCGTTGGACTTATGATTTGTGCTTAGGATAGACATATACAGAAGCACCGCTCGTAGTCAATAGAGAACTTGACCTTCAACCCTATTTATTTGTAAATCATATAGACATATAGTGGTTTAGGTAATGTGGGTGTTCACGTGCTTTTATCACCTGTGGATTGCACGTGGTATGGTTTAAGTACATCGGAAGATGGCCTTCTCTCACTCTCGTGTTCTCGGCTAACACATATTGTGATTGATTTGACCTAATTGGAAGTGAATTGACTTAGACGAATCTTAGGGGAAATTAGAATCTCTTATCTTCATTATCTAATTCGACTCTAGGATTAATTAGTTTAACTTCAATTCTTGCCTAGTTAACTTAGTTTAATTCATTCTCTTTATCGCCTGTTTAAATAAGATTGAAATGATTATGTGCTAGTGGTTTGGTGTCTTTTATCCATTAATTCCTCGTGGGAACGATATCTTACTCACTCTTTATTACTCGTTGGCTGCATATACTTGCGCATTAATTGTGTCATCTAATCGGACCAATAAGTTTTTGGCGCCGTTATCAGGGAATTATTTGGCTTAACCTTAGTTTTCTATCCTCTATAGAAAAGGAGTACTCTCCAACAATCGGAATTGCATCAATCTAATATCTATTATAAGACTTCTCTTATATAGACATTGGTCAACCCTTCTAATCCTATTAGACATGGGATTTCTTTTAATTAATTAAACTCCTTTAATTAATTTAGGCTTCCCACCACATGGGAATAATTAATTAAATTCATTTAATTAATTTGTCTCCTAATCTTATTAGGAATAAATGAGAGTACTAAATATTAAATTAATTACTAAACTCCTTTAGAAATTAAAATAATAATAATTGTAATAATATTAATAAGACTCCTCTTATTAATTTATATTTAATATTTCCAAAATATTAAATAATAAACATTAAGCTATTTAATTTATTCTATCACCATAGATTAAATTAATTATACTTAATGCATTATTACGATTATGCCATTACCTTCTTAAATAATTATTCTTCCTTTTATGGTGTGACCCTTTAGGTTCTCCATATTAAACCGGTTGTGAATAAATCAATTAAAACAATTTTAATCTTATTTAAATAAATAAATTAAACTAATAATTTATTTAAATAAATAATATTTATTCTACAATAGGGATAAGCCTCCCTAGCGATCAACGACTTTCCAGATAATATAGATTTCAACATTAATCATAAAAGAACCTGTGAGTTAATAGTTACCATACAATTCAATCCTTCCACCATACAATGTCCCAATTAAATATAAGACATGGATTTACTGTCAAGTCTTATTTTATTTAATTATATGTATTTCGATTAGAAAATGCACAACTCCAAATAATGCAAATTAAAAACTCCTTTCTAATTTCATTTCACCTTGGCCAAGGATTCCTGGGTTGTCATTTAACGAATCACATAGGACATATCTCCTCTTTTACTAGAGGTGGTAGATTCTTTATTGATCATTCATTATCTCCATATGTAACTCATTATACCCAAGCATACCCTATATATGCCTTAAAAGGTCTTAAGGAATAAGTCAAAGTATAATTTGTTACATACAAGATACTATGATGATCTCAAGTCCAAGGATTACTTGTACTACTATCACATTAGGAATTCCTATTGACAGGCGAGTAAATCTCCATTAGGTATTCCATAGCGAATCACGTTCAGTGAACTTATTCTCCAATAAGCACCTACATACTTGCTTTAGTGTCTCCACACAAATGATCATGAGATCAATCATCCTCATCCAATGAGCAAGCAACATATGTACCAATCTATCCGGATTTACTAATCCCCTTTTTAGTAATCCCACGATTGGGAACTATTTTAGTTTTAAAACTTTTTAAGAATTTAGATCTCATTAGCATGATCATCATCATGATTCTAAAAGCATTGCTTAAAACTATGGGTTATTTACATATTATAAAAACAGCAACATGTAGATAATTAAATGCCTTTAATAAATGAATATTTTATTAATAAATAAATAAGATTGTTTACAAAGTACGTGCTTTATCATCATACATGATTGGCTTGTATGCACACTACTATCAATCTCCCACTTGCACTAAAGCCAATCGCCATGGTATCTCATACACATCTTCTCTAAGTGACGATCAAACTGCTGTTGTGTTAAAGCTTTAGTAAATGGATCTGCAATGTTATCTTGAGAGTCTACACGCTCCAAGGTGACGTCTCCTCTTTCAATGATCTCCCTGATCAAGTGAAATCGCCGCAACACGTGTTTAGATTTCTGATGAGACCTGGGTTCCTTAGCCTGTGCAACTGCTCCTGTGTTGTCACAGTAAACGGGAACTGCTTCTCCAATGCTAGGAACCACACCAAGTTCAGTTATGAACTTCTTCATCCAAACAGCTTCCTTTGCAGCTTCACTTGCAGCTATATACTCTGCCTCTGTCACTGAATCAGCAACTGTTTGCTGCTTGGAACTCTTCCAACTCACTGCGCCTCCGTTCAAGGTAAAACATACCCCGAAACAGATTTACTGTCATCTTGGTCCGTTTGAAAACTTGAGTCTGTGAAGCCCTCGAGTTTTAATTCAGACCCACCGTAGACAAGAAAAATATCTTTAGTCCTTCTCAAGTACTTTAGGATATTTTTCACTGCCTTCCAGTGCTCTTCTCCAGGATTCGACTGGTATCTGCTCGTTACACTAAGTGCATGAACAACATCCGGTCTAGTACATATCATACCGTACATGATAGATCCTATTGCAGAAGCATAAGGGATCTTACTCATACGGTCTCTCTCCTCAGGTGTCTTTGGGGCCTGTTTCTTGGAGAGATGTATTCCATGGCTCATCAGCATGAGACCTCTTTTGGAATCTTCCATGCTAAATCTCTTTAGCATTGCATCAATGTACGTTCCTTGGGATAAACCAAGCATCCTTTTAGATCTATCTCTATAGATCTTTATCCCCAAAATATAGGATGCTTCTCCCAAGTCCTTCATGGAGAAGTGTTTAGATAACCAGATTTTAATCGATTGTAGCATAGGAATGTCATTCCCTATCAGTAATATATCATCAACATATAATACAAGGAATGAAACTGCGCTCCCACTAACCTTCTTGTACACACATGGTTCATCGTCATTTTTGATAAAATCAAACTCTTTGATTGTCTCATCAAAACGAATGTTCCATCTACGAGAAGCTTGCTTCAATCCATAAATGGATCGTTGCAGCTTACAGACTTGATTTATTCCAACCTTTGAAACAAATCCCTCTAGCTGTGTCATATACACATCCTCCTCAAGTTTCCCATTGAGGAAGGCCGTTTTCACGTCCATCTGCCAGATCTCATAGTCGTTATAAGCTGCAATCGCAAGCAAAATCCGAATGGACTTGAGCATAGCTACTGGTGAAAAGGTTTCATCATAATCAACTCCTTGTCTTTGTTTGAAACCTTTTGCAACCAGTCGGGCCTTATAGGTCTCCACCTTGCCGTCCGCTCCAGTCTTTCTTTTAAAGACCCATTTACACCCAATAGGCTTAATGCTTTCAGGTGGTGAAACCAAAGTCCATACTTTGTTTTCATACATGGAGTCCATTTCGGATTTCATGGCTTCAAGCCATTTCCCTGAGTCTTTATTACTCATGGCCTGTTCGTAATTCAATGGATCATCATCATTCATGATGCGTACCTCATCGTCATCCTCTACAACGAATCCATACCTCTCAGGTATCTTCGGTACTCTTCCAGATTTACGAACAGGGTGTGGTATAGTAGGTTCTTCTACTTGGTCAGGTACCTGACTTTGATCCGTGGTAATTTGTGGTTCTTGAGCTTCTTCAAGATATATCTTACTCCCACTGACCCCTTCATGGATAAACTCCTTTTCCAAGAAGGCAGCATGTTTCGCAACAAACACCTTTTGATCAGTTGGATGATAGAAATAATACCCTACAGTTTCTTTAGGGTATCCCACAAATCTACACTTTTCGGATTTAGTTTGTAGCTTATCATGTTCAAACTTTTTGACATAAGCTGGACAACCCCAAGTCTTAACATGCTTAAGATTTGGTTTCCTCCCCTTCCACATCTCATATGGAGTCTTTGGGGCGGATTTGGTAGGTACCTTGTTAAGTAGGTATGCAGCCGTTTCTAGGGCATATCCCCAGAAGGAAATTGGAAGGTCGGTAAAACTCATCATGGATCGAACCATGTCTAACAGTGTTCGATTTCTCCTTTCAGATACTCCATTTAACTGTGGTGTACCTGGAGGAGTCCATTGTGAGATTATACCATTTTCTTTGAGACAATTGAGAAACTCACCGCTTAAGTATTCTCCGCCTCGATCTGATCGAAGTATCTTTATACTCTTGCCCGTTTGTTTCTCTACTTCACTTCTGAACTCTTTGAACTTTTCAAATGATTCTGACTTGTATTTCATTAAATACACATATCCAAATCTTGAGTGATCATCAGTGAAAGTAATAAAATAAGAATACCCACCCCGTGCACTTGTTGTCATAGGCCCACAAACGTCTGTGTGAATCAATGTCAACAACTCTGTAACTCTTTCTCCTCTTCCACTAAAAGGAGATTTAGTCATTTTACCCATGAGACAAGATTCACTAAGTTGGATATGATTCATAATCGGATAGCTCGAGGAGCCCATCTTTATGCAACTTGGATAATCTTGTTTCATTGATATGACCGAGTCTACAGTGCCACATGTAGGTATAATTAATATCATCTCTTTTCCTTTTCTTAGTTTGTTCAATTTGAAATATATTTTCTTGTAAGTCAAGTGTATAAAGTCCATTTCGCAAATTTCCAATACCATATAAAACATCGTCTTTATAAATAGAACAACTATTGTTCTTTATAACAACGTTAAATCCTTCCATATCCAATACAGAAATTGAAATAATGTTTTTAATAATATTCGGAACATAATAACAATTATTAAGATAAATGAACTTGCCCGAAGACATTGCTAAATAATAAGTTCCTACAGCTAATGGAGCAACCTTTGCTCCATTCCCCACTCGTAGGATCACCTCATCATTGTTCAGCTTTCTACTTCTGACCAGTCCCTTCACATTATTACATATGTGAGAACCACAGCCGGTATCTAATACCCAAGTAGAATTTTGACTTTCTGAAAAATTAATTTCAATCATGAACAAACCTTGATTGGAAGTCGAAGCTTCTCCAAGCTTCTTCTTTGCCAGAAACTTCTTGCAGTTCCTCTTCCAATGACCCGGCTCGTTGCAATGGAAGCACATTCCTTTGCTAGCTGGATCAGATTTCTTTTGTTCCTTTATGTTCACTTTGCCCTTGGTCATCCGAGATCGGAAGAGCTCCTTAGATATCTCATATCTAGCAGTCCTACTTTGTTCACCATACAACTCCTTGAGGTGAATCAACATAGTAGGAGCATCCATATTTTCGTGCTGACGCTGAAGCTCGTTATTCATGGATGCGAGCATGATGCATTGAGCCACAGATGCATCATCTTGCCACTTTACAATGGTGGCAATCTCTTCCTCAGAGACTGTTTCTGGAACAGTTCCAGGGACAGGTGAGTTTAGGACATAAGAAATCTTTTCAGCAGTGAGAACTATTCTCAGATTTCTTAGCCAGTCCGTATAATTCGGCCCGGTAAGCTTATTAGCATCAAGTATGCTTCGCAGTGAAATTAGTGATTTTGACATTTTTTAAAATTCTGCATGTGAAAAACAACATTTTAGCAAACATTCATTTTATTAATTTTGCATACCAAAATAAATTTAGGTCTTTATTTTAAATTGGTATCTCCCACTATTTTTATCAAACTATATTACCCTCACTTATATAGTTCGGCAACATCTAATTAAAGATTTGCTAGTGAGAATAAGGATCCCATTTCAAATGTATATAACCTTGTGGATAGCACAACAAGCGATATACAAATAAATAGGTAGACAACTCTTGTCAATTACAACACTATATAACTCCTTTTATTTTGCCTCTTAAATCATAATGGTCAAGTGTGTGCACATCCGAACTAAAATGATTTAAGTTAAGTCCAGCCTAGCACTTCCATAAATTCAAAAAAGAAAAATGTTCGTCCTTGTGGATAGCACAACAAAACTAGATCGTTCAATTTTCTTGATAAGCATCAAATGTGATTAATTAACATCTTAAATACGCAATACTCGCCTTGTGGATAGCACAACAAGCTCATATTAAATATTTAATACTCTATTAATTTATCATGCTAGAAGGCGACGTTCGATATTCCAAATATCATTTGAACGCTTCGGACTTAATATTATTTCTTTGAGGGGTTTGTTATTATTTGTCTCATTTTGTTTAGCGCGCATGCACATATATATATAAAATACGCGTCATTTTATTAAACATGCGAAGCATGTTTACATAAAATATAATATATATAATATTTAGCATGCAATATAGAATATTATATTCTACCCGGATTGATTATGGACTTTTATTCTAGTTTGGTTCACTAGAGCCACCAAGTGAACCAAAAGGTCAAACCTAGGAGTGCAAGAATTTAAATTTAAATATAACTATTACATTTAAACCCGGGCTCCATACAAACAGGTCTTCACGCGCTCCTTGCTCCTTGGTCTCCAATTTCTTCAAGATAATTCTAACTATTCTTATTACATTAAACTATTTAATTTAAATAGAAACCTTGATCAACAGTCAAGGGGAAGTACATAGGAGGGAGATAGAATTTTACATCAAGAAAAAAAAATTAGAGAAGACGAGGTACGCAGACCCCATTTAATAAAACCCATTCATTCAAGGCATTCAACTAAAATAAAATCCAATCACATTGGTCAAATAGTCCATAATCAATCCCCATTTATTTTCATACATATCACCATATATATCAATAAATAAATATTCATCTCATGAATTAAAACATTCCATATATATATGAGTATCATTTAATGGGCAATTTTAAATTGCATGAAATCCAATTTCAAGATTAAAATAAACTCTTTATTTTAATTATAAAATTATTTAGAATATAATATATAAATATATCATATTTATTTTTTAAAAGGAAGTCACCTTCTTTTATTAAAAGAGTCCTGCAGGTTTATTAAAAAAGTCCTTTCCTGATGGGTCACCTTCTTTTTGGAGTAAGAAAGAGACAACACCTTTTCTTTGCAGAATTCAAGATTAGCACCAAAAAAAATTGTGATTCGTCCCAAAAAAAATCTCTTTTTTTTTTTTTCCTTAAAAAATATAATTTTATACAATAAAATTATGCCCAATAAATTATTTTAAATACATACCCATATGTATATGAAATCAAAAATAAATTAATAATTGCATAAAGATTTGGCTCTGATGCCACTGTTGGGTTTGTACGAAATCGTGACGCAATCAAATTGCAAAAATTAGCGGAAGCATGGTATATCAGAGTTTAAAAAATTTCTACAAAACCATTACCCGGATCATCCTTTATGCAAATTATTAATTTAAAACGATAAATAAGAAGTTATGGAATCATACCCTTGTAGAACGAAGCTTCCACAGGTACTAGTTCAACTCCTTGTTCTTCGTGATCTCCTTGAATTTCCGGGTTAGATTCCTTCCTTTGATCAACGTTAGCCACCCAAGTGTTTGGCCTCTAGAGGTGATCCACCAAGGAAGATGAATTATCAAGAAGGAGGGTGTTTGGCTTAACCTTAGTTTTCTATCCTCTATAGAAAATGAGTACTCTCCAACAATTGGAATTGCATCAATATAATATCTATTATAAGACTTCTCTTATATAGACATTGGTCAACCCTTCTAATCCTATTAGACATGGGATTTCTTTTAATTAATTAAACTCCTTTAATTAATTTAGGCTTCCCACCACATGGGAATAATTAATTAAATTCATTTAATTAATTTGTCTCCTAATCTTATTAGGAATAAATGAGAGTACTAAATATTAAATTAATTACTAAACTCCTTTAGAAATTAAAATAATAATAATTGTAATAATATTAATAAGACTCCTCTTATTAATTTATATTTAATATTTCCAAAATATTAAATAATAAACATTAAGCTATTTAATTTATTCTATCACCATAGATTAAATTAATTATACTTAATGCATTATTACGATTATGCCATTACCTTCTTAAATAATTATTCTTCCTTTTATGGTGTGACCCTTTAGGTTCTCCATATTAAACCGGTTGTGAATAAATCAATTAAAACAATTTTAATCTTATTTAAATAAATAAATTAAACTAATAATCTATTTAAATAAATAATATTTATTCTACAATAGGGATAAGCCTCCCTAGCGATCAACGACTTTCAGATAATATAGATTTCAACATTAATCATAAAAGAACCTGTGAGTTAATAGTTACCATACAATTCAATCCTTCCACCATACAATGTCCCAATTAAA
Organism: Panax stipuleanatus; assembly: GCA_020205555.1. Classification (NCBI taxonomy): domain Eukaryota; kingdom Viridiplantae; phylum Streptophyta; class Magnoliopsida; order Apiales; family Araliaceae; genus Panax; species Panax stipuleanatus. Next base: position 93,786,876 of record CM035118.1, read on the forward strand.
TATAAGACATGGATTTACTGTCAAGTCTTATTTTATTTAATTATATGTATTTCGATTAGAAAATGCACAACTCCAAATAATGCAAATTAAAAACTCCTTTCTAATTTCATTTCACCTTGGCCAAGGATTCCTGGGTTGTCATTTAACGAATCACATGAGACATATCTCCTCTTTTACTAGAGGTGGTAGATTCTTTATTGATCATTCATTATCTCCATATGTAACTCATTATACCCAAGCATACCCTATATATGCCTTAAAAGGTCTTAAGGAATAAGTCAAAGTATAATTTGTTACATACAAGATACTATGATGATCTCAAGTCCAAGGATCACTTGTACTACTATCACATTAGGAATTCCTATTGACATGCGAGTAAAACTCCATTAGGTATTCCATAGCGAATCACGTTCAGTGAACTTATTCTCCAATAAGCACCTACATACTTGCTTTAGTGTCTCCACACAAATGATCATGAGATCAATCATCCTCATCCAATGAGCAAGCAACATATGTACCAATCTATCCGGATTTACTAATCCCCTTTTTAGTAATCCCACGATTGGGAACTATTTAAGTTTTAAAACTTTCTAAGAATTTAGATCTCATTAGCATGATCATCATCATGATTCTAAAAGCATTGCTTAAAACTATGGGTTATTTACATATTATAAAAACAGCAACATGTAGATAATTAAATGCCTGTAATAAATGAATATTTCATTAATAAATAAATAAGATTGTTTACAAAGTACGTGCTTTATCATCATACATGATTGGCTTGTATGCACACTACTATCAATCACAACCTCATTAAGCCGCTTGGCATCCCGCTCTATAGCCTCATCATCCATGCCATCTTCATGCCTTAAGCCACTTTCTGTGCATTGGTCCATAAACTCGTTCTTTTGCCCTTTTAAGCTCAATGTGCACTAAAGGAGTTCCTAAACCTGAAAATCATAAAATAAAGGAAAAACATATTAAAAGCACGGGATTACTCGAGTTTAAGTAACGAAATAAGCTGGTTACTATCCGAATAAGTGGTAATAAAACCACTTATCAGGTTTACGCAGTGTTCGAGCATCTTCATTTTGCCCTTTCTTCGACAGGCTTCATATCCCTCAGAGAACATCTTGGCAATTTTTGCGTTCAGCTCGGGGGAAGCTCTGTACTCCTTGATGACCTGAAACCAGATTTTTTTAGTAAGAGTCGGCTCCGTTGCTTTATGTTCGGAAAGTTGCTTCTCTAGAACAGTGCACAACTGACGGGCTTCTTCTTTTTGCTTCGCCAAGTCAAAGATCTGTTGCTGAAGAGCGAAGTTGCTCTGTTTTTGCTGATAGATCTCTGCATTATCAGCTTCAGCTTTCTCTAGGAGCACTTGGCATTTTGTGTCCATTCGATCGGCGTACTCCTTCAGGCTGGAGTTCTCATTTCGAAGGCTGGAAAGTTTGGTCTGAAGGTGCTTGTTGGCTTGGTTTGACTCGGCACGAGCTGTCTATTCGGTAAGCAGTGAGGCTCGGAGAGTTTCTATCTCTTGTTTAAGCTGAGCCCGTTCAGCTCCCCGTTCATCCCATCTCCTGGTTACCCGACTCCATGTAGCATTAGCCTGAAAGGATCATTGAGGGTTGAGTCAGAAGAGCATTATAATAGCATTATCAACTAATAGGGGGTTAAAGAAGGTTTCCTTGCATTGTTGCATGAGGCCGGTTAGTATAAGGGCGTCGTATGACATGCCTTTGTAATGATGGTAGTCGGTAGGGAGGCAGAAGCTATTGAGAGCATCAATCGGGTAGGATTGGGCATCGTATGAATAGAAGGACCTTTGGGCGGGCCTTTTTTTTGATGAATTGGGAGGAGGTTGTTGTGAAGAGGAAGGCTTCTCAGAGTGGGGTTTTTTGATTGTCGGTTCGGATGTGGAATCCTCTGCGGTCTTATATTTCTGGCTTTAGTTTGTTGCAAGGTTTGTGTTGACTTCAGTAGTAGGGATCTAGGCTTCGAAGGAGGGGACTCGCAAGTCATCCGTAGTCAGAGGCTTGACTTTGGTGCGTCTTTGCTTGACTCGAAGGATTTGGGCTCGCTCGCTCGCTGGCAAATCAATTATATTTTTAGGAATGGTTGGGGGTGGATTAGTTTTACTTTGGTTCCCTTTGGAGGCTCTTCTTTTGTGCCTAACTCTTAAAGAAACCTCTGGGACGTCGTCTTCGGCAAGCTCATTGATTTGTATGGTGGTAGTTTGGCCTTCGACGGGAGGGTCGGCAATGATTGGCGCGTCAGTAGCTTCGGCGGATTACTTGCCAGAGAGATATTCTTCCAGATCGCGTACTTCAGTGGTTATCAGTCTGATGAGGGATACTGCAGAGTCAAGGAAAGGGTTAGAGGGTTAGCCGAAGTTATGTAATATTTGGTAATTAAGGTAAAAGAAATTCAGGAACTTATGTTGGTGGTTGAAGAGCCAAGCTTGCTTGGTTAGAAGGGTGTAGTTTCATTCTGTCTGGGGCAGCTTTGGGATAAGTTTGGTAATTTCCCTTAGTCTTTCAGGAGGGATGTCACCTAGGGAAACATTAGCTCATTTATAAGAGGCCCAGTTCGGCAGTCAAAGTGTTTCTGGCCCTCGAACGAAGAACCAGTCCTTGTACCAGTTTTTGTTGTTGGAAGGGGCGTTCATCAGGGGTCGTCTTAATCATTCTAGCGGGGTATTTGGCTTGTTAGAGATTTTTTTTAAGACTTTAAGGCCCGGTTCGCGGGTTCCTGCCAGGCTAAACAGGTTGAAGAAGAAGTCAATCGAAGGGTGCACTTCAGCTTCGCTACAGAAGGCTATGAAGGCTATGATATGGATGTAGGAGTTCGGCACCAGCTAGCTGAAGTCGATGCCAATGAACCCAAGGAGGGTTAGGATGAATGGGTGGTGGGGAAACCTAACTCCTTTCTCCATCAAAGTTAGTGGGACGGCGGTCCAGCCGTCGGTAGTATGGTACATCCGGTCGGTAGCCGTAGGGGCTCTTAGGGTGTGGGTGGCCTAGAATCTGTTAGCTTGTACGAATGACGTCCATATTGTCATCCACGAGTCGAGAGGGGGTGTTAATTTGTGGGAATTGGGCCACATCAGAGTACTCACGTTGGGCCTTTTCATGATCAGTTTCTGTTGGGTCGATGGCTATGGGTGGATCCTTACTGGTGGTGGCCACGGTGGTGGAATCAGTGATGATAGTAATAGGGGTGGTGGTTTGAACGGTGGAAGAGGTGGTGATGGGTACGGTTGGGGCCGGTATGGTGGACAGAGGGATGTTGGTGATAGGGTCGGTGGTGATGGGGTCAGAACTAGGGAAGTTGGAGGTGGACGCCATTGCTTTAACTTGGAGAAGGTTGGAGTTACTGGTTTTTTCTGAAAAGGAGATTTAGGAGAGAGATGAGATATTTTGAAATAGGTAAAAAAAATGATTATGAGAAGGAAGGGGGTTTTGTTGTGTCTTTTTGGAGGTTGGTCCCGAATACTGAGCGATGGCGCATTGATGGTGGAAATGATGGGGCACGTGAGGAGGTGAAGGGTTTTAATCTTAGGGGGATGTTTGAGTGTTCTAGTTTCCTGGTAATGGGTTATTTGGAAATGATTGGTTGAGCCGTGTGGGGTGGGCCGGTGCCGGTTAAATTATTCCTTTGGCTTGGTTAGTGAATTTCAGACTTTGGGCTGGGCTCATTCAGAGAGTCTCGGTGCTTGGTCTTGTTGGGCTCGGTCAGAGAGTGCCAATTTTTGGTCCAGATGGACTGGACAAGTTTGTGTGGTTGGGTTTTAATCTTATATACTCTTCCATCAAATGTTCCATTTAATGGAAGACTGGGGGGCAATGTTGGGGCCCGAATATTTGAGGTCCAAGACCCGGAATGGGCTTGGCCTCTGTTGGGCCATGATGGGGCCATGGTGGGGTCCAATTGGGCCATATTGGGATATAACTCCTAATTATATGGGGATTTTACTTATGGGCAGAGAAGTTGGACATTGATTGGACTTTCTATATCTTGGGAGATTTGATACTATCCTGTTCTAAAAAGGATACACGGGGGAACCCTAATCCAATATGAAGATGGATTCTAGCATGGATGTGAGGTATTATAAATATATGGCTTGACTATTCACAAGGTACACTTATACAATATTACTATTTTCCTGCAATATAGTATTTTACCTCCATTGTTAACCTTGTCAGCCTGTACTTACTCTCACATCGAAGCTATCCCCCGGCAGCCCAAGCCGTCAAGCTTTCGGTGTTTACCCTTTTTGTGCAGATATGGATGCGCTTTGGTGATTGGAGCGCGTGGGCAGATCTTGGCGTTAATAGATGGTTTTTAATTTGTCCATCAACAACTTTTTCTACGTTCTACGTTCTTCGTTCTTTCTTCATTTTTTATTGTTATTTTAATTACAATTCACTTTGCACATATAAATTAGTGTTTTGAGTCTGATAATTCTTCCTTATTTCTCCGTAACACTCATACGATTCCAACAAATCGTCCAACCAGCAACACAGCACTTCATAACAATCTACAAAGCGATTAAGAGAAAAGATTGAGTTTTTCGATTCCTACCTTATGATTCTTCATGTTTCTTCATTAATGAACGACTTGATCTTACGTTTTCTTCCTCTGAGACTTGAAAATCTGAGTCTCTAACTTCCACTCTTTAATTTTCTAGAGTTTTCTCTCTTTGATTTGATGAATTAGTAAGGGAGATTGAAGAAATGAGCTTGTATATATATAAATCCAAGGATAGGGGTATTTTGGTCATTTGGCTGGCTTTTTACAATTTTGCCCTTGGATATTTTTTTTCAAAATATCTTCCAAGACTTAGCTACTAAGTCTCGTTGTTCCGTCTTTCAAAATTCGTCAGACAATTGAAAATTGAGGTTCTCTGTTTCTAAATTTTTTTAGATATTCTGTCTTTCCTCTATAGATTAACTTTTACGCATTCTCCGAAAATTAAAAAATGCGAAAGCATTTTCGGTGAATAATGTTTTCGGCAACATTTTCCCAGAAAATGGTTAAACGATCGAAAAGCCGATAAAAATAATTTTCGTCTTTTCCCTATTTCATCTTATTACTGCACATTTTTTGAGAAAAGCTTTTATTCGATAATACGACTTTTCATGAAGTATTATAGGCATATCTTGAAACGGAATGTCATTACGACCTACCAATCTCTCTAAAAGACTTAGGGTTAAATCCTAACTCATCGCTCTTCGGGTGAATAGTGTTTTTACGAAAAATTTCTCAAAAAACTTTTATTTTCGTCTTCGAAAGTCATACTCGTTTATTCTTGCACGTAGCAAAAATCCTAAATTATAAACACCATCCTAGGTCATAAAACATCCTTTAAACACATAATATAAATAATATTTATTCAATATTATTTTATTCAATAATATTTCACAAAAACTTATTTATTAAGCTTAGTGGAATTTCTCGATCGTTACAGGAACCGTGTTTCATGGAAGTAGGCTAACACTTTCCCCTCACTTAAGCAAGCCCCGGAACTCTATAAATCTCGGGTTCCAGACCAATTAAATGAAGTCACATATTAGGACATATTATAAAAATCTTCAAATCCTAGATGAGTTGGTACATCCTTTTAAACGCATACAAACTGGCGACTCTTTCTAATTAGGCTCAATCGCATAAAATCAATCTTTTCAAATAGCAACATTTATGTCGATCTTTTCCTAAAACCTCACTCTTTAAGTTAAACAACTTAGCGAAATAACAAATGGTAGAAATACACTTAGGAACTAAAATCCCTGGCGTCGACACTTGGTTGGCCAAATATCTTAAGTAAGGATGTGGGAGTTAATGCTAAATTGCCATAAAGTCAAGTATTATTGTGACGCCCCCAAATCCACGTTCCTTCGAAACCTCGAATTCGGTGCAGTCACGATACTACTATCGTCAAACTATTACATCTTTTAATCATTAGTAAAAGAATACAACTTTGTTTATTATAATTTAGAATATAAATTCTATTCATATCCAAGATCTCGTCTTTACATCATATTCGATATTACTAAAATACGGAATAATTTAAACTTTTCAATATCCTTTGAATAAAAATCTTTTTATTGATTCCATAACTTTGAATCAAATACAATCCTTGAATCTACTATATACTATGATTCATTCTATTAGAACTATCGTATAAAGGTTTACAACTCAACTCGATATCCTCTATGTATTATCTAATACATCTTTATAGTACGACAAGCATTAAACCTCGTAAACAAATATCAAGTACAACTACTAGAACCTAGACATGGTTCGAGTAATAATCTAATCAGTATTCTTCGTTGTGATACTATCTATCTTTATCAATCAAGAAGCACGAAGTCTTTATCGTAAGTCCTTAACCTGCAAAAGTGGTTATTTGCAAGAGTGAGCTTGACAGCTCAGCAATTCTAACAGTTTTCATGCATCACATAGCATACAACATTATACTCAGTTCATGCATTTATAAATAATTTATATTTACTACGCATGTTAATTTTCACATAACAAGTATATCATCAAAGATCAACTTTCAATCTCATTTATATCTCATATACAGTTCATATATAAGTTCACATTATCACAGCATAATATAATTCAACTAACAGTTATTGAATTCATATATCAAATAGGAACTGAAAGACTTGCCTGATTCGTAGTTTAACAACTACGACTTAACTGCTTAAGAATCTCTGCACTTTGTGTAATCCTACATAGTTATATTAACCATAGAGATCACACTCATCAGTTATATGCATCCACACATTCTCAATGTAATAATAAAGGTTACATTGTTGTCTAACTTGTTTCTTAGAACCTTGTTTCACTTTCTTAACATACTCCTATAATAGCTAGTATAGGTATACTTTTAATATCAACATTCATACACCTTTACTCGACTCGCTATGTGTTCGACATGTATTTAAAGCTCATAGATACATGATCTATATTGCTTTCATGTTTCTCAAACCTTATCGAAACCATTACATTCAAACTTTTCTAAGTTTCACCTTTTCAAAATCCTTGTCATATTTTAAACTAGGCATGCAAGGTTATTATGTTTATCATATAGTCATAAACCAGTAGGGATCAGACCATGATTTGCAGTTTAAGTAATAATACAAGTATACTACAAAATCAAGAACAAACAGACTGCACAAATCCTGAAAACAGGATGGCGCAGCTGCGCAGGTATTGGCCTTAAGAGTGGCGCAGCTGCGCCACTCACTGGTCAAACCAGAAATGACCTTTCATTCTGCTGGACAACCCGAGGTCATTCACTAGCATTCAAATTACTGATATCCATGCTCCATCAAATGATGCTCATGTCAACATGTCTATAGGCATAATGACATCCTAATGCATATGCTTGCATGATCACAACATAATTCATATGGTAATTGATGTCCTTAGCTTTTCATTGGAAATCACACTAAGTCAACAAGGAATCATAGTACATGCATGGCATCTATATGTATTTCATATACACTAGAAACTCATATTTAAACCACATAAATATTCTCAAATGGCCAGAATCTAAAAGACATTAGTCTTGGTTAAGTTCGTTTTCGAAAGTCTTAAGTTTATCATTTCGAAAATTATCTTAACTTCTAATACTAGTGTACGGTTAATACTTTAAGCATGCATTTCATGTCAATATAAACCATACTATCATGTTTAAAATATCAGATTATATACATATTACATATGTGTCCAAGTTCACAATCGAAACTATAAGTTTCATTTCAAAACTATAAGTTTTTCTTCAATCGTGTGTACTAATATCGTTACACATGCTCATTTCATATCAAGGTAATCATATATGTATGTTATCTATGTCCACATGCTTGTTCTAATTATATATCTCATGCTAGCACTTAACAGTACTTAACAGACAACAGAAACTGGGACAGGGGACCAGCGCAGCTGCGCTGCGCCTTAGTTATAAACCGGCGCAGCTGCGCCGTGTCTGGTTCATGCCAGAGAGCAGCCTGCTTCGGCAGTTTTCCAGCCCAAACACAGAAACTTAATACGAACTTGATTCTAATCAGCCATATGACAGTCTAAACATATGTATAAGCTAGTATAGCAGCTAAGGAGCAATTAACAAACATTGCTTGATCACATAATCATGGATTCCATACTCAATTCTAAAACTGAAAAATTGACAGTAAAATATAAATGAAGAACAATGAAGGAGGGATTATACCTCTGTCAACATTCAATTAGAATTTGCTAATCCTCACTTCCTCTACTAATATGTATACAAGTATCCACCCTCTATATGCTCTCAACTTAAGCAATTCTCAGCAATTGAAATAGAGAAGGAAGAGAGTTCCTTATATAGGCAAATGGATATCCAGACAACTCAATTACCTTCCAAATTAATTCAAAGGATTGCAAGAAAGCTCAATGGATAAGAAAGAGTTGGTGAGAGTTGGTAAATCTCATCATGAATCCCACACCCTTTGCAATTATTAGCTAGCTTGTGATGAAATTGAGAAGAGTAGAGTAGCCATGTGGGTTCACGTGAAGAAGAAATGGGCACTCAATGTTGGACAAGGAGAGAACTCAGCAACTTGTTTTCCCACATACTAATGTTATATATGTATACATATAGTATATACTTAGGCTATATATATTTATTTCATATATATTTAAGTTATACACATTCCCTTTTATATAACTTAAGTTATAAATTAATGTGTCACAACGTAGTCCCAATAATACTATCGTGTAGTAAATTTTAACTTGCACATATAAATTCATGTACATTTTATTCTACCGGATATAATTCTATCGGGTATCATCACAGTGTATTGTCTTCTTTATTATTAAATTCAATAATTGTTTACAATATATCTATGATATATTATTTTATTGTATACTTAATATACACATTGTCACACCCACATTTCATGTACCTATTACAACTCAATAACTTTACTATATAGTTTATATTCATATATAACATAGTCGCATTGCACTTTATACTTCGCATAACATATAGTTAACTATCATACGTTATACTTTAATATCGCATGGTTGCACATAGAAATTAATAAATTACTTATCTTATCAATTAATTAATAATAATATTAATTAATCCATTTCTCATTAATCCATGGAATTATAATTCCCACGCTAATTGATTAACACTTTATATGATTTATTATCACGTTAAATAAATATAAATCTTTTTATATTTATAAATCATTTACTCATTAATCATATTATCAAATACTTACTTGATAATAGAATATTGTTCATAACAATAATTAATATTATAAGACAATTTATCTCATCACAAATCCGATTATACTTATAATCGATTTCCTTATTATTATACTATCACTAGCCATAATAATTTAACATACTATCATAATAACAATTAACAATTAATTTAGATTAATTGTTTAATTAATGATTCCTCCATCATTAAATTAGTCAATTCATTACCGAATCTATTATTGTGCCACACAAGGCATCTCTCACAAGCTCAATCTTAAGCTTATCATTATTCTCATCACTTACTCATTTCTCACCACATTACTACTTATAACCTGTTCAATTAAATTAGAACTATTAAATCCAAGGTCCACATATAAATATTTTATAAATCGAATATTCAAATATTATATATAACCTTTACGAAAATATAATAACTCAAGCTATTAAAATGTTAAATTACTTCAATTAATTATACTTATAATAAGTATAACCTTTACGCTTATAATAATTAATATATACTCTATTAATTATTCCAATAATAATATTCACAATCAAATAATAACTTAAGTTATTTAATATATTAAAATAACTTAGTTTCCTTTCATTAATTAAACTCCCTTGAAAATACATTTAAAATTATGTATTTAGCCATATCATAAAATATTATGTTTTCTCCAAATAAGCACATTCGTTATTAGAAAATAATTTACTTATTGTCTCATGATATTATTTTTAATATAATATCAAATAACTATATGTATGACACATGTACATACATTATATAAGAAAATAGATAATAAGTTTATTTTCTATTATAATAAATTGTTTCCATCAATTTAATTACATATAGCAAATACGTTTTAATATATTTACTATATTAACCAATCACACCTCATACAAAAACATATAAGGTAATATTATTATTTAAAAATAACATTTCCTCCTTTTATTAAAATAATTCAATATTAAAAATTATTTTAATATCCTTTATTAGAAATATATAATAACTATTTCTCTTTCTTTTCTATAAATTGTTCCCAAAACAATTTCTTCAAATATTCATTTAATCATATAATGATTTCCATCTCCCTTTAATAACATATATATATATATATATATATATATATATATATATATTTAACGTTATTCGTACATTAGACTTTCTCACATATTACTATTCTAAGTAATATATATAAAAAGTATCAACTATAATTACATATTCAACACACATATTAATTCACTCCTTTACTTAAGTAAATTAAACACTGCACCATATTATTAAGGTTCAATATTAACATTATATTATTCCATAATATAACTCCCAACTTAAATTAACTAATATTTATTCTTATTAGTTAATTCCCTTAACTAACTCATGCTTCACTATCCAAACCTATTCACGGATAGCTTAAGTGCTATTAATAACCTATATTATAAACATACGAGTTATTAGTACACATACACAAGAATATGGTGATTATACATTAAGGATATTTAATGTCACCAACTCACTATGATAAAATAATTCTATAAATTATTTAATATTGATAGGAATTTATCCACTTCCTTTACCTCAATTGAATCGTCTCTAAAATAAATAACAAATATATATTAATAATATATTTATAAATCACAAAAACACATTTTACATAGTCCATATTATCCTATGTAATATAATACCACATACCTCATATCACATATATATATTGTTATTCGAACTCATCTCACAGTTTAAGAATTTTATTTATTAAATCCTTATTTAATAATATCTGAAAATTCGGGTTCTTACAATTATCATTTTGATCAAACCATGGTTCAAAGTGATTAGTTAAAGAGGGGATGGTTTGTTAGAGTAGCAAACCTAAGGGTTTTGACCATATAAGACTCAAATCAAAGTGACCAACTCATAAGTTAATGCAAAGTTTCCCAAAAGACCAAAGTACCCTAAGTCTGGCATATTCTATATATACAAGCCTTTGTTTTCATTTCTTTTCTTTACCAAATCTACCAACACATTCAATAGCAAAACAAATATTGAGAGAGAAGTGATAGCTAATTTAAGTAATCAAGGAGAAGGAGAAGCTAGCTAATTCATCAAATCAACCAAGAACACAAGAGGTAATAACTAAGAACCCTAAATCTTCTTCTTTTTCAAGTTGTAGATTTATTAGGAAGTGTTATTGGTGGTTGTTGAATGATTCATTAGATACATTGTATGTTCCGATGGAATAAGGAAGAAGTTAGTGGACTTAAAACACTAACAAACACATGACAAGTAAATCGTAATCGTTAATAACGAACTAAACGAAGAATGCATGAAAATCTTAGAGCTTGTTGTTGATGGACATGTTTAAAACCATCGTATATATCTTAGTCGATTATATCTGTTTAGGAGATGTTAGAGGTAGATAAGTTGTGTAAATGTTCCAATTGGAACGGAGTAAAAATATGCTATAACGAAGTTATGGCGAAAATTTTAGTAAAAGATGTTAACCGTAGAAATCGGAGTTTACTATGATTTTCGGATGAATAAGTAATATTAGATAATGAACCCAAATAATTAGGGTTTCATAACAACGTTAGAGAACGTGGAAAATGTGAGTCATATGCTCAAAAACGAACTCATTCAGGTATCGAATGACTAAGTTACGGACGAACGAGCGATAAACGTTAAAAACGTAAAATGACCGACGAAGTAAATTTGAGCCGATTAAAAGGTTGGTTAACAGATTCAGAAAAATATTTTGTCCGGGGGAAATTTTATTATGTAATGGTAGCAAGAAATTGGCTCAAGAACGAATTCATTCTGAGTTGGAATGATGAAGTTACGAGATAGCAAAGTTAGTGGTTTGATCATGCAAGAAAAAACTTGAATATTTTCAAAGGTGTAAGCGTGGTGCCGCAGCGCCGAATAAGCCTAGAAATCGGGTGCCGCAGCGCTGCTCCGGGGAGAGGCTACTGTAATTGGGTGCCGCAGCGCCGGTGCAGGGCAATGCATACAGAACTTTTAATTGCTCAACACTTGGGGAAGATTAGAGAATAATAATAAACTTAATGTTCACATAATGTAACACTCTAAACAGTGAGTAAATCTTAAGTTAATGATTAAACATTGATTAAAAGGTTAAGAATTATAAACGTAAATGTTTAAATAATATAGATGTTTATTATTCATGTCGAACGAACGTTTTGAGCATACATAGGTTGTATGTCTTAAATGTTATTGAATGATAATGAAGTATGACATTTAAATGTTGAAAAATCGTAATGAACGATAGATAACTTAACGAACGTTATCAATTTAACGATTCAGATAAGCTAGAAAGGAGGTGAAGTTAGTTTAAACAATGTATAAAGATTGTTTGGTGGCTTATTTATGTGTTATTATGATTATATAATGTAGAACATTTAAAGACCAAAATAAAGCAAAGGCTAGAAGATGATTGATGCAAGTTTTCTAACTCTTGTCTATACTCTATGTTAGGCAAGTTGTTGCTTCATTTGATTTTTGTTCATATGAAGATGTAAGATATGATAAAGAAAGTATACGCAATTCTTCAATGAATATGTGTATTGCAAACTTATACAAATCTTTTAGTATTTGTATAAGTGGTCAAGCATGCTATGTCATGAAATGTTAAGAAAGTGTCGATTCTATTTGATTTGGCTAGACGAATGTTAAAATATTTTGTTGATTTACTTATAAGTCTTTCAAAATATTATTGTTGCTATCCTAAACCAATTACTTTGTTAAGGATTCAAAGGTAAGCCTGAGGAAGAATAAACAAAATATTTTTAGTCGTATATCGACTGACACGAAAAGTGTCAAAATTTAAATGTAAATACGTTTAACGGACGAGTGCTGTACAACATAAAGTACTATATATATAGGCTGATCACTTAGAAGTGCTCGTAAGTCAATATGGATCTGTGGTCTTAGTACCGAAAATCATTTTTAAGTAAAGAAAAAGAGAAGTTCATGGTCATATGACCAACTCAGAATTTTAAATGACTGATATGTCATTCGAAAATGTTTTAAAGGAAAGAAAAATGATATTTTGTTATTCATAATACTTCATAACTATTTGTTCAGTTATTGAAGATAAATCATATGATTCTTGATTTTGTTGTTATTAGAATTGTTAAACTTGCTGGGCAATTTAATGCTCATTCCTTGCTTAAATTATATGATTTCAATTAAGGTCGAACGGATTGAAGGGTTCGGTAAGAACAAGGGAAATGCGAAGACGGATAAGTAAATTATCCTGTAATAGTATAATATTATTTTTATAATGAATAATAGTATGACAAACAAAGAATGTAATGTTTATCAAGAACTTGAGGAAAGAATTGAATATTATGTAATAATATAGTAAACACATTCATGTTAATGATGTCTTCAATTGCATATATGTGTAGAATGTAGTACCATATAACACTATATCTAGGGTTTGAAGGTACCCAAATTTGAGAGTGTCACAAGATTATTTTAAGTTATCACATGAATAATCTCATAAAAAATAATAATTTTAAAATTATAATACATGAGAATATAATTTCGAGATTATAATAGTTGCAAACAAACATAATCACAACATTAAATAATACCTAAGACCGGTCAGGCCTCTAGGGATGAGCCTTGGTTGGTTGGACCTTCATTCTTCCTCTCACAAATTAGCCGAGACCAAAATCATTAAGTCCATCCCAGAATTTGTTCCCGCTACCAGGTCGGCCTCTATGTTATATCCGCATCACGACGTACGTTAACAACAGTAGGCCAACTTGCTTATATACAGCTTAAGTTAGCAACCAGAAAGTATTTTTAAAATTGAAATCTGCACCAAAAATAAAACATATTAAAAAAAGAGTCATGCTACTATCACATAAAATAATCACATAACGCTCACGTACTGTTGAGTGACAGTATGTGATTTATTGTTGACATGACCCACTTAACTCAACAACAAATCACATATTGCCACCTCGCAGTATGTGAGCATTATGTTACTTATTTTATGTGATAGTAGCATTATTCTTAAAAAAAACAGAAATAGGGCGGGTTTGAAATAAATCCTCCTTAGGTGGGACCCACCGTTTCAGTGGAAATCTAACGGCCGGAAAGAAATGAATCGTCCGTCCAAACGAGTACCAAAAAATTGAATCAGAAAAAATAATTTAATTGAAAAATATTGAAATATAGCGCGGGGCCAGAAGAAAATGAACTGAAAAGCCAACTTTTCGTTTGCTCAGCTGTGTGTAACTATGTAAGTGCTTCTTTGTTCTACTGAATTTAATTATTTGCCTTTAATTTTTGGGACCTTTTAGCTTCAATAGATTTTCGAGTTTGAATTCTTTTTCCGTTACCTATACGAGATAGTCAATGATGATGATTTAGGATTTTTGAAATTAGTGCTGCATTTTGCTTTGTTTACGATTTTGAACCTCATTCTCTCCGATCACATAATCTATTCATTTAGGATATGTGTGTCAGTGTGTGTATGCAAGAGCTGGTTATTGTTGATTGAGCACAAAATGGGGCTCTGGAATGTTGGTTTATACATTTTTTGGGACTTTTAAAAAAAATTATCTTTGTATATATTATGTGTGTGTATGCAAGAGCTAGTTATTGTTGATGGAGCTCAAAATGGGGCTCTGGAATGCTGGTTTATACATTTTTTGGGACCTTTTTTTTAAAAAAAAATCTTTGTATATATTATGTGTGTATGCAACTTATGCAAGAGCTAGTTATTGCTGATTGAGCTCAAAATGGGGCTCTGCAATATATATATATGTGTGTGTGTGTGTGTATATATTTTTATATATATATATATATATATATATATATATATATATATACTTTCTAAGACACAGCTAACCTTGAGATCATTCCAGATTGCTAGATTGAATTTATTAAACTTTTAAGAGACATAATATATTAATATCTAATGATTGAACTGATATTTTTATTTTCTGAGTAGCTAAGTTTTAACTGAGTTTGTTGATCTTATGACAAGATGAAATGGTATAATAGGGTATTTTTCCAAATACTATGACTTATCAAAGTGATTAATCTTTTTTATGACTTATGAGGATGGTGCTGAACTGCTGATCAATTACGATTTGACTTTAATCAAATAGTTGTTGGTTTCATGAAGTTTTATGTACCAACCTGGGGAAAAGTACAATAAAGTGACATCTTATTATACACTATGGAAAGAACATTGATCTGGGATCTAGTTCATGCTTGTGTTAATTGCCATGTAATTAGACCTCTAAATGAGAGTTAATAAATTATTTATTTTTATTTTGTTTTGATGGTTTTTTACTACCCAATTTGAGCTATATAAAATAGAATTTTATGTGAGGATCATTCAAAAATTTCCAAATATTTGATACTCTTATCTATAGGTTAACCATTGAGTGATGCATATAATATGTTCTTTTTGTTGTTGACTATCAGATTAGATAATTCAAAGTGCATTCTGAAGCTATGAGAGGTAAATCTGAGGGAAGTAAAGAAGTTTGTATAACAAAGGACTGTGTGGAGGAAGCTGCAAAAAATCAATTATGCAAGGATGTCGCCATTGGGGATGTAATATGGGTTAAGCTAAATGAATCCTCATGGTGGCATGCACAGGTTTGTGAAGGCCTGCAGCATATTGCCATCATTATTATGTATATGTTGCTTGTCTGTGTTCTATCTGAGTAAATATTTGATAGCACTATCAATGCATTTGCTTCTGAAGTTTCCATGAAGAATCTTTCAAATTATTTGCTGATTTGGTAGGTTGTGGATGAGAACAGTGTGAGTGGGAGGTGCAAACCCAGTAAAAGGGCAGAGGGTGAAGTTCTTGTGCGATTGTATGGAAGCTATAAATAGTCAGTAGTTTTGTGCCCCCTTGGTTGTTTTGCGTCTCCTTTCATCATGCACTTTTTTAGTTAGGCTGACATTTGTCGTCTTCCTGCAGCTTATACATAGATTGGATTAAATGTTGCTCAGAGTTTGTCATTGTAAGATCCACTGTTCTCTTCCAACTCTCTGAACTTTAACTTCTAAGTAGAGGGGTGAAAAAAGAAAGATTCTACAATTTGCTGCAGTTTTTTAACAGTTGAAAGTCTTCCTCATGTCTGACGATAGTTTTGAATAAACAGAACCTCAAGGAAAACAATGGGAACTACCATGAAATTATCATGGAAACATTAAAGCAGGTAACTGTTTATTTAATTATGGGGGACTTGTAGTCTTGTAGGTTGATATCTTATCGTGTCAGTTGGCTTGTAAGTGATTATACTCCTAATAACTGGATATGCCTATAGGATCTTCTCCACATCAAATCTGGTAGATCAAAGAAACAAGAATCAAAAACCAAAGGTTAGTTAATATTCTCATGATAAAAAAATTCATTTCATCTTTCTCATGTCACTGATCCCGAGATCTACACATACATTATATTTCCATCACACAGGGAATTATCCCTATAGGACTCGTATTTTAGATGCCAATGATGATAGACATTCACAATAGATATCCAAAAATAAAAGGCTGTTCAAATTTTGCAATACTGTAGGTAACTTTAAGAATGATACTGTAAAAAGAATACTATTACTCCTGATGTCCCAAACTAAGAGTTCTATCCTTCTTGAAATGTGCAAGAAAAAAAGATTTGAAAAGTTGAAGACAAGAAAGAACTCTACTACTTTCAAATTATGCAACTGGTTGTTGCATAGACTATCCCCTTTGCATTGGTTTAAAAAAATCCTTCTAGAAGTATATAATGGTAATTTCAAATTCTTTCGAAGGTTAGAATGGGAAATTGCCTTGATTGAGTTTATGGGATTGTAATATTTTTACGTGTTTTTAAAAAAGTTAAATTTGAATGAGGAACTCCTTATACTTATTTATAATTTGATAAGTTGAAACTCCTGATTTTGTAATTCAAGACTTTGGCTTTTTTGATGGGTTTTGACCCCACTTGGCTTGCTTTCCTTCTTGTGGTCATTAATCTGTGTGTTATAATTTCTGATAAAATGTAGCATTATTGGTGAAATATAGAATATTATTTTCATATATTTGCTAACAATTTTATGTACACCTTATCAATGAATTATATTGTCAGTATTTAAAATGTTGGAAACTTCTTAGAAGTCTGCAGTTTTAGTTTTTCCCAGAAGGGCTGACATCAATATTTAGTTTAGCTTCTTTTCCGAATTTTAGATAGAACTTGGTTTGACAGCAGTAATAGCTTAAAGTTAAGCCTCTCAATACAGAATATCAAATCAAAATACAAAACTGTAGGCCAGGAGATGGAATACTGAACTTCTGTAAATTTTATCCTGCAATTTAGTCCCAGATGCCATAAATTGCTTATGCATACTCTGTATTACAAATGCCAAAGACAATGTACACAAATTATTTGGAAACAAGGTTTCCTGGGAAACTGTTAAGCTGTAAGCATTCAGTCACTGAAGTCGATCTTGATGCTATATAATTTCATTGGACATTGATTAAATAAAAAATAAACAGTAGTTCTTATGAAAGTAGTCAATGGAACTTCTGTGAGTCATTTTCTGCTACACTTATTTCCGATAACTGCTCTCCCATTGCTTATCCAGTATCTACTTAATTTTTTGGTGTGTATTATTTAGTGAACTGATTTACATCCCTACTTTGTGGCTCTACAAACAAAATTGCATGTGTTGTAGATCATCACAACTTTAGGGGTGTTGTGTTGTATTCAAGTGTGGGGCTAGTAAGTAGAATTAAAAATTTAGGGCTGTATAGCATTACTCATTTAATTATCTTTGTGCACGCAGTAATGGTATCTCCAAAGATATCAACTAAGACTACTGAAGCTAAAAGCAGAAAAAGAAAGCAAGGAGAAGGGCAGAATATTGAGCCAAATAGCCCAAAATCTGTGAGTTCCCTCCCATTCCTGAAAAGAAAAAGGAGGGATACTTGAAGCAAATCACAAGAGCTCTGTAGCTTTTGGTCCCATTTCCGTTTATGTTCTGCTTTCCTACATACTTTGTTTATCATATTTTTATTTTTCTAAGTTCTTATTTTTCTTCACATTTTAACAGCTGAGGACCTCACCAAGGCAGCATGTGGTAGCCACTAAAACACAAGCATTGGTAAAGAACCGAGAACCGAGTGCACGAAAGAAGAAAGATGAAACGAGTGCACGAAAGATGAAAGTTATGCAAAGTTTGGCTTTAATTGCTCCATCTGAATCTCCATTCCACCCAAAGCACATACATTTCTCCAAGCCAGTTTAGAATGTACTAAAAATGGCAAAAGATTGGGCCAGTGGTGTGGTATGGTTTAAGTATATTGTTTTTTTTTTTGTTTCACATTTCCAGTCTTTTGAAATCTTAGAGGCTGAAGCCCATCCATATAAGTATTATCCAAGGAAGATGACTCCTTTTAGGAACTTATTTAGCTCTCCAGAAGATAGATGTTGAAACATAGAACTATTTGATATTTCCTTGTTGATCAGTTGAATTAGTTGATATTACTACTACTACTATTAGTATTAGTATTACTATTACTATTACTATTACTAATTATTGTTTATTGTTGTTATTGTTATTGTATGTTTCTATCGGGAGGTTTGCTTCTCATTTCTTTAATTTGTTGATTTAGATTTTCCTAAAGGTTTGGGTTTCTGTTTAATTGATGGATTCAACTTGATAGTGGAATATTTTGACGTATTTGTGTCAATATTCTAAAAAGTGTTGGGTTCTAAAAAACGTTAGATGGATCTAGGCGGCCGAGGGAACTTCATGCGCTTTAGGCGGGGTGCCTAGACAGCTTCATAGGCGTGTAGGCGGTGTAATTTTTATTTTATTTATTTATTAGTTGTAAAAGTGTTGAGATAGAATTTAAAATATACCAACCTTTAGGACTAGGACAAATATTATAAAGAAATTTTGAGGGCGTTACTTCAGTATATTTTTTAGAAGGCTACTATGGCCTTGTGGAATTTTATGACGGTGGATCTTGCATAGTTTTGATAAGATGACTATGAAGGAATCCCGATAATATATTCAACTTGAATTCTTTTTGTTCTTATTTTCTTTTTGAAAGTATTGATGCTTGGAGTTGGAGTCTTGCAATTCAGACGATTCATGAACTAGTTCAAGTACTAGTTGCTATGCGCATAAGGCACGGCGGTGAAGGGGCCTTCGACCCCTAGTCTTTCTCTTAGAACGCTGATTTACGTTCAATAACAAATTTGGTCAAATGAACATATTGATGGAGAATAGAGATAGAAGGATTCAATATATCATTGGAATTTTCTTTTATAACAATTTTTTTGAGAACCTATACGATTACAATTTAATTTTGAAGATATATTTCATCTTTAGGGACGTAGGGGTGAACTTGGGGAAAATTGGCCTGAGGAAGCATTGGTTAATTCTAACTTTTTGTTGAGGAATAGACACAGTAAAAGGAGAGGTCTTTATCTTTAGGCTATAACCTTTGGTCTCCTTTATTTTTAACAAGTTTGTATTCTTAAATTTGAGTGATCATACTTGATTATACGACAAAAATGTGTGACAAAAGAAGAGTATTCTGACAAGTGACGAGAGTATTTCCAACAAATAAATCTTAGGCCAAAATATGCCCTCTTTCGAGTTTCGAGTGAGAAAATATTTCCAACATTTGGGAAAAGAAAAAGTTGATTTGATATGCATATTCTGAATAGGCCTAATATGAAGAATACTATGTAGTAAGGATGTCCACGATGGGAAAATAGAATGGTGTTTTGTTGTTTATTGTTTGTTTGAAGATTAGATGTCTTCTTTTATTTTTTGCTTTTATTATTATTATTTTTTCTTTTTATTTTGCTATGTCAGTTAATTCATCTGAAGGATGAGATTCGGGAAAAGACCGACATTAGTCGACTTATTTTATAAAGTTTGATTTTATTGATGATGATTGAACTGAATGAGATAGAGCTGCCAGTTGGTATGACTTAAATTGATGTACCAACTCATCCAAATTTTGAAGATTTTCGCAATATGGTCTAATATGTGACTCCGTAGCATTGGTCTAAAATCGAGATTCTTAGAATTCGGGGGCTAGCTTAATTAAACGACGGGAAGGTGTTATGTAAACCCCAACTTCCGGTAAAACACAATTACCGCATCTTAGTAATTTTTTATGCATAAAGTGTGTGTGTGTGTGTGTGTGTGTGTGTGTGTGTGTGTGTGTGTGTTTGGTTTTGAAAGATTATTTTAAGCCTCATTATGAGTTATTTGGAAGTAGTGTTGTTCTTCTTTTGCACCTATGTACAAAGGGTTTGATTTAGCAAAAAGTTCATTTTTAGACAAAATATACATTTCATATGATATTTTGGAAAAAACACAAGGTTTCAAATCTTTCGCCCGAATAGTAATAGAGGACCTTTGATACTTCCATTATTAATTCTTAAGTCTATGAAATTATTCCAAAAGTAGTGTTGTACCTCTTTAACCCTATGCACAAAGGATTTGATTTATATAAAAGTTCATTTTTAGAACACAATATATATCAATGATGTTTTGAAAATAAAGTTTTCAAATCCTTCGTCAAATAGGAATTGAGGTCCTTTGATACTTTCATTTATTATCTAAATATTTATCCCCAAATCGCTCTGAGTATCATGAAAGCTCTTTGTTATTTTGATTTAAAAATTGTGTTTGGTGAAAATGCATGCTAGAAAGCGCCAAAAAGGGCCGGATCGTCATCGGGCATGTAAGCCATCTCGATGAATCCGAGCACCCACAATTAAAGTTTTCACTATCACGGGATCTTGAATCCTAATTCTTGGGACTAACCCCTCGAATTCGTTTTCAAGATCCAAACATTACATATACAATGATTTTGCATTATTTAAACATTACATTAAAAAAGAAACGTCCATCGTGGGAATCAAGTCAAAATTCGATCATTTAATCTCGACATCGGGATTTCTAGGCTCACATTATTATACTTAAATATATATGTACAACGTATCCTAGACTCGATAATAGAAGATTTTATCAGTTAAAATCTCTATTACAAGCTACTAGGACCCCCTCACCACTAGATATAGATCTAGGACTCTAGGGAGTGACCGGGACTGACCGGGACTGACCAAAAGCAGTAAAACACGTAGATTTACCATGGATCTAAACTGATCTAGCATACGAGTTAAAGCTTCATGCCACTCAAAAGGCTAGATCCGGCTTAGATCTAGGTAGATCTTGTTGGGTTTGTACGAAATCGTGACGCAATCAAATTACAAAAATTAGCGGAAGCATGGTATATTAGAGTTTAAAAAATTTCTACAAAACCATTACCCGGATTATCCTTTATGCAAATTATTAATTTAAAACGATAAATAAGAAGTTATGGAATCATGCCATTGTAGAACGAAGCTTCCACAGGTACGAGTTCAACTCCTTGTTCTTCATGATCTCCTTGAATTTTTGGGTTAGATTCTTTCCTTTGATCAACGTTAGCCACCCAAGTGTTTAGCCTCTAGAGGTGATCCACCAAGGAAGAGAAATTATCAAGAAGGAGGGTGGTTGGCTTAGTTTTTCTATCTTCTATGGAAAAAGAGTACTCTCCAATAATTAGAATTGCATCATCTGATATCTATTATAAGACTCCTCTTATATAAATATTGTTCAACCCTTCTAATCCTATTAGACATGGGATTTTATTTTATTAATTAAACTCCTTTAATTAATTTAGGCTTCCCACCACATTGGGAATAATTAATTAAATTTATTTAATTAATTTGTCTCCTAATCTTATTAGGAATAAATGAGAGTACTAATATTAAATTAATTACTAAACTCCTTTAGAAATTAAAATAATAATAATTGTAATAATATTAATAAGACTCCTCTTATTAATTTATATTTAATATTTCCAAAATATTAAATATTAAATATTAAGCTATTTAATTTATTCTATCATCATAGATTAAATTAATTACACTTAATGTATTATTACGATTATGTTATTACCTTCTTAAATAATTATTCTTCCTTTTATGGTATAACCCTTTAGGTTCTCCATATTAAACCGGTTGTGAATAAATCAATTAGAACAATTCTAATCTTATTTAAATAAATAAATTAAACTAATAATTTATTTAAATAAATAATATTTATTCTACAATAGGGATAAGCCTCCCTAGCGATCAACGACTTTTCAGATAATATAGATTTTAACATTAATCATAAAAGAACCTTTGAGTAAATAGTTACCGTACAATTCAATCCTTCCACCATACAATGTTCCAATTAAATATAAGACATGGATTTACTGTCAAGTCTTATTTTATTTAATCATATGTATTTCGATTAGAAAATGCACAACTCCGAATAATGCAAATTAGAAACCTCTTTCTAATTTCATTCCACCTTGGCCAAGGATTCCTCATTTGACGAATCACATAGTACATATCTCCTCTTTTACTAGAGGTGGTAGATTCTTTATTGATTATTCATTATCTCCATATCTAACTCATTATACCCGCGCATACCCTATATATGCCTTAAAAGGCCTTAAGGAATAAGTCAAAGTATAATTTGTTACATACAAGATACTATGATGATCTCAAGTCCAAGGATCACTTGTACTACTATCACATTAGGAATTTCTATTGACAGGCGAGTAAAACTCCATTAGGTATTCCATAGCGAGTCACGTTCAGTGAACTTATTCTTCCAATAAGCACCTACATACTTGCTTTAGTGTCTCCACACAAATGATCATGAGATCAATCATCCTTATCCAATGAACAAGCAACATACGTACCAATCTATCCGAATTTACTAATCCCCTTTTTAGTAATCCCACGATTGGGAACTATTTTAGTTTTAGAGCTTTCTAAGAATTTAGATCTCATTAGCATGATCATCATCATGATTTTAAAAGCATTGCTTAAAACTATGGGTTATTTATATATTATAAAAACAGCACCATGTAGATAATTAAATGCCTTTAATAAATGAATATTTTTATTAATAAATAAATAAGATTGTCTCCAAAGTATATGCTTTATTATCATACATGATTGACTTGTATACATACTACTTTCAATCTCCCACTTGCACTAAAGCCAATCGCCATGGTATCTCAGAAATCTTCTCTAAGTGACGATAAAACTGCTGTTGTGTTATAGCTTTAGTAAATGGATCTGCAATGTTATCTTGAGAGTCTATATGCTCCTCTTTCAATGATTTATTTAATCAAAGTGCAGCAACACATGTTTAGATTCAAGATGAGACTTAGGAACTATTCCTAATTCTGTAATGAACTTTTCATCTAAAACATCAACTTGCAGCTTCACTTACAGTTATATACTTTGTCTTTATCACTAAACCAACAATCTTTTGTTGTTTGGAACCTTTTCAAGTCACTGCAGCCATCTTTCAAGGTAACAATTTACCCTAAAGTGGATTTTGCTGTCGTCTTGGTTAGGCTAAAAACTTGAGTCTGTTTAGCCCTCTAGTGTAATTCAGACTCATCATGTAATATGATAACATCCTTAATGTCAGTTAAGTACTTTAAGATATTTATCACTGTCTCACAGTGATCTTCTCCAGAATATGACTGATCAACATCAAGTCTCGTATATTTCATTGCATACATGATAGTAACTCATGCGATCTCTCTTTTACTGAGGATAATTTTAGAGAGATACACTACATGGCTCATCATCATGAGGCACTTTTTAGAGTTTGCCATGCTAAACGCTTTTAGCATCTAATGAATATACGTTTCCTTGGGTTATGCCGAACATGCTTTTAAATCAATTAATACAGATTTATATCCCCAACGCGGGATGTTCTTGATAGTAGTGTGCATACAAGCCAATCATGTATGATGATAAAGCACATACTTTGTAAACAATCTTATTTATTTATTAATAAAATATTCATTTAAGGCATATAATTATCTACATGGTGCTATTTTTATAATATGTAAATAACCCATAGTTTTAAGCAATGCTTTTAGAATCATGATGAGATCATGATAATGAGATCTAAATTCTTAGAAAGCTTAAAAACTAAAATAGTTCCCAATTGTGGGATTACTCAAATGAAAATTAGTAAATCCGGATAGATTGGTACATATGTTGCTTACTCATTGGATGAGGATGACTGATCTCATGGTCATTTGTGTGGAGACACTAAAGCAAGTATGTAGGTGCTTATTGGAAAATAAGTTCACTGAACGTGACTCGCTATGGAATACCTAATGGAGTTTTACTCGTCTGTTAATAGGAATTCCTAAATGTAACAAATTATACTTTGACTAATTTCTTAAGGCCTTTTAAGGCATATATAGGGTATGCTTGGGTATAATGAGTTACATATGGAGATAATGAATGATCAATAAAGAATCTACCACCTCTAGTAAAAGAGGAGATATGTCCTATGTGATTCGTTAAATGACAACCCAGGAATCCTTGGCCAAGGTAGAATGAAATTAGAAAGAGGTTTCTAATTTGCATTATTTGGAGTTGTGCATTTTTTAATCGAAATACATATGATTAAATAAATTAAGACTTGACAGTAAATCCATGTCTTATATTTAATTGGGACATTGTATGGTGGAAGGATTGAATTGTACGGTAATTATTAACTCACAGGTTCTTTTATGATTAATGTTGAAATCTATATTATCTGGAAAGTCGTTGATCGCTAGGGAGGCTTATCCCTATTATAGAATAAATGTTATTTATTTAAATAGATTATTAGTTTAATTTATTTATTTAAATAAGATTAGAATTGTTCTAATTAATTTATTCATAACCGGTTTAATATGGAGAACCTAAAGGGTCACACCATAAAAGGAAGAAGAATTATTTAAAAAGAAAATGGCATGATAGCAATAATGCATTAAGTATAATTAATTTAATCTATGGTGATAGAATAAATTAAATAGCTTAATGTTTATTATTTAATATTTTAAAAATATTAAATATAAATTAATAAGAGGAGTCTTATTAATATTATTATTATTATTATTATTTTAATTCTAAAGGAGTTTAGGATTTAATATAATATCAGTACTCTCTCTCAATCCTAATAAAGATTAGGATATAAATTAATTAAAAGTATTTAATTAATTAAATAAAACCCTATTTTAATTAGATTAGGAGGGTTAACCTAATATCTATATAAGAGAGTCTTATATCAGAAATAAGGTACGTGAATTTTTCAAGAGTTGGGAGACACATATTCTATAGAGATAGAAACAAGGGTTAAGCCAATAACCCATCTTCTTGAGTTCTTCATCTTCCTTGGTGGATCACCGTTAGAGGCCAAACATTTGGGTGGCTGACATTGATCAAGGGAAGGAGCCACTACAGAGGAATCAAAGGAATCAAAGGAGTAGAACTTGTACCTGAGGAAGCTTGGATCTTCAAAGGTATAATTCTATTTTTCTCCTTCTATATTCACTGATAATTGATGCACAAGAATGATCATGGTTATGGGTTTGTATAAATTTTTAAAAATCTAGTTTTTGCGCTTCCGCCCTATTTATGTGATTTGATTGCATGATTGAGTTATGTACAAACCCAACAGTGGTATCAGAGCCAATCTTGTGCTAATTATCAGTCTATGTGATTCCATTCATGTATGATATGCGATTGGATCGAGTTCTGGGCAACAAAATTTTTCAGATTTTGCGAAGCTGCGCAGCTGCGTCGGTAAAAGGCAATATTGTTGCGCAGCTACGCCGGTTACTGTTCCTGGTTTTTATGCTGCGCAGCTGCGCCGGTTCCCTTTACATTCTTGGCGCAGCTGCTCCACTGGACATGAACAGAATTTTTTTTGTTTTATTTAATTAAATGAATGGTTTATTTAATTAATAAAGGTTTAAAATAAAGATGTTTATTTTATATGAAATGAGATTTCAGAATTGCTAAAATTAAAGAGTTTAATTTGGAATTAGTTTTTGAATGAAATAAAGGAGTTTATTTTTTCAAAAACAAAGTTTAGCAAACTTTTGCCCATTAACTGATATTAATACATATATGGAATGAATTTATTTTTATGAGATGAATAAGTTTTATTGATACGTATGATGATATGTATGGTAATAAAAGGGATTGATTATGGACTATGACCAATGTGATTGGATTTTATTTTGGTTGAATGCTTGAATGAATGAGTTTTATAAAATGGGGTCTGCGTACCTCGTCTTCTCTAGTTTTATTCTCGATGTAAATTCTATCTCCTTTCTATGTAATTCCCCTTGACTGCTGATCAAGGTTTCTATTTAATTTTAAATAGTTAATGTAATAGAGATAGTTAGAATTATTTTGAAGAAATTGGAGACCAAGGAACAAGGAGCGCGTGAAGACCCGTTTGTATGGAGCCCGGGTTTAAATGTAATAGTTACATTTAAAATTTAAATTCTTGCACTCCTAGGTTTGACCTTTTGGTTCACTTGGTGGCTCTAGTGAACCAAACTAGAATAAAAGTCCATAATCAATCCAGGTAGAATATAGTATTCTATATTGCATGCTAAATATTATATATATTATATTTTATGCAAACATGCTTCGCATGTTTAATAAAATGACGCGTATTTTATATATATATATATATGTATATATATATATATATATATATATGTGTGTGTGTGTGTGTGTGTGTGTGCATGCGCGCTAAACAAGATGAGACAAATAATAACAAACCCCTCAAAGAAATAATATTAAGTCTGAAGCGTTCAAATGATATTTGGAATATCGAACGTCGCCTTCTAGCATGATTAATTAATAAAGTATTAAATATTAAATATGAGTTTGTTGTGCTATCCACAAGGCGAGTATTGAATATTTAAGATGTTAATTAATCACATTTGATGCTTATCAAGAAAATTGAACGATCTAGTCTTGTTGTGCTATCCACAAGGATGAAAATTTTTCTTTTTGAATTTATGGAAGTGCTAGGCTGGACTTAACTTAAATCATTTTAGTTCGGATATGCACACACATGACCATTATGATTTAAGAGGCAAAATAAAAGGAGTTACATGGTGATGTAATTGACAAGAGTTGTCTACCTATTTATTTGTATATCGCTTGTTGTGCTATCCACAAGGTTATATACATTTGAAATGGGATCCTTAATCTCACTAGCAAATCTTTAATTAGATATTGCCGAACTATTTAAGTGAGGGTAATATAGTTTGATGCAAATAGTGGGAGATACCAATTTAAAATAAAGACCTAAATTTATTTTGGTATGCAAAGTTAATAAAATGAATGTTTGCTAAAATGTTGTCTTTTCACATGCAGAATTTTAAAAATGTCAAAATCACTAATCTCACTACGAAGCATACTTGAAGCAAATAAGCTTATCGGCCCGAATTATGAGGACTGGCTAAGAAATCTGAGAATTGTCCTCACTGCTGAAAAGATTTCTTATGTCCTAAATTCCACTATCCCTGAATCTGTTTCAGAAACAGCCTCTGAGGAAGAGATTGCCACTTTCAATAAGTGGCAAGATGATGCATCTGTGGCTCAATGCATCAAGCTCGCATCCATGAATAACGAGCTTCAGCGTCAGCACGAAAAAATGGATGCTCCTGCTATACTGCTTCACCTCAAGGAGTTGTATGGTGAACAGAGTAGGACTGCTAGATATGAGATATCTAAGGAGCTCTTCTGATCTCGGATGACCGAGGGCACTGCCGTCGAGACTCATGTTCTGAAGGTAATCAATTTGATTGAACGCCTTGGACAGCTTGGGTTCGTCATGGATGGGGAGTTGAGTCAAGACTTGGTCTTGCAGTCACTCCCTGAGACCTTCTCGCAGTTTGTGGTTAATTTTCACATGAATAAGCTAGATGTCAGTTTGCCTGTGCTGCTTAACATGCTGAAAACTGCAGAAGGTCACTTCTCATCCAAGAAGAACCATGTCTTGATGGTGGATTCTTCCAATAAAAGGAAGAGGCCCAAGGTGTCTTCTAAAAAGAAGAAATCTAAGAAGGCTAAGGGAAAAGGGAAAGAAAATGAGCAAAAGAAACCTGAACCAGCTAAAGGAATGTGCTTTCATTACAATGAGCCGGGACATTGGAAGAGGAATTGCAAGAAGTTTCTAGCAGAGAAGAAGCTTGGAGAAGCTTTGACTTCCAATCAAGGTTTGTTTATGATTGAAATTATTTTTTCTGAAAGTCATAATTCTACTTGGGTATTGGATACCGGCTGTGGTTCTCACATATGTAATACTGTGCAGGGACTGGTCAGAAGTAGAAAGCTGAACAAAGATGAGGTGATCCTACGAGTGGGAAATGGAGAAAAAGTTGCTGCATTAGCTGTAGGAACTTATTGTTTAGCAATGCCTTTGGGCAAATCCATTTATCTTAATAACTGTTATTATGTTCCGAATATTATTAAAAATATTATTTCAATTTCTGTATTGGATATGGAAGGTTTTGACGTTATTATAAAGAACAATAGTTGTTCTATTTATAAAGACGATGTTTTATATGGTATTGGAAATTTACGAAATGGACTTTATACACTTGACTTATAAGAAAATATATTTCAAATTAAACAAATTAAGTAAAGGAAAATAGATGATATTAATTATACCTATATGTGGCACTGTAGACTCGGTCATATCAATGAAACAAGATTATCCAAGTTGCATAAAGATGGGCTCCTCGAGCTATCTGATTATGAATCATATCCAACTTGTGAATCTTGTCTCATGGGTAAAATGACTAAATCTCCTTTTAGTGGAAAAGGAGAGAGAGTTACAGAATTGTTGGCATTGATTCACACAGACTTTTGTGGACCTATGACAACAAGTGCACGGGGTGGGTATTCTTATTTTATTACTTTCACTGATGATCACTCAAGATTTGGATATGTGTATTTAATGAAATACAAATCAGAATCATTTGAAAAGTTCAAAGAGTTCAGAAGTGAAGTAGAGAAACAAACGGGCAAGAGTATTAATATACTTCGATCAGATCGAGGTGGAGAATACTTAAGCAGTGAGTTTCTCAATTGTCTCAGAGAAAATGGTATAATCTCACAATGGACTCCTCCAGGTACCCCACAGTTAAATGGAGTATCTGAAAGGGGAAATCGAACACTGTTGGACATGGTTCGATCCATGATGAGTTTTACCGACCTTCCAATTTCCTTCTGGGGATATGCCCTAGAAACGGCTGCATACCTACTTAACAAGGTACCTACCAAATCCTCCCCAAAGACTCCATATGAGATGTGGAAAGGGAGGAAACCAAATCTTAAGCATGTTAAGACTTGGGGTTGTCCAGCTTATGTCAAAAAGTTTGAAAATGATAAGCTACAGACTAAATCCGATAAGTGTAGATTTGTGGGATACCCTAAAGAAACCGTAGGGTATTATTTCTATCATCCAACTGATCAAAAGGTGTTTGTTGCGAAACATGCTACCTTCTTGGAGAAAGAGTTTATCCATGAAGGGGTCAGTGGGAATAAGATATATCTTGAAGAAGTTCAAGAACCACAAGTTACCACGGACCAAAGTCAAGTACCTAACCAAGTAGAAGAACCTACTGTACCACACCCTGTTCGTAAATCTGGAAGAGTACCGCAGATACCTGAGAGGTATGGATTCGTTATAGAGGATGACGATGAGGTACCCATCATGAATGATGATCCATTGAATTACGAACAGGCTATGAGTAATAAAGACTCAGGAAAATGGCTTGAAGCCATAAAATCCGAAATGGACTCCATGTATGAAAACAAAGTATGGACTTTGGTTTCACCACCTGAAGGTATTAAACCTATTGGGTGTAAATGGGTTTTTAAAAAAAAGACTGGAGCAGACGGAAAGGTAGAGACCTATAAGGCCCGAATGGTTGCAAAAGGTTTCAAACAAAGACAAGGAGTTGACTATGATGAAACCTTCTCACCAGTAGCCATGCTCAAGTCCATTCGGATTTTGCTTGCGATTCCAACTTACAACGACTATGAGATCTGGCAGATGGACGTGAAAACGGCCTTCCTCAATGGGAAACTTGAGGAGGATGTGTATATGACACAGCCAGAGGGATTTATCTCAAAAGTTGGAACAAATCAAGTCTGTAAGCTACAACGATCCATTTATGGGTTGAAGCAAGCTTCTCGTAGATGGAACATTCGTTTTGATGAGACAATCAAAGAGTTTGATTTTATCAAAAACGAGGATGAACCTTGTGTATACAAGAAGGTTAGTGGGAGCGCAGTATCATTCCTTGTATTATATGTTGATGATATATTACTAATAGGGAATGACATTCCTATGTTATAATCCATTAAAATCTGGTTATCTAAAAACTTCTCCATGAAGGACTTGGGTGAAGCATCCTATATTTTGGGGATAAAGATCTATAGAGATAGATCTAAAAGGATGCTCGGCTTATCCCAAGGAACGTACATTGATACGATGCTAAAGAGGTTTAGCATGAAAGATTCCAAAAGAGGTCTCATGCCGATGAGCCATAGAATAAATCTCTCCAAGAAACAGGCCCCAAAGACACCTGAGGAGAGAGACCGTATGAGTAAGATCCCTTATGCTTTTGCAATAGGATCTATCATGTACGGTATGATATGTACTAGACCGGATGTTGCTCACGCACTTAGTGTAACAAGCAGATACCAGTCGAATCCAGGAGAAGAGCACTGGAAGGCAGTGAAAAATATCCTAAAGTACTTGAGAAGGACTAAAGATATTTTTCTTGTCTACGGTGGGTCTGAATTAAAACTCGAGGGATTCACGGACTCAAGTTTTCAAACAGACCAAGATGACAGTAAATCTGTTTCAGGGTATGTGTTTACCTTGAACGGAGGTGCAGTGAGTTGGAAGAGTTCCAAGCAGCGAACAGTTGCTGATTCAGTGACAGAGGCAGAGTATATAGCTGCAAGTGAAGCTGCAAAGGAAGCTGTTTGGATGAAGAAGTTCATAACTGAACTTGGTGTGGTTCCTAGCATCGGAGAAGCAGTTCCCGTATACTGTGACAACACCGGAGCGGTTGCACAGGCTAAGGAACCCAGGTCTCATCAGAAATCTAAACACGTGTTGCGGCGATTTCACTTGATCAGGGAGATCATTGAAAGAGGAGACGTCACCTTGGAGCGTGTGGACTCTCAAGACAACATTGCAGATCCATTTACTAAAGCTCTAACACAACAGCAGTTTGATCGTCACTTAGAGAAGATGGGTATGAGATACCATGGCGATTGGCTTTAGTGCAAGTGGGAGATTGATAGTAGTGTGCATATAAACCAATCATGTATGATGATAAAGCACATACTTTGTAAACAATCTTATTTATTTATTAATAAAATATTCATTTAAGGCATATAATTATCTACATGGTGCTGTTTTTATAATATGTAAATAACCTATAGTTTTAAGCAATGCTTTTAGAATCATGATGAGATCATGATAATGAAATCTAAATTCTTAGAAAGCTTAAAAACTAAAATAGTTCCCAATTGTGGGATTACTAAAATGGGGATTAGTAAATCCGGATAGATTGGTACATATGTTGCTTGCTCATTGGATGAGGATGACTGATCTCATGGTCATTTGTGTGGAGACACTAAAGCAAGTATGTAGGTGCTTATTGGAGAATAAGTTCACTGAACATGACTCGCTATGGAATACCTAATGGAGTTTTACTCGTCTGTCAATAGGAATTCCTAATGTGATAGTAGTACAAGTGATCCTTGGACTTGAGATCATCATAGTATCTTGTATGTAACAAATTATACTTTGACTAATTCCTTAAGGCCTTTTAAGGCATATATAGGGTATGTTTGGGTATAATGAGTTATATATGGAGATAATAAATGATCAATAAAGAATCTACCACCTCTAGTAAAAGAGGAGATATGTCCTATGTGATTCGTTAAATGACAACCCAGGAATCCTTGGCCAAGGTAGAATGAAATTAGAAAGAGGTTTCTAATTTGCATTATTTGGAGTTGTGCATTTTCTAATCGAAATACATATGATTAAATAACTTAAGACTTGACAGTAAATCCATGTCTTATATTTAATTGGAACATTGTATGGTGGAAGGATTGAATTGTACGGTAACTATTAACTCACAGGTTCTTTTATGATTAATGTTAAAATCTATATTATCTGGAAAGTCGTTGATCGCTAGGGAGGCTTATCCCTATTATAGAATAAATGTTATTTATTTAAATAGATTATTAGTTTAATTTATTTATTTAAATAAGATTAGAATTGTTCTAATTGATTTATTCATAACCGGTTTAATATGGAGAACCTAAAGGGTCACACCATAAAAGGAAGAAGAATTATTTAAGAAGAAAATGGCATGATAGTAATAATGCATTAAGTATAATTAATTTAATCTATGGTGATAGAATAAATTAAATAGCTTAATGTTTATTATTTAATATTTTAGAAATATTAAATATAAATTAATAAGAGGAGTCTTATTAATATTATTATTATTACTATTATTTTAATTCTAAAGGAGTTTAGAAATTAATATAATATCAGTACTCTCTCTCAATCCTAATAAAGATTAGGATATAAATTAATTAAAAGTATTTAATTAATTAAATAAAACCCTATTTTAATTAGATTAGGAGGGTTAACCTAATATCTATATAAGAGAGTCTTATATCAGAAATAAGGTACGTGAATTTTTCCAAGAGTTGGGAGACACATATTCTATAGAGATAGAAACAAGGGTTAAGCCAATAACCCATCTTCTTGAGTTCTTCATCTTCCTTGGTGGATCACCGTTAGAGGCCAAACATTTGGGTGGCTGACATTGATCAAGGGAAGGAGCCACTACAGAGGAATCAAAGGAATCAAAGGAGTAGAACTTGTACCTGAGGAAGCTTGGATCTTCAAAGGTATAATTCTATTTTTCTCCTTCTATATTCACTGATAATTGATGCACAAGAATGATCATGGTTATGGGTTTGCATAAATTTTTGAAAACCTAATTTTGCACTTCCGCCCTATTTATGTGATTTGATTGCATGATTGATTTACGTACAAACCCAACAGTTCTACCCAAATCATTCATGGAGAAATGTTTAGATAACTTTATTTTGATCGATTTTAGCATAGGAATTTCATTCCGTATCAGTAATATATCATCAACATATAATACAAGGACTGAAACAGCGCTCCCACTAACCTTCTTGTACACACATGGTTCATCCTCGTTTTTGATAAAATCAAACTCTTTGATTGTCTCATCAAAACGAATGTTCCATCTACGAGAATCTTGCTTCAATCCATGAATGGATTGTTGTAGCTTATATACCTGATTTGTTTCAACCATTGAAACAAAAAAACCATCTAGATGTATCATACATACATTCTCCTCTAATAATGTATATTTGAGGAAGGGCGTCTCAACGTCCATTTTGCTAGATTAAGTAAAATAAGCTGCAATCGCAAGAAAAATTCAAATGGACTTGAGCATAGCTTCAAAATCCATTTTAGATTTTATGGTCATCTACCATTTCTCTGAGTCTTTATTACTCATAGTCTGTTCTTAATTCAATGGATCATCATCGTCCATGATGTGTACCTCATCGTCATCCTCTATGACGAATCCATACATTTTAGGTATCTTCGGTACTTTTCCAGATTTACGAATAGGGTGTTGTACATTAGGTGTTTCTACTTGGACAGGTTCATCCACTTGATCTGTAGTGGTTTGTAGTTCTTGAATTTCTTCAAGATCTATTTTTCTCCCACTAGCCCCTTCAAGGATAAACTCCTTTTCCAAGAAGGCAGTGTGTTTCGCAACAAACACCTTTTGCTCAGTAGAATTGTAGAAATAGTATCCCAAACTTTTTTTAGGATATCCCACAACGTGCACTTATCAGATCTTGTCTCTAGCTTATCATTTTGAAACTTTTTCACATAAGCTGGACATCCCCAGATCTTAACATGCTTAAGACCAGGTTTCCTCCATGTCCACATCTCATATGGAGTCTTGGGAATGAATTTTGAGAGGACCTTATTTAGTAGATATGAGCCATTTCTAGGGCATGACCCCAGAATGAAATTGGAAGATCGGTAAAACTCATCATGGATCGAACCATATCCATCAATGTTCGATTTCTCCTTTCAAATACTCCATTTAACCGTGATGTACCTGGAGGAGTCCATTGTGAGATTATACCATTTTCTTTGAGACAATTTAGAAACTCACCGCTTAAGTATTCTCCACCTCGATCTGATCGAAGTATCTTAATACTCTTGCCCGTTTGTTTCTCTACTTCACTTCTGAACTCTTTGAACTTTTCAAATGATTCTGACTTGTATTTCATTAAATACACATATCCAAATCTTGAGTGATCATCAGTGAAAGTAATAAAATAAGAATACCCACCCCGTACACTTGTTGTCATAGGTCCACAAACGTCTGTGTGGAATCAATGCCAACAACTCTTTAACTCTTTCTCCTTTTCCACTAAAAGGAGATTTAGTCATTTTACCCATGAGACAAGATTCACAAGTTGGATATGATTCATAATCGGATAGCTCTAAGAGCCCATCCTTATGCAACTTGGATAATCTTGTTTCATTGATATGATCGAGTCTACAGTGCCACATATAGGTATAATTAATATCATCTCTTTTCCTTTTCTTAGTTTGTTCTATTTGAAGTATATTTTCATTCAAGTCAAGTATATAAAGTCCACTTCACAGATTACCAATACCATATAAAACATTGTTTTATAAATAGAACAACTGTTGTTCTTTATTATAATTTTAAATCCATCCATATCTAATACAGAATTTGAAATAATGTTTCTAATGATATTCAGTAAAATAACAATTATCTAAATAAATGGACTTTCCCGTAGGCAGTGCTAAACAATAAGCGCCTACAGCTAATGCAACACCCTTTGCTCCATTTCTCACTCATAGGACAACCTCATCCTTGTTCAGCTTTCTACTTCTGACCAGTCTCTTCACATTATTACATATGTGAGAACCACAGCCGGTATCCAATACCCAAGTAGAATTTTGACTTTCTGAAAAATTAATTTCAATCATGAACAAATCTTGATTGAAAGTCGAAGCTTCTCCAAGCTTCTTCTCTGCCAGAAACTTCTTGCAATTCCTCTTCCAATGACCCGACTCGTTGCAATGGAAGCACATTCCTTTTCTAGCTGGATCAGGTTTCTTTTGTTCCTTTATGTTCACCTTGCCCTTGGTCGTCCGAGATCGGAAGAGCTCCTTAGATATCTCATATCTAGCAGTCCTACTTTGTTCACCATACAACTCCTTGAGGTGAAGCAACATAGTAGGAGCATCCATGTTTTCATGCTGACGCTGAAGCTCGTTATTCATGGATGCGAGCATGATGCATTGAGCTACAGATGCATCATCTTGCCACTTTACAATGGTGGCAATCTCTTCCTCAGAGGCTGTTTCTGAAACAGTTCTAGGGACAGGTAAATTTAGGACATAAGAAAGTTTTTCAGCAGTGAAAACTATTCTCAGATTTCTTAGCTAGTCCGTATAATTCGGCTCGGTAAGCTTATTAGCATCAAGTATGTTTCGCAGTGAAATTAGTGATTTTGACGTTTTTAAAATTCTGCATGTGAAAAACAACATTTTTAGCAAACTTTTATTTTATTAATTTTGAATACCAAAATAAATTTAGGTCTTTATTTTAAATTAGTATCTCCCACTATTTTTATCAAACTATATTACCCTCACTTATATAGTTCGGCAACATCTAATTAAAGATTTGCTAGTAAGAATAAAGATTCCATTTCAAATATATATAACCTTGTGGATAACACAACAAGCGATATACAAATAAATAGGTAAACAACTCTTGTCAATTTCATCACCATGTAACTCCTTTTATTTTGACTCTTAAATCATAATGGTCAAGTGTGTGCACATCCGAACTAAAATGATTTAAGTTAAGTCCAGCCTAGCACTTCCATAAATTCAAAAAAGAAAAATGTTCATCCTTGTGGATAGCACAATAAGACTAGATTGTTCTATTTTCTTGATAAGCATCAAATGTGATTAATTAACATCTTAAATACTCAATACTCGCCTTGTGGATAGCACAACAAGCTCATATTAAATATTTAATACTCTATTAATTTATCATGCTAGAGGGCGACGTTCGATATTCCAAATATCTTTGAACGCTTCGGACTTAATCTTGTTTCTTTGAGGGATTTGTTATTATTTGTCTCATCTTGTTTAGTGTGCATGCACATATATATATAAAATATGCGTTATTTTATTAAACATGCGAAGCATGTTTGTATAAAATATAATATATATAATATTTAGCATGCTATATAGAATACTATATTCTACCCGGATTGATTATGGACTTTTATTCTAGTTTGGTTCACTAGAGCCACCAAGTGAACCAAAAGGTCAAACCTAGGAGTGCAAGAATTTAAATTTAAACGTAACTATTACATTTAAATTCGGGCTCCATACAAACGGGTCATCACGCGCTCCTTGCTCCTTGGTCTTCAATTTCTTTAAGATAATTCTAACTATTTCTATTACATTAAAATATTTAATTTAAATAAAAACCTTGATCAGCAGTCAAGGGAAAGTACATAGGAGGGAGATAGAATTTACATCGAGAAAAAAAAAACAGAGAAGACAAGGTACGCAGATCTCATTTAATAAAACACATTCATTCAAGCATTCAACTAAAATAAAATCCAATCACATTGGTCAATAGTCCATAATCAAACCCCATTTATTTTCATACATGTCACCATATATATCAATAAATAAATATCCATCTCATGAATTAAAATATTCCATATATATATGAGTATCATTTAATGGATAATTTTAAATTGCATGAAATCCAATTTCAAGATTAAAATAAACTCTTTATTTTAATTATAAAATTATTAAGAATATATATATATATATATATATATATTAATATATATATATATATATAATATAATATAATATAATATAATATAATATAATATATATCATATATAATAAATATATATATAACGTTAACTTTACGTTCTTTTTTTTAAAAAGTAACCTGTGGCTTTTTAAAATCATTCGGATCATTTATCATATATATATATATATATATATATATATATAATCTAACATTGACTAACCTTTTAAAACCATGCAGAAATCAACTTTTGAATTCCTTTAACATCTTGCAGGTGGGTTTTAAAAAGGGTAATCACATTCCCTTGAAAAAAAAAATGAACTTTATTTAGAAAGTGAATCCCTTGTAACCTTGACGCGATTCGTCCCCAAAAAGAAAAGGAATTCGCGATTATTATTATTTTATTTTATAATTTTAAAAAAATATTAATAATAATAATTTTATACAATTAAAATTATGCCCAATAAATTATTCTAAATACATACCCATACATATATGGAACCAAAATAATTAATAATTGCATAAAGGTTTGGCTCTGATACCACTGTTGGGTTTGTACGAAATCGTGACGCAATCAAATTGCAAAAATTAGCGGAAGCATGGTATATCAGAGTTTAAAAAATTTCTGCCAAACCATTACCCGGATCATCCGTTGTGACAAACAAGATTTTTGTAATTTATTTTGAATATTTATTGAATTAAATAAATATTTTTTGATGATTTAATTATTGAGTTAAATAATTAATTGATGAATTTGTGGTAGATTAATTTAATTATATGTGTCACATTAGTTAAATTAATGTGGTGAATTTTTATATTCAAAGTATGTATTTAATTGAGCTTATTTGATTAATATATTAATTAATAAGCATAATGTTATTCTAATTAATTTATTAATTAATTAGAGATTTATGATTAGACATAATTAATAAATAAGAATTTTAATTATGTGACTATGTGATTTAATGTAGATTTATGCTATTTTATTTAATTGATTTAAATAGCATTATTTGATTTAATTGGGTGTGACATTAATTAACTATATTATAATAAATTAATTAAAATAAATGAGAAGGGATTCCTTAAGCTAGCCAAACAAGGCCTTAAGGGGAGTTGGTCAGTTAACCCACTAAGGGACCAACTGACAACCACTCACCCATTATATATTATACGTATTATACTTATATACATATATACTATATCAATTCATATATTCATATCAGAGAGAATTTTGAGAGAAAAGATTGAGGAAGAAGAATTTGAAAAGTTTATATCATCATCCTTGAATCATCTTCACAAACTAGCAAGGGTAATTCCTTCTCCTAAGTTTTTAAATTCAAGTTCTTAAAGTTTTCCATTAACGTATGTTAGATTCTCTGTGAATAACTAATTTGATAATTAATGTATGATATGATTTTATATGTGTTATTGTATGATTATAACATGTTTTATACCATGTATACATAAATCACAGTGATCAATTTTATGTAATTACGTCTTAATTAAGTTTTCAAAACTTCCATTAACGTACTTTGAAGTTTTCTGTAAAAGACTAAATTGATGACTTGTTCATGATATGGCTATATATATATTAATTGATGTCCATAACATATTATATGCCATATATGCATAACTTTCAGTGATCACACCATGGAATTTTGTTGATAATTGGGTTTTCAAAAGTTACAGAGTGTAAAAATTGTACATATGGCCCATATGGCCCTTACGTACAAAATTTACACACCTTATGCGTTTATTTAACTTAAATTAACACTTGAATGTGATTGTGTACATTTAAACGAACAAAATGGAAGTTAAACGAACGGATTCGGTGTTATAACGAATCCGTAACGTTGAATTCTTGTTTTCTTTCAAAACTTTATAAAATATTGAAAATAGTGAAATTAAATGTTGTGATTTGTGTAATTCCGTGATTTAAAGTGTTAAAAGCATGCTTAGAACATGGTATGATGTTTCTGTAAATTCTATATCTCATGGGTAGCCTTAAATTCATTTCGTTAGTTTAATTTGGATTTATTTGGGTTGCTCTGTGTGTCATTCGCGAACTGGAAATCTGGGTCTGCGTTTCCGCGCGGCCGCGCTGGTCCCAAGGGTAACTGGCGCGCGGCCGCGCCCCTTGCAGAAATTTGAAATTTTTTTTTTGCTAAGTGTTCGTGTGTTCTAAGAGGTGGTTTAAAACCTAATGTAATGAACATAAAGATATGCTAAACATATAATAAGAGGTTAATAACTTATATTACGTGAGTAATTAATAAGTTAATTACATGACTTGAATCGTTAATTGTATAGTCCAATAACGTGCTCAAGACCGATGTGTGTGATTCGATACGTATATCGAGTTATTGATTAATTTGTATTGTGAACGTATTGATATGTAGGATGTAATAAAGAACGTGAATTATAATTGTAGCTTGTGCAAGAGGCAAGTATCCTATCCCTAACTTATTGATTTAGCAAGTTCCCTAAATTCTAATTTATTCATTTATTAAGCCTTAGACTTGTGTTTCTATATCGAGTAAGCTCGTGTTTTTAATTGTTCAAGTTCGAAATTCATATTACATATTGTAACTCTTTTAAAAGCATGATTCAGTGATACAATACTTATTCGATTGTATACTCTTGAGATTTATTATTCAAGTTGAATATCGATGTTATTGTTGAACCTTATAGGACTAGTGAACCCTTATCGATTCGACTAGTCCATAGTTGATGAACGTTCTAAATTCCAAAATACTTATTGAGCTTATCCAAACCAAACTTCCTTTGGTGCGGACTCTGATGTCAAAACTGAGATGAACAACCCTGTAAAAGGGGATTATTTACGCTTTAGCGTTGAGATATTGTGCACAATATGGTACTAAGGGCTGATCCCCCTAAGTACGAGAAGTAGAGTCCATAGTCTTATGACTGTTAAAGGTTTTAAGTATAAACACTTTACAACCTAGGACATAGTTCAAGGTCTTATGACCCTCAGATGATATTTTGATTCCTGTTATTTATCCTCGAGTCAAAAGTTGAGTTTCTTTATTCAGATGTCCTTGATTCACTCGCATGTTATTATATTGTTGTCATATTATTATACTTGTGGGCAATCGTGCTCACTCTTGCGTAATAATAACATTGCAGTTAAGAACGAAAGGTCCAACGAGCCTTCTACTAGCAAAGGCAAGGGCAAGGTCAACAAGTGATGAAGACTTGTTGTTTATTTTATGTGTTTATGTTTCAGACTTATGTTAAAGTTGTGTAAAACTTATTTAATTAGTTATATTTCCGCATTTGATATTTAAGGTTAAGTACGACCTGGGATTGATGTATTTCTTTTCAGATGTTGTAACCCCATAAGGGGAGGATTATTTCTATTTATTTCATGGTTTGCATTTACTATGGGTAGATAGATAGATGATATTTGTACAGTGAACACCAAGTCCCGTGGAAATTGAAGTACCCGGATTTGGGGGTGTCACAGGTTGGTATCAAAGCTGTAGGTTATGAACCTTAGGTGGGGAAAAACCTTAGGATAGTAGCCTTTTTAGAGATCGAGAACATAGTAATGATAACTCTTATCGAGTTCTAAGAAAGATAATAACTTACCTTATGTGCTACGTGCTTATACTTATATATTCGAGTCTCGATTAGCATCACGTAATTACTAAAACTTAAAATTTTATTTGTCAGGATGACGAATGCTGGAGAACCTAGTCAGTCCAGGGACCCTGTACCCCTAGAGGCTAGAGAGGAGGAGCCCCGAGATATCCACGTAGTTTGGGAGCAGTTAGTCCGACGAGAGCCATCACCCTTGATCACAGTCATTGGTCAGGAGATTGTGCCGGTGTCTAATTCAGAGGAGGACTCTGAGGAAGACCCTGAGGAGATTGAAGTTCAGGCTGAGGCAGCTGAAGAGGAGGAGGAAGACCCTGAAGAGTTCCCGCCGAGCTCTATCAGTGCTGAGATGTATGACGAGCTGTATGACCGTAACATAGAGTTACGTGATACTGTTCAGGAGCTGAGGGAGACTGTTCAGGAGCTGAGGGAGCGGTCGGTTACTCAACAGTCTACCATCGAGCTGAGGGATGGAGAGGTTGAGGCTCTTCACACACGTTTGGGAAATGTAGAGTGGAATTTGGCTCACGAGAAGGGCCAAACCGAGCAGAAGTCAGAGGAAATTGAGGAATTGAAGAATGAACTAAAAGAGAAATCAGCAAGGCTGGCCATAGCAGAGGAGGCTTGGGTAAGGGAATCACGACGAGCAGATCTCGCAGAAGATAATTGTCGGGCGAAGAAGGCCAAGCTTGAAGAGACGTACTCTATACTTCAGTATGCAATTGACGAGGCCCAGGATCGGGTTATGAGGTACCCAATTCAGTTTGAAGGACTACCGTCGTACATGCTAGATCGCAGGACGATGTCTCGGATTATGGAAGAAGAGCGTGGCAAAGCTGTTCGTCGCCTTAATGGGCAGTGATAGGAACATTTGATTTTGTGAAACCTATCTGGTAGTTAATAATGTAAATTCCAATGTGTTTATAAACAGAGGAATATTTTATGTTTTAAATCCTGTAGATTCTTTATCTCAGGATAGTTGATGTAAATAGCAGTGATGCTATCGTATTATGTTAAAACTTTTGATTTAGTAATATATCAGAGTTTATTTGAGATAATGTGTTGACTGATTGTGTCTAAATGTTTAAGTTAAGCCTTAGATATTTAAAAGATTGAATAAAGTTCTAATACGCGTATTTCTTAAGAGTAAAATGCCGCCAAGGAGACGATCTAACCGTCAACAGGCCCAAGAAGGGTCAACTAACAACAACAACGACGCCAATGCTAACCCCGTTCAGCAGTTGGCGAACTTACTTGCTGGAGCGCTTAACAACCAACCTCAAGCTCCACCGGCCACAACGTTCAAGGACTTCAAGGCGGTGGGACCGCCAGAGTTTAAAGGCACCATGAACCCGATAGAAGCTCAAACCTGGGTCATGGAGATGGAAAAAGTTTTTGACGTCGCCAGAGTCAGAGAGGACCAGAAAACCGCCTATGCAACGTTCATGCTGAAATCTGAGGCCAGCTATTGGTGGCAAGCGAATAAGGTCCGGGGAGGTGAAGGTGTGATTACCTGGGAGAGGTTCAAGGAGATGTTCTTCGAGATGTACTTTCCGACCAGCTCGCAGAATCAAATGGAGGTCCAGTTCTTGGAACTGAAACAGGGAAATATGTCCGTACCAGAATATGCGGCGAAATTCAATGAGTTGGCTAGGTTTGCCACGTATCAAGTGCACACCGATCAGAGGAAGGCAAGGAGGTTTGAACAGGGCCTGAAGCTAATTATTAAATAAGAATTTTAATTATGTGACTATGTGATTTAATGTAGATTTATGCTATTTTATTTAATTGATTTAAATAGCATTATTTGATTTAATTGGGTGTGACATTAATTAACTATATTATAATAAATTAATTAAAATAAATGAGAAAGGATTCCTTAAGCTAGCCAAACAAGGCCTTAAGGGGAGTTGGTCAGTTAACCCACTAAGGGACCAACTGACAACCACTCACCCATTATATATTATACGTATTATACTTATATACATATATACTATATCAATTCATATATTCATATCAGAGGAAATAAAAACTTAGAGAGTCAGAGAGAATTTTGAGAGAAAAGATTGAGGGAGAAGAATTTGAGAAATTTATATCATCATCCTTGAATCATCTTCACCAACTAGCAAGGGTAAATTCAGTTATATTAAGTTTTAAGCTTTCTATTTTTACGTACTTTGAAGTTCTCTGTAATCGTCAATTTTGAATCATTGTTGGTTATATGGTTTTATATGGGTTAAATTATGTTTATAACATGTTTTATACCATGTATACATAAATCACAGTGATCAATTTTATGTAATTACGTCTTAATTAAGTTTTCAAAACTTCCATTAACGTACTTTGAAGTTTTCTGTAAAAGACTAAATTGATGACTTGTTCATGATATGGCTATATATATATTAATTGATGTCCATAACATATTATATGCCATATATGCATAACTTTCAGTGATCACACCATGGAATTTTGTTGATAATTGGGTTTTCAAAAGTTACAGAGTGTAAAAATTGTACATATGGCCCATATGGCCCTTACGTACAAAATTTACACACCTTATGCGTTTATTTAACTTAAATTAACACTTGAATGTGATTGTGTACATTTAAACGAACAAAATGGAAGTTAAACGAACGGATTCGGTGTTATAACGAATCCGTAACGTTGAATTCTTGTTTTCTTTCAAAACTTTATAAAATGTTGAAAATAGTGAAATTAAATGTTGTGATTTGTGTAATTTCGTGATTTAAAGTGTTAAAAGCATGCTTAGAACATGGTATGATGTTTCTGTAAATTCTATATCTCATGGGTAGCCTTAAATTCATTTCGTTAGTTTAATTTGGATTTATTTGGGTTGCTCTGTGTGTCATTCGCGAACTGGAAATCTGGGTCTGCGTTGCCGCGCGGCCGCGCTGGTCCCAAGGGTAACTGGCGCGCGGCCGCGCCCCTTGCAGAAATTTGAAATTTTTTTTGCTAAGTGTTCGTGTGTTCTAAGAGGTGGTTTAAAACCTAATGTAATGAACATAAAGATATGCTAAACATATAATAAGAGGTTAATAACTTATATTACGTGAGTAATTAATAAGTTAATTACATGACTTGAATCGTTAATTGTATAGTCCAATAACGTGCTCAAGACCGATGTGTGTGATTCGATACGTATATCGAGTTATTGATTAATTTGTATTGTGAACGTATTGATATGTAGGATGTAATAAAGAACGTGAATTATAATTGTAGCTTGTGCAAGAGGCAAGTATCCTATCCCTAACTTATTGATTTAGCAAGTTCCCTAAATTCTAATTTATTCATTTATTAAGCCTTAG
Source organism: Panax stipuleanatus (assembly GCA_020205555.1). Classification (NCBI taxonomy): domain Eukaryota; kingdom Viridiplantae; phylum Streptophyta; class Magnoliopsida; order Apiales; family Araliaceae; genus Panax; species Panax stipuleanatus. Next base: position 93,830,997 of record CM035118.1, read on the forward strand.
ACTTGTGTTTCTATATCGAGTAAGCTCGTGTTTTTAATTGTTCAAGTTCGAAATTCATATTACATATTGTAACTCTTTTAAAAGCATGATTCAGTGATACAATACTTATTCGATTGTATACTCTTGAGATTTATTATTCAAGTTGAATATCGATGTTATTGTTGAACCTTATAGGACTAGTGAACCCTTATTGATTCGACTAGTCCATAGTTGATGAACGTTCTAAATTCCAAAATACTTATTGAGCTTATCCAAACCAAACTTCCTTTGGTGCGGACTCTGATGTCAAAACTGAGATGAACAACCCTGTAAAAGGGGATTATTTACGCTTTAGCGTTGAGATATTGTGCACAATATGGTACTAAGGGCTGATCCCCCTAAGTACGAGAAGTAGAGTCCATAGTCTTATGACTGTTAAAGGTTTTAAGTATAAACACTTTACAACCTAGGACATAGTTCAAGGTCTTATGACCCTCAGATGATATTTTGATTCCTGTTATTTATCCTCGAGTCAAAAGTTGAGTTTCTTTATTCAGATGTCCTTGATTCACTCGCATGTTATTATATTGTTGTCATATTATTATACTTGTGGGCAACCGTGCTCACTCTTGCGTAATAATAACATTGCAGTTAAGAACGAAAGGTCTGACGAGCCTTCTACTAGCAAAGGCAAGGGCAAAGTCAACAAGTGATGAAGACTTGTTGTTTATTTTATGTGTTTATGTTTCAGACTTATGTTAAAGTTGTGTAAAACTTATTTAATTAGTTATATTTCCGCATTTGATATTTAAGGTTAAGTACGACCTGGGATTGATGTATTTCTTTTCAGATGTTGTAACCCCACAAGGGGAGGATTATTTCTATTTATTTCATGGTTTGCATTTACTATGGGTAGATAGATAGATGATATTTGTACAGTGAACACCAAGTCCCGTGGAAATTGAAGTACCCGGAAAACGAGTATGTTATAATTGTGGTCAGGAAGGCCACATAGCACCTAACTGTCCGAACCCAAAGAAGGGCGCTTGCTTCACTTGCGGCTCAAAGGACCATCTGGCAAGGGACTGTCCCAAGAAGGGATCTGGAAGGGAAGGATCAGGTGGAAACAGGGGAAACAGCGGTGGAAGTGCTTTAACTATCACGGGACCAACCGCAACCAACCGACCAACCGCCAGGACCTTCAACATGACCGTGCAGGATGCTGTGCAGTCTCGCGATGTGGTGTCAGGTATCATTCCGATCAATAAAGTTAATGCTTATGTACTATTTGATTCGGGTGCTACTTGTTCATTTATATCCGATGACTTTGCTAAGAACTTAGAACTTCCTATGGACGAGTTAGAATACCCCATGAATATAGAGATTGCGAATAAAGAAGTAATCCCTGTTAAGTATGTACACAAGAACTGTAGAGTAGATATTAAGGGTAACATTATGAACGTAAATCTTATCCCGATTAGACTTGGGGAATTCGATGTTATTCTGGGAATGGATTGGCTAGTCAATTATGGGGCTGTAATTGATTGCCAGAGGAAGTGTATCAACCTTATGACCCCGTCAAAGGTTGTGTTTTATGGCAGTAAATCGCCTAGACAAGCGAGTTGTCTGACGATGATGCAGGCCAGGAAGTTGTTAAGACAAGGCTGTGTAGGATATTTAGCCTACATAGTCGATAGTCGTAAAGAAAATTCGAAATTAGAAGATATACCAGTCGTGAGGGACTTCTTAGACGTATTTCCGGATGATCTGCCAGGACTTCCGCCAGACAGAGAGGTTGAGTTTGTGATCGATTTGGCGCCAGGGACGGCCCCAATATCGAAGGCACCATACCGGATGGCTCCGGTAGAGATGAAAGAGTTAATGGTACAACTACAAGAGTTACTGGACAAGAAGTACATCCAACCGAGCGTATCGCCGTGGGGAGCGCCGGTGTTATTTGTGAAGAAGAAGGACGGGACGATGCGGCTTTGCATCGACTACAGAGAACTGAATAAGGTCACAATTAAGAATAGATATCCATTACCGAGGATCGACGATCTGTTCGACCAATTGAAGGGTGCAAGGTACTTTTCAAAGATAGACTTGAGGAGTGGCTATCATCAGCTGAAGGTGAGGCCAGAGGATGTTCCAAAGACAGCATTTAGGACTCGATATGGTCACTACGAATTTTTGGTAATGTCATTTGGTCTAACGAATGCTCCTGCAGCATTCATGGGCTTAATGAATGGAGTGTTCAAGCCGTTTTTGGACAAATTCGTGGTGGTCTTTATCGACGATATTTTGGTATACTCGAAGACCAAGGAAGAACATGTAGAACATCTGAAGTTAACATTAGAGGCGTTGAGAAGAGAGAAGTTGTACGCCAAATTTTCTAAATGTGAATTCTGGATTGAAAGAGTGCAATTTCTTGGACATGTGATCGACAAGGACGGAATTTCGGTAGATCCCTCTAAAGTCGAAGCTGTGATGAACTGGGATCTGCCGAAAACACCGTCGGAAGTGAGGAGTTTTCTTGGATTGGCGGGTTATTATAGAAGATTTATTCAGGACTTTTCCAAGATCGCAACTCCGCTGACAAATTTGACTAGAAAATCGGTGAAATTCGTTTGGACAGAGAAGTGTGAGGAAAGTTTCCAAGAGCTCAAGAGGAGGTTGAGTTCAGCACCTGTGTTATCCCTTCCGGACGACACAGGCAATTTTGTGGTTTATAGTGATGCGTCGCATAAAGGACTTGGCTGTGTGCTTATGCAAAACGGCAGGGTCATTGCGTATGCGTCACGACAATTGAAAGACTATGAGAAGGGGTATCCGACCCATGACTTGGAGTTAGCTGCCGTGGTATTTGCTTTAAAAATTTGGAGACACTATCTCTATGGGGAGAAGTGTGAAATATATACAGACCACAAGAGTCTGAAATATATCTTTACACAGAAGGACTTGAATATGCGCCAGAGAAGGTGGCTGGAGTTAATTAAGGATTATGACTGTGAAATCTTATACCATCCGGGTAAGGCTAATGTGGTTGCCGACGCCTTAAGCAGAAAGGGTCGGGAGAAATTGATGATGTTGACTACTCAGGAGGAACTAATTTCAGCAATGGAAAAGCTGAAATTGGAAGTGAAGTATTCGATGGAGATTGACGAGAAGTTGTTTCAGATTCAAGCTGGTACAACCCTATTGGATAAAGTTAAGGAAGCTCAACTTCAGGACGAAGAATGTGAGAAGGTTAAGAAAAAGATATCTGAAGGAACCGAACCGAGATTCAAGATAGACAGTGAGGGACTACTGAGATTTGAGAATAGAGTTCGGGTACCGTCAGTGCCAGAAATTAAGGATGACATTTTGAGAGAGGCTCATAGCTCACGGTATTCAATTCACCCCGGTAGTACCAAGATGTACCAGGATCTTCGACAGCACTTCTGGTGGCCGAATTTGAAACGAGATGTGGCTGAGTGTGTTGCAAAGTGTCTAACCTGTCAGAAAGTGAAAGCAGAACATCAGAGACCAAGTGGTTTGCTACAACCCCTGGAAATCCCAGAATGGAAATGGGAACACATTACGATGGATTTCGTGGTTGGCCTTCCGACGACTCAGAAAGGCTACGACGCAGTATGGGTTATCGTTGACCGACTGACGAAATCCGCACACTTCCTTCAGATTAAAATCAGATTCAACTTAGACCAGTTGGCAAGGCTATATGTGAAAGAGATTGTTTCGAGGCACGGAGTTCCGGTGTCAATTGTTTCCGACAGAGATCCGCGTTTCACATCGAACTTCTAGAAGCGACTACAAGAATGCATGGGGACACAGTTGAGAATGAGTACGGCTTATCACCCTCAGACAGATGGGCAGAGTGAAAGAACGATCCAGACATTGGAAGATATGTTGAGAGCATGCATCATGGATTTTAAAGGAAATTGGGATGATCACCTACCGCTTGTGGAATTCGGTTACAACAACAGTTACCACGCTAGTATTGGCATGCCGCCTTACGAAGCGTTGTACGGAAGAAAATGCAGAACCCCGCTATACTGGGATGAAGTTGGCGAGAGACAACTATTAGGTCCAGAACTGGTACAGCAGACAGCAGAGATAGTCAAAGTGATCAGAACAAGACTGGTAGCAGCTCAGGATAGGCAGAAGAAATACGCCGATCCACACCGTAAGAACGTTGAGTTTGAATCGGGTAGCTATGTGTTCTTGAAAGTCTCTCCCTGGAAGGGGAAGATCAGATTCGGTAAGAAGGGAAAATTGAGCCCAAGGTTCATTGGACCCTTTGAAGTACTGCGAAGGATTGGAGAAGTTGCGTATGAGGTAGCCTTACCTCCGGCGCTTGAGAATGTCCACAACGTCTTTCATGTGTCAGTTTTACGCCCCTACAAACCCGATTACAAACATGTGATTGAATATGAACCCCTACATTTTGAGAAAGACTTATCCTATGAAGAAATTCCTGTTCAGATTGTTGACAGGAAAGAGCAAGTCCTCAGAAATAAAATTATACCTTCTGTTAAGGTAATTTGGAGGAACCACAATGCTGAAGAAGCTACGTGGGAACTCGAAGAGCATATGATGAAGAATTACCCAGATTTATTTACTTAATTTTTTTGTTTATGCGATTCTGGGGACAGAATCTTTGTAAGGGGGGGAGAATGTAACGGGACGAAATTTAATTGAACCGTGATTCTGGGGACAGAATCCTTTTAAGGGGGGAAAGATGTGACAAACAAGATTTTTGTAATTTATTTTGAATATTTATTGAATTAAATAAATATTTTTTGATGATTTAATTATTGAGTTAAATAATTAATTGATGAATTTGTGGTAGATTAATTTAATTATATGTGTCACATTAGTTAAATTAATGTGGTGAATTTTTATATTCAAAGTATGTATTTAATTGAGCTTATTTGATTAATATATTAATTAATAAGCATAATGTTATTCTAATTAATTTATTAATTAATTAGAGATTTATGATTAGACATAATTAATAAATAAGAATTTTAATTATGTGACTATGTGATTTAATGTAGATTTATGCTATTTTATTTAATTGATTTAAATAGCATTATTTGATTTAATTGGGTGTGACATTAATTAACTATATTATAATAAATTAATTAAAATAAATGAGAAGGGATTCCTTAAGCTAGCCAAACAAGGCCTTAAGGGGAGTTGGTCAGTTAACCCACTAAGGGACCAACTGACAACCACTCACCCATTATATATTATACGTATTATACTTATATACATATATACTATATCAATTCATATATTCATATCAGAGAGAATTTTGAGAGAAAAGATTGAGGAAGAAGAATTTGAAAAGTTTATATCATCATCCTTGAATCATCTTCACAAACTAGCAAGGGTAATTCCTTCTCCTAAGTTTTTAAATTCAAGTTCTTAAAGTTTTCCATTAACGTATGTTAGATTCTCTGTGAATAACTAATTTGATAATTAATGTATGATATGATTTTATATGTGTTATTGTATGATTATAACATGTTTTATACCATGTATACATAAATCACAGTGATCAATTTTATGTAATTACGTCTTAATTAAGTTTTCAAAACTTCCATTAACGTACTTTGAAGTTTTCTGTAAAAGACTAAATTGATGACTTGTTCATGATATGGCTATATATATATTAATTGATGTCCATAACATATTATATGCCATATATGCATAACTTTCAGTGATCACACCATGGAATTTTGTTGATAATTGGGTTTTCAAAAGTTACAGAGTGTAAAAATTGTACATATGGCCCATATGGCCCTTACGTACAAAATTTACACACCTTATGCGTTTATTTAACTTAAATTAACACTTGAATGTGATTGTGTACATTTAAACGAACAAAATGGAAGTTAAACGAACGGATTCGGTGTTATAACGAATCCGTAACGTTGAATTCTTGTTTTCTTTCAAAACTTTATAAAATATTGAAAATAGTGAAATTAAATGTTGTGATTTGTGTAATTCCGTGATTTAAAGTGTTAAAAGCATGCTTAGAACATGGTATGATGTTTCTGTAAATTCTATATCTCATGGGTAGCCTTAAATTCATTTCGTTAGTTTAATTTGGATTTATTTGGGTTGCTCTGTGTGTCATTCGCGAACTGGAAATCTGGGTCTGCGTTTCCGCGCGGCCGCGCTGGTCCCAAGGGTAACTGGCGCGCGGCCGCGCCCCTTGCAGAAATTTGAAATTTTTTTTTTTGCTAAGTGTTCGTGTGTTCTAAGAGGTGGTTTAAAACCTAATGTAATGAACATAAAGATATGCTAAACATATAATAAGAGGTTAATAACTTATATTACGTGAGTAATTAATAAGTTAATTACATGACTTGAATCGTTAATTGTATAGTCCAATAACGTGCTCAAGACCGATGTGTGTGATTCGATACGTATATCGAGTTATTGATTAATTTGTATTGTGAACGTATTGATATGTAGGATGTAATAAAGAACGTGAATTATAATTGTAGCTTGTGCAAGAGGCAAGTATCCTATCCCTAACTTATTGATTTAGCAAGTTCCCTAAATTCTAATTTATTCATTTATTAAGCCTTAGACTTGTGTTTCTATATCGAGTAAGCTCGTGTTTTTAATTGTTCAAGTTCGAAATTCATATTACATATTGTAACTCTTTTAAAAGCATGATTCAGTGATACAATACTTATTCGATTGTATACTCTTGAGATTTATTATTCAAGTTGAATATCGATGTTATTGTTGAACCTTATAGGACTAGTGAACCCTTATCGATTCGACTAGTCCATAGTTGATGAACGTTCTAAATTCCAAAATACTTATTGAGCTTATCCAAACCAAACTTCCTTTGGTGCGGACTCTGATGTCAAAACTGAGATGAACAACCCTGTAAAAGGGGATTATTTACGCTTTAGCGTTGAGATATTGTGCACAATATGGTACTAAGGGCTGATCCCCCTAAGTACGAGAAGTAGAGTCCATAGTCTTATGACTGTTAAAGGTTTTAAGTATAAACACTTTACAACCTAGGACATAGTTCAAGGTCTTATGACCCTCAGATGATATTTTGATTCCTGTTATTTATCCTCGAGTCAAAAGTTGAGTTTCTTTATTCAGATGTCCTTGATTCACTCGCATGTTATTATATTGTTGTCATATTATTATACTTGTGGGCAATCGTGCTCACTCTTGCGTAATAATAACATTGCAGTTAAGAACGAAAGGTCCAACGAGCCTTCTACTAGCAAAGGCAAGGGCAAGGTCAACAAGTGATGAAGACTTGTTGTTTATTTTATGTGTTTATGTTTCAGACTTATGTTAAAGTTGTGTAAAACTTATTTAATTAGTTATATTTCCGCATTTGATATTTAAGGTTAAGTACGACCTGGGATTGATGTATTTCTTTTCAGATGTTGTAACCCCATAAGGGGAGGATTATTTCTATTTATTTCATGGTTTGCATTTACTATGGGTAGATAGATAGATGATATTTGTACAGTGAACACCAAGTCCCGTGGAAATTGAAGTACCCGGATTTGGGGGTGTCACATCCGTTATGTAAATTATTAATTTAAAACGATAAATAAGAAGTTATGGAATCATACCCTTGTAGAACGAAGCTTCCACAGGTACGAGTTCAACTCCTTGTTCTTCATGATCTCCTTGAATTTTCGGGTTAGATTCTTTTCTTTGATCAACGTTAGCCACCCAAGTGTTTGGCCTCTAGAGGTGATCCACCAAGGAAGAGAAATTATCAAGAAGGAGGATGGTTGGCTTAGTTTTTCTATCTTCTATGGAAAAAGAGTACTCTCTAATAATTAAAATTGTATCATCTGATATCTATTATAAGACCCCTCTTATATAGATATTGGTCAACCCTTCTAATCCTATTAGACATGGGATTTCATTTTATTAATTAAACTCCTTTAATTAATTTAGGCTTTCCACCACACTGAGAATAATTAATTAAATTAATTTGTCTCCTAATCTTATTAGGAATAAATGAGAGTACTAATATTAAATTAATTACTAAACTCCTTTATAAATTAAAATAATAATAATTGTAATAATATTAATAAGACTCCTCTTATTAATTTATATTTAATATTTCCAAAATATTAAATATTAAATATTAAGCTATTTAATTTATTCTATCATCATAGATTAAATTAATTACACTTAATGTATTATTACGATTATGCCATTACCTTCTTAAATAATTATTCTTCCTTTTATGGTGTGACCCTTTAGGTTCTCCATATTAAACCGGTTGTGAATAAATCAATTAGAACAATTCTAATCTTATTTAAATAAATAAATTAAACTAATAATTTATTTAAATAAATAATATTTATTCTACAATAGGGATAAGCCTCCCTAGCGATCAACAACTTTTCAGATAATATAGATTTCAACATTAATCATAAAAGAACTTTTGAGTAAATAGTTACCGTACAATTCAATCCTTCCACCATACAATGTTCCAATTAAATATAAGACATGGATTTACTGTCAAGTCTTATTTTATTTAATCATATGTATTTCCATTAGAAAATGCACAACTCCGAATAATGCAAATTAGAAACCTCTTTCTAATTTCATTCCACCTTGGCCAAGGATTCCTCATTTGACGAATCACATAGTACATATCTCCTCTTTTACTAGAGGTGGTAGATTCTTTATTGATTATTCATTATCTCCATATCTAACTCATTATACCCGCGCATACCCTATATATGCCTTAAAAGGCCTTAAGGAATAAGTCAAAGTATAATTTGTTACATACAAGATACTATGATGATCTCAAGTCCAAGGATCACTTGTACTACTATCACATTAGGAATTCCTATTGACAGGCTAGTAAAACTCCATTAGGTATTCCATAGCGAGTCACGTTCAGTGAACTTATTCTCCAATAAGCACCTACATACTTGCTTTAGTGTCTCCACACAAATGATCATGAGATCAATCATCCTTATCCAATGAACAAGCAACATACGTACCAATCTATCTTGATTTACTAATCCCCTTTTTAGTAATCCCACGATTGGGAACTATTTTAGTTTTAGAGCTTTCTAAGAATTTAGATCTCATTAGCATGATCATCATCATGATTTTAAAAGCATTGCTTAAAACTATGGGTTATTTATATATTATAAAAACAGCACCATGTAGATAATTAAATGCCTTTAATAAATGAATATTTTTATTAATAAATAAATAAGATTATCTCCAAAGTATATGCTTTATCATCATACATGATTGGCTTGTATGCATCCTACTTTCAGATCTAGCCTCTAGACTTGATTTACAACAATATATGCAATAAATAACTGATAGGATCTATAGATCTACCACGTACACCATAATATTTGTATAAAATAACAAGATCTAGCTAGATTCAAGCAATATGTAACATAAATATAGTATATTGAACAATATTTACAAAGAAAGTGGCTAAAATAAGCATTTTTCACATTGGGGGACGCGTGAACAAGCTTTTTATGGCTTGGGATCACTCTATGTCACTCAAGACACTCAAAGTATACAAGATATGAGATTAAACAACTCAAATACGATGAAATATGTGAAGATTTGAGCCTTTCTCTCTCTAAAATTTCTTTCCCTCTCTAACTTGTTCTTCTCCTTTTTTGTTTATGAGCTATTGGCTGCTAATATAGGGCCCCAGGGGCAGTCGCAGGTGTACCTGCGGCTAGGCCCCATGGGTTCGGTTGGCTCGAAGTACGTGCCTTAAATCTCAGTTTGGTGAAAGTTGAGCTTCTGGCTGCGAAATAAGGTCGAGCCTGATGAAATTGGATTCCGGGAAGATGATGTAGTAAGCTGAAAGGTATCTTCCAGTTCCCAAGGGGCTTTAATCGACTTATCTTGATAGCACGCAGTTCAATGATTGTTGCGGTGACTCCTTATGGCCACTTTCTTAGCTTTGCGATCCTCGTTCGGTTCGCGTCGTGTCTGGGCGTCGTTGGCACTTTGATTTCTCCACGGGGTTGGCTCCGGGGTGAAAATATACTTTTGCCCTACCTCGGGGTTGTCTCTGAATTAAAATTACGCTTTTACCCTCTTGAAAGGTTAGTCCAAGGAAAACGGAATTTCTAGTGGCTAAATATGCCCCTCTTTGTCATGTTTATGCAATGCAATGGAAAGGAACACGACAAAGATTACTAGACACGAAGATACATGATAAGGTATATCTAATGATGCAATGTCATGTGTAAAGTATGTAATGAAATATATGATTCAGATTTAAAAAGGGTTATTCCTACCTTCTAGGGAAGATAAGGATTATGAGAATGTTGTCAGGCACTATTGACACCTTTGTTGGGTTGTATCTAATGGATTCAACATCGGGGTTTTAGACAATACCTTCACTGGGGTTAATACCAGTGGATTCTATATCAGGGTTGAGCTAATACCTTCACTGGAGTTAATGCCAGTGAATTTTATATCAGGGTTGAGCCGATACCTTCATCGGGGTTAATGCCGATGGATTCTATATCGGGGTTTAGCCGATACCATCACCGGGGTTAATGCCGATGGATTCTATATCAGGGTTGAGTCGATACCGTCACCGAGGTAAATGCCGGTGGATTCTATATCAAGGTTGAGCCGATACCGTCACCAGGGTTAATGCCGATGGATTCTATATCATGGTTGAGCCGATACCGTCACCGGGGTTAATGCCGATGGATTCTATCATGGTTGAGTCGATACCTTCACCGGGGTTAATGCCGATGGATTCTGTATCAAGGTTGAGCCGATACAGTTATCGGGGTTAATGTCGATGGATTCTATATAAGGATTGAGTCGATACCGTCATCGGGGTTAATGCTGATGGATTCTATATCAGGGTTGAGTCGATACCGTCATCGGGGTAAATGCCGGTGGATTCTATATCAGGGTTGAGCTGATACCGTCATCGGGGTTAATGCCGATGAATTATATATCGGGGTTGAGCCGATACCGTCACCGGGGTTAATGTCGATGAATTCTATATCAGGGTTGAGCCGATACCGTTACCGGGGTTAATGCCGATGGATTCTATATCAGGGTTAATACCGATGGATTCTATAATGGATTATTGATAATGTGATTTGGAAACATTCCTGGTTTCCCGTAGTTCCACGACAGGGTTTTTGATTCTCCCTGGTTTTGTCCCTTTTCGGAGGTTTTACAGGGCTTTTGAGTCTTAAAAATCACCCAGAAAGGCACCTTTCTTCGCGACTACTTCGTTTCAGACCCGTAAAAATGCATTTCGAATTGTATTTTTTCAAACAGGGAGCTGCTTGGCCCACTTAGGGCAGCCACAAGTACACCTGCGGATTGAGCAGGTGTGCCTGAGGCTAGTCGTGTTTTGCCTTATACCCCCGGGCAAGCTCTTTTTCGCTTATTCGATTCGAGTTTTCTTTCGTTCTCTTTGTAGAATCCGACCCTTCTTCTCAAATCTACTAAAATCGGGCTTGATTTTGGGTATTCTGCCACCGTACGTTCATTCTACGCACTACATGTAGCGTATACATCCAACCTTTTCGCATTTTAACCGGTGTTTTACTATACTTTCTTCATTAAACGCAATATATTGAACATGCATGCATAGATAACTTGATAGACATGTTATGATACAATGCATGCTTTCGTATCATCATATGGATCGTATGAATGCTGTATAATTCGCTTTGATAGTTAATCTAGACATGTATTCTGATAATGAATTAGAAAAATTATTTAAATTGCTATTTAACTGCTTGGCTGTGATGATGTACCCTCATAGGGTGGTTTAATACGTGCTTACGTGCACGTGGATAGTCCATTTTATAAAGGAAACTCTGGCAAAAAAAATTCATGAGTTAATTGACAGGATCCTATATGCATGCTTAGCTATGCTAGGATATTTATGTAAAAATGATGTACGCATCTATTTGAGACACGTGTAGGACATGCATGATGTTATGACCAAAATTAAATTCCTAGGAGTCTATTGTCTCTAGGTTATCGCAATTGCATATTATTATAAAATGAGGATAGAGACTTACCTTATCTTATTCTGATTCTCGTGAACTCGTTGCCCAGGCATGGAGTCAGACAGACCTAGCAGCTTTGGTTCCCGAAGGGCCTCATCAGGAGTTCTCCCTCAGAGGCGCGCTTCAGATATTCCTATTCCACAGATTGCCCGTCAGGTTAATCGATTGACAAAGTCAGTACACCGTCCTCTTAATGAGGATATGGGTGAGATGCCTGAGGGGGTTGATGTCCCTGAGCCTGAGATTCGTCTTCTGGCTGTTCCCAGATTTCTTCCTGGTATCCAGGTATCTATTCCTGATCTGTTGGGCACTGGTCTAAGCCGTCATCAGTCCGCTTAGTTGCAGGCGAATGAGGTACTGAAGGTTTTTATATTGATTTGCTTTAATTCTCCATTTTTGCCAACAATCAGGTTTTAAACTTGATGTCGTGCAGGTTTCAGAGAGTACCCAGCCCAGGGGTAATAGTGTTGGGTTTGTATGTTACATATACATGTAATCAAATTACACAATAAGGGCGGAAGCGCGATAAATTAGGTTTTAAATTTTTTTATTCAAACCCTCACCATGATTATGCTTTGTGCTCAAGTATCAATCAATAGAAAGAGAAGGATAAATCAGAATCATACCCTTGTATAAACTAGCTTCCACAGGTACGAGTTCAACTCCTTGCTCTTTGTGATATCCTTGAATCTCCTGGATTGGCTCTTTGCTTTGATCAACGTTAGCCACCCAAGTGTTTGGCCTCTAGAGGTGATCCACCAAGGAAGAGGAATTGCTCAAGGAGGGTGATTGGCTAAACCCTTGTTTTCTATTCTCTGTAGAAAAAGAAGTACTCTCCAACAATTGGAATTACGTCTACTGATATCTAATATAAGATTCCTCTTATATAGATATTAGTCAACCTTTTTAATCTAATTAGAAATTGGGTTTCATTTAATTAATTAATTAAACTCTTTTAATTAATTAGGCTTCCCAACATATTGAGATTAATTAATTAAACTCCTTTAATAAATTTGCCTCCTAATCTCATTAGGAATATTTGAGAGTACTAATATGAAATTAATTCCTAAACTCATTTAGAAATTAAAATAATAATAATTGTAATAATATTAATAAGACTCCTCTCATTAATTTATATTTAATATTTTTAAAATATTAAATAATAAACATTAATCTATTTAATTTATTCTATCACCATAGATTAAATTAATTACACTTAACATATTATTATGATTATATCATTTCCTTCTTAAATAATTATTCTTTCTTTTATAGTGTGACCCTTTAGGTTCTCCATATTAAATTGGTTGTGAATAAATCAATTAGAATAATTCTAGTCTTATTTAAATAAATAAATTAAAAACATAATCTATTTAATAAATAATATTTATTTTACAATAGGGATAAGTCTCCCTAGCGTTCAACGATTTTTCAGATAATATAGATTTCAACATTAATCATAAAAAAACTTGTGAGTTAATAGTTACCGTACAATTTACTCTTTCCACCATACAATGTCCCAATTAAATATAAGACATGAAATTACTGTCAAGACTTATTTTATTTAATTATATGTATTTCAATTAAAAAATGCTCAACTCCAAATAATGAAAATTAGAAATTTCTTTCTAATTTCATTCTGCCTTGGCCAAGGATTACTGGGTTGTCATTTAACGAATCACATAGGAAATATCTATTCTTTTACTAGAGGTGGTAGATTCTTTATTGATCATTCATTATCTCCATATGTAACTCATTATACCCAAGCATACCCTTTGATATACCCTGAGGGTCTTAAGGAATAAGTCAAAGTATAATTCATTACACACAAGATATTATGATAATCTCAAGTCCAAGGATCACTTGTACTACTATCACATTAGAAATTCCTATTGACAGGCAAGTAAAACTCCATTAGGTATTTCATAGCGAGTCACGTTTAGTGAATATATTCTCCAATAAGCACCTACATACTTGCTTTAGTGTCTCCACACAAATGATAATGAGATCGATCATCCTCATCCAATGAGCAAGCAACCTATGTATCAATCTATCTAGATTTACTAATCCTTTTTTAGTAATCCCATGATTGGGAACTATTTTTGTTTTAAGCTTTCTAAGAATTTAGATCTCATTGGCATGATCAACATCATGATTCTAAAAATATTGCTTAAAACTATGGGTTATTTACATATTATAAAAATAACATCATGTAGATAATTAAATGCCTTTAATAAATGAATACTTTTATTAATAAATAAATAAGATCGTTTACAAAGTATATGCTTTATCATCATACATGATTGGCTTGTATGCATACTACTTTAAATCTACCACTTTCACTAAAGCCAATCTACATGGTATCTCATACCAATCTTCTCTAAGTGACGATCAAACTGCTGTTGTGTTAAAGCTTTAGTAAATGGATCTGTAATGTTGTTTTGAGAGTCTACACGCTCCAAGGTGACGTCTCCTCTTTCAATGATTTCCTTGATCAAGTGAAATTGCCGCAACACGTGTTTGGATTTCTGATGAGACCTGGGTTCCTTAGCTTGTGCAACCGCTCCGATGTTGTCACAGTATAAGGGGACTGCTCCTCCAATGCTAGGAACCACACCAAGTTTTGTTATGAACTTCTTCATCCAAACAACTTCCTTTGCAGCTTCACTTGCTTCTATATACTCTGCCTCTGTCACTGAATCAGCAGCTGTTTGCTGCTTAGAACTCGTCCAACTCACTGCGCCTCCGTTCAAGGTAAATACATACCCCGGAACAGATTTACTGTCATCTTGGTCTGTTTGAAAAGTTGATTACGTGAAGCCCTCGAGTTTTAATTCAGACACACCGTAGACAAGAAATACATCCTTAGTCCTTCGTAAGTACTTTAGGATATTTTTCAGTGCCTTCCAGTGCTCTTCTCTTGTATTCGACTAATATCTGCTCGTACTAAATGTATGAGCGACATCCATTCTAGTACATATCATACCGTATATGATATATTCTATTGCTAAAGCATAAGGGATCTTACTCATACGGTCTCTCTGCTCAGGTGTCTTTGGGGCTTAATTCTTGGAGAGATTTATTCTATGGCTCATCGTCATGAGACCTCTTTTGGAATCTTCTATGCTAAACCTCTTTAGCATCGTGTCAATGTACGTTCCTTGGGATAAGCTAAGCATCCTTTTAGATCTATCTCTATAGATCTTTATCCCCATAATATAGGATACAAGGAATGAAATAGCGCTCCCGCTAACCTTCTTGTACACACATGGTTCATCCTCATTTTTGATAAAATCAAACTTTTTAATTATCTCATCAAAACGGATGTTCCATCTATGAGAAGCTTGCTTTAATCCATAAATGGATCGTTACAGATTACAGACTTGATTTGTAACCTTTGAAACAAATCTCTCTGGCTGTGTCATATACATTTCCTCCTCAAGTTTCAGATTGAGGAAGGCCATTTTCACGTCCATCTGCCAAATCTCATAGTCGTAATAAGCTGCGATCGCAAGTAAAATCCGTATGGACTTGAGCATTGGTACCGGTGAGAAGGTTTCATCATAGTCAACTCCTTGTCTTTGTTTAAAACCTTTTGCAACCAGTCGGGCCTTATAGGTCTCTACCTTGCCGTCCACTCCAGTCTTTCTTTTAAAGACCCATTTACACCCAATAGGCTTAATGCCTTCAGGTGGTGAAACCAAAGCCCATACTTGATTCTCATCCATGAAGTCCATCTCGGATTTCATGGCTTCAAGTCATTTCCCTGAGTCTTTATTACTCATAGCCTGTTCGTAATTTAATAGATCATCATCATTCATGACGTGTACCTAATCGTCATCCTCTATGACGAATCCATACCTATCAGGTATCTTCGGTACTCTTCCAGATTTACGAACAAGGTGTTGTGCAGAAGGTGTCTCTACTTGGACAGGTTTATCCACTTGATCTGTAGTGGTTTGTGGTTCTTGAATTTCTTCAAGATCTATTTTTCTCCCACTAGCCCATTCAAGAATAAATTTATTTTCCAAGAAGGCAGCGCATTTCGCAACAAACACCTTTTGCTCAGTAGGATTGTAGAAATAATATCCCAAACTTTCTTTAGGATATCCCACAAACGTGCACTTATCAGATCTTGTCCCAAGCTTATCATTTTGAAACTTTTTCACATAAGATGGACATCCCCAAATCTTAACATGGTTAAGGCCAGGTTTTTTCCCTGTCAACATCTCATATGGAATTTTGGGGACGGATTTCGAGGGGACCTTATTTAGTAGATATGCAGCCGCTTCTAGGGCATAACCCCAGAATGATACTGAAAGATCGGTAAAACTCATCATGGAACGAACCATGTCCAACAATGTTCGATTTCTCCTTTCAGATACTCCATTTAACTGTGGTGTACCTAGTGGAGTCCATTGTGAGATTATACCATTTTCTTTGAGACAATCGAGAAACTCACCGCTTAAGTATTCACCACCTCGATCAGATCAAAGAATCTTAATACTTTTGTCAGTTTGTTTCTCTACTTCACTTCTAAACTCTTTGAACTTTTCAAATGATTCAGATTTGTATTTCATTAAATACACATATCCATATCTTGAGTGATCATCAGTGAAAGTAATAAAATAAGAATACCCTCCTCGTGCATTCGTTGTCATAGGTCCACAAACGTCTGTGTGAACCAATGCTAACAACTCTGTAACTTTTTCTCCTTTTCCACTAAAAGGAGATTCAGTCATTTTACCCATGAGACAAGATTCACAGGTTGGATATGATTAATAATCGGATAGCTCTAAGAGCCCATCCTTATGCAACTTGGATAATTTTGTTTCATTGATATGACTGAGTCTACAGTGCCACATATAGGTATAATTAACATCATATCTTTTCTTTTTCTTAGTTTGTTCTATTTGAAGTATATTTTCATGCAAGTCAAGTATATTAAGTCCATTTCGCTGATTACCAACACCATATAAAACATTTTCTTTATAAATAGAACAACTGTTGTTCTTTATTATAATATCAAATCCATCCATATCTAATACGAAAATAGGAATACTGTTTCTAATGATATTCGGAACAAAATAACAGTTATTTATATTTAAATAAATGGACTTGCCCGTAGGCAGTGCCAAACAATAAGTGCCTACAAATAATACAGCAATCTTTGCTCTATTTCCCACTCGTAGGACAACCTCTGTGACGCCCCCAGAATAGGTCCAGTCAACCCAACCCATTCTGAGTTGCCAAATACATTGTACAGAATTCAAATACAAACTTTATATCACACGGTCGTGCAAAATACGACCAAACAACTGTGAGTGTCAATACAAATCGTATATAATACGAAATATCAACATTCAAATTCATTCTTTATTTATTACAATTATTATCCCACTATTTTACAAAAATAGCGAGGACTACTACTGCTCTAACTCGGACCATCACTCTGTCCCCCGACTAGTTCCCGCAATATTCTCATTTCCTGAAGATGACAACAGATGAAAAGGGTGAGCTCAACTAGCCCAGTAAAGAATATTACGACTAAGATAATGGAAAATAAATTATCGTTAGCCTTCAATAAATCAGATAAAATATTATTGACAACAAGTTTTAGATCAATATTCGCAGCGGAAATAACCGTTCATCATCAATATTTTATCCCTGTAACATCAATCAATATACATCTCAAATCAAATATTCATCTTTGCACTACAAGCCAAAGATATTCATTTGTATCATCAGTGGTCATGTTCATCTCAACACCTGTCATCTTTGCACTACGACCAAAGATATTCATCAGGTAATCATTCATCTTTGCTCTACAGGCCAAAGATATTCAGTTATATCACCACTTAGGACTGAGGATGATAAAAAATAATATAAATAACGAATCCAGTGAAATAAAGGATAAAGATTAAGGATTCGTATTTTAGTTTATTCAAGTTCAAGAATATTCCATGATAATACTTTGTGGAGCAAAATTCAAGAATGAAGCTCAAAACTTAGATCCAATTAAAGATAGTATCCATAATAGACAATTTGGACAAATAGAAGAAAATTTAGTTTTTTTGTGAATAGTGCCGTATACGTGAATAGTGTCGTATACGTGAATAGTAACTCCGACGGAAAAAAATAAGAATTTCATAATAAAATCCATACCAATATTTTGGTATAATGATATTGAAAAGAATAACATCATTTACGAAAGAAAATACCATCCTTTATCTCAAAAGAATAGTACTTCTGACTAGAATATCGGATATAATACCGAAGAAAACTCGCACTGAATAGTAATGCTCAAAGTATCTAAATACTCACAAAAATACGCTCGATATTATAGAGATAGAAAACTTCAAATTCTGGTGTGATTTTCAATTCTAATCTAAGCACCCTATTTATAGGAAAAGCTTAGGATGCCAAAGTAGACTAAATTAATAAAATAATATTTTTTTTAAAATTTTTTCGCCGCCTGGCTGCTAAGAAATCAGAATTTTTTCACAACAACCAAAAGTGGGGCCCACCATTTTATTTAAAAAATATTTATTTTTTGAAACTTCAATAATTCATAATAAATAGCCCTTTTGTCAGAAAAAATACAAATTCTATGTCCTTTCCATAGGAAATTTAATTCTCTACAACTTTGTACAAGAAAGTTTTTCCAAATTCCAAACATAAATTATCTGAAATCCACAAACGGATGATTTTTCACACTAAAATACTCATCAGCACTAATTTCTTCTCTTATATCCACAAAATAAATATTTTTTTATCATATAAATCAATAATTAATTATTCACAAATAATATTACAGAACTACAATATTGACAACCAGGTCGTTCCCATGAAAGAGGGGGCCTTCCGATAAGGAATTCTCCTTACTGGCGCACAATTAAATAACCCCTCCTAGACAGAACTTCCTTAGACATTGTCAATAATGCTATCTAATAATATTATTCAAATAATATGAATTATTGAGTTGATAATGTGAAATACTGTGCAGTGACAATTATTGAATCAATAATACAAAATATCAACTGTAGCAATTATTGAATCAATCATATAAAATAGCAACGTAGCAATTATTGAGTCAATAAAATATCCATGTAACAATTATTGAGTCAATAATATAAAATATTGAACAGTAATTACTGTAACAATAATTGAGTAAGTGCCTTCTCACGTAAGAATCAATAATTAGAAATACTGTGCAATACCGTGTGCTACTGTGCAACACCGCGTATCACTGTATTTTAACCACCGGGTATTTCAACAGTACTAACGGTAATAACTACGCCGTTATTTATAAAAAGGATATTTCTGTCGCTTTCTATATTCGACAGTTATTCCGTTGTGGGTCCCACAAATAGCTGCGCCGTCGTACGAATATTCCCCGACAACAAGAATATTCTACGACCAAACGAATATTCCCCGACAACAAGAATATTTTATAACCACTTGCTCATTTTAAAATATTTGCACATTTCACCCATAACTTTTCACATTTATCAAAACAACACCTTACTGTTTCGAAATAATATATAAAGAAAATTAAATCTTTATTAATAAAAGTTGGGGTCTTACAACCTCCCCTCCTTATGAAATTTCGTCTTCGAAATTGACGTACGTACCTGGTATGTCGAAAAGGTGAGGATACCTCGCTTTCATTTTCGATTCCAACTCCCAGGTCATTTCCTCAATAGCTTGGTTTCTCCACAAAACTTTAACTTGAGGTATAATTTTCGAGCGTAGGACATGCTCCTTCCTATCCAAGATCTTGACAGGTACCTCCTCATACGTTAAATCTTCAGCTATCTCGTTCGGTTCTAACTCAATAATGCGATTTGGATCTTTCACATATTTACGAAGCACGGATATGTGAAAAATATTATGAACACGAGACATGCTTAGAGGTAAAGCGAGTCTATAGGCCACATTTTCTACTCGGTCAAGGATCTCAAATGGACCAATGAATCGTGGATTGAGCTTTCCTCTCTTCCCAAATCTCGTAACTCCTTTCCACGGAGCAACACGTAATAACACATGGTCTCCAACATTAAATTCCACTTCCTTTCGATGAAGATCCGCATAACTCTTTTGTCGATCTTGTGCTGTTTGTATACGTTGTCGAATCATTTGGATCTTTTCTGTAGTCATACGTACTAACTCCGGTCCCAACAATGTTGTTTCACCCACCTCGTTCCAACATACTGGAGAAATACACTTTCTCCCATACAACGCTTCAAATGGAGCTACGCCTATACTTGCTTGATAACTGTTATTATAGGAGAATTCCACCAATGGTAAGTACTTATCCCAACTCCCTTTGAAGTCTAGAACACAAAGTCTCAATAGATCTTCAAGAGTTTGAATAGTCCTTTCTGATTGTCCGTCCGTTTGAGGATGATAAGCGAGCTGAATCGTAAATCCGTGCCCATAGCTTTCTGCAAACTGATCCAAAATCGTGAAGTAAATCTGGGGTCACGATCCGAAACTATGGATACTGGCATGCCATGCAATCTCACAATCTCATTCACGTACATATGAGCAAGACATTCAAGGGAATAAGTCTCTCGTATCAGCAAGAAATGAGCAGACTTGGTTAACCTATCAACAATAACCCAAATTGCATCTATGCCTTGAGAAACCTTGGGAAGACCCGCAACGAAATCCATCGAATATGCTCCCACTTCCATTTTGGAATCTCCAGTGGTTGCAATGGACCCTTCGGTACTTGATGCTCCGCCTTTACACGTTGACAAGTCAAACATCTCAAAATAAACTCTACGAACCTCTGATAATAACCAGCTAAGCCCAGAAAGCTTCGTACTTCGATCACCGACTTAGGTTGCTCCCAACTTTGTATTGCTTCAATCTTCGCCGGGTCAACAGATACTCCACGTTTTGATACCACGTGTCCAAGGAATGCTACTTCCTCAAGCCAGAACTCGCATTTCTTCAGCTTGGCATATAGCTTGTTCTCACGAAGCTTTTGAAGTACCAGCTTCAAGTGGTGCTCATGATCTTCACGGCTTTTAGAATAGATGAGGATGTCATCAATAAAGACAATAACGAACTGATCCAAATACTCCTTGAATACACGCTTCATCATATCCATGATAGCAGTAGGAGCATTAGTCAATCCAAAAGACATGACTAAGAACTCATTAATGCCCGTACCGAGTTCTGGAGGCATTCTTCGGAATATCCTCAGTTTTAATCTTCAGCTGATGATATCCAGAACGAAGATCGATCTTTGAAAAGAATTATGCTCCTTGCAACTGGTCGAACAGGTCATCAATACGAGGTAGCGGATACCTATTCTTGATGGTGACATGGTTCAACTCCCAATAGTCAATACAAAGTCGTATACTCCCGTCTTTCTTCTTTACGAATAAAACAGGAGCACCCCAAGGAGACGTACTAGGACGAATAAAACCGATGTCTAACAATTCCTGTAATTGGACCTTTAACTCCTGAAGTTCAATAAGAGCCATTCGATATGGGGTTTTAGAAATAGGTTTTGTACCGGGTTCATGGTCAATAATGAATTCAACTTCACATTCTGGGGGTAGACCGGGAAGTTCTTCGGGAAATACATCAGGAAACTCCTTAACAACGAAAATATCATTCAAACTTAATGTATTATGGTTTAGATCAGTGACATGAGCTAAGAAAGCTTGACATCCGTTTTTCAATAAACGAATAGCCTTGTGATTTGAAATGATATTGACTGATTTTAGTGGTTTGGTGGTTTGGATTCGCAAAACAGGTTGATTAGGAATATAAAAAATAACAACCTTATGAAAACAATCAATTTTGGCATGGTAAGTGGTTAACCAGTCAATTCCTAAAATCACGTCAAATGCAAGTATTTTCAAAGATATAAGATCAACAGGTAAGGTAAGGGTACCAATCTGAATCAAGCAATATTTGTAAACTGTAGATGTAACGAAGGTTTCTCCCAACGGAGTTTCAATAGATAAGTCAAAGTCTAATTTATCAGAAGTTAAGTTCAAACGTTGAGCACAAGCAGGCGAAATAAAGGAATGGGTAGCACCGGTATCTAACAAGGTGTAAACTTCGCAAGAGTTTATGATTAGCTTACCCGTAATCACCTCGTGTGGGTTCCTCGCATTTTGGACTGTTACGACAAACGCTCTTCCAGGAGTCACCGACTTTGACTTGTCCGAAACCGCCTTTGGAATCACCACCCCCGTTGGATTTGGTTTCTCAATAGGATAATCTCGAGCTATATGTCCTTCTTTTTCACAGTTATAGCATGCTTTGAATTGTTGTGGGCAGTTTGGGCTGATGTGTCCATCTTTCCCGCATTTATAGCATACGACCGGTGGTCGTTCTCTTCCCCTAGAAACAGTTGATGCTAGTGCTGATGTTGACGTCTTCACGTTCTCATTGTTGTACCTTCTCTTCTTGAAATCTCCTCCCGATTCGCTTTTTTTACTATCATGGCCACGATTACCACCGGAGTGGTTACCGCTTCTGTCATACTTTCCTCCTCGCTGGTTGTCATTGCTCCGATGACTGCTGCCACCAGTACGACCTTGGTTGTGGTCCCTCGGTTGAACATAATCATTATCTCGTTCTAACAACTGGGCCTTGTTCACTACATCCGAATATAGAGAAAATTTATGAGAAATGAGGTATTGACATATTTCGGGTTTCAAACCTCTTAGAAACATCCGCGTCATACGTTCCTCATTCTCCACCAAATGAGGTGCAAACCTGGACAGCTCCGCAAACTTAGCCTCATACTGGGATACCGTCATGTTATTTTGCTCGAGTCTGATAAACTCTACCTCCTTCATATGAAGAATACTTTCAGGAAAGTACTTGTCATTGAACAGTTTTTGGAACGCTTCCCAAGACATCTTGAGTGCGGCAGGTTGGGTACGCTTCACAGACTCCCACCAGTAATCTGCTTCTCCACGGAACATAAACGTGGCGAATGGAACCTTCTGTTCCTCCGTGCATCCCAAGACATCAAATATCTTGGTAATTTGTTTAATCCACGTCTCCGCCTTGATCGGATCCGGCTTCCCCAAAAACTCTGGTGGTCCAAATTCTTTGAACTGCTTGGCAGTGACAATTCGCGTGTTGTTATTATCTCCACCTGTATTTTGCACACGAGTCTCCCTCGTCTGGTTTTGCATGAACTGCAAAAAACTTTTAAACATCTCATTGTTTATCGTCTGATCAACGTTATTTTCAGGAAGAACATTGCCTTCTTGTTGTATGTTCTCCGGTTAGTGATTAAAGGTGTCTCCACGGTCTCATTCACTTCGTTGTTAACATTCTCAGCTGCCATTCTCAAATACTGCCATAAAACAAGGGTTAATTAAACAAATAACATATCACATATTAACCTTATGCTCCGACTGATCAATTAAATACCACATAAGCTTAGGTAGGACATACTAGTGAAGGATTTACTCGTCTCTCCCCTCCTAGTTCTATTCCCCGATCTCCGCCAGAGATCATATCCCTAAGCTTTGATACCAACTGTGACGACCCCAGAATAGGTCCAGTCAACCCAACCCATTCTGAGTCGCCAAATACATGGTACAAAATTCAAATACAAACTTTATATAACACGGTCGTGCAAAATACGACCACGCAACTGTGAGTGTCAATACAAATCGTATATAATACGAAATATCAACATTCAAATTCATTCTTTATTTATTACAATTATTATCCCACTATTTTATAAAAATAGCGAGGACTACTACTGCTCTAACTCGGACCATCACTCTGTCCCCCGACTAGTTCCCGCAATATTCTCATTTCCTGAAGAGGATAACAGATGAAAAGGGTGAGCTCAACTAGCCCAGTAAAGAATATTACGACTAAGATAATGGAAAATAAATTATCGTTAGCCTTCAATAAATCAGATAAAATATTATTGACAACAAGTTTTAGATTAATATTCGCAGCGAAAATAACCGTTCATCATCAATATTTTATCTCTGTAACATCAATCAATATACATCTCAAATCAAATATTCATCTTTGCACTACAGGCCAAAGATATTCATTTGTATCATCAGTGGTCATATTCATCTCAACACCTGTCATCTTTGCACTACGGCCAAAGATATTCATCAGGTAATCATTCATCTTTGCTCTACAGGCCAAAGATATTCAGTTATATCACCACTTAGGACTGAGGATGATGAAAAATAATATAAATAACGAATCCAGTGAAATAAAGGATAAGATTAAGGATTCGTATTTTAGTTTATTCAAGTTCAAGAATATTCCATAATAATATTTGTGGAGCAAAATTCAAGAATGAAGCTCAAAACTTAGATCCAATCAAAGATAGTATCCATAATAGACAATTTGGACAAATAGAAGAAAATTTAGTTTTTCCGTGAATAGTGCCGTATACGTGAATAGTGCCGTACACATGAATAGTAACTCCAACGAAAAAAAATAAAAATTTCATAATAAAATCCATGCCAATATTTTGGTATAATGATATTGAAAAGAATAACATCATTTACGAAAGAAAATAACATCCCTTATCTCAAAAGAATAGTACTTCTGACTGGAATATCGGATATAATACCGAAGAAAACTCGCACTGAATAGTAATACTCAAAGTATCTAAATACTCACAAAAATACGCTCGATATTATAGAGAGAGAAAACTTCTAATTCTGGTGTGATTTTCAATTCTAATCTAAGTACCCTATTTATAGGAAAAGCTTAGGATGCCAAAGTAGACTAAATTAATAAAATAATATTTTTTTTAAATTTTTTCCGCAGCCTGGCTGCTAAGAAATCAGATTTTTTCCATAACAACCAAAAGTGGGGCCCACCATTTTATTTAAAAATATTTATTTTTTGAAACTTCAATAATTCATAATAAATAGCCCTTTTGTCAGAAAAATACAAATTCTATGTCCTTTCCATAGGAAATTTAATTCTCTACAACTTTGTAGAAGGAAGTTTTTCCAAATTCCAAACATAAATTATCCGAAATCCACAAACGGATGATTTTTCACACTAAAATACTTATCAGCACTAATTTCTTCTCTTATATCCACAAAATAAATATTTTCTTATCATATAAATCAATAATTAATTATTCACAAATAATATTACAGAACTACAATATTGACAACTAGGTCGTTCCCAAGAAAGAGGGGGCCTTCCTGATAAGGAATTCTCCTTACTGGCGTGCAATTAAATAACCCCTCCTAGTCAGAACTTTCTTAGACATTGTCAATAATGCTATCTAATAATATTATTCAAATAATATGAATTATTGAGTTGATAATGTGAAATACTGTGCAGTGACAATTATTGAATCAATAATACAAAATATCAACTGTAGCAATTATTGAATCAATCATATAAAATAGCAACGTAGCAATTATTGAGTCAATAAAATATCCATGTAACAATTATTGAGTCAATAATATAAAATATTGAACAGTAATTACTGTAACAATAATTGAGTAAGTGCCTTCTCACGTAAGAATCAATAATTCGAAATACTGTGCAATACCGTGTGCTACTGTGCAACACCGCGTATCACTGTATTTTAACCACCGGGTATTTCACCAGTACTAACGGTAACAACTACGCCGTTATTTATAAAAAGGATATTTCTGTCGCTTTCTATATCCGACAGTTATTCCGTTGTGGGGCCCACAAATAGCTGCGCCGTCGTACGAATATTCCCCGACAACAAGAATATTCTACGACCAAACGAATATTCCCCGACAACAAGAATATTTTATAACCACTTGCTCATTTTAAAATATTTGCACATTTCACCCATGACTTTTCACATTTATCAAAACAACACCTTACTGTTTCGAAATAATATATAAAGAAAATTAAATCTTTATTCATAAAAGTTGGGGTCTTACAACCTCATCCTTGTTCAGCTTTCTGACTAGTTCTTGCAGAGTATTACATATGTGAGAACCACATCCAGTATCCAATACCTAAGTAGTATTTTGACTTTCTGAAAAATTAATTTCAATTATGAACAAACCTTGATTGGAAGTCGAAGTTTCTCCAAGTTTCTTCTCTGCCAGAAACTTCTTGCAGTTCCTCTTCCAGTGATCCGGCTCGTTGCAATGGATGCACATTCCTTTGCTAGCTGGATCAGGTTTCTTTTGTTCCTTTATGTTCACCTTGCCCTTAGCCTTCTTAGATTTCTTCTTTTCAAAATATATTTTGGGCCTCTTTCTTTTCTTGAAAGAATCCACCATTAATGTGAAGCCCCCAGAATAGGTTCAATCCAACCAACCTATTCTGGTTCGCCAAATACATGGTACAGAATCCAAATACAACTTTTATATCACACGGTCTTGCAAAATATGATCACACAACTGTGAGTGTCAATACAAATATGTAGAAAATATAAACATTCAAAATAAGTCCTTATTATAATTATTATCACACTATTTTATAAAAATAGTGAGGACTACTACTGCTCTAACTCGGACCATCACTCTGTCCCCCGACTAGTCCCTGTTACATTCTCATTTTTTGAAGAGGACAATAAATTAAAAGGGTGAGCTCAACTAGCCCAGTAAAGAATATTATGACTAAGATAATAAAGATCAATTTATCGTTAGTCTTCAACAAATCAGATAAAATATTATGGACCACAAGTTTTAGATCAACAACTGCAACGAAAATAACAATGCATCAGAAGAATTAAGTAGGAAATAATGTCTACTATCTTCTATGATTTGAAAGTCCATAATCAATATTCTATTCCTGTAACATCAATCAATATATATCTTGAATCAAATATTCATCTTTACACTACGGGCCAAAGATATTCATCAGGTAATCATTCATCTTTGCACTACAGGCCAAAGATATTCATCAAATAATCATCCATCTTTGCACTACATGCCAAAGATATTCTTTTATATTACCATTTACGATTGAAGATGATGAAAAATATTTTAAAGAACGAATCTAGTGAGATAAAGGACAAAAATTAGGGATTCGTAATTTAGTTTATCCAAGTTCAAGAATACTCCATAATAATTAATTGTGGAGCAAAATTCAAGAATGAAGATCAAAACTTGGATTCAATCAAAGATAGGAACCATAATAGCCAACTTGGACAAAGAAAAGAAAATTTAATTTTTATGTGGATAGTACTGCATTCGTGAATAGTGCCGTATACGTGAATAGTAACTCCAATATAAAAAGGTAAAAATTTTACAATAAAATTCATACCAATATTTCGGTGTCATGATATTGAAAGAAATAACATCATTTTTAAAAAAAATAACATCCCTTACCTCAAAAGAACAGTACTTCTGACTAAAATATCGGATATAATACTGAAGAAACTTGCACTGAATAGCAACACTCAAAGTATCGAAATACTCACAAAAATACGCTCGATATTATAGAGAAAGAAACTTATGATTTTGGTGTGATTTTCAAATTCTAATTCATCACCTTATTTATAATAAAATGCTTAGAACGCCAAAGCAGAAAATTTAATAAAATATTATATTTATTAAAAATCTTCCGCACACCTCCTTGACCAATTCATCAGCCCACACTAGTGGGGCCCACCATCAAAAAAACATTTTTATTTAAAAAAATATTTATAACCCCAAAAATTAATTATTCTGGAACTTCAATAATTCATAATAAATAGCCCTTTTATCAGAAAAATTCGAATCTTATGTCCATGTCATAGGAAATTTAATTCTCTATAACTTTGTAGAAGAATGTTTTTCCAAATTCCAAACATAAATTGTTCGAAATCCACATACGGGATGATTTTCCATACCTCCAATCTAACAAACTACTGATAAAACATATCAGTACTAATTCCTTCTTTTTTATCCACAAAAATAAATATTTTTTTATCATATAAATTAATAATTAATTAGTCATAAATAATATTATAAAACTACAATATTGACAACCAGATCGTTCTCAGAAAAGAGGGAGCTTTTCGATAAAGATTTCTCCTTACTAGCGCGCAATTAAGTAACCCCTCATAGACAGAACTTCCTTAGACATTGCCAATAATGTTATCTAATAATATTATTCAAATAATATGAATTATTGATCTGATAATGAAAATACTGTGCAGTGACAATTATTGAATTAACAATATTATAAAAATACTGTGCAATACCGTGTGCTACTGTGCAATAACGCGTATTACTTTACTTTACCCATCGGGTATTCCAACAGTGTTAACGAGAACTACGCCGTTATTTATAAAAAACTTATTCTTGTCGTTTTTTTCATCCTATAATTTTCCGTTATAGGACCCACAATTGGCTGCGCCGTCGTACGAATATTCCCCAACAGCAAGAATATTTCACGACCAAACGAATATTTCTCGACAACAATGAATATTTTATAACCACTTGCTTATTTAAAATATTTGCGCATTTTACCCATAACATTCCACATTATCAAATTAACCTCTGACTATTTCAAAATAATATATAGAGGAAATTTAATTTTTTATTCATAAAAGTTGGGGTCTTACAATTAAGACATGTTTTTCTTGGATGGGAAGTGACCTTCTGCAGTTTTCAACATGTTATATAATTTAAGCAAGTTGACATCTAACTTATTTATGTGGAAATTAACAACGATTTGCGAGAAGGTCTCAGGGAGTGACTGCAAGACTAAGTCTTGACTAAACTCCCCATTCATGACGAACCCAAGCTGTCCAAGGCGTTCAATTAGATTGATTACCCTTAGGACATGAGTCTCAACGGCTGTACCCTAGGACATCCGAGATCGGAAGAGCTCCTTAGATATCTCATATCTAGTAGTCCTACTTTATTCACTATACAACTCCTTGAGGTAAAGCAACATAGTAGGAGCATCCATATTTTCATGCTGACGCTGAAGTTCGTTATTCATAGATGCGAGCATGATGCATTGAACCAAAGATGCATTGAGCCAAAGATGCATCATCTTGCCACTTTACAATGGTGACAATCTCTTCCTCAAAGGCTGATTCTGGAACAGTTCCAAGTACAGGCGAATTTAGGACATAAGAAATATTTTCAGCAGTGAGAACTATTCTCAGATTCCTTAACCAGTCCGTGTAATTTGGTATGGTCAGTTTATTAACATCAAGTATGTTACGCAGTGAAATTAATGATTTCGACATTTTTAAATTTTTGCATGTGAAAAGACAATATTTTAGCAAAAATTCATTTAATTCATTTTATATATACCAAAATAAATTAGGTTTTATTTTAAATTGGTATCTCCCACTATTTTCTTCAAACTATATTACCCTCACCTATATATATTTCGGCAACATCTAATTAAAGATATGCTAGTGAGAATAAGAATCTCATTTCAAATGTATATAGCCTTGTGTGTGCACAACGACCTGTGACAACCCAAAATTTTATAAGATGTTAAATGATAAAAATAAAGGTTAAAGAATAAAATCTAGATGAGAATTAGAGGATTTATTTAAAAAAAATTAAGAAAAACTTATATGGTTTACTATTTGAAAGAGAATAGAGAAATATGGGTTACAAAATTTTAAAACCGTAGAAATGGAGTTATATGTTTTTGAAGGAATGATAAGGATAAGGTATTATGATACCTATAAATTTGACGTGAACTGAATAGTGTAAAAAATGTTATATAGATACATGTGAAAATTTTAGTAAGGAAATAAAATTTTACATGAAGAGATGCTATGAGGTTAAACGAATATGAGTATATGTATAATATATATATATATATATATATATATATATATTCATAGTAAGGTGCTATATATTTTAGCAAGAGGAATGATAAATTAAGTTAATGATATGAGAATCAAGATAAAACTATGTTAGTAATTAGCATAACTTGAATGTTGGTCTTGACTGGGAAATAAGAAGATGAATAAGTGTAAAGTTATTAGCTAATATGATTAGCAATAAAAATAGAGTAAGTTAAAACTCAAAATTTGAGTTAGAGTTAGAGATAGAATCTTGATGCACGGACTGCTCGGTTGCGTCCAGAACGTCAAGTTTAGTCAGAAAAGATAATAAACACAAAATGTATAAGGGTTGACTTTTTGGTCAAAGTCAACAGTTGACTTTTATGAAGAAAAGTCAAAATTAGAATTAGGAGTGGAATATGTGATGACTTGTGAGAATTATGTATATGATTAAATAAATATACATTATATAATGTGTATACATTTATTTTGTATATAAAGAGAATTAAGAATAAAGTTATGTAACCTAATATATATATATTAGGTATGATAATTAAATAACCTAAGGGATTATAATATGAGAAAATATTAATATTTAAAAATATATACTAACCTTAAGAGATTTATTTTATATATCTCAAATAATTAATTTTATAACCTAAGTAAAGCAAGTCTAATTGAGTTATAAAATTAAGAATTCATGAGTAAGGAATTTAATTACAAACGAGGGAAAAGGAAACCCTAACTAAATAATTAGGGTAAGATAAAATTAAAGAGTATGAATTAAGTTGATTTTATGGCCCAAAGAATTAAATAAGTAGCCCAATTATTTATTTAAGCATTGGACTTGTAGCTAATTTGATTTAAGAGTAATTAAATTATTAAACTAGTCTAATATAATATGTATAGGGAAAGTATAATGATGACACAATTTAATTAATGGTGGAAGCCCAAATCTATTTTAATTAGTAAGTAAACTAAGAAAAGTGCAAGCCCAAAGATTAATTGAGTAGCCCAATTGGTGGCCCAATTGAGTGAGGAATTATTGGATACTTAGTAAGCTAGATAAGCATTAAATGGAAAACAAATTTGGGCTAGAGAGGCCCATTCGGTTGGCCCAAGAAAAGAGAAAGGGAGATGGGGGGATGAATGTAATCATTAGCTTTTACTAACTCTTACCTACCACATTAGGTGTCAAGCTTTGATTTTAACCTTATCTTTTCACCAAACTTACGAGTAAGCTAAGTGTGCAAGCAAGCTAGACTTGATTGAGAAAGAGAGAGAGAGAGTAGGAGATAGGGAGATAATAATATCTCTTCATTTTACTAAACAACAAAAGTCTTTTATTTTTATTTTTTCTCTCATTTGGATAAGCTAGCAAGAGCAAAAGAAAGAAATTAGAGAGAGAAAAGGGGGAGAGAGTTCGGCCATGATGGAGAAGAAGAGAGGGAGAGTTCTTATGGTTTCATACTTTCCTAACCATGCTTATGAAGAAGAAGGAAAGAAAAGCTAAGGTATAACAAAATTTCTACCTATAAAGTCTAATTTCTTTTTTGGTTTGATTTGAGTTTTAATTTTTGTAAAATTATGATCTTGAGGTTAAAACCTTAGAACTATGTTTTTAATAGTATTTAATGTTTAGATCTAACCCTTTTATGGATCAAAAGTTGGATCTAAACTAAGAAATGAAATCTAGGTTTCTCAAAAGTTAGAAAACCTAATTTTTCTTAGCCTTGGTTGTGTTTAATCTTATGTTGATGATTGTTTGATGAAATAGATCATGGATCATGTTAGATCCATGAGTATATGAAGTATTAGTAGGTATTATGATGGATTATGTTGGTTAATGGGTAAGGATATGAAAGTTTTCTTAGAAATCACCAAGTATTGAAAATCAAATTTTTGTGAAAACGAAGTATGAAATTGAAACGACCATATCTCTCATTCTATTTTAAATTTTTGAGTGTGGTCAATTTTTAGAGTTAGATCTATGAGTCTTATAACCTTTTCAAGTGGAATCACTAAAAAAGGAGTTATAAATTTTCATATGGACTGTTATTAGCAAAAGGGTCAAAATCTGAAAAATTCCTTAAAGTAGGCTGCATAAAACTGCTAGGGGCATTTTCGACAACGTAATTTATTAAATAAATTCTAATCTTTTGGGTCATGAAAATGTATGAGATAAAGTATCTTGTGTCCAAAAATGAGCTCATTCTGACTTAAATTTACCGAGTTATGGTCATTTCAATATCTGGATTTTTTCGACGAAAACAGCTATAATCAGAGTTCTATAACTCCGATGGCCATGGAATTTAAACTGAAAGTTCACGTCAATACGTGTAAGATCCCGCCAAGAGTTGGGAATTTCTAGAGTTAAGAATGATGTAGCTAATTTCTTAAGCTACGAACTAGAAAAGGATTTTTCAAAAATACTTAAGAGAGTTGAAAAATTCCAAAAAAATTCTTTTTGTGTATGGAATATCTTTATATATGTTTGGCCAAAGGTTAGAAAAATAATAAGCTGATTTGGTATTTTCATGAAAAGGGTATTTCAGCTTCCTGAAATGAACAATTCAGGGTGCTGAAATGGAAACTGAAATGTTAGGAAGGGAAGACAGTTTGATTTCAGTTTGCTGAAATAGAAACTGAAAAGGTTAGAAGTGGAAGGCAGTTTAGTTTCAGCTTGCTGAAATGAGGTATTCGGTTTGCTGAAATAGTAAACAGTTAACCGAGTTGTAATAAGAACTTATATAATGAGTGAGTAAGTATTAAGTCTAAAGTAGTACAGTCGTATTCTGCAATAGTTGATATATAGTAGCTGGGCTAAACGATTCCTTCAGGGAGCGAAGGTATATACGAATTAGTAACCGATCTAACTCGCTGTGAAAACAGTGTAAACATGACGGAAACTAATTTATTAGTTGTTTGTGGAAAACCACTCGGTATATTATATTGAATACTATTAAAGACTCGCTGTGTGCTAAGTTTAGACTTGTGAATTCGTATGGTGTTAAGGTTATCTAATATTTGACTATGTGGTTAAGTGTTAGATAGTTTACTTTTAAAGTAATAGTATTATGGGATAAAGAATATTATGCTAATTGAAAGATCAATCTTAACAATGATAGGTCTTGTCAATAAAGTAATTAAATTAGATTGCGTAGCAGTAATCGACGGTACAGGCAAGTTCCCTAACTTAAACTTGAGTTATATTTTTAAAGCATGTTAGTGAATAATTATTGTTGATTATTCACATCTATACTGATTATTGATTCGCACTTAGTGCATATTGCATATGTTCATCAGGTATCAAAGGCTGATCACCTTCATTACCATAAGATTCAGTTAAAGTTATTCATAGTCCTTATTGACATTAAAAATTATTGGTTCAGTCATTTATTTATTAAAATTCTGAATTATGCTCTTTCATAATTATTATATTGTTAAAAATTTGAAAGCTCATTCTTTCTTTCAATCATGCTATATCCTAGTTGTATTTAAACTTGCTGATCAAAGTAGTTACTCACCCTTGCTATATCTTGATAACAAATTTTAGATTAAGACGAAGGCTTGAAGAAAGACAGAGGTAAAGGCAAACTACAAGAGTAGATTATTATGCATCTATAACCATTAGTTATCCGATGTAAATCATGTATGAGAACCTATTTAATTACTTAAGGTATGTATTCAGTTAAGGTTAATAGACCTTGGGAAATGTTATAGAATCATGTGAAATAAATAATTTATGTTTATATATTCCGCATTAGTTAGAAAATATGTATGAAGATGAAGTACCGTAACGTACCAGATCCGAGGTTCTGGGGACCTGAATTTGGGGGCGTCACACAACTCATAAATAAATAAATAGGTAGACAACTCTTGTCAATTACATCAACATGTAACTCCTTGTATTTTGCCTCTTAGATCATAATGGTCAAGTGTGTGCACATCCGAACTAAAATGATTTAAGTTGAGTCCAACCTAGCACTCCATATATTAAAAAAAGAAAAATATTATCCCTGTGTGTGCACAACAAAACAATATTGTTCAATTTTATTTATAAGCATCAAATGTGATTAAATTAATAACTTAAATACTTAGTACTTGCCTTGTTTGTGCACAACAAACTCATATTAAATATTTAATACTCTATTAATTTTATCATGCTAGAAGGCGACGTTCGATATTCTAAATATCTTTGAACGCTTTAGACTTAATATGATTTCTTTGAGGGGTTTGTTATTATTTATCTCATCTTGTTTAACACGCATGCACATATATATATAAAATACGCATCATTTTATTAAAACATGCGAAGCATGTTTGTATAAAATATAATATATATAATACTTAGCATGCACATATATAATACTATATTCTACCTAGATTGATTATGGACTTTTATTCTAGTTTGGTTCACAAGAGCCACCATGTGAACCAAAAGGTCAAATCTAGGTGTGCAAGAATTAAATTTAAACGTAACTATTACATTTAAACCCGGGCTCCATTATAAACGGGTCTTCATGCGCTCCTTGGTCTCCAATTTCTTCAAGAAAATTCTAACTATTTCTATTACATAAACTATTTAAACTAAATAGAAACCTTGATCATCAGTTAAGGGAAAATACACAGGAGGGAGATAGAATTTTACATCAAGAAAAATAAGAAAAGAAGAGGTACGCAGACTCCATTTAATAAAACCCATTCATTCAAGCATTCAACTAAAATAAAATCCAATCACATTGGTCAACAGTCCATAATCAACACCATTTATTATCATACATATCACCATATGCATCAATAAATAAACATTCATCTTATGAATAATAAAAACATTTAATATATGTATCAATGTTATTTAATGGACAAAAGTTTGCTAAATTTTAGTTTTGAAACAAAATAAACTCTTTTATTTTAATCAAAAACCAAATCCAAATAAAACTCCTTTAATTTTTTAGCAATCTAAAATTATATTTTAGATAAAATAAACATCTTTATTTTAAACTTTTTTTAATTAAATAAACCATTATTTTAATTATACAAAAGTCTGTTGAACTGGGACGCGGCGCGACCGCGCTATTGGCTGGATCCTGTTTTGCAGACGGCGCGCCCGTGTCCATAATGAACTGGGACGCTGTGCGGCCGCGCTGTTCGTCGCAGAATCTGCAAAAATTGATTTTTGTCCAGAAAATTGATCCAATCTCACATCAATTCATACTTGAAATCATAAAATTGATAATTTGCACGAAGTTAGGCTATGATACCACTGTTGGGTTTGTATATTACGCATACATGCAATCAAATTACACAATAAGGGCGGAAGCGCGATAAATTAGGTTTTAAATTTTTTTATTCAAACCCTCACCATGATCATGCTTTGTGCTCAATTATCAATCAATAGAAAGAGAAGGATAAATCAGAATCATACCCTTGTAGAAACTAGCTTCCACAGGTACGAGTTCAACTCCTTGCTCTTCGTGATCTCCTTGAATCTCTTGGATTGGCTCCTTCCTTTGATCAACGTTAGCCACCCAAGTGTTTGGACTCTAGAGGTGATCCACCAAGGAAGAGAAATTGCTCAAGAAGGAGGGTGGTTGGCTAAACCTTTGTTTTCTATTCTCTATATAAAAATAAGTACTATCCAACCATTGGAATTACGTCTACTTATATCTAATATAAGACTCCTCTTATATAGATATTAGTCAACCCTTCTAATCTAATTAGAAAATGGGTTTCATTTAATTAATTAATTAAACTCTTTTAATTAATTAGGCTTCCCAACATATTGGGATTAATTAATTAAACTCTTTTAATTAATTTGCCTCCTAGTCTCATTAGGAATATTTGAGAGTACAAATATTAAATTAATTCCTAAACTCCTTTAGAAATTAAAATAATAATAATTGTAATAATATTAATAAGACTCCTCTTATTAATTTATATTTAATATTTCTAAAATATTAAATAATAAACATTAAGCTATTTAATTTATTTATTACCATAGATTAAATTAATTACACTTAACATATTATTACAATTATTCCATTACCTTCTTAAATAATTATTTTTCCTTTTATGGTGTGACCCTTTAGGTTCTCCATATTAAACCAGTTGTGAATAAATCAATTAGAAAAATTCTAATCTTATTTAAATAATTAAATTAAACTAATAATCTATTTAAATAAATAATATTTATTCTACAATATGGATAAGCCTCCCTAGCGATCAACGACTTTCTAGATAATATAAATTTCAATATTAATCATAAAAGACTTATGAGTTAATAGTTACCCTACAATTCAATCCTTCCACCATACAATGTCCCAATTAAATATAAGACATGAAATTACTGTCAAGTCTTATTTTATTTAATGATATGTATTTCGATTAGAAAATGCACAACTCCAAATAATGCAAATTAAAAACTCCTTTCTAATTTCATTCTGCCTTGGCCAAGGACTACTGGGTTGTCATTTAACGAATCACATAGGACATATCTCTTCTTTTACTAGAAGTGATAGATTCTTTATTGATCATTTATTATCTCTATATGTAACTCATTATACCCAAGCATACCCTTTGATATACCCTGAGGGTCTTAAGGAATAAGTCAAAGTATAATTCATTACACACAAAATATTATGATGATCTCAAGTCCAAGGATCACTTGTACTACTATCACATTAGGAATTCCTATTGATAGACAAGTAAAACTCCATTAGGTATTCCATAGCGAGTCACGTTTAGTGAACTTATTCTCCAATAAGCACATACATACTTGCTTTAGTGTCTCCACACAAGTGATCATGAGATCAATCATCCTCATCCAATGAGCAAGCAACATATGTACCAATCTATCTGAATTTACTAATCCTTTTTTTTGTATTCCCACGATTGGGAACTATTTTAGTTTTAAGCTTTCTAAGAATTTAAATCTCATTAGCATGATCAACATCATGATTCTAAAAGCATTGCTTAAAACTAGGGGTTATTTACATATTATAAAAATAGCATCATGTAAATAATTAAATGCCTTTAATAAATGAATACTTTTATTAATAAATAAATAAGATCGTTTACAAAGTATATGCTTTATCATCATATATGATTGACTTGTATGCAAACTACTTTCAAATAGGTTC
Organism: Panax stipuleanatus; assembly: GCA_020205555.1. Classification (NCBI taxonomy): domain Eukaryota; kingdom Viridiplantae; phylum Streptophyta; class Magnoliopsida; order Apiales; family Araliaceae; genus Panax; species Panax stipuleanatus. Next base: position 93,867,905 of record CM035118.1, read on the forward strand.
AGCATATTTTCTTTGTATCAGTCGCTTCACCCCGAGTATCAGGCTCGGATGGATTACTGAGGTTTTTAGGATTTCTTCACCATTGCCCCACGCCGTTGTCTATGGGTTATCTCTGAGCTTTGTCCTAGAGATGGTTCCATCAGAGTTAGTCCTTCCATCTGCTGGATTGCGAGGTCATGATGACGCCTATGGATTAGAGGTATATTACTGGTTTGCAGTTTGTTAGGGAGCGAGTACCTTTGGAGGCTCATATCACTGCCACTACTGTTCGCGCCCTTCTAGATTTTTCTTCTCGGGAGCGAGCCTTCAAGGCTCGTAGTATCCGGCCAGGCTCTCTGAGCGTGGATGCGACTTAGGGTACTCTATAGGAACCATTGCCTGATAATTTGGTGGAGAGGGATCGCATCTTACGACGTCTATTCTTGACCATTGAGGGGTTATTTCATTGCGAACAACTCCTCCACTGTTCCCTTAAGCTTGGTAGGGGCTGTTCGGGATGTAAATCGCATTAGGGACTACGACTGGGGATCTTTCACATTCGCTATCTTCCTTCATGGGATGCGACTGCGATCAGAGGGATTGACCGATGCTTGGCTCGACTTCTACCAATTTCTTTTGGTGAGTCATCTTGACTGATTTATGATTCTCTGAATCTTGATTTGCCTTTTCATGACTAATGTCGGTTTCTTTGAATTGACATTTCTGGGCTAACGAGAGGCTCCCTTGCCTCCGACCTCTCACTATTTTGGGCTTGGATACCTACCCTCGGGGTCGTAGATGACATTAGTCCACAATATTAGAGGTTCTGGTCTCTGTGGATTTCACCTATGTCCACCTCCAGCTAGAGTTGTTGTCCGCATCTGACGTAGTTTGGGTCCTCTATACTGTCGAACATTTGGCCAAGGGTTTTGAGGATGGTCTACCGTCGGGGCCAAAGTACTATCTGTCTACTCGCCGGATTCCTTTCCTGTTTAATGGAGGCTGGAGCTTTACTTTGGAGAGTGTTCCTTTTGATGTATCATCGGGGAGGTTCGTCTTCCCTTCCTACCTCCGTCTCAGTAGTTTTGGCCTTTGGCTTTGCCTGCTTCAGAGATTCCTGTGGCGGGGTATGAGGGGTTTCACCTATCAGACGACTCCATTAACTTGAATGACTTCTTCGCTTGGTGGCACCCTCGCACTATTGGGGCTCATACCAGGGCTGCCCAGTTCTTGGGAGACATGGTTCCAGGGTCCATTATGATGACCGAGTGGATCACTTTCTTTTAGGAGCCTTCTCATCAGTCCCAGATCGTAGCTTTGACTCATCAGGTGGAGAGGTTGTCGATGTATTATCGCTATTTGGTCGGGGATCCGTCATTAGCTGATACCTTTGATTCCCAAAGGCACGAGGCCGGACCATCAGGTACTAGTGGCTTTACGGATAGAGAGGGTCCCTTTGATTATCGCCCGGGTATGCAAGAGATGCCTTATCGTCAGGATATGCAGGATGTGCATTACCAGCTAAATATGCAGGGTATGTCTACTCAGGATGATCTATCTCAGGTTAATCAGTTCGATGATGATTCCAGCACCTTCCTGGAGGATATGGATATTCTTTTATAGACCTTTCTTAGACATTGGGCGTATGTGCCCCATTATCCTGTACTTTTTTATTTTTTAATTTTCACATATATCATAGGTATGACATTAATGTATATATAAAACTGATGTATTTAATTTTTTTATATATATAATGTTGTTTTTTTTTCATTTATTCATTTCATATGCTATATTATCGCTCATTACGATGCATGCTTTATATTGAAATGCTTGGATAGAGATTGACCCTTATATGATCTTTTTGACACAGTTTTTACAGATGACTTCTTCTTCCAATGCTCGCTTGGATCACATTCTGCCTAGTTGGACAGCTACTAGTTTGTGGGTTTGGCACGATAATTTGTCGAATTCTGACAGTGTTGCAGTTGGTCGCATGTTGGGCCACTCCATATCTCTGTTATCCTTTCAGGTCTAGAGGGATTTATTGACGGGATGCTCACTCATTGGATTCCAGAGCGTCATGTCTTCAGGTTTGGCTCTAATGATTTGACTCCCACTTTGGAGGAGTACGATCGCATTTCAGGTTTGTCAATAGATGGGCCCTGTGCCAGAGTGGCAGTGGGACATATGCGCCGTCAGTTCATGACTATTACCGGTTTGAGGAGGGCGGTCATCTTAGCCGAGGTTGGTGGTAGCCACATCATCTCGATTGACTTCATGATAGACCATTTTGCTTCTGTTGACATCTTCCTTGTCCGTCGGGCAGATTTTGCTATTTTCAAGGATCGATGACAGACTACACGAGTAGATGCCCTGATCATGTGCATCTTATCTTACTTGTAGATACCCTTCTATGCCGATCATATGGATGTAGGGATGTCGATGGCCGTCAGGGCTCTCAGAGATGACTTTACCATTCTTCCCCTTATCTTTAGCGGGGACTTTCATTTTAGCATCTTTCTGCAGGTCTGTCGATGATCAGGAGTTTCGTGGTAGCTCTGTTATTTTGTACATCTGGTTTATGACTCACTTAAGACCTATCGGTAGGCTCCGTCATCATGGATTCTATTTTGGTTATGGCATGGAATCGACCAATTCATTCCGTCCATCTTTATGCGTGGATGTGACGTATTGGACCGCATTTCTGGATGCCATGGAGGAGCCATTTGAGATTATCATGTATTCTTGCTATTGCTTCTTCCTGAGTTTCATCACTCATGTGGCTGATCTAGAATTTCTCCTCTTGGCCGGTTTGAGGGATGTGACCACATATCATCCTCTGGCGGTGATGGGTCAGTTTGAACAGCATCAAGATGTTCATACATTTGAGGGGACTGATGATTGTTAATTTCCTATTTGCTCAGCCACCGAGGCAGATTTGGCCTGGGTTTACATGTTTTGGTCTCATCGACAGACTGTAGAGTTCAGAGATAGCCATTCGGGCCGATTAGCAGAGTATTTAGTTTGGTTTGAGTTAGATGCAACTCCGATTATAGTTGATCAGGCCGAGGCAGGGGATTGGTCAATTGATGACGAGGAGCCAATAGAGGACCCCGTATATACTACTGAGGAGGATTTGTTTATAGGTTTGACATCAGATTTAGTAATCACAGCTTCGACTTCTGCTTCATCTTCTAGGGAAGAGTTGGATAGTTATGTGCATCTCTTGACTTTTGAGCGAGATCAGGCTCGAGCCTTGATGTTGACCGCTGTGACTGGTAGGGAGGCAGCCATTGCTGAGAGAGATGTCGCTATTATTGCTCGAGATGAGGCTATAGCCATTAGAGACACAGTCTGATCTTTTGTGGATGGGTTCACTGATCATGCTCGAGAGGCTATCCAGAGTCAGGAGGGAATTTTTAGGTCAGCGGTAGAGTTGCTGAGGCTGGTTGACACACTGGAGCAGGAGATCAAAGCTGGTCCTCTGACTGTAGATACAGCTGGGTACTTGGAGATGCTGTCTCACCTGACTACATATTTGTAGTCCTGTTTTACATTCTTGCACAGACTATGTTATTATCTTTTGTCGCATATTAGAACAGATTTTGTATTCTAAACAGTTGTATATATAAAAAGTAACAAGTTTAGATTACTTCCCTCGTTTGAGTATGTCTAGACCTGTATGCTGATTGTCGTTTCTGCTTCATGATTTATTATTTTGATATAGAGCAGCTCTTATCAACCTTGTGCAAAATCGGATAGAGCGATGCCGAGATACCGGAAGATTTTTTCAGTATGGGCCGTCGACTTTGAGGGTTTTATCTGACTATTTTTGGTTTTTTGACAGGTTTAAGGTTTGGGTTTGATATAGGGTAAAAGGGTTTGATTTTTATTTTTTGAGTGTTAGACTGCACCATAAATGGCTGCCTACGTACTCCTGTGGATGATGGGAGATTAACTCTTTCGTAGTTCAGGCTTAGCCTGAAAACTTGACTTGATAGATATTTTTATAACAAGTTCAAGTGAAAAAAGGGTCTCAGCCATATTACCGTTTCATAGAATCAGAATTGATCAATTGCGTAATTCTTCATCGTCCATCTCTTCCAACCTTATGGCTCCACTTGACAAGATTGCTTTGAAAATGAAAGGTCCTTCCTAATTCGTGGAAAACTTTCCTCTGGCTTCATCCTAGCCTAGAATGATCTTCTTCAGTACCAAATTATGCTATTTGAATACCCGGGGTCTTACTTTCTTGTTATAGGACCCAGACATTCGCTGCTGGTATAGTTACCCATGAAAGATAGTTGCGGCTCTCTTTTCATCTATAAGGGACAACTGATTGTATCGATCTTGTATCCATTGGCCCTCCTCTATCTAGGAGTCTAGAATTACTCTCAGCGATTCTAGTTTAACTTCTACGGGGAGTACCGCCTCCATACCATAGACCAATGAGTAGGGTGACGCCTCGGTCGAGGTTTGAGTCGATGTTCGGTATTCGAGCAAGGTTAAATATAACAAATCCAGCCATCCTCGGTGGTTTGCCGACATCTTCATCATTATCTTCTTGATATTCTTGTTGGTAGCTTCCACTGCGCCATTCATCTTTGGGCGATATATAACGAAATTGAGGTGCTTGATATTGAGCTTACTGCACAATTCTCTCATAATCTCATTATTTAGATTTTTGGCGTTGTCCGACACGATAACCTCAGGTTGTCCATATCGACAGATGATGTTGTTTCTGATGAAACCAACAATGACCTCTTTGGTAACTTTGGGGAAAAAGGCTGCTTCCACCCATTCAGTAAAGTATTCAATTGTGGTGAAGATGAATTTGTGACCGTTACTATCTTTAGGCTCAATGGGTCTGATCACGTCCATTCCCCACATGGAAAATGGCCATGGTGATGTCATACATTGGAGCTGGTTAGGCGGTGCATGGATCACGTAAGCATGGATTTGACATTGATAGCAGCGCCTGACGTGATCATCACAATTAGCTTTGAGGGACATCCAATAATGACCCGTCCTTATTATCTTTTTAGCAATCAGGGGCCCACTCATATGTACTCCACATACTCCACTGTGTACTTCATCTATGAGTCTTTGAGCTTGATCCTTGTCAAGGCATCTTAGAAGGCCTATGCCCAGATCTCTCTTGTAGAGGGCATCCTCGCTTAGGTAGAACTTCATTGCCATCCTCCGTACTCACTTTTTTTTCTGCTTGGGTCATTCCCTCGGGGACGGATCCATCTCGTAAATATTCTTTAATATCTTGATACCAAGATAGTCTTCTGGGAGATAATTCATTGGATATTTTCCCAACGTTGTTCCCATAAGTTGGTGCATTTTGCGCCTTGAAGATGATAACAGGTGGGTCTTTTCTCAATGACATATTGATCAATGAGGCTAATGTGGTCAATGCATCGACGAAGTCATTCCTATTCTGAGGGATATGCATAAAGGCGATATCTTCAAACTCTCCCGTTAACTTGACAATATAACAGTGGTATGGTAATATATGTAATTCCTTGGTATTGTAGGCTCCTATGGATTGCCTGATGACTAGCTCCGGATCTTCGAATACTGCCAACCTTTTGACTCCCATGGATTGAGCCAATTTTAACCCCAGGAGGCATCCTTCATATTCTGCCGTGTTGTTGGAGTTGTTGAATTATAATTTAGTTGCCACAGAGTACTGCTCCCTAGTGATAGATACAAGAACTGTCCATGCCCTGGCTCCTTCTGCATTGGTGGCGCCGTTAAAGTACAACTTCCAGAATTATCCCATGTCTTCCTTATGAGCTTGCTGTATTGCCATCACCTCATCGTCAGGGAAGTATGTCTCAAGAGGCTCATAACCTCTTGTCGGTGCTGCTGATAGATGGTCCACGATTCCCTGTCCCTTAACGGACTTTTGGGTCACATAGACGATGTCGAACTGTCAAAGGATTAGTTGCCATTTGGATAATCGACAGTTTAACATCGGTTTGTTAAAAATATACCTCAAAGGATCCATATGGGATATGAGATGGGTGGTATGGTCGTGCAGGTAATGTTGTAACCTCATAGCGGCCCAAGCCAATGCGCAACATGTCCTTTCTATCAGCGTGTATTTCTGTTCTCCACTATTGAATCACTTGCTGAAGTAATAAATGGCTCTTTCCTTGCCCGTATCATCCTTCTGCCCCAATAAACGGCCCATGGCATCAGAGTTGACTGATATATTTATGAACAACGGGACTCCCTCCCTTGGGGGTACCAGAATGGGTACTTCAATCAACCTCTTCTGAATGATGTGAAAAGCCTTCCGACAGTCTTGGTTACATTTCCCGGAGGAGTTCTTTCTCAATAACTTGAAAATCGATTCACATGTGGCTGTCAGTTGCAAGATGAATCGGCTGATAAAGTTTATCCTTCCCAAAAACCTCTGATTTCTTTCTCGATTCTCGGCTCAGGCATCTCAATGTTGACTTTTATCTTGGCTGAGTCCAACTCGATACCTTGATTGCTTACAAGGAATCCCATGAATTTACCAGATTTTGCGCCAAAGGCATACTTGACGGGGTTCAGCTTCAAATCATATTTACGAAGTCGCTCGAACAACTTCCGAAGATGGGTACGATGGTCATCTGTCTCCTTGGACTTTACAATGATATCATACACATATACTTCAATCTCTTTGTGCATCATAATTTAATCGCTTTATTGACAAGACCTATCATTGTTAAGATTGATCTTTCAATTAGCATAATATTCTTTATCCCATAATACTATTACTTTAAAAGTAAACTATCTAACACTTAACCACATAGTCAAATATTAGATAACCTTAACACCATACGAATTCACAAGTCTAAACTTAGCACACATTGAGTCTTTAATAGTATTCAATATAGTATACTGAGTGGTTTCCCACAAACAACCAACAAATTAGTTTTCGTCTCGTCTACACTGTTTTCACAGCTAGTTAGATCGGTTACTAATTCGTATATACCTCCGCTCCCTGAAAGAATCGTTTAGCCCAGCTACTATACATCAACCATTAAAGAGTACAACTGCACTACCTTAGACTTAACACTTACTCGATCACTTAATAAGTTATTAATATAACTCGGTAACTATTTACCATTTCAGCAAACCGAATACATTATTTCAGTAAGCTGAAACCAAACTGTCTTTCCTTCCTGACATTTTCAGTTTCCATTCCAGCAACCTGGATGGCCAATTCAGCAAGCTGAATCCAAACTGTATTCCCTACCTAACATTTCAGTTTTCATTTCAGCATCCTGAATTGTTCAATTTAGCAAGCTGAAATACCCTTTTTCACGAAAATACCAAATCAGCTTATTATTTTTCTATCCTTTAGCCAAACATATATACATATATTTCGTACACAAAAATAATTTTTCTGGAATTTATCAACTCCCTTTAGTATTTTTCAAAAATTCATTTCTAGTTTGAATCTTAAGAAATTAGCTACATCATGCTTAACTCCAAAAATTCCCAACTCTTGGCGAGATCTTACACGTATTAACTTGAATTTTCAGTTTAAATTTCGTTGCCATCGGTGTTATAGAACTCCGATTATAGTGATTTTTATCAAAAAAACCCAAATATTGAAATGACCATAACTCGGTCAATTTAAGTCGGAATGAGCTCATTTTTGAATAGGAGCTACTTTATATCATATATTTTCTTTTCCCAAAATATTGGAATTTATTTCATAAATTAAGTTAACAAAACTACCCCTACCAATTTTATGCAGCCTACTATTTGTCATTTTTCAGATTTTGCGTCCTTTGCTACAAACAGTCCACACAAAAATTTACAAGAAATTTTTCAGTGATTCCACTTGGATCTGTTAGAAGATTATTAGATCTAACTCTAGAAATTAATCACACTCAAAAATTCAAAATACAATGAGAGATATGGTCATTTCCATTTCATACTTTATTTTCACAAAAATCTGATTTTCAATCTTTTGTGATTTCTAAGAAAACGTCTAGATCTCTTGATTAATCAAATATTACCCATCATCAATCACCATAATACATACTAATATCTTATATACTCATGGATATACCATGATCCATGATCTATTTCATCAAATAATTACCAAACACAAGATTAAACACAATCAAGGCTAAAAATTTATGGTTTTCTACTTTTAAAAAACCTAACTCCTATTTCATACTTTAGATCTAACTTTTGATCCTCAAAAGGGTTAGATCTAAACATAAAACACTTTTAAATACATAGATCTAAGGTTTTAACCTAAAGATTTTAAATTTACTAAAATCAAAACTCAATAAAAAGGAATTAGGCTACATAGGTAGAAATTTTGTTATACCTTAGTTTCTTCTTCCTTCTTCTTCTTCCTAAGCTTGATTAGGAACTTATGAAACCAGAAAACCCTCATTCTCTCCTCTCCCTTTCATGGCTGAACTCCCTCCCTTTTCTCTCTCTTGGTTGCTTTCTTTTGTTCTTTCTTTCTTTTTCTTAGTTTAGGAAATGAAATAAAGTGAAATGATATATTTATTTTACTAAAAATAAAAAGTATAGATATATGATATATATCTATACATTATCCCACATGCTTGACACCTCTCTCTCTCTCTTCATTATGCAATTTGTTTCTTGCAAGCAACCATAAAAGTGTTGGCCAAATAAAAATAAAACACCTAGAAAAGTGGTTTACCAACTAAAGTAAATGCAATCATTACATGCACTTCTCTTTTCTATCCTTGTGCAATCCGGCCAAGTGGCCTTTCTTGGGCCCAAATTGGTTTCTTTTTAAGCTTTAATTAACTTACTTAATGTCCAACATGTCCCCTCCCACTTGGGCTAAAAGTTGAGCCACTCTTTTAATTTCTTTTGGACTTGGATTTTTCTTAGTTTACTTACTAATTAAAATAGACTTGGGCTTCCGCCATTAATTAAATTGTGTCATCATTATAGTTGCCCTATACATATAATATTGGGTTAGTTTAACAATTTAATTGCTCTTAAATCAAATTAGCTACAAGTTCAATGCTTAAATAAACAATTGGGCTACAAATTGGGTTACTTATTTAATTCTTTGGGCCATAAAATCAACTTAGTTTCATACTCTTTAATTTTATCTTACCCTAATCATTTAGTTAGGGTTCCCTTTCCCCTCCTTCGTAATTAAATTTCTTACTCATGTATCTTTAATTTCATAACTCAATTAGACTTGCTTTAATTAGGTTATAAAATTAATTAATTGAGATGTATAAAATAATTTTTTAGGGTTAGTATATATTTTTATATACTAACATTCTCTTATATTATAATCCCTTAGGTTATTTAATTACCATACCTAATATATGTATTAGGTTACATTTCTTAATTCTTAATTCTCTTTTTATATAAAATAAATGTATACACATTATATAATGTATATTTATTTAATCACGTACATAATTCACATAAGTCAAAACGTATTCCACTGGTGTATTAACTTAATAGCCCTAATTGGCTTAATGAGTTACAAACACTCACATAATCATACAAGATAATCTAATAGGTTGAGGCATATTTCATAAATCTTTTTAGATTAGGTCACTAGTATATAGTTAAAATACTAGGACAATTAAATAAAGATAACTCTTGAGGTTATTTAATTCAAATACCTAATTTATATATTAGGTCACCAAATTTCATAGGTATCGTAATACCTTATCCTTAATATTCCTTCAATTACGGGTTTAGAAATTTTTGTAACCCATATTTTCTCTATTCTCATTTAGATAGTAAACCATATAGGTTTTACTTAAAATTTTTAAATAAATCCTCAAATTCTCATCTAGATTTTATTCTTTAACCTTTATTTTAATCATTTAAGATCTTATAAAATTTTGGGTTGTCACAGATTCACCAAGAAAGAATAAGAATTCAAGAAGAAGGGTGTTTGGCTAAACCCTAGTTTTCTTCTCTCTAGAAAAGGAGTGCTATCCCAACTCTTGGAATTAAAAAGTCTAACCTTGTTCCATAATAAGACTTTCTTATTTATAGACGTAGGCAAACCCTCCTAAATAATTTAGGATTAGGGTTTCATATTAATTAATTAAACTCCTTTAATTAATTAGTCTTTTCAATCCTATTGAGAATAATTAAACACTTTTAATTAATTAGCCTCCTAATTTTATTAGGAATATATACGAGAGAGAGTATCTTATTAATTAATTTTCAAACTCCTTTAAGAATTAAATAATAATAATAATAATAAGACTCCTCTTATTAATTTATATTTAATATTTCTAAAATATTAAATAATAAATATTAAGCTATTTAATTTATTCTATCACCATAGATTAAATTAAATATACTTAACTTATTATTACGATTATGCCATTTGCTTCTTTAAGCTATCTAAGAATTTAGATCCAATTAGCATGATCATCATCATGATTCTAAAAGCATTGCTTAAAACTATTGGTTTATCACATATTATAAAAACAGCACCATGTAGATAAATAAATTCCTTTAATTAAATAATACTTTTATTAATAAATAAATAAGATTATTACAAAGTATATGCTTTATCATCAAACATGATTGGCTTGTATGCATACTACTTTCAACCTCCCACTTGCACTAAAGTCAATCGCCATGGTATCTCATACCCTTCTTCTCTAAGTGACGATCATCCTGCTGTTGGATAGCTTTAGTAAATGGATATACAATGTCATTTTTGAGAGTTCACTATCTCTATAGTGACTTCTCATCTATCAATGATTTCTTTAATCAAATGAAAGTGCTGCAACACATTTTTGGATCCAAGATGAGACTTAGGAACTATTCCTAGTTCTGTAATGAACTTTTTATCCGAAACATCAACTTGCAGCTTCATCTACAGCTATATACTTTGTCTTTATCACTAAACCAGCAACTCTTTGCTTGTTAGAACCTTTCTAATTCACTGCACCACCTTTCAAGGTAATGACTTACCTTAAAGTGGATTTGTAGTCGTCTTGGTTAGCCTGAAAACTTGAGTCTGTTTAGTCCTCTAATTTAATTCAGATCCATCATGAATCATTATTACATCCTTAGTGTCGGTTAAGTACTTTAAGATGTTTATCACTGTCTTACGGTGATCTTCTCCAGAATATGACTGATCAACATCGAGTCTCGTACATTTCATTACATACATGATAGTTACTCATGCGATCTCTCTTTTATTGAGGTCAACTTTAGAGAGATACACTCCATGGCTCATCACAATGAGACATCTTTTGGAGTTTTCCATGCTAAACTCCTTTAACATCAAATTAATATACGTTCCTTGGGTTAAGCCGAGCATCCTTTCAAATCTATCTATATAGATTTATATCCCTAATTTAGGATGTTCTACCCAAAGCATTCATGGAGGAATGTTTAGAAAACTTTATCTTTACTGATTATAGCACTGGTATGTCATTCCTTATCAGTAGTATATCAACATATAATATTTATTAATGTCATAGTGCTCCCACTGACCCTTTTGTACACACTAGGTTCATTCTCGTTTTTGATAAAATCAAACTCTTTTGATTGTGTCATCAAAATGAATGTTCCATCTTTGAGAAGCTTGCTTCAATCCATAAATGAATTGGTGTAGCTCATATACATGATTTGCTTCAACTATTAAAATAAATTCATCTGACTGTATCATACATACATTCTCCTCTAATAATATATATTTGAGGAAGGGCGTCTCCACGTCCATTTGCCAAATTTAGTAATAATAAGCTACAATCATAAGTAAAATTCTAATGGTCTTGAGCATTGCTTCAAAGATCTATTTTAGATTTTATGGTCATCTATCATTTCTCTAAGTGTCTACAACTCTTAGCCTTATCGTATATAATTGGATCATCATCCTCTATGATGCGTACCTCATCATCATCACCTATGATGAATCCATACCTCCCAGGTATCTTTGGTACTATTCTAGATTTACGATTCGGTTGTGGTACAATAGGTCTAACTAAAGGTTCCTCCTTTTGACTAATAGTGATTTGTGGTTCTTAAACTCCTTCAAGATCTATTATCATCCCACTAGCCCTTCAATGATAAACACCTTTATCTTAGAAGGCAACGTGTTTCAAAACAAACACCTTTTGCTAAGTAAGATTATAAAATATTTACCCTAAACTTACTTTAGGATGTCCCACAAATTTGTATTTGTCAAATCTTATCTCAAGCTTATCCTTTTGAAACCTTTTCACCTAAGCTGGACAACCCTTTATCTTAACATACTTAAGATTAGAAATCCTCCATGTTCATAACTCTTATAAAGTCTTGGGGATGAATTTTGAGGTTACCTTATTTTATAGATATGTAGCCGTTTCCAGGGCATTACCCTAGAAGGATACTGGAATATCGGTAAAATCTTTATGGACTGTACCATGTCCAACAAGGTATGATATTTCCTTTTAGATACAGCAATCAATTATTGTGTATCAAGAAGCGTCCATTGTGAGAAAATCATTTAAGATGATCTTAAAACTTATTGCAAAAGTATTTATTCCTCGATCCAATCGAAGAATAATAATACCTTGCCAATTAGTTTTACTTCTGAATTCTTTGAATCTTTTAAATGATTTAGACTTGTATTTCACCAAATATAAATATTCAGCTCTTTGAATGATTATCTCCTTTTTCTTTTACTAGTTTGTTCAATTTAAAATTATTTTTCATGTAAGTCAAGTATTTAAAGTCCATTCAGTAAATTGTTAATTATTTAAACTAATGGACTTGCCTATAGGCGGCGCTAAATAATAAGTTCCTGCAGTTAATGGACCAACCTGTGCTCCATTCCTACACGCAGGAAGACTTCCCCTTGTTTTGCTTTCTACTTTTTCTTAGTCCCTTCATAAATTTGTATTTATGAGAACCATAGCTGGTATCTAATACCCAAGTAGAAATTTTACTTACTGAAAGATTTATTTCAATTATGAACAAAACTGTATTTGTAACTGAAGCTTCACTAAGCTTCTTTTGGTTAGCCTCTGCAAGATACTTCTCGCCATTTCTATTTCAGTGTCCAGGCTTATTGTAGTGGAAGCAAACTCCTTTGCAATCTATATTAGTTTTATTCTTATTATCCTTTGTATTTGCTTTTCTATTTACCTTCTTTTTAGAAAATCCTTTGGCCCCTGTTAGTTAGACTTAGTCTTTCTTGGTTGGAAAGTAACTCTCAACAGTTTTTTAACATGTTTAAGAAAATCAGCGAGGCTGACCTCTAGCTCATGCATCTGAAAATTCACAACAATTGTGAGGAGTCAGGGAGTGAGTGTAAGATCTAATCTTGACTCAATTTTCCATCCATAAAAAACCTAGTTGTCCTATTTGTTCAATCAGATTGATCATCTTAAGGACTTGTGTCTTTACTACATTATCATCGGTCATTCTAAATTGAAAGAGCTCCTTAGATATCTGATATATATTAGTCTTACTTTCCTCACCATTCAACTCTTTGAAGTGTAGGAATATAGTATGAGCATCCATAGTTTCATGCTGACGCTGAAGCTCGTTACTTATTGATGCGAGCATGATGCATTGAGCCAACTATGCATCATCTTCCTACTTTCTAAAAGTAGCAATCTCTTTCTCAGAGGCGTTGTCTGCAACCATTGAAGGGATATGCGTATTAAGGAAATAAGATAGCTTTTCAGCCTTGAGAACTATTCTCAAATTCCATAACCAATCCGTTTAATTCGGTTCGGTTAATTAGCATCGAATATGCTACGCAGTGATAGTAATTTAGACATTATAAAATTCTGTAAATGAATTTGTAATTAAACAACATTTTAGCGTACATTCTTTTATTAATTACCAAAATAAATTAGGTCTTGTTTTAAATTGGTATTTCCCACTATTTTCTTCAAACTATATTACCCTCATAATATATAGTTTGACAAATTTAATTAAAAATTTGCTAGTGAGAATAAGGATCTCATTTCAAATGTATATAGCCTTGTGTGTGCACAACAAACTATATATAAATAAATAGGTAGACAACTCTTTGTCAATCACATCAACATGTAACTCCTTGTATTTTGTCTCTTAGATCATAATGGTCAAGTGTGTGCACATTCGAACTAAAATAATCTAAGTTAAGTCCAACCTAGCACTTCATATTCTAGAAAAGAAAAACATTATCCTTGTGTGTGCACAAGAAAACAGCATTGTTCAGTTCTTTTAATAACCATCAAATGTGATAAAATAACATCTCAAAAAATTAAAATAAGCCTTGTGTGTGCACAACAAACTTATAATGATTAATTGATACTCTATCGTTTTTATCATGCTAGAAGGCTACGTTCAATATTTCAAATATCTTTGAACGTTTAAGACTTAATATAAAATCTTTGAGGGGTTTGTTATTATTTGTCTCATCTTGTTTAGCGCGCTTGCACATATATATATAAAATACACGTCATATTAAGTAACATGCGAATCATTATGTATAATATATAAAATATATATAGTAATCATGCACATATAGAATACTATATTCTACACGGATTGATTATGGGCTTTTATTCTAGTTTGGTTCACTCGAGCCACCAAGTGAACCAAAAGGTCAAACCTAGGGGTGCAAGAATAAAATTTAAATATAACAATTATATTTAAACCCGGGCTCCATTATAAACGGGTCTTCAAGCGTTCCTTGCTCATTGGTCTCCAATTCTTCAAAATAATTCTAAATTATCCTATTATATAAACTATTTAAATTAAATAAAAATCTTGATCAGCAGTCAAGGGAAAGTACATAGAAGGGAGATAGAATTTTACATCAAGAAAAATTAAAGAATACGAGGTACGCAGACCCCATTTATAAAACCTATAAATTCAAGCATCCAACTAAAATAAAATCTAATCACATTAGTCAATAGTTCATAATCAACCCCATTTATTATCATACACATAAACATATGCATCAATAAATAAAACACTCATCTCATGAATAATAAACATTCAATATATACATTGATATCGATTTAATGGGCAATTTTAGTTAGCATAAAATTTAATTCTAAATTAAAATAAATTCTTTTATTTTAATTCAAATTTAAATCAAAATAAACATTTTATTTTAATTATCCATTTTTGAGTAAAAATAAACTCTTTTATTTTTAATCAAAATAAACTCCTTTATTTTAATTAATGTGGAATCCAATTTCAAGTTAAAATAAACTCCTTTATTGTAACTTTTAAAAATATTTTTGGGAGGAACAAAATATGTGGAATCTAATTCCTTATCAAAATAAACTCCTTTATTTTGATTAATATGAAATCGTATTTCATATTTAAATAAACTCCTTTATTTAAGGAAACGTGGAATTCCTTTTCCTAATTCACAAATAAACTCCTTTATTTTTAGGAAACATGGAATCCCTTTTTCTAATTCACAAATAAACTCCTTTATTTTTAAGAAACAAGGAATTCCTTTTCCAAATTCACAAATAAACTCCTTTATTTTTAGGAAACAAAGAATTCAATTTCATCTCCAATTAGTTATCATGAAATTCAATTTCAACTCTAATTAGTTAGCATGAAATTAAATTCTAATTAAAATAAAAATATTTATTTTAATGCAATTCCAAATAAAAATAAACTACTTTATTTAAATTTAGAATTACTAGAAAAACATGAAATTTAATTTCTAATTTAAATAAACCTTTTATTTTAATTAGAAATCAAATTATTAAAAATTAATTTTCTTTTTGTAGAGAGAGGAGTTATGGCGTCGCTAGTGAACTAGCATCAGGCGCTGCGGCGCCACATCATCAGTGTCAAAAACACGGAGCTGGCGCTGCGGCGCCAGTCTCTAGAAATTGTTTTTCCAGTTCGAGAATTGTGTAGTTTTTCTCCAAAAAACATAATTCTATGCTAATAATTATGCCTAAAAAATTATTCTAAACACATATCAAATCTGAACAATTAATAACTTGCATAAAGGTTTGGCTCTGTTGCCATTGTTAGGTTTGTAAGATTCATGGATACAATCAAATTGCATAAAATAAGCGGAAACATGGTAAATCAGAGTTTTAAAAATTTTCAAACCATATATTCGGATCATCCTTTATGCATAATTATTAATTAAACAAAAAGATGGAGATTATTATTTATACCCTTGAAGATTCTAGCTTCCTCAGGTACGATTTCAACTCCAAATTCTTTTCGCGTTCTACTTGAATCCACCGGGTTGATTCCTTCCTTTGATCAACGTTATCCACCCAAGTGTTTGGCCTCTAGAGGTGATCCACTAAGAAAGTATAAGAATTCAAGAAAAAGGGTGTTTGGCTAAACCCTAGTTTTCTTCTCTCTAGAAAAGAAGTGCTCTCCCAACTCTTAGAATTAAAAAGTCTAACCTTGTTTCATAATAAGACTTTCTTATTTATAGATGTAGGCAACCCTCCTAAATAATTTAGAATTAGGGTTTCATATTAATTAATTAAACTCTAATTAATTAGGTTTCCCAATCCTATTGAGAATAATTAAAAAAATTTAATTAATTAGCCTCCTAATCTTATTAGGAATATATATATGAGAGAGAGAGTATCTTATTAATTAATTCTCAAACTCCTTTATAATTAAATAATAATAATAGTAATAATAATAATAAAAAGACTCCTCTTATTAATTTATATTTAATATTTCCAAAATATTAAATAATAAATATTAAGCTATTTAATTTATTTTATCACCATAGATTAAATTAAATATACTTAACTTATTATTACGATTATGCTATTTGTTTCTTTAATAAATATTCTTCCTTTTATGGTGTGACCCTTTAGGTTCTCCATATTAAACCGGTTGTGAATAAATCAATTAGAATTGCAGACACTCAAAATTTCATTTCCTTGTTACTAACACTGTAGGAGGGCAAAATTATCTTTTGAATCGTCCCCGGTCTCAATATCGGGCAATCAAATCAATCCCGGTCTCAATACTGGGCCATCAAATCAACCCTGGTCTCTATACCGGATCGACAAATCCACCTTGGTCTTAATACCGGGCCATCAACTCAACCCTGGTCTCAATACCGGGTCATCAACTCAGCCTCGGTCTCAATATCGAGTTATCAAATCAACCCCGATCTCAATATCGGGTCATCAACTCAACCCCGGTCTCAATACCGGGTCATGAAATCAACTCCGGTCTCAATACCGGGCCATCAAATCAACCCTGGTCTCAATACCGGGCCATCAATTCAGCCCCAGTCTCAAATCGAAAAGTACAGGTCAGCCCCGGTCTCAACCTAGGAGGTACAGGTCTGCCCGGGTCTCAACACGGGAAGTACAGGTCAGCCCCGATCTCAATCTGGGAGGTACAGGTCAGCCTTGGTCTCAACCCGGGAAGTACAGGTCAGCCTCAGTCTCAACCCGGGAGGTACAAGTCAGCCCCGGTCTCAACACGGGAAGTAGAGGTCAGCCCCGGTCTCAAACTGGGAAGTACAGGTCATCCCTGGTCTCAACCCGAGAAGTACAAGTCAGCTCTAGTCTCAACCCGGGAGGTACAGGTCAGCCCCGATCTCAACCCAGGAAGTACAGGTCAGGCCCGATCTCAAGTATAGAGGTACAGGTCAGCCCCAGTCTCAACCCGGGAGGTACAGGTTAGCCCCGGTCTCAACCCGGGAGGTACAGGTCAACCCCAGTCTCAACCCGAGAAGTCAGGTCAACTTCAAAAATAATCCTAAAGCATCACAACATCTCTAGAGGAAAACCTAGAATTATCAAGTCAGCCTTGGAGACAACAATGAGGTTGAATAGACTCGAATGAGATCCAAACCTTGGAAACAACCTCAAGAAGTCAGCCGAAGGTCAGAACGAACCATAACAATGATCCATAGTGCAAACAGCGCAAGACAACTTAACGGATAAACTGCGGGGAATCGAAGACCTGGTTATGAACCCATCTTCCTGGACCCGAAAAATGTTTTATCCCATGTCATTGTGACACTTTCGACGAGGGCTTTTCAGAAAGGTATAGCATGCCTCAAACGGACGCTTCGATCAAAAGTTAGAAAGTTTCGAATAAGACCTCGCGTTGCTCGGAGTGCACGTACTTCAAAATAATAAAATCCACCGCGGGGCCCATGCCATGTGGAGCCGCACCTCTACCTTCCACAGCAGCAGGTAGAGTGGAGGCTCCTGGGTCTATAAATAAGTGGTGACCCCTAGCTCATTTAAAAAAAGAAAAAACGCTCTGAACCCCTGCTCGTTTGGTTTTCCAACAATTCTCTTGTCTTCCAAACCCAAATTTTTTCACTCTAACACATAGATATACCCACATACTACCACATATCAGAAAATAACTGGTAGATTTAGACGTTTAAAGCCTACGATTTGGCAAAAAGCCCGTGTAGCAGTCCATTGTGAGTATTTTTACGATCAGAAAGTTATTATTACTTTTTTGCACTTTTATACGCTTGCATATCAATTTTCATTTTCTAAATATGCCTGGAACTAAGTTCCGTGGCTATTTTTGTTAACTTTTGGTATATTTTAGTACCTAAACACATTTTCTGGCATTTCTACAACTCGGATTGATGATCAGTTGCTTCCAACAGCTTGCATATACTAATATCTTCGTATTAAGCAACTTCGCCGGACTGGGTTATCTTTCTAGTCCGGGTTTGGCTTTTTTTTTTTTGTATATATTTAACTGTATATATACTATCTTTTTATTTCTGTCAAGCTCGGATGTCAAATCTACGGTAGTTTACTGCTTTTCTATATAAATATGCATATATAAGCAATATTCACCACACTAGGTTGTCTTCCCAGTCTTGGTTGACTACTTTTCTGTCTATATATATATATATTTATATAAATTTACATTCCAGTCTGGCCTGGATCATTCTGTGGCCTTTTTACTACTTTTATATATATATATATATATATATATATGCATATATATATATAAGCAACATTCACCACACTAGGTTATCCTCCCAGTCTTGGTTGACTACTTTTCTGTATATATATATATATACTTACATATTTACATTCCAGTTCGGCCTGGATCATTCTGTGCCATTTTTACTATTTTTGGCACCATTCACCATTACTGAGTTATCTTTCCAGTCCTGGTTTGACTATTTTTCTGTCTAAATATATATTTTAATTCCAGTCCGGGCCTCGGAGTGAAAACCCACCGTCCTTTTCATTATATATATGTATAGATATATTATAATTCTGTCTAGCTTGGATCATTCAGTGGCTATTTATAGTTTTTATAAATATATATATATATATTTCAATTCCAGCCCGGGCACCGGCGTGAAAATCCATCGCCCTTTACAGCTTTCGTATATATAATTATATATATATATATATATTGCTTTGCTCATTTTTATTAAATTTTTTCTTTAAATATTCATTTGATATGAATCGGCACTGACATTTCTGCGGCAAACTAGATTTATTTAAATCTCGCCAACTCTAGCTTTCAAACGATTCAAAATAGGTCCAGACAGAACCGGGAAGCTAGAATAGTTGAGATTTCTTTAAATATAGTATTTTTTCTAGTTTCAGTTGGAAAAGCTACCTCGCGGCCCTTAGATCGCTATCTAGTGGGAACGAGATGCTTCGGCCATGTGCGAGCCAGGATTTACTGATGAATCCTTTGTTCTGGAAATATTTGGATATATATCTTTTTCTGTTCAAATTTGAGATGTGTAGGTTTATCGGCCTCCCTTTGTGAGCCTAGGAATCGTGGAATTCATGATCAAACTGATCAGAATCTGATTCCCACGATGGACAAACTCTACTTTACAAATTTATCCGGCCAGTTTTTCTGTAAAAATGTACATACAAAAGACCTTAAAACGGTAATCCGGATTTAAGGTCTCAATATAGTGAAAATATAGTTTGTCGTGTCAGAGTCCCTCTGATGGCTGTCATGCCCATGAGGAGACCGACACTTGTATATATGTAGTGGTCGAGAATGCTTCGTAGCCCGATAATCACCATTCAAATGGAGCCTTAAGGCTTAAATATAAAACTGAAGTATCGATATGCTTCAATTCTTATGTTAGCGTAAGGGTTTGAAAACCTTCTTTCAAAATATCATTTTAATAATCTTTTCGGAAAAAAGAAATTTTGCAAATCAAATCAAACACTTTTGCAAATCAAATTAAAGACGTTTTGCAAATTAAATCAAACCCTTCGTATATAGGTTCAACGATGCATAAACAAACTTCCAATCAAAGCATAGGCCCAATTTCTTACAACATTCACACATACATTGCAAATTTAAAAGGGAACTATTGAAAAGATGCGGTACCGTGTTTTCACGGGAGTTGTGCGGTGCCTAACACCTTCCCACGCTTAACCAAGCTCCCGAACTCAAAACTTTTTTTTCAAAGATCAAGTTTCGACAGTGTCCAACAATTGGGCCTCTTTCAAATAAAACTCGGTTGAGTTGGTACAACCATTTCAAATCTACCAACTAGCGACTCTGTAAAACGTTTAAATCGTCGATATGATACATGTTGGCCTTTCTCTAAAATATTCTTCAAAACCTTTTTCACAATAAAAAGAGTAAGGGTAGACATAACTTAGGAAGAGAGAAAGATCCAAAGTTGTGACCCGACCCGCGAATCTTTCTCTCGATGTCGCCATGTGGCGACTCTGCTGGGGATAGTAGAGGGCTTAGGCCTCGTTTAAATCTTTTCAAACATTTCCCATTCATATCTGCGTATGTGTGAATGTTGCGTCTTTACATTGAATGAATGCATAAATGTTGCGTCTTTACATTGATTGAATGTGAATGAATTCTTTTTTTCTTTTTTAGTGCTTCACACCTATATTAGTGCTTCGCACCCATGTCATCATATGCATAACGGTGAGATGCGATGTATGTGAATGCATATTGCGTGATTCCTCCTTTGGGAGGCAAAACCAGTCGGTGATAAGGGACGGCTAAGTCTCTAGGGCTCATGAAAATGCACCACCCAGATTCGCTCCAGTTGAATGATCGGATTAATTTTTCCTCTAGTAGATTGCGATGATTTGGGGACCTTCATGCCGAAAAGCCGCGAGAGTAGCTTAAGATAGGTCAGCCTCTGATTAACCAAATTCGATGGGATGATTCTTCATGCGTTCCTCTTTTAATTCATGTCAAGTTTTCATGTGAGTATCGGCATGCCACCGTACGAAGCTCTTTACGGGAGTAAATGCAGAACGCCATTATATTGGGATGAAGTCGGAGAACGAAGAATTCTAGGACCCGAGTTAGTACAACAAACCATAGACGTGGTGACAGTGATAAGAGCCAGACTAGTAGCAGCTCAAGATTGCCAGAAAAAGTACGCAGACTTGCATCGACAAGACCGGGACTTTAAAGTCGGCAGTTTCGTATTCTTAAAGGTATCTCCTTGGAAGGGAAAAATATGATTCGGCAAGAAAGAAAAGTTGAGTCCGAGATTCATAGGACCGTTTGAGATTTTGAAGTGAGTGGGCGAAGTGGCATACAAAATTTCATTACCACCCGAGTTGGAGCACATCCACAACGTGTTTCACATCTCCGTGTTACGTCCTTACAAGGCCGACTACAAGCACGTGATCTCTTACGAGCCCATTCAAGTGGAGAAGAACCTGGCGTATGAAGAAATTCATGTCCAAATACTAGATAGGAAAGAACATATATTACGAAATAAAATTATTTCATCTGTAAAAGTACTTTGGCGTAACCACGATGTCGAGGAGGCTGCGTGGGAATTAGAAGATAGGATGATGAGGGACTATCCCCATCTATTTGTGTAACCTTGTAGCAATTTCGAGGACGGAATTTTTATAAGGGGGGGAGGATGTAATACCCGAGAATTTCTAAATATTATTAATGATTAAATTAATGAAAATGAATATTTATTTGAATATAAATGATTATGTGTTATGAGATGAGTTAACTCAATTACTTCAAATTGAATATATAATAATTGAGAAAAATATGGAGTTTATGATAAGCTCGTTGAATGCCTTGCGTGGCATAAGAATGGAATTGATGATGATTCGATAAATTAAAGAGTGAGATTAATATATAAATTGATTAGCTAATAATATATTGTTAATTAATTGTGATTATAAAGGATAAACTATTAATAAGTACATTATATGGTTAATTAATTACTATTATGAGTAATAAATTATCAATTGATAATATGTTGATTTATTGTTATTATAATAAAAAATAAACGAGTAAATTATTAATATAATAAGATTATATTTACTCGATTAATTGTTATGTGCAATGTATTAAACGTATAATATATAGTAGTTACATATATATTATATAAAGTGTAAAGTGTAGTGTGACACTAACATGTGACTATACAATATATGAGAACTATATACTAAGATTAAATAAATTAAATGTGTACATGAGGATATGTGACTATATGTGTGTGAGAACATTAATAAGCACCTCATGAAAATTTTACAAAGTAAACAATTGTTGATTGATGATTTCTTCAACATTTTTATATAATTGAAATAATAGAGTTGAGATGATATAATGTGATAATACCCACTTGAATTATATTCGGTATTTACAATATGTACATGGATTATATATGTGCAAATTAAATTTACTACAATGTAATATTATTTCCTTATTGAAAATACATTGTGACCCTAATTATAACCTAAGTATACATGGTACGCATATATATAATAACATAAGTGTTATATTTATGTTGCCCATTTGTTGAGCTTTATTAAGCCTTGTCCCATAATGAGAGGCACATTTCTTCCTCACGTGAACACTCAAAGGCTAGCCTACTCCCTACTTCTCAAACTCAGCAAAAATGTAGCTAATCATCAATGGGGGAGTGGCCTCAATAGTGAAGTTCAACAACTAATCACCAACTCCTCCTTAATCATCATACAATCCTTCATTCCCATTGGTTTAATTTGGAAGGTAATTGCGTTAACTAGGTTTTCAATTTTCTATAAATGAGACTCTCTCCTTCATCATTTCAAATTGCTGAGATATTGCTTAAGGCTAGTACACTGAGATATATATATATATATATAGAGATATCAGTTGAGAGAGGAATCAAATTAGCAGCAAGTTCATATTCAATTTACAGAGGTATAATCCCATTCCTTGTTCTTCATTCTTGAACTTGCTAGCTTCTTAATTATGTTAAATTAGATGATAATTGGTTTGGGAAATACCTGCTTAGTTGTTATATAGACTTATAAACATGTTAGTTATACAATGTGGCTGATTGGAATGAAATTCGTTGAGGAATTTTGAGTTTGGCTTAGTTAACTGCCAAACAGAAGCCTTTATGGTGCTAGCCGAAACCCGGCGCAGCTGCGCCAGTATTGTACTAGGGCGCAGCGTAGCTGCGTCAGGCTATGGTTTTTGTTTCCTGATTCTGCTGAAATCAGCTAAGTGATAACATGTTTATATAGTTTAGAAAAGCATGAAGGACAGGTTTAACACGTATATATATGTTCTTTATATAATATGCATGTCGATGACTATGATAGTATACATTATTGATGAAACGACTTATAGTTTTCAAAATAAACTTAGAGTTTTAAAAGGAACCTTGATATGTTATATTCATATTTGTATTCTAACTTTGAACGTGTTTGTATGGCATAGAAATGTATAAAGAACATGTTAACTTATGTATATATGTTTTATGATTTAACATGCACATATTGGACCTCATTAGTGAATGTTTATTGACGAAAACATAAGTTTTGAAAGTGGACTTGGACGTGTTATATTGAGATTGAGGTTCTGATATTTTTGGCATGCTTGAATGTGCTTTTAAACATCCCTAAGACATCATATATATACACACACTTGTTAGATGTAATGCAAGTTAATCAAGCATGGGTTTGATTAAGTTTTCAAACAAAAAACGATACTAGTATATGATATAGATACTTGTGAGCATGCCTAAAACTAGTTATGTGACCACCTTATGTGTTTAAATGACAAGCATGATATCTTATGTGATTTCATGACATTGAATAGCCTTAAGTTATTAAGGGATGTTAATCTAGAACTATAACATACAAGGTCGGACTTTGATTGACTTGGTAAGCACGAATGACCCGTTAACATGAGTATATGCCATGTGTAGATGTATGCTAACATGTTGAATAGAAACAGTAAGGCATCAGCCCAACCCTGGTCTAGCCAGGGGACAGCGCAGCTGCGCCTTCCTTAGGCTTATCCAGGGCACAGCTGCACTAGGTCACTTTCAGTTCTGATGCAATTTGCTTATTCTGATTTTAGTAGTTCACTTATTATGATACTCTAGTCTGTTAAGGAGGTTATAATTAATACTGATATATGTTTATATGAGATGATGAAGTAACATGATAACATTTAACTTAGAAAAGGGATTCTAAAGTTAGTGAAGATAATGTTGATTAAGTGTTATGATACTATACGTGATATAACTATGTACTTGATTTCGTAATGTCTTATATATTGATTACGTGACAAGCATATGTAAAGTACGTAATGATGTACGTATAGAGTTACAAGACTAAGTGAAAACCATATATGTATACTTGAATTACATATCAAGCTTGTATATCGAATATACTTAGCTAATGAATATCCTATACATGCAAATATATTATAATAGGATTCGAAAGTGTTGATTAGCTTTACGTGGGTAGACTACGCATAAGGCAAGTTCCCTGACTTACACTCTTTTATTGTGCAAGTTTCCTTGAACCCGTTCTTGTATTATTAATTGCAAGTATCCTAACATTTGCATTTGCTTTATGCAATGGTTCCTTGTGAAAGCAAGTTTTCTTACTTACTCGTTTAAATTGAGTTAGTATGCTTATTGAATAAACTCTTGTTTTATTTGAGTCTTATGAAAGCTATTATTCATGTTGAACTTAGTATTATTCTTAAAAATCGTTAAAGTGTCTATGCCATTTGATTCGGCTAGACTATATGCATATTTAGAAAACCATCCAAACCAATTGACTGGTGCGGAATCTTTGAAAACTGAGTTGAACAATCCTTATGGTAAGGGGAATGTATATATTGTTGGAAGCCCAACACATACGTGAAAATTATTGTGGTGTTATGCATAACATAGAGTATTGTAGATTGATTATCTATCATACTTATTTTTGGGTTATCAGTTTAATATTGATAATTCTAGTAGATGTTCAATAGTCCTTAGTGACTGCTCAGTATAAATTATTTTATCCAGTTGGATACGTTGATTGCCTTTGAATTCATATATATATATATATATATCTGTTGGTCTATAATGAACCATCGTTTCACATTCCAAGGATTTGATTTGAGAATTATGTATACTCGTTGTTCATGATGTTATTCTTCAAACTCTTGATTATCATCGAGATTATACCTTGATATTTCAAACTCGTGTTATAAAACTCTTCACCCTTATCATATATTACTTGCAAGACAATTTGTGCTCATTCTTGCTTTCCCTAAAAATATTTCAGTTAAGGCAGAGCAGGGTGGACCTTCGGGCATCGATAAGGGCAAGGGCAAGGCTATCGACTAGCCAGTCCCTTTATGTTTTAGATATTCTTGTGTTGTATTATGACAACTATGATGATGTATTAAGACTGATTCAGAACTATGTTTAAACTTAAGTAGGGTTATGTAATAAGTCTTTATTTAATATTATTATGTAATCTATTAAGTACTGTAGGTTGCGAGACTTGGGGGAATAAATATAATAAATCATTGTCTATTATTCTAGATTATCTGCTGTGATTGTATAATTTTAGTTATTATTGTTAGATAGTGATACACCGGATTCGAGGCATTGTGGCCCGATTTTGGGGGTGTCACAAAAGCTTTTAACGGGAAGCAAGCACAAGCTCACACAGAACCAGGAACACCTGGTGGTAGTGGTGGCAGTTAAGAGACCGGAAAAGTCGAGACTCAGATTCCTAAACCATGAAATCAGGACACAACCAACAAAACTCCTGAAATCACAACCCTCAACACAGAACAGGAAGCTGGTGACATTCTAATGAAAATACAGCAGATGGAAGAAAATGTAATACCTGAGAATTTTTGAATATTATTAAATAAATATATTAATAGATATGAATATCTATTTGAATATAAATATATATGTGTTGCGAGATAAGCTCATTCAAATGAATTCAAATTGAATATATAATAATTAAGAAAGAATGTGGAGTTTCTGTTAAACTCGTTGAAATGCCTTGTGTGGTACGAGAATAGAAATAATAATGAGCTTAATTAAGCTTAAGTGATAAGCCTTGTGTGGCCTAATTAATTTTCTAATCTAGTTGGGTCATTGAATTAATAATATATTGGACTTAGGATTATCCAAGCCCAACAACATTAATGTGATACGTTATAAGAATTAAGAGATGTGGCCCAATCAATTTATGTACTAGATTAAATAATAGAGTCCATGTGCTTTAGTGTGCTTAGCCCAATTGATTTAATATGGTGTGGTCCAATATGTAATGTATGATGATAGGAATATATATATATATATATATATATATATATATATATACATGTAGATATATATGTATGTAGTTGTATAATAGAGGTTGTAAAATGAAGTGTGACATTGGAATATGAATAAAACTATATGATAAAAAGGAAATGAGCCACATGGGTGGACTTATGAGAATACATACTATATGTACATTATACAATATGGACTCAAACAATATTATATAACGTGTAGTGTGACACTTTAGTGAAACTATGCAATATGGAAACTATATTGTAAGAGTAATAAAATTGTATGAGTTACATACATGAACTTATGTGACCATGCGATAGGAATAATACTTTAATGAATACTATATGGTATATTAAAGTATGTGAATAATTAATAGCAATAATTATTTCAATAAGTTACATAATTAGAATAATGAGGTTGGTAATAATGTAGTATGTCACTATTTAATTAACTCATAATTTGACATTATTAAAATGTACATGGATTATATATCAATGTGTATACATGTACCCCAATGTGATACCTTAAAATATTGTTATGACATTTTAGGTCCATATATACCCTAAGTATATATTTAACCTAAAGTGTACATATATGTGTATTAAGCATAGTGTGTGGAATTATTGCACAAATGTTGAGTTTAGCTTGTCCCATATTGAGTGTCCAATTGCTCTCCCAATTCTCATTCACGTGTAACACCAAAAGGCTAGAAGCCTATCATTCATTCTTCTCCCAAGATCATTCTAGCTCATCATTTTAGGGGGAGTGGGATTCATGATGGAGTATAACAACTACTCACCAACCATCTATTGCCCATTGATTTCTTCTTCCATCTCTTAGTTTGATTCATGGTGTAAAGCATTGGTATGGGTTTTCATTTTTCCTATAAATGGGAGCTTTCCCTTCTCATTTTGGTTGCTAGAAATCTGAAATTAGTTCAAGTGGAGTGAGAGTATTGTTGAGCAATCTGCAAATTGAAGCTACAGTAGCATTTCAACTTCACTAGAGGTAATATTCCTTCATATATTCTTAAATTAAAGTTTTGCAAAGTTCTTAGAAAAAGGGCTAAAATACTTATTTGAGTTGGAAAATTTATGGTTGAATCTGTCAATTGATGCTAGATATTGTTAATATGGTTGAAAACGAAATCAACGGAAGTTAAGCGAAGTAATTTGGTCAAGTAACGAATCCGTAGTGAAGATAATCACTGAATGTATTAAACTTTGATAAATGGCAAAAATCTTGAAATTATTCTTGAATTTGATTGTTTATGTGTTTGGAGTTGTTAGAATCATGCTATGTATGTTGGGTAGCAAGTTTATGGAGTTTATATATGGTGGGTATGCTTAAAGTTGTTGTTTGTTGTGATTTTGGGATGTTGGTTCGTAGCAGGGGAAAGGGGTTTTCGAACTGCAACTGCTATGCCCGCCCCGGCGGGCTTCCTGTAGCTCACTAACCCGCCCCGACGGGGGGTGGTCAGAGAAATTTTTAGCCATTGTCGCCCCAGCGGGCCTTTTTTAGTACAATCACCTGCCCTGGCAGAGGGTGGTCTAGGAACCAAATTTGTTCTATTAATTTCTCAAACCTAGTAACCTAACCTAACTTAACTTAAGGAGCTTACATAACCCTTAAACATGTGTAAATGTGTATTGCAAGATGTGTTAGTAGGATTAGAGTTTGAGTTATAATCTTTTGAAAGAAAAGTTAAAGGACGAATACCATATTTATAAAACCTTACTTCTTTTCGAAATCTAACCTTTTTAGCATGCATTTGCAACTTAATTAAGTTTATAAGTGAGTATGAAATGTGGTTTCGAAATGCTTTGCATACTTAGTTTGTTTAACATGAGATTTCTTAAGACAAATATGTACACTATTCAACTGTTGCTTAAAACAAGTTTTCAAAAAGTAAAGTTATGTTGAATTGGAATACATGAATCAAATACATGCAAGCATGCATAGGAAGACTGTTTAGCATTGTTATATGGTTTAATGAGTACTATGGTTAGTCTTTGACATAATAAACTTTCTTGGCTTTGTAAAATGAAGATTTATAAATAGAATTATCCATTAATGAAAGTAAATGGAAAAGACCAAACCTAGTTCCTCAACATGCATGTATGAATGCCTTAAGCTATAATACATGGCTCAAGCAATGTTTTAAGTGTTCAAGCATATAGTGACTTTATGGAACTAAGTTTTGCCAAGGTATTTCTAAGGTTATACATCTATGATTTTAAATGTGTGTCAAATACATGGATAAACATATGTGTAATAAAAGTATGTTATCTATGTTTTTAAACTTTTGAATGTTAAGTCCAAAAGGTATTTGCAAACTATAAAGCAATGATTAGAAACTATGTTATTTGACTTCATGATGATTTATAAACTAAACTTTTGTGCTATAAGTACGCAAAATGTGTAATGGAGTATGTAAATAGTATACAAATAAGTTAGACGTTTGTGTATGCGTTTAAACTTACATATCATGTATGAGTGTACGTAACTAATGAATATCCTATACGCATAACTATATTACAATAGGGATTCAAAAAGTGTTGATTTAGCTTTTCGTGGATAAACTACGCATAAGGTAAGTATCCTAAACCCTTGCATTACTTTATTCAACGGATATTGTATGCAAGTATTCAAACCCTATTCTTTATTGAGCATTATTTAAGCTTGTACTATTATTGGTTGTACAAGAAATTCCTTGAAAGTATGATTCATATCTCATGACTTAATACTTCGTAAGCTTAGAAATGAAATTGTTTTCAAACCTTGATTTCGAACGATAATTGTTCACGTATATATTTTAAAAGGAAACTGTCTAAGCCATTGATTCGGCTAGACTATTGATATATGATCGAAAGCTATCCAAACCAAATTAACTTGGTGCAGACTCTTATAACTGAGATGAACAACCCTCTCGGTAGGGGAATTATATATTTGTCGGGAAACCGACGTGCGCACATGAGAATGATTAAATGATATGCATAATATAGGGTACTTTAGGCTGATCACCTGTTGTACTCGTTTTGTAGAATTATCAGTTTATTACTGTAAATTCTAGGAGAAGTTCATAGTCCTTAGTGACTGCTCAGTATTCATTACCTTAAAATCTTTAATTGATAATCGTTGAATATTATTGATATTTTCTGTCCGTAGCGACTATTGTTGATAATCACCGATACTTCTTGCTATCTTGGAACTATCATTATTGTTGTACCCTTGAGAAATTTAAAACTACATTGAACATCCTTATTGCTATATTACTTGCTGGGCAAACTTGTTGCTCATTCTTGCTTTCCCTAAAACATTTCAGTTAAGGTAGAGCAGGGCGGACCTTCGGGCACCGATAAGGGAAAGGGAAAGCCTACAGAGTAGCTTTATTTAAGTAGAACTTTATGATTATAATAAGAACTTATGCTATTATGTATTAATTAGGTTTATATATGCTTAAGGTATGTTTAAGCTATGTAATCAATGTTTAAGTTACGAGACCTTGGGACTGAGTAAATTATATTAATTAAATATAATCTATTCGGTAGTAGAGTTGTGTATTATACCGTTGTGCGATGCGACATTTAGTCGTAATACTATTATCATGATGTTAGATTATAGAACGTGGCAAACCGAGTTCGAGTGACCCTGTGGCGGTCTGAATTTGGGGGCGTCACATAAATCATCCGGTCCATCAAAGGGACTGGGGCAATTGGCAGTGTCAATTATTTAGACCTCTATATATTCCCTGGGGCTCGTTATCCCAAAAAATTTAAAACTCCTGATTTCGAGAAATATGATGGATTGGGAGACCCCTATACTAACTTGAAAGTATTCATTGGAGAACTCGGATTTTATGCAGAGGACGAGAAACTCCGAATGCAGTTATTTTAGAAGAGTCTGACCGGAGAGGCTAGAGCCTGGTACGCCCGTCTATAAAATTCCGAAATTCACAGTTGGGAAGAGTTGGCCCATGCCTTCCTCAATCAATACATCTTCCAATCTCAGCTGGCTCCAAACAGATACTAGATAACCAAAATCAAGAAACAAAGTTCTAAGTCATTCAGAGAATATTCCCAACAATGGAGAAGGGTTGCAGCACAAGTCACCCCAGCTATGACTGAGTCTGAGATAGTCATGACCTTCATCGACATTCAAGAAGCTCTATATTATGAGAGGGTCCTAGCAGACATAGAAAAACCATTCTCTGAAATGATCAAGCACGCTGAGATGGCCGAAATGGGGTTGAAATCTGGGAAGATAAAGGCCCTGGCTACCTTAGAAGCTGTTGCTGAGCATATCTAGTCCAAAAATTACGGGACTAATCCCCGGAGGGTACATAAGAAGAAAGATGAAGAAGTGTCCTTAGTATTGCAAGGACAGAATCATAGGGGCGAGTCAAACAATATGCTCATTTAAAGGAGTTATACCCCTTTTCAAGCTCCTGCACAGCCTTCCAACCCTCCATTTCAGAAAAATCTGGAGGCCAGGCATCGGAGAACATTCACCCCATTAGGGGATTCACTCGAGAACGTGCTGAAATTGTTAACTGCACAAAAGAAGATTGTGCAACTCCTTCCACCAACCAATACTGGTGGACGGAATTTCGACCTAAGCAAGAAGTGTGCCTACCATTCTGGATTTTTGGCCCATGACACACAAGACTGTTGGTCTCTCAAGCACAAAATTCAGGACTTGATTGATAACGGAGACAT
Organism: Panax stipuleanatus; assembly: GCA_020205555.1. Taxonomy (NCBI): domain Eukaryota; kingdom Viridiplantae; phylum Streptophyta; class Magnoliopsida; order Apiales; family Araliaceae; genus Panax; species Panax stipuleanatus. The sequence goes on from CM035118.1 coordinate 93,899,108, forward strand.
TGTAGTGACAAAGCCCGAGCAACCACACATGCAGGATATTCCCTTACCTCAGCAAAAAGAGGAGAATGTCAACATAATTAGCACCAGAATTAGATAAGGATCCAAATACCTCTGTTACATGGGAGATTCAACTCCATCTAGCAACAACAACCCCGACAGTTGGGAAGTCTCAGAAAGGCGATTCCTGATCGAGCAGGAGATTAAGTCTATCAAGGAACAAATTGAATAGTTAGCAGAACTGATCGTATACCAACATCAAATTACCAGGCAGCTGATAAACCAGACCAACCAGTCTAATGCAAGTCCTCCCACAACGGAGATCAGTCCCATTCCCATGAGGGATCATTACCGGTCTCATGAGCATGAATCCAGGACCGAAAAGATGACCAAAGAGGAGAATTTCCAAGATGGCACGAAATTTTCCTTTCAAAGGAATTTCACTGACCTGAACCAGCCAATGGAGGAAATCCCCCAGATGTTAATCAACGAGGGAATGGTTACAGATTTATTACCTCCCTTAAACCCTTGATCCAAGAAATTCAAGCCGGACCAAACTTGTCAGTACCACTCCAATGCACCCGGTCATGATACTGAGGATTGCTGGGCACTTTGTAACCTGATTCAGAATATGATTAAAAGCAGTGAATTGATAAAAGGGAATCGGGATTATAGCCTCCCAGATGAAGACACTCTCTTTATTTCCACTGCGTGGAATCAAGATACAGTGGCTGTTGTGTCTTGTGACAGTAGACCAACCCTACCCTTAGTACTGCCAGGAAAGAGGGTTAAAAAAACACAAAATCCTGTGAAGGTGGCCGCACCCGAGACTTTAATCTTGCCCTTCAGACCTCAGTATCCAGTTATTAGTTTGAAGAGGGTCCCATATAACTACGGGAACGATGAATGTTCAACTTCAAACAACATTGCCATAGTACCAAAGGAAAATCCCTTGTACCTGCCACAGCGGGTGATCAAACCAGTCATCAAAGCCAAAGAAAAGGTGGATGAAGAGAAAATCAAAAAGTTCCTCAGTAAAATGGGACACCATGAAATAAAGTGGTGCAAAGCCTGAAAGACGCACCCAAGCAAATATCCATCCTAGATCTGGTTCTATCCTCGGGGTAGCATTGTGACATTCTAGTGAAAGTACTAGAAGAAGCGCATCTGCCATATACCGTGGGTGCTGAGAAATTCCGTTACGTGGTGGAACACATTTTCAACAGCAATGTGATATCTTTCACTGATGATGATATACTGATAGTAGTGTGCATACAAGCCAATCCGGTATGATGATAAAGTACATACTTTGTAAATAATCTTATTTATTTATTAATAAAATATTTATTTAAAGCATTTAATTATCTACATGGTGCTGTTTTTAATAATATGTAAATAACCCATAGTTTTAAGCAATGATTTTAGAATCATGATGAGATCATGCTAATGAGATCTAAATTCTTAGAAAGCTTAAAAACTAAAATAGTTCCCAATTGTGGGATTACTAAAATGGGGATTAGTAAATCCGGATAGATTGGTACATATGTTACTTGCTCATTGGATGAGGATGACTGATCTCATGGTCATTTGTGTGGAGACACTAAAGCAAGAATGTAGGTGCTTATTGGAGAATAAGTTCACTAAACATGACTCACTATGGAATACCTAATAGAGTTTTACTCGCCTGTCAATAGGAATTCCTAATATGATAGTAGTACAAGTAATCCTTGGACTTGAGTCATCATAGTAGCTTGTATGTAACAAATTATACTTTGACTTATTTCTTAAGGCCTTTTTAGGCATATATAGGGTATGCTTGGGTATAATGAGTTGCATATGGAGATAATGTATGATCAATAAAGAATCTACCACCTCTAGTAAAAGAGGAGATATGTCCTATGTGATTCGTTAAATGACAACCCAGGAATCCTTGGCCAAGGTAGAATAAAATTAGAAAGAGGTTTCTAATTTGCATTATTTGGAGTTGTGCGTTTTATAATCGAAATACATATAATTAAATAAATTAAGACTTAACAGTAAATCCATGTCTTATATTTAATTGGGACATTGTATGGTGGAAGGATTGAATTGTACGGTAACTATTAACTCACAGGTTCTTTTATGATTAATGTTGAAATCTATATTATCTGGAAAGTCGTTGATCGCTAGGGAGGCTTATCCCTATTGTAGAATAAATGTTATTTATTTAAATAGATTATTAGTTTAATTTATTTATTTAAATAAGATTAGAATTGTTCTAATTGATTAATTCACAACCGATTTAATATGGAGAACCTAAAGGGTCACACCATAAAAGGAAGAAGAATTATTTAAGAAGAAAATGGCATGATAGTAATAATGCATTAAGTGTAATTAATTTAATCTATGGTGATAGAATAAATTAAATAGCTTAATATTTTAGAAATATTAAACATAAATTAATAAGAGGAGTCTTATTAATATTATTATTATTATTATTATTTTAATTCTAAAGGAGTTTAGGAATTAATATAATATCAGTACTCTCTCTTAATCCTAATAAGATTAGGATATAAATTAATTAAAAGTGTTTAATTAATTAATTAAATAAAAAAAACCTATTCTAATTGGATTAGGAGGGTTAACCTAATATCTATATAAGAGAGTCTTATATCAGAAATAAGGTACGTGAATTTTTCCAAAGGTTGGGAGTACACATATTCTATAGAGATAGAAACAAGGGTTAAGCCAATAACCCATCTTCCTGAGTTCTTCATCTTCCTTGGTGGATCACCGTTAGAGGCCAAACATTTGGGTGGCTGACATTGATTAAGGGAAGGAGCCACTATAGAGGAATCAAAGGAACCAAAGGAGTAGCACTTGTACCTGAGGAAGCTTGGATCTTCAAAGGTATAATTCCATCCTCTCATTCTATGTATTGAATGATAATTGATGCACAAGAAAGATCATGGTTAAGGGTTGTAAGAAAATTTTAAAATCTGATTTTTCATCCCTTCCGCTGCGTTTATGTAATTTGATTGCATGCTTATGTTTCTAGAAAACCCAACATATACCTGCAGAAGGGACGGGTCATCGCAAGTCCCTACACATAGCGGTGATATCTTCCGGTTATGTGATCGGAGCTGTGCTTATAGGTGGAGGATCATCCCTCAACATCTATCCCTACAACACTTTGGAGAGAATGAAGATTAATCCAAACTGAATCAAAACCAGTTATGTGGTCATCCGGGCTTTCGATGGATCTCGCCGACAAGCTATGGGAGAAATAGAGCTTCCACTAGAGATTGGTCCGCATACTTTTTATGTGTCCTTCCAGGTGCTCAACATCGTCACTGGATACAACTTGTTGCTTGGCAGACCATGGATCCACATGGCAGGGGCAGTGCCATCCACCCTCCATCAAAAACTCAAATATATTATCAACGACAACCTAATCACGGTGAATGCCGAACAGGAATACCCTGTCTGCATACAGGGAGACATGCCGGTGATCAGCCTGGACGCAGGGATAGAACCTGTAAGTTTTCAAGCCCTGGAGGTGAGTGATACTCAGTATCTACCTATCAGAGCACCAGCCTTGAAGCCTAAAGTCTTCCCCGAAGTGACGACAGTGGGACAGGAGATGATATCTTTGAGTTTCCAACCTAGAGAAGGGTTAGGAAAGAATCAGCAAGGTATTACAAGTCCAGTCCAAATCCCAAGCCAAACAGGGAGAGTCGAATTGGGTTATTCATCAGGGTCAAGCCGTCGAAATCCACATAAGCACCCTAAGGCTCATGTTTCCACCATATTGCTGCCGAATCTCACTGATGCTTGCTTTGTAAAGCCAATGAGGAAGATTCCTACTGTGATATCAGCCATGCTATTTCCTCCAATCATACTAGTCGGGGAAAGGGAATCCCCAAAGCCTGAAGGTGATAGCAAAAAGGGAAAAGAAAAGATCCTGTACGAAGGACGAGACCCATTTGATAACATGCGGGTTATCATAAACTACGATAGTATGAATAATGAGATCCCAGACAGTGATGACGTGGATCAGATTCAAATTCTTCACATCAAGAAGAGAAAAGGGGGTAGTTCAAAGAAAAAACCCCAGCCCTATTGTAAAGAATGTCTCAGTCATTATCCGAGACGAGGCAGACGAGCACAATTCCCTGATCCTCCCTGTTCATGAGGATCTAACCCTGGATAACTGGAGCAGCATCCCTTTCCTCAGTCAAAAAGGGTAAAGGGGCAGAGAGTCCATCTGCTCTGTAACATGCTTTCATTTACTGTTTACTTTTGGTTGCACAGCTATAGCAGTAACTTTTGTCATGCTTTTCCAAATGCTTTATATATTTAAGCAGTTGCATATATTAAAGGGAAAGCATTTTTGTTTTCAGGACTTCATAGTTGGATTTGTTTATCAATGCTGATGAGATGCCAACCTGTCATAGGGACTACAACTTTGATGTAGAACTGAACTTCGACTTGATGGATATTGACCAAGAGGAGAAAGATTACTATGAGGTGCTTGAGGAGATCAAAGAATGGGTCGAAGATAAACCCAAACCAAACCTCGACCAAACCACCACTATCAATATAGGAACCTCCAAAAACATCAAAGAAACCTAGATAGGAATAAACCTCATACCAGACCAAAAAATCGACCTAATCGCACTCCTAACACAGTTCTAGGATGTGTTTGCATGGTCACGTGAAGACATGATTGGCCTATCAATTGATATTGTCATCCATCGAATGCCCATCAAAGATGGATTCAAGCCAGTCAAACAAAAGCTCAGACGATTGAAACCTGAATGGAGTCCGAAAGTCAAAGAAGAGGTCGTTAAATAATTCAAAGACGGTATCATCATGGTATCAACATACCCAGAGTGGCTGTCAAACATAGTCCCCGTGCCAAAGCCCGGAGGGAAAGTGCTAGTATGCGTGGATTACCGGAACTTGAACAAAGCCTTGCCTCAAGGATAATTTCCCTGTGCCTTTTATCCACATCCTGATCGACAATACGACGCAGTATGGCAAGTATTCCTTCGTGGATTGCTTTGCTGGTTACCATCAAATTATGGTTGCCGAAGAAGACAGGGAGAAAACAGCTTTCATCACTCCCTGGGAAACCTTCTGCTACAAGCGATTATCCTTCGACCTCATTAATGCCGAAGCCACATATCAGCGAGCCATAATGGCCTTGTTTCATAACATGATACATAAGAAGATAGAGGTCTATGTGGACGACATCATCATCAAATCCCGGAAGGAGGATGATCATCTTGACCATCTCAGGAAGCTATTCAACAGGTTGCGTAAGTACAACCTCAAGCTGAATCCAGCCAAATGTGCTTTTGGGGTCAAATCAGGCAAGTTGTTAGGATTTTTGGTGAGTAATCGAGGCATCGAGCTAGACCCTACCAAGTTCAAAGCCATCACTGAGATGGCAGTACCTCGAACAAAAAAGGAGATATGCGGGTTCCTGGGAAGGATCAATTTTATAAGCAGATTCATTTCCCAGCTCACAGCAACCTGTGAACCCATCTTCAAACTACTAAGGAAGAATTCCTCCACCAAATAGAATGAGGATTGTCAACAAGCCTTCCTTGCCATCAAAAGGCAGCTGGTCGAAGCACCTGTATTGGTACCCCCGAGGGATGAAGTTCCGCTGTTTATGTACTTGTTCGTCAATGCCAATGTAATGGGCTGTATGCTGGGACAAAAAGATGATAGTAGCAAGGAAAGCCATCTACTACATCAGCAAAAGATTCAGTAGTGGTGAACAGAAATACACCCTGATCCAGAAAACATGTCGTGCGTTAGCACGAGCCGCAATGAGGTTACAACATTACTCCATGGGCACACGACCTGCCTCATATTATGCATGGATCCACTGAAGTACGTATTCAACAAGCCAATATTGAATTATCGACTATCCAAATGGCAGTTGATCCTACAACAGTTTGACATTGTCTACGTGACTCAAAAGTCCATCAAAGGTCAAGGCATTGCATATCAATTAGCCAAAGCACCATCAGGAGGGTTCGAGCACCTGGAGACTTATTTCCCGGATGACGGGATCATGACAATTCAATAACTCCGATAAGAGAATACAGTCCAACCATGAAAAATGTATTTCAATGGAGCGGTAAACATGGAGGGTGCTGGAGCAGGGGCAGTCCTTATCTCTGGTACAGGAGAACAATATTATGTGGCTACCAAACAATAATTTGGCAACACCAACAACACAGCCGGGTATGAATGCTGTATAATGGGGTTGAAGTTAGCCTAATCCAAGGGTATCAAACATTTACTAGTCTTCGGAGACTCTGAGTTGGTTATCAGACAAACCACTGGGGCATATCACACCAAAGAGCTGCATTTGCTGCCCTATCATCGGCAGGTCATCAAAGTATCTATCGAGTTTGAAGACATAACCTTCATCCATATACCTCGGGGTAGGAATGACTTCGTTGATGCCTTGGCGACGTTAGCTTCCTTGATCCACATATCCAATAGGAATGGGATTCCTTGCATCAAATTTACACGTCAGAAGGCCCCGACATACGGGAATTACATTAGAGACATATCAGATGAAATACCTCCTATCAAACAGCCTTGGTCTCAAGACATCAAGGAATATTTCTGAGAAGGATCTACACCCGTTGGGGCAAGCCAATCCGAACGAAAGATGATTCATAAAATGACTATGAAGTTCTATCTGAGCGGAGATGCACTATACAAAAGGGATACTGGAATAGGCTTGTTAAGATGCCTTGATAAAGAGCAAGCCCAGAGATTGATGGATGAAATCAATGGTGGAGTCTGTGGTCCACACATGAGCGGTCATTTGCTGGCCAAGAAGATATTAAGAACAGGACATTATTGGACCTCTTTCAAAGTCGACTGTGATGATCATGTTAGGAGATGCTTTCAATGTCAAGTACATGGAAATGCCATCCACGCTCCTCCAAATGAGCTACACAGCATGGGTTCGCCATGGCCTTTCTCCATGTGGGGAATGGATGTGATTGGTCCAGTGGAACCAAAAGCCAGCAATGGTCATCGATTCATCTTCACCCTGATTGATTACTTCACCAAGTGGGTTGAAGCAGTGGTTGTAAGACTGGTACCATCAACTGTCCTTGACAGATGAAAAGAGGGCTATAGACATTTTCCACGGGCAGTTATATCAGTAAAGGATTGCTCGATCCTACAACAGGAAAGTCTTAATACGACAATTCAAAGAAAACGACTTGGTGCTGAAGAAAGTTTTGGCCAATCAAGACGAAGCCAAAGGAAAGTTCACCCCTAATTGGGAAGGCCCTTTCTGTAAGAACTTTTATGAATAAAGATTTAATTTTCTTTATATATTATTTCAAAACAGTAAGGTGTTGTTTTGATAAATGTGAAAAGTTATGGGTGAAATGTGCAAATATTTTAAAATGAGCAAGTGGTTATAAAATATTCTTGTTGTGGGGGAATATTCGTTTGGTCGTGGAATATTCTTGTTGTCGGGGAATATTCGTACGACGGCGCAGCTATTTGTGGGCCCCACAACGGAATAACTGTCGGAAATAGAAAGCGACAGAAATAACCATTTTATAAATAACGGCGTAGTTGTTACCGTTAGTACTGTTGAAATACCCGGTGGTTAAAATACAGTGATACGCGGTGTTGCACAGTAGCACACGGTATTGCACAGTATTTCGAATTATTGATTCTTACGTGAGAAGGCACTTACTCAATTATTGTTACAGTAATTACTGTTCAATATTTTATATTATTGACTCAATAATTGCTACGTTGATATTTTATATTATTGACTCAATAATTGTTACATGGATATTTTATTGACTCAATAATTGCTACGTTGCTATTTTATATGATTGATTCAATAATTGCTACAGTTGATATTTTGTATTATTGATTCAATAATTGTCACTGCACAGTATTTCACATTATCAACTAAATAATTCATATTATTTGAATAATATTATTAGATAGCATTATTGACAATGTCTAAGAAAGTTCTATCTAGGAGGGGTTATTTAATTGCGCGCCAGTAAGGAGAATTCCTTATCAGAAGGCCCCCTCTTTCCTAGGAACGACCTGGTTGTCAATCTTGTAGTTCTGTAATATTATTTGTGAATAATTAATTATTGATTTATATGATAAAAAAATATTTATTTTGTGGATATAAGAGAAGAAATTAGTGCTGATGAGTATTTTGGTGTGAAAAATCATCCGTTTGTGGATTTCGGATAATTTATGTTTGGAATTTGGAAATACTTCCTTCTACAAAGTTGTAGAGAATTAAATTTCCTATTGAAAGGACATAGAATTTGTATTTTTCTGACAAAAGGGCTATTTATTATGAATTACTAAAGTTTCAGAAAATAAATATTTTTTTAAATAAAATGGTGGGCCCCACTTTTGGTTGTTGTGGAAAAATTCTTATTTCTTAGCATCTAGGCGACGGAATTTTTTTTTAAAAAAGTATTATTTTATTAATTTAGTCTACTTTGGCATCCTAAGCTTTTCCTATAAATCGGGTGCTTAGGTTAGAATTAAAAATCACACCAGAATTAGAAGTTTTCTCTCTCTATAATATCGAGCGTATTTTTGTGAGTATTTAGATACTTTGAGTATTACTATTCAGTGCGAGTTTTTTTCGGTATTATATCCGATATTCCAGTCAGAAGTACTATTCTTTTGAGGTAAGGGATGTTATTTTCTTTCGTAAATGATGTTATTCTTTTCAATATCATTATACCAAAATATTGGCATGGATTTTATTATGAAATTTTTATTTTTTTCCGTCAGAGTTACTATTCACGTATACGGCACTATTCATATATACGGCACTATTCACGAAAAAACTAAATTTTCTTCTATTTGTCCAAATTGTTTATTATGAATACTATCTTTGATTGGATCTAAGTTTTGAGCTTCATTCTTGAATTGTGCTCCACAAAGTATTATCATGGAATATTCTTGAACTTGAATAAACTAAAATACGAATCCTTAATCTTATCCTTTATTTCACTGGATTCGTTATTTATATTATTTTTCATCATCCTCAGTCCTAAGTGGTGATATAACTGAATATCTTTGGCCTGTAGAGCAAAGATGAATGATTACCTGATGAATATCTTTGGCCGTAGTGCAAAGATGACAGGTGTTGAGATCAACATGGCCACTGATGATACAAATGAATATCTTTGGCCTGTAGTGGAAAGATGAATATTTTATTTGAGATGTATATTGATTGAAGTTAAAGGGATAAATTATTGATGATGAACGGTTATTTCCGCTGCGAATATTGATCTAAAACTTGTTGTCAATAATATTTTATCTGATTTATTGAAGGCTAACGATAATTTATTTTCCATTATCTTAGTCGTAATATTCTTTACTGGGCTAGTTGAGCTCACCCTTTTCATCTGTTGTCCTCTTCAGGAAATGAGAATGTTGCGGGAACTAGTCGGGGGACAGAGTGATGGTCCGAGTTAGAGCAGTAGTAGTCCTCGCTATTTTTGTAAAATAGTGGGATAATAATTGTAATAAATAAAGAATGAATTTGAATGTTGATATTTCGTATTATATACGATTTGTATTGACACTCACAGTTGTGTGGTCGTATTTTGCACGACCGTGTGATATAAAGTTTGTATTTGAATTCTGTACCATGTATTTGGCGACTCAGAATGGGTTGGGTTGACTGGACCTATTCTGGGGGCGTCACAGTTGGTATCAAAGCTTAGGAATATGATCTCTGGCGGAGATAGGGGAATAGAACTAGGAGGGGAGAGACGAGTAAATCCTTCACTAGCATGTCCTACCTAAGTTTATGTGGTATTTAATTGGTCAGTCGGAGCATACGGTTAATATGTGATATGTTATTTTTTTAATTAACCCTTGTTTTATGGCAGTATTTGAGAATGGCAGCTGAGAATGTTAACAACGAAGTGAATGAGACCGTGGAGACACCTTTAATCACTAACCAGGAGAACGTACAATAAGAAGGCAATGTTCTTCCTGAAAACAACGCTGATCATGTTGGGTTTGTATGTAACGCAATCATGCAATCAAATCACATAAATAGGGCGGAAGCGTAAAAACTAGGTTTTCAAAATTTATACAAACCCATAACCATGATCATGCTTTGTGCTTGTTATCAATAACAGAAAAGAGAGAACATGGAATTATACCTTTGAAGATCTAAGCTTCCTCAGGTACAAGTTCTACTCCTTTGATTCCTTTGATTCCTCTGATAGTGGCTCCTTCCCTTGAATAATGTCAGCCACCCAAATGTTTGGCCTCTAAGGGTGATCCACCAAGGAAGATGAAGAACTCAAGAAGATGGGTTATTGGCTTAACCCTTGTTTCTATCTCTATAGAATATGTGTACTCCCAACTCTTGGAAAATTTCACATCCCTTATTTCTGATATAAGACTCTCTTATATAGATATTAGGTTAACCCTCCTAATCCAATTAGAATAGGGTTTTATTTATTTAATTAATTAAATACTTTTAATTAATTTATATCCTAATCTTTATTAGGATTGAGAGAGAGTACTGATATTATATTAATTCCTAAACTCCTTTAGAATTAAAATAATAATAATAATAATAATATTAATAAGACTCCTCTTATTAATTTATATTTAATATTTCTAAAATATTAAATAATAAACATTAAGCTATTTAATTTATTCTATCATCATAGATTAAATTAATTATACTTAATGCATTATTACTATCATGCCATTTTCTTCTTAAATAATTCTTCTTCCTTTTATGGTGTGACCCTTTAGGTTCTCCATATTAAACCGGTTGTGAATAAATCAATTAGAACAATTCTAATCTTATTTAAATAAATAAATTAAACTAATAATCTATTTAAATAAATAATATTTATTCTACAATAGGGATAAGCCTCCCTAGCGATCAACGACTTTCCAGATAATATAGATTTCAACATTAATCATAAAAGAACCTGTGAGTTAATAGTTACCGTACAATTCAATCCTTCCACCATACAATGTCCCAATTAAATATAAGACATGGATTTACTGTCAAGTCTTAATTTATTTAATCATATGTATTTCGATTAGAAAATGCACAACTCCAAATAATGCAAATTAGAAACCTCTTTCTAATTACATTCTACCTTGGCCAAGGATTCCTGGGTTGTCATTTAACGAATCACATAGGACATATCTCCTCTTTTACTAGAGGTGGTAGATTCTTTATTGATCATTCATTATCTCCATAGGTAACTCATTACACCCAAGCATACCCTATATATGCCTTAAGAGGCCTTAAGGAATTAGTCAAAGTATAATTTGTTACATACAAGATACTATGATGATCTCAAGTCCAAGGATCACATGTACTACTATCACATTAGGAATTCCTATTGACAGGCGAGTAAAACTCCATTAGGTATTCCATAGCGAGTCACGTTCAGTGAACTTATTCTCCAATAAGCACCTACATACTTGCTTTAGTGTCTCCACACAAATGACCATGAGATCAGTCATCCTCATCCAATGAGCAAGCAACATATGTACCAATCTATCCGGATTTACTAATCCCCTTTTTAGTAATCCCACGATTGGGAACTATTTTAGTTTTAAAGCTTTCTAAAAATTTAGATCTCATTAGCATGATCAACATCATGATTCTAAAAGCATTGCTTAAAACTATGGGTTATTTACATATTATAAAAACAACACCATGTAGATAATTAAATGCCTTTAATAAATAAATATTTTATTAATAAATAAATAAGATTGTTTACAAAGTATGTGCTTTATCATCATACATGATTGGCTTGTATGCACACTACTATCAATCTCCCACTTGCACTAAAGCCAATCGCCATGGTATCTCATACCCAACTTCTCTAAGTGACGATCAAACTGCTGTTGTGTTTAAGCTTTAGTAAATGGATCTGCAATGTTGTCTTGAGAGTCTACACGCTCCAAGGTGACGTCTCCTCTTTCAATGATCTCCTTGATCAAGTGAAATCGCCGCAACACGTGTTTAGATTTCTGATGAGACCTGGGTTCCTTAGCCTGTGCAACCGCTCCGGTGTTGTCACAGTATACGGGAACTGCTTCTCCAATGCTAGGAACCACACCAAGTTCAGTTATGAACTTCTTCATCCAAACAGCTTCCTTTGCAGCTTCACTTGCAGCTATATACTCTGCCTCTGTCACTGAATCAGCAACCGTTTGCTGCTTGGAACTCTTCCAACTCACTGCACCTCCGTTCAAGGTAAACACATACCCTGAAATAGATTTACTGTCATCTTGGTCTGTTTGAAAACTTGAGTCCGTGAATCCCTCGAGTTTTAATTCAGACCCACCGTAGACAAGAAAAATATCTTTAGTCCTTCTCAAGTACTTTAGGATATTTTTCACTACCTTCCAGTGCTCTTCTCCTGGATTCGACTGGTATCTGCTTGTTACACTAAGTGCGTGAGCAACATCCGGTCTAGTACATATCATACCGTACATGATAGATCCTATTGCAGAAGCATAAGGGATCTTACTCATACGGTCTCTCTCCTCAGGTGTCTTTGGGGCCTGTTTCTTGGAGAGATGTATTCCATGGCTCATCGGCATGAGACCTCTTTTGGAATCTTCCATGCTAAACCTCTTTAGCATTGTATCAATGTACGTTCCTTGGGATAAGCCGAGCATCCTTTTAGATCTATCTCTATAGATCTTTATCCCCAAAATATAGGATGCTTCACCCAAGTCCTTCATGGAGAAGTTTTCAGATAACCAGATTTTAATGGATTGTAACATAGGAATGTCATTCCCTATCAGTAATATATCATCAACATATAATACAAGGAATGATACTGCGCTCCCACTAACCTTCTTGTATACACATGGTTCATCCTCGTTTTTGATAAAATCAAACTCTTTGATTGTCTCATCAAAACGAATGTTCCATCTACGAGAAGCTTGCTTCAACCCATAAATGGATCGTTGTAGCTTACAGACTTGATTTGTTCCAACTTTTGAAATAAATCCCTCTGGCTGTGTCGTATACACATCCTCCTCAAGTTTCCCATTGAGGAAGGGTGTTTTCACGTCCATCTGCCAGATCTCATAGTCGTTGTAAGCTGCAATCGCAAGCAAAATCCGAATGGACTTGAGCATGGCTACTGGTGAGAAGGTTTCATCATAGTCAACTCCTTGTCTTTGTTTGAAACCTTTTGCAACCAGTCGGGCCTTATAGGTCTCTACCTTTCCGTCTGCTCCAGTCTTTTTTTTAAAAACCCATTTACACCCAATAGGTTTAATACCTTTAGGTGGTGAAACCAAAGACCATACTTTGTTTTCATACATGGAGTCCATTTCGGATTTCATGGCTTCAAGCCATTTCCCTGAGTCTTTATTACTCATAGCCTGTTCGTAATTCAATGGATCATCATCATTCATGATGTGTACCTCATCGTCATCCTCTATAACGAATCCATACCTCTCAGGTATCTTCGGTACTCTTCCAGATTTACGAACATGGTGTGGTACAGTAGGTTCTTCTACTTGGTTAGGTACCTGACTTTGGTCCGTGGTAACTTGTGGTTCTTGAACTTCTTCAAGATATATCTTACTCCCACTGACCCCTTCATGGATAAACTCTTTCTCCAAGAAGGTAGCATATTTCGCAACAAACACCTTTTGATCAGTTGGATGATAGAAATAATACCCTACGGTTTCTTTAGGGTATCCCACAAATCTACACTTATCGGATTTAGTCTGTAGCTTATCATTTTCAAACTTTTTGACATAAGCTGGACAACCCCAAGTCTTAACATGCTTAAGATTTGGTTTCCTCCCTTTCCACATCTCATATGGAGTCTTTGGGGCGGAATTGGTAGGTATCTTGTTAAGTAGGTATGCAGCCGTTTCTAGGGCATATCCCCAGAAGAAAATTGGAAGGTCGGTAAAACTCATCATGGATCGAACCATGTCCAACAGTGTTCGATTTCTCCTTTCAGATACTCCATTTAACTGTGGTGTACCTGGAGGAGTCCATTGTGAGATTATACCATTTTCTCTGAGACAATTGAGAAACTCAATGCTTAAGTATTCTCCACCTCGATCTGATCGAAGTATCTTAATACTCTTGCCCGTTTGTTTCTCTACTTCACTTCTGAACTCTTTGAACTTTTCAAATGATTCTGATTTGTATTTCATTAAATACACATATCCAAATCTTGAGTGATCATCAGTGAAAGTAATAAAATAAGATTACCCACCCCGTGCACTTGTTGTCATAGGTCCACAAACGTCTGTGTGAATCAATGCCAACAACTCTGTAACTCTCTCCTTTTCCACTAAAAGGAGATTTAGTCATTTTACCCATGAGACAAGATTCACAAGTTGGATATGATTCATAATCGGATAGCTCGAGGAGTCCATCTTTATGCAACTTGGATAATCTTGTTTCATTGATATGACCGAGTCTACAGTGCCACATGTAGGTATAATTAATATCATCTCTTTTCCTTTTCTTAGTTTGTTCAATTTGAAATATATTTTCTTGTAAGTCAAGTGTATAAAGTCCATTTCGCAAATTTCCAATACCATATAAAACATCGTCTTTATAAATAGAACAACCATTGTTCTTTATAATAACGTCAAAACCTTCCATATCCAATACAGAAATTGAAATAATGTTTTTAATAATATTCGGAACATAATAACAATTATTAAGATAAATGGATTTGCCCGAAGGCATTGCTAAACAATAAGTTCCTATAGCTAATGCAGCAACTTTTGCTCCATTTCCCACTCGTAGGATCACCTCATCATTGTTCAGCTTTCTACTTCTGACCAGTCCCTGCACAGTATTACATATGTGAGAACCACAGCCGGTATCCAATACCCAAGTAGAATTATGACTTTCAGAAAAATTAATTTCAATCATAAACAAACCTTGATTGGAAGTCGAAGCTTCTCCAAGCTTCTTCTCTGCTAGAAACTTCTTGCAGTTCCTCTTCCAATGTCCCGGCTCATTGCAATGAAAGCACATTCCTTTAGCTGGTTCAGGTTTCTTTTGCTCCTTTTCTTTCCCTTTTCCCTTAGCCTTCTTAGATTTCTTCTTTTTAGAAGACACCTTGGGCCTCTTCCTTTTATTGGAAGAATCCACCATCAAGACATGGTTCTTCTTGGATGAGAAGTGACCTTCTGCAGTTTTCAGCATGTTAAGCAGCTCAGGTAAGCTGACATCTAGCTTATTCATGTGAAAATTAACCACAAACTGCGAGAAGGTCTCAGGGAGTGACTGCAAGACCAAGTCTTGACTCAACTCCCCATCCATGACGAACCCAAGCTGTCCAAGGCGTTCAATCAAATTGATTACCTTCAGAACATGAGTTTCGACAGTAGTGCCCTCGGTCATCCGAGATCGGAAGAGCTCCTTAGATATCTCATATCTAGCAGTCCTACTCTGTTCACCATACAACTCCTTGAGGTGAAGCAGCATAGCAGGAGCATCCATTTTTTCGTGCTGACGCTGAAGCTCGTTATTCATGGATGCGAGCATGATGCATTGAGCCACAGATGCATCATCTTGCCACTTATTGAAAGTGGCAATCTCTTCCTCAGAGGCTGTTTCTGAAACAGATTCAGGGATAGTGGAATTTAGGACATAAGAAATCTTTTCAGCAGTGAGAACAATTCTCAGATTTCTTAGCCAGTTCCTCATAATTCGGGCCGGTAAGCTTATTTGCATCAAGTATGCTTCGTAGTGAGATTAGTGATTTTGACATTTTTAAAATTCTGCATGTGAAAAAACAACATTTTAGCAAACATTCATTTTATTAACTTTGCATACCAAAATAAATTTAGGTCTTTATTTTAAATTGGTATCTCCCACTATTTTCATCAAACTATATTACCCTCACTCATATAGTTCGGCAACATCTAATTAAAGATTTGCTAGTGAGATTAAGGATCCCATTTCAAATGTATATAACCTTGTGGATAGCACAACAAGCGATATACAAATAAATAGGTAGACAACTCTTGTCAATTACATCACCATGTAACTCCTTTTATTTTGCCTCTTAAATCATAATGGTCATGTGTGTGCACATCCGAACTAAAATGATTTAAGTTAAGTCCAGCCTAGCACTTCCATAAATTCAAAAAAGAAAAATTTTCGTCCTTGTGGATAGCACAACAAGACTAGATCGTTCAATTTTCTTGATAAGCATCAAATGTGATTAATTAACATCTTAAATATTCAATACTCGCCTTGTGGATAGCACAACAAACTCATATTAAATATTTAATACTCTATTAACTAATCATGCTAGAAGGCTACGTTCGATATTCCAAATATCATTTGAACGTTTCAGACTTAATATTATTTCTTTGAGGGGTTTGTTATTATTTGTCTCATCTTTTTAAGCGCGCATGCACATATATATATATATAAAATACGCGTCATTTTATTAAACATGCGAAGCATGTTTGTATAAAATATAATATATATAATATTTAGCATGCAATATAGAATACTATATTCTACCCGGATTGATTATGGACTTTTATTCTAGTTTGGTTTACTAGAGCCACCAAGTGAACCAAAAGGTCAAACCTAGGAGTGCAAGAATTTAAATTTTAAATGTAACTATTACATTTAAACCCGGACTCCATACAAACGAGTCTTCATGCGTTCCTTGCTCCTTGGTCTCCAATTTCTTCAAAATAATTCTAACTATTTCTATTACATTAACTATTTAAAATTAAATAGAAACCTTGATCAGCAGTCAAGGGGAAGTACATAGAAAGGAGATAGAATTTACATCGAGAATAAAACTAGAGAAGACGAGGTACGCAGACCCCATTTTATAAAACCCATACATTCAAGCATTCATCCAAAATAAAATCCAATCACATTGGTCATAGTCCATAATCAACCCCATTTATTATCATACACATCAACATATGCATCAATAAATATCCATTCATCTCATGAATAACAATGCTATTCCATATATGGATCGATGTTATTTAATGGACAAAAGTTTTGCTAAATTTTATTTTTGAAACAAAATAAACTCTTTTATTTTAATCAAAAATAAATCCAAATTAAACTCCTTTAATTTTAGCATTCTGAAATCATATTTCAGATAAAATAAACTTCTTTATTTTAAAACTTTATCAATTAAATAAATAGTTTACTTAATTAATTAAAATTAATTTTCAGGGTCTGTCCAGGTACCGGCGCAGCTGCGCCAGTAATGAACTGGGCAGCTGCGCAGGTAGACGGAAGCAGCAGTTTTTGCAGACCGGCGCAGCTGCGCCAGTAATGAACTGGGCAGCTGCGCCGTTCGTCGCAGAAACTTGCAGAAAACGATTTTTGTCCAGAAAAACGATCCAATTCTCACATCAATTCATACATGGAATTATAAAATTGATAATTAGCACAAAGTTAGGCTCTGATACCACTGTTGGGTTTGTATGTAACGCAATCATGCAATCAAATCACATAAATAGGGCGGAAGCGTAAAAACTAGGTTTTCAAAATTTATACAAACCCATAACCATGATCATGCTTTGTGCTTGTTATTAATAACAGAAAAGAGAGAACATAGAATTATACCTTTGAAGATCTAAGCTTCCTCTGGTACAAGTTCTACTCCTTTGATTCCTTTGATTCCTCTGATAGTGGCTCCTTCCCTTGAATAATGTCAGCCACCCAAATGTTTGGCCTCTAACGGTGATCCACCAAGGAAGATGAAGAACTCAAGAAGATGGGTTATTGGCTTAACCCTTGTTTCTATCTCTATAGAATATGTGTACTCCCAACTCTTGGAAAATTTCACATCCCTTATTTCTGATATAAGACTCTCTTATATAGATATTAGGTTAACCCTCCTAATTCAATTAGAATAGGGTTTTATTTAATTAATTAATTAAATACTTTTAATTAATTTATATCCTAATCTTTATTAGGATTGAGAGAGAGTACTGATATTATATTAATTCCTAAACTCCTTTAGAATTAAAATAATAATAATAATAATAATATTAATAAGACTCCTCTTATTAATTTATATTTAATATTTCTAAAATATTAAATAATAAACATTAAGCTATTTAATTTATTCTATCATCATAGATTAAATTAATTATACTTAATGCATTATTACTATCATGCCATTTTCTTCTTAAATAATTCTTCTTCCTTTTATGGTGTGACCCTTTAGGTTCTCCATATTAAACCGGTTGTGAATAAATCAATTAGAACAATTCTAATCTTATTTAAATAAACAAATTAAACTAATAATCTATTTAAATAAATAACATTTATTCTACAATAGGGATAAGCCTCCCTAGCGATCAACGACTTTCCAGATAATATAGATTTCAACATTAATCATAAAAGAACCTGTGAGTTAATAGTTACCGTACAATTCAATCCTTCCACCATACAATGTCCCAATTAAATATAAGACATGGATTTACTGTCAAGTCTTAATTTATTTAATCATATGTATTTCGATTAGAAAATGCACAACTCCAAATAATGCAAATTAGAAACCTCTTTCTAATTACATTCTACCTTGGCCAAGGATTCCTGGGTTGTCATTTAACGAATCACATAGGACATATCTCCTCTTTTACTAGAGGTGGTAGATTCTTTATTGATCATTCATTATCTCCATAGGTAACTCATTACACCCAAGCATACCCTATATATGCCTTAAGAGGCCTTAAGGAATTAGTCAAAGTATAATTTGTTACATACAAGATACTATGATGATCTCAAGTCCAAGGATCACATGTACTACTATCACATTAGGAATTCCTATTGACAGGCGAGTAAAACTCCATTAGGTATTCCATAGCGAGTCACGTTCAGTGAACTTATTCTCCAATAAGCACCTACATACTTGCTTTAGTGTCTCCACACAAATGACCATGAGATCAGTCATCCTCATCCAATGAGCAAGCAACATATGTACCAATCTATCCGGATTTACTAATCCCCTTTTTAGTAATCCCACGATTGGGAACTATTTTAGTTTTAAAGCTTTCTAAGAATTTAGATCTCATTAGCATGATCAACATCATGATTCTAAAAGCATTGCTTAAAACTATGGGTTATTTACATATTATAAAAACAGCACCATGTAGATAATTAAATGTCTTTAATAAATAAATATTTTATTAATAAATAAATAAGATTGTTTGCAAAGTATGTGCTTTATCATCATACATGATTGGCTTGTATGCACACTACTATCAGATTAGACGATAAACAATGAGATGTTTAGAAGTTTTTTGCAGTTCATGCAAAACCAGACGAGGGAGACTCGTGTGCAAAATACAAGTGGAGATAATAACAACACGCGAATTGTCACTGCCAAGCAGTTCAAAGAATTGGGACCACCAAAGTTTTTGGGTAAGCCGGATCCGATCAAGGCGGAGACGTGGATTAAACAAATTACTAAGATATTTGATGTCTTGGGATGCACGGAGGAACAGAAGGTTCCATTCGCCACGTTTATATTCCGTGGAGAAGTAGATTACTGGTGGGAGTCTGTGAAGCGTACCCAGCCTGCCGCACTCAAGATGTCTTGGGAAGCATTCCAGAAACTGTTCAATGACAAGTACTTTCTTGAAAGTATTCGTCATATGAAGGAGGTAGAGTTTATCAGACTCGACCAAAATAACATGACGGTATCCCAGTACGAGGCTAAGTTTGCGGAGCTGTCCAGGTTTGCACCTCATTTGGTGGAGAATGAGGAACGTATGACACGGATGTTTCTAAGAGGTTTGAAACCCGAAATACGTCAATACCTCATTTCTCATAAATTTTCTCTATATTCGGATGTAGTGAATAGGGCCCAGTTGTTAGAACGAGATAATGATTATGTTCAACCGAGGGACCACAACCAAGGTCGTACCGGTGGCAGCAGTCATCGGAGCAATGACAACCAGCGAGGAGGAAAGTATAACAGAAGCGGTAACCACTCCGATGGTAATCGTGGCCATGATAGTAGAAAAAGCGAATCGGGAGGAGATTTCAAGAAGAGAAGGTACAACAATGAGAACGTGAAGACGTCAACATTAGCACCAGCATCAACTGTTTCTAGGGGAGGAGAACGACCACCGGTCGTATGCTATAAATGCGGGAAAGAGGGACACATCAGCCCAAACTGCCCACAACAATTCAAAGCATGCTATAACTATGAAAAAGAAGGACATATAGCTCGAGATTGTCCTATTGCGAAACCAAATCTAGCGGGGGTGGTGATTCCAAAGGCGGTTTCGGACAAGTCAAAATCGGTGATTCCTGGAAGAGCGTTTGTCGTGACAGCCCAAAATGCAAGGACCCCACACGAGGTGATAAGCTAATCATAAACTCTTGCAAAGTTTACACCTTGTTAGATACCGGTGCTACCCATTCCTTTATTTCGCCTGCTTGTGCTCAACGTTTGAACTTAACTTCTGATAAATTAGACTTTGACTTATCTGTTGAAACTCCGTTGGGAGAAACCTTCGTTACATCTACAGTTTACAAATCTTGCTTGATTCAGATTGGTACCCTTACCTTACCTGTTGATCTTTTATCTTTGAAAATACTTGCATTTGACGTGATTTTAGGAATTGACTGGTTAACCACTTACCATGCCAAAATTGATTGTTTTCGTAAGGTTGTTAGTTTTTATATTCCTAATCAACATGTTGTGCGAGTCCAAACTACCAAACCACTAAAATCAGTCAATATCATTTCAAATCACAAGGCTATTCATTTATTACAAAACGGATGTCAAGCTTTCTTAGCTCATGTCACTTATCTAAACCAGAATACATTAAGTTTGAATGATATTTTCGTTGTTAAGGAGTTTCCTGATGTATTTCCCGAAGAACTTCCCGGTCTCCAGAACGTAAAGTTGAATTCTTTATTGACCTTGAACCCGGTACAAAACCTATTTCTAAAACCTCATATCGAATGGCTCCTATTGAACTTCAGGAGTTGAAGGTCCAATTACAGGAATTGTTAGACATCAATTTTATTCGTCCTAGTACGTCTCCTTGGGGTGCTCCTGTTTTATTCGTAAAGAAGAAAGACGGGAGTATGCGACTTTGTATTGACTATCAGGAGTTGAACCATGTCACCATCAAGAATAGGTATCCGCTATCTCGTATTGATGACCTGTTCGACCAGTTGCAAGGAGCACAATTCTTTTCAAAGATTGATCTTCGTTCTGGATATCATCAGCTGAAGATTAAAACTGAGGATATTCCGAAGACTGCCTTCAGAACTCGATACGGGCATTATGAGTTCTTAGTCATATCTTTTGGATTGCCTAATGCTCCTGCTGCTTTCATGGATATGATGAACTGTGTATTCAAGGAGTATTTAGATCAGTTCGTTGTTGTCTTTATTGATGACATCCTCATCTATTCTAAAAGCCGTGAAGATCATGAGCACCACTTGAAGCTGGTACTTCAAAAGCTTCGTGAGAACAAGCTATATGCCAAGCTGAAGAAATGCGAGTTCTGGCTTGAGGAAGTAGCATTCCTTGGACACGTGGTATCGAAACATGGAGTATCTGTTGACCCGGCGAAGAGTGAAGCAATACAAAGTTGGGAGCAACCTAAGTCGGTGACCGAAGTACGAAGCTTTTTGGGCTTAGCTGGTTATTATCGGAGGTTCGTAGAGGGATTTTCTCGAATCGCTACTCCATTAACTCAGTTGTCTCAAAAAGATACAAAATTCGTTTGGAGCGAGGAATGTGAGAAGAGCTTCCAAGAGCTCAAGAGGAGACTTATTTCGGCACCTGTTCTGACAATACCATCTGGTTCGGATGGATTTGTTATCTAAAGTGATGCTTCGGGCAAAGGGTTAGGATGTGTTCTCATGCAACATGGGAAAGTCATAGCCTATGCCTCGCGACAACTCAAAGAATATGAGAGGAATTATCCTACTCATGATCTAGAGTTGGCAGCAGTCGTTTTCGCGTTGAAGATCTAGAGACATTATCTGTACGGGGAGAAAGTGGAGATTTATACGGATCATAAGAGCCTTAAATATTTCTTCACTCAAAAGGAACTCAACATACGGTAACGACGTTGGCTTGAGTTATTGAAAGATTACGATCATTCCATCCAATACCATCCTGGAAAAGCAAACGTGGTAGCTGACGTGTTGAGTAGAAGATCATATGTGGGAATGAGTGCGATGATGTCAAGTATACGCGCAGAACCAACTTTGATTGATAAAGTTAAAGCTGCTCAAGCTACGGATCCGGTGCTGATGAAGATGAAGAAGAAGGTGCAAGAAGGTGCCATTCCAGAAGCAAGAATCGATGAAGAGGGAATACTTCGAGTCAACTCCAGACTTTGTGTTCCTAATGATTCTGACTTGAAGCATAGAATCATAATGGAGGCACACAACCCACCGTTTGCAATCCATCTTGGGAGTGTCAAAATGTATCGTGATCTTCGACATACATTTTGGTGGAGCAATATGAAAAGAGAGATCGCAGAGTTTATTTCGAGATGTTTGACTTGTCAACGTGTAAAGATGGAGCATCAAGTACCGAAGGGTCCATTGCAACCACTGGAGATTCCAAAATGGAAGTGGGAACATATTACGATGGATTTCGTTACGGGTCTTCCCAAGGTTTCTCAAGGCATAGACGCAATTTGGGTTATTGTTGATAGGTTAACCAAGTCTGCTCATTTCTTGTCGATATGAGAGACTTATTCCCTTGAAAGTCTTGCTCATATGTACGTGAATGAGATTGTGAGATTTCATGGCATGCCCGTATCCATAGTTTCGGATCGTGACCCCAGATTTACTTCACGATTTTGGATCAGTTTGCAGAAAGCTATGGGCACGGATTTACGATTCAGCTCGGCTTATCATCCTCAAACGGACGGACAATCAGAAAGGACTATTCAAACTCTTGAAGATCTATTGAGATTTTATGTTCTAGACTTCAAAGGTAGTTGGGATAAGTACTTACCATTGGTGGAATTCTCCTATAATAACAGTTATCAAGCAAGTATAGGCGTAGCTCCATTTGAAGCGTTGTATGGGAGAAAGTGTCGTTCTCCAGTATATTGGAATGAGGTGGGTGAAACAATATTGTTGGGACCGGAGTTAGTACGTATGACTACAGAAAAGATCCAAATGATTCGACAACGTATACAAACAGCACAAGATCGACAAAAGAGTTATGCGGATCTTCATCGAAAGGACGTGGAATTTAATGTTGGAGACCATGTGTTATTACGTGTTGCTCCGTGGAAAGGAGTTACGAGGTTTGGGAATAGAGGAAAGCTCAATCCACGATTCATTGATCCATTTGAGATCCTTGCCCGAGTAGGAAATGTGGCCTATAGACTCGCTTTACCTCCAAGCATGTCTCGTGTTCATAACGTTTTTCACATATCCGTGCTTCGTAAATATGTGAAAGATCTAAACTGCATTATTGAGTTAGAACCGGACGAGATAGCTGAAGATTTAACGTATGAGGAGGTACCTGTCAAGATCTTGGATAGGAAGGAGCATGTCCTATGCTCGAAAATTATACCTCAAGTTAAAGTTTTGTGGAGAAACCATGCTATTGAGGAAATGACCTGGGAGTTGGAATCGGAAATGAAAGCGAGGTATCCTCACCTTTTCGATATACCAGGTACGTACATCAATTTCGAGGATGAAATTTCATAAGGAGGGGAGGTTGTAAGACCCCAACTTTTATGAATAAAGATTTAATTTTCTTTATATATTATTTCGAAACAGTAAGGTATTGTTTTGATAAATGTGAAAAGTTATGGGTGAAATGTGCAAATATTTTAAAATGAGCAAGTGGTTATAAAATATTCTTGTTGTGGGAGAATATTCGTTTGGTCGTGGAATATTCTTGTTGTCGGGGAATATTCGTACGACGGCGCAGCTATTTGTGGGCCTCACAATGGAATAACTGTCGGATATAGAAAGCGACAGAAACAACCTTTTTATAAATAACGGCGTAGTTGTTACCGTTAGTACTGTTGAAATACCCGGTGGTTAAAATACAGTGATACGCGGTGTTGCACAGTAGCACACGGTATTGCACAGTATTTCGAATTATTGATTCTTATGTGAGAAGGCACTTACTCAATTATTGTTACAGTAATTACTGTTCAATATTTTATATTATTGACTCAATAATTGCTACGTTGATATTTATATTATTGACTCAATAATTGTTACATGGATATTTTATTGACTCAATAATTGCTACGTTGCTATTTTATATGATTGATTCAATAATTGCTACAGTTGATATTTTGTATTATTGATTCAATAATTGTCACTGCACAGTATTTCACATTATCAACTCAACAATTCATATTATTTGAATAATATTATTAGATAACATTATTGACAATGTTTAAGAAAGTTCTGTCTAGGAGGGTTTATTTAATTGCGCGCCAGTAAGGAGAATTTCTTATCAGAAGGCCCCCTCTTTCCTGGGAACGACCTTATTGTCAATATTGTAGTTCTGTAATATTATTTGTGAATAATTAATTTATATGATAAAAAAATATTTATTTTGTGGATATAAGAGAAGAAATTAGTGCTGATGAGTATTTTGGTGTGAAAAATCATCCGTTTGTGGATTTCGGATAATTTATGTTTGGAATTTGAAAAAACTTCCTTCTACAAAGTTGTAGAGAATTAAATTTCCTATGGAAAGGACATAGTATTTGTATTTTTCTGACAAAAGGGCTATTTATTATGAATTACTAAAGTTTTAAAAAATAAATATTTTTTTAAATAAAATGGTGGGCCCCACTTTTGGTTGTTGTGGAAAAATTCTGATTTCTTAGGCAGCCAGGCGGCGGAATTTTTTTTTAAAAAAGTATTATTTTATTAATTTAGTCTACTTTGGCATCCTAAGCTTTTCCTATAAATAGGGTGCTTAGGTTAGAATTGAAAATCACACCAGAATTAGAAGTTTTCTCTCTCTATAATATCGAACGTATTTTTGTGAGTATTTAGATACTTTGAGTATTACTATTCAGTTGGAGTTTTATTCGGTATTATATCCGATATTCCAGACAAAAGTACTATTCTTTTGAGGTAAGGGATGTTATTTTCTTTCGTAAATGATGTTATTCTTTTCAATATCATTATACCAAAATATTGGCATGGATTTTGTTATGAAATTCTTATTTTTTTCCGTCGGAGTTACTATTCACGTATACGGCACTATTCACAGAAAAACTAAATTTTCTTCTATTTGTCCAAATTGTCTATTATGGATACTATCTTTGATTGGATCTAATTTTTGAGCTTCATTCTTGAATTTTGCTCCACAAAGTATTATCATTGAATATTCTTGAACTTGAATAAACTAAAATACGAATCCTTAATCTCATCCTTTATTTCACTAGATTCGTTATTTATATTATTTTTCATCATCCTCAATCCTAAGTGGTGATATAACTGAATATCTTTGGCCTGTAGAGCAAAGATGAATGATTACCTGATAAATATCTTTGGCCGTAGTGCAAAGATGACAGGTGTTGGATATGAACAAGACCACTGATGATACAAATGAATATCTTTGGCCTGTAGTGCAAAGATGAATATTTGATTTGAGATGTATATTGATTGATGTTACAGGGATAAAATATTGATGATGAACGGTTATTTTCGCTGTGAATATTGATCTAAAACTTGTTGTCAACAATATTTTATCTGATTTATTGAAGGCTAACGATAATTTATTTTCCATTATCTTTGTCGTAATATTCTTTACTGGGCTAGTTGAGCTCACCCTTTTCATCTGTTGTCCTCTTCAGGAAATGAGAATGTTGCGGGAACTAGTCAGGGGACAGAGTGATGGTCCGAGTTAGAGCAGTAGTAGTCCTCGCTATTTTTGTAAAATAGTGGGATAATAATTGTAATAAATAAAGAATGAATTTGAATGTTGATATTTCGTATTATATACGATTTGTATTGACACTCACAGTTGTGTGGTCGTATTTTGCACGATCGTGTGATATAAAGTTTGTATTTGAATTCTGTACCATGTATTTGGCGACTCAGAATGGGTTGGGTTGACTGGACCTATTCTGGGGGCGTCACACTTTCATTGTAAAGGAGGTGTTGACGGGAGGAGCTATCAGATTACAAGAGATTGACAGGACCGAATTTCCCCAACTCATCAACTCAGACACCATAAAAAGGTACTATGTCTGAAATGCATGCATACCAGTATCCTGGTCCTGCAAGTCAAATCAGGTGCAGTTTTTCCCTAGAAAACCGAAACTACGAATGACCTAATCTCCCTCCACCCGGGAGTACGTAGGCAGCCATTTCTAGTGCGGTCAGACCAAACAAAAAATTTAAAAACTCATCAAACCAAACTTAAAATCCAAGACAAACACTTCTCAAACCTCTCACACAAAAATTGAACTACGAATAACCTGATCTCCCTACACCCAGGAGTACGTAGGCAGCCATTTATGGTGCGGTTTAACCTTTAAGAAAAAATAAAAACCAGTTCCAAGACATCTAAACCATATGAAACCTAAAAACTATCAAGCCTCATTGGTCAATAGGCCCTGCTGAGATACTCTCTGACATCTCACTGTCAGTCCATCAAATAGAAGCTCAAGATATATCAACAACAACAAGTCATGAAAGAAGTGGTAATCATTCAGCAATGACAATACATATCTAAACATGGAAGTGATCCAAAATATATTTCTATGATATATAATGTTGTTTGATATATACATAGTGTCCTGTACATGACAAAAATGGCTGATCTAGTATGTGCAGGAAAAATAAAGCTAGTCTATGGACCCATGGATAAGCGAGACAGCAATGCCAATATATCATTTCTCTTTGAAGATGGAGGAGCTGCTGCAAGTGCAATACCCTCAGCCTCTATACGGGTCAAAACATCCACAGTCATCTGCAGTGTGGCACTATGATCATCAATGTATACACTCATCGCGGTAACTAGACCATGAGTATAAGATCGGAGAGTAGTACTGTCGGCAACGTGAAAATCCCGGGAAGCTATAGCCTCATCCCTCTCCGCAAAATCCGCGTCTCTGGCGATCAAAGTCTCCTCAATATCGACAAAAGCAGCTTCGCGAGAAGGCCAAGCCTCATCTCTCTCAATCAATGTCATATCCTGAGCGGCTCGAGCCGCATCCCTCTTAGAAAAAGCTATGTCTCTGCCAGACAGGGCAGTCAACATTAGGGCTCTAGCCTAATCTCTCTCAAAGGTCATCCTAGCTAATGAGTCTGCCAAAGCTGGATCTGTCCCTATAGGAATGATCGGTGGGTCACCAACTAATGCTGCTGTCAGACCAATGAACAACTCATCCTCAGTAGAATACTCAGGATCCTCCATAAGCTCCTCCTCGTCTGAGTCCACTATCGGAGCCGACTGAATGAATGCAGCTGATGCTATATCTGCCTCCAACCACGCTGAGTACTCTGGAGAACGATCCAGATTGCTACTAGAGAAATCATCCCTCTCCCTATGAGTCCAACACTCATACACTCGGATTAAATTACCAGATAACAAAGACGAAGCTGACATCCTCTGATCAACAGCCCCTTCGAAAGGATGCAGGCTCTAAAACTGATCAAACTGGCCCATAACAGTCAGAGGATGGTAAATAGTCACTCCCCTCAATCCTGCTAGGGGCAGATAGTCCATGCCAAATGCGTGGGTGATAAAGCTATAGTGTAATACCCGAGAATTTCCTAATATTATTAAATAAATATATCAATGGAAATGAGAATTTATTTGAATATAAATGATTTTGTGTTATAAGATTAATTAATTCAATTATATATTAAATTGAATAATTATAATAATTGAGACTATGTGGAGTTTGCTATAAACTCAGTGAAAGCCTTGTATGGCACAGTGACGTAATATTAATGATTATATTAATTTAAGCGAACAATTAATCTATATTAATTGTTAATCGTAAAATATTAATTAATTGTTGTAGAATATTAACTGTGGTTGATCAATAATAGGTGATTATTATTATTGCAAGAAATATAATAATAATAAACCACTTGTTTATAACTGTGCTGAGATTTATAGTTATTAATGTGATACTTAATCATATAAATGTTAATCGATTATTATGGAAATTAATAATCAATGAGGAATGGATTAATTAATATTATCATTAATTAATCAATGAGATAAATAATTTATTTAGTTGACAAATAAGTGAGTTATTAATATAATAAGATTACATTAATTGATATGTGCAAATGTGCAATACTTGAATATATAAAGTATATGGAATACAATTATATTATATAGTGTGGTACAACATTTATGTGGCTATACTATATATGGACTATGTATTAAGATTAATTAAACTATGTGAGCTACATGATTAATGCCTATGTGACAATATGTATGTAAGTATACATTAAAATGATACATCATGAATATATTGAAATCACTTGTAGGAAATAATGTGATGTGATTATATCCGGTATTAATAAATGTACATGGATGATATGTATGTTACATTGCCATATCACATCTACTACCTTGAAATATTAAGCATGTGACTTACATTATAATGTTAATTATGATATATAGTATGAATATATATATAATAGCCTAAGTGTATGATATATGTATATATGGCCTTAGTATTAATACACTTCATGTTGTAAATGCTGAGTTTCATATTGCCTTGTCCCTAAATGCTAGTCTCATTCTCCTTCACGTGAAATACTCAAGGCTATGCTACTCCCTACCATCTCAAAATCAGCAACTTAGATAATCATCATGCAATGGAGAGTGGTTATAATGATGGAATCTAACCACTAATTACCTACCCTTTGATAACCTTCATGCATTCCTATAATCCGTTAGTTTGATTTGGGATATAAATGCATTGTATGTGTATTGGTTTTTCTATAAATACGAACTCTTCTCCTCCATTCTTCTTTGCTGAGATTTTGCTAAGTATTGAATTGGGAGCTAAGTTATATATCAGTGATAACATTCTAAGAAGTTGAGAGAGTTCATCTTAGCTAGCTTAATTCACATAACAGAGGTATAATCATCTTTCCATGTTCTTCATTCTTTTTCTTCATTTTTAATTTCTGTCCAAATTCCAATTCTTGATTATGGATGCAAAATATGCCAAATGGATTATAGAAAGCTTGTTTAGTTGTTATAATAGACTTATAAGCATATTGAAATACAATGTGGTTATTTTTGTGAAGTCATGTCGTGAGTTGGGCTAGAAACTGCAGTGGCTGCTTGCTGTCTGGTGCGAACTAGTAGTGGCGTAGCTGCGCAGGTTTTAGGCTGAAATGCGGCGCAGCTGCGCCGGCACCCTGCTGTAGTTTTCTGCATCCTGCTGCAATCTGTTGAGTCATGGCTTGCTCGTATAGGTTTAAACAAGCTTGGTGTCTGGTTAAACATGTATAGTGATATACCTAGACCTAGTATGAACATATATTGCTATGTTTGCATGTAAAGTATATGAAACGACATATAATTGTGAAAATAAACTAAAGTTTCATGAACGGACGTTAAACATATATGACGCATGTTAGTATTATGACTTTCGAGACATATTAGTATGATCTAGACAAGCATGAAAACTAGTTTCACCCATATATATATGTTACTTGAGATGACATGCATGTTCATAGCTATGTTGGTATACATTATTGATGAAAAGACTTGAAGTTTAAAATTTAACTTATAGTCCTTAAAGTGAACTTTGGTATGTATGTATCATATTGATGTTCTGACCTCTTAAGCATGATTATATGGCTTAGTTATGCATGAAGTGATAGCCTAACATGTTGAGATTACACTAATATACATGATTTACTTTTAAAACGATTTCAAAGGCTAAACTTGAAAGTTCTGGAAAACTAAAGTTGCATGAATCGAAGTCACAGTGTTCTGATATTTTGAACATGCATGAGGGTGCTCTTAACCTCACTAAGATGTCATACATATACACACACTTGTTAGATACAATGAAAGGTAACCACGTATGAGTTTAAGCATGTTTTCAAAACCAATAACGATACTAGTTATGCATATATGACATTGAAACATGTGAGCATGCTTATCAACGAAATATATGACCACCTTATATGTTTAAGTGACAAGCATGATAGCTTATGTGAATTCATGGCGTTGTAAGGCCTTAAATTATTTAAGATGTTAGTCTTGAACCATGTTATGAAAGATTGAACTTAGAAGGACTATACAAGCATGCAATACTCTTAAATATGTGTATATTCTGTTTGTTGATAAATACTTACGAGATGGATAGGAGCAGCTAAGCAAAAGCTCAACCCTGGTCTGGCCAGGGGACAGCGCAGCTGCGCCGTCTCTAGGCCTAACCAGGGTGCAGCTGCGCCAGTTTATTTTCTGGATTGGTGCAGTCTACTTGTTTTTGGTTGTGTTAGTTAGCATATGAATGTTGCCTAAGCTGTTAAACTTGGTCAGATCTCTATTAGTATGTGTTTACAAGTGTTGGTAGTAAAGCATGATGATATTTATTTTATGAACGTAACTCCATGAATAAGAAAGGCATAATCAATATAGTGTTATATTGCCATACATGATATAACTATATCACTTGATTGCATAAACTAATTTCGTGCTACGAGCATACAAGTACGCAATGACGTACGTACAAAGTTATAAGACTAAGTGAAAACCATGTGTGTATATTTAAATTGAGTAACAAGCTTATGTACCGAGTATGTTAACTAATGAAAATCCTATACATGTAATACATTATAAATAGGATTCGAAAGTGTTGGCTAGCTTTACGTGAGTAAACTACGCATAAGGCAAGTATCCTAACCGACGCATTTACTTTGTGCAAGGAAATCTATGATTGTGCAAGTTTCCTAACTTACACTATTTTACTGTACAAGTATTCTATCTTTGTATATTGCGAACTAGTTTCCTACTTAATCGTTTGAATTGAATTAGCATACTTGGACTCTTATTTCATTAAAGCTATTATTCATGTTGAACTTAGTATTGTTCTTGAATATTGTGAAAGCGTCTATGCCATTTGATTCGGCTGGACTTATGTTATTAAAAAGAGACCCAAACTAATTGATTTGGTGCGGGATCTTGTATTTGACTGAGAAGAACAACCTTCTTTGAAGGGAATATATAATTGTCGGAGAACCGACGTGCACACTTGAGTATGATTGATTGTTATGCATAACGATGGTGCTTTAGGCTGATCACCTGTTGTACATGTTTTTGTTGGATTTTCAATTTATTACTGTTAATTCTAGTAGAAGTTCATAGTCCTTAGCGACTTCTCAGTATTCAGTTATCTTGAAATCTTGAATTGATTTGTTATTGAATCACATTGATATTATTCTGTCCTTAGCGACTATTATTGAAAATTGTTGATATTCTTGTTATCCTTAAACTATCAAACTTTGTTATACCCTTTCGAGAATTAAGGATTATATCACTTACCCTTATTGTATATTACTTACTGGGTAATTTGTGCTCATTCTTGCTTTCCCTAAATCATTTCAGTTAAGGCAGAGCAGGGCGAACCTTCGGGCGTTGATAAGGGCAAGGGCAAGGCTACCAACTAGCTTGTCTCTTTTATGTTTTTAAATATTTTAATGTTGTATTAGGATGATGTAGTAAGACTGGTTTTGATTATGTTTAAGCTTAAGTTAGGTTATGTAATAAGTCGTTAATTGATATTATTATGTAATCTATTAAGTACTGTAGGTTGCGAGACTTGAGAGAATAATTATAATAAATCATTGTAAATTATTCTAGAATAGATTTTCCGCTGTGATGTGTGTTATTTAGTTATTATTATTGTGATGTATTACCATGAGCACGTGATGAACCGAATTCGAGAGACCAAGTGGCGGTCCTGGAATTTGGGGGCGTCATAGGTTGGTATCAGAGCCGTAGTTATAAACCTTAGGAACGAGTGTCCTTAGACTATAACTTAGGCGAACTTAGAAGTTAGGAAGAAGATAAAACTCGCATAGAGTTTTCCCTAGAGCAAGACTTAGCGTGTTATGAAATGTAACTTTATTCTATACAATGAACTTATGTTTTATTTAACATTCTAATGGAGTTGCTGTTTGTTTGTCTTGTGTTTGTGATTGTAGGATGACAGACACAGGTGTACCTAGTAGAGTGACAGAGGAGGAGCCCAGAGATATACATGTAGTATACGAGGCACCTCTAGAGGCTACACCAGTGTAGGCTATTGCACCGTTTGAGTCTGACGACAAGGACGAGATTGAGAGAGAGTCTGATCCAGAGGAGGAGCCGATGAAGGATGAGCCAGTAGAGGACTCTGATGAGGCTACTGTAGAGGAACAGATGCTAGGAGAGTATGAGGAGCAGATCCTAGAGTTAGACTACAGGGTTCAGGAGCTGGAGGCAGAGGCCCAAGAGAAAGAGTCCGAGTTCTAGAAGCTGAGGGACGAGGACCACCAGAGGAAGCTGGCTATGCAGGAGTTAGAGTTGAAGATTGCCTACCGTAGAGAGGCAGGGATCCAGATGGGGACTCTATTTCACAGGTCAGTGGCTAGGAACTTGGATATAGCAGGAAAGCTGGAAGAAGTAGAACAGAGAGAATTGAGTGAGAAGACTGAGAAAGAGGCACTCCGTATTCAGCTAGAGTTGGAGGTGATGGATAGGATACACTTCGAGGAGAAGTGGGAAGAGAAAGATGAACAAGATGGGGTATGTGTTGTATGACGTCCCCAGAATAGGTCCAGTAAACCCAACCCATTCTAAGTCGCCAAATACATGGTACATAATTCAAATACAAACTTTATATTACACGATCGTGCAAAATACGACCACACAACTGTGAGTGTCAATACAAATCGTATATAATACGAAATATTAACATTCAAATTCATTCTTTATTTATTACAATTAGTATCCCACTATTTTACAAAAATAGCGAGGACTACTACTGCTCTAACTCGGACCATCACTCTGTCCCCCGACTAGTTCCCGCAACATTCTCATTTCCTGAAGAGGACAACAGATGAAAAGGGTGAGCTCAACTAGCCCAGTAAAGAATATTACGACAAAGATAATGGAAAATAAATTATCGTTAGTCTTCAATAAATCAGATAAAATATTATTGACAACAAGTTTTAGATCAATATTCGCAGCGAAAATAACCGTTCATCATCAATATTTTATCCCTGTAACATCAATCAATATACATCTCAAATCAAATATTCATCTTTGCACTACAGGCCAAAGATATTCATTTGTATCATCAGTGGTCATGTTCATCTCAACACCTGTCATCTTTTCACTACGGCCAAAGATATTCATCAGGTAATCATTCATCTTTGCTCTACAGGCCAAAGATATTCAATTATATCACCACTTAGGACTGAGGATGATGAAAAATAATATAAATAACGAATCCAGTGAAATAAAGGATAAGATTAAGGATTCGTATTTTAGTTTATTCAAGTTCAAGAATATTCCATGATAATACTTTGTGGAGCAAAATTCAAGAATGAAGCTCAAAACTTAAATCCAATCAAAGGTAGTATCCATAATAGACAATTTGGACAAATAGAAGAAAATTTAGTTTTATTGTGAATAGTGCCGTATACGTGAATAGTAACTCCGACGAAAAAATAATAATAATTTCATAATAAAATCCATGCCAATATTTTGGTATAATGATATTGAAAAGAATAACATCATTTACGAAAGAAAATAACATCCCTTACCTTAAAAGAATAGTACTTCTGACTGGAATATCAGATATAATACCGAAGAAAACTCGCACTGAATAGTAATACTCAAAGTATCTAAATACTCACAAAAATACGCTCGATATTATAGAAAGAGAAAACTTCTAATTCTGGTGTAATTTTCAATTCTAACATAAGCACCCTATTTATAGGAAAAGCTTAGGATGCCAAAGTAGACTAAATTAATAAAATAAAATTTTTTAAAAAAATTTTCCGCCGCCTGGCTGCTAAGAA
Organism: Panax stipuleanatus; assembly: GCA_020205555.1. Lineage (NCBI taxonomy): Eukaryota > Viridiplantae > Streptophyta > Magnoliopsida > Apiales > Araliaceae > Panax > Panax stipuleanatus. The sequence continues at coordinate 93,933,156 of CM035118.1, forward strand.
ATCAGAATTTTTCCACAACAACCAAAAGTGGGACCCACCATTTTATTTTAAAAAAAATTATTTTCTGAAACTTCAATAATTCATAATAAATAGCCCTTTTGTCAGAAAAATACAAATTCTATGTTTTTTTATAGGAAATTTAATTCTCTACAACTTTGTAGAAGGAACTTTTTCCAAATTCCAAACATAAATTATCCGAAATCCACAAACGGATGATTTTTCACACCAAAATACTCATCAACACTAATTTCTTCTCTTATATCCACAAATTAAATATTTTCTTATTATATAAATAAATAATTAATTATTCACAAATAATATTACAGAACTATAATATTGACAACCAGGTCGTTCCCAAGAAAGAGGGGGCCTTCCGATAAGGAATTCTCCTTACTGGCGCGCAATTAAATTACCCCTCCTAGACAGAACTTCCTTAGATATTGTCAATAATGCTATCTAATAATATTATTCAAATAATATGAATTATTGAGCTGATACTGTGAAATACTATGAAGTGACAATTATTGAATCAATAATACAAAATATCAACTGTAGCAATTATTGAATCAATCATATAAAATAACAACGTAGCAATTATTGAGTCAATAAAATATCCATGTAACAATTATTGAGTCAATAATATAAAATATTGAAGAGTAATTACTATAACAATAATTGAGTAATTGCCTTCTCACGTAAGAATCAATAATTCGAAATACTGTGCAATACTGTGTGCTACTGTGCAACACCCCGTATCACTGTATTTTAACCACCGGATATTTCAACAGTACTAACGGTAATAACTACGCCGTTATTTATAAAAAGGTTATTTCTGTCGCTTTCTATATCCGACAGTTATTCCGTTGTGGGGCCCACAAATAGCTGCGCCGTCGTACGAATATTCCCCGACAACAAGAATATTCCACGACCAAACGAATATTCCCCGACAACAAGAATATTTTATAACCACTTGCTCATTTTAAAATATTTGCACATTTCACCCATAACTTTTCACATTTATCAAAACAACACCTTATTGTTTCGAAATAATATATAAAGAAATTTAAATCTTTATTCATAAAAGTTGGGGTCTTACAACCTCCCTTCCTTATGAAATTTTATCCTCGAAATTGACGTACGTACCTGGTATGTCGAAAAGGTGAGGATACCTCGCTTTCATTTCCGATTCCAACTCCCAGGTCATTTCCTCAATAGCATGGTTTCTCCACAAAATTTTAACTTGAGGTATAATTTTCGAGCGTAGGACATGCTCCTTCCTATCCAAGATCTTGACAGGTACCTCCTCATACGTTAAATCTTCAGCTATCTCGTCCAGTTCTAACTCAATAATGCGGTTTGGATCTTTCACATATTTACGAAGCACGGATATGTGAAAAACGTTATGAACACGAGACATGCTTGAAGGTAAAGCGAGTCTATAGGCCACATTTCCTACTCTGTCAAGGATCTCAAATGGGCCAATGAATCGTGGATTGAGCTTTCCTCTCTTCCCAAACCTCGTAACTCCTTTCCACGGAGCAAAACGTAATAACACATGGTCTCCAACATTAAATTCCACGTTCTTTCAATGAAGATTCGCATAACTCTTTTGTCGATCTTGTGCTGTTTGTATACATTGTTGAATCATTTGGATCTTTTCTGTAGTCATACGTACTGACTCCGGTCCCAACAATGTTGTTTCACCCACCTCGTTCCAACATACTGGAGAACGACACTTTCTCCCATACAACGCTTCAAATGGAGCTACACCTATACTTGCTTGATAACTGTTATTATAGGAGAATTCCACCAATGGTAAGTGCTTATCCCAACTCCCTTTGAAGTCTAGAACACAAAGTCTCAATAGATCTTCAAGAGTTTGAATAGTCATTTCTGATTGTCCATCCGTTTGAGGATGATAAGCCGAGCTGAATCGTAAATCCGTGCCCATAGCTTTCTGCAAACTGATCCAAAATCGTGAAGTAAATCTGGGGTCACGATCCAAAACTATGGATACTGGCATGCCATGCAATCTCACAATCTCATTCACGTACATATGAGCAAGACGTTCAAGGGAATAAGTCTCTCGTATCGGCAAGAAATGAGCAGACTTGGTTAACCTATCAACAATAACCCAAATTGCATCTATGCCTTGAGAAACCTTGGGAAGACCCGCAACGAAATCCATCGTAATATGCTCCCACTTCCATTTTGGAATCTCCAGTGGTTGCAATGGACCCTTCTGTCCTTGATGCTCTGCCTTTACACGTTGACAAGTCAAACATCTCGAAATAAACTCTACGATCTCTTTCTTCATATTGCTCCACCAAAATGTATGTCGAAGATCACGATACATTTTGGTACTCCTAGGATGGATTGCAAACGGTGTGTTGTGTGCCTCCATCATGATTCTATGCTTCAAGTCATAATCGTTAGGAACACAAAGTCTGGAGTTGACTCGAAGTATTCCCTCTTCATCGATTCTTGCTTCTGGAATGGCACCTTCTTGCACCTTCTTCTTCATCTTCATCAGCTCCGGATCCGTAGCTTGAGCAGCTTTAACTTTATCAATCAAAGCTGGTTCTGCGCGTATGCTTGACATCATCGCACTCGTTCCCACATATGATCTTCTACTCAACGCGTCAGCTACCACGTTCGCTTTTCCAGGATGGTATTGGATGGTATGATCGTAATCTTTCAACAACTCAAGCCAACATCGTTGCCGCATGTTGAGTTCCTTTTGAGTGAAAAAATATTTAAGGCTCTTATGATCCGTATAAATCTCCACTTTCTCCCCATACAGATAATGTCTCCAGATCTTCAACGCGAAAAAGACTGCTGCCAACTCTAGATCATGAGTAGGATAATTCCTCTCATATTCTTTGAGTTGTCGCGAGGCAATGGCTATGACTTTCCCATGTTGCATGAGAACACATCCTAACCCTTTGCCCGAAGTATCACTGTAGATAACAAATCCATCCGAACCAGATGGTATTGTCAGAACAGGTGCCGAAATAAGTCTCCTCTTAAGTTCTTGGAAGCTCTTCTCGCATTCCTCGCTCCTAACGAATTTTGTAACTTTTCGAGTCAACTGAGTTAATGGAGTAGCAATTCGAGAAAATCCCTCTACGAACCTCCGATAATAACCAGCTAAGCCCAGAAAGCTTCGTACTTCGGTCACCAACTTAGGTTGCTCCCAACTTTGTATTGCTTCAATCTTCGCCGGGTCAACAGATACTCCACGTTTCGATACCACGTGTCCAAGGAATGCTACTTCCTCAAGCCAGAACTCGCATTTCTTCAGCTTGGCATATAGCTTGTTCTCATGAAGCTTTTGAAGTACCAGCTTCAAGTGGTGCTCATGATCTTCACGGCTTTTAGAATAGATGAGGATGTCATCAATAAAGACAACAACGAACTGATTCAAATACTCCTTGAATACACGATTCATCATATCCATAAAAGCAGCAGGAGCATTAGTCAATCCAAAAGACATGACTAAGAACTCATAATGCCCGTACCGAGTTCTGAAGGCAGTCTTCGGAATATCCTCAGTTTTAATCTTCAGCTGATGATATCCAGAACGAAGATCGATCTTTAAAAAGAATTGTGCTCCTTGCAACTGGTCGAACAGGTCTTCAATACGAGGTAGCGGATACCTATTCTTGATGGTGACATGGTTCAACTCCCGATAGTCAATACAAAGTCGCATACTCTCGTCTTTCTTCTTTACGAATAAAACAGGAGCACCCCAAGGAGACGTACTTGGACGAATAAAACCGATGTCAAACAATTCCTGTAATTGGACCTTTAACTCCTGAAGTTTAATAGGAGCCATTCGAAATGGGGTTTTAGAAATAGGTTTTGTACCGGGTTCAAGGTCAATAAAGAATTCAACTTCACGTTCTGGGGGTAGACCGGGAAGTTCTTTGGGAAATACATCAGGAAACTCCTTAACAACAGAAATATCATTCAAACCTAATGCATTCTGGTTTAGATCAGTGACATGAGCTAAGAAAGCTTGACATTCGTTTTTTAATAAACGAATAGCCTTGTGATTTGAAATGATATTGACTGATTTTAGTGGTTTGGTGGTTTGGATTCGCACAACAGGTTGATTAGGAATATAAAAACTAACTACCTTACGAAAAAAATCAATTTTGGCATGGTAAGTGGTTAACCAGTCAATTCCTAAAATCACGTCAAATGCAAGTATTTTCAAAGATATAATATCAACAGGTAAGGTAAGGGTACCAATCTGAATCAAGCAAGATTTGTAAACTGTAGATGTAACGAAGGTTTCTCCCAACGGAGTTTCAACAGATAAGTCAAAGTCTAATTTATCAGAAGTTAAGTTCAAACGTTGAGCACAAGCAGGCAAAATAAAGGAATGGGTAGCACCGGTATCTAACAAGGTGTAAACTTTGCAAGAGTTTATGATTAGCTTACCCGTAATCACCTCGTGTGGGTTCCTCGCATTTTGGGCTGTCACGACAAACGCTCTTCTAGGAATCACCGACTTTGACTTGTCCGAAACCGCCTTTGGAATCACCACCCCCGCTGGATTTGGTTTCGCAATAGGATAATCTCAAGCTATATATCCTTCTTTTTCACAGTTATAGCATGCTTTGAATTGTTGTGGGCAGTTTGGGCTGATGTGTCCCTCTTTCCCGCATTTATAGCATACGATCGGTGGTCGTTCTCCTCCCCTAAAAACAGTTGATGCTGGTGCTGATGTTGACGTCTTCACGTTCTCATTGTTGTACCTTCTCTTCTTGAAATCTCCTCCCGATTCGCTTTTTCTACTATCATGGCCACGATTACCACCGGAGTGGTTACCGCTTCTGTCATACTTTCATCCTCGCTGGTTGTCATTGCTCTGATGACTGCTGCCACCGGTACGACCTTGGTTGTGGTCCCTCGGTTGAACATAATCATTATCTCGTTCTAACAACTGGGCCCTGTTCACTACATCCGAATATAGAGAAAATTTATGAGAAATGAGGTATTGACGTATTTTGGGTTTCAAACCTCTTAGAAACATCCGCGTCATACGTTCCTCATTCTCCACCAAATGAGGTGCAAACCTGGACAGCTCCGCAAACTTAGCCTCGTATTGGGATACCGTCATGTTATTTTGCTCGAGTCTGATAAACTCTACCTCCTTCATATGACGAATACTTTCAGGAAAGTACTTGTTATTGAACAGTTTCTGGAACGCTTCCCAAGACATCTTGAGTGCGACAAGCTGGGTACGCTTCACAAACGCCCACCAGTAATCTGCTTCTCCACGGAACATAAACATGGCGAATGGAACCTTCTGTTCCTACGTGCATCCCAAGACATCAAATATCTTGGTAATTTATTTAATCCACGTCTCCGCCATGATCGGATCCGGCTTCCCCAAAAACTCTGGTGGTCCCAATTCTTTGAACTGCTTGGCAGTGACAATTCGCGTGTTGTTATTATCTCCACCTGTATTTTGCACACGAGTCTCCCTCGTCTGGTTTTGCATGAAATACAAAAAACTTCTAAACATCTCATTGTTTATCGTCTGATCAGCGTTGTTTTCAGGAAGAACATTGCCTTTTTGTTGTACGTTCTCCTGGTTAGTGATTAAAGGTGTCTCCACGGTCTCATTCACTTCGTTGTTAACATTCTCAGCTGCCATTCTCAAATACTGCCATAAAACAAGGGTTAATTAAACAAATAACATATCACATATTAACCCTATGCTCCGACTGACCAATTAAATACCACATAAGCTTAGGTAGGACATGCTAGTGAAGGATTTACTCGTCTCTCCCCTCCTAGTTCTATTCCCCGATCTCCGCCAGAGATCATATCCCTAAGCTCTGATACCAACTGTGATGCCCCTAGAATAGATCCAGTCAACCCAACCCATTCTGAGTCGCCAAATATATGGTACAGAATTCAAATACAAACTTTATATCACACGGTCGTGCAAAATACGACCACACAACTGTGAATGTCAATACAAATCGTATATAATACGAAATATCAACATTCAAATTTATTCTTTATTTATTACAATTATTATCCCACTATTTTACAAAAATAGCGAGGACTACTACTGCTCTAACTCGGACCATCACTCTGTCCCCCGACTAGTTCCCGCAACATTCTCATTTCTTGAAGAGGACAACAGATGAAAAGGGTGAGCTCAACTAGCCCAGTAAAGAATATTACGACTAAGATAATGGAAAATAAATTATCGTTAGCCTTCAATAAATCAGATAAAATATTATTGACAACAAGTTTTAGATCAATATTCGCAGCGAAAATAACCGTTCATCATCAATATTTTATCCCTGTAACATCAATCAATATACATCTCAAATCAAATATTCATCTTTGCACTACAGGCCAAAGATATTCATTTGTATCATCAGTGATAATGTTCATCTCAACACCTGTCATCTTTGCACTACGGCCAAAGATATTCATCAGGTAATCATTCATCTTTGCTCTACAGGCCAAAGATATTCAGTTATATCACCACTTAGGAATGAGGATGATAAAAGATAATATAAATAACGAATCCAGTGAAATAAAGGATAAGATTAAGGATTCGTATTTTAGTTTATTCAAGTTCAAGAATATTCCATGATAATACTTTGTGGAACAAAATTCAAGAATGAAGCTCAAAACTTAGATCCAATAAAAGATTGTATCCATAATAGACAATTTGGACAAATAGAAAAAAATTTAGTTTTTTCGTGAATAGTGCCGTATACGTGAATAGTAACTCTGACGGAAAAAAAAATAAGAATTTCATTATAAAATCCATGCCAATATTTTGGTATAATGATATTGAAAAGAATAACATCATTTACGAAAGAAAATAACATCCCTTACCTCAAATGAATAGTACTTCTGACTGGAATATCGGATATAATACCGAAGAAAACTTGCACTGAATAGTAATACTCAAACTATCTAAATACTCACAAAAATACGCTCGATAATATAGAGAGAGAAAACTTATAATTCTTGTGTGATTTTCAATTCTAACCTAAGCACCCTATTTATAGGAAAAGCTTAGGATGCCAAAGTAGACTAAATTAATAAAATAATATTTTTTTAAAAAAAAAATTCCGCCGCCTGGCTGCTAAGAAATCAGAAATTTTCCACAACAACCAAAAGTGGGACCCACCATTTTATTTAAAAAAATATTTATTTTCTGAAACTTCAATAATTCATAATAAATAGCCCTTTGTCAGAAAAATACAAAGTCTATGTCTTTTTCATAGGAAATTTAATTCTCTACAACTTTGTAGAAGGAACTTTTTCCAAATTCCAAACATAAATTATCCGAAATCCACAAACGGATGATTTTTCACACCAAAATACTCATCAACACTAATTTCTTCTCTTATATCCACAAAATAAATATTTTTTTATCATATAAATAAATAATTAATTATTCACAAATAATATTACAGAACTATAATATTGACAACCAGGTCGTTCCTAAGAAAGAGGGGGTCTTCTGATAAGGAATTCTCCTTACTGGCGCGCAATTAAATAACCCCTCCTAGACAGAACTTCCTTAGATATTGTCAATAATGCTATCTAATAATATTATTCAAATAATATGAATTATTGAGTTGATACTGTGAAATACTGTGAAGTGACAATTATTGAATCAATAATACAAAATATCAACTGTAGCAATTATTGAATCAATCATATAAAATATTGAACAGTAATTACTGTAACAATAATTGAGTAAGTGTCTTCTCACGTAAGAATCTATAATTCAAAATACTGTGCAATACTGTGTGCTACTGTGCAATATCGCGTATCACTGTATTTTAACCACCGGGTATTTCAACAGTACTAACCGTAACAATTACGCCGTTATTTATAAAAAGGTTATTTATGTCGCTTTCTATATCCGACAGTTATTTTGTTATGGGGCCCACAAATAGATGTGCCGTCGTACGAATATTACCCGACAACAAGAATATTCCACGACCAAACGAATATTCCCCGACAACAAGAATATTTTATAACCACTTGCTCATTTTAAAATATTTGCACATTTCACCCATAACTTTTCACATTTATCAAAATAACACCTTACTGTTTTGAAATAATATATAAAGAAAATTAAATCTTTATTCATAAAAGTTGGGGTTTTACATGTTCCGTTCAACTTTTGAGAGGGTGATTGATGGTGTGTACCACTACCCGGCAGAACAGGGACAAACTCTACATACTTTGAGTCAAGGGCTGGTTGCGTATATAGCACAGTTAGAGTACAAGAGCGCGGGATGATGTGATAAGATTTCCTTAGATGGTCTGGTGGTAGTTTAGTAGAATTTATCTTTATGTGTTGTACATACTATGCTGTAATCCCAATCTTTTGTGTAAGATGTGGGATAATGATGTGAACCCCGTGTTAGCTTTTGTTAGAGGGGTAGTATGGTAGTAGGTTGGTATATTCCCCGTCTTTTGTGATATTAGGGGATATATGTGATAACATTTATAGCAGTATGCTAGGGAAATCATGTAATGAAACGATTTGGCATATGAATATAAATAGAGTTTATTTCAGAAATGTGTTACAAATTTTTTCCTTTAGTATTAAAAGAAATACTTAAGTAATATACTTGAATAATAATAAAATAAAAACTTGTGGTGCAGATAATGCCGCCCAGACGTAGATTGACTGCACCTGAGGAGTCAGTGACCAATGAGAGGGAACAAGTTGACCCGATCCAGAAACTAGTAGACTTGTTAGGAGAAGCCTTAAGGGGAAGGAACAATGAACCCGTTCGCCCAAACCCTCAGACTGTGCCAGTAACAACCTTTAAAGACTTTAAGAGTGTAGGACCCCCGGAGTTCGAGGGAACTACCGACCCAATCGTCGCATAAATGTGGATCAAGGAGATCGAAAAAGCTTTCACTATATCTAGCGTAGGCGAAGATCAGAAGACGGTGTTTGCCACGTACATGATGAGGGGAGAAACGAACTACTGGTGGGAGGCTAATCAACAAAGAGCTGGAGAAGGGATAATAGCTTGGGATAAGTTTAAGACGCTGTTCTTCGAGAATTACTTCCTGAAGAGTATGAAGAATAGGATGGAGGTGAAATTCCTAGAGTTAAAACAAGGTGAGATGACAGTGGCGCAGTACGCGGCTAGGTTTAACGAACTAGCGCGATTCGCGGAGCACCAAGTTGGGGATGAAGAGAGAAAGGCTAGGCGCTTCGAACAAGGGTTGAAGCTGTGGCTGTTCAATAAGGTATCAGTTCTTCAAATTGATTCCTTTGCAACATTACTGGAGAATGCAATCATTGTAGAAGGTGGCAGTGAGGCCTTAAGTCTGTATAACAAAGAGAAGAAAGGAAAGAATGCTGGAGGAGAGAATCGTACTAGAGGAAGTAGCAGTGGAGGAAGTAATTTGAGAAAGAGAAAGTGGGAGAATAACAACAACAACAACAACAAAAACAACAATAATCAATTAGGGAATTTTCGTGGAGGTTTCAAGAAGATGGCTGAAGGATGCCCAAAGTGTGGAAAGAACCACCAGGGTGAGTGCTGGAAGGGTAGCGGCACTTGCTACAACTGCGGACAGGAAGGGCACATCTCGCCAAACTGTCCGAAACCAAAGAAGATACAAGGATGCTTTGCATGTGGCTCAACTGAGCACCGTATTAAGGATTGCCCAAAGAAGGGAAGTGGCGGGGGTAGTAATCAGCAAGGAGGCAACAAGCTGATGATTGGCGGACCGGCGCAATCCAACCGCCCAACCGCCAGAACCTTTTACATGACCGTCCAGGACGCAGTGGCTGCGAAGGACGTGGTGTCAGGTATAATCCCAATCAATGATATAAATGCTTATGTATTATTTGATTCGGGTGCCACCTGTTCTTTTGTATCTGAAGAATTTGCAAGTAAACTTAGTACACCCCGGGAATGATTAGAAAATCCTTTGAACATAGAAGTTGCGAATAAGGAAGTAATCCTTGTAGAATACGTTTATCGAGATTGTCGCCCAAACATTAGAGAACATGAACTGAGCGTAGACTTGATTCCTATTAGATTGGGAGAATTTGACGTAATACTGGGAATGGATTGGCTGTATAACCATGCTGCGATAATTGACTGTCAAAATAAATGTGTGAACCTTCAGACTCCGAGTAAGTCTAAGGTAGTGTTTTATGGTAGCTCATCGCTTAAGCAATCGTGTTGCGTTACGATAATACAGGCCAAGAAATTGTTAAGGATAGGATGTGTAGGTTATTTATCTTACATTGTTGATACTCGAAAGAAGGGAGTAAAAATTAAGGATATATCCGTAGTTAATGAATTTTAAGATGTGTTTCCGGACGATCTGCCTGGTCTTCTGCCAGACAGAGAAATCGAATTCGTAATAGACTTAGCACCGGGAACGGCATCGATTTCAAAAGCTCCATATCGTATGGCGCCAGTAGAAATAAGGGAATTGATGATACAATTGCAAGAGTTGTTGGATAAGGGTTACATTCGACCGAGTGTTTCTCCTTGGGGAGCACCAGTGCTATTCGTTAAGAAGAAGGACGGATCGATGAGACTCTGTATCGATTATCGAGAATTGAACAGAGTAACGATCAAGAACCGATATCCGCTACCGAGGATAGATGACTTATTTGATCAACTGAAGGGAGCAAAGTGTTTCTCGAAGATCAACCTACGAACAGGATATCATCAACTGAAGGTACAGGATGAGGACATACCAAAGACTGCGTTTCGAACCCGTTATGAACACTACGAGTTTTTGGTAATGTCATTTGGATTGACTAATGCTCCGGCAGCATTTATGGACTTGATGAACCGAGTTTTCAAGCCATACTTGGATAAATTTGTAGTGGTTTTTATCGACAATATTTTGATCTACTCGAAGACAGAGGAAGAACACGCCGAACATCTGAAGATTGTTTTGGAGGCACTAAGGAAGGAGAAGATGTATGCGAAATTTTCTAAGTGCGAATTTTGGATAGAGAAGGTTCAATTCTTAGGCCACGTGGTGGATAAGAATGGAATCTCTGTAGACCCTGCGAAGGTTGAAGCAGTAAGTAATTGGGAACAACCGAGAACACCGACGGAGGTGAGAAGCTTTTTAGGGTTAGCCGGATACTGTAACGCCCCCAAAATAGATCCAATCCACCCAACCCATTCTGGGTTGCCACGAAATACACTCAACAAAAATTTCAAATACAAATCTTCAAATTCTACCTTTTAAAATATAGTACAAAATACGATCACAATTAAACTATGAGTTTCAATACAAATACCTTGCCCATACTTCAAATCAATGATACGTTACAGAAAGGTACAGTCAATAACTGTTTTAGGAATTAAAATATTTGGAAAGTGCTCAAGGAAACCTTCGTACATGGGAGGCCATGCATCTAAGTTATAATAGATATCATATGACTTGAGAATTATCCTTGGTTGACCCAATAGACCCCAAAGAAAAATGAGAAGATTACTATCATGTTCTTTCCAATGGTGGGTCTTTTTTTGCCATATAATTATCTCCATTGTCTCCAATTGAGAATTATATTTCAACCAAACTCCAATATTATATAGGTAGTGCTCATAGATATAATCAACAAGTGGATGTGCACAACCATGTCTTATGATAACCCGAAGTTGTAACTGATTAAACATCTTGTATGATAGTGGAAAAACACCCTTCCAAAGTTGGGTTCACCTCAGCCTATTTGGTTCACCAAAATCAACTGTTAAAATGACGTATAAAATACGACACACACATTTTAAATTCTCAATATAATTCTTCTCATACTATTTTATGGAAAAACCTTAACAGCTATAGACCATCGTTCTATTCCCCTGTTATCCCTGCTCGACCCCGTTATACTCTTATTACCTGAAAGAAATTGTGAAGCAAAAGGGTGAGCACAAATAGTCCAGTAAAGAATATCATGACTAAAGATAATTATATTATCAATAGTTTTCATCAGTAATAAATCAGAGATTTAAACATATGGTAAAACTTTTCAACCATAGTTGCAGTGGAACGAGCAATCCATTAGAAGAGTCAAATAGACTATAATGTCTATTATCTTCTCCATGTTAAAAGTCCACCAATAATATTTTATCCCTGTAACATCAATCAACAATTCCTGTCCATAATCATGTAAGTTCATGATCATAATTATCTTGATGAATTCCTCTTCGCACTCAGGACGAAGATAATTCTCATCACCTGTCTTTACCTGAAATACCAAAGATCATGGTTATACCAAATCACAGTTCCTGTTCATAATCATGCTAATCAATTCATCTTTGCATTACAAGCCAATGATATTCAACAATTAATCATTCATCTTTGCACTACAGGCCAAAGATATTCACAAATCAACCGCTCATCTTTGCACTACAGGCCAAAGATATTCATCAATAGTTCATCTTTGCACTACGGACCAAAGATATTCATTAATAGTTCATCTTTGCACTACGGGCCAAAGATATTCAACAACAGGTCATCTTTGCACTACATGCCAAAGATATTCGTATCTCAAAAAAATATCTAATCATTCCAGAATTTATATAAACAATAATTATAACCATGTTGATCAATTCACCTTTACCTTTAAGCTAAAGATATTCAATTATAAATTCAATGGTCATGAACATACCAGTCAACAATCCATCTTTGCACTACTGGCCAAAGAGAATCTATAGTCATGATCATACCAATAATCTACCCATCTTTACACTCCAAGTCAAAGAGAAATTTCATCACCAGGATTATAAAAATGTTATATATGATAATAAAAACTAATATGATCAAAACATCGATCTCCAAGTTCAAAAATACTCCATAATAATACTTTGTGGAGCAAAATTCAAGAATAAAGATAAAAACTTGGATCCAATCAAAGATAGGAACCTTAACAAGCAACTTGGACATATAGAAGAAAATTTAATTTTTTCGTGAACAGTGCCGTATACGTGAATAGTAACCCCGGCAAAAAATATAATAATTTCATAATAAAATCCATGTCAATATTTTGGTATAATGATATTGAAAAGAATAACATCATTTACAGAAGAAAATAACATCTCTTACCATCCCTTACTTCAAAAGAATAGTACTTCTGACCGAAATATCGGATATAATACCGAAGGAAACTTGCACTGAATAGTAATACTCAAAGTATCTAAATACTCACAAAAATACGCTCGATATTATAGAGAGATAAAACTTCTGATTCTGGTGTGATTTTCAATTCTAACCTAAGCATCCTATTTATAGGAAAAGCTTAGGATGCCAAAGTAGACTAAATTAATAAAATAATAATTTTTTAGAAAATTTTCCAGCCGCCTCCCCAAGAAAGCCATCAGCATTTCACACCTACCAAAAGTGGGGCCCACTATTTTATAAAAAAAATATTTATTTTCCGAAACTTCAATAATTCATAATAAATAGCCCTTTTGTCAGAAAAATATAAATTCTATGTCCTTTTCATAGGAAATTTAATTTTCTACAACTTTGTAGAAGGAAGTTTTTCCAAATTCCAAACATAAATTATCCGAAATCCATAAACGGATGATTTTCCACACCAAAATACTGATAAAAACACATCAGCACTAATTCCTTCTTTTATATCCACAAAATAAATATTTTCTTATCATATAAATCAATAATTAATTATTCACAAATAATATTACTGAACTACAATATTGACAACCAGGTTGTTCCCAAGAAAGAGGGGGCCTTCCGATAAGGACTTCTCCTTACTGGTGCGCAATTAAATAACCCCTCCTAGACAGAACTTCCTTAGACATTGTCAATAATGCTATCTAATAATATTATTCAAATAATATGAATTATTGAGTTGAAAATGTGAAATACTGTGCAGTGACAATTATTGAATCAATAATACAAAATATCAACTGCAGCAATTATTGAATCAATCATATAAAATAGCAACGTAGCAATTATTGATATAAAATATCAACATAACAATTATTGAGTCAATAATATAAAATATTAAACTAGTAATTACTGTAACAATAATTGAGTAAGTGCCTTCTCACGTAAGAATCAATAATTCAAAATACTGTGCAATACCGTGTGCTACTGTGCAACACCGCTTATTACTGTATTTTAACCACCGGATATTTTAACAGTACTAACGGTAACAACTACGCCGTTATTTATAAAAGGTTATTTCTGTCGCTTTTTATATCAGACAGTTATTCCGTTGTGGGGCCCACAAATAGCTGCGTCGTCGTACGAATATTCCACGACCAAACGAATATTCCCCGACAACAATGAATATTTTATAACCACTTGCTTACTTTGCAAAATTTGCATATTTCACCCTTAACTTTAAATTTTTATTAATTTAACCATTTACTAAATAGAAAAATTGAATACTTTTATTTCATAAAATCTGGGGTCTTACAGATACTATCGAAGATTCATCCAAGATTTTTCTAAGATAGCAACCCTACTGACCAATTTAACTAAATAGACGGTGAAATTTGTATGGACCGACAAATGCGAGGAAAGTTTTCAAGAACTGAAAAGGAGACTGAGCGAAGCACCTGTGTTATCATTACCAGGTGATGCGGGAAATTTTGTGGTGTATAGTGATGCATCGCACAAGGGACTTGGTTGTGTGCTCATGCAACACGGCAAGGTCATTGCGTATGCGTCACGACAACTTAAGGATTACGAAAAACGATACTACTCACGACTTAGAGTTAGCGGCAGTAGTTTTTGCGTTAAAGATATGGAGGCATTATTTGTACGGAGAAAAATGCGAGATATACACGGACCACAAGAGTCTAAAATATATCTTCACACAGAAGGAGTTGAATATGCGTCAGAGGAGGTGGTTAGAATTGATCAAGGATTATGACTACGATATTCTTTGTCACCCGGGAAAGGCAAACGTGGTTGCCGACGCTCTGAGCAGAAAAGGAAGGGAAAAGTTGTTTAATTTGACGACTCAGGAAGAATTGATAAGAGAGATGGAGAAATTGGAAATAGAAGTGAAAGAACCAAAGAAGCCTGGAGAGAAGTTGTTTGTAGTAGGAGCTCATCCGACATTGTTGGATAGAGTAAAGGAAGCCTAGGAAAAGGATGAATAGTGTGAGAAAATCCGAAATAGGATCACAGGAAATGAGAAAGAGAAATTTTGAATGGATAAAGACGGTATCTTAAGATTTGAAGGAAGAGTGTGGGTACCAACGGTAACCGAGTTGAGGGAAGAGATTTTGCACGAGGCACACAATACGACGTATTCCGTTCATCCGGGAGGCACTAAGATGTACCGATATTTGAAGCAATATTTTTGGTGGCCCAATTTGAAACGGGAGGTCGCAGAGTGCGTCAGTAGATGTTTGACTTGCCAACGCGTTAAAGCAGAGCATCAATGGCCGAGTGGTTTACAACAACCGTTAGAAATACCAGAGTGAAAATGGGAGCATATTACGATGGACTTCGTGGTAGGACTTGCAGTTACACAGAAAGGTTATGATTCCATTTGGGTTATCGTGGATCGACTAACGAAGACCGCACATTTTCTACCAATCAAGATTCGCTACAGTTTGAATCAGTTAGCGAGCCTATACGTAAAAGAAATTGTCTCACGACATGGAGTGCCGGTGTCAATTGTCTCTGATCGAGATCCGCGCTTCACGTCTAATTTTTAAAAGAGTTTGCAAGAAAGAATGGGAACGCAGTTGAGGTTGAGTACTGCTTACCATCCTCAGACCGACGGACAGAGTGAGCAAACGATACAAACGCTGGAGGACATGCTTAGGACTTGCGTGATGGATTTTAAGGGAAATTGGGACGACCATCTACCCTTAGTTGAATTTGCGTATAACAATAGCTACCATGCGAGTATCGGCATGCCACCGTATGAAGCTCTTTACGGAAGAAAGTGCAGAACGCCATTATGTTGGGACGAAGTCGGAGAACGACGAATACTCGGACCAGAGCTAGTACAACAAACAGCAGACGTGGTGACAGTGATAAGAGCCAGATTAGTAGCAGCTCAAGATCGCCAAAAATAGTATACAGATTTGCATCGGCAGGACCGAGACTATAAAATCGGCAGTTTTATTTTCTTGAAGGTATCTCCATGGAAGGGAAACATCCGTTTTGGCAAGAAAGGAAAATTGAGTCCAAGATTCATAGGACCGTTCGAGATACTGAAGCGAGTGGGCGAAGTGGCATACAAAGTTGCGTTACCACCCGAATTGGAGCACATCCACAACGTGTTCCACATTTCTGTGTTGCGACCGTACAAGGCCTACTACAAGCACGTGATTTCTTACGAGCCCATTCAAGTGGAGAAGAACTTGGCGTATGAAGAAATTCCTGTCCAGATATTAGATAGAAAAAGCAAACTTTGAGAAATAAAATTATTTCTTCTGTAAAAGTACTTTGGCGTAACCACGATGTCGAGGAGGCAACGTGGGAATTAGAAGATAGGATAATGAGGGATTATCCACATTTATTTGTGTAACCTTGTAGCAATTCCGGGACGAAATTTTTATAAGGGGGGAGGATGTAATACCCGAGAATTTCCTAATATTATTAAATAAATATATCAATGGAAATGAGAATTTATTTGAATATAAATAATTTTGTGTTATGAGAATAATTAATTCAATTATATATTAAATTGAATAATTATAATAATTGAGAATATGTGGAGTTTGCGATAAACTCGTGAAAGCCTTGTGTGGCACAGTGACGTAATATTAATGATTATATTAATTTAAGCGAACAATTAATCTATATTAATTATTAATCATAAAATATTAATTAATTATTATGAAATATTAATTGTGGTTGATCAATAATAGGTGATTATTATTATTGCAAGAAATATAATAATAATAAACCACTTGTTTATAACTGTGCTGAGATTTATAGTTATTAATGTGATACTTAATCATATAAGTGTTAATCGATTATTATGGAAATTAATAATCAATGAGGAATAGATTAATTAATATTATCATTAATTAATCAATGAGATAAATAATTTATTTATTTGACAAATAAGTGAGTTATTAATATAATAAGATTACATTAATTGATATGTGCAAATGTGCAATACTTGAATATATAAAGTATATGGAATACAATTATATTATATAGTGTGGTGCAACATTTATGTGGCTATACTATATATGGACTATGTATTAAGATTAATTAAACTATGTGAACTACATGATTAATGCCTATGTGACAATATGTATGTAAGTATACATTAAAATGATACATCATGAATATATTGAAATCACTTGTAGGAAATAATGTGATGTGATTATATCCGGTATTAATAAATGTACATGGATGATATGTGTAAGAACCCAACTTTTATGAATAAAGATTTAATTTTCTTTATATATTTTTTCGAAACAGTAACGTGTTGTTTTGATAAATGTGAAAAGTTATGGGTGAAATGTGCAATTATTTTAAAATGAGCAAGTGGTTATAAAATATTCTTGTTGTCGGGGAATATTCGTTTGGTCGTGGAATATTCTTGTTGTCGGGGAATATTCGTACGACGGCGCAGCTATTTTTGGCCCCCACAACGGAATAACTGTCGGATATAGAAAGCGACAGAAATAACCTTTTTATAAATAACGGCGTAGTTGTTACCGTTAGTACTGTTGAAAGACCCGGTGGTTAAAATACAGTGATACGCGGTGTTGCACAGTAGCACACGGTATTGCACAGTATTTCGAATTATTGATTCTTACGTGAGAAAGCACTTACTCAATTATTGTTACAGTAATTACTGTTCAATATTTTATATTATTGACTCAATAATTGTTACATGGATATTTTATTGACTCAATAATTGCTACGTTGCTATTTTATATGATTGATTCAATAATTGCTACAGTTGATATTTTGTATTATTGATTCAATAATTGTCACTGCACAGTATTTCACATTATCAACTCAATAATTTATATTATTTGAATAATATTATTAGATAGCATTATCGACAATGTCTAAGGAAGTTCTGTCTAAGAGGGGTTATTTAATTGCGCGCCAGTAAGGAGAAGTCCTTATCGGAAGGCCCCCTCTTTCCTGAGAACGACCTGGTTGTCAATATTGTAGGTCTGTAATATTATTTGTGAATAATTAATTATTGATTTCTATGATAAAAAAATATTTATTTTGTAGATATAAGAGAAGAAAGTAGTGCTGATGAGTATTTTGGTGTGAAAAATCATCCGTTTGTGGATTTCGAATAATTTATGTTTGGAATTTGGAAAAACTTCCTTCTACAAAGTTTTAGAGAATTAAATTTCCTGTAGAAAGGACATAGAATTTGTATTTTTCTGACAAAAGGGCTATTTATTATGAATTATTAAAGTTTCAAAAAATAAATATTTTTTTAAATAAAATGGTGGGCCCCACTTTTGGTTGTTGTAGAAAAATTCTGATTTCTTAGAAGCCAGGCGACGGAAAAATTTTAAAAAAAATTTATTTTATTAATTTAGTCTACTTTGGCATCCTAAGCTTTTCCTATAAATAGGGTGCTTAGGTTAGAATTGAAAATCACACCAGAATTAGAAGTTTTCTCTCTCTATAATATCGACCGTATTTTTGTGAGTATTTAGATACTTTGAGTATTACTATTCAGTGCGAGTTTTCTTCGGTATTATATCTGATATTCCAGTCAGAAGTACTATTCTTTTGAGGTAAGGGATGTTATTTTCTTTCGTAAATGATGTTAGTCATTTCAATATCATTATACCAAAATATTGGCATGGATTTTATTATGAAATTCTTATTTTTTTTCCGTCAGAGTTACTATTCACGTATACGGCACTATTCACGTATACGGCACTATTCACGTATACGGCACTATTCACGAAAAAACTAAAATTTCTTCTATTTGTCCAAATTGTCTATTATGGATACTATCTTTGATTGGATCTAAGTTTTGAGCTTCATTCTTGAATTTTGCTCCACAAAATATTATCATGGAATATTCTTGAACTTGAATAAACTAAAATACGAATCCTTAATCTTATCCTTTATTTCACTGGATTCGTTATTTATATTATTTTTCATCATCCTCAGTCCTAAGTGGTGATATAACTGAATATCTTTGGCCTGTAGAGCAAAGATGAATGATTACCTAATGAATATCTTTGGCCGTAGTGCAAAGATGACAGGTGTTGAGATGAACATGACCACTGATGATACAAATGAATATCTTTGGCCTGTAGTGCAAAGATGAATATTTGATTTGAGATGTATATTGATTGATGTTACAGGGATAAAATATTGATGATGAACGGTTATTTCCGCTGTGAATATTGATCTAAAACTTGTTGTCAACAATATTTTATCTGATTTATTGAAGGCTAACGATAATTTATTTTCCATTATCTTAGTCGTAATATTCTTTACTGGGCTAGTTGAGCTCACCCTTTTCATCTGTTGTCCTCTTCAGGAAATGAGAATGTTGCGGGAACTAGTCGGGGGACAGAGTGATGGTCCGAGTTAGAGCAGTAGTAGTCCTCGCTATTTTTGTAAAATAGTGGGATAATAATTGTAATAAATAAAGAATGAATTTGAATGTTGATATTTCGTATTATATACGATTTGTATTGACACTCACAGTTGTGTGGTCGTATTTTGCACGACCGTGTGATATAAAGTTTGTATTTGAATTCTGTACCATGTATTTGGTGACTCAGAATGAGTTGGGTTGACTGGACCTATTCTGGGGGAGTCACAATATGTATGTTACATTGCAATATCACATCTACTACCTTGAAATATTAAGCATGTGACTTACGTTATAATGTTAATTATGATATATAGTATGAGTATATATATAATAGCCTAAGTGTATGATATATGTATATATGGCCTTAGTATTAATACACTTCATGTTGCAAATGTTGAGTTTCATATTGCCTTGCCCCTAAATGCTAGTCTCATTCTCCTTCACGTGAAATACTCAAGGCTATGCTACTCCCTACCATCTCAAAATCAACAACTTAGATAATCATCATGCAATGGGGAGTGGTTATAATGATGGAATCCAACCACTAATTACCTACCCTTTGATAACCTTCATGCATTCC
Organism: Panax stipuleanatus; assembly: GCA_020205555.1. Lineage (NCBI taxonomy): Eukaryota > Viridiplantae > Streptophyta > Magnoliopsida > Apiales > Araliaceae > Panax > Panax stipuleanatus. Next base: position 93,953,288 of record CM035118.1, read on the forward strand.
TATAATCCGTTAGTTTGATTTGGGATATAATTGCATTGTCTGTGTATTGGTTTTTCTATAAATACGAACTCTTCTCCTCCATTCTTCTTTGCTGAGATTTTGCTAAGTATTGAATTGGGAGCTAAGTGATAACATTCTAAGAAGTTGAGAGAGTTCATCTTAGCTAGCTTAATTCACATAACAGAGGTATAATCATCTTTCCATGTTCTTCATTCTTATTCTTCATTTTTAATTTCTGTCCAAATTCCAATTCTTGATTATGGATGAAAAACATGCCAAATGGATTATAGAAAGCTTGTTTAGTTGTTATAATAGACTTATAAGCATATTGAAATACAATGTGGTTATTTTCATGAAGTCATTTCGTGAGTTGGGCTAGAAACTGTCGTGGCTGCCTGCTGTCTGGTGCAAACCAGTAGTGGCGCAGCTGCGCAGGTTTTAGCCTGGAATGCGGCGCAGCTGCGCCGGGACCCTGCTGTAGTTTTTTGCATCCTGCTGCAATTTGTTGAGTCATGGCTTGCTCGTATTGGTTTAAACAAGCTTGGTGTCTGGTTAAACATGTATAGTGATATACCTAGACCTAGTATGAACATATATTGCTATGTTTGCATGTAAAGTATATGAAACGACATATAATTGTGAAAATAAACTAAAGTTTCATGAACGGACGTTAAACATATATGACGCATGTTAGTATTCTGACTTTCGAGACATATTAGTATGATCTAGACAAGCATGAAAACCGGTTTCACCTATATATATATATGTTACTTGAGATGACATGCATGTTCATAGCTATGTTGGTATACATTATTGATGAAAAGACTTGAAGTTTGAAATTTAACTTATAGTCCTTAAAGTGAACTTTGGTATGTATGTATGTATCATATTGATGTTCTGACCTCTTAAGCATGATTATATGGATTAGTTATGCATGAAGTGATAGCCTAACATGTTGAGATTACACTAATATACATGATTTACTTTTAAAACGATTTCAAAGGTTAAACTTGAAAGTTCTGGAAAACTAAAGTTGCATGAATCGAAGTCATAGTGTTCTGATATTTTGAACATGCATGAGGGTGCTCTTAACCTCACTAAGATGTCATACATATACACACACTTGTTAGATACAATGCAAGGTAACCACGTATGAGTTTAAGCATGTTTTCAAAACCAATAACGATACTAGTTATGCATATATGACATTGAAACATGTGAGCATGCTTATCAATGAAATATATGACCACCTTATATGTTTAAGTGACAAGCATGATAGCTTATGTGAATTCATGGCATTGTAAGGCCTTAAATTTTTTAAGATGTTAATCTTGAACCATGTTATGAAAGATTGAACTTAGAAGGACTATGCAAGCATGCAATACTCTTAAATATGTGTATATTCTATATGTTGATAAATACTTACGAGATGGATAGGAGCAGCTAAGCAAAAGCTCAACCCTGGTCTGGCCAGGGGACAGCGCAACTGCGCCGTCTCTAGGACTAACCAGGGTGCAGCTGCGCTAGTTTATTTTCTGGATTGGTGCAGTCTGCTTGTTTCTGGTTCTGTTAGTTAACATATGAATGTTGCCTAAGCTGTTAAACTTGGTCAGATCTCTATTAGTATGTGTTTACAAGTGTTGGTAGTAAAGCATGATGATATTTATTTTATAAACAAAAATCCATGAATAAGAAAGGCATAATCAATATAGTGTTATATTGCCATACATGATATAACTATATTACTTGATTGCATAAACTAATTTCGTGCTACGAGCATACAAGTACGCAATGACGTACGTATAAAGTTATAAGACTTAGTTAGAACCATGTGTGTATATTTAAATTGAGTAACAAGCTTATGTACCGAGTATGTTAACTAATGAAAATCCTATACATGTAATACATTATAAATAGGATTCGAAAGTGTTGGCTAGCTTTACGTGAGTAAACTACGCATAAGGCAAGTATCCTAACCGACACATTTTCTTTATGCAAGGAAATCTATGATTGTGCAAGTTTCCTAACTTACACTATTTTACTGTACAAGTATTCTATCTTTGTATATTGCGAACTAGTTTTCTACTTAATCGTTTGAATTGAATTAGCATACTTGGACTCTTATTTCATTAAAGCTATTATTCATGTTGAACTTAGTATTGTTCTTGAATATTGTGAAAGCGTCTATGCCATTTGATTTGACTAGACTTATGTTATTAAAAAGAGACCCAAACTAATTGATTTGGTGAGGGATCTTGTATTTGACTGAGAAGAACAACCTTCTTTGAAGGAAATATATAATTGTCGGAGAACCGACGTGCACACTTGAGTATGATTGATTGTTATGCATAACGATGGTGCTTTAGGCTGATCACCTGTTGTATCTATTTTTGTTGGATTTTCAGTTTATTACTGTTAATTCTAGTAGAAGTTCATAGTCTTTAGCGACTGCTCAGTATTCAGTTATCTTGGAATCTTGAATTGATTTGTTATTGAATCATATTGATATTATTCTGTCCTTAGCGACTATTATTGAAAACTGTTGATATTTTTGTTATCCTTGAACTATTAAACTTTGTTATACCCTTTCGAGAATTAAGGATTATATCACTTACCCTTATTGTATATTACTTGCTGGGCAATTTGTGCTCATTCTTGCTTTTCCTAAAAAATTTCAGTTAAGGCAGAGCAGGGCGAAACTTCGGGCGTTGATAAGGGCAAGGGCAAGGCTACCAACTAGCTTATCTCTTTTATGTTTTTAAATATTTTAATGTTGTATTAAGATGATGTAGTAAGACTGATTTTGATTATGTTTAAGCTTAAGTTAGGTTATGTAATAAGTCGTTAATTGATATTATTATGTAATCTATTAAGTACTGTAGGTTGCGAGACTTGGGGGAATAATTATAATAAATCATTGTAAATTATTCTAGAATAGATTTTCCGCTGTGATGTGTGTTATTTAGTTATTATTATTGTGATGTATTACCATGAGCACGTGATGAACTAAATTCGAGAGACCAAGTGGCGGTCCTGGAATTTGGGGGCGTCACATATAGGGGGAGGCTAGCCTGGAGCATGGTAGAATCAAGGATGGATGTGCAATGTTAGACAGAAATGCTGACCATGACCACGCATCTGAGCACTCCGCGGGCTAGAAGAAGTAAGACATGGCTATCTCATGGGTGAAACAATATCCCTGATGTCTTAAAAATTAAATCGGTCGTAGATGAGACAAGAGCCATACATACAATAAGACCCAACTGCCTCTAAAAAACCCCTCCGGGTGGGTACTGCAGTAGGTGGCTGCTCTCAACGTCTCAGCCAATATCATCGGTATGATGGTGCTACCCTGCCTAAGGACCCTAACCACTACTATCAATCCCATATCCAAATGATCCAAGCGTAGCGGCATATAGACATAGGCTACTATGCACATCATTAAAACATCTATCCTGGCCAAAAGCCATGCCTCTGCCGATATAATAAAATCCCCGGAATGTCGATTGTAACTGTCAAGATCACCAAACCGATCGATCAAAAAGTCAATGGAGATCACATGTCCAGAGATGATCTCATCCATAACTACGCTCTGGCGAAGACCTGACATCCGTATAAACGGTCTCCTCATATCGCTGATCGTTGTACGAGCGCAGGGAACCTCTAAAGCTAAGCCAGTAAACCGCTGGTACTTCTCAATGGTCGGAGTCATCTCATGATGCCCAAAGCGAAATACCTATTGTAGACACTCGAAATTTTGTTTCCCTGTTACTAATACTGTAGGAGGGCAAAATTATCTTTTGAATCGACCCTGGTCTAAATACCGGGCCATCAAATCAACCCCGCTATCAATACCGGGCTATCAAATCAACCCCGGTCTCAATACCGGGCCATCAAATCAACCCCGACCTCAATATCGGGCCAGCAAATCAACCCCGGATCAATACCGGGCCATTAACTCAACCCCGGTCTCAATACCGGGTCATCAAATCAACCCCGGTCTCAATACCTGGCCATTAACTCAACCCCGGTCTCAATACCGGGTCATTAACTAAACCCCGATCTAAATACCGGGCCATCAAATCAATCCCAGACTCAATACCGGGACATTAACTCAACCCCGATCTCAATACCAGGTCATCAAATCTATCCCGATCTCAATACCGGGCCATCAAATCAACCCCAGTCTCAATACCGGGCTGACAAATCCACCCCGGTCTCAATCCTGGCCCTTAACTTAACCCCAGTCTCAATACCGAGTTATCAAATCAACCCCGGTCTCAATACCGAGTCATCAAATCAACCCCGATCTCAATACTGGGCCATCAACTCAACCCCGGTCTTAATATCGGGTTATCAACTCAACCCCGGTCTCAATACCGGGCCATCAAATCAACCCCGGTATCAATACCAGGCCATCAAATAAATCCCAGTCTCAATATCGGGTCATCAAATCAACCCCGATCATAATACCGGACCATCAAATCAACCTCAGTCTCAATACCGGGCCATCAACTCAACCCCGATCCCAGTACCCGGTCTTAATACCGGACCATCAAATCAACCTCAGTCTCAATATCGGTCCATCAACTCAACCCCGGTCTCAATACCGAGCCCCCGATCTCAATACCGGGTCATCAACTCAACTTCGGTCTCAATACCAGGCCATCAAATCAACCTCGATCTCAATATCGGGCCATCAACTCAACCCCAGTCTCAATACCGGGCCATCAAATCAACCCCGTTCTCAATACTGGGCCATCAAATTAACCCCAGTCTCAATATCGGGCCATCATCTCAACCGCGATCTCAATACCGGGTCATCAACTCAACCCCGGTCTCAATACCGGGCCATCAAATCAACCCCGGTCTCAATACCAGGCCATTAACTTAAAACCGATCTCAATACCAGGTCATTAAATTAACCCCGGTCTCAATACCGGGCCATCAAATTAATCTTGGTCTCAATACCGGGCCATCAACTCAACCCTGGTCTCAATACCGGGTCATCAAATCAAGCCCAGTCTCAATACCGGGCCATCAACTCAACCCCGATCTCAAAATCGGGTCATCAACTAAAACCCCGATCTCAATACTAGGCCATCAAATCAACCCCGATCTCAATACCGGGCCATCAACTCAACCCCGCTTTCATTATCGGGTCATCAAATTAACCCCGTTCTCAATACCGGACCATCAACTCAACCCCGGTCTCAATATCGGGCCATCAAATAAACCTCGGTCTCAATACCGGGTCATCAAATCAACACCGGTCTCAATACCGGACCATCAACTCAATCCCGGTCTCAATATCGGGTCATCAACTCAACCCCGGTCTCAATATCGGGTCATCAAATCAACCCCGATCCCAATATCGGGTTATCAAATCAACCCCGATCTTAATACCGGGTCATCAAATCAACCCCGATCTCAATACCGGGCCATCATCTTACCCCCGGTCTCAATACCGGGCCATCAAATCAATCCCGGTCTCAATACCAAGTAATCAACTCAACCTCGGTCTCAATACCGGGCCATCAACTCAACCCAAGTCTCAATATCGGGTCATCAACTCAACTCCGGTCTCAATACTGGGCCATCAAATCAACTCCGGTCTCAATACCGTGTCATCAACTCAACTCCTGTCTCAATACCAGGTCATCAAATCAACCCCGGTCTCAATACCGGGTCATCAAATTAACCCCGGTCTCTATATCGGGACATCAAATCAACCCCGGTCTCAATATCGGGCCATCAACTCCACCCCGGTCTCAATACCGGGTTATCAAATTCACATCAAAGAATTCAAATGCTAAAATGCTACAAAGCATAGTTATAAACTCACGAGAACTGCCAAGTTTAAAAATAATAAATGCAAAAATAGTTAAAACTTGAGCAGAAGTATCTGAATCTTCAAAGAAGAGTGCTAAAGAGATGGCAATGGTTCATTAAACATTAGATTTATACAAATATACATCACATTACAAAAATTCCCTTAAAAAAGAAAAGATTGAATCTAAGCTAAGAAGAAAGGTCATATCCCAGCCTCAATAGAGGTGAAAAACTAGAATTTTATTTAACTGGGTATGGGAGGTGAGGAGAAACCTTCATTAAAAAAAATTCTCAGCACCACATCACCAGCAAAACCAACTACAGAAAAGTTAAAGGTCATTTCTACTTTCATTTTGAAACTATGCAGACAATAGATATTAAGCAGAATATTCCAAACTTTTTATAGAAGCAAACAATACCAAAGACTAACGAATACTAATATAAAACATGAAATTAACATAAAATGATTAAAGTTTACTGAGCAAACCTTCAAAATACATGAAAACACCATCCTTTCAGCACCAAGGTTTGTACTGTTTGACAATGACAGCTGGCACCACCTTCTTACGAAAATCAGGCTTCCCCTTCTTAACACTAGCCATCACCATATCTCCCACACAAGCTGAAGGCAATCTGTTCAACCGACCCCTAATCCCCTTCACTAAAATGATATAGAGATTCTTTGCCCCAGTATTATCAGCGCAATTCACTGTGGCTGCCACTCACTGGCTAACCTAGTGACATTCGAAACTTGTTACCTACTAACCATCCTCGCCCTAGTATCAGCAAAAAGCAAGAAAAAATAAATAACTGGGAATAAACAATATCAAGAAACTAGGGAAAGTTCAGCATAACAAACTAATGGTAAAATATGCCTAAATGAATTAACAGTTATAAATTTAGAAATAGAATTTCTTTTAATTTTCTGATGGGAAAATTTTCTAAGTCCATTTGATTTACAGTTCAGTTCCTAACAATAAATGGAATATAAAACATTTTCAATATACGTCACATTTTTTTTGAGGATCAAGTTATCATTTTGAATGCTGATATTTCAAGATTCAGTTTCAATTCAAATCAATCATTTTTACTGTTTTGTAGTAGTGTTAATATAGATGATGCAAAATTTGGAGAATAGGAAAGTGTAAGAGATAAATGTATATAAATGAACCTTCTAAATGTTTAGGTGTAACATCAAACTGCACAAGAGTATTCAGGTATACAAGATTTTATTGCACTACAAAAACATTTAAATATGCTTCTTGCATATTGAAGGGAAAATTCATGTATTGAAAACATGAAATAGAAGTAGGAACTAGCAAGAGTAGGAGAAACATACTCCTTAACTTCCTCAGCAGGGGCTGTTACAACAGCAGTTGCAGCAGCACCGCCAATCTTACCTGACTTCCTTCTCTTCTAATGATATTTCCGCAAAGGGGAACCCGTAAAATAGGCAGCTGCTTCAAGAATACAAAATTTTAAGCTAAAAGATGTTTAAATCGCTGTCTGAAAGCAATATCTAGCAATGATAAGAGAAAGTAAATACTGACAAAGGATAAAACAGAACAAGAAATTTGAATTATGTAGCAGTATTGAAGACTAAGCAAAAACTAGATTGCTAGAAATTAATAAGTTACAATTAAAAAATTAGAATCCTGTCAAGCAAGTACCCAAAGATGTATACGTGTTGATAAGTTGTAATTTTCAAGCACAGTTTGACTCAGTGACTCCTTTACATAACAAACAAATTTGGGTCTCACCCGAACCAAGCCAAACACCAAAATGTTCTATGAGCATATAAATTCATTTGAAGCTAAAGAACGATGAGGGAAAAAGCGTACTACTGTGAATAAAATTTGCACCTGAATTTAAAACCAAAATAGAACTAATATTAGCAACTATAATAGATTGGTCCCCAAAAAAGCTTACTCCACTGACATAACGGCATGATATGGAATACCTGATAACTACAAAATCTGCTATATGTCATAAAGTAAAAAATAATTGAGAAGCCACACAGACCAAGTTCTAACATATGGTACGCAACATAATGGTCTATAATAGATTCTGAAACATTATATAAGATTCCAATATCTACGTCAAACATGTTATACCTTGAGCAATCTAAGATCACGAATGGAGAATATCCCATCATCGCTTCCAGACGCCAGCATACAGCCTGCTGGTATTTTGAATCAAGGGTGTAATTAGTGAGGCCATCATGTACCAACAATGAAGTAACCGTCTATAATTTAATTATAATGTTATCAACCCTCTAATGATTAATAATGTTGGAATACGTAAGAATGTAATTATTATGACTACTATTATTAGCTATTATCATATTTTTATCAGACAAATTTCTGTGATATACATGCACACACAACATCGATAAAATATAGAATTTCATATACAATTTTACTTTTTCATCTATAAACACATTTATTCAGCCAAACCCCAAGGCATGAAAAATGTCCCAATTTCTTGCTCTTGCATTGATTTTCCTTATATAATTTTTTGCCTTCAATTTAAAAGACAAATTGAATTATAAAAATACAATAATTTTATAATTTCAAAGATGAGAACAAGTTTCAAGTATACGTTATAAGTAGGCTATACACACACATGTATAGCTATATTACAATTCTAATTGATAGAAATACAAAGGGATTTTATTAAAAAAGTATAGAATCACAAATTATCCACCATAGAACGAAGTTTTTTTTAAACGATAATATTAAAGTCTATTAACTTAATGAATATCAATTATTAGAGGGTCAACTGTACATATAACACCAAGCAATCTGGTATAAGAAAAGTATCTAAAACAACTGTTCCATGAAATAACATTGACATCTGCATTATGCACCTTTATTGAAGCTGCTGGGGATATTCATTTTGAAAATCTAATCTGTCAACATATTTGTCAACACGGTGAAACAAGTTTCAATTCACAATAATTATGTAAGAAGAAGCACAAAGAAAGATACACAATAGATTATGAACGAGGGCAACAAAAAAAACATTATCAATTTGCAAAACAGATATCCATAAATGGAGAAAGAAAAATAATACCAAGTATTCACATATGCTCTGATATAAATAAATCAAAACCTTAAAACAGAAAAGGAAAATAAAACAATGATTAACAACAATCGTGTATATTGAAGATATTTGATAGAACCATTCTCCACATACCCTTGCAAAACAGTTAGTAGTAATAATCAAAACACGAGGAACAAACTTGGACAATCAAAACTCAAGCATCCCAAATCTGACCTTGGGTGTTTGATACAATCCTGATCAGGCTTGCATAAAATGATAATAACTCAATTCAAGTCCAAATAGTTCATCAAGTGATTTTAAATAATTGGACATAAAATTGTTCAAAGAAGTAAAATTCAAGCCAAATTTACGTCCATGCAAATCGGATATAATGCATTTCATGTCCAGTTCGTAAATTACATTTATCAATTAAAGTCCATTTCATGGTGGGGCCTTTAAAACATAACAAATTAGCTGATCTCGGTAAGCGGGCCATATATTTAATTTATATTCACACGGACTAAACAATCAAATTGCATGAAAAAGGGATTAAGCTATTCACATCCCATGGAAACATCAATTATAATAATTACATGCAAAGTGGGTTTCTAATATTATAAATTCGTGCATTCAAAGGAAGGATAAATCAATTCACGCGGAAGTTCACGCAGAAACAAGATCCGAACATGCAATTGAGGATTTTTGGATTTTAGAAAATTAGTTTTTATAATTCTAATGTAATTAGGATTTTATTTAGTTAGAATTTCAATTCCAATTTTAAATTGGATTGTTATTTCTTTTATTATTAGAATTAGAATAAGTTGTTACTATTCCTATAAAGATTAGGATAATTTGTTACTATTGCTATTAGGATTAGAATTTTTGCAACTAGTATAAATAAGGGTTACTTCTATTGTAATTAGACATTATTCATTATTCAATATATTTGTAAGGTTATTCTCTACTTTTGGTTCTTTGAAGAATTCCTAAGTTATTTTCTTAGTTTTTCTTTGAGATTCAACTTTGACTTATCATACAACAATACATAGTTGTGTGTGGCGTCTTCTACCACATCAATCGTCGATTGTACCGAGATTACTGCTTCAATATAAGCGAGGGGTCAAGGTGTCGTTGGTGTCCATTCAACGAAGATTTTCGAACGCGAGCAATTGTACCAAGATTACCGTCTACATATAGGCGAGGGGTTAAGGTGTTGCAAGCAATTCACCCAACAACTTTGCTAGAAACGATCGGGGCGACGACCACCTCACGCAAGCGTGCCGTGGAGTCTATCACTTGGTATCAAAGCTAAGCCTTTCTAGCGAGTTACTTATCTTTAATTTTCTGTTGCATATATATTGTAAAAAAAAGAAGAAAAATAAAAGAGATTATTGAAGAAAAAAAAATTCAAATTCTATTTTCATTGTGCTAACCAAACTTGTTGCACACCATCAAATTATCAAATTCCAACCAAAAGTTTATTCCGTTCCATTCAATATAAATTCCGACGAAGCGACATCATAACTTTTCGGAGAAAGCATACAAACGGAATTTTAAGGGCATACAAACGGAGTACAAGGCAATCAATCTATGATTTTTGTGGTATTCCGATAGTCATACCTTCTATATTTGTTCTTGATAAATTACTTTTGAATTGCATTATAAAATTGTGAATTTTTTGGTGAATTCAAACAGAACCTATAAGAGGGAATATTGAGAGGTAAAAGGCAAAAGTGTGAGCTTAATAGAGGGTAAAATCCTATTGAGTGATACACGAGCGTAAAATTGAGCAATACATTGTTTTGAGTGAAACAAGTAAGAGAGCGTGTGAGGAAAATTATTTTTATTACTAATCCTTGTTTTGCAGGAAATATGTCTAGCTCAGATGACATCTTTTATACTAGGTTTTTAGTGCAAGAAAAAGTGTGCATTGTAAAAATTGATTGTGAAATTGGTACTAACATTGCTAGCACTACAATAGTGGAGAAACTAGGGTTGTCAACAGTTGCACATCCTCATCCTTACAAGATGCTAGGGATCGTCGATTGTGAGGAGGTAATGGTGACTAGACGAGTGTCAGTTTCTTTTCGCATTGGCAAATATAAAGATAAAATATTATGCGATGTAGTTCCAATCCATATTTGCCATTTGTTACTTGGGTGGCCATGGCTACACAACAGGCGCGCGAAGCATAACAGTTGTACTAATAAGTATTTATTGGTACACAATCGACTAAGAATCCACCTTTGTCCTATGACGGCCGAGCAAGTTCGTGACGATTTAATGTACTTACAAAAAGATCATGAACAAAGGGAAGAAGAAAAAGTTCGACATTAAAAAATTATTCAAAAGATTGATAGTGAGAAAGAAAAGTTTGAAAAGAATGAGAGAGAAAATAAAAGAGAGAATGAAAAGATTGAGATTGAAAATAAACGAGAGAAAAATAAACGAGAGGGTGAGCATAATGAAGAGAGTGAGTTGAAAAGTGAGTTGTATTTTGAAAAGCCAATGACCGTACATTCGTACGAGACGGCGCTTTTAAATACTAACACTAATGATTCTTCTTTGTCTAGTTCTGTTTTGTCTCTTGTGCAGGTTGTTGATGATATACCCCGTGCTATCATTTCAGACCAATCAGCTGATAGTATTTTTGAGGAAACAACGGAGTTGCCAAGGCAGGTTGGAGAGTTAATGGAGAAGGGTATCGTAGAATCGAACATGGGGACATGTGCTATTTATGAGATCATAGTACCTAAGGAGGATGGGACAACAAGTTTGTTCATCGATTTTGAATTGGTAAACAAGTATCGTCATTCTTTTCTTTGTTTAGATAATATGCTTGATAAATTGCATAGTTCTTATGTTTTATCTACCTGTCATAATGACCATGTGATGACAAAGCCTAATCAATTTAGCGTGAGAGAATGTGATAAATGGAAAATTGTTTTAGCATGTGAGTTATATAGGTGGTTAGTTATTTCTGTTAGATTAACTAATGCATCTAGTGTTTTCATGAGTTATTTAAAACATGTTTTGCATGCTTCTATTGGAAAATTTGTTGTTAGCTATTTTGAGGGTAAAATCATCTTTATCATAAATTATGGTGGATATTTGATTTTTGTTGAGTTAGTTTATAAGCATGATATGTTTTCTCGTTTTAGATGTGTTTACTTGCATGAAATTCATTCTAGATTTTCTTATCCATGTGTTGAGTTAGGGTTTCATGCTAGTCAATCTGTACATGACTTGTCGTTAGTTGACAATGGTAGTGATCATATTTTTTCGATCGAGAAATTTTCATTGCATGATTTGCTATCATCTGGTATTGATTTGAAAAGTGTTTATCATCAAGATGGATTGAGATATAAGTTATTTGCATGTTTAGTCAGTTCACTTGGATTAGTTAAGGCATTGCATAATTCCATGGGATTGTTGGATCATATTTTGCATTCTTTCATGGAAAAATTTGTTATTATCTATTTCGGTGATATTCCAATTTTTGTCAACACTTTGGGAAATTCTTTAGCATGTGTTGAGTTTGTTTGTGATCATCGTCGATATGCTATTGAATTTTCAACTTGTGATTGTGACTTTTCTATTCCATTGATGCAATTACTTGATTTTAAAAGTTTTAATATCATTGGAAAGGGAAAGATTAAATTTGGTTTGCAGGTTCAAGGTGGGTTCATACTCATCAAGGAGGAAAACATGATTTATTGTGCAAATCAATTTGAACAGTGCATTGAGAGTCTACAGGGAAGTATTTTGAATTTTGTTCTAGTAGACTTTGCTGATAAATTTGGGTTTCTTCAGCTTTCCTTGATTATACAAAAGATACATGTTGATTTGTTTTGTTTTGTGTTTAAATCAGGAGTTCAAGAGAGTTTGCATGACAAATTTCAAAAATTGATATTTGACCCAGGTGCATTGACAAATGTGTTTCTGCGAAGGGATGAGATCATCAAATTAATTTTTGATCCAGGAATTCAAGTGTATGAGCTTATGCGACGTGATGAGTTTCCAAAGTTGACATTTGACCCAAGATCATTGACGTGGTGTTGTTTACGAATGATCGAGATCATAAGATTCATTTTTGATCCGAAAATTCGTGAATGGGAGTTTGTGGTACATGAAGAGTTCTACATAATGATATTTGATCCAGGAGGAGTTGGAACTTTTCAAATTCTTGCTTGCGTTGCTGATATTTCTTATTCAATTAATTTGCCAAATGAGATTTGTGGTTATGTTTTGTTTGATGTTACTAACTTGGTTTGTTTTTATGTAGGATCAGTTTTGTGGACATATTCTTTTCAAAAGGAGGGAATGTCAGATTTGAGGACAAATGTGACGCCCCCCAGAATAGGTCCATTCAACCCAACCCATTCTGAGTCGCCAAATACATGGTACAGAATTCAAATACAAACTTTATATCATACGGTCGTGCAAAATACGACCACACAACTGTGAGTCTCAGTACAAATATGTAGAAAATATTAAGATTCAAACTAAGTCCTCATTACAATTATTATCACACTATTTATTAGAAATAGTGAGGACTACTACTGCTCTAACTCGGACCATCACTCTGTCCCCCGACTAGTCCCCGCAACATTCTCATTTCCTGAAGAGGACAACAGATGAAAAGGGTGAGCTCAACTAGCCCAGTAAAGAATATTATGACTAAGATAATGGAAAACAAATTATCGTTAGTCTTCAACAAATAAGATAAAATATAATGGACAACCAACTTTAGATCAATATTCGCAGCGGAAATAACAAATCATTAGAAGAGTTAAGCAGAGAATCAAGTCTACTATCTTCTATGATTTAAAAGTCCATCATCAATATTTTATCCCTGTAACATCAATCAATATACATCTCGAATCAAATATTCATCTTTGCACTACAGGCCAAAGATATTCATTTGCATCATCAGTAGTCATGTTCATCTCAACACCTGTCATCTTTGCACTACAGGCCAAAGATATTCATCAGGTAATCATTCATCTTTGCTCTACAGGCCAAAGATATTCATCAGGTAATCATTCATCTTTGCTCTACAGGCCAAAGATATTCAGTTATATCACCACTTAGACTGAGGATGATGAAAAACCATATAAATAACGAATCCAATGAAATAAAGGATAAGATTATGGATTCGTATTTTAGTATATCCAATTCAAAAATACCTCGTAATAATCAATTATGGAGCAAAATTCAAGAATAGAGCTCAAAACTTGGATACAATCAAAGATAGTAACCTTAACAAACAATTTGGACAAATAGAAGAAAAATAAATTTTCCCGTGAATAGTGCCGTATACGTGAATAGTGCCGTATACGTGAATAGTAACCCCGACGGAAAAAGTAAGAATTTCAACATAAAATCCATGACAATATTTCTGTATAATGATATTGAAAAGAATAATATCATTTACGAAAGAAAATAACATCCCTTACCATCCCTTACCTCAAAAGAACAACACTTCTGGCTGGAATATCGGATATAATACCGACGGAAGCTTGCGCTGAATACTAATACTCAAAGTATTAAAATACTCACAAAAATACGCTCGATATTATAGAGAGAGAAAACTTCGAATTCTGGTGTGATTTTCAATTCTAACCTAAGCACCCTATTTATAGGAAAAGCTTAGGATGCCAAAGGAGACTAAATGAATAAAATATATTATTTTATTTTATTTTCTTCCGCCGCCGGCTGCTACCAAAAATCTGATTTTTTCAACAAAACAACAAAAGTGGGTCCCACCCATTAAATAATATATTTATTTTCCGAAACTTCAATAATTCATAATAAATAGCCCCTTTGTCAGAAAAATACAAATTCTATGTCCTTTCCATAGGAAATTTAATTCTCTACAACTTTGCAGAAGAAAGTTTTTCCAAATTCCCAACATAAATTATCCAAAATCCACAAACAGATGATTTTTCACACCAAAATACTGATAAAAACACATCAGTACTAATTCCTTCTTTAATATCCACAAAATAAATATTTCTTTATCATATAAATCAATAATTAATTATTCACAAATAATATTATAGAACTACAATATTGACAACCAGGTCGTTCCCAGGAAAGAGGGGGCCTTCCGATAAGGACTTCTCCTTACTGGCGCGCAATTAAATAACCCCTCCTAGACAGAACTTCCTTAGACATTATCAATAATGCTATCTAATAATATTATTCAAATAATATGAATTATTGAGTTGATAATGCGAAATACTGTGTAATGACAATTATTGAATCAATAATACAAAATATCAACTGTAACCATTATTGAATCAATCGTATAAAATAGCAACGTAGCAATTATTGAGTCAATAATATAAAATATTGAACAGTAATTACTGTAACAATAATTGAGCAAGTGCCTTCTCGCGTAAGACTCAATAATTCAAAATACTGTGCAATACCGTGTGCTACTGTGCAACACCGCGTATCACTGTATTTTAACCACCGGGTATTTCAACAGTACTAACGGTAACAACTA
Organism: Panax stipuleanatus; assembly: GCA_020205555.1. NCBI lineage: Eukaryota > Viridiplantae > Streptophyta > Magnoliopsida > Apiales > Araliaceae > Panax > Panax stipuleanatus. The sequence continues at coordinate 93,968,679 of CM035118.1, forward strand.
CGCCGTTATTTTGTAAAAAGGTTATTTCTGTCGCTTTCTATATCCGACAGTTATTCCGTTGTGGGGTCCACAAATATCTGCGCCGTCGTACGAATATTTCCCGACAACAAGAATATTCCACGACCAAACGAATATTCCCCGACAACAAGAATATTTTATAACCACTTGCTCATTTTAAAATATTTGCACATTTCACCCATAACTTTCACCTTTATCAATTAACACCTTACTATTTCGAAATAATATATAAAGAAAATTAAATCTTTATTTATAAAAGTTGGGGTCTTACAACCTCCCCTCCTTATGAAATTTCGTCCTCGAAATTGACGTACGTACCTGGTATGTCAAAAAGGTGAGGATACCTCGCTTTCATTTCCGATTCCAACTCCCACGTCATTTCCTCAATTGCATGGTTTCTCCACAAAACTTTAACCTGAGGTATAACTTTCGAGCGTAGGACATGCTCCTTCCTATCCAAGATCTTGACAGGTACCTCCTCGTACGTTAAATCTTCAGCTATCTCGTCTGGTTCTAACTCAATAATGCGGTTTGGATCTTTCACATATTTACGCAACACGGATATGTGAAATACGTTATGAACACGAGACATGCTTGGAGGTAATGCGAGTCTATAGGCCACATTTCCTACTCGGTCAAGAATCTCAAATGGACCAATGAATCGTGGATTGAGCTTTCCTCTCTTCCCAAACCTCGTAACTCCTTTCCACGGAGCAATACGTAATAACACATGGTCCCCAACATTAAATTCCACGTCCTTTCGATGAAGATCCGCATAACTCTTTTGTCGATCCTGTGCCGTTTGTATACGTTGTCGGATCATTTGGATCTTTTCCGTAGTCACACGTACCAACTCCGGTCCCAACAATGTTGCTTCACCCACCTCGTTCCAACATGTTGGAGAACGACACTTTCTCCCATACAACGCTTCGAATGGAGCTACGCCTATACTTGCCTGATAACTGTTGTTATAGGAGAATTCCACCAATGGTAAGTACTTATCCCAACTCCCTTTGAAGTCTAGAACACAGAGTCTCAATAGATCTTCAAGAGTTTGGATAGTCCTTTCCGATTGTCCGTCTGTTTGAGGATGATAAGCCGAACTGAATCGTAAATCCGTACCCATAGCTTTCTGCAAACTAATCCAAAATCGTGAAGTAAATCTGGGGTCACGATCCGAAACTATGGATACTGGCATGCCATGCAACCTCACAATCTCATTCACGTACATATGAGCAAGACGTTCAAGGGAATAAGTCTCTCGTATCGGCAAGAAATGAGCAGACTTGGTTAATCTATCAACAATAACCCAAATCGCATCTACGCCTTGAGAAACCTTGGGAAGACCCGTAACGAAATCCATCGTAATATGCTCCCACTTCCATTTCGGAATCTCCAGTGGTTGCAATGGACCCTTCGGTACTTGATGCTCCGCCTTTACACGTTGACAAGTTAAACATCTCGAAATAAACTCCGCGATCTCTCTCTTCATATTGCTCCACCAAAATGTATGTCGAAGATCACGATACATTTTAGTACTCCCAGGATGGATTGCAAACGGTGTGTTGTGTGCCTCCATCATGATTCTATACTTTAAGTCAGAATCGTTAGGAACACAAAGTCTGGAGTTGACTCGAAGTATTCCATCTTCATCGATTCTCGCTTCTGGAATTGCACCTTCTTGCACCTTCTTCTTCATCTTCATCAGCTCCGCATCCGTAGCTTGAGCAGCTTTAACTTTATCAATCAAAGCTGGTTCTACGCGTATACTTGACATCATCGCATTCGTTCCTACATATGATCTTCTACTCAACGCGTCAGCTACCACGTTCGCTTTTCCAGGATGGTATTGGATAGTATGATCGTAATCTTTCAACAGCTCCAACCAACGTCGTTGTCGCATGTTGAGTTCCTTCTGAGTGAAGAAATATTTAAGGCTCTTATGATCCGTATAAATCTCCACTTTCTCTCCGTACAAGTAATGTCTCCAGATCTTCAACGCGAAAACGACTGCTGCCAACTCTAGATCATGAGTAGGATAATTCCTCTCATATTCTTTGAGTTGTCGCGAGGCATAGGCTATGACTTTCCCATGTTGCATGAGAACACATCCTAACCCTTTGCCCGAAGCATCGCTGTAGATAACAAATCCATCCGAACCAGATGGTATTGTCAGAACAGGTGCCGAAATGAGCCTCCTCTTGAGCTCTTGGAAGCTCTTCTCGCATTCCTCGCCCCAAACGAATTTGGTATCTTTCCTAGTCAACTGAGTTAATGGAGTAGCGATTCGAGAAAATCCCTCTACGAACCTCCGATAATAACCAGCTAAGCCTAGAAAGCTTCGTACCTCGGTCACCGACTTAGGTTGCTCCCAGCTTTGTATTGCTTCAATCTTCGCCGGGTCAACAGATACTCCACGTTTCGATACCACGTGCCCAAGGAATGCTACTTCCTCAAGCCAGAACTCGCATTTCTTTAACTTGGCGTATAGCTTGTTCTCACGAAGCTTTTGAAGTACCAACTTCAAATGGTGTTCATGATCTTCACGGCTTTTAGAATAGATGAGGATGTCATCAATAAAGACAACAACGAATTGATCTAAATATTCTTTAAATACACGGTTCATCATATCCATGAAAGCAGCAGGAGCATTAGTCAATCCAAAAGACATGACTAAGAACTCATAATGCCCGTACCGTGTTCTAAAAGCAGTCTTTGGAATATCCTCAGTTTTAATCTTCAACTGATGATATCCAGAACGAAGATCGATCTTTGAAAAAAATTGCGCTCCTTGCAACTGGTCGAACAGGTCATCAATACGAGGTAGCGGATACCTATTCTTGATGGTGACATGGTTCAACTCCCGATAGTCAATACAAAGTCGCATACTCCCGTCTTTCTTCTTTACGAATAAAACAGGAGCACCCCAAGGAGACGTACTAGGACGAATAAAACCGATATCTAACAACTCTTGTAATTGAATCTTTAACTCCTGAAGTTCAATAGGAGCCATTCGATATGGGGTTTTAGAAATGGGCTTTGTACCGGGCTCAAGGTCAATAAAGAATTCAACTTCACGTTCTGGGGGTAGACCGGGAAGTTCTTCGGGAAATACATCAGGAAACTCATTAACAACGGAAATATCATTCAAATCTGATGTATTCTGATTTAAATCAGTGACATGAGCTAAGAAAGCTTGACATCCGTTTTTCAATAAACGAATAGCCTTGGGATTTGAAATGATATTGACTGATTTTAGTGGTTTGGTGATTTGGATTCGCACAACAGGTTGATTAGGAATATGAAAACTAACAACCTTACGAAAACAATCAATTTTGGCATGATAAGTGGTTAACCAGTCAATTCCTAAAATCACGTCAAATGCAAGTATTTTCAAAGATATAAGATCAACAGGTAAGGTAAGGGTACCAATCTGAATCAAGCAAGATTTGTAAACTGTAGATGTAACAAAGGTTTCTCCTAACGGAGTTTCAACAGATAAGTCAAAGTCTAATTTATCAGAAGTCAAGTTCAAACGTTGAGCACAAGCAGGTGAAATAAAGGAATGGGTAGCACCGGTATCTAACAAGGTATAAACTTCGCAAGAGTTTATGATCAGCTTACCCGTAATCACCTCGTGCGGATCCCTCGCGTTTTGGGATGTCACGACAAACGCTCTTCCAGGAATCACCGACTTTGACTTGTCTGCAACCGCCTTTGGAATCACCACCCCCGCTGAACTTGGTTTCGCAACAGGACAATCTCGAGCTATATGTCCTTCTTTTCCACAGTTATAGCATCCTTTGAACTGTTGTGGGCAGTTTGGGCTGATATGTCCATCTTTCCCGCATTTAAAGCATACGACCGGTGGTCGTTCTCCTCCCCTCGAAACAGTTGATGCTGGTGCTGATGTTGACATCTTTGCGTTCTCATTGTTGTACCTTCTCTTCTTGAAATCTCCCCCCGATTCGCTTCTTCTACTATCATGACCACGATAACCACCGGAGTGGTTACCGCTTCTGTCATACTTTCCTCCTCGCTGGTTGTCATTGCTCCGATGACTACTGCCACCGGTACGACCTTGGTTGTGGTCCCTCGGTTGAACATAATCATTATCTCGTTCTAATAACTGGGCCCTGTTCACTACATCCGAATATAAAGAAAATTTATGAGAAATGAGGTACTGACGTATTTCGGGTTTCAAACCTCTTAGAAACATCCGCGTCATACGTTCCTCATTCTCCACCAAATGAGGTGCAAACCTGGACAGCTCCGCGAACTTAGCCTCGTACTGGGATACCGTCATGTTGTTTTGCTCGAGTCTGATAAACTCTACTTCCTTCATATGACGAATACTTTCAGGAAAGTACTTGTCATTAAACAGTTTTTGGAACGCTTCCCAAGACATCTGGAGTGCGGTAGGCTGGGTACGCTTTACGGATTCCCACCAGTAATCTGCCTCTCCACGAAACATAAACGTGGCGAATGGAACCTTCTGTTCCTCCGTGCATCCCAAGACATCAAATATCTTGGTAATTTGTTTAATCCACGTCTCCGCCTTGATCGGATCTGGCTTTCCCAGAAACTCTGGTGGTTCCAATTCTTTGAACTGCTTAGCAGTGACAACTCGCGTGCTGTTATTATCTCCACCTGTATGTTGCACACGAGTCTCCCTCGTCTGATTTTGCATGAACTGCAAAAAAACTTCTAAACATCTCATCATTTATCGTTTGACCAACGTTGTTTTCAGGAAGAACATTGCCTTCCTGTTGTACGTTCTCCTGGTTAACGATTAAAGGTGTCTCCACGGTCTCATTCACTTCGTTGTTAACATTCTCAGCTGCCATTCTCAAATACTGTCATAAAACAAGGGTTAATTAAACAAATTAACAAATCACATATTAACCCTATGCTCCGACTGACCAATTAAATACCACATAAGCTTAGGTAGGACACACTAGCGAAGGATTTACTCGTCTCTCCCCTCCTAGTTCTATTCCCCGATCTCCGCCAGAGATCATATCCCTAAGCTCTGATACCAACTGTGACGCCCCCCAGAATAGGTCCATTCAACCCAACCCATTCTGAGTCGCCAAATACATGGTACAGAATTCAAATACAAACTTTATATCATACGGTCGTGCAAAATACGACCACACAACTGTGAGTCTCAGTACAAATATGTAGAAAATATTAAGATTCAAACTAAGTCCTCATTACAATTATTATCACACTATTTATTAGAAATAGTGAGGACTACTACTGCTCTAACTCGGACCATCACTCTGTCCCCCGACTAGTCCCCGCAACATTCTCATTTCCTGAAGAGGACAACAGATGAAAAGGGTGAGCTCAACTAGCCCAGTAAAGAATATTATGACTAAGATAATGGAAAACAAATTATCGTTAGTCTTCAACAAATAAGATAAAATATAATGGACAACCAACTTTAGATCAATATTCGCAGCGGAAATAACAAATCATTAGAAGAGTTAAGCAGAGAATCAAGTCTACTATCTTCTATGATTTAAAAGTCCATCATCAATATTTTATCCCTGTAACATCAATCAATATACATCTCGAATCAAATATTCATCTTTGCACTACAGGCCAAAGATATTCATTTGCATCATCAGTAGTCATGTTCATCTCAACACCTGTCATCTTTGCACTACAGGCCAAAGATATTCATCAGGTAATCATTCATCTTTGCTCTACAGGCCAAAGATATTCATCAGGTAATCATTCATCTTTGCTCTACAGGCCAAAGATATTCAGTTATATCACCACTTAGACTGAGGATGATGAAAAACCATATAAATAACGAATCCAATGAAATAAAGGATAAGATTATGGATTCGTATTTTAGTATATCCAATTCAAAAATACCTCGTAATAATCAATTATGGAGCAAAATTCAAGAATAGAGCTCAAAACTTGGATACAATCAAAGATAGTAACCTTAACAAACAATTTGGACAAATAGAAGAAAAATAAATTTTCCCGTGAATAGTGCCGTATACGTGAATAGTGCCGTATACGTGAATAGTAACCCCGACGGAAAAAGTAAGAATTTCAACATAAAATCCATGACAATATTTCTGTATAATGATATTGAAAAGAATAATATCATTTACGAAAGAAAATAACATCCCTTACCATCCCTTACCTCAAAAGAACAACACTTCTGGCTGGAATATCGGATATAATACCGACGGAAGCTTGCGCTGAATACTAATACTCAAAGTATTAAAATACTCACAAAAATACGCTCGATATTATAGAGAGAGAAAACTTCGAATTCTGGTGTGATTTTCAATTCTAACCTAAGCACCCTATTTATAGGAAAAGCTTAGGATGCCAAAGGAGACTAAATGAATAAAATATATTATTTTATTTTATTTTCTTCCGCCGCCGGCTGCTACCAAAAATCTGATTTTTTCAACAAAACAACAAAAGTGGGTCCCACCCATTAAATAATATATTTATTTTCCGAAACTTCAATAATTCATAATAAATAGCCCCTTTGTCAGAAAAATACAAATTCTATGTCCTTTCCATAGGAAATTTAATTCTCTACAACTTTGCAGAAGAAAGTTTTTCCAAATTCCCAACATAAATTATCCAAAATCCACAAACAGATGATTTTTCACACCAAAATACTGATAAAAACACATCAGTACTAATTCCTTCTTTAATATCCACAAAATAAATATTTCTTTATCATATAAATCAATAATTAATTATTCACAAATAATATTATAGAACTACAATATTGACAACCAGGTCGTTCCCAGGAAAGAGGGGGCCTTCCGATAAGGACTTCTCCTTACTGGCGCGCAATTAAATAACCCCTCCTAGACAGAACTTCCTTAGACATTATCAATAATGCTATCTAATAATATTATTCAAATAATATGAATTATTGAGTTGATAATGCGAAATACTGTGTAATGACAATTATTGAATCAATAATACAAAATATCAACTGTAACCATTATTGAATCAATCGTATAAAATAGCAACGTAGCAATTATTGAGTCAATAATATAAAATATTGAACAGTAATTACTGTAACAATAATTGAGCAAGTGCCTTCTCGCGTAAGACTCAATAATTCAAAATACTGTGCAATACCGTGTGCTACTGTGCAACACCGCGTATCACTGTATTTTAACCACCGGGTATTTCAACAGTACTAACGGTAACAACTACGCCGTTATTTTGTAAAAAGGTTATTTCTGTCGCTTTCTATATCCGACAGTTATTCCGTTGTGGGGTCCACAAATATCTGCGCCGTCGTACGAATATTTCCCGACAACAAGAATATTCCACGACCAAACGAATATTCCCCGACAACAAGAATATTTTATAACCACTTGCTCATTTTAAAATATTTGCACATTTCACCCATAACTTTCACCTTTATCAATTAACACCTTACTATTTCGAAATAATATATAAAGAAAATTAAATCTTTATTTATAAAAGTTGGGGTCTTACAACAAATCCTTTTCAAGAGGAGGGGAATGATACAATCCTGATCAGGCTCGCATAAAATGATAATAACTCAATTCAAGTCCAAATAGTTCATCAAGTGATTTTAAATAATTGGACATAAAATTGTTCAAAGAAGTAAAATTCAAGCCAAATTTACGTCCATGCAAATCGGATATAATGCATTTCATGTCCAGTTCATAAATTACATTTATCAATTAAAGTCCATTTCATGGTGGGGCCTTTAAAACATAATAAATTAGTTGATCTCGATAAGCGGGCCATATATTCAGTTTATATTCACACGGACTAAACAATCAAATTGCATGAAAAAGGGATTAAGCTATTCACATCCCATGGAAACATCAATTATAATAATTACATGCAAAGTGGGTCTTCTAATATTATAAATTCGTGCATTCAAAGGAAGGATACATCAATTCACGCGGAAGTTCACGCAGAAACAAGATCCGAACATGCAATTGAGGATTTTTGGATTTTAGAAAATTAGTTTTTATAATTCTAATGTAATTAGGATTTTATTTAGTTAGAATTTCAATTCCAATTTTAAATTGGATTGTTATTTCTTTTATTATTAGAATTAGAATAAGTTGTTACTATTCCTATAAAGATTAGGATAATTTGTTACTATTGCTATTAGGATTAGAATTTTTGCAACTAGTATAAATAAGGGTTACTTCTATTGTAATTAGACATTATTCATTATTTAATATATTTGTAAGGTTATTCTCTACTTTTTGTTCTTTGAAGAATTCCTAAGTTATTTTCTTAGTTTTTCTTTGAGATTCAACTTTGACTTATCATACAATAATACATAGTTGTGTGTGGCGTCTTCTACCGCATCAATCGTCGATTGTACCGAGATTATCGCTTCAATATAAGCGAGGGGTCAAGGTGTCGTTGGTGTCCATTCAACGCAGATTTTCGAACGCGAGCAATTGTACCAAGATTATCGTCTATATATAGGCGAGGGGTTAAGGTGTTGCAAGCAATTCACCCAACAACTTTGCTAGAAATGATCGGGGTGATTAGCACCTCACGCAAGCGTGCCGTGGAGTCTATCAGTGTGTGTGTTCGATTGAACAAAGAGCTCAACAGGAACCAGAGTAATTTGCTTAACCAGATAGAGCGCGAGCGACAGCGAGAACGCGAGAGCGAGCGAGAGCGAGAGGTAGTAGCACGCGATTGAATTCCAGATCGACTAGTTATTTTTGTAGAAATTGAATCCAAGATCGACCAGAGATAGCGCGAGCAAGAACTAGAGTAATTTACTTGAAGAAACGGATATTTACTTGAAGAAACGGATATGAGCCCTAGAACGAGAGTAGTTTATGATTTATGTAACAAACGGATATGAGCCCTAATGAACGAAAGAGTAATTTATATGAAGAGAAGAGAAGAACTATAGTAATTTTCTTGAAGAGAGATCGAGAGGCAGTAGTTCACGATTAATCAGCCATCCGTGTTTTTTAATAGACAACGTTTCTTTAAGAAAACGTTATCGCTTTAAAATAAAATATTTTCTCTTTCACATACACAACACTTTTGTATATCCAACTACAACATTTTTTCAAAAAACGTTGTAAAAAAAATACCACAACGTTTTTTATAAAAACGTTATCTATTAAGTGTCATCTATTTATTATTTTGTAGTAGTGTCGGGCCATCAACTTAATTTTGGTCTCAATACCGAGTCATCAACTCAACACTAGTCTCAATACCGGGTCATCAAATCAACCCCGGTCTCAATACCGGGTCATCAACTCAACCCCGATCTCAATATCGGGGCATCAACTCAACCCCGATCTCAATACCGGGTCATCAAATCAACCCCGATATCAATATCGGGTCATCAAATCAACCCCGGTCTCAATACCAGGCCATCAACTCAACCCCGGTCTGAATACCGGGTCATCCAATACACCCCGGTCTCAATACCAGGCCATTAAATTAACCCCGGTCTCAATATCGGGCAATCAAATCAATCTCGGTCTTAATACCGGGCCATCAATTCAGCCCCGGTCTCAAATCGGGAAATACAGGTCAGCCCCGGTCTCAACCCGGGAGGTACAGGTTAGCCCCGGTCTCAAATCGTGAAGTACAGGTCAACCCCGGTCTCAACCCAGGAGGTACAGGTCAGCCCCGATCTCAACCCATGAAGTATAGGTCAGCCCCGATCTCAACCCGGGAGGTACAGGTCAGCCGCGGTCTCAACCCGGGAGGTATAGGTTAGCCCCGGTCTCAACCCAGGAGGTACAGGTCATCCCCGGTCTCAACCCGGGAAGTCAGGTCAACTTCAGAAACAATCCTGAAGCATCACAACATCTCCAAAAGAAAACTTGGAAGGATCAAGTCAGCCTTGGAGACAACACTGAAGACGAATAGACTCGAATGAGATCCAAACTTTGGAAACAACCCCAGGAAGTCAGTTGAAAGACATTGTGACAACCCGGATTTTCAAAAGTTAATAAATGAGAATTTAATAAATAAAATTCTTATTTTAAGATGTTTCGAGTACGAGTATGTGTATATGTGTTATATTCTGAATTGTGCGATTTGGTATGAAGAGAATTATATTCATGTATTGGAGTAATTTAATTAAGTGCAATACATTAATTAAATTGATGTTTAATAGTAAATTGATGTTTAAGTAATTTTGTAGTATTTGTTAGTAGAGATTTACTAATTGTTACATGAAATTATGATTAATGAGTAATTATAATTGTGTAGCAATTTGAGCTATGCGGCAATTTTAGTTAATGAAGGGATGTTAGCTTAAATTTAATTAAATTAGAATGTTGAGATTTAATTAAATAAAGTGTAACATTGAAAGTTATGTGTTAAAAGAATTAAAAAGGGTTTTAAATGAGTTTTACCAAACAAGACCCTTAAAAACTGTTTTAAAGAGTTTTGCCAAACAAGGCCCTTGCACCTGTTTTAATTTCGTTTTGTCAAACGAGGCCTTAACTACTAAAAATCTATTTTTTAAATAAGCTGTTTGCCAAACAAGCCTTTTGGCTTTTAAAATTTAAAATATTATAATTAATATATTAATTGTTAGTTATTATATATAATTATATGTATTAAATATTATAACAGTTATATTATATGTATATATGTTAGTTTAGAAGCATAAAACAAAGTTAGAATTTTATCAGTGTTAGAAAAAGAAGTACAAAGAAAGTTAGAGAGAAAAGAAGAGAGAAGAAGAGAAAAAGGGAAAAGGTTTGAGAGAATCCTTGCTATACCAAACAAGCATCATCATCTTCTTCTTCCTCACTAAGCTTAAGGGTATAATCCTATCTTGTAGTTTTTAGAATTTTGTTTATATGTTCTTCAAGTTTTAATTCTCTATATCTATGAATTTAGTATGAAATTAATGAAAACATGAAATTTATATGCAATATATGTTATAACATGCTTATATGTGATTAGTATAATGAGTTAAGTGATTTAATCCATGAAAACATAATGAACATGAAGAAATCATGTTCATCAAAAGTTACAGTAAATTGGTTTTGATAAATAGCTCTTTTAAAATCTAAATTCATGTTGGATTGTGATATATTATATAAATTGATTATATATTATGATAATATATCAAGAAACAAAATTAGCATGCTTTGAATTGTTTGATTTGGTTTAAAAACGAACTCACAGTGTTAATTTTCTTCAAAAAACTTAACAATGGTGTTTTCTTTAAAATCATGAAATTAAGTGTTTTGATTATGTGTTTTAGTGTTATTGTATGTTAAAAATATGTTAGAAGTTTAAGATTTTATTTTTATAAAGTTTTATGTGCATTGTGTTAGTTAAAATCGGACTTTGGTGCGAAGAAATAAGCCAAATTAGCTTTTTCTTGGCACAGTTCGCTAGTCGGGGAACCCACCAGCAGGGGGGCCCACCCCAGCGGGGCTTTTGGCCTAGAAACCTCCGCCCCAGTGGGGGTACATGTTGTCCGGAATAGTTTAAGTAGTTTAATGTAAAACGAATTTGACCTCCAGTAGTAAAACAAGCATAACTTCTTCATACGAACTCCGATTAAGGCAATTCAGGATGATTCGGAAAGATAACGAGTAGACCTAAAACTTTTGCTTCTAAATTTTTTCGATTTGAAGTCGTTAGAAGGGGTCAAAATGGCCATCTTTGTGACTGATGCGTATTCGGAGGCAAAATGGCCATCTTTGTGACTGAAGTCGTTAGTGCTGTCGACGATAAAAGATGTTGTTCTAAGTTATACAACATGAATATTATAAAATATAACAATGTTTAACATTAATCAATGATGTAAATTACAACTATATCGACTTAACTAAAAGTTAAGTGTCGATTAAAAGAGAAGTATAAAGAAATTTGAAATGAAGGTTAACTTAATTAATGCTAACAAATATTATACATTTAATGTGATGTAAAGATAAGGTTTAAGACTTAAATAAATGTTAAGTGTATTAGAATGGAACGTGATGAGAAGTAAAAGGAAGTTTAATGTGAATAAATCGAATGGACAATGAGGATCCCTAACTGGACTTAACCACATAAATTGAATATTTTGTGTGTCAAACCTAAAGAAGATGATAGTAGATCATGAAGTAGAGTTACTTAAACGATTACTAAGCGTTGATATATGACTAATAAATGATGTGCATGATTATATAATTGTGTAGGATTCATGAAGTGTAGATAATTGTAAGCTGTTTTATGTAATTGGTAATCTACAAACTAGACAAGTCTTTCAGTTCCTATTTGCTTTATGAATTTGGTAACTGATTGTTGTAATTTAGACTGTTGAATGTATATGCAATTAGAAATGATGTTTTACACTATGAAAGTCAATTTATGACTAAACTGATTGGGTTATGGAACTCAATCTTTAATTGAGATGTGAAATATAGCATGTATGATATGTTAGTTAAACGATTATTATGTATAAACTGAGAATGATATTGTGTGCTATGTGATGCATGAAAACTGTTAGATTTGCTGAGCTGTCGAGCTCATTCTTGCAAAATAACTATTTTGCAGGTCAAGTATTCAAGGTACTGATACGTGCTAACTGAATGCTAAAGATCAATATCAATCCAAGAAGATTATTTTCTTTTAGCTAAGAAATATATTTGATGGTTTAAATATATTATAATTGTTGAGTTATAAGTTGAGTTGTCTGATGTATAATGGATATTGATTTATACTGTAAGATTTTGTTTATACCTTTGATGAAGCGATTCATGAAATAAATTTGAATCAAAGATATGTAATGATAAAGGTTGTGATTCAGGGAAAAATAGAAAGAAAAATATAAAGGTTTTAATTATTTTGCATTTTATTAAGTTTAATACCGATTAATGATGTAAAGTTAGAAGTTCGATGTGTTGTTAACGACCTATGTCGAGAGTTGTATTGTATGAATTTTGAGGTTGTTACAGCCATGTCGACACTAAAGGCAACCCCGGGAGGGGAAAAACGATCATTTTACCAACTATAAGTCGATTCGGTCAAACTTAAGCCGAATTGATGCCACCAAGGTCAGAACAAACCATAACAATAATCCCGAGTGCAAACAGCGCAAAAATCAAAGACCTGGTTATGAACCCGTCTTCCTTGACCCAAAAAATGGTTTATCCCATGTCATTGTGACACTCTCGACGAGGGCTTTCCGGAAAGGTATAGCACGTCTCAAACGGACGCTCCGATCAAAAGTTAGAAAGTTTCGAATCAGACCTTGCGTTGCTCGGAGTGCACGTACTTCGAGACGACGGTACCTACAGTGAGGCCCATGCCACGTGGAGCCAAACCTCTACCTGCGGTAGCACCAGGTAGAGTGGAGGCTGCTGGGTCTATAAATAAGTGGCGACCCCCAGCTTATTTAAAAAAAACGCTCTGAACCCCTGCCCGTTTAGTTTTCCAGCCATTTTCTTGTCTTCCAAACTAAAAAATTTTCACTCTAACACGTAGATATACCCACATACTACCATATATCAGAAAATAACAGGTAGATTTGGATGTTTAAAGCCTATGATTTGGCAAAAAGCCCGTGTAGCAGTCCATTGTGAGTATTTTTACGATCAGAAAGTTATTATTACTTCTTCGCACTTTTATACACTTACATATCAATTTTCATTTTCTAAATATGCTCGGAACTCAGTTCCGTGGCTGTTTTTGTTAACTTTTGGTACATTTTAGTACCTAACGCATTTTTTGGCATTTGTACAACTCGGATTGACGATCCGTCGCTTCCAACAGCTTGCATATACTAATATCTTCGTATTGAGCAATTTCGCCGGACTGGGTTATCTTCCTAGTCCAGGTTTGGCTTTATTTTGTATATATTTAACTGTATATATACTAACTTTTCATATCTGTCAAGCCCGAATGTCAAATCTGCGGTAGTTTACTACTTTTATATATAAATATGCATATATAAGCAACATTCACCACACTGGGTTATCTTCCCATTCTTGGTTGACTACTTTTCTGTCTGTCTCTCTCTCTCTCTCTCTATATATATATATATATATATATATATATATATACATTCCAGTTTGGCCTGGATCATTCTATGGCCTTTTTACTGCTTTTATATATGTATATATATATATACATATATAAGCAACATTCACCACACTGGGTTATCTTCCTAGTCTTGGTTGACTACTTTTCTGTATTCTGTATATATATATATATATATATATATATATTTATATTCCATTTCGGCCTGGATCATTTTGTGGCCTTTTTATTATTTTTGGCACCATTCACCATTACTGGGTTATCTTTCCAGTCCTGGTTTGACTATTTTTCTGTCTAAATGTATATTTTAATTCCAGTCCGGGCACCGCCCTTTCATGTTATATATATATATATATATATATATATTTTATTTCTGTCCAGCCTGGATCATTAAGTGGCTATTTACAGTTTATATATATATATATATATATTTCAATTCCAGTCCGGGCACCGACGTGAAAACCTATCGCTCTTTACAGCTTTCGTATATATAAATATATATATATTGCTTTGCAAATTTTTATTAAATTATTTCTTTAAATATTCATTTGATATGAATCGGCACTGACATTTCTGCTGGCGAACTAGATTTATTTAAGTCTCGCCAACTCTAGCTTTCAAACGGTTCAAAATAGGTCCAGATGAAACCGAAAAGTTAGAATGGTTGAGATTTCTTTAAATCTAGTATTTTTTCTAGTTTCAGTTGTAAAAGCTACATCGTAGCCCTTAGATCGCTATCTAATGGGAACGAGATGCTTCGACCATGTACGAGCCAGGATTTACTGATGAATCCTTGGTTCTGGCAATATTTGGATATATATCTTTTTCTATACAAATTTGAGCTGTGCAGGTTTATCGGCCTCCATATTTGTGCCTAGGAATCGTGGATTTATGATCAAACTGATCAGAATCTGATTTCCACGATGGACTAAACTCCACTTTACAAATGTATCCTGTCAGTTTTTCAATAAAAATGTACATACAAAAGACCTTAAAACGGTTATCCGGATTTAAGGTCTCAACATAGTGAAAATATGGTTTGTCGTGTTAGAGTCCCTCCGATGGCTATCATGCCCATGAGGAGATCAACACTTGTATATATGTTGTGGTCGAGGATGCTTCGCAGCACGACAATCACCAACTTGCGACTCTGTAAAACGTTCAAATCGTTTCGACAGTTTCCAGCAATTGGGCCTCTTTTAAATAAAACTCGGTTGAGTTGGTACAGCCATTTCAAATCTACCAACTTGCGACTCTGTAAAACGTTCAAATCGTCGACATGATACATGTTGGCCTTTTCCTAAAAAACCCTTCAAAACCTTTTTCACAATAAAAGAGTAAGGGTAGACATAACTTAAGAAGAGAGAAAGATCCGGGGTTGTGACCTGACCCGACCCGTGGATTTTTTCCCGATGTCGACAGGTGGCGACTCTGCTGGGGACAGTAGAGGGCTTAGGCCGCATTCAAATCTTTTCAAACTTTCCCATTCATATCTGCGTATGTGTGAATGCTGCATCTTTTCATTGAATGAATGCATAAATGCTGCGTCTTTACAATGAATGAATGTGAATGAATGCTTTCCTGCTTGTTTAGTGCTTCACACCTATATTAGTGCTTTGCACCCATGTCATCATATGCATAATGGTGAGACGTGATGTATGTGAATGTATGTTGTGTGATTCCTTCTTCGGGAGGCAAAACCAGTTGGTGATAGGTAATGTCTCTGGGGATGGCTAAGTCTCTGGGGCTCATGAAAATGCACCACCCAGATTCGCTCTAGTTGAAAGATTTGATTAATTTCCCCTCTAGTAGATTGCGATGATTTGGGGACCTTCATGCTGAAAAGCCGCTAGATTAGCCTAAGGTAGGTCAGCCTCTGATTAACTAAATCCGATGGGAAGCTTCTTCATGCCTTCCTCTTTCAAATTCAATGTCAAGTTTTTCAATTCCAATGTAAAGGAGCACAATGTAAATAATAAAAATTTACATTTCCTGTTATATACATCTTGTCATCCTATCATCAAAACAACTAACCTCTGTTTTGCAGGATAAGATGAAAAAACCACAAAAGCACATCATGGCATGCATCCTATCGCTACTTATGTTAGGAAATTGACACGCCTACATTTTGTTGTAGGTGAAAAATTAGTCTTGTCACTAGATCTAAGTCTAAGAAAGCACTAAGTCCATCCATGGACATGACTTCCAGTACTCAGCCAGAATCCACCCCCGTCTCTAGGGAAGAGTTCGAAGGACTGAAGAATCAGATAGCCGAATTGGCCAATTTCCTGAGAGAACAAAGTAAAGCTCTTAAAGGGTAGCAAGCCCAAGCTCACACAGAACCAGGAACACCTGGTGGTAGTGGTGGCAGTCAAGAGACCGAAAAAGCCAAGACTCAGATTCCTGGACCATAAAACCAGGACACAACCAACAAAACCCCTGAAATCACCACCCTCAACAAAGAATAGGAAGCTGGTGACATTCTAAAGAAAGTACATCATATGGAAGAAACCATCCGGTCCATCAAAGAGACTGGGGCATTTGGCAGTGTCAATTATTTAGACCTCTGTATATTCCCTGGGGCTCGTTATCCCGAAAAATTTAGAACTCTTGATTTTGCAAAATTTGATGGATTGGGAGACCCTTATACTCACTTGAAAGTATTCATTGGAGAACTCGGATCCTATGCAGAGGATGAGAAACTCCGAATGCAGTTATTTCAGAAGAGTCTGACGGGAGATGCTAGAGCCTGGTACGCCCATCTAGACAACTCCAAAATTCACAGTTGGAAAGAGTTGGCCCATGCCTTCCTTAGTCAATACAACTTCCAATCTCAGCTGGCTCCAGACAGATACCAGATAACCAAAATCAAGAAACAAAGTTCTGAGTCATTCAGAGAATATGCCCAACGATGGAGAAGGGTTGCAGCACAAGTCACCCCAGCTATGACTGAGTCTGAGATAGTCATGACCTTCATCGACATTCAAGAAGCTCCATATTATGAGAGGGTCCTAGCAGGCATAGGAAAACCATTCTCTGAAATGATCAAGCACGGTGAAATGGCCGAAATGGTTGAAATCTGGGAAAATAAAGGACATGACTGCCTTAGAAGCTGTTGCTGAGCATATCCAGTCCGAAAATTACGGGAGTAATCCCCGGGGGGTACATAAGAAGAAAGATGAAGAAGTGTCCTTAGTATTTCAAGGACAAAATCATAGGGGCGAGTCAAATAATTTGCCTATTCAAAGGAGGAGTTATACCCCTTTTTAAGCTCTTGCACAGCCTTCCAACCCTCCATTTCAGAAAAATCTGGAGGCTAGGCGTCGGACAACATTCACCCCGTTAGGGTATTCACTCGAGAACGTGCTGAAATTGTTAACCGCATAGAAGAAGATTGTGCAACTCCTTCCACCAACCAATACTGGTGGACAAAATTTTGACCCAAGCAAGAAGTGTGCCTACCATTCTGGATCTCCGGGCCATAACACACAAGACTGTTGGTCTCTAAAGCATAAAATTCAGGACTTGATTGATAATGGAGAGATTATGGTGACAAAGCCCGAGCAACCACATGTGTAGGATAATCCCTTACCTCAGCACTAAGAGGAAAATGTCAACATGATCAGCACCAGAAATGGAGAAGGATCCAAATACCTCCGTTATATGGGAGAGTCAACTCCATCTAGCAACAACATCCCCGACAGTTGGGAAGTCTCAGAAAGGTGATTCCTGATCGAGCAGGAGATTAAGTCTATCAAGGAACAAATTAAACAGTTAGCAGAACTGATCGTATACCAACATCAAATTACCAGACAGCTGATAAACCAGACCAACCAGTCTGA
Organism: Panax stipuleanatus; assembly: GCA_020205555.1. Lineage (NCBI taxonomy): Eukaryota > Viridiplantae > Streptophyta > Magnoliopsida > Apiales > Araliaceae > Panax > Panax stipuleanatus. The sequence goes on from CM035118.1 coordinate 93,986,564, forward strand.
TGTAAGTCCTCCCACACTAGAGATCAGTCCCATTCCCATGAGGGATCATTACCAGTCTCATGAGCAAGAATCCCGGACCGACAAGATGACCAAAGAGGAGAATTTTCAAGATGGTACGAAATTTTCCTTTCAAAGGAATTTCATCAACTTGAACCAGCCAATGGAGGAAATCCTCCAGATGTTAATCAACGAGAGAATGATTGCAGATTTATTACCTCCCTTAAACCCTCGATTACAGAAATTCAAGCATGACAAAACTTGTCAGTACCACTCTAATGTTCCCGGCCATGATACTGAGGATTGCTGGGCACTTCGTAACCTGATTCAGAATATGATTAAAAGCAGTGAATTGATAAAAGAGAATCAAGATTATAGCCTCCCAGATGAAGACACTCTCTTTATTTCCACTGCGTGGAATCAGGATACAGTGGTTGTTGTGTCTTGTGACAGCAAACCAACCCTCACACCCTTAGTATTGCTAGGAAAGGGGGTTCAAGAAACACAAAATCCTATGAAGGTGGCCGCACCCGAGCCTTTAATCTTGCCTTTCAGACCTCAGTATCCAGTTATCAGTCTGAAGAGGGTCCCATATAACTACGGGAACGACGAAGGTTCAACTTCAAATAACATTGTCATAGTATCAAAGGAAAATCCCTTGTACCTGCCTCAGCGGGTGATCAAACCAGTCATCGAAGCCAAAGAAAAGGTGGATGAAGCAAAAATCAAAAAGTTCCTCAATAAAATGGGACACCATGAAATAAAAGTGGTGCAAAGCCTGAAAGACACACCCAAGAAAATATCCATCCTAGATCTGGTTCTATCCTTGGTGGAGCATTATGACATTCTAGAGAAAGTACTGAAAGAAGCCCATCTGCCATATACCGTGGATGCTGAGAAATTTCGTCATGTGGTAGAACATATTTTCAACAGCAATGTGATATCTTTCACTGACGATGATATACCTGCAGAAGGGACGGGTCATCTCAAGTCCCTACACATAGCGGTGATATCTTTCGGGTATGTGACCGGAGGTGTGCTCATAGATGGAGGATCATCCCTCAACATCTGTCCCTACGACACTTTGGAGAGAATGAAGATTAACCCAAACCGGATTAAAACCAGTCATGTGGTCATCCGAGCTTTCGATGGATCTCACCGACAAGCTATGGGAGAAATAGAGCTTCCACTAGAGATTAGTCTGCATACTTTTTATGTGTCCTTTTAGGTGCTCAACATCACCACTGGATACAACTTGTTGCTGGGTAGACCATGGATCCACAAGGTAGGGGCTAGTGCCATCCACCCTCCATCAACAACTTAAATACATTATCAACGACAACCTAATCACGGTGAATGCAGAACCAAAATACCCTTCTGCATACAGGGAGACATGTCGATTATCAGTCTGGACACAGGGATTGAACCTGTAAGTTTTCAAGCCCTGGAGGTGAGTGCTATTCAGTATATACCTATCGGAGCACCAGCCTTGAAGCCTAAAGTCTCCCCCGAAGTTATGACAGTGGGACAGGAGATGGTATCTTTGGGTTTCCAACCTGGGGAAAGGTTAGGAAAGAATCAACAAGGTATTACAAGTCCAGTACAAATCTCGAGCCAAATAGGGACAGCCGGATTTGGTTATTCATCCTGGTAAAGCCGCCGGAATCCACATAAGCACCCTAAGGCTCATGTTTCCACCATATTGTTGTCGAATCTCACTGATGCTAGCTTTGTAAAGCTAATGAGGAAGATTCCTAATGTGATATCAGCCATGCTGTTTCATTCAATCAACCCAATCGGGGAAAGGAAATCCCCAAAGCCTGAAGGTGATAGCAAAAAGGGAAAAGAAAAGATCCTATACGAAGGACGAGACCCATTTTCTAACATGCGGGTTATCATAAACTACGAGGGTATGAATGATGAGATCCTAGACAGTGACGATGAGGATCAGATTCAAATTCCTCACATCAAGAAGGGAAAAGGGGGCAGTTTAAAGAAAAATCACGGCCCTATTGTAAAGGATGTCTTAGTTATTATCCGAGACGAGGTATACGAGCATAATTCCCTGATCCTCCCTGTTCATGAGGATATAACCCTGGATAACTGGAGCAGCATCCTTTACCTCAGTAAAAAAGGGTAAAGGGGCAGAGAGTCCATTTGCCCTATAACATGCTTTCATTTACTACTTACTTTTGGTTGCACAGCTATAGCAGTAACTTTTGTCATGCTTTGCCAAATGCTTTGTATATTTAAGCAGTTGCATATATTAAAGAGAAAGCATTTTTGTTTTCAGGACTCCAGAGTTGGATTTGTTTATCAATGCTGATGAGATGCCAACCTGTCATAGGGACTACAACTTTGATGTAGAACTGAACTTCGACTTGATGGATATTGATCAAGAGGAGGAAGATGACTATAAGGTGCCCGAGGAGATCAAAGAATGGATCGAAGACAAACCCAAACCAAACCTCGACCAAACCACCACTATCAATATAGGAACCTCTGAAAACATCAAAGAAACCCAGATAGGCATAGACCTCACACCAAACCAAAAAACCAACCTGATCACACTCCTAACACAGTTCTAGGAATAGTTTGCATGGTCACATGAAGACATGATTGGCCTATCCATTGATATTGTTATCCATCAAATGCCCATCAAAGATGGTTTCAAGCTAGTCAAACAAAAGCTCAGGCGATTGAAACCAGAATGGAGTCTGAAAGTCAAAGAAGAGATCGTTAAACAATTCAAAGCCGGTATCATCATGGTATGAACATACCCAGAATGGCTGTCAAACATAGTCCCCATGCCAAAGCCCAGAGAGAAAGTGCTAGTATGTGTGGATTACCAGGACTTGAACAAAGCCTGCCTCATGGACAATTTCCCTGTGCCTTTTATCCACATCCTGATCGACAATACGGCGCAGTATGACATATATTCTTTTGCTGGTTACCATCAAATTATGGTCGCTGAAGAAGACAGGGAGAAAATAGCTTTCATCACTCCTTGGGGAACCTTCTACTACAGGCGAGTATCCTTCGGCCTCATCAATGCCGGAGCCATATATCAGCGAGCCATGATGGCCTTGTTTTATAACATGATGCACAAGGAGATAGAGGTCTATGTGGATTACATCATCATCAAATCCCGAAAGGAGGATGATCATCTTGACCATCTAAAGAAGCTTTTTAATAGGTTGTGTAAGTACAACCTCAAGCTAATCCAGCCAAATGTGCTTTTGGCGTCAAATCAGGCAAGTTGTTGGGAATTTTGGTGAGTAATTGAGGCATCGAGCTAGACCCTACCAAGATCAAAGACATCACTAAGATGCCAATACCTCGAACAGAGAAAAAGATACGCAGGTTCCTGGGAAGGATCAATTTTATAAGCAGATTCATTTCCCAGCTCACAGCAACCTGTGAACCCATCTTCAAACTACTAAGGAAGAATTCCTCCACCAAATGGAATGAGGATTGTCAACAAGCCTTCCTTGCCATCAAAAGGCAGCTGGTCGAAGCACCTATATTGGTACCCCCGAGGGATGGAGTCCCCTTGTTTATGTACTTGTCCGTCAATGCCAATACAATAGGTTGTATGCTGGGACAAAAAGATGATAGTAGCAAGGAAAGAGCCATCTACTACATCAGCAAAAGATTCAGCAGTGGTGAACAAAAATACACCCTGATCGAGAAAACATGCTATGCATTAGCATGGGCCACAATGAGGTAACAACATTACCTCTATGGGAACACGACCTACCTCATATCCCGCATGGATCCACTGAAGTACGTATTCAACAAGCCAATGTTGAATTGTCGACTATCCAAATGACAGTTGATCATACAACAGTTCGATATTGTCTACGTGACTCAGAAGTCCATCAAAGGTCAAGGCATTGCAGATCAATTAGCCTAAGCACCATCAGGAGTGTTCAAGCCCTTGGAGACTTATTTCCCAGATGACGGGATCATGATAATTTAATAACTCCAACAAGAGAATACTGTCCAACCATGGAAAATATATTTCGATGGAGCGGTAAACATGGAGGGTGCCGGAGCTGGGGCAGTCCTTATCTCTGGTATAGGAGAACAATATCCTGTGGCTACCAAACTATAATTTGATAACACCAACAACACAGCCGAGTATGAAGGCTGCATAATGGGGTTGAAGTTAGCCCAATCCATGGGTATCAAACATTTACTAGCCTTCAGAGACTCTGAGTTGGTTATCAGACAAACCAACAGGGCATATCACACCAAGGAGTTACATTTGCTGCCCTATCATTAGCAGGTTGTCAAAATATTTATGGAGTTTGAAGACATAATCTTCATCCATATACCTCGAGGTCGGAATGACTTCGCTGATTCCTTGGCTACGTTAGCTTCCTTGATCCATATATCCGATAGAAATGGGATTCCCTGCATCAAATTCACACGTCAAAAGGCCCCGACATACGGGAATTACATTGGAGACATATCAGATGAAATACCTCCTATTAAACAACCTTGGTATCAAGACATCAAGGAATATCTCTGAGATGGATCTACACCCGTTGGGGCAAGCTAATCCGAACGAAAGCGAATTCAGAAAATGACTATAAAGTTCTATCTGAGCGGAGATGCACTATACAAAAGGGATACTAGAATAGGCTTGTTAAGATGCCTTAATAAAGAGCAAGCCCATAGATTGATGGATGAAATCCATGGTGGAGTCTGTGGTCCACACATGAGCCGTTATCTGCTGGCCTAGAAGATATTAAGAACAGGACATTATTGGATCTCTCTCAAAATGACTGTGATGATCATGTCAGGAGATGCTTTCAATGTCAAGTACATGGAAATGCCATCCACGTTCCTCCAAATGAGCTACACAGCATGAGTTCGCCATGGCCTTTCTCTATGTGGGGAATGGATGTGATTGGTCCAGTGGAACCAAAAGCTAGCAATGGTCATTGATTCATCTTCACCCTGATTGATTACTTCACCAAGTGGGTTGAAGCAGCCTCTTTTCCCAAAGTCACCAAAGAGGTCATCATTGGTTTCATCAGGAACAATGTCGTCTGTCGTTATGGACAACCGGAGGTGATCGTATCAGACAACGCCAAGAACCTGAACAATCTAATGATGAGAGAACTATGTAGTAAGTTCCACATTAAGCATCTCAATTCTGTCATCTATTGGCCCAAGATGAATGGTGCTGTTGAAGCGGCCAACAAGAACATCAAAAAGACCATGCAAAAAATGTCTGCCAATCACAAGGAATGGCCTGACCTGCTGCCTCTAACCCTGTTAGCATACAGGACGTCAATGTGCAATTTTACTAGGGCTACCCCCTATTCATTGGTCTATGGCATGGAAGCAGTCCTTCCCATAGAAGTAGAAATGAACTCCCTAAGAGTTTTGATAGATGCTCAGGTGGACGAAGATCAGTGGTTGCAAGACCGGTACCATCAACTGTCCCTGAAAGATGAAAAGAGGGCTACAACCATTTTCCACGGGTAGTTATATCAGCAAAGGATTGCTCGATCCTACAACAAGAAAGTCCGAATACAGCAATTCAAAGAAAATGACTTGGTGCTAAAGAAAGTTTTAACCAATCAAGACGAAGCCAAAGGAAAGTTTGCCCCTAATTGGGAAGGCCCTTTCATTGTCAAGGAGGTGTTGACGGGAGGAGCTATCAGATTACAAAAGATGGAAGAGACCGAATTTCCCCAACTCATCAACTCAGACACCATAAAAAGGTACTATGTCTGAAATGCATGCATACCCGCATCCTGGTCCTGCAAATCAAATAAGGTGCGGTTTTTTACTAGAAAAACGGAGCTACGAATGACCTGATCTCCCTCTACCCAGGAGTATGTAGGCAGCCATTTCTGGTGCGGTCAGACCAAACAAAAAAATTTAAAAACTCATCAAACCAAACTTAAAACCCAAGACAAAAACTTCTCAAACCTCGCACACAAAAATTGAACTACGAATGATCTGATCTCCCTACACCCAGGAGTACGTAGGCAGCTATTCATGGTGCGATTTGACATTCAAGAAAAAAACAAAACCAATAAAAACCAGTTCCAAGACACCGAAACCATATGAAACCTAAAAATTATTAAGCCTCTTTGGTCAACAGGCCCTACTGAGATACTCTCTGACATCTCACTGTCAGTCCATCAAGGAGAAGCTCAAGATATAATAACAATCGCAAGTTATAAAAGAAGTGGTAATCATTCAGCAATGACAATACATATCAAAACAGGGAAGTGAATCAATATATATTTCTCTGATATATAATTGTTGAGTTTGTACGTAACGCAATCATGCAATCAAATCACACAAATAGGGCGGAAGCGCGAAACATAGGTTTTCAAAAATTTATACAAACCCATAACCATGATCATGCTTTGTGCTAGTTATCAATAACAGAAAAGAGAGAACATGGAATTATACCTTTGAAGATCCAAGCTTCCTCAGGTACAAGTTCTACTCCTTTGATTCCTTTGATTCCTCTGTAATGGCTCCTTCCCTTGATCAATGTCAGCCACCCAAATGTTTGGCCTCTAACGGTGATCCACCAAGGAAGATGAAGAACTCAGGAAGATGGGTTATTGGTTTAACCTTTGTTTCTATCTCTATAGAATATGTGTACTCCCAACCTTTGAAAAAATTCACGTACCTTATTTCTGATATAAGACTCTCTTATATAGATATTAGGTTAACCCTCCTAATCCAATTAGAATAGGATTTTATTTAATTAATTAGTTAAACACTTTTAATTAATTTATATCCTAATCTTATTAGGATTGAGAGAGAGTACTGATATTATATTAATTCCTAAACTCCTTTAGAATTAAATAATAATAATAATAATAATAATAATAATATTAATAAGACTCCTCTTATTAATTTATATTTAATATTTCTAAAATATTAAATAATAAATATTAAGTTATTTAATTTATTCTATCACCATAGATTAAATTAATTATACTTAATGTATTATTACTATTATGCCATTTTTTTCTTAAATAATTCTTCTTCCTTTTATGGTGTGAGCCTTTAGGTTCTCCATATTAAATCGGTTATGAATAAATCAATTACAACAATTCTAATCTTATTTAAATAAATAAATTAAAATAATAATCTATTTAAATAAATAACATATATTCTACAATAGGGATAAGCCTCCCTAGAGATCAACGACTTTCCAGATAATATAGATTTCAACATTAATCATAAAAGAACCTGTGAGTTAATAGTTAACGTACAATTCAATCTTTCCATCATACAATGTCTCAATTAAATATAAGACATGAATTTACTGTCAAGTCTTAATTTATTTAATCATATATATTTCGATTAGAAAATGCACAACTCCAAATAATGCAAATTAGAAACCTCTTTCTAATTTCATTCTACATTGGCCAAGGATTCCTGGGTTGTCATTTAACAAATCACATAGGACATATCTCCTCTTTTACTAGAGGTGGTAGATTCTTTATTGATCATATATTATCTCCATATGTAACTCATTATACCCAAGCATACCCTATATGTGCCTTAAAAGGCCTTATGGAATAAGTCAAAGTATAATTTGTTATATACAAGATACTATGATGATCTCAAGTATAAGGATCACTTGTACTACTATCACATTAGGAATTCCTATTGACAGGCGAGTAAAACTCCATTAGGTATTCCATAGCGAGTCACGTTTAGTGAACTTATTCTCTAATAAGCACCTACATACTTGCTTTAGTATCTCCACACAAATGACCATGAGATCAGCCCTCCTCATCCAATGAGCAAGCAACATATGTACCAATCTATCTGGATTTACTAATCCCCATTTTAGTAATTCCATAATTGGGAACTATTTTAGTTTTTAAGCTTTCTAAGAATTTAGATCTCATTAGCATGATCTCATCATGATTCTAAAAGCATTGCTTAAAACTATGGATTATTTACATATTATTAAAAACAATACCATGTAGTTAATTAAATGCCTTAAATGAATATTTTATTAATAAATAAATAAGATTATTTACAAAGTATGTGCTTTATCATCACACATGATTGGCTTGTATGCACACTACTATTATTCTCCCACTTGCACTAAAGCCAATCGCCATGATATCTCATACCCATCTTCTCTAAGTGACGATCAAACTGCTGTTGTGTTAAAGCTTTAGTAAATGGATCTGCAATGTTGTCTTGAGAGTCCACGCGCTCTAAGGTGACGTCTCCTCTTTCAATGATCTCCCTGATCAAGTGAAATCTCCGCAACACATGTTTGGATTTTTGATGAGACCTGGGTTCCTTAGCCTGTGCAACCGCTCCGGTGTTGTCACAGTATACGGGAACTGCTTCTCCAATGCTAGGAACCACACCAAGTTCAGTTATGAACTTCTTCATCCAAACAGTTTCCTTTGCAGCTTCACTTGCAGCTATATATTCTGCCTCTGTCACTGAATCAGCAACTGTTTGCTGCTTGGAACTCTTCCAACTCACTGCGCCTCTGTTCAAGGTAAACACATACCCTGAAACAGATTTACTGTCATCTTGGTCTGTTTGAAAACTTAAGTCCATGAATCCCTCGAGTTTTAATTCAGACCCACCGTAGACAAGAAAAATATCTTTAGTCCTTCTCAAGTACTTTAGAATATTCTTCACTGCCTTCCAGTGCTCTTCTCCTGGATTCGACTGGTATCTGCTCGTTATACTAAGTACGTGAGCAATATCCGATCTAGTACATATCATACCATATATGATAGATCCTATTGCAGAAGCATAAGGGATCTTACTCATACGGTCTCTCTCCCCAGGTGTCTTTGGGGCCTATTTCTTGGAGAGATGTATTCCATGGCTTATCGGCGTGAGACCTCTTTTGGAATCCTCCATGCTAAACCTCTTTAGCATCGTATCAATGTACGTTCCTTGGGATAAGCCGAGCATCCTTTTAGATCTATCTCTATAGATCTTTATCCCCAAAATATAGGATGCTTCACCCAAGTCCTTCATGGAGAAATTTTTAGATAACCAGATTTTAATTGATTGTAACATAGGAATGTCATTCCCTATCAGTAATATATCATCAACATATAATACAAGGAATGATACTGCGCTCCCACTAACCTTCTTGTATACACATGGTTCATCCTCATATTTGATAAAATCAAACTCTTTGATTGTTTCATCAAAACGAATGTTCCATCTACGAGAAGCTTGCTTCAACCCATAAATGGATCGTTGTAGCTTACAGACTTGATTTATTCCATCTTTTGAAATAAATCCCTCTGGCCGTGTCATATACACATCCTTCTCAAGTTTCCCATTGAGGAAGGCCGTTTTCACGTCCATCTGCCAGATCTCATAGTCGTTATAAGCTGCAATCGCAAGCAAAATTCGAAAGGACTTGAGCATGGCTACTGGTGAGAAGGTTTCATCATAGTCAACTCCTTGTCTTTGTTTGAAACCTTTTGCAACCAGTCGGGCCTTATAAATCTCTACCTTTCCAGTCTGCTCCCGTCTTTCTCTTAAAAATCCATTTACACCCAATAGGCTTAATGCCTTCAGGTGGTGAAACCAAAGTCCATACTTTGTTCTCATACATGTAGTCCATTTCAGATTTCATGGCTTTAAGCCATTTTCCTGAGTCTTTATTACTCATAGCCTGTTCGTAATTCAATGGATCATCATCATTCATGATGTGTACCTCATCGTCATCCTCTATAACGAATCCATACCTCTCAGGTATCTTTGGTACTCTTCCAGATTTACGAACAGGGTGTGGTACAGTAGTTTCTTCTACTTGGTTAGGTACCTGACTTTGATTCGTGGTAATTTGTGGTTCTTGAACTTCTTCAAGATATATCTTACTCCCACTGACCCCTTCATGGATAAACTCTTTCTCCAAGAAGGCAGCATGTTTCGCAACAAACACCTTTTGATCAGTTGGATGATAGAAATAATATCCTAAAGTTTCTTTAGGGTATCCCACAAATCTACACTTATCGAATTTAGTCTGTAGCTTATCATTTTCAAACTTTTTAACATAGGCTGGGCAACCCCAAGTCTTAACATGCTTAAGTTTGGTTTCCTCCCCTTCCACATCTCATATGGAGTCTTTGGGGCGGATTTTGTAGGTACCTTGTTAAGTAGGTATGCAGCCGTTTCTAGGGCATATCCCCAGAAGAAAATTGGAAGGTCGGTAAAACTTATCATGGATCGAACCATGTCTAACAGTGTTCGATTTCTCCTTTTAGATTTTCATTTAACTGTGGTGTACCTGGAGGAGTCCATTGTGAGATTATACTATTTTATTTGAGACAATTGAGAAACTCACCGCTTAAGTATTCTCCACCTCGATCTGATCGAAGTATCTTTATACTCTTGCTCGTTTGTTTCTCTACTTCACTTCTGAACTCTTTGAACTTTTCAAATGATTCTGATTTGTATTTCATTAAATACACATATCCAAATCTTGAGTGATCATCAGTGAAATTAATAAAATAAGAATACCCACCCCGTGCACTTATTGTCATAGGTCCATAAACGTCTGTGTGAATCAATGCCAACAACTCTGTAACTCTTTCTCCTTTTCGACTAAAAGGAGATTTAGTCATTTTACCCATGAGACAAGATTCACAAGTTGGATATGATTTATAATCGGATAGCTCTAGGAGCCCATCCTTATGCAACTTGGATAATCTTGTTTCATTGATATGACTGAGTCTACAATGCCACATGTAGGTATAATTAATATAATCTCTTTTCCTTTTCTTAGTTTGTTCAATTTGAAATATATTTTCTTGTAAGTCAAGTGTATAAAGTCCGTTTTGCAAATTTCCAATACCATATAAAACATCGTCTTTATAAATAGAACAACTATTGTTCTTTATAACAACGTTAAATCCTTCCATATCCAATACAAAAATTGAAATAATATTTTTAATAATATTCGGAACATAATAACAATTATTAAGATAAATGGACTTGCCCGAAGGTATTTCTAAACAATAAGTTCCTACAGCTAATGTAGCAATCTTTCCTCCATTCCCCACTCGTAGGATCACCTCTTCATTGTTCAGCTTTCTACTTTTGACCAGTCCCTGCACAGTGTTACATATGTGAGACCCACAGCCGGTATCCAATACCCAAGTAGAATTATGACTTTCAAAAAAATTAATTTCAATAATAAACAAACCTTGATTGGAAGTTGAAGCTTCTCCAAGCTTCTTCTCTGCTAGAAACTTCTTGCAGTTCCTTTTCCAATGTCCCGGCTAGTTGCAATGAAAGAACATTCCTTTAGCTGGTTCAGGTTTCTTTTGTTCCTTTTCTTTCCCCTTTCCCTTAGCCTTCTTGGATTTCTTCTTTTCAGAAGACACCTTGGGCCTCTTCCTTTTATTGGAAGAATCCACCATCAAGACATGGTTCTTCTTGGATGAGAAGTGACCTTCTGCAGTTTTTAGCATGTTAAGCAGCTCAGGCAAGCTGACATCTAGCTTATTCATGTGAAAATTAACCACAAACTGCGAGAAGGTCTCAGGGAGTGACTGCAAGACCAAGTCTTGACTCAACTCTCCATCCATGACGAACCCAAGCTGTCCAAGGCGTTCAATTAAATTGATTACCTTCAGAACATGAGTCTCGACGGTAGTGCCCTTGGTCATCCTAGATCGGAAGAGCTCCTTAGATATCTCATATCTAGCAGTCCTACTCTGTTCACCATACAACTCCTTGAGGTGAAGCAGCATAGCAGGAGCATCCATATTTACGTGCCGACGCTGAAGCTCGTTATTCATGGATGCGAGCATGATGCATTGAGCCACAGATGCATTATCTTGCCATTTATTGAAAGTGGCAATCTCTTCCTCATAGGCTGTTTTCGAAACAGATTCAGGGATAGTTGAATTTAGGACATAAGAAATCTTTTCAGCAGTGAGAACAATTCTCAGATTTCTTAGCCAGTCCTCATAATTCGGCCCAGTAAGTTTATTTGCATCAAGTATGCTTCGTAGTGAGATTAGTGATTTTGACATTTTTAAAATTCTGCATGTGAAAAGATAACATTTTTAGCAAACATTCATTTTATTAACTTTGCATACCAAAATAAATTTAGGACTTTATTTTAAATTGATATCTCCCACTATTTTCATCAAACTATATTACCCTCACTTATATAGTTCGGCAACATCTAATTAAAGATTTGCTAGTGAGATTAAGGATCCCATTTCAAATGTATATAACCTTGTGGATAACACAACAAGCGATATACAAATAAATAAGTAGACAACTCTTGTCAATTACATCACCATGTAACTCCTTTTATTTTGCCTCTTAAATCATAATAGTCATGTGTGTGCACATCCGAACTAAAATGATTTAAGTTAAGTCCAGCCTAGCATTTCCATGAATTCAAAAAAGAAAAATATTCGTCCTTGTGGATAGCACAACAAGACTAGATCGTTCAATTTTCTTGATAAACATCAAATGTGATTAATTAATATCTTAAATACTCAATACTCACCTTGTGGATAGCACAACAAACTTATATTAAATATTTAATACTCTATTAATTAATCATGCTAGAATGCGACGTTCGATATTTTAAATATCACTTGAACGCTTCGGACTTAATATTGTTTCTTTGAGGGGTTTGTTATTATTTGTCTCATCTTGTTTAGCGCGCATGCACATATATATATATAAAGTACGCGTCATTTTATTAAACATGCGAAGCATGTTTGTATAAAATATAATATATATAATATTTAGCATGCAATATAGAATATTATATTCTACCCAGATTGATTATGGACTTTTATTCTAGTTTGGTTCACTAGAGCCACCAAGTGAACCAAAAGGTCAAATCTAAGAGTGCAAAAATTTAAATTTTAATGTAACTATTACATTTAAACCCGGGCTCCATACAAATGGGTCTTCACGCCCTCCTTGCTCCTTGGTCTCCAGTTTCTTCAAGATAATTCTAACGATCTCTATTACATAAACTATTTATAATTAAATAGAAACCTTGATCAACAGTCAAGGGGAAGTACATAGGAGGGAGATAGAATTTACACCGAGAATAAAATCAGAGAAGACGAGGTACGCAGACCCTATTGCATAAAACCCAATCATTCAAGCATTCATCCAAAATAAAATTCAATCACATTGGTCATAGTCTATAATCAACCCCTTTTATTAACATACATATCATCATACGTATCAATAAAACTTATTCAACTCATGAAAGTAAATTCATTCCATATATGTATTAATATCAGTTAATGGGCAAAAGTTTACTAAACTTTATTTTTGGTAAATAAACTTTTATTTTAATAAAAAAATAAATCTAAATTAAACTCTTTAATTTTAGCTATTCTGAAATCTCATTTCATATAAAATAAACATCTTTATTTTAAACCTTTATTAATTAAATAAACAATTCATTTAATTAAATAAATAAAAAAAAATTTAGATTCTGCTAGTGGCGCAGCTGCGCCAGGAATATATAGGGACCGGCGCAGCTGCACAGCGCTTCAGTCAAAACTATACCCGGGCACCGGCGCAGCTGCGCTGCATCGCAGAAACAGAAACTTTTTTCTGTTTGCCTAGAACTCGATCAAATCGTATATCATACATGTATAGAATCACATAAACTGATAATTAGCACAAAGTTAGGCTCTGATACCACTGTTGAGTTTGTACGTAACGCAATCAAATCACATAAATAGGGCGGAAGCGTGAAACATAGGTTTTCAAAAATTTATACAAACCCATAACCATGATCATGCTTTGTGCTAGTTATCAATAACATAAAAGAGAGAACATAGAATTATACCTTTGAAGATCCAAGCTTCCTCAAGTACAAGTTCTACTCCTTTGATTCATTTGATTCCTCTGTAGTGGCTCCTTCCCTTGATCAATGTCAGCCACCCAAATGTTTGGCCTCTAACGGTGATCCACCAAGGAAGATGAAGAACTTAGGAAGATGGGTTATTGTCTTAACCCTTGTTTCTATCTCTATAGAATATGTGTACTCCCAACCTTTGAAAAAATTCACGTACCTTATTTCTAATATAAGACTCTCTTATATAGATATTAGGTTAACCCTCCTAATCCAATTAGAATAGAATTTTATTTAATTAATTAATTAAATACTTTTAATTAATTTATATCCTAATCTTATTAGGATTGAGAGAGAGTACTGATATTATATTAATTCTTAAACTCCTTTAGAATTAAAATAATAATAATAATAATAATATTAATAAGACTCCTCTTATTAATTTATATTTAATATTTCTAAAATATTAAATAATAAACATTAAGCTATTTAATTTATTCTATCACCATAGATTAAATTAATTATACTTAATGCATTATTACTATCATGTCATTTTCTTATTAAATAATTATTCTTCCTTTTATGGTGTGAGCCTTTAGGTTCTCCATATTAAACCGGTTGTGAATAAATCAATTAGAACAATTCTAATCTTATTTAAATAAATAAATTAAACTAAAAATCTATTTAAATAAATAACATTTATTATACAATAGGGATAAGCCTCCCTAGAGATTAACGACTTTCCAGATAATATAAATTTCAACATTAATCATAAAAGAACCTGTGAGTTAATAGTTACCATACAATTCAATCCTTCCACCATACAATGTCCCAATTAAATATAAGACATGGATTTACTGTCAAGTCTTAATTTATTTAATCATATGTATTTCGATTAGAAAATGCACAACTCTAAATAATACAAATTAGAAACCTCTTTCTAATTTCATTCTACCTTGGCCAAGGATTCCTGGGTTGTCATTTAATGAATCACATAGGACATATCTCCTCTTTTACTAGAGGTGGTAGATTCTTGATTGAACATACATTATCTCCATATGCAACTCATTACACCCAAGCATACCCTATGTATGCCTTAAAAGGCCTTATGGAATAAGTCAAAGTATAATTTGTTACATACAAGATACTATGATGATATCAAGTCCAAGGATCACTTGTACTACTATCACATTAGGAATTCCTATTGATAGGCGAGTAAAACTCCATTAGGTATTCCATAGCGAGTCACGTTCAGTGAACTTATTCTCCAATAAGCACCTACATACTTGCTTTAGTGTCTCCACACAAATGACAATGAGATTAGTCATCCTCATCCAATGAGCAAGCAACATATGTACCAATCTAACCGGATTTACTAATCCCCATTTTAGTAATCCCACAATTGGGAACTATTTTAGTTTTTAAGCTTACTAAGAATTTAGATCTCATTAGCATGATCTCATCATGATTCTAAAAGCATTGCTTAAAACTATGGATTATTTACATATTATTAAAAACAGCACCATGTAGATAATTAAATGCCTTAAATAAATATTTTATTAATAAATAAATAAGATTGCTTACAAAGTATGTGCTTTATCATCATACATGATTGGCTTGTATGCACACTATTATCAATAATACTATTTGATATATACATAGTGTCCTGTACATGACAAAAATGGCTGATCTAGTATATACATGAAAAACAAAGCTAGTCTATGGACCCATGGATAAGCGGGACAACAATGCTAACATAGCATCTCTCTCTGAAGATAGAGGAGCTGCTGCAAGTGCAATACCCTCAGCCTCCATACGGGTCAAAACATCCACAGTCATCTGCAGTGTGGCACTGTGATCATCAATGTATGCACTCATCTCGGTAACCAGACCATGAGGATAAGATCAGAGAGCAGTACTGTCAGCAATGTGAATGTTGGGTTTGTACGAAATCATGATGCAATCAAATTGTAAAAATTAGCAGAAGCATGGTATATCAGAGTTTAAAAAAAATTCTACAAAACCATTACCCGGATCATAATCCTTTATGAAAATTATTAATTTAAAACGATAAATAAGAAGTTATGGAATCATACCCTTGTAAAACGAAGCTTCCACAGGTACGAGTTCAACTCCTTATTATTCGTGATCTCCTTGAATTTCCGGATTAGATTCCTTCCTTTGATCAACGTTAGCCACCCAAGTGTTTGGCCTCTAGAGGTGATCCACCAAGGAAGATGAATGATCAAGAAGGAGGGTGGTTGGCTTAGCTTTCTATCCTCTATAGAAAAGGAGTACTCTCCAACAATTGAAATTGCCTCAACTGATATCTATTATAAGACTCCTCTTATATAGATATTGGTCAATCCTTTTAATCCTATTAGACATAAGATTTCTTTTAATTAATTGAACTCCTTTAATTAATTTAGGCTTCCCACCACATGGGGAATAATTAATTAAATTCATTTAATTAATTTGTCTCCTAATCTTATTAGGAATAAATGAAAGTACTAATATTAAATTAATTACTAAACTCCTTTAGAAATTAAAATAATAATAATTGTAATAATATTAATAAGACTCCTCTTATTAATTTATATTTAATATTTCCAAAATATTAAATAATAAACATTAAGCTATTTAATTTATTCTATCACTATAGATTAAATTAATTACACTTAATGCATTATTACGATTATGCCATTACTTTCTTAAATAATTATTCTTCCTTTTATGGTGTGACCCTTTAAGTTCTCTATATTAAACCGGTTGTGAATAAATCAATTAGAACAATTCTAATCTTATTTAAATAAATAAATTAAACTAATAATTTATTTAAATAAATAATATTTATTCTACAATAGGGATAAGCCTCCCTAGCGATCAACGACTTTAATTTCCAGATAATATAGATTTCAACATTAATCATAAAAAACCTGTAAGTAAATAGTTACCATACAATTCAATCCTTCCACCATACAATGTCCCAATTAAATATAAGACATGAATTTACTGTCAAGTCTTATTTTATTTAATTATATGTATTTCGATTAGAAAATGCACAACTCCAAATAATGCAAATTAGAAACACCTTTCTAATTTCATTTTACCTTGGCCAAGGATTCCTGGGTTGTTATTTAACGAATCACATAGGACATATCTCCTCTTTTACTAGAGGTGGTAGATTCTTTATTGATCATTCATTATCTCCAAATGTAACTCATTATACCCAAGCATACCCTTTTATATACCCTAAAGGACTTTAAGGAATAACTCAAAGTATAATTCATTACATACAAGATACTATGATGATCTCAAGTCCAAGGATCACTTGTACTACTATCACATTAGGAATTCCTATTGACAGGCGAGTAAAACTCCATTAGGTATTCCATAGCGAGTCACGTTCAGTGAACTTATTCTCCAATAAGCACCTACATACTTGCTTTAGTGTCTCCACACAAATGATCATGAGATAAATCATCCTCATCCAATGAGCAAGAAACATATGTACCAATCTATCCGGATTTACTAATCCCCTTTTTAGTAATTCCACGATTGGGAACTATTTTAGTTTTAGAGCTTTCTAAGAATTTAGATCTCATTAGCATGATCATCATCATGATTCTAAAAGCATTGCTGAAAACTATGGGTTATTTACATATTATAAAAACAGCACCATGTAGATAATTAAATGCCTTTAATAAATGAATATTTTATTAATAAATAAATAAGATTGTTTACAAAGTACGTGCTTTATCATCATACATGATTGGCTTGTATGCACACTACTGTCAGTGAAAATCCCAGTAAGCTATAGCCTCATCCCCCTCCGCAAAAGCCACGTCTCTGGCGATCAAAGTCTCCTCAATATCGACAAAAGTAGAGTGGCGAGAAGACCGAGCCTCGTCTCTCTTAATCAATGTCATATCCTGAGCGGCTCGAGCCGCATCCCTCTCAGCAAAAGCTATGTCTCTTCCAGATAAGGCAGTCAATATCAGGGCTCTAGCCTGATCTCTCTCAATGGTCATCCCAGCTAATGAGAATGCCAAAGCTGGATCTGTCCCTGCATTAATGATCGATGGGTCACTAACTAATGCTGCTGTCAGACCCATGAATAACTCATCCTCAGTAGGAGACTCACGATCCTCCATAGGCTCCTCCTTGTCTGAGTCCACTATCGGAGCCGACTGAATAAATACAGCTGATGCGATATCTGCCTTCAACCACGCTGAGTACTCTAGAGAACGATCCAGATGGCTACTGGATAAATCAGCCCTCTCCTTGTGAGTCCAACACTCATACACTCAGATCAAATCAGTAGAAGACATAGATAAGCTGACATCCTCCGATCAACAGCCCCCTCGAATGGATGTAGGCTCTGAAACTGATCAAACTGGCCCATAACAACTAGAGGATGGTAAGTAGTCACTCCCCTCAATCCTGCTAGGGGCATATAGTCCATGCCAGATGCATGGGTGATAAAGCTATAGGGGGAGACTAGCCCGAAGCATGGTAGAATCGAGAATGGATGCGCAATGTCAGACAAAAATGCTGACCATGACACCGCATCTGAGCACTCCGCGGGCTGGAAGGAGTAAGATGTGGCTATCTCATAGGTAAAACAATACCCTTGAGGTCTGAAAAATCCAATCGGTCGTAGATGAGACATGGGCTGTACATACAATAAGACCAAATTGCCTTTAAAAAACCCCTCCGGGTGGGTACTGCAGTAGGTGGCTGCTCTTAACGTCTCAGCCAATATCATCGGTATGATGGTGCTACTTTGCCTAAGGGCCCTAACCATAACTATCAATCCCACATCCAAACGGTTCAAGCATAGCGGCATATAGACATAGGCTATGATGCACATCATCAAAACGTCTATCCTGGCCAAATGCCACGCCTCTGCTGATACAATAAAATCCCCTGAATGTCGATCGTAACTATCAAGCTCACCAAACTGATCGATCAAAAAGTCGATGGAGATCACACGTCCAGTACTCTCTGGCGAAGACCTGACATCCATATAAACGGTCTCATCATATCGCTGATTGCCGTACGAGTGCAGGGCACCTCTAAAGCTAAGCCAGTAAACCGCTGGTACACCTCAAGGGTCGGAGTCAGCTCATGATGTCCAAAGCGAAAGACCTGTCTGTCGAGTATCCAATAGGATAAAATGCCATCTATGAACCCGTATGGCACCTGAAAGTCTATGAGGGCCAACGAATGCCCTAACATCTGATCCATTGTCCCTCTGGCTAGGAAGGACAGGCTGTCCTACCACAATCTCAAGGATGATGCCACCACAGATGGTGGTAAGTGCTCAATACGACTGACGATGGACGACGACATCTGTAGCACAGTATCACAAGACCATCCAGGGGTCAACTCTGAACTCATCTGTCTGAATGCATACACATGATATAATACATGCATAATGACAATAATAAACATAATGCGATATATAGGAAATATCATGCATATCTATAATAAGCTATCTACTGCAAGCATCATCCTTGTCTTATAATATAAAACAAAATAAAAGTATAAGAACATGGGGCTCCACCACCCAACTGCTAACAGTGGTCTATCAAAATGGGGCACAAGCCGCCCAAACAGCCAAAATAATGGCCGACCAAAAGATATAGCAACAATAGCTATCCAAAAAGATCCAAAATATCTACACTCAGGTGGTTAACCTGCTCTATCTCCTCTGTGGACACAAAGTCAAGGTTATCAGGCATATTTGGGAGGTACAAGGGAGGATCAGCTTCTGCAAAACAACTGGAAAATGGACCTGAAGAGGGGCTTGCTCCTAAGCTGGAAGGGTCAAAAGAAGATGCCTCTGACGGGTCTCTGCCAAGATGCCTGATGAATAAATGAGCTCTCTCCAACTGCTGGGTCAGCCCTATGATCTGGTCCAAATGAGTCGGCTCCCTGAGGCAAGTTATCCAGTCTGTCATCATCACAGACCCAGGCATGATGTCTGCCATAAACTGGGTAGTACGAGTCTGAGCTCCAATTGTGCGAGGACTCCACCAGCTGTTGAATCCCTCCTAGCTGTAAGGGCCATCTGATAGGGTAAAGTCGTCTATGCCCTCCATAGGGATATCTGTCAGTGATTGAACCAATGGCCAATGGTGCCAAGCAGCAGGAACAATGGGAATACGGATCTGTCCCGTAATACTCCTGATAGCACGCTCTCCTAGATAGAGTTCTCAGCCTCCATTTGTCAATAACGGGACTCTGCGGATCGACAATGCAAACTCTTGACCAGTGGGGAAGCCTCCCTCAAATCTAATAGTCAAAAACTTAGAGGTATATGGGATCCATGAGATCGCTCCGGCTGTCAAAAGCTCCAAATGCAGGCGGGAGTGAGTAAAGCCCACAGCAACAAGGACATCCGATAGAGTGGAGTAATGCCAATGCCATCCCTGAGGAAAGGGCTACAGACCTAAAGCAGTGGCAGGCCGTAGGCAAGGAAGCCTCTTATACGCCCAGAACTGGCTATATAAATATCATAAGTCCTCACTGACCAAGAGTGACAAATGTAAATGTAGAAATCAAAAAGTTACAAGAGAGATGTACTCACCTAGCAGAAATGGGTAGAATCCTAACCAAGCCTCCGTCAAACCCTCCGAAAGCATGCGCATACCCCAGAGAAAATAGGCAAAACTGTAGGAACCCCAATCAAAGTCACTGAGGCCCTCTACATGTCGGGTAGCACTAACCAGGGCGAAGGACACAGTTGATGAGTTGTCCGTCACAAAATAACCCCTGATGATCACCAAAAACAATCGTCTCGAGATGCGAACCCTAACCCTCTAATCATCAGGAAGAGGCTCAAGTAAAGCCCCACTCTGGGCATCTATGCTCATGGGACCAGATCGGAATGTCCGAACCTTGATCGCCATTACAGGAACTTCCAGCAAAGACCGAACGGCAGTGGGTGTGATGTCAGCCACGACAGGCACTGGTTCACCCTCAAACTCGATGCCGGTGATGAACCTCCAGTCCATAGGGGTCATCATCACCTCACAATCTAACAAATGAAGGGACTGAGTCTAGTGGAACCATCACTCAGACAAAGCCCTTATATACTCCCAGGGGCACCGGCGGGAAAGAATAGAGAAGAAGGCCTGAAACCCTCACTCGTCAACGATATCCCTGTAGTCCTATTGCAAAGTATGGTCCAGGGAGTGCACATTGAACCAGTTCCCTCGAGGCTGCGTGAAGCCTGGAACCTGCATCAAAAGCCCATCCATGTCAAAAACTTGTGCCCCGAGAATCGCAAAAGAAAGAAAGAGAATCTAGAAAGAAGAAAACTTCAAGTCACCACATTGGCGTGAAGAAATCTAGATGGATGACGACTCAAGTCTCCCAGCAACTCCTAGATCGGCACAATAATGCCAGAAAGCTCCGTACATGGGGCCTGAGCCGGGGCAGGAGCAACAAAAGGAGCCTGATCATCATCAATATACATCAGCTGCTCGTCCTATGCTGGATAAATCACCGACTCTATAAATCTGCGAGGCGGCAGAGCCGGACGGGGCTGAGGAACATCAGAAGCTCACCTCCGTCTAACGCCTGAAACTACCCTGCTAGCACTACCGGGTCTGTCTCGGTCCATCACCTGGACAAAGTCTCCAAATCAGCTCAGAAAGGATGTGGTAAGCCTAAAACTTGTGGGTTATTAGTTTAAATTACTATTTTATGCATTTCTAAGTCTTAAAACATGCATGGGTCAGTTAAAAATCCCCACTATAGTCAAAACTGCATGTTTTTCAAAAGCTAAACCCTAAAAACGTGCACAGGTCAGTCAAAAATCCCCAGTAAAGTCAAAATTGCATGTTTATTAAATGCTTGGGCTTTTGAAAAAAAAATCGCCAAAGTTACCTTTGTAAAATGGACTATCTGCTTGCACACAGGCATGTATAGGTGGCTATTCTGTATCACACCTTTCCAAAAATAGGAACAGTTCATATTTATGAAATAAAATCAAAAGTGAACCTCACATGGTAGCCAAATTACCATGGACATTTTTAGTTGAAAATCCAGGCTCGCTAGGCCTCAAAAAGGATGAGTAAACTTATCAGAAAGAGCAAAATATGACTGTCTCAGAATCTAAATTTTCTTACATTAAAACGTGCATTACAGTAAGATATTCATACATATGAAGTCAAAAATTTTTTGGCAGGTCATATAGGCATACATTTTTTATACATTGCGTCTAAAAGAACCCTATGTGGTTTACATACTTTTAACGGTCTAAACTTGCGAAAAAAGGACGTAAAACGTTACCTACGATACATTGATTGCATGGCAACTGACAGAATCTAAACAAGGCTAGAACTCCATAGATCTGTAAAAGAAAATTGGATTCCGTTTGAAACTCGAAATGAAACTGATTTCAAATGAATTCCCGTAGCAAATACAAAGCCACAAGTAGAAGCAGGCCCACCTGCGGCTGCCACACCTCTACCTGCGGCTCCCCAAGGTCCCGCTCCCTCTGGCTTGATTTGGTTCGAGTTGAAAAGGAGTTCATATGAGTTGCCAAGTCAAATGTGAAGAAAAATCGCTACGCGATTGAGCGGTTTGTCCTGAAATCATGCGTTTAAGCAGCGTAATCCTGATAGATAGGGGAACTCCTTGAACACCCTTGGTATTCATCCCAGAGCAATGTATGGGGATCAATGATGAAGAATGCTGAAAAAGCTACACAAAACTGCCAAAAAAGAGCGTAAAATTACAGAAAACTGCCACTTTCGAAGCGTCGGGTACAAATCGATTATAATTCAGACGTTGGCTCAACCCCAGCGAAGCGTCGGGTACAGACCGATGATAGTTCAGACGTTGGCTCAACCCCAGCGAAGTGTCGGGTACAGACCGAGACAGTTTAGCCATTGGCTCAACCCCAGCGAAACGCCGAGTATAAATCAAGGCAGTTCAGCCATTGGCTCAACCCCAGTGAAGCATTGGGTACAGACCGATGACAGTTCAGACGTTGGCTCAACCCCAGCGAAGTGTCAGGTACAGAACGATGACTGTTTAGACGTTGGCTCAACCCCAGCGAAGCGTCGGGTATAGACTGAGACAGTTCAGTCTTTGGCTCAACCCCAGCGAAGCGTCTGGTACAGAACGAGACAGTTCAGCCGTTGGCTCAACCCCAACGAAGCATCGGGTATAGACCGAGATA
Source organism: Panax stipuleanatus (assembly GCA_020205555.1). NCBI lineage: Eukaryota > Viridiplantae > Streptophyta > Magnoliopsida > Apiales > Araliaceae > Panax > Panax stipuleanatus. The sequence continues at coordinate 94,009,603 of CM035118.1, forward strand.
GTTCAGTCGTTCGCTCAACCCCAGCGAAGCGTCGGGTACAGACCAGTGATAGTTCAACCATTGGCTAAACCCTAGCGAAGCGTTGGGTACAGACCGAGACAGTTCAACCGTTGTCTCAAACCCAACGAAGCGTCGTGTGTAGACCGATGATAGTTCAGACGTTGGCTCAATCCCAGCGAAGCGTCAGGTACAGACCGATGACAGTTCAGACATTGGCTCAACCCCAGCGAAGCGTCGGGTATAGACCGAGATAGTTCAACCGTTGGCTCAACCCCAGCGAAGCGTCGGGTACAGACCGAGACAGTTCAGCTGTTGGCTCAACCCTAGCGAAGCGTCGGGTACAGACCGAGACAGTTCAGCCATTGGCTCAACCCCAGCGAAGCGTCGGGTATAAACCGATGACAGTTCAACCGTTGGTTCAACCCCAGCAAAGCGTCAGGTACAGACCGAGATAGTTCAGCCGTTGGCTCAAACCCAGCGAAGCATCGGGTACAGACTAATGACAGTTCAGCCGTTGGCACAACCCTAGTGAAGCGTTAGGTATTGACCGATGACAGTTCAGACGTTGGCTCAACCCCAGCGAAGCGCCGGGTACAGACCTATACAGTTCATCCATTGGCTCAACCCCAACGAAGCATCGGAAGGGATCCGGTGACGGAAGCAATATAATAATTCATCCCCGATGATGGAATCTATTATACACATCCTCAAAGGGCGCACCGAGAAGGATTGGTGATTCAAAATCCCTGTCACCAACTACCGGTGTAAATTATCGACAGGATAAGCATCAGAAACACCCACTGAGGTAAATATGCAACAAAGATATATCCCCAGCGGAGGGCCTTCAGAAATATACACTATTATCAACCGAAAGGAAATATGCTCCAACGAAGAATATTGACGAATGAAGGAAAACCTTTGGTCTCAAACCGAAAAATTCACCTAGGCTATCATGAGTAATGTCATCCCCAGCAGAAAGTGACGAAAATAGTTCACTGTAGCCTATTAGTGACATTCCCAGCAGAACAAGACAGCAGCCTAACTTTGATAACCCGTTAGTGGTTATCCTACCAGTAATCGTCGGACAGTGCCGCCACGAGGGTTATCACAGGTAACGTTATCCACAACAGAAACTAATGTAATCAATCAGTGATAACCCTACCTCCTTGAAGGTATCTAACATTCATCGCATATCATGCCATGCATTGCCTCCCATTTGCATGTGAATTTCCTGTAATATTCCTAAACTTTAAATAAGAATATTAATATAAACAGTAAATATAACTATGACTAATATCTTGTGTAATGTGTATTTAACATTATTATTGGAATATATATATAGAATTATAAAGCAACACATACGATATAACTGTGTAAATAGGATGTAAGGTTTTATAAGTAAAACCCTAATTTATAATAAGGAATTCTAACCCTAAGGGTTATAATAAATGGAAATTATAGCATGATATATTAATAATGTAATATACATATATTTAATATGAAGTATTAAAAATTTAACTGGAAAAGATTGTAAGGAAACCCTAATTAGGGATTAGAAAACCCTAACCCTAATTATAAACCCTAATTTAATTTATAAACCATAATTCTAAACTAACAAAACCTAATTGATCATTATTGTTTTTAAATTTTCTAAGGAAAGTATGAATAACTAAATTACCCTTGTATTTACATGAGAAATTACCAAAATGCCCTTAGTATATGCAAAAAGACTAAAATACCCTTATTTTGTTGTCTTATCAAAATAAGATAGAAGCAAATCTTTTGGCTTGCAAGCAAAAGATTTTTCACATGGCCTAACACTCTCTCAATATGACAACACAACCTATATCATAAATAAATTAGGCTTATGTGTCAAAGAATGAGCAAAAATGAGATTTTAACCCCTACTTGAACATTTCACATAAGGTTAGGCTAAAAGAACCCAAGACCACGAAATTTATACTTAACTTACATAGCCCATTGACTCATAAACAACTCCTTGCAAACCAGAAACAGAATCAAGAAGGAAACAAGCAAAAAGTGATCAAAAAGGGTAAAAACTTAACCCTAACTCAATTTTTGAATTCTGAAATTTTAATTGTTGTTGTTATTGTTTAGATATGTTCATTAGTAAGTTAATTAGTGATCTGGGCTGCTAAAACACGAATCCATAACGTTTAAAAGCATCAAAATAGAGTTTTAAGTAAAACTGTCAAAGTTAAAAAACTAGGTCTAACAACGAATGTCAGCCCTTGTATCTCACTAATTGTTTGTTGTTTAGATGTTCTGAAAGTTGTTAGTTGTAGTATGTAATGTTGTTAACAGCCTAGAAGCGATGGAATGACAATCGGAACACAGGATTAGGAGTTATAAGCCGTCAAAGGTCGTTGATTAACCATGACTGGCTGCTTTCTGGGTAACCCAGAAAGAAAGAACAGCCTTGGGGTGGTTGCTTTGACCGGCTGTGTGAACTTGTAATGATGTTTTTAAGTAGTAAAATGACAATAGATGTATACTATTACATCAGTAGTACACTTCCATTGAATTAGATTGCCCAGAAACCAGCTTGATCGTAAGAGAAATTGAGTCAAACCAAGGACCAGAACGTTGACCAACGTGTTCTTGGCTGGGCCAAGAACACCTATAGTCACACTTTTGTTGCCAAAGGCCTTTAGCGACAGATAATATTTGAAAATTAATTTTATTAATTAAAGTAATTAAAATAAATATTAAATAAATATAAAAAAATTCTAAAAAATCATTTTTAGTTATAATAAATAATTTTCAATATTTTGACATAAAATTTTATTAAAATTTAATATATTTAAATATTAATAATAATAAGAGTAATGAATAATAAATTACTTAAAAATAATATTAATGATTTAAAAATCATTTTAAACAATAAGAAATTATTTAAAAATGGTAATAATGATTTAAAAATCATTATTAAATAAAATAAATTATTTAAAAATAATATTGATGATTTAAAAATCATTTTAAATGGTTATTAAATATTTAAAAAGTAATATTAATAACTTAAAAATTATTTTAAATGATATTAAATTATTTAAAAATTATTTGGAACATTTAAAAATTATGATAAATGATATCTAAGGCATATATATAAAATATTAAAACTTTTGAGTAAAGTTATTGAAAAATTAATTTGAGAACTAATAAATAAAGCTGTAAAGTACCGAACGGACTCCAAGATCAACCTAGACACTAATATTTTAATTAAAAATTTATTACTATTCTTTCTAATGACTGTTATAATATATATAGGTTGTGAATATACTTTCAAATAACCTAAGTAGCCGATCGGGATAAAAGACAAGTTTTTCTAACTTCATTTAATTTCAACATTAAATGTAAGTCCTGTAAATTGATATACGAAATCATTATACTCATTATTGTGATATCTGTGATTTGAAAAAGGTTATGACTTATCGTTCAAGCATAACCAAGACATACGAACTGTTATGTGCATAAATGTTTATGATTCGATATCAAAACCAATGTTGCTTGGTATATATATACTTTGGCTGTGTTGGATTGGTAGGATGATATGCATACTCCTAGGATATGATTAGGCTAACTTCCTATGAGATATCCGAACAGAACTCCTATATGTCTTCATGACTCATAGGAATGCCAGAACTTCTATAAGTTTTTTATGACTTCTAGGAATGATAGAACTCCTATAAGTCTTTGTGACTCTTAGGAATGTGAGAAAAATACTTTTAACTAAATCTTTCCTTAAATTCAGATATAGTGTGAGTATAACTATAATTGTTTAAAACTTGCTGAGCATTTTAAAGCTCATTCTTGCAAAAATTCTTTTCCTTTGCAGCTGCATCAAACACCCCAGCAGACTCAGGAACTCATACATGTGAGTAGAAGTAATTAGGGAAACAGGTGTTTATTGTATGAATACTAAGAATGTAATTTGGTATTTTATGATGTAATAGTTGAACAGTAGGTAAGCAGATACTATTATGTTATTAAATTATTAGTTGAATGATTTTACATTGTTAATGGTGATTAGAATCAAGTACAGTATCTATATGAACTATACATCTGAATGAGGGCATTGAATGATCGAGGGAGTTTTGTAAGCACTGAGGTAGCTCCTCAGTTCCAAGAACAATCTTATCAATTGTACTGTGAATGTCAAATAGATAGGAATTATTGATATGCAAGAAATATCTGTAAGATCATAAATCTATACATCCAAGTGAGGGTATCCAGATATGATAATTGTTCTAACGAGAACTCTTAACTGACTGGGATATTGTGAATTTTGGATTTATAGAAGTTATTCTCTTATAGAATGTTTACGTGAGCACCGAATCTGCTACAGGAAATGTAGAGATTTTGGGGCGTCACATTTCCCATGTCTACTAATCTTTATTCTATTCAATTCATTACATTGCATGAACATGATAAAGAGGGGCATTTGTAGACACTAAAAATTTTGTTTCCCTATTACTAACACTGTAGGAGGGAAAAATTATCTTTTGAATCGACCCCGGTCTCAACACCGGACCATCAAATCAACCCCAGTCTCAATATCGAGCCAGCAAATCAACCCCGGTCTCAATATCGGGCAATCAAATCAACCCCGGTCTCAATATCGGGTCATCAAATTAACCCCGATCTCAATACCGGGCCATCAACTCAACCCCAGTCTCAATACCGGGTCATCAACTCAACCCCAGTCTTAATATCGGGCCATCAACTCAACCCCGGTCTCAATACCGGGCCATCAACTCAACCCCAGTCTCAATATCGGGTCATCAAATTAACTCCGGTCTTAATACCGGGACATCAACTCAACCCCAGTCTCAATAGTGGGACATCAACTCAACCCCGATCTCAATATCGGGTCATCAAATCAACCCCGGTCTCAATACTGGGCCATCAACTCAACCCTGGTCTCAATATTGGATCATCAACTCAAACTCAATCTCAATACCGGGCTATCAAATCAACCCCGGTCTCAATCTTGGGCTATCAACTCAACCCCTGGTCTCAATACTGGGTCATCAAATCATCCCCGATCTCAATATCGGGTCATTAAATAACCCCCGGTATCAATACCAGGCCAACAATCCAACCACGGTCTCAATACGGGTCATCAACTCAACCCCAGTCTCAATACCGGGCCATCAACTCAACCCCGGTCTTAATACCGGGTCATCAACTCAACCCCGATCTCAATACCGGGCCATCAACTCAACCCCGATCTCAATATCAGGCCATCAACTCAACCCTGGTCTCAATACAGGGTCATCGACTCAACCCCGGTCTCTATACCATGTCATTAACTCAACCCCGGTCTTAATACTGGATCATCAAATCAACCTCGGTCTCAATACCAGGTCATCAAATTAACCCTGGTCTCAATATCGAGCCATCAACTCAACCCCGATCTCAATACCGGGTCATTAACCCCAGTCTCAATATCGGGTCATTAACCCCAGTATAGGTCAGCCCCGGTCTCAAATTAGGAAGTACAAGTCAGCCCCGGTATCAACCCAGGAGGTACAGGTCAGCCCCAGTCTCAACCTGGGAAGTACAGGTCAGCATCGGTCCCAATTTGGGAGGTGCAGGTCAGCCCCGGTCTCAACCTGGGAGGTATAGGTCATACCTGATCTCAACCCGAGAGGTACAGGCTAGCCCCGGTCTCAACCTGGGAGGTACAGGTCAGCCACGGTCTCGACCCAGGAAGTCAGGTTAACTTCAGAAATAATCTTGAAGCATCATAACATCTCTAGAGGAAAACTTGGAATGATCAAGTCAGCCTTGGAGACAACACTGAGGACGAATAGACTCGAATGGGATCCAAACCTTAGAAACAACCTCAGGAAGTCAGCCGAAGGCCATGCTGACACTAAAGGTAACCCTGAGAGGGGTAAAATAGTTATTTTACCAAATCTAAGCTGAATTAGTCAAACTTAAGTCGAATTGATTCCACCAAGGTAAGAACGATCCATAACAATGATCCCGAGTGCAAACAGCGCAAGACAGCTCAACTGATAAACTGCGTAGAATCGAAAACATGGTTATGAACCCGTCTTCCTGGACCCGAAAAATATTTTATCCCATGTCATTGTGACACTCTCAGCGAGGGCTTCCGAAAAGGTATAGCACGCCTCAAACGGACGCTCCGATCAAAAGTTAAAAAGTTTTGAATCAGACCTCGCGTCACTCGGAGTGCACGTACTTCGAGATGACAGAACCCACCGCGGGACCCATGCCACGTGGAGCCGCACCTCTAACTATGGAAGCAATATGTAGAGTGGAGGCTCCTGGGTCTATAAATAAGTGGTGACTCCCAGCTCATTTAAAAAAATCAAAACGCTCTGAACCCATGCCCGTTTGGTTTTCTAGCCATTTTCTTGTCTTCCAAACCCAAATTTTTTCACTCTAACACGTAGATATACCCACATACTACCATATATAAGAAAATAACCTGTATATTTGGACATTTAAAGCTTACGATTTGGCAAAAAGCCCGTGTAGCAGTCCATTGTGAGTATTTTTAAGATCAGAAAGGTATTATTACTTCTTCGCACTTTTATACACTTGCATATCAAATTTTGTTTTCTAAATATGCCTAAAACTCAGTTCCGTGACCGTTTTTGTTAGCTTTTGGTACATTTTAGTACCTAAACGCATTTTTTGGCATTTCTACAACTCGGATTGACGATTCGTCGCTTCTAACAGCTTTTATATATTAATATCTATGTATTAAGCAACTTCACCGGACTGGGTTATCTTCCCAGTCTAGGTTTGGCTTTTTTTTGTATATATTTAACGATATATATATTAAATTTTTAATTCTGTCAAGCCCAGATTTCTAATCCGCGGTAGTTTACTGATTTTATATATAAAAATGCATATATAAGCAACATTCACCACACTGGGTTATCTTTCCAGTCTTGGTTGACTACTTTTTTGGATATATATATATATATATATATATATATTTACATTCTAGTTTGACATGGATCATTCTGTGGCCTTTTTACTATTTTTGGCACCATTCACCATTACTGGGTTATCTTCCCAGTCCTGGTTTGACTATTTTTATGTCTAAATATATATTTTAATTTCAGTCCGGGCCTCGGAGTGAAAACCCACCGCACTTTCATGTTATATATATATATATATATATATATATATATATATATATCAATTCTGTCCAGCCTGGATCATTTAGTGGCTATTTACAGTTTTTATAAATATATATATATATATATATATATATATATATATATATATATATATATATATATATATATATATTACAATTCCAGTCCGGGCACCGACGTGAAAACCCATCGCCTTTTACAACTTTCGTATATACAATTATATATATATATATATATATATATATATTGCTTTGCTTATTTTTATTAAATTGTTGATTTAAATATTTATTTGATATGAATCGGCACTGACATTTCTGCGGGCGAACTAGATTTATTTAAATCTCGCCAACTCTAGCTTTCAAACGGTTCAAAATAGGTCAAGACGGAACCGAGAAGCTAGAATGGATGAAATTTCTTTAAATCTAGTATTTTTTCTAGTTTCAGTTGTGAAAGCTACCTCGCGGCCCTTAGATCGCTATCTACTGGGAACGAGATGCTTCGGCCATGTGTGAGCTAGGATTTGCTGATGAATCCTTAGTTCTGACAATATTTGGATATATATCTTTTTCTGTACAAATTTGAGTTGTGCAGGTTTATCGGCCTCCCTATGTGAGCCTAGGAATCATGGGATTCATGATCAAACTAATCAGAATCTGATTTTCACGATAGAGAAACTCCACTTTACAAATGTATCCTGCCAGTTTTTCTATAAAAATGTACACACAAAAGACCTTAAAACGGTTATCCGGATTTAAGGTTTCAACATAGTGAAAATATGGTTTGTCGTGTCAGAGTCCCTCCGATGACTGTCATGCCCATGAGAAGACCGACACTTGTATATATGTTGTGGTCGAAGATGCTTCGCAGCCCAACAATCACCATTCAAATGGAGCGTTAAGGCTGAAAGATAAAACTGAATTATCGATATGCTTCAATTCCTATGTTAGCGTAAAGGGTTTGAAAACCTTCTTTCAAAATATCATTTTAATAATCTTTTCAAAAAAAAGAATTTTTACAAATCAAATCAAACACTTTTGCAAATCAAACCAAAAACTTTTTGCAAATCAAATCAAACCCTTCGTATATAGGTTCAACGATGCATAAACATACTTCTAATCAAAGCATAGGACCAATTTCTTACAACATTCACACATACATTGCAGATTTAAAAGGGAAATATGGAAAAGATGCGGCACTGTGTTTTCACGGGAGTTGTGGGGTGCCTAACACCTTCCTCACACTTAACCAAGCCCCCGAAATCAAAACTTTGTTTTTAAAGATCTAGTTTCGACAGTGTCCAGCAATTGAGCCTCTTTCAAATAAAACTCGGTTAAGTTGGTACAACCATTTCAAATCTATCAACTGGCGACTCTGTAAAATATTCAAATCATCGACATGATACATGTTGGCCTTTTCCTAAAAAGCCCTTCAAAACCTTCTTCACAATAAAAAGAGTAAGGGTAGACATAACTTAGAAAGAGAGAAAGATCCGAGGTTGTGACCCGACCCGCAAATTTTTTCCCGATGTCGACACCTGTCTGTCGGGGATCCAACCAGATAAAATGTCAACTATGAACCCGTATGGCACCTGAAAGTCTATAAGTGTAAGACCCCAATTTTTATGAATAAAATTGAATTTCCCCTATATAGTATTTTGAAATAGTAAGGGGTTGATTTAATAAATGTAATAAGTTATGGGTAATATGCGCATATATTACAAAATAAGCAAGTGGTCATAAAATATTCATTATGTTGGGGGAATATTTGTTTGGTCGTGGAATATTCGTATGACGGCACAGCCATTTGTGGGTCCCATAACGAAAAACTATCAGATGAACAAAATGACAAGAATAAATTTTCTAAAAATAACGGTAAAACTGTTACCGTTAAACTGTTGAAATACTTGGTCGTTAAACTAAAGTAATACGCGTTGTTGCACAGTAGCACACGGTATTGCACAGTATTTTATATTATCAAATCAATAATTCATATTATTAGAATAATATTATTAGATAGCATTATTGACAATGTCTAGGAAGTTTTGTCTAGGAAAGGGGTTTGGTTACCTAATTGCGCGCCAGTAAGGAGAAATCCTTATCGGAAGGCCCCCTCTTTCTTGGGAACGACCTGGTTGTCATTATTGTGATTCTGTAATATTATTTGTGAATAATAATTAATTATTGATAAAAATGATAAATAAATATTTATTCAATTTTGATATAAATGGAGGAATTTTTAGCAAAAGAGACAATTGTTGAAAGCTGATATTTTATATTTTCTGATAAAATAATTCATTAAAATATATTATTATAATATTACATTATAAGTGTATAATGTGATAATATAATAATATAATTTTATAATTTAAATGATAATATTTTTATAATAAATTCTTGATATATAAATAAAATGAGGAGAAAGAAAGCAAATCGGATCTGAATTGTTTTTGATTCTTTTGGTAACAAAAATATGTTAAACAAGTGGATGGGCCCCATTTGTCCTTTGTTGGCTCATGGGTTGATTTTCAAAATTTGTATCCATAGAAAATTTATTTTTCAGCTTTGGTGTGCTAGCATATTCCTATAAATAGGGTGATTAGTTAGAAATGAAAATCACACCCGAATCAGAAATTTCTTTCTCTATAATATCGAGCGTATTTCTTGTGAGTATTTAGATATTTTGAGTGTTGATAACAGTGCAAGTTTTTCTCATCATAATATCCGATATTCCAGTCAGATCGAGTATTCTTTTGAGGTAAGGGATATTATTTTTCTTGTAAATGATGTTATTTCTTTCAATATTATTTCACCGAAATATTGGTATAAATTTTATTATGAAATTTTTACCTTTTAGTGTCGGAGTTACTATTCATCCGTATGGTACTATTCAAAAATACGGCACTATTCACAGAAAAATGAAAATTTCTTTTCTTTGTTCAAGTTATCTGTTATGGTTCCTATCTTTGATTGGATCCATGTTTTGAACTTCATTCTTGAATTTCTCTCCACAATTGATTATTATTCAGTATTCTTGAAGTTAGATAAACTAAATTACGAATCCCTAGTCTTTGTCATTTATCTCACTAGATTCGTTATTTATATTGTTTTCATCATCCTCAGTCCTAAATGGTGATATAACTGAATATCTTTGGCCTGTAGTGCAAAGATGAATGATTACTTGATGAATATCTTTGGCCTGTAGTGCAAAGAGGAATGGTTACTTGATGAATATCTTTAGCCTGTAGTGCAAAGATGAATGATTACCTGATGAATATCTTTGGCACGTAGTGCAAAGATGGACAGGTGTTGAGATGAACATGACTTTTGGTGATACAAATGAATATCTTTGGACGTAGTGCAAAGATGAATATTTGATTTGAGATATATATTGATTGATGTTACATGAATAAAATATTGATGGACTTTTAAATCATAGAAGATAGTATATATCATTTTCTACTTAACTCTTCTACTGAATTGTTATTTCCGCTACAGTTGTTGATCTAAAACTTGTTATGTATAATATTTTATCTGATTTATTGAATGCTAACGATAATTTATTCTTCATTATCTTAGTCATAATATTCTTTACTGGGCTAGTTGAGCTCACCCTTTTCTTCCATTGTTCTCTTCAGGAAATAAGAATATCGCAGGGACTAGTCGAGAAACGGAGTGATGGTCTGAGTTAGAGCTGTAGTAGTCCTCGCTATTTTGTAAAATAGTGTGATAATAATTATAATTAATGACGACTGAATTTGAGCATTTATATTTTGTATTATATACGATCTGTATTGAAGCTCACAGGTTGTGTGGTCGTATTTTGCACGACCGTTTGATATAAAAGATTGTATTTGGAGTCTGTACCATGTACTTGGCGACTCAGAATGGGTTGAGTATTGAACCTATTTTGGGAGCGTCACAGTTGGTATCAGATCTTAGGGATATGATCTCTGACGGAGATCTGGGAATAAAACTAGTAGGGGAGAGGCGAGTAAATCCTTCGCTAGTATGTCCTACCTAAGCTTATTTGGTATTTAATTGGTCGGTTTGAACATAGAGTTAATATGTGATATGTTAATTTATTTAATTAACCCTTGTTTTATGGTAGTATTTGAGAATGGCAGCTGAAAATCTAAATAATGGAGCGAATAAGACTATTGAGACACCTCTAATCACCAACCAGGATAATGTGCAACTGGAAGGCAATAATTCTCCTGTAAATAACACCACCGATCAAACGATGAACGATGGGATGTTTAGTAGCTTTCTACAATTTATGCAAAATTAGACGAGAGAGACCCTTATTCAAAATATAGGTAGAAACAACGATACCCAGCGTGGAGGAAATTATCAGGCTAGAAGTGGTAACCACTTCGGTGGTAATCATGGCCAAGATAATAGATGAAGTGAGTCGGGTAGAAATTTTAAAAAGAAAAGATACAACAACGACGACGGGAAGACATCGGCAGCAGAACCAACACTAACAACCGTTTCTAGGGGAGGGGAACGACCACCGATCTTATGTTATAAATGCGGACAAGAGGGACACATCAGTCCAAACTGCACACAGCAATCCAAGATGTGTTATAATTATGGAAAGGAAGGTCACATATCCTGAGTGTGCCCTGTAGCGATGTCAACTCAAGTAGGGATGGTGACTCCAAAGGCTGTCCCAGACAAGTCAAAGTAAGTGGTTCAAGGGAGAGCGTTTGTCGTGACTTCCCAAAATATGAGGAACCCGAACGAATTTATCACGGGTTAGTTAATTATAAACTCTTGCGAAGTCTATACCTTATTAGATACAGGTTCTACCCATTCTTTTATTTCACCTGCTTGTGCTCAACGTTTGAACTTGGCCCCTGAGAAATTAGACTTTGATTTATCTATTGAAACTCCGTAAGGAGAAACCTTCGTTACATCCACAATTTACAAATCTTATTTTTTTTGCTAAGGTTTACAAATCTTGTTTGATTCAAATTGGTACCCCCACATTACCTGTTGATCTTATATCTTTGAAAATACTTGCATTTGATGTGATTTTAGGAATTGACTGGTTAACCACTTATCATGCCAAAATTAATTGTTTTCGTAAGGTTGTTAGTTTTCATACTCCTAACCAACCTGTTGTGCTAATTGAAACAACCAAACCACTAAAATCAATCAATGTCATTTCAAGTCATAAAGCTATTCGTTTATTGAAAAAAGGATGTCAAGCTTTCTTAGCCCATGTCCCTGAATTTAAACCAAAATACGTCAGATTTGAATGATATTTTTGTTGTTAATAAATTCTCTGATGTATTTCCCGAAGAACTTCATGGTCTACCCCCGGAACGTGAAGTTGAATTCTTTATTGACCTTGAACCCAGTACAAAACACATTTCTAAAACCCCATATCGAATGGCTCCTATTGAACTTCAGGAGTTAAAGGTCCAACTACAGGAGTTGTTAGACATCAATTTTATACGTCCTACTACATCGCATTGGGGTGCTCCTATTTTACTCGTAAAAAAGAAAGACGATAGTATGCGACTATGTATTGACTATCGGGAGTCGAACCATGTCACCATCAAGAATAGGTATCCGTTACCTCGCATTGATGACCTGTTCGACCAGTTGCAAGGTGCATATTTCTTCTCAAAGACCGATCTCCGTTCTGGATATCATCAGTTAGAGATTAAAACCGATGACATTCCAAAGACTATCTTTAGAACTCGATACGCTCATTACAAATTTCTAGTTATATCTTTCGGATTGACCAATTTCCATTCTGCGTTCATAGACATGATGAACCGAATATTTAAGAAATATTTGGATTATTTCGTGGTTATCATTATTGATGACATCCTAATATACTCTAAAAGCCTCAAATATTTCTTCACCTAGAATGAACTCAATAAGCTACAACGACGTTGGTTGGAGCTGTTGAAAGATTACGACCATACCATTCAATACCATCCTGAAAAAGCAAACGTGGTAGCTGACGCGTTAAGTAGAAGATCATATGCGGGTACAAGTGTGATATTGTCAACATGAAGCCCCATTTTGTATGACATACAAAGGTGGAGATAGAGTTAAAGACTCCAGGGACCCACGTGATGATGTTAAATATACGCGTATAACCAGCTTTAATTGATAAAGTTAAAGCTACTCAAGCTACAGACCCGGAGCTGACGAATATGAAGAAGAAGGTGCAAGAAGATGCTATTCCAGAAGCAAGAATCGATACAGAGGGAATACTTCGAGTCAAATCCAGACTTTGTGTTCTTAACGACTCTGATTTGAAGTATAGAATCATGATGGAAGCACACAACACACCGTTCACAATCCATCCTGGAAGTACTAAAATGTATCATAATCTTCGACATACATTTTGGTGGAGCAATATGAAGAGAGAGATCACGGATTTTATCTCGAGGTGTTTTACGTGTAAACGTGTCAAGGAGGAACATCAAGTGCCAAAGGGTCAGCTTGCAGAAAGCTATGGGCATCAATATACGATTTATTGGTCCATTCGAAATTCTTGACTGAGTAGGAAATGTGGCCTATAGACTCGCCTTACCTCCAAGCATGTCTCGTGTTCATAACGTTTTTCACATATCCATACTACGTAAATATGTGAAAGACCCAAACCACATTATTGAGTTAGAACCAAATGAGAAAGTCAAAGATTTAACGTACGAGGAGGTACCTGTCAAGATCTTAGATAAGAAGGAACATGTCCTACGCTCAAAGGTTATGCCACAAGTTAAAGTTTTGTGGAGAAACCATGCTATTGAGGAAATGACCTGGGAGTTAGAATCAGAAAGAAAGCGAGGTATCCTCACCTTTTTGAAACATTAGGTGCGTACATTAATTTCGAGGATAAAATTTCATAAGGAGGAGAGGTTGTAAGACCCCAACTTTTTATGAATAAAATTGCATTTCCTCTATATATTATTTGAAATAGTAAGGGGTTGATTTGATAAATGTGTTAAGTTATGGGTAATATGCTCAAATATTACAAAATAAGTAAGTGGTTATAAAATATTCATTGTGTTGGGAGAATATTCGTTTGGTCATGGAATATTCTTGTTATTGGGGAATATTCGTACGACAGGCGCAGCCATTTGTGGGTCCCATAACGAAAAACTTTCGAATGAAGAAAATGACAAAAATAAGTTTTCTAAAAATAACAACAAAACTGTTACCGTTAAACTGTTGAAATACTCGGTGGTTAAACTAAAGTAATACGCGTTGTTGCACAGTAGCACACGGTATTGCACAGTGTTTTATATTTCAATAATTGTCACTGCACAGTATTTTACATTATCAAATTAATAATTCATATTATTAAAATAATATTATTAGATAGCATTATTGGCAATGTCTAGAAAGTTCTGTCTAGGAAAGGGGTTTGGTCACCTAATTGCGTGCTAGTAAGGAGAAATCTTTATCGGAAGGCCCCCTCTTTCCTGAGAAAGACCTGGTTGTCATTATTGTGATTCTATAATATTATTTGTGAATAATAATTAATTATTGATAAAAATAATAAGTAAATATTTATTCAATTTTGATATAAATGGAGGAATTTTTTAGCAAAAAAGATAATTATTGAAAGTTAATTTTTTTATCTTTTTTGATAAAATAATTCATTCAAATATATTATTATAATATTACATTATAAGTGTATAATGTGATAATATAATAATATAATTTTATAATTTAAATGGTAATATTTTTACAATAAATTCTTGATATATGAATAAAATGAGGAGGAAGAGAGCAAATCGGATCTGAATTATTTTTGGTGCTTTTGGTAACAAAAACATGTTAAAATAGTGGGTGGGCCCCACTTGTCCTTTGTTGGCTGATGGGTTGATTTTCAAAATTTGTATCTGTAGAAAATTTATTTATCTGCTTTGGTGTGCTAGTATTTTCTTATAAATAGGGTGCTTTGTTAGAAATTAAAATCACAACAGAATCAGAAATTTCTTTCTTTATAATATCAAGCATATTTCTTGTGAGTATTTAGATACTTTGAGTGTTTATAATAGTAAAAGTTTTTCTTATCATAATATCTGATATTCTAGTCAGATCGAGTATTTTTTTGAGGTAAGGGATATTATTTTTCTTGTAAATGATGTTATTTCTTTCAATATCATTTCACTGAAATATTGATATGAATTTTATTATGATATTTTTACCTTTTTTTGCCGAGCTTACTATTCATCCGGATGGTACTATTCAAAAATACAGCACTATTCAAGAATACGATACTATTCACAGAAAAATTAAAAAAAAAATTCTTTGTCCAAGTTGTTTGTTATGGTTCTTATCTTTGACTAGATCCATGTTTTGAAGTTCATTCTTGAATTTTGCTCCACAATTGATTAATATGGAGTATTCTTGAACTTGGATAAACTAAATTATGAATCCCTAGTCTTTGTCCTTTATCTCACTGGATTCGTTATTTATATTGTTTTCATCATCCTCAGTCCAAAATGATGATATAATTGAATATCTTTGGCTTATAGTGCAAAGATGAATGATTACTTGATGACTATATTTGGCCTATAGTGCAAAGATGAATGACTACTTGATGGATATCTTTGGCATGTAGTGCAAATATGAATGATAAGCTGATGAATATCTTTAGCCCGTAGTGCAAAGATAGACAAGTGTTGAGATGAACATGACCACTGGTGATACAAATGAATATCTTTGGCCGTAGTGCAAAGATGAATATTTGATTTGAGATATATATTGATTGATGTTACAGGGATAAAATATTGATGATGGACTTTTAAATCATAGAAGATAGTAGACATCATTTTCTACTTAACTCTTCTACTGAATTGTTATTTCCGCTGCAGTTGTTGATCCAAAACTTGTTGTCCATAATATTTTATCTGATTTATTGAATGCTAACAATAATTTATTCTTCATTATCTTAGTCATAATATTCTTTACTGGGCTAGTTAAGCTCACTCTTTTCTTCCATTATTCTTTTTAGGAAATGAGAATATTGTAGGGACTAGTCGGGAAATGGAGTGATGGTCCGAGTTAGAGCTGTAGTAGTCCTCACTATTTTGTGAAATAGTGTGATAATAATTGTAATTAATGAGGACTGAATTTGAGTGTTTATATTTCGTATTATATACGATCTGTATTGAAGCTCATAGGTTGTGTGGTTATTTTTTGTACGACCGTTTGATATAAAAGATTGTATTTGAATTCTATACCATGTATTTGACAACTCAGAATGAGTTGCGTATTGAACCTATTTTGGGGACATCACAACGAGGGCCAACGAATGCCCTAACATTTGATCCACTGTCCCTCTGGCTAGGAAGGGCAGGCTGTCGTACCACGATCTTAAGGATGATGCCACGACAGATGGTGGTAAGTGCTCAATATGACTAACGGTGGACGACAACATCTGTATCACCGTATCACAAGACCATCTAGGCGTCAAATCTGAACTCATCTGTCTGAATGCATACACATGACATAATACATGCATAATGACAATAATAAACATGATGCGACAGATAGGAAATATCATGCATATCTACAATAAACTAACTACTGCAAGCATCATCCTTGTTTGATAATACAAAACAAAATAAAAAGTACAGGAACATGGGGCTCCACCACCCAACTGCTAACAGTGGTCTATCAAAATGGTGCACAGCCGCCCAAACAGCCAAAATAGTGGCCGACCAAAAGATATAGCTGCAATAGTTGTCCAAAAAGATCCAAAATATCTACACTCAGGTGGTTAACCTGCTCCATCTCCTCCGTGGACACAAAGTCGTTGTCATCAGGCATATCTGGGCAGTACAAGGGAGAATCAGCCCCTACAAAACTGCTGGAAAATGGCCCTAAAGAGGGGCCCGCTCCTGAGCTGGAAGGGTCAAAAAAGGATGCCTCTGATGGGTCTCTGCCAAGATGCCTGATGAATAAATGAGCTCTCTCCAACTGCTGGGTCAGCCCTGTGATCTGGTCCTAATCAGTCGGCTCCCTAAGTCAAGCTATCCAGTCTATCATCATCACAGACCCAGGCATCGTGTCTGCCATAAACTGGGTGGCACGAGTCTGAGCTCTAATCGTGCGAGTATTCCACCAGCTGCTGAATCCTTCCTAGCTGTAAGGGCCCTCTAATAGGGTAAAGTCGTCTATGCCCTCCATAAGGATATCTATCAGTGGCTAAACCAATGGCCAATGGTGCGAAGCAGGAGGAACATTGGGAATGCGAATATGCCTTATAATACTCCTGATAGCACAATCTCCTAGATAGAGTTCCCAGCCTCCCTCTATCAACAACAGGACTCTACGGGTCGACAATGAAAATTCTCGACCAGTGGGGAAGCCTCCCTCAAATCCAACAGTTAAAAACTCAGAGGTATATAGGATCCTTGAGATCGCTCCAGCTATCAAAAGCTCCAACTATAGGTTGGAGTGAGTAAAGCCCACAGCAACAAGGACCTCCGTCAGAGTGGAGTGATGCCAACGCCGTTCCCGAGGATAGGTCTCTAGACCTAAAGTAGTGGCGGGCCGTAGGCAAGGAAGACTCTCATACGCCTAGAATTGGCCATATAAATATCAAAAGTACTTAGTGACCAAGACTGACAAATGTAAATGCAAAAATCAAAAAGGTACAAGAGAGATGTACTCACCAGCAAAAATGGGTAGAATCCTAACCAAGCCTCCGTCAAACCCTCTGAAAGTATGCGCATACCCTGGAGAAAATAGGCAAAGGTGTTGGAACCCCAATCAAAGTCACTGAGGCACTCTACATATCGGGTAGCACTGACTAGGGCGAAGGATATAGTCGATGAGCTGTCCTCCATAAAATAACCCCTGATGATCACTAGAAATAATCACCTCAAGATGCGATCCCTAACCCTCTGATCATCAGGGAAAGGCTCAAGTAAAGCCCCACTCTGGGCATCTATGCTCAAGGGACCTGATCGGACCATCGACCCTTGATCGCCGTCACAAGAACTCCCAGCAGGGATCGAACGGCAGTGGGAGTGATGTCAGCCACGACAGGCACTGGTTCACCTAGAACTCGATGCTGGTGATGAACCTCCAATCCATAGGGGTCATCATCACCTCACAGTCCAACAAATGAAGGGACTGAGTCTGGTGGAACCATCGCTCAGACAAAGACCTCATATACCCTAGGGACACCGGCGGGGAAGAATAGAAAAGAAGGCCTGAAACCCCCAGCCGTCAACGATATCCCTTTAGTCCTGGTGTAAAGTATTGTACAGGGAGTGCACGTTGAACCAGTTCCCACGAGGCTGTGTGAAGCCGGGAACCTGCATCAAAAGCCAATCCATGTCAAAAACCTGTACCCCGAGAATGGCAAAAGAAAGAAAGAGAATCCAGAAAGAAGAAAACTTCAAGTCACCTCATTGGCGTGAAGAAATCTCGATGGATGATGACTCAAGTCTCCCAGCAACTCCTGGATCGGCACAACAATGACAGGAAGCTCCGTACGTGGGGCCTGAGCCAAGACAGGAGCAGCAAAAGGACCATGCTCATCATCAATGTCAATCGACTGTTCGTTCTGTGCTGGACAAATCACTGACTCTGCTAATCTACGAGACAACCGAGTTGGACGGGGCTGAGGAACATTAGAAGTTCGCCTCCGTTTAATGCCTGAAATTACACTGCTAGCACTATCGGGTTTGTCTCGGTCCATCCCCTTGACAAAGTCTCCAAATCACCTCAGAAAGGGTGTGGTAAGCCTAAAACCTGTGGCTTATTAATTTAAATCGGTATTTTATGCATTTCTAAGCCTTAAAACATGTATAGGTCAGTTAAAAATCCCCAGTATAGTTAAAACTGCATGTTTTTCAAAAGCTAAACCCTAAAAACGTGCACGGGTCAGTTAAAAATCCCCAGTAGAGTCAAAATTGCATGTTTATTAAATGCTCGAGCTTTTGGAAAAAATTTCGCCAGAGTCTCCTTTGTAAAATGGACTGTCCACATGCACACAGGCATGTCTAGGTGGCCATTCAGTAGCACACCATCCCAAAAATAGGAACAGTTCATATTTATGAAATAAAATCAAAAGTGAACCTCACGTGGTATCTAAATTACCACGGATATTTTTAGTTGAAAATCCAGGCTCGCTAGGCCTCAAAAAGGATGAGTAAACTGATCAAAAAGTGCAAAATATGACTGTCTCAGAATCTGACTTTTCTTACATCAAAACGTGCATTACAGTATGATATGCATACATATGAAGTCAAAAAAAATTTAGTAGGTCATATAGGCATACATTTTTCATACATTGCGTCTAAAAGCACCCTACGTGGGTTACATGCTTTTAACGGTCAAAACTTGAAAAAAAGGACGTAAAACGTTACTTGCGATGCACTAAATGCGTGGGAAATGATGGAATCTGAAAAAGGTAGCCCGAACTCCGTAGATCTGAAAAAGAAAATCGAATTCCGTTTGAAACTCGAAATGAAACTGATTTCAAATGAATTCCCGTAATAAATATAAAGCCACAGGTAGAAGTGGACCCACCTGCGGCTGCCACACCTCTACCTGTGGATCCCCAAGGTGGGCCTCGCTCCCTCTGCCTCGATTCTATTAGGTTCAGTTTGAGTTAAAATGGAGTTCATATGAGCCGCCAAGTCAAATCTGAAGAAAAATTGCAACGCGATTGAGCAGTTTGTCCTGAAATCCTGCGTTTAAGAAGCGTAATCCTGACAGAAAGGGGAACTACTTGAAGACCCTTGGTATTCATGACGAAGAAATGTCTAGGGATCAATGATGAAGAATGCTGAAAAATTACGCAAAACTGTCAAAAAACTGCGCAAAACTGCCACTTTCAAAGCGTCGGGTACAGACCGATGACAGTTCAGATGTTGGCTCAACCCCAGTGAAGCGTTGGGTACAGACCGATAACAGTTCAGATGTTGGCTCAACCCCAGCAAAATGTTCGAGTATAAACCGAGACAGTTTAGCCATTGGCTCAACCCCAGCAAAGCGTCGGGTATAGATCGAGACAGTTCAGACGTTGGCTTAACCCTAGCGAAGCGTTGGGTATAGACCGATGACAGTTCAGATTTTGGCTCAACCCCAACGAAGCGTCTGGTACAGATTGAGACAGTTCAGCCATTGGCTCAACCCCAGCGAAGCATCAGGTATAGACTAATGATAGTTCAGCCATTGGCACAACCCCTGCGAAGCGTCAGGTATTGATCGATGACAGTTCAGATGTTGGCTCAACCCCAACGAATCATCGGGTACATACCTATATAGTTCAGCCGTTGGCTCAACCCCAACGAAGCATCGGTAGGGATCCGATGACGGAAGTAATATAATAATCCATCCCCGATGATGGAATCTTTTATACACATCCTCAAAGGGAGCACCGAGAAGTTTAAAATCCCTGTCGTCAACAACCGGTATAAATTATTGGCAGGATAAGCATCAGAAACACCCACTGTGGTAAATCTGCAACAAAGATATATCCCTAGTAGAGGGCCTTTAGAAATATACAACGGTATCAACAGAAAGGAAATATGCTCCAACGAAGAATATCGACGAATGAAGGAAAACCTTTGGTAACCAAGAAATTCACCTAGGCTATCACGAGTAACGTCATCCCTAGCAGAAAGTGATGAAAATAGATTACTGTAGCCTATTAGTGACATCCTCAGCAGAACAAGATAGCATCCTAACTCTAATAACTTGTCAGTAGTTATCCTACTAGTAATTGTTGGACAGTGCCGCCACAAAGGTTATCACAGGTAACATTATCCCCAAAAGAAACTAACGTAATCAATTAGTGATAACCCCACCTCCTTGAAGGTATCTAACATTCATCGCATATCATGCCATGCATTTCCTCCCCTTTGCATGTGAATTTCCTGTGTCTACTATTCTTTATCATGTTCATTTCATTACATTGCATGAACATGATATAAAGGGGCATCTGTAGACACTCAAAATTTTGTTTCCCTGTTACTAACATTGTAAGAGGGAAAAATAATCTTTTGAATCGACCCCGATCTCAATACCGGGCCATCAAATCAACCCCGGTCTCAATATCGGGCCATCAAATCAACTCCGGTCTCAATACCGGGCCTACAAATCCATCCCGGTCTAAATACCGGGCCATCAACTGAACCCCGGTCTCAATACCGGGTCATCAACTCAACCCCGATCTAAATATCGGGTCATCAAATCAACCCTGGTCTCAATACCGGGTCATCAACTCAACCCCGATCTCAATACCGGGTCATCAAATCTACCTCGATCTCAATACCGGGCCATCAACTCAACCCCGGTCTCAATACCGGGTCATCAAATCAACCCCGGTCTCAATATTGGGCCACCAAATTAACCTTGGTCTCAATACCAGGCCATCAATTCAGCCCCAATCTCAAACCGGGAAGCACAAGTCAGCCCAAGTCTCAACCCGGGAGGTACATGTCAGCTCCGGTCTCAACCCTGGGAAGTACAGGTCAGCCCTGGTCTCAAATTGGGAAGGACAGGTCAGCCCCGGTCTCAACCCAGGAGGTACAGGTCAGCCC
This sequence comes from Panax stipuleanatus, assembly GCA_020205555.1. Taxonomy (NCBI): domain Eukaryota; kingdom Viridiplantae; phylum Streptophyta; class Magnoliopsida; order Apiales; family Araliaceae; genus Panax; species Panax stipuleanatus. The sequence continues at coordinate 94,031,308 of CM035118.1, forward strand.
CGATCTCAACCCGGGAAGTACAGGTCAGCCCCGGTCTCAAATCAAGAAGTATAGGTCAGCCCCGGTCTCAACCTAGGAAGTACAGGTCCGCCCTGGTCTCAACCCGGGAGGTATAGGTCAGCCTCAGTCTAAATCCAGGATGTACAGGTCAACCCTAGTCTCAACTCGGGAGGTACAGGTCAGGCCCGATCTCAACCCGGGATGTATAGGTTAGCTCCAGTCTCAACCTGGGAGGTACAGGTCAACCCTGGTCTCAACCCAGGAAGTCAGGTCAACTTCAAAAAAATTCTTAAAGCATCACAACATCTCCAGGGGAAAACCTAGAATGATCAAGTCAGCCTTGGAGAAAACACTGAGGACGAATATACTCGAATGGGATCCAAACCTTGGAAACAACCCCAGGAAGTCAGTCGAAGGCCTTGCCGACACAGAAGGCAACCTCGGGAGGGGTAAAATGGTAATTTTACAAACTCTAAGCTGATTCAGTCAAACTCAAGCCGAATTAATTCCACCAAGGTCAGAACGAACCATAACAATGATCCCAAGTGCAAATAGCGCAAGACAGCTCAACGGATAAACTACGAGGAATCAAAGACCTAGTTATGAACCAATCTTCCTGGACCCAAAAAATGTTTTATCCCATATCATTTTGACATACTTGACAAGGGCTTTCCGAAAAGGTAGAGCACGCCTCAAACAGACGCTCCGATCAAAAGTTAGGAAGTTTCGAATTAGACCTCGTGTTGCTCAGAGTGCACGTACTTCGAGACAATAGAACCAGCCATGGGGCCCACTGCATGTGGAGCCGCACCTCTACCTGTGGCAGCAGCAGGTAGAGTGGAGGCTCCTTGGTCTATAAATAAATGGTGACCCTTGCCTGTTTTATTTTCCATCCTTTTTATTGTTTTCTAAACCCAAATTTTTTCACTCTAGCACGTAGATATACCCACATACTACCACATATCAGAAAAAATCAGTAGATTTGGACGTTTAAGGCCTACGATTTGGCAAAAAACCCGTGTAGCAGTCCATTGTGAGTATTTTTACGATCAGAAAGTTATTATTATCTCTTCACACTTTTATACACTTGCATATCAATTTTTGTTTTCTAAATATGCCCAGAACTCAGTTTTGTGGCCGTTTTTGTTAACTTTTGGTACATTTTTGTACGTAAGCGCACTTTTTGGCATTTTTATAACTCGAATTAACGATCAGTCGCTTCCAACAGCTTGCATATACTAATATCTTTGTATTGAGCAACTTCGCCGGATTGGGTTATCTTCACAGTCCGGGTTTGGCTTTTTTTATGTGTGTATATATTTAACTGTATATATACTAACTTTTCAATTCTGTCAAGCCCGGATGTCAAATCCAAAGTAGTTTACTGCTTTTATACATAAATATGCATATATAAGCAACATTCACCACACTGGGTTATCTTCCTAGTCTTGGTTGACTACTTTTTTGTCTATATATATATATATATATATATTTACATTCCAGTCTGGCCTAGATCATTCTGTAGCCTTTTTACTGCTTTTATATATATATATATATATATATATATATATATATGCATATATAAGCAACATTCACCACACTGGGTTATCTTCCCAGTCTTGGTTGACTACTTTTTTGGATATATATATATATATATATATATATATGTACATTCTAGTTTGGCATGGATCATTCTGTGGCCTTTTTACTATTTTTGGCACCATTCACCAATACTGAGTTATCTTCCTAGTCCTGGTTTGACTATTTTTCTGTTTAAATATATATTTCAATTCTAGTCCGGGCCTCGGAGTGAAAACCCACCGCCCTTTCATGTTATATATATATATATATTTTTTAATTCTGTCCAGCCTGGATCATTCAATGGCTATTTACAATTTTTATAAATATATATATATATATATATATATATATATATATATTTCAATTCAAGTCCGGGCACCGACGTGAAAACCCATCGCCCTTTCTAGCTTTCGTATATATAATTATATATATATATGGATTTGCTCATTTTTATTAAAATATTGATTTAAATATTCATTTGATATAAATCGGCACTGACATTCTGCGGGTGAACTAGATTTATTTATATCTCGCCAACTCTAGCTTTCAAACGGTTCAAAATAGGTCCAGACGGAACCGGGAAGCTATAATGGCTGAGATTTCTTTAAATCTAGTATTTTTTTTCTAGTTTCAGTTGTAAAAGCTACCTCGCGGCCCTTAGATCGCTATCTAGTGGGAACGAGATGCTTCGGCCATGTGCGAGCCAGGATTTACTTATGAATCCTTGGTTCTGGCAAAATTTGGATATATATCTTTTTTTTGTACAAATTTGAGCTGTGCAGGTTTATCGGCCTCCCTATGTGAGTCTAGGAATCGTGGGATTCATGATCAAACTAATCAGAATCTGATTCCCATGATGGACAAACTTGACTTTACAAATGTATCGTGCCAGTGTTACTGTAAAAATGTATATACAAAAGACCTTAAAACGATTATCCGGATTTAAGGTCTCAACATAGTAAAAATATGGTTTGTCGTGTCAGAGTCCCTTTGATGACTGTCATGCCCATGAGGAGACCAACACTTGTATATATGTTGTGGTCGAGGATGTTTCGCAACCCGACAATCACCATTCAAATGGAGCCTTAAGGCTGAAAGATAAAACTAAAGTATCGATATGCTTCAATTCCTATATTAGCGTAAAGGGTTTAAAAACCTTCTTTCAAAACATTATTTTAATAATCTTTTCGGAGAAAGAAATTTTGCAAATCAAATCAAACACTTTTTCAAATCAAATCAAAGACTTTTTGGAAATAAAATCAAACGCTTTGTATATAGGTTCAACGATGTATAAACATACTTCCACTCAAAACATAGGCCCAATTTCTTACACCATTCACACATACATTGCAGATTCAAAAGGGAAATATTGAAAAGATGCGGTACCGTATTTTCACGGGAGTTGTGGGGTGCCTAACACCTTCTCCACACTTAACCAAGCCCCCAAACTCAAAACTTTGTTTTCAAAGATCAAGTTTCGACAGTATCCAACATTTTGGCCTCTTTCAAAAAAAACTCTGTTGAGTTGGTATAACCATTTCAAATCTACTAACTAGCGACTCTGTAAAACGTTTAAATCGTGGACATGATATATGTTGGTCTTTTCCTAAAAAACCCTTCAAAACCATTTTCACAATAAAAAGAGTAAGGGTAAACATAACATAGGAAGAGAGAAAGATCTGGGGTTGTGACCCGACCCGTGGATTTTTCCCGACGTCGACAAGAATAATTCTAATCTTATTTAAATAAATAAATAAAACTAATAATTTATTTAAATAAATAATATTTATTCTACAATAAGGATAAGCCTCCTTAGCGATCAACGACTTTCCAGATCATATAGATTTCAACATTAATCATAACAGAACCTGTGAGTTAATAGTTATCGTACAATTCAATTCTTCCACCATACAATGTCCCAATTAAATATAAGGAATGAAATTACTGTCAAGTCTTATTTGATTTAATTATATGTATTTTGATTCCAAAATGCACAACTCCAAATAATGCAAATTGGAAATAACTTTCTAATTTCATTCCACCTTGGCCAAGGATTCCTAGGTTGTCATTTATTGAATCACATAGGACATATCTCTTCTTTTACTAGAAGTGGTAGATTCTTTATTGATCATTCATTATCTCCATATATAACTTATTACACCTAAGCATACCCTTTGATATACCCTAAGGGTCTTAAGGGACATGTCAAAGTATAACTTATCATACACAAGATAATATGATGATCTCAAGTCCAAGGATCACTTGTACTACTATCATTATAGGAATTCCTATTGACATGCAAGTAAAACTCCATTAGGTATTCCTTAGTGAGCCACATTTAGTGAACTTATTCTCCAAAAAGCACCTACATACTTGCTTTAGTGTCTCCACACAAATGATCATGAGATCAATCATCCTCATTCAATGAGCAAGCAACATATGTACCGATCTATCCAGACTCACTAATCCCTTTTTTAGTAATCCAACGATTGCGAACAATTTTAGTTTTTAAGCTATCTAAGAATTTAGATCTCATTAGCATGATCATCATCATGATTCTAAAAGCATTGCTTAAAACTATGAATGTATCGCATATTATAAAAATAGCACCATGTAGATAAATAAATGCCTTTAATTAAATAATACTTTTATTAATAAATGAATAAGATTGTTATAAAGTATATGCTTTATCATCAAACATGATTGGCTTGTATGCATACTAACTGGTAACCGATGGACGACTATGTCTGTTGACAAACCTATCATGTCTTTATGAGACCAAGCAAAAACATCCTGGAACTGGGTTAGGAGGTTAATTAAGTCATTTTTCTTGCTAGAGGGAAGGTTGGTTCCACTCTGTAGTTCTTTAGGGTGGTCAGGGTTTCTGATGTTTATGGTGGTGGTTTGCTCAAGATTGGGTTTGGGCCTGTCTTCGACCTATCCTTTAATTTCCTCAGGAACCTCATCATCATCTATCGCTTCTTGCTCAATCCCCATCAAGTTAAAGTCCAATTCTATATCAAAATCGTAGTCACTACTCGAATTTGACAAGTCAAGGACAAGGCTAGAAGTACTCAAATTTTGAAACTTGAGAAGAAAACTTGATTGCTTAATATATATAAAACAGTTGTCAATTACAAAAGGGTTCAGCAGTTAATATGACAAAAGGTAATAACAAGTTGCATATATTTTAAAATAAACTGAAATATATAGGATAGTCTCCCAACTAACAGATCACTTTCTATTTTTACCCTTTTCGGACGATTTGAGGAGTGATCGTTTAATTACTGGTAGTCAGATCTTCAGGGATGGCTGAGATGGAGGTGTCGTCGTAGTCACTACTATCTCTGAGGAAGACCATGACTGATTCTGAACTAGACCTAGGATCCTTCTTTTTGATGTCAACACTCTTCCATTTAATAACTGGGACATCGGAATGATTGTCTATTGAACCCTTCCCTGATGAATCCTTAGGAGCACCTTCGACGAGGCTAAAATTTTATAGAAATCACAACTGAATCTCCTCTACAAAATTCTTATTTCTGGACTCTCTAGCTTCCATATCCTCATCTTCAAGAGGCCCTTCCTCATAGGATTTCTCTTCTCCACTTTGACTGAACTGGGGTATCAATAGATTTGAGATACTAGTGGGGACTTTCCTCAATGGCTCTTTGAATCCTGCTACAGTGAGGTTCGGTTTGAGGGGAATCATCATGTGGATAGGCATATACTTGTGAGGATTACGATGTTTAGAACCACCGATATAGCCCAGTCCAGCCCTGCCTAACTGCGTTGGTATATGAATAGGAGTCCTGATCCCCTGACTATTATGCCCTAGCCCTTGGCCTAGTCGATGTCCTTTGGAAAACATCTCTTGACCAACTGCCATCACTTCGGGGGATATCCAAGGTTTCAATGCTGGCAAGCCAAAAGATTGGTATTGAGGTGTGCTCACTTTGAAAGCTTAAAAACTTGCGGGTTCAACATCTTAGTTTAGACTAATCACGGGCATATCTTCCAGAGGATGAATCAGATATTCATGTTCGGAACTGATGGTGACCAAGTTGTCGTTGATGATGTATTTCAATTGTTGGTGAAGAGTGGACAGAACGGCTCCAGCAATATAAATCCATGGTCGCCCCAACAATAGGTTATACCCAGTAGTGATATTCAATATTTGGAAGGATATTTTGAAAATAAATGGACCGATCTCCATAGGAAGTTTAATTTCCCCCACTGTATCCCTTCGTGATCCATCGAAAGCTCGAATTACCATATGGCTATCTCGAATCCGGTTTGGATTGATATTCATCCTCTCCAAAGTATTCTGATGGCAGATATTCAGGGACGAGCCCACATTAATGAGTACGCCTCTTATCACATACCCAGATGATATAACTTGTGATATGCAATGGCCTGCGATGCCCAGTTCCTTCAGCTTGTATATCATCATCGGTGAAAGATATCATATTGCTCTCCACTATATGGCTAATTAGATGCTGGAACTTCTTAGTATCAATGTTTTTTGGGCAAGTGATCCTCCAACACTTGGATTTGAATTTGACGGTGGTTCTTGTAGGCTGGCACCAAGTCAAGGATGGAGGTTTGGGGTGGTGCCTCCTTCAACTACTTTACTGCTCGTACCTCATTATATCCTACTTTGTTAAGGAAATCCACAATCTTCTCTGATGGTACCTTTCCCATAGTTTTAGCTATTGGCTTCATTACCCGCCCTGGGAGGCACAATTGGTTATCTTTTGGCAGGATCGCAGTACATTCGGTTTCCAACCTTATACCCTATCCATAGTTCCTAGGAACCTTTTTTAGATTAAAAATAAAGACCTGCGGCCGAGGGGTCAACATCATCGGCATTGGCACAACTATTTCCAGTGGAGTTCTGTCTCCTATATTGGACAATCCTCGGATGGTGAGAGGCAGGGTAGAAGTTTCTTTTATGCTAGTGATAAGTACCACCATTCCTTCTGAACCTCGCACCCTCCGATGATATACTATCTCTTCATCAGGGAAAATCTCAGCATCCCTTATCATCTCTAGTTCTTTTGATTCAATCAGATTCTGAATTAGATAGCGTAGGGCCCAACACTCCTCAGCGGCATGTCCAGGGGCATTTGAATGATATAGGTAGGTTTTTCTTGGGTTAAAACATTTTGATCGAGGATCCGGGGGTGGTGAGAACTACGTGATCTTTCCCTCGTTGATCAACATTCGCAAGATTTCTTCCCTAGACTGCCCCAGCGGGGTAAATTTTTGCTTGGCTGCAAATTCGTGTCGAGAGTGAAATCTAGCCTCCCTTGCTATTTTCTCCGCCCATTAGCTCTATGCTTGGAGACGAATCTGATCTCTCTTTGGAATTGGGACAACTTTAGGAGGTGGAATATTGATCTGCTCTAGCAGGACTTTATCGATCAACTGGCGAGTTAACTGATGTTGGTATACAACTAGCTCTGCTAATTGGTCCACCTGCCCCTTGATTGAGGCCAATCTCTGTTCCATCGTATACTTTTCTTGAAGATAACCCCATATGGAGGGATCAGTCATGGAGGGAGCTTCTCCCAATTTCCTTAAATACTTGCAGTTCTCTCGACTTTCTGCACTAATCATATTGACTCCCTCTGCATCATGCTGAGGTAAGGTATTGTTATTAACATTGGGCTATTCTGGTTTTTTTTATCACAATCTGTGAGAAACGAGAATTTTGTAATTTAATTTAAATAATTATTGAATTAAATAAATATTTTTGATAATTTATTTATTGAGTTAAATTATTAATTAATGGAGTTGTGGTAGATTAGTTCAATTATGTGTGTTACATTGATTAAATTAATGTAGAGAATTTTTATAGTTTAAAGTGTGAATTAAATTGAGTATATTTAATTTAATGAATTATTTAATAAGCATAATGTTATTCTAATTAATTTAATAATTAATTAGAGATTTAAAGACGTGACATAATTAGTAAATGAGAATTTTAATTATGTGATAATATGATTTAATGTGTAATACTATATTTTATTTAATTGAATTTAAATAAGATTATTTGATTAATTAAAGTGTGACAATTAAACTATATAATAACACTTTATTTAAATTAATTGAGAAATGAGTGAATAAGTGACAAACCAAACGTGCCCTTAAGATAGTGGGTGTCAGTTAAAACCATTATGGAATTAACTGACAGCATTCTCTTCACCAGTTATATAACTATACAAATATTTATATTATACTAGTACTAGTTCATATATCATATATCCATCAGTTAACAAACATAGAGAGAACTTAGAGAGAAAGTGGAGAGAAAGATTAAAGATTGAAGAGAAGATTTGAAGAATTTTATATCATCGTCTTAACAGAGATTGCAAGGGTAATGTCTTCATCCCAATTTCATATTTCACGTATAATATTTTCTCCAACAAACCCAATTTTAAGTTCTTTGTAAATGAAAATTGTTGATGATTGTTGATTATATGATTATATGTATGTTAATATATGTTAATAACATGTTTTATATCATTTAATGTTTTAAAACAATCAAGTTCATGTGATTATTCTTTAATTAGAGATTTAAAAGTTATAGAGTGTGAAAGGTATGAATATGGCCCATATATACAAAATATCATGCCTTAATTGTTTATTAAACTTTAAATTGATAGTTGTTTATGATTATACATATTTAAACAAAGAAAATGAAATTCAAACGGACATATTCGGTGTTATAACGAATCTGTAATGATGAATTTCATAATTTCTCTCGAAACTTTTAAAAATACCAAAAACATGACATGTATGTGCTTTAATTTGACCAAGTATGTGATTTAAGTTGTCAAATGCATGCTATGTATGTTACTACATGTTCCTGTGAAGTTTATAGTTCATGGGTAACATTAAAATTTTCTATGTTAGTTGAATTTGGGATTTATTTGGTTTTTCTCTGTGTTCTTCGTGAACTGCAGTAACTCTACCTGCTCAGTGGCGTGATCGCGTCGCTCCAAGGCATAAGTGGAGCGCGCTGGCGCCATGTGGCACTGCCTCCCCGTTCCAAGGCACAATTTAAGCGTGCCCGCGCTGGTGAACAGTTTGCCCAGAAATTTTTTATTAAGTGTTCAAAAGCCAGAAACGTATTTCAAACGTAATGGTATGAATATGATGACATATTAAATATATATCGAGATGTTAAAACAATTTATTAACTTATTTGACGTGATTAATTGATAAGTTAAAAACGTGAATTAAACTCGTTATTTGTGAAGTCTAATAACGTGTTCAAAGACTGATGTTATGATTCGATAAGTATAATCGAACTTAAAATTAATTGGTATCGTGAATGTATTGATATGTAGGATTAATTAAGGGACGTGAGTTATATATGTGACTTGCTCACGAGGCAAGTGTTCTATCCCTAACTTATTATTATAATGCTAGTTCCTTGATTCTAAATTATTCATTGAGCAATTCCTAGACTTATATTCTATATCAATCAAGTTCATGTTCTTGATTATTCAAGTTAAGATTCCATTTAAGATATATTAATTCTTTTGGAGCTTTTGAAGTTATACTACGGTTATACAATGCTTATTCAATTGTATACCTTTGAGATTCCTTATTTCTTTTAAATATCAATATTATTGTTGGACCTTGTAAGACTAGCGAACCCTTATTGATTCGACTAGTCCATAGTTGATGAACAGTCTAAATTCTAGAACTATTATTGAGCTTATCTAAATCATATTTCCTTTGGTACGGACTCTGATGTCAAACTGAGATGAACAACCCTTTATGGGGGATTATTTAAGCACTAGCGTTGAGATGATGTACACATTATGGTACTAAGGGTTGATCCCCCTAAGTACGAGTAGTAGAGTCCATATAGTCTTAGGACTGTTAAAGATTTAAAGTATAAATACTTAATAACTTGGGACATAGTTCTTGGTCTTATAACCCTCAGATATACTTTTGATTCTTGTTATTCATTCTTGATTCAAAAGCAGAGCTTTCTATTTTTCAGAATCCTTTGATTTCTCTCATGTTATTAGTATTGTTATACTTATGGGCAATCGTGCTCACTTTTGCATAATAACATTGCAGTTAAGAATGAAAGAACTGACGAGCCTTCTACTAGTAAAGGCAAGGGCAAAGCTAACAAGTGTTGAAGACTTGTTATTTATTTGAGATTATGTTGTTTTAAGACTTTGAGGTTATGTTAAGACTTATTTGTTTCTTTATATTTCGCACTCGATATATTAAGATTAGATGACCTGGGATTTATTTATTCAGATGTTGTAACTCTTTAAGGGGATGATTTCTATTTATTTATGTTTTCGCATTTATTATGGGTAAATAGATATGTGATATTTGTACAGTGAACACCAAATTTCGTGAAAATTGAAATACCCGAATTTGGGGGTGTCACAAGTTGGTATCGAAGCTGTAGGTTATGAATCTTAGGTGGGGGGAAAACCTTAGGGTAGTAGCCTTTTTAAGAGATCGATAACATAGTAATGATAAACTCTTATCAAGTTCTAAAAAAGATAATAAATTACCTTATGTGCTATGTGTTTATATTTATGTACTCGCGAGTATCATCGAGTAATATCGAGTATCGATTAGCATCACGTAATAACTAAGACTTAAAATTTTGATTGTTAGGATGTCAGATGTTGGAGGATCCAGTCAGCCTAGGGAGGTTGTACCCTGAGTGGCTATTGAGGAGGAGCCACGAGACATTCATACTGTCTAGGAGCAGTTAGTTCGGAGAGAGCCATCTTCTTTGATCACTATTGTTGGTCAGGAGCATGAGCCAGTGTTTGATTCAAAAAAGGACTCTGAGGAGATTGAGGTTAAGGCTGAGGCAGCTGAGGAGGAGGATGAGGACCTTGATGAGTTCCCACCGAACTCTATCAGTGCAAAGATGTATGACGAGCTGTATGACCGTAACATAGAGTTACAGGATATTGTTCAGGAGCTAAAGGAGCAGACAGTTGCTCAGCGGACTACCATCAGGCAGAAGGATGGCGAGATCAAGACTCTGGATACACGTCTTGGAGACGTGGAGTGGGAGTTGGTTTATGAGAAAGGCAAAAGTGAAGAAAATTCAGTTGAGATAGAGAAGCTGAAGAATGATTTGCGAGAAGAATCAGCGATGTGTACCATAGCAGAGGATGCTTGGATGAGGGCTTCACGACGTGCAGATCTTGTCGAGGATAACGATCGGGCAAATAAGGCTAAGATCGAGGAGATATACTACACATTCCAGAAGGCAATTGATAAGGCCCAGGATCGGATTATGTACTATCCAGTTCAGTTCGGGGACCTACCTTGGTATGTGCTGGACCATAGGACGATGTTTCGTATTATGGAAGAGGAGCGCAGAAAAGCTGCTCGACGTCTTAGTAGGTCGTGATAGGAACATCATAATTATGTGAATATTTCTTTGGTAGTTAATAATATTGTAAATTTCGATGTGTTTATAAACAACGGAATATGATGATGATTTAAATCCTGAAGATATTTTATCTCGGGATAGTTGATGTAAATAGCAGCGATGCTATCTTGTTTTGTTTAAAACTTTTTGAATGAATAAATGTAAGAGTTTATTTGAGATGATATGTGTTAAGTGATTTTTAAAATGTTTAAGCTAAGTCTTAAATATTTAAGGAATTGAATAAAGATCTAATAAGCGTATATCTTAAAGAGAAGTATGCCGCTGAGAAGACGCCCAATTCGTCAACCAGCCCAAGAAAGGTCAACGAATAACAATGATGCTAATGCCAATGCCAATGCCAATCCCATTCAGCAGTTGGTTAACTTATTAACTAGAGCAATGGCTAATCAGCAGTAAGATCCACCAAACATGACGTTAAAGGACTTCAAGGCGGTGGGACCGCCAGAGTTTAAGGGATCTATGAACCTAATCGAGGCACATACTTGGGTTATGGAAATGGAGAAGGTTTTCAACGACGCTAGGGTCGGTGAGGATCAGAAAATAGCTTACGCAACATTCATGCTGAAGGCAGAGGCCAGTTATTGGTGGCAGACAAATAAGGTCCGGGGAGGACAAGGGGTGATAACTTGGGAGAGGTTCAAAGAGATATTTTTTGAGATGTACTTTCTGACAAGCTCACAGAACCAGATGGAAGTTTAGTTTCTGGAGCTTAAGCAAGGTAACATGTCGGTGCCAGATTATGCGGCGAGATTCAATGAGTTGGCTAGGTTTTCCACATACCAATTGCACTCTGATGAGAGGAAGGCTAAGAGATTCGAACAGGGACTGAAGCCCTGGTTGTATAGCAAGGTGTCGATATTCCAATTGAACACATTTGCTGGAGTATTGGAGAAGGCTATCATCGCTGAAGGTGGGAGCGATGCTACAATAAAATACAACCAAGAGATGAAGAAAAAGAAGAGTGAAGTTGAAGGTAACAACAAGGCGAGTGGAAGTAACACTAGAGGAGGTAATAATCAGAAGAGAAGATGGATTGACAGCACATCGACCGAAAATTAACAAGGGAGCCAAAAGAAAAGGGTAGAAGCATGTCTGACCTGCGGGAAGAACCACCTGGGGGTTTGTATGAACTGAAAAAGAGTCTGCTACAATTGTGGTCAAGAAGGCCACATAGCACCTAACTACCCTAACCCTATAAAGGCGCTTGTTTCATGTGTGGATCTAAGGACCACTTGGCAAGGGATTGTCCCAAGAAGTTATCTGTAGGGGAAGAAGCAGGATGGAACAGAGGTAGCAGCGGTGGAAATGCTCTGACGATTACAGGACCGTCACCAACCAATCGACCTACTGCCATGACATTTAACATGACAGTGCAGGATGCGGTGCAGTCACGCGATGTAGTGTCAGGTATCATTCCGATCAATAAAGTTAATGCTTATGTATTATTTGATTCGGGTGCTACTTACTCATTTATATCCGATGACTTTGCTAGGAACTTAGAATTGCCTAAGGACGAGTTATAATACCCTATGAACATAGAGATTGTGAATAGGTAAGTGATTCCTATTAAGTACGTACACAAGAAATGTAGGGTAGATATTAAGCGTAATGTGATGAATGTAGATCTTATCCCGATTAGACTTGGAGAATTCGACGTTATCTTGGGAATGGATTGGCTAATCAATTATGGGGCGATAATTGATTGCCAGAGGAAGTGTATTAACCTTATAACTCCGTCAAAGGTTATGTTTTATGGCACCAATTGGCCTAGACAAGCGAGTTGTCTAATGATGATGCAGGCCAGAAAATTATTGAGACAAGGCTATGTAGGATACTTAGCCTACATAGTCGATAGTCGTAAAGAGAGTTCGAAGTTGGAGGAAATACCAGTCATGAGAGACTTCGTGGTCGTATTTCCAAATTTTTCAAGACTTTCTCCTGATAGGGAAGTAGAATTCGTGATCGATTTGGCACCAAGAACCGCTCCAATATCGAAAGCTTCATACCATATGGCTCTGGTAGAGATGAAAGAATTGATGGTGCAGTTGCAAGAGCTTTTGGACAAGAAGTACATTCAGCCTAGCGTATCGTCGTTGGGAGCACTGGTGTTATTCGTTAAGAAGAAGGATGGAACGATGCAACTTTGAATTGATTATAGAGAGTTGAACAAGGTCACAATTAAGAATAAGTATCCGTTGCCTAGGATTAACCATTTTTTTGACCAATTGAAAGGAGCGAGATATTTCTCGAAGATAGATCTGAGAAGTGGTTACCATCAGTTGAAAGTGAGGACAGAGGACATTCCGAAGATAACATTCAGGACTCGATATGGACACTACAAATTTTTGGTGATGTCATTTGGTCTAACAAATGCACCTGTAGCATTTATGGACCTAATGAACAGAGTGTTTAAGCCGTTCTTGGATAAATTCATAATGGTGTTTATCGACAACATTTTGGTATATTCGAAGACCAAGGAGGACATGTTGAACATCTGAAGATGACATTGGAGGCGTTGAGAAGAGAGAAGTTGAATGCCAAGTTTTTGAAATGCGAATTTTGTATGGAGCGGGTACAATTTCTCGGATATGTGATCGATAAGGACGGAATTTCGGTAGATCCCTGCAAGGTTGAAGCTGTAATGAATTGGGATCAGCCGAAGACACCGTTGGAGGTGAGAAGTTTTCTTGGATTGGCAGACTATTATAGAAGATTCATTTAGGATTTTTCCAAAATTGTGACTCCGCTGATGAATTTGACTAGGAAATCAGTGAAATTTATTTGGATGGAGAAGTGTGAGGAAAGCTTCCAAAAGCTTAAGAAGTGGTTGAGTACAACACCTGTGTTATCTCTCCCAGTTAGCACAAGAATTTTTGTGGTGTATAGTGATACGTTGCATAAAGGACTAGGCTATGTGCTTATGCAAAACGGCAAGGTCATTGCGTATGCATCACGACAACTTAAGGATTATGAGAAGGGGTATCCGACCCTTGGCTTGGAATTGGCTGCAATAGTATCTGCTTTGAAAATCTGGAGACACTATCTCAATGGGAAGAAGTGTGAAATATATACAGACTACAAGAGTCTAAAATATATTTTTACACAGAAGGATTTGAATATGTGCCAGAGAAGATGGTTGGAATTGATAAAGGACTATGACTGCGAGATCTTATACCATCCGGGTAAAGCAAATGTGGTTGCCGATGCCTTAAGTAGAAAGGGTCGAGAGAAATTGATGCTGTTGACTACCCAAGAGGAGTTAATTTCAGCGATGGAGAAGTTGGAATTGTAGGTAAGATATCCTATGGAGTCTGACGAGAAGTTGTTCCAGCTAGGAGCTGATACAACTTTGCTGAATAAGGTTCAAGAAGCACAACTTAAGGATGAAGACTTTGAGAAGATCAAGAAGAGGATATCCGAAGGGAATGAACTGAAATTCAAGGAGGATAGTGAAGGACTGATAAGATTCGAGAGCAGAGTTTGGGTACCGCCAGTGCTAAAGATTAAGGAGGACATTTTGAGTGAGGCTCATAGTTCGCGGTATTCGATTCACCCCGGGAGTCCCAAGATGTACCAGGATCTCCGACAGCATTTCTGGTAGCCAAATAAGAAACGAGATGTTGCCGATTGTGTTGCCAAGTGCCTAACGTGTCAAAAAGTGAAAGCAAAACATCAGAAACCAAGTGGGTTGCTACAACCACTAGAGATCCCATAATGGAAATGAGAACACATTATGATGGATTTCGTAGTAGGTCTTCCGACTACTCAGAAAGGCTACGATGCAGTATGGGTTATCGTTGATCGACTAATGAAATCAGCACACTTCCTACCGATCAAGATCAGATTCAACCTAGAGCAGTTGGCAAAGCTATATATAAAGGAGATTGTTTCAAGGCACGGAGTCCCAGTGTTGAACTTCACATCAAACTTCTGGAAGCGACTACATGAATGCATGGGGACACAATTGAGAATGAGTACGACATATCACCCTCAGACCGACGGGCAGAGTGAAAGGACGATGTAGACATTAGAAGATATAGTAAGAGCGTGCATCATAGATTTCAAAGGAAATTGGGATGACCACCTACCGCTCGTGGAATTCGGTTATAATAACAGTTATCACACAAGTATTGGCATGTCGCCTTACGAAGCGTTGTACGATAAAAAGTGTAGAACTCCATTGTATTGCGATGAAGTTGGCTAAAGACAATTGCTAGGACCATAATTAGTACAACAGACAACCGAGATTGTTAAGGTGATCTGGACAAGATTGGTAGCTTCTCAGGATAAGTATAAGAAATAAGCCGATCAACACTGCAAGAACATAGAATTTGAATCGGGTAGCTTTGTTTTCTTGAAAGTCTATCCCTAGAAGGGAAAGATCAGATTCGACAAGAAGGAAAAATTGAGCTCGAGGTTCATTGGACCCTTCGAGGTACTACGAAGAATAGGAGAAGTCGCATATGAGGTAGCCTTACCTCCGGCGCTAGAGCATATCCACAACGTCTTTCATGTGTCAGTCTTACGACCGTATAAACCCGATTACAAACATGAACCCCTATAATTTGAGAAAGACTTATCCTATGAAGAAGTTTTGTTCAAATTGTTGACAGCAAAGATCAAGTCTCAAAAATAAAGTGATACATTCAGTTAAGGTAATTTGGAGGAACCACAACGCTTAGGAAGTTACGTAGGAACTCAAAGAACACATGATGAAGACTTACCCACACTTATTTACCTAATTTATGTGTAAGCGATTATGGGGACAGAATCTTTGTAAGAGGGGAGAATGTAACGGGACGAATTTATTGAACCGTGTTTCTGAGGACAAAATCCTTTTTAAGGTGGGAAAGATGTGACAAACGAGAATTTTATAATTAATTTAAATATTTATTGAATTAAATAAATATTTTTGATGCTTTATTTATTGAGTTAAATAATTAATTGATGGAATTGTGGTAGGTTAATTCAATTATGTGTGTTACATTGATTAAATTAATGTATAGAATTTTTATAGTTTAAAGTGTGAATTTAATTGGGTTTATTTAATTAAAAGAATTATTTAATAAGCATAATGTTATTCTAATTATTTAGAGATTTAAAGATTTGACATAATTAATAAATGAGAATTTTAATTATGTGATAATCTGATTTAATGTGTAATACTATATTTTATTTAATTGAATTTAAATAAGATTCTTTGATTAATTAAAGTGTGACAATTAAACTATATAATAACATTTTAATTAAAATAAATGGGAAATGAGTGAATAAGTGACAAACCAAATGTGCCCTTAAGATAGTGGGTGTTAGTTAAGACCATTATGGAATTAACTGACAGCACTCTCTTCACCAGTTATATAACTATACGTATATTTATATTATACTAGTACTAGTTTATATATCATATATCCATCAGTTAACAAACACAAGGAGAACTTAGAGAGAAAATGGAGAGAAAGATTAAAGATTGAAGAGAATATTAATCACCAAGTAATTCGCAAAATCTGCATACCATGGGAACTCACCGTGGATAAAAAATAACTGCTCATCTGGAAAAGACTCGTGGATCACTACCTTATCTGTTTCGTCATGCTTCGGATTCTCTAGCCGCGAAAGACGGTCAGCCACCTGATTTTCTGTCCCCTTTCTATCCTTAATCTCTAAATCAAACTTTTGAATGAGCAAAACCCAGCGAATAAGTCTCGACTTTGCATCCTCTTTTCAACTAGATACCGGATGGCCGAGTGATCTGTGTAAACCACCACCTTTGTCCCTACCAAGTATTATCAAAAATTATCAAAGACGTACACAACCGCTAGCAACTTCTTTTCGGTGGTCATGTAGTTCAACTGTGCATCAGTCAGTGTCTTGCTCGCGTAATAGATGGCATGAAAGATTTTCTCTCGCCATTGTCTGAGCACTGCTCCTACTGCATAGTCACTCGCATCACACATAAGCTCGAACGACATTGTCCAATCTGGTGCGATGATCACTGAGGCTGTGGTTAGCTTCTTCTTCAATTGCTCAAATGCTACTAGACAGTCTTAATTAAATTTGAACGGTACATCCTTTTCCAAGAGACTGCATAATGGCTTTGTGATTTTTGAGAATTCTTTAATAAATCGGCGGTAGAATCCGGCATGACCAAGAAAGCTTCGAATACCCTTTACTGATGTCGGCGGTGGCAGATTTTCAATTATTTCCAATTTAGCTCTATCAACTTCCAACCCTTTTCCAGAAACTTTGTGTCAAAGTATTATCCCCTCTTGGACCATGAAATGGTATTTTTCCCAGTTGAGCACCAGATTCGTCTTAACACATCTTTTCAACACCAGGACTAGATTTTTAATACACATATCAAAAGATTCCCTAAATACTGAAAAGTCATCCATAAATACCTCGATACTTTGCTCCACCATATCTGAGAAGATTGCCATCACGAATCGCTGAAAGGTCGTCGGTGTGTTACACAGTCCGAATGACATCCTTCTAAAGGCAATGGTGCCATATGGGCATGTTAACATTTTTTTCTCTTGATCCTCTAGTGCGATGACAATCTGATTATATCCTGAATACCCATCCAGAAAACAATATTACTTATGTCCAGCAAGTCTGTCTAACATCTGATCAATGAAAGGCAAGGGGAAATGATCCTTTCCAGTTACCTTATTCAGCTTTCTGTAGCCCATGCAGACCCTCCAGCCGGTCACTGTCCTTATCGGTATCAGTTCCTTGTTCTCATTCTTTACTACTGTCATGACACCTTTCTTTGGGACACATTGAACCGGGCTCACCCATGCACTGTCTTAATTCTAACATCCATCCATTTCAAGATCTCTTTCTTTACTACCTTTTTATGATTGGGTTAAGCCTCCTCTGTTGTTCTACTGTTGGCTTGCTATCCTCCTCTATTAGAATCTTGTGCATACAGAATGACGGGCTGATTCCTTTGATGTTAGCGATAGTCCATCCACTAGCAGACTTGTATTCCCTTAAAAATCTTAGCAATTTACTTTCCTATAGTTTGTTAAGCGCAGATACAATAATAACAGGTAAAGTAGATGAATTACCCAAATAAGCATACCTGAGGTGATTGGGTAAGGGTTTTAGTTCTAGTTTAGGTGGTTCCTCTAGCGATGGTTTCATCTTTGCTACCGAAGTTCCTGTTGCTTCCAATGGCTCAAACAGTAACTTGAACCTGTTCACGCTAGGATGTGCCTCTAATAACTGCAGATATTCCAATAGCTCTGGCTCATCTCCATCACAGTCTACCATTAAAGTTGCTTTTAACGGGTTGGTGCTAAGTATCCGATGTTGTTCATCCCCCACCATTTTATCAATAATATCCATCTGGAAACACTCCTCATCCTCTTTTGGGAAGTTCATGGCTTTAAACACGTTGAAGGTCACCTCTTGGTCTTGAACCCTCATGATTAACTCTCTTTTCTGCACATCAATGAGAGCCTTGCCAGTTGCCAAGAATGGTCGCCCAAGGATTATTGGAATATCTTTATCCTCTTCGTAGTCTAATATGATGAAGTCTGCTGGAAAGATGAATTTATCCACTTTTACCAACACATCATCAACAATTTCTCGCGGGTAAGTTACCGATTTGTCTGCCAGCTGTAAGGAGATGTTGGTCGGTTTAGGTGCTGGTAAACCAACCTGTGACGCTCCCAAATCCAGGTCCCTTCGAACCTCGGATCCGGTGCAGTCACGATACTACTATCGTCAAACTATTACATCTTTTATTCATAACATAAAGAATATAACTTCGCTTTATTACAATTTAGAATATAAATTATTTCCATTTCCAGGATTTGTATAATGACCCTGAACTTTAATGAGTTTCGATCTTGGTCATTTACCATTCCTGTCTTACATCTTATTCGATGTTATAAAAATACGAAATAATTTAAACTTTTTCAAACTCCTTTGAATAAAAATCTTTTTATTGATTTCATATATCTTAAATCAATTACAAATCCTTGAATCAACTATATATAATTCACTATATTTGAATTACTGTATAAACGTTTACATCTCAATTCGATATCCTCTATGTATTAACTAATACATCTTTACGATACGACAAGTATTAAACATCGTAAACAACTATCAAGTACAACTCCTAGAACCTAAACATGATTCAGGAGTATAACTTTAAATAAATAGAAATCTCTGTTGCAATACCATCGAACTCTATCAATCAAGTGGCATAATACTTTAATCATGAGTCCTTAACCTGCAAAAATGGTTATTTGCAAGAGTGAGCTTGACAGCTCAATAATTCTAATAGTTTTCATGTATCACATAGCATATAACATCATACTCAGTTCATGCATTTGTAATCAATTTATATTTACTACGCATGTTACTTCTCACATAATAAGCATATCATCAAAGATCAACTTTCAATCTCATACATATCTCATGTACAGTTCATATATAAGTTAACATCATCATAGCATAATATAATTCAACTAACAGTTATTGAATTCATATATCAAATAGGAACTGAAAGACATGCCTGACTCGTAGTTTATCAACTACGACTTAATTGCTTAAAGATATCTGCACTTCGTGTAGTCCTACACAGTTATATAATCATGGACTTATACCCATTAGTCATACATTCATACTTTCTCAAGATAATAATAAGTATTACATTGTTTCCTATCTTGGTTCTTAGAACCTTCGTTTCACTTTCTCATCGTATTCTTAGAGAACTATGTACGTATAGGTATACCTTAACCAGACATACTTACTATAATCCTACATATACATTTATCACACACTTAACTTTATGTGTTCGATATATATATAATACTCATAGATACATGATTTATGTTACTCTTACGTTTCTCAAACCTTAACGGAATTATACCTTCGGGTTTTATATCATCATTACATTCAAACTTTCTAAGTTTTACCTTTCAAAATTCTTGTCATTCTTAAACCAGTCATGCAAGGCTACTATGTTCATCATGTATACATGAGAGGTGTCATAATAATGTTAATACGAATGCTTATAAATATCTTCATCATATATGCATAACTATCATCTTTTCTTATTTTAAAACATATCTAATTCATGCTTAACTAACTTTCATGGTTTCTAACATAGTGTGTGCACATACATGATATCTTAGTGCTGCTAAGAGTAATGTTCAAATATCAGAATACAATGTCATCATGCTCATGCAACTTAGCTTTCCAAAACCATCAAGTTTAGCTTTTGAAAACATCTTAACCTTCTATCATGTATGTTATTATGTGCTCAACACTTTTAGACTTGCATTTCATGCCTATTTAGACCATACAATCATGCTCCCAAAGTCAGAATGTACACATGTTACGTATGTCAAAGTTCACGTTAACAATTCTAAGTTCATTTTGTAAACTATAAATCTTTTCATCAATAAGTATACTGACATGGTTATACATGCCCATGCAATGTTAATATACTCATTTATATATGTTAATCATGTTCACATGCTTGCCTAAAGTGATACCATATGTTAGCACATAACAGAAACTTAACAGAAACAGAAATATGAATTCAGGAGCTGCGCCCTAGTTCAAAACTGGCGCATCTGCGCCGGGTCTCGGCAAGTAAATTTAAAGGCAGGAACTGGCGTAGCTGCGCTGCACCCCAGTATAAACAGGGCGCAGCTGCGCTATGTCTGGTCTGCACCAAGAATCCTTCTACTTCGGCAGATAACAGACCCAAATCAAAATCTTCACAACGAAATTCATTCTAAGATGCTACATTACAGTTCTAACATAATTGTAAGCTAGCATAGCAACTAATAAGCATCCTCAAATCAACTTAACATTCAATTCATGCTCAATCCAAGAATCAAGAAATTAGAAATTTACAGAATTGAAGAACATGAATGACAGTTAGTTATACCTCTGAAATATGTTATATCAATATCCTTCTCAACTGATATCTATCTCTCTATCTATATATCTCAGTGAACTTGCTTGAATAGAATTCTCAGCAAATTAAAAGAAGAATGAGAAGAGCTCATTATATAGACAAGCCAATACCATGTTCATAGCTTCGCTCACCAAATCAAACTAATGGAAATTTAAAATTGGATGAAGGGTAATTGAGAGTAGTTGGTGGGTTGTTGAAACTCATCATAATACCCACTCCCCATTGCATTATTAGCTACAAATGCTGAGTTTGATGAATATAGGAATAGACTATAGCCCTCATGAGTTATACACGTGAGAGAGGAAATGTCTATCATATTGGGACAAGGCAGTATAATGCTCAGCAATGGCAGCTTGGCAAAAATGAATACAACATTTAGGTTATATTATATGTATACCTTATTGTTGGGTTTGCTAGAAACATAAGCATGCGATCAAATTACATAAACGCAGCAGAAGGGATGAAAAATCAGATTTTAAAATTTTCTTACAAACCCTTAACCATGATCTTTCTTGTGCATCAATTATCAGTCAATACATAGAAGGAGAGGATGGAATTATACCTTTAAAGATCCAAGCTTCCTCAGGTACAAGTTCTACTCCTTTGATTCCTTTGATTCCTCTGTAGTGGCTCCTTCCCTTGATCAATGTCAGCCACCCAAATGTTTGGCCTCTAACGGTGATCCACCAAGGAAGATGAAGAACTCAGAAAGATGGGTTATTGGCTTAACCCTTGTTTCTATCTCTATAGAATATGTGTACTCCCAGCCTTTGGAAAAATTCACATACCTTATTTCTGATATAAGACTCTCTTATATAGATATTAGGTTAACCCTCCTAATCCAATTAGAATAGGTTTTTTTAATTAATTAATTAAACACTTTTAATTAATTTATATCCTAATCTTATTAGGATTGAGAGAGAGTACTGATATTATATTAATTCCTAAACTCCTTTAGAATTAAAATAATAATAATAATAATATTATTATTATTAATAAGACTCCTCTTATTATTTATATTTAATATTTTTAAAATATTAAATAATAAATATTAAGCTATTTAATTTATTCTATCACCATAGATTAAATTAATTACACTTAATGCATTATTACTATCATGTCATTTTCTTCTTAAATAATTCTTCTTCCTTTTATGGTGTGACCCTTTAGGTTCTCCATAATAAACCGGTTCTGAATAAATCAATTAGAACAATTTTAATCTTATTTAAATAAATAAATTAAACTAATAATCTATTTAAATAAATAACATTTATTCTACAATAGGAATAAGCCTCCCTAGCGATCAACGACTTTTCAGATAATATAGATTTCAACATTAATCATAAAAGAACCTGTGAGTTAATAGTTACCATACAATTCAATCCTTCCACAATACAATGTCCCAATTAAATATAAGATATGGATTTACTATCAAGTCTTAAGTTATTTAATCATATGTATTTCGATTAGAAAACGCACAACTCCAAATAATGCAAATTAGAAACCTCTTTCTAATTTCATTCTACCTTGGCCAAGGATTCCTGGGTTGTCATTTAATAAATCACATAGGACATATCTCCTCTTTTACTAGAGGTGGTAGATTCTTTATTGATCATACATTATCTCCATATGCAACTCATTATACCCAAGCATACCCTATATATGTCTTAAAAGGCCTTAAGGAATAAATCAAAGTATAATTTGTTACATACAAGATACTATGATGATCTCAAGTCCAAGGATCACTTGTACTACTATCACATTAGAAATTTCTATTGACAGGTGAGTAAAACTCCATTAGGTATTCCATAGCGAGTCACGTTCAGTGAACTTATTCTCCAATAAGCACCTACATATGTGCTTTAGTGTCTCCACACAAATGACCATGAGATCAGTCATCCTCATCCAATGAGCAAGCAACATATGTACCAATCTATCCAGATTTACTAATCCCCATTTTAGTAATCCCATAATTTATGAACTATTTTAGTTTTTAAGCTTTCTAAGAATTTAGATCTCAGTAGCATGATCTCATCATGATTCTAAAATCATTGCTTAAAACTATGAGTTATTTACATATTATTAAAAACAACACCATATAGATAATTAAATGTCTTAAATGAATATTTTATTAATAAATAAATAAGATTGTTTACAAAGTATATGCTTTATCATCATATATGATTGGCTTGTATGCACACTACTATCACTTATACACTTAGGTTTTAATAGAGTCACAATGTAATCCCGATAATTATTAATACTACCATGTAGTGAATTTATTTGCACATGTACATTTTGTTAACACTGAGTATATTTTGATTGGGTATTATCTCATTGTATTATTCAAACTCTATTATTTCAATTATAGTAAATTATTGAAGTAATCCTCAATTAACAATTGCTTATACCTTATAATATTCATGTGGTACTTAAATAGGTTCACCCACACATATAGTCACATTACCTTATGTACACATTCAATATGTAATCTTACTATACAGTCTATATATCATATATAGCCACATTAATACGTCTCATTGCACTTTACAATATATAGAGGTAAATACGATATACTATATGTTTAATTATCTCATGCTTGCACAAAACAAGTAATCGAGTAAATATAATCTACACAATTAAATCTTTTCACTAGATTCAAGTAAATTGAATATTTAATTATTAGCCATCCTATCAATTCTTTTGATATAAAAACCTTAGGGCTAGTTCACTAATTTAATTAAACCGTTAGTGACTCCCTATAAATTTAATCCTAGCAATTATTCGCATAGGCACTAACTCACATAACACGTATACTTGCACAAAGCAATAATTCTCATAATAATATTAATTAGTCCGTTATATTATTCCTTCATAATTTATTTAAGGAATTGCTTATCCCCCAACTTGGCCACACTAGGCCTATCTCACCAGCTTACCTTAAGCTCGTTATCACTTTCACCACGCCTTAATATCCTTTTAATATAAAGTTGGTGTGATCCATGCACTCTAATTTTCTTAAATAATTATACACTTATAACATGTATAACCTTTACACTTAGAATAATCAATATTTATAATCTATGGTAAAATAATAACTTAAGTTATTTAGTACATTAAAATAACTTAGCTTTCTTTTATGGATTTAACCCTCTTGAAAATACATAAGATATAATTACTATTATGTAAATTATATATTTTCCATATCATGACATGAAATATTTTTATCACGTTTTCTTCAAATATAGGCAGTAATTATAATAAAATGATTTACTCATTTTCTCAAGATATTATTTTAGTATAATATCTAAGTATTATTAAAATAGTTACATGTACGACACATGTACGCCTTTTATATAGAAAATAGACCATACATTTATTTCCTAGCAACATATTACATATAGCAAATATGTTTTAATATATTTACCCTCATTCATATTTTCTCATACAAAGACATACAAGGTGATATTATTATTTAAAATAACATTCCCCCTTTTTATTAAAATAATTCAATATTAGAAGTTATTTTAATATCCTTTATTAAAAATATATAATAATTATTTCTCTTTCTTTTCTATAAATTGTTCTCAAAACAATTTCTTTAATCTATACATTTAACCATATCTCAAATACTAATTAACTCTCTAATCAATATTTATTTAAAGATATATTGGTTTAACAACGTATATATATATATATATATATATATATAGATATTATTAACGTCGTTCGCACATTCACATAATACCATGCCAAGTAATATATATAAAGGCACTTACTGTACTCACATACTCCACACATGTATTAACTTACTATTTATTTAAGTGATCTTAAACCCCTTACTATATCACCATAGTTAATTAAGGCTTTAATATTCAAAATATATTTATCCATAATATAATTTTCAATTTAAATTAACCAATATTTATTCTTATTTGTTAATTCTCTTAACTAACTCATGCTTCACTATCCAAATCCATCCATGGATAGCTTAAACACTAATAATAACCTATATTACAAACATACTAGTTATTAGTATACATACACAAGAAGATGGTGATTATGCATTAAAGATATTTAATGTCACCAACTTACTATGATAAAATAATTCTATAAATTTTTTATTGTCGATAGATAAATCTTATCCATCTTCTTACTAATTCATCTCTACAATTTATAACAAATATATAATAATGATATATATTTATTAAGCACAAAATCAATTATTACATAGCTCATATTACCCTATGTAACACAATACTACATACCTCATATCACAATATATATTCTTATTCGAACCCATCCCATGCCTTATAAATTTTATTTATTAAATTCTCATTATTGATAATTTTTGAAAATTCGGGTTCTCACAGTGCCACAGTCTCGAAGTCCTCTAATTTCCTTTTCTTTGTCAATATATCCTTCATGAACTTGGCATCTAGGCATCTGTTCTAATTCCTCCGCAAAAGGGATGTTGATGTGTAACTTCTTGAACACTTCCAGAAACTTAGTGAACTGTTGCTCTAATTTATGTTTTCGGATCCGTTGTTGAAATGGTGGGGGAGGATAGACTATCGGTGTAACCACTTGTTCTTTTTCTGCAGATATTTCTCCTGCTTTCCCTTCCACTATTTCTTCTACACTGGTCTCAACTTTCTTATCCATAGTCGGCTTCTTTGACTCCTGCTCGGCTAGCTGTTTCCCACTCCGCAGTGTGACAGCTTGACATTGCTCATGTCCTCCGCTCGAATTCTTTTCTGTATCACTTGGCAATGTTCCTTGGGGTCAACTATTCAGTGCACTAGCAATCTATCCAATCTGAGTTTCTAGATTCTTAATCGCCGCCGCTTAAGTTTTCATCGCCGCTTCATTTCCTGAAATGTATTTTGCCGCTATCACTTCCAAATCTATCTTTTTCTCTTGATGTGGAGCTGCCTGTTGATTTTGATTCTGAAAACCAGGGGGTATGATGGTCGTGGAGCCTGCTGCTGATTCTGATTCTGGTTGTTGCTCCAAGAATAGTTCGGATGGTTCCTACCCCCTGATTGTATGTATTCTGATATGTGTTGGGTGGCCTATTATAGCTACCCACGAACTAAACTGAAGCTGGGTTGATAGCACACTGTTCTGTCGGATCCTCACCTTTACAAAGTTCACATATAAATGCTACCTGCTGCATGTTTCCCGTAGACATGGCATCCATCTTTTTCGATAACGCTGCTAGTTTTGCAGATATAGCTGTCATAGTATCCACCTCAAAAATTCCTGCCGCTTTGGGTTGAGTCATCCTCTCAGTCGGCCATTGATAGTTGTTTGTAGCCATTCTTTCTATCAAGTTTCATGCCTCCTCAAATTTTTTTCCATAAAAGCTCCACCTGAGGCTGCATCGATGTTGGTCCATATATGACTCACTAACCCGTTGTAGAATGTGTTTATCTGTATCCAATGCGGTAGTCCATGATGAGGGAATTTTCTCAACAGCTCTTTGTACCTCTCCCATGCTTCATATAATGGCTCTCCTTGTAGCTGTGCAAATGAAGAAATCTCCGTTCTCATTTTATGTGTCTTTGAAGGCGGGAAGAACTTAGCCAAAAATTTCTGCGCCAAATCGTTCCATGTGGTGATTGACCTCGGTAGTAGAGAATGGAGCCAACCCTTTGCCTTATCTCTGAGTGTAAACAAAAATAGTCTTAATCTGATAGCATCATTTGAAACTCCGTTGCACTTGAAGGTGTCGCAGATTTCTATGAAACTGATAATTTGCTCGTTTGGGTCCTCATTCGGAAGACCCCCAAATTGGCAATTATTTTGCACCATCTGTATCGTTCCAGGATTTATCTCAAAGTTGTTAGCATTAATCACCGGTCTGGTGATACTGGACTGAATCTTTGAACTCTACGGTGTAGCATAATCCCGCAGTGCTTTCTCTTTCGGTTCAGCAGTCATGTTTTCTTTGGGTGTTTCAAGTTCTTCTCGAGTCTTTCCAATCCACTTAGTTAACTTCTGAAACCGTTTGTCGATGTCGTCCTCAAAAGACAACAATTCTGGCTTCTTCGATCGAGTTTGCATGCACTACTTGAGATTCCTTGAAATAACCAATCTAACAAAAATCAGAATATATATATATATATATATATATATATATATATATATGTTTAACTAAAACTGATCTAATTAAACTAATATTGTAAGTAATAAACGCAATTACAGTCCCGGCAACAGCGCCAAAAACTTGTTAGGTATTTTCTATACGCGTTACATGCAAATATACGTGGTCAACAAATAATATAATGATAAGATCACGTATCGTACCCACAGTGACAATAATTCCTATTTTGTCAAACAAGTGCCAGTTTTATATTATTTTAGCTTTATCAAACTAATGGTTAAAAGATGATTTTCTAAATAAATTACTACTTCAACAAATTTTAACACTAAATCACGATTTTAACAAGTTATGAAGACTTAAGCCTACAACTTCATTTATTATTTCACGTCAGATAATATACTTTCCTTCAGTTTATATCAATTACACCAGATTATTAATCAAGAACACTAAAGCAGATATAACCATCTCTCGATGCATTACATCCATACTCACTCAAATCCACAGATGATAGAATTAAGCAAGACACCTTAATTAACTAACTCAATATATCTCTATGTGAATTATAATTGAATAAGGTTAAATTTCAAGTTCTTAACAGATTACATAAGATGTATAGATATATCTCTATCCTATACCTGAATTATGAATCCCAACAAAGCAAAAATCACAAACATATGTCATTATGGCTAGTTCCAATCCCATATGTCATCTCTCGAATTCATATGGGATTACAGATAATTGGTGATCAAGCAATTATATAAGTTAAGCACAACACATAGCAAATAATCTGGAAATAATATTCATAAACTGAATTAAAGGCTATTTAATCCTCTATTACATAATAAGATCCGTTATAGGCTTAAATAGAAAGTTAGTTCATCATAGTGATTCTTGGTGTTTTCAAGTAATTATTTGCATGTCCTCAAGCAAAACCATGCACATGCAAATAATTACAATGCCTACGAATGCAACTGTCAGATAATATAAAGATTACCAGAATTGCCTCGGAGAATTCACAACAGATATAGACAACAAATCCAACCAGAGACATATCCATAATTCAAACCAATCTATGATTCAATACCTGTTAACACCACTGCAGTGTGTGTGTGCTCTATAACAATGTACTCAACTACAGTTCAAATATATCACATAATATAATTCTTAGAAAGAAAGTACATCTTTAACTCAAGAAATTATGTAAACCAGGTAAAGTGAACTCGACTCAACATCAACCAAATCGAAAGTCAATATGAGAGATTTTCTATCTTTATTCATTTACGGGGGCATTTTGCTCATTTTTCTGTACTTCTACTTTACTTATGACTTTGCAATGTTTAGTTCCCTTAGGCTTTTCAGTGATACCCATGTAACGAGCTTTCGACCAACGACTCCCAAACCAAATGCCTTTAGGGCGCTGGATGTAAAGATGTCCCCTACGGTGTACTTACTCGAATATCAAAGGCCACGAAACTAGACGAGTCACGGTGTTTATTCACGCATTTCTTTTTCTCTTTTTCATATTTTCCAATTTTTTTCCAATTCCTTTTCTTTTTCTTTTAGATAACTCCCATATTTTCCCCCAAACTTAGGCTTCTGCCTAATCTTAGTCATTACTACCAGTTCACTGAATTTCTGTCATTAAAGCATAATTTTGTTCAAGACGTCACTTATGTGACTATTTGAACCAAGTTGACTATATCGTTATCCTAATGTGCTAACCAGTACAATAGTGTCAACCAGACAACAATTCATGTTGATAAGTAGGTTTTATACCTACTTATTGGACGCCAACTTACTATGATTATTGCTTAAACTCAAGCGCTTTAGTGTCTTTTAATGCGTTTTATCTTTGTTTTGCACATTTTAGGTAGGAAACTCCAAAGAACAGGAAAGGGCATGATTAAGGCATGGAATGGCATCAAGACGAACAAAATGGTATAAGGCCAGCAATAAGGCAAGGTGGAGAGCTTAATTGGAGCAAATGTGGGCTTGGCATGAGGACAAAGCATGAAAGGATGGTATGATGATGAATTGGGCAAGAGGGAGCATGAAGAGGGCAAGAGAAAAGGATGCGAGCGAAGATCATTAAGCAGCATATGTGAAGGAGCTAGAAGCAGCAAGGATTGCACAAGGCATCACAACAGAAAGCCAGCATCAGATTTGCAAAAGCTGCAAAAAATGGTACGCGCGGCCGCCCCAGGGGAACTAATGGAAGCCGGCGCTCCGGCGTCAGTTAGCAGAGCCAGAGGGCTGTTCTGGGCATTGGCGCACCAGTGCCCCAACTACACTAAGGGGCCGCGCTGCCGTGCCGGGGCTTGACTGAGGAATTTTGACTTTATTTTCTCAGTTGAATGTAATCTATTAAGGCTTATGTTTTGCAAGGAACGAGAGGCACTGATATTATTGTCTGAGACTACATTTTTAGGGGGGTATTACATTTTCTAGGGTTAGGAGCTAAGGAGGGTTGGAGAGCTTATCTTCTCTTGTCTTCTAGCTCAAGTAGATTTCATTGTTTAGGGTTCTCTTTGGTTGAACTTGTGGTCTGGATTTGACCATTAAGAATTTCTATTGGAAAAAGAACCATCAAGCTTTGCATTTCCACTCTCTTTACTCTCTCTCTCTTTCATAGTTGTTTAAATGCTTGGTTTAAATCCCATAATAGTGGGTAGTTCAGTGATGAACTAACTTCCATTATGGGATTCTAATGGATTCTATTTGCTAAATCTAGGGTTTCTGTAAGAATTGTGAATTTCATGAATAATTAAAAATTTTCTTTTATTTGATATAATAAGAAAACGAATACGTATTGGAACAGAAATGTTTATGAGTTATGAGATAAGTAATTTGATTATATTAAATTGAATTTAGAAGAAAATATAGAGGAATTCAACGAAATTGTAGAATGCCTTGTGTGGCGTGAGAAGAGAAATGGTGGCGATTTAATAAATTAAATGATGAAGGAATTAATAAGTGAAGGATTAATTATTATTACATTATTAATTAATCGTCGTAATTAGTAATAACATATTAATAAGTAATTATTTATAATACGTCATTATGAGTAACAAAACATTTGCAAGTAAATAATTTATGTGTATAATAAGAGTTATAATTGATTATTGATGATTGCAATACATGTTATTAAGAATAATAACTGGTTAAAGAATAAATAAAGATATTAATGGAAATGAGAATTTATTTGAATATAAATAATTTTGTGAGTTAACTCAATTATATTAAATTAAGTAATTATAATAATTGAGAAAAAATGTGGAGTTTATAATAAACTGTAACGACCCCAAAATTCATACAATACAACTCTCGACATCGGTCGTTAACAATACATCCTTATTCAGACTTTACATCATTAATCAATGATAGAATCACTAAAAATACGAAATATTTAAAACTTTTATATTATTCCTTCTTTATTATCCCTGAATCTCAACCTTTATCATTACATAACTTTGATTCAACCTTATTTCATGAATCGCTTCGTCAGAGTTATTATAAACTAAAACTTACAACCACTTTCAATAACCCTTATACATCGGGTAACATTTAAACTTTACAACTCAACATCTGTTAACCATCATACATTATCAAATACATTATCTGAAACCTTAAACAGGGTCCAAAACAATAACAATTTAGCCAAAGTATATAAATCTTCATACATTACATCTGATTCATTTCTTTCAAGTAGCACATAGCGTTACCTTGAATCCTTAACCTGCAAAAGTGATTATTTGCAAGAATGAGCTCGACAGCTCAGCAAGATCTAACAGCTTTCATGCATCACATAGCACATAAATGCATACTCAACATACATCTCATAATAATTAAAGTAACATGGCATACATGCTTTACTTCACATAACAAATATAAAGATTGAGTTCCTTACTCAATCAACATTCTTTAATCAATCAATGTAGTCATAAATTGACTTTAACATTTCATGCTTACAACATATATACAACATATCATGCTCTTTGTAAAACAATTTAAAAACAGTTCATCATCAAGTTCACGTAGAAAATAAGAACTGAAAGACTTGCCTTGATCGTTGTTTACCAATAACAGTTTAACAGCTTACAGATATCTGCACTTCACGTGCCCTACACAATTATATAATTATACACATCAATTATCAGTCACATAACAATGCATATTAGTTATAACGTAAACTTTACTCTACATCTCATAACCCTTCCTATTATCAATACACAATGTTCAATTTGATTGTGTTAACTATCGACTTATATTTCACTATAATTCCTTTTCGTAATATTCGAAATTCGTTCAAGTGTTTAAGTCCTGCTAGGACTACCTATTGGTTTTATATTAACCACATTTCATATATTATAATATTCATTTCATTAGAATCGAAATACTATTTAAGTGTATTACCACATTACACGGCGTTTCTACGTTTATACGTCACACGCCTAACTCGCCTCTTTTGCATGTGATTTGCATGCTCCTATATTGGGTTACATTACTCTATAATATTTCACTGTTATAAAAACATAATATTAAACAAGGTCATATACACTCGTTACGGCGTTGAGACGCTTGCACGTCCGTACGCCAAACTTGCCTATTCGAACACCCAAACGACACGCATTTGCGCACGCTTAGCACGCCCAACCGAATTGTCTAATACTCAAGGATTAATGCTAAATATTATTATAATACCTAATAGTCATGTTATGAAAGTTAGAACATCATTTTACACGATCGGGAGCATTACATGTACTTACGTGCATGCCCGACGCCCTCCGATTGCCTCCAAAAACACATCAGCCCCACAAATGACCATTTTGACCCTATCTAACGACCTCAAATTGAAAAACTTAAAGAACAAAAGTTGTAGGTCTACTCGTGCTCGTTCCGGATCATCTTGAATCACCTCAATCCGAGTTCGTATGAAAACGTTATGGCTGTTTTACCACAGGAGGTCAAAATAGTCCCCAACTAACTTTCCTCCCGGCGCAGCTGCGCCCCAATCAGCCTTGGGGGCAGCGCAACTGCGCCCCTGGCAGCATGTTACGCGACTTTTTCCTCCAGTATGTTGTTCTGGCGAATTTTCCAACCATTTCCTCCTTCCAATCATCATAAACCAAGCTATACACATTCGATTAAGTCCGTTTTCGACTCTATGGATTCGTAATTCATAGAACTACAACATAGCAAGGAAATCCATAATTGACATAACCATTATCTAACCTAAATCTTGGCTCAAAACTCATGTTCATACTAAACTTTAATGTTTTAACATGTTTAGCGAATTCATTCACAACGAATTCGTTTCTTAACCAAATTGATTCATTCAACTTGCGTTTTTTTTTTGGTTTTTCAATGTTCTTACAACATCCATCAACAATTTAAGGTTTCCATCAAGATTTCATACTAATTTTAGTCTCAAAAATGACCAAAATGTACATATTCAACCAAAACTCAATTCTTCATCTTTAACATGTTTTCATGAGTTTAAACACTCCAAAATTGCTTCTAGATGACCATTAACAAATTATATCCATCTAAAAACATATACACACTATACCTCAACAAACTCAACCACCAAAACTCGATTACAGAGAATTTAGAAAACAAAACCATAAACTAGAAACCTAGAAATTTTACCTTTGATTTGTTATAAAGCTTGAACAATTTCTTGTTTCTCCCTCCTTTGATTCTGAAACTCCTCTTCAATTACAGAGAATTTCTTCTCTAAGCTCCCTCTTCTCAATTTCTCTCTTCATCTCTTCTCTGTATTTGTTCTTCTTTGTCTTTTTAAGCTTTAGGAATAAAATACGTAAAATTCATATAACTGATATAAACATAATATGTACATCAATATGGCTTTCTCAGTTACAAAAGCCCAAGGGTCTCAAGGCCATGTTTGGCTGGAATCCAATTATCATTTTTTAATTTATTTTAATATTCCTCTATTATATGGTACATTTGTCACACATAACCAAACCAACCTTAAAATTTCATATTAAGTTACATTGGGTTTATTAATCACTTAATTTATCAAATCACTCCTTATCAACATAATAAATTTATTTAATAAATCATTCATCCTCTAATTTAATTATTTAATTAAATTAGAGCATTGTCATTCCATTAGCGTAATAAAATACGCACCGATTATAAAATTGTTTATCATCAATTTACTTAATATCATCATACATGAATAAATTATTCCATAATAATTTCCATTGAATATTTATTTTATTCATTAATCCTAACACCAATATTTATTTATAATTATATTGGTTCTTCTCATTCTCAAACCCATTTACATTCACTTGGCTAAATATAATATATTAAGCCATTACATAAACGTATTACTCTTACATGTAATATATTACCTTCATATTTATTAAAATAATTATATTTATATTAATTCACTATTTTATTTAAGTGAATACTCACATTATTTATGAGATTTAATTCATAATAATTCCACTGTCAACAAGGAATAATAACCAAATTATATTATTTTATAATATAATCTTTAACTTAATTAAATTAACAAATAATATTCAGTTAATTTTCTTTTCGTAATAACTTCATTTAATTTCTTCAATAGTTAAATTAACTATTAAACCTCATCATCCCAATATATGAATATATATATATATATATATATATATATATATATATATATATGTATGTATATATATATATATATATATATTTACTTACACGCAAAATATGCCATAATAAGAATTTCATTCATTAAATTCTTATTTCAATAATTTTTGAAAATTCGGGTTGTCACATCCTTCCCTCCTTATAAGGATTCCGTCCTCGGAATCACCGAAACCCTACCTTACTCAAGTTTCCATCAAATCTCTTTAAAAATATTTATCGTTGAATAACTTCAACACATTACCTTAATATAGGTTATACATATATATTCTACTACATTCCTTTTTTTTAAATCAAATTCTAGGTTTTATTACATAACCTTCAATTTAAACACAATCATATATTCTTTAGCTCGTTCATTTTCTTTCTAACGATCATTACTATATATTCTACTCGTAGAATTCATATACCTCGTAATTCACCATCTATAATTGTTCGGGTTATCACATTCGCCCCTTCTTCTAAGAATTTCGTCCTCGAAATTTTCATTAATCTTCATTCATTCAATCTATCAAAGTAGATTTTAAGTTAATCTTATTCACTAACTTGATGTGTTCCACAACTATTTCTTTCTAGGAAATATCATTCTTGCCACCTTCACTTCAGAATAATAAGAATCTTCCACAATTGTTCAATAATTGGGAAGCGATGTGAATAACAGGAATTTAAAAGATTCTATTTCATGCTGAGAGGTCATAAGACCTTGAACTCTTCTCCAGGTTTAATAGTGCATCACCACTGTAAACCATCTTTAACAGAATGTTTAGCAATCACACAGACTGAAAACACTCTCTGCAAGTACTCTAGGTGATCAGCCTATCGTACCCCTACGTCGTGCACCACGTATTACATCTTAACATCGTAATGACTATATGCGTTACTTTCGGAACCATTGTCTCCGATAACATGTCCCCTTTACAGGGTTGTTCACCTCAGCTTCTTAACATTTGCATCCACACCAAAACAATTTGGTTTGGTATAGTTTGACAAAGAACGCTTGAATTTCATGAACATCTTTTAATAGTCGTCTAGCTGAATCAAGTAGCATAGACTTCTAGCAATAACTCGGACATCAATCGAGATATATATATATATATATATATATACATCTTTAACCAACTCAATTTTTTTTTTCATTTAAAGAAACTAAAAGTAAATAAATCCCCCTTTTCTTATAGTTTAAAGAAACTAAAAGTAAATGAATCTTTTCATAATATCCTGATACTGTACCGTAATAATGGTACGTTGAGGATTTCGTCATTACATGACGTCGTTATACTACATCATACCATAGTGGGCTGATGATCATACGATCACATCCAACACTAGGTTTAACTGCATTGATAACTTCCTCGATTATTGTCTCTACACCATATCAAATGATGCATAGAACACTTAAAATACATTTTGAAAATTTAAAATTATTTTTGTCTAGCAGAAGCAATTAGCATAGACATGTGAATAATAGCACTATTTTTTTAAAAAAAATCATTGGTTCCATCATTTGATCCAATGCTTATTTTTTTAAGAAAACAGAAGTGCAACATTAGCACGAAGTCAATAAAGTTCGAAAATCTAGCAAAGCTAGGAGATTTAGAATATAAAATTTTCTCCATCAATTAAATCTTTACTCCATCATTACTTAATCATTCTATCAACCTTAAACAACATCAATGCTTCCTACACCATAACCTTTCTATTCCCAGTATAGTTCATCAAACTTTCCACACTTTGGAAGTCAGGAACTTTCCACAATAATATGAGTTTAAGAACTTCCTAGTCAGACCATAGGCGTCCATTCGCTGAGGAGTTCCAAACATACCATATGATTATGAGTCATGAACTTACCATAAGTATGAGTTTTAAGAACTCTCACTTAATCCTAATAACATCTTACTAATCTTAATAGTCTCTAACTATCAAATATACACATGAGAAAAGAATCACCTTTTCACCACATATACATTGGTAGCGCGACACCAACATTCCAATGATTATCAATGTGATAAACTAAGTGCAAGCACAAAACCCTCGCCTATACAAAGGTTTGTACAACTCAGCCATCACATGATTCTTCAATTGAAATCCCACCTAACTCTATCTTGCTCATAACTTGCTCTTTACTTGATACGAATTTTTCGCATCACATCATTTATAACTCCTCATGAGTTAACCTCGTACTATATCATAGTACATTCTCGTTATAGCATCAAACTATAACAATTCCATCATTACAGACCATCTGTCTTTCAACTTTAAAAGATCACGTCATGACCTTATTCTATAATCATCTCCCATATGATTCTTTCTTATCTCATTATCGTTTTGTTTTAAAACTTCTTATCTTTTCCTTTCATCATGTTATATCATGACTTCCTTTACGCTTTCAATATTATAAACTTTGTCTATTCATCGTTATTCGGCATCTTTATTATTGGAGTTAGGTAACTCTTGATTCTCATATTCATATCTCTTCAAGATTCTTCTTTGAATCTTATTGTTTATTTATTAACTCTTCTTTTAAGAATTTCTAACTTCGTTCATAAAGTTCAACATTTTATTCGAGTTTTATTCCTCGTTATTCTCACCTTCTTCTTATAACATTTCTAGGACTTAAATCATCCTATACTTCTACGTATGTGAAAGGAATCACCCTTTCGTTGTACATAACTTAACTTCTCATTGTCTAAGGTCATAGCCTAAGGTACTATTACCTAAGGTGTATAACCTATCAGCTCTGATACCAACTGTAACGACCCCAAAATTCATACAATACAACTCTCGACATCGGTCGTTAACAATACATCCTTATTCAGACTTTACATCATTAATCAATGATACAATCACTAAAAATACGAAATATTTAAAACTTTTATATTATTCCTTCTTTATTATCCCTGAATCTCAACCTTTATCATTACATAACTTTGATTCAACCTTATTTCATGAATCGCTTCGTCAGAGTTATTATAAACTAAAACTTACAACCACTTTCAATAACCCTTATACATCGGGTAACATTTAAACTTTACAACTCAACATCTGTTAACCATCATACATTATCAAATACATTATCTGAAACCTTAAACAGGGTCCAAAACAATAACAATTTAGCCAAAGTATATAAATCTTCATACATTACATCTGATTCATTTCTTTCAAGTAGCACATAGCGTTACCTTGAATCCTTAACCTGCAAAAGTGATTATTTGCAAGAATGAGCTCGACAGCTCAGCAAGATCTAACAGCTTTCATGCATCACATAGCACATAAATGCATACTCAACATACATCTCATAATAATTAAAGTAACATGGCATACATGCTTTACTTCACATAACAAATATAAAGATTGAGTTCCTTACTCAATCAACATTCTTTAATCAATCAATGTAGTCATAAATTGACTTTAACATTTCATGCTTACAACATATATACAACATATCATGCTCTTTGTAAAACAATTTAAAAACAGTTCATCATCAAGTTCACGTAGAAAATAAGAACTGAAAGACTTGCCTTGATCGTTGTTTACCAATAACAGTTTAACAGCTTACAGATATCTGCACTTCACGTGCCCTACACAATTATATAATTATACACATCAATTATCAGTCACATAACAATGCATATTAGTTATAACGTAAACTTTACTCTACATCTCATAACCCTTCCTATTATCAATACACAATGTTCAATTTGATTGTGTTAACTATCGACTTATATTTCACTATAATTCCTTTTCGTAATATTCGAAATTCGTTCAAGTGTTTAAGTCCTGCTAGGACTACCTATTGGTTTTATATTAATCACATTTCATATATTATAATATTCATTTCATTAGAATCGAAATACTATTTAAGTGTATTACCACATTACACGGCGTTTCTACGTTTATACGTCACACGCCTAACTCGCCTCTTTTGCATGTGATTTGCATGCTCCTATATTGGGTTACATTACTCTATAATATTTCACTGTTATAAAAACATAATATTAAACAAGGTCATATACACTCGTTACGGCGTTGAGACGCTTGCACGTCCGTACGCCAAACTTGCCTATTCGAACACCCAAACGACACGCATTTGCGCACGCTTAGCACGCCCAACCGAATTGTCTAATACTCAAGGATTAATGCTAAATATTATTATAATACCTAATAGTCATGTTATGAAAGTTAGAACATCATTTTACACGATCGGGAGCATTACATGTACTTACGTGCATGCCCGACGCCCTCCGATTGCCTCCAAAAACACATCAGTCCCAAAAATGACCATTTTGACCCTATCTAACGACCTCAAATTGAAAAACTTAAAGAACAAAAGTTGTAGGTCTACTCGTGCTCGTTCCGGATCATCTTGAATCACCTCAATCCGAGTTCGTATGAAAACGTTATGGCTGCTTTACCACAGGAGGTCAAAATAGTCCCCGACTAACGTTTCCTCCCGGCGCAGCTGCGCCCCAATCAGCCTTGGGGGCAGCGCAGCTGCGCCCCTGGCAGCATGTTACGCGACTTTTTCCTCCAGTATGTTGTTCTGGCGAATTTTCCAACCATTTCCTCCTTCCAATCATCATAAACCAAGCAAGGAAATCCATAATTGACATAACCATTATCTAACCTAAATCTTGGCTCAAAACTCATGTTCATACTAAACTTTAATGTTTTAACATGTTTAGCGAATTCATTCACAACGAATTCGTTTCTTAACCAAATTGATTCATTCAACTTGCGTTTTTTTTTTGTTTTTCAATGTTCTTACAACATCCATCAACAATTTAAGGTTTCCATCAAGATTTCATACTAATTTTAGTCTCAAAAATGACCAAAATGTACATATTCAACCAAAACTCAATTCTTCATCTTTAACATGTTTTCATGAGTTTAAACACTCCAAAATTGCTTCTAGATGACCATTAACAAATTATATCCATCTAAAAACATATACAAACTATACCTCAACAAACTCAACCACCAAAACTCGATTACAGAGAATTTAGAAAACAAAACCATAAACTAGAAACCTAGAAATTTTACCTTTGATTTGTTATAAAGCTTGAACAATTTCTTGTTTCTCCCTCCTTTGATTCTGAAACTCCTCTTCAATTACAGAGAATTTCTTCTCTAAGCTCCCTCTTCTCAATTTCTCTCTTCATCTCTTCTCTGTATTTGTTCTTCTTTGTCTTTTTAAGCTTTAGGAATAAAATACGTAAAATTCATATAACTGATATAAACATAATATGTACATCAATATGGCTTTCTCAGTTACAAAAGCCCAAGGGTCTCAAGGCCATGTTTGGCTGGAATCCAATTATCATTTTTTAATTTATTTTAATATTCCTCTATTATATGGTACATTTGTCACACATAACCAAACCAACCTTAAAATTTCATATTAAGTTACATTGGGTTTATTAATCACTTAATTTATCAAATCATTCCTTATCAACATAATAAATTTATTTAATAAATCATTCATCCTCTAATTTAATTATTTAATTAAATTAGAGCATTGTCATTCCATTAGCGTAATAAAATACGCACCGATTATAAAATTGTTTATCATCAATTTACTTAATATCATCATACATGAATAAATTATTCCATAATAATTTCCATTGAATATTTATTTTATTCATTAATCCTAACACCAATATTTATTTATAATTATATTGGTTCTTCTCATTCTCATACCCATTTACATTCACTTGGCTAAATATAATATATTAAGTCATTACATAAACGTATTACTCTTATATGTAATATATCACCTTCATATTTATTAAAACAATTATATTTATATTAATTCACTATTTTATTTAAGTGAATACTCACATTATTTATGAGATTTAATTCATAATAATTCCACTGTCAACAAGGAATAATAACCAAATTATATTATTTCATAATATAATCTTTAACTTAATTAAATTAACAAATAATATTCAGTTAATTTTCTTTTCGTAATAACTTCATTTAATTTCTTCAATAGTTAAATTAACTATTAAACCTCATCATCCCAATATATGAATATATATATATATATATATATATATATATAATATTTACTTACACGCAAAATATGCCATAATAAGAAT
Source organism: Panax stipuleanatus (assembly GCA_020205555.1). Taxonomy (NCBI): domain Eukaryota; kingdom Viridiplantae; phylum Streptophyta; class Magnoliopsida; order Apiales; family Araliaceae; genus Panax; species Panax stipuleanatus. The sequence goes on from CM035118.1 coordinate 94,071,174, forward strand.
TTCATTCATTAAATTCTTATTTTAATAATTTTTGAAAATTCGGGTTGTCACATAAACTCGTGAAAGCCTTGTGTGGCATAGTGATGAAGAATATTACTGATGATATTAATTGACAAAGGACTTAATAAGTGAACAATTAATCTATATTAACTGTTAATTGTTATTGTTGAATATTAACTAATTGTTATGGAATATTAGTAGCAATTAATAATACGTCAATTATTATTATTTCAAGCGATGAAATAATAATAAACCACCTGTTTATAAATATGCTGAGATTTATATTTATTAATGTGATAATTAATCCTATGATTATGAATTAAGTGTTATTAATAATTACGAAGAATGGATTAATTAATATTATTAATTAAGTGATAAGATAAGAAAATTATTTACTTCTATGTGCGAGCATGCGAATTAAAAAGTATAAAGTATAGTAACTAACTATATATTATAATGTGACTATGTTATATAAACTACATAGTAGGGTTATTAAATTATATGAGTTACATAAAATGCCTATGTGACGATGTGAATATACATTAAAGTGAGACATCATAAATATATGGCAGGTAATTTAATAAATAAGGGATAAAGTGTAATGAGATAATATCCGATTAAATTATACCGGTAAGATAAATGTATCATGAATATAAATAATAATTGTTGATTAATAAAATTTAATAATAAAGGAGATAATGTTATATAATAAAAGGTACATGGATTATATATATATGAATTACATTTACTACATTGGAGTATTATTTATGTGAATTGTATTGTGACTCTATGTATATATTGTATGAAATTGTACAAAGCCTTAATGTTGATACACTTCATGTTACCAAATGCTGAGCTTGTATATTGTTGCCCCATAATTAAGAGTCATCACTCATTCTCTTCACGTGAAAACTCCAAGCTAGTCTACTACCTCTTCTCTCAAAAATCAGCATTCTAGCTATAATCATCAATAGGGGAGTGGCTGTCATGATTGCCTTTACCAACTAATTACCTACTCCTCCTTAACCTTCATACAATTCATATTTCTATTAGTTTGATTCAAGGGAGGAAGGCTTTGTCTGGAAATTGGTTTTCCTATATATATAGGCCCTTCTCCTTTACAATCCAATTGCTGAGAAATTCTTGAGTATTGAGTTAGGAGATATATATATATATATATATATATATATATATATATATAGATATCAGTGTTGAACATTCTAGAGATAGCAGCAAGTTCAATTGCATTTACAGAGGTATAAATCTTAAGTTCTTTGTTCTTCATTTTCATTTCTGTAAAAAAAAAAAACTCCATTGACGTTCTCTGAGTTTCTTGAAATTCTTGATCATGAGGAATTAAAGTATAATTGGATTATAGAAAGCCTGTGTAGTGTAGTATGGACTTATATGCATGTTGGAATTTCAATATAGCTTCCTTGATTCTTCATTTTCATTTTATGTTTCTGTTTTAGAAATATTCTGTAAAAGTTTCAATTTTTAATTAAGTTGGAGTTCACAAAATTGGTGGTTTAAACAATGTTAATGAGTTGTTATATAGCCTTATATTATGATAAGGAAGCAATGTGGTTAATTAGAATTGAATTCATGAAGAATTTCTGTGAATTAGCTTGGAAGTCTGCCGATGCAGACTGTCTTGATTCGAACTAGGCGCTGCGCCAGCATTACACTGCGGCGCAGCGCAGCTGCGCAAGGCCCCTGCTGCAGATTTTGATTTTTTTTTGATACTGCTTGCTGTCTGCTAAATGTTAGTTGATGAAATGAGTTTGAACAAGCATGCTGGTATGATTAATACATATATATGGACTTGTTAAACTAGTATGAGCATGTTATATTCGGATTGCTTACGTGAATAATAAAGTTATAGATTTCCGAAATGAACTTAGAATTTCAAATGGACGTTGACTCGTTATATCCATTTTAGACATTCTGACTTTTGAGACACGTTTGTATAACCTAGAAACACATGAAATGTATGTTCACTTGTGTAGATAAGTTTTATAACGAAATACGAATGTGCAAACCTCATTAGTTATGGAAATGTAAGTTTTACAAACGAACTTTTGACATGTGTGTAACACATTGATATTCTGATTTTTGAGGCATGTTAGTATGAGGTAAAGACGCATGAAAGACACAATAACTTATGTATATAGGGTTCATAGTATGACAAGAGCATGTTAGACCTCACTAGCAAACATTTCTAATAAAAATGCAAGTTTTGAAGGTTAATATTGACTTGAAAAGACCATATATACATTCTGATTTTTCGGGCATGTTTATATAACCTTGAAATGCATGTTGGACCTATTGACTTATGTATACGGATTTCATGATGTAACACGAACATGTTAGTAAGTTTTACTAATAAAAATATAAGTTTTGATTGAGAACCTTAACATGTTATTGCAAGTTTCGTATTCTGGAGTTTACAGACATATGAGATAATACTTGTAGACCCACTCATGTATCACACATGTATATATACCATACTAGATGCCATGATATCAAGTTAAGCATAATTGAAGAATATTTTCGAACTAATAACAATGATAGTTACATGTATGCGATGTGAATATTCATGAGTATGCTTAATACAAGTTATATGATTACCTTATATGTTTAAAAGGCCAGCATGTTAGACTTTATGACTTTATAACCTTGAATGGACTTAAGTTATTAAGGGTATTCACTTAGAACCTATATCATGTAAAGTGAACGTGAAAGGGTTGAACGAGCATGAAAGTATCCTTTAAATTGAATACATGCTATGTGATATCATATGTTGACACTTGAATCCGATTTTTAACGGTTAACTTATAGAAATGCCATAACTTACTAAAATAAAATGTATTTATTGTGGTCTTATGTGATATTAATAAATGTGAGAATACGTTTAAACTCAAAACGAAGAACGTTAAGGATAAAAGTATATTAGTTGAGACTTGTGAATTAAATATGATACTATATATGATATAACTGTGTAGCTAGGCTAAGACTTAGCTTGTGTGTTGATTGTATATCCAAGATAAGATATGATGTTATACTATATGACTAATGAATATCCTATACATATAAATATATATATTACGATAGGGATTCGAAAGTGTCGATTTATTTAAACGAGGATAAACTACGCATAAGGCAAGTTTCCTGACTTACACTCATTTATAGTGCAAGTATCTGAACCCTACTTTTATTGAGTTGCAAGTATCCTATCCTTGTGGTTACTTATTCGAGGAACGTCATAAGCAAGTTTCCTAACTTATACTCTTTCATTGTGCAAGTTTCCTTGAAACCGTTCTTGTATATTAATTGCAAGTATTTGACTATTTTTTTTATTGAGCAAGTATTTGATTCATACTCTTTATTGAACACATATTCGAGCTTGTACTGACTTTGGTCGTACGAGTAAATAGGTGCTAGAATAATGCTTGCCTTACAAACTTATGTTTCATAGTTTGATTTAAATCACGATTATATTCTTCGAATTATTGTTGCGAGTATTGAACTCATAAATTGTTCTTATATACATTGTTGAAATTGTCTACGCCATTTAATTCGGCTAGACCAATATTATGAATTAGAAAGCAATCCACACCAATTGCCTTGGTGCGGACTCTTATAAATTGACTGAGTTGAACAACCCTTGTAAAAAGGGGAACTATATAGTCGGGGTGCCGACAGTGGTGTAACAGGTTATGCATAACTCCAGGTACGATAGGCTGATCCTCTAATTGTACTTGGTTGGGTTGCCAGAAATATTTTTGGTGATTCTAGTAGAAGTTCGTGGTTCTTAGCGACCACTCAGTATCTAGTATTTATTTACTTGAAACTTTGAATTCTTTGGATTCTTTTATAAATCCTTGGTCCACAGCGACACTTAGTGATAGCTATTCATTCACTTGAAATTGTTGAAACTTTTGAATCCTTTAATAACTTCTCGACCCATAGTAGTCCTTATTCAACTTCACAGAATAGATTTGGAAGTCATTGCTATTTATTTTATTCACAACATTCTTATTTGAAATTCTCGACCCATAATTACTGTTTTACCCTTGAGATTTAGAACTGTATATATTCCTGTTCACATTTATTGGCATATTACTTGCTGAGCAAATTTGTTGCTCACTCTTGCTTCCCATAAACATTTCAGTTAGGGCAGGGCAAGGTGGAACCCCAGATCAGGACAAGTGCGAAGGCAAGGCTATGGAGTAGTTGTGCTTTTCTATATTAGGATGTTTCCGTTATGTTGTATTAAGACTTATTTAAATGTTATGTATTAAGATATGTTCGGTTTAAGTTATGAAGTGTATTAGTAATAGTTTCGAGACTTGGGACAAGAATATTTATGTTATATCAATGTAAATTATTCTGTTATTCCATTGTTTAAGATTTTAGTTGTTATTAGAATTAGTACGTGATGAACCGAATTCGAGATCAGTGACGGTCTGAATTTGGGGGCGTCACAGTTTTTGCCTCTTTGATATGTATGGATAAAAATATATGGTTTGCCTAGCATGGTTGCTTTATATGTTTAGATGCCTGATCAACATCTACTCTAATAGTTTATATGGACTTGAAAAATGAAGTGTAAACTTAGATTTTGCCATGCTAGCTTATATTTGTGAAACTTGCATTGGATGAGTTTTATGATTCGCTATCCGGATAGAAATATATCGTATTGCCATATGTAGTCTAATGGGGGCTTGCACTTAAATCGGTTTAGCTTATAAATTGCGTAGAAATATAGTAATTTAGGCTTTATCGATGTTCATGTGATTTCTATCTTAATTGTGGATATTATATGATATGGACTTGGTGTATTGAAAAATAGCCCTGTCTCACATTCATGTTCCCAGCTAGCATTCTTTTGTGATTATTCATGCTTGACATGAGGTGTTGTTCACCTAGATGAAGCAATAGATGAAGTTAGGATCTCATATTCCTCTAATTTGAACCCCTTGCATATTAATTAGTTAAGTCTAGTTTAAATTCAATATAGTTAATTAAAGAACACTGTGACAACCGATTGAGAAGACAAAGATAACCATAGGACTGTTGCATGATATGTAAATCTGACTCCTTTCTCCGTGGGAACGATCTCGACTCATTGAATTATTACTTGTCGACCGTGTACACTTGCACGTGTTTTGTGCCCATTTTTGGTAACACATAAACGGCGCAACAAGTTTTTGGCGCCGTTGCCGGGGAAAAAGGTTTTAGCTTAATACTATCAACATCAGTTTTCATTAAATTTGGTTGACTTGAACAAATCTCTTCTTATCTCATTTCTAAATTTATTTTTATTTGTGTTTCAGGTACTTATGGATAGTTTATGCACACGCGAGCCTCAAATTCTGAGTTAGTGCCTCGACAAGAGCACATAAACGGTAGAGCGTGGAGAGCAAACATCAGAAACACCAATTCGCAAGTAGAACCTGAACCACCTCATCGAATGGCTAAAGAGCAGAGGGCCAATAATAGGGCCTTATAGGACTACTCAATGCCGAAAATCACCGATCTACAATCCAGTATTGTGCAGCCAGTTATCGCTGCAAATACTTTTGAGATAAAACCAGGGACCCTACAGATGATTCAGAACAATCTCCAGTTTGGGGGTAATCCTTTCGAAGATCCCAATGAGAATATCCTGAATTTCCTAGAGATATGCGATACGTTTAAGTTCAAGAACGTTTCTGATGAGGCGGTAAAACTTAGATTATTCCCTTTCACCTTGAGGGATAAGGCAAAGAGCTGGTTGCACTCATTGCCCTCAGGATCAATCACTACATGGGAAGACTGTGCTCAAAAATTTCTAACCAAGTTCTTCCCTATGGCTAAGACTGCCGCCATGAGGAGAGACTTGAGTCAATTTGCACAGCTACGAGGGGAAACGTTGTATGAAGCATGGGAACGCTATAAAGTAATGCTTAGGAAGCGCCCACACCATAGAATGCCAGAATGGATGGTGATAAATTCTTTTTACAATGGATTGGGGTGGCAGTCAAGGCCAATTATTGATGCCGCATCGGGAGGAGCTCTATGGACTAAAGACTTCCCGACATCTTATGAGCTTTTTGAAACAATGGCGGCTAATGAGTATCAGAATCCAATAGCGGGAATGGTTCAACCCAAAGTGGCAGGAGTATTGGATGTTGATGCAATCACATCATTGTCAGCCCAATTGGCAGCAATGAACAAGAAAATAGATTCTATGGCTGAGAGTAAAGTTTAGCAGGTTGCATTTGTTTGTGAGTTGTGTGCAGGAGCACACCCGACCGAGCAGTGCACCATCACTACTGAGTCGGTACAGTTTTTTAGCAACTACTAAAAGCCACATAATCAATTCCCAAACTCCTACCATCCCAACAATACGAACCATCCCAACTTCAGTTGGAGTAATAATCAGAATGCTCAACAGCCCCAACCCTACAAAAATACTCAATCATCCCAACCTCAAACCTCTCAAACTCACTACCATACACCACAACAACAAAATCAATACCCACCTGCTCAATCACAACCACAATACAAAAATGTCCAACAACAACAACATTCCCAATATCAGCCCCACCAACCCAAGACTCAGTCGCAACATCAGTATGCCCCAAAACAATCACACCTTCCAGGATTTTATCAACCTCAACATCAACACAACTCAGCTTATAGCCAACCGTCAGAAGAGAGAGTTAAAATAGATGAACTTAAGTTGATAGTGAAAAGCCAAGCTATATCTCTCAAGATGATGGAGACTCAAATTGGTCAAATTGCCAATACTGTTCTCAATAGACCACGAAGGACTCTTCCTAGTAACACGGAGGTGAATCTAGGAAAAAGGGAGGGCAAAGAGCTATGCCAAGCTATCACCTTAAGGTCTGGGAAGCAGACTGCTGATTTAGAGGCTGGCGCGGTCGCTCCCCAGGAAGACCAAAACCTGGTGCTGGCGCGCCAAGGTGCAAAAAATTCTGAGTCAGTTTTGTTTGATGGGAATGATGCGGGTAAAGAAGTTGAAGCGAAAAAAGAGCTAGCCGCGAAAAAACCTAAGGTTCCACCATAAATTGTCTACCCTCCTGTTCCTTACACACAGAGATTGCACAAGCAAAGAGACGATAGACAGTTTGCCAAGTTTTTGGAGGTTTTTAAAAAGCTGCAGATTAATATACCATTCGTTGAGGCATTAGAACAAATGCCAAGTTACGTGAAGTTCATGAAGGGTATTCTATCAAGGAAGAAATGATTAGAGGACTTTGAGACAGTGGCCTTAACGGAAGAGTGCAGTGCAGTATTCCACATAAACTACCTCCAAAGCTTAAGGACCCGGGCAGTTTCACAATACCATACTCCATTGGAAAGTTATCTTTCAACAAATGCCTCTATGACTTAGGGGCAAGAATAAATTTGATGCCTCTGTCAGTGTTCAATCAATTGGGATTGCCGGCTCCAAAGCCGACAAATGTATCGCTACATCTTGCTGACAGATCCATCACTTATCCAAGGGGTATTGTTGAAGATTTTTTGGTTAAAGTTGATAAATTTATCTTCCCAGTTGACTTCATCATTCTCGATTACGAAGAAGATAGAAATATACCAATCATCCTTGGGAGACCTTTTCTGGCCATGGGGCGAACTCTTATAGACGTCCAGAAAGGAGAGTTGACAATGAGAGTGCATGATCAAGAAGTCACTTTCAACGTTTTTAAAGCTATGAAGTTTCCCACCGAAGAGGAAGAGTGCTTCCGGATTGATTTGGTAGACAGAGCGTTGAATGAAGAAGTTAGCAATCTAATTGATATTGAGCCATTGGAGAGTGCTATATTGGGAGATTCAGAGATGGAAGATACTGAGGTTCTAGAATATGTGCAAATTCTTGGCACAGCACCATAGATGCGAAGGTTTAAGATTCCTACCGAGCCACTACAACTTTCCGGGGAGACATCAGAACGACTAAAGCCTTTTCTTGAGATGCCTCCAGATCTTGAACTTAAACCTCTTCCTGATCATTTAAGGTACGCATTTTTAAGTGAATCTTTAAAGTTTCCTGTTATTATTTCTGCTGCACTGACATCTTACTAGGAAGAAAAACTGCTATGAGTACTAAGAGAGTTTAAATCAGCAATTAGATGGACCATAGCAGACATAAAGGGGATCAGCCCAGCATTCTGTATGCATAAAATCCTGTTGGAATATGATAGTAAACCATCAGTGGAGCAACAGTGAAGACTGAATTCTTTTATGAAGGAAGTGGTTAAGAAGGAGATATTAAAGTGGTTAGATGTAGGGATTATCTATCCTATATCAGACAGCTCTTGGGTGAGCCCGGTGCAATGCGTGCCGAAGAAAGGGGGTATGACGGTGGTATCCAATGAAAATAACGAGTTAATACCTACCAGAACAGTGACGGGGTGGAGAGTCTGCATGGACTATCGCAGACTAAATAAGGCTATAAGGAAATATCATTTTCCCCTCCCGTTCATTGATCAGATGCTAGACAAGCTGGCCGGTCGTGAATACTACTGCCTTCTGGATGGGTACTCAGGATACAATCAAATAGTGATAGCCCCAGAAGACCAAGAAAAGACTACCTTTACTTGTTCGTATGGTACATTTGCGTTTTGAAGGATGTCTTTCGAGTTTTGCAATGCCCCGGCTACCTTTCAGAGGTGTCTGATGGCCATTTTCTCCGATATGGTTGAGCATAATGTTGAAGTTTTCATGGACGATTTCTCGATTTTTGGAAACTCATTTGAACTGTGTTTGGATAATTTGGTGATGGTGTTAAAAAGGTGTGTCGAGACGAATCTCGTGCTGAATTGGGAGAAGTGCCATTTCACGGTACAAGAAGGTATCATCTTGGGACATAAGGTATCGAAGAAAGGATTAGAGGTTGACAGGGCTAAATTGGGAACTATTGAGAACTTGCGACCGCTTATTTCTATAAAAGGTGTTCGTAGTTTTTTGGGGCATGTAGGCTTTTATCGTCAATTTATAAAGGACTTCTCGAAGATGACAATGCCAATTTGCGATTTGTTAGAAAAAGATGTTCAGTTCCAATTTGATGAGGAATGCCTGACAGCATTTGAGCACTTAAAGAAGAAGTTGACTACGACTGTAAGACCCCAACTTTTATGAATAAAGGTTTAATTTTCTTTATATATTATTTCGAAATAGTAAGGTGTTGATTTGATAAATATGAAAGTTATGGGTGAAATGTGCAAATATTTTTAAAATGAGCAAGTGGTTATAAAATATTCTTGTTGTCGGGGAATATTCGTTTGGTCGTGGAATATTCTTGTTGTCGGGGAATATTCGTACGACGGCGCAGCTATTTGTGGGCCCCACAACGGAATAACTGTCGGATATAGAAAGCGACAGAAATAACTTTTTTTACAAGATAACGGCGTAGTTGTTACCGTTAGTACTGTTGAAATACCCGGTGGTTAAAATACAGTACGCGGTGTTGCGCAGTAGCACACGGTATTGCACGGTATTTCGAATTATTGAGTCTTACGTGAGAAGGAACCTACTCAATTATTGTTACAGTATTTACTGTTCAATATTTTATATTATTGACTCAATAATTGCTACGTTGATATTTTATATTATTGACTCAATAATTGCTGCATTGATATTTTATTGACTCAATAATTGCTACGTTGCTATTTTTTATGATGGCTACAGTTGATATTTTGTAGTATTGATTCAATAATTGTCGTTGCACAGTATTTCACGTTATCAACTCAATAATTCATATTATTTGAATAATATTATTAGATAGCATTATTGACAATGTCTAAGGAAGTTCTGTCTAGGAGGGGTTATTTAATTGCGCGCCAGTAAGGAGAAGTCCTTATCGGAAGGCCCCCTCTGTCCTGGGAACGACCTGGTTATTAATATTGTAGTTCTATAATATTATTTGTGAATAATTAATTATTGATTTATATGATAAGGAAATATTTATTTTGGGGATATTAAAGAAGGAATTTGTGCTGATGTGTTTTTTATCAGTATTTTGGTGTGAAAAATCATCTGTTTATAGATTTCGGATAACTTATGTTTGGAATTTGGAAAAATTTCCTTCTACAAAGTTGTAGAGAATTAAATTTCCTATGGAAAGGACATAGAATTTGTATTTTTCTGACAAAGGGGCTATTTATTATGAATTATTGAAGTTTCGGAAAATAAATATTTTTTTAATAAAATGGTGGGCCCCACTTTTGTTTCTTGGTTGAAAAATCCTGATTTCATAGCAGTCGGCGGCGGAATTTTTTTTTAAAAAATATATTATTTTATTATTTTAGTCTCCTTTGGCATCCTAAGCTTTTCCTATAAATAGGGTGCTTAGGTTATAATTGAAAATCATACCAGAATCATAAGTTTTCTCTCTCTATAATATCGAGCGTATTTTTGTGAGTATTTCTATACTTTGAGTATTAGTATTCAGCGCAAGTTTCCTTCAATATTATATCCGATATTCTAATCAGAGATACTGTTCTTTTGAGGTAAGGGATGTTATTTCTTTCATATATGATGTTATTCTTCTCAATATCATTATACAAAAATATTGTCATGGATTTTATGTTGAAATTCTTACTTTTTCCGTCGGGGTTACTATTCACGTATACGGCACTATTCACGGGAAAATTTATTTTTCTTCTATTTGTCCAAATTGTCTGTTAAGGTTACTATCCTTGATTGTATCCAAGTTTTGGGCTTTATTCTTGAATTTTGCTCCACAAAGTATTATTATGGATTATTCTTGAATTTGGATAAACTAAATGACGAATCCCTAATCTTTGTCTTTTATCTCACTGGATTCGTTCTTTAAAATATTTTTCATCATCCTTAGTCCTAAAAGGTGATGTAACTGAATATCTTTGGCCTGTAGAGCAAAGATGAATGATTACCTGATGAATATCTTTGGCCTGTAGTGCAAAGATGACAGGTGTTGAGATGAACATGACCACTGATGATACAAATGAATATCTTTGGCCTGTAGTGCAAAGATGAATATTTGATGAGATGGATATTGATTGATGTTACAGGGATAAAATATTGATGATGAACGGTTATTTCCGCTGCGAATATTGATCTAAAATATGTTGTCAATAATATTTTATCTGAACTGTTGAAGGCTAACGATAATTTATTTTTCATTATCTTAGTCATAATATTCTTTACTGAGCTAGTTGAGCTCACCCTTTTCATCTGTTGTCCTCTTCAGGAAATGAGAATGTTGCGGGGACTAGTCGGGGGACAGAGTGATGGTCCGAGTTAGAGCAGTAGTAGTCCTCACTATTTCTGATAAATAGTGTGATAATAATTGTAATGAGGACTTAGTTTGAATCTTAATATTTTCTACATATTTGTATTGACACTCACAGTTGTGTGGTCGTATTTTGCACGACCGTATGATATAAAGTTTGTATTTGAATTCTGTACCATGTATTTGGCGACTCAGAATGGGTTGGGTTGAATGGACCTATTCTGGGGGCGTCACAGTTGGTATCAGAGCTTAGGGATATGATCTCTGACGGAGATCGGGGAATAGAACTAGGAGGGGAGAGACGAATAAATCCTTCGCTAGTGTGTCCTACCTAAGCTTATGTGGTATTTAATTGGTCAGTCGGAGCATAGGGTTAATATGTGATATGTTGACTTGTTTAATTAACCCTTGTTTTATGGCAGTATTTGAGAATGGCAGCTGAGAACGTTAACAACGAAGTGAATGAGACCGTGGAGACACGTTTAATCGTTAACCAGGAGAACGTGCAACAAGAAGGCAATGTTCATCCTGAAAATAACGCTGGTCAGACGATAAACGATGAGATGTTCAGAAGTTTTTTGCAGTTCATGCAAAATCAGACGAGGTAGACTCGTGTGCAACATACAGGTGGAGATAATAACAACACGCGAGCTGTCACTGCCAAGCAGTTCAAAGAATTGGGACCACCAGAGTTTCTGGGAAAGCCAGATCCGATCAAGGCGGAGACATGGATTAAACAAATTACCAAGATATTTGATGTCTTGGGATGTACAGAGGAACAGAAGGTTCCATTCGCCACGTTTATGTTCCGTGGAGAGGCAGATTACTGGTGGGAATCCGTGAAACGTACCCAGCCTGCCGCACTCCAGATGTCTTGGGAAGCGTTCCAGAAACTGTTTAATGACAAGAACTTTCCTGAAAGTATTCGTCATATGAAGGAAGTAGAGCTTATCAGACTCGAGCAAAACAACATGACGGTATCCCAGTACGAGGCTAAGTTCGCGGAGCTGTCCAGGTTTGCACCTCATTTGGTGGAGAATGAGGAACGTATGACGCGGATGTTTCTAAGAGGTTTGAAACCTGAAATACGTCAATACCTCATTTCTCATAAATTTTCTCTATATTCAGATGTAGTGAACAGGGCCCAGTTGTTAGAACGAGATAATGATTATGTTCAACCGAGGGACCACAACCAAGGTCGTACCGGTGGCAGCAGTCATCGGAGCAATGACAACCAGCGAGGAGGAAAGTATGACAGAAGCGGTAACCACTCCGGTGGTTATCGTGGCCATGATAGTAGAAGAAGCGAATCGGGAGGAGATTTCAAAAAGAGAAGGTATAACAATGAGAACGCGAAGATATCAACATCAGCACCAGCATCAACTGTTTCGAGGGGAGGAGAACGACCACCGGTCGTATGCTATAAATGCGGGAAAGAGGGACATATCAGCCCAAACTGCCCACAACAATTCAAAGGATGCTATAACTGTGGAAAAGAAGGACATATAGCTCGAGATTGTCCTGTTGCGAAACCAAATTCAGCGGGGGTGGTGATTCCAAAGGCGGTTGCAGACAAGTCAAAGTCGGTGATTCCTGGAACAGCGTTTGTCGTGACAGCCCAAAACGCGAGGAATCCACACGAGGTGATTACGGGTAAGCTGATCATAAACTCTTGCGAAGTTTACACCTTGTTAGATACCGGTGCTACCCATTCCTTTATTTCACCTGCTTGTGCTCAACGTTTGAACTTGACTTCTGATAAATTAGACTTTGACTTATCTGTTGAAACTCCGTTAGGAGAAACCTTTGTTACATCTACAGTTTATAAATCTTGCTTGATTCAGATTGGTACCCTTACCTTACCTGTTGATCTTATATCTTTGAAAATACTTGCATTTGACGTGATTTTAGGAATTGACTGGTTAACCACTTACCATGCCAAAATTGATTGTTTTCGTAAGGTTGTTAGTTTTCATATTCCTAATCAACCTGTTGTGCGAATCCAAATCACCAAACCACTAAAATCAGTCAATATCATTTCAAGTCATAAAGCTATTCGTTTATTGAAAAACGGATGTCAAGCTTTCTTAGCTCATGTCACTGATCTAAATCAGAATACGTCAGATTTGAATGATATTTCCGTTGTTAATGAGTTTCCTGATTTATTTCCCGAAGAACTTCCCGGTCTACCCCCAAAACGTGAAGTTGAATTCTTTATTGACCTTGAGCCCGGTACAAAGCCTATTTCTAAAATCCCATATCGAATGGCTCCTATTGAACTTCAGGAGTTCAAGATTCAATTACAAGAATTGTTGGACATCAGTTTTATTCGTCCTAGTACGTCTCCTTGGGGTGCTCCTGTTTTATTCGTAAAGAAGAAAAACGGGAGTATGCGACTTTGCATTGACTATCGGGAGTTGAACCATGTCACCATCAAGAATAGGTATCCGTTACCTCGTATTGATGACCTGTTCGACCAGTTGCAAGGAGCGCAATTCTTTTCAAAGATCGATCTTCGTTCTGGATATCATCAGTTGAAGATTAAAACTGAGGATATTCCAAAGACTGCTTTTAGAACACGGTACGGGCATTATGAGTTCTTAGTCATGTCTTTTGGATTGACTAATGCTCCTGCTGCTTTCATAGATATGATGAACCGTGTATTTAAGGAGTATTTAGATCAATTCGTTGTTGTCTTTATTGATGACATTCTCATCTATTCTAAAAGCCGTGAAGATCATGAACACCATTTGAAGTTGGTACTTCAAAAGCTTCGTGAGAACAAGCTATATGCCAAGCTGAAGAAATGCGAGTTTTGGCTTGAGGAAGTAGCATTCCTTGGGCACGTGGTATCGAAACGTGGAGTATCTGTGGACCCGGCGAAGATTGAAGCAATACAAAGCTGGGAGCAACCTAAGTCGGTGACCGAAGTACGAAGCTTTCTGGGCTTAGCTGGTTATTATCGGAGGTTCGTAGAGGGATTTTCTCGAATCGCTACTCCATTAACTCAGTTGACTCGGAAAGATACAAAATTCGTTTGGAGCGAGGAATGCGAGAAGAGCTTCCAAGAGCTCAAGAGGAGACTTATCTCGGCACCTGTTCTGACAATACCATCTGGTTCGGATGGATTTATTATTTACAGCGATGCTTCGGGCAAATGGTTAGGATGTGTTCTCATGCAACATGGGAAAGTCATAGCCTATGCCTCGCGACAACTCAAAGAATATGAGAGGAATTATCCTACTCATGATCTAGAGTTGGCAGCAGTCGTTTTTGCGTTGAAGATCTGGAGACATTACTTGTACGGAGAGAAAGTGGAGATTTATACGGATCATAAGAGCCTTAAATATTTCTTCACTCAGAAGGAACTCAACATGCGGCAACGACGTTGGCTTGAGCTGTTGAAAGATTACGATCATACTATCCAATACCATCCTGGAAAAGTGAACGTGGTAGCTGACGCGTTGAGTAGAAGATCATATGTGGGAACGAGTGCGATAATGTCAAGTATACGCGTAGAACCAGCTTTGATTGATAAAGTTAAAGCTGCTCAAGCTACAGATGCGGAGCTGATGAAGATGAAGAAGAAGGTGCAAGAAGGTGCCATTCCAGAAGCAAGAATCGATGAAGATGGAATACTTCGAGTCAACTCCAGACTTTGTGTTCCTAACGATTTCGACTTGAAGTATAGAATCATGATGGAGGCACACAACACACCGTTTGCGATCCATCCTGGGAGTACTAAAATGTATCGTGATCTTCGACATACATTTTGGTGGAGCAATATGAAGAGAGAGATCGCGGAGTTCATCTCGAGATGTTTAACTTGTCAACGTGTAAAGGCGGAGCATCAAGTGCCGAAGTGTCCATTGCAACCACTGGAGATTCCGAAATGGAAGTGGGAACACATTACGATGGATTTCGTTACGGGTCTTCCCAAGGTTTCTCAAGGCTTAGATGCGATTTGGGTTATTGTTGATAGATTAACCAAGTCTGCTCATTTCTTGCCGATACGAGAGACTTATTCCCTTGAACGTCTTGCTCATATGTACGTGAATGAGATTGTGAGATTGCATGGCATGCCAGTATCCATAGTTTCGGATCGTGATCCCAGATTTACTTCACGATTTTGGATCAGTTTGCAGAAAGCTATGGGCACGGACTTACGCTTCAGTTCGGCTTATCATCCTCAAACAGACGGACAATCAGAGAGGACTATTCAAACTCTTGAAGATCTATTGAGACTTTGTGTTCTAGACTTCAAAGGGAGTTGGGATAAGTACTTACCATTGGTGGAATTCTCCTACAACAACAGTTATCAGGCAAGTATAGGCGTAGCTCCATTCGAGGCATTGTATGGGAGAAAGTGTCGCTCTCCAGTATGTTGGAACGAGGTGGGTGAAACAACATTGTTGGGACCGGAGTTAGTACGTATGACTACGAAAAAGATCCAAATAATCCGACAACGTATACAAACAGCACAAGATCGACAAAAGAGTTATGCGGATCTTCATCGAAAGGACGTGGAATTTAACGTTGGGGACCATGTATTGTTACGTATTGCTCCGTGGAAAGGAGTTACAAGGTTTGGGAAGAGAGGAAAGCTTAACCCACGATTCATTGGTCCATTTGAGATTCTTGACCGAATAGGAAATGTGGCTTATAAACTCGCTTTACCTCCAAGCATGTCTCGTGTTCATAACGTGTTTCACATATCCATGTTACGTAAATATGTGAAGGATCCAAACTGCATTATTGAGTTAGAATCAGACGAGATAGCCGAAGATTTAACGTACGAGGAGGTACCTGTCAAGATCTTGGATAGGAAGGAGCATGTCCTACGCTCGAAAATTATACCTCAAGTTAAAGTTTTGTGGAGAAACCAGGCTATGGAGGAAATGACCTGGGAGTTGGAATCGAAAATGAAAGCGAGGTATCCTCACCTTTTCGACATACCAGGTACGTACGTCAATTTCGAGGACGAAATTTCATAAGGAGGGGAGGTTGTAAGACCCCAACTTTTATGAATAAAGGTTTAATTTTCTTTATATATTATTTCAAAATAGTAAGGTGTTGATTTGATAAATATGAAAGTTATGGGTGAAATGTGCAAATATTTTTAAAATGAGCAAGTGGTTATAAAATATTCTTGTTGTCGGGGAATATTCGTTTGGTCGTGGAATATTCTTGTTGTCGGGGAATATTCGTACGACGGCGCAGCTATTTGTGGGCCCCACAACGGAATAACAGTCGGATATAGAAAGCGACAGAAATAACTTTTTTTACAAGATAACGGCGTAGTTGTTACCGTTAGTACTGTTGAAATACCCGGTGGTTAAAATACAGTACGCGGTGTTGCGCAGTAGCACACGGTATTGCACGGTATTTCGAATTATTGAGTCTTACGTGAGAAGGAACCTACTCAATTATTGTTACAGTATTTACTGTTCAATATTTTATATTATTGACTCAATAATTGCTACGTTGATATTTTATATTATTGACTCAATAATTGCTGCATTGATATTTTATTGACTCAATAATTGCTACGTTGCTATTTTTTATGATGGCTACAGTTGATATTTTGTAGTATTGATTCAATAATTGTCGTTGCACAGTATTTCACGTTATCAACTCAATAATTCATATTATTTGAATAATATTATTAGATAGCATTATTGACAATGTCTAAGGAAGTTCTGTCTAGGAGGGGTTATTTAATTGCGCGCCAGTAAGGAGAAGTCCTTATCGGAAGGCCCCCTCTGTCCTGGGAACGACCTGGTTGTTAATATTGTAGTTCTATAATATTATTTGTGAATAATTAATTATTGATTTATATGATAAGGAAATATTTATTTTGGGGATATTAAAGAAGGAATTTGTGCTGATGTGTTTTTTATTAGTATTTTGGTGTGAAAAATCATCTGTTTATGGATTTCGGATAATTTATGTTTGGAATTTGGAAAAATTTCCTTCTACAAAGTTGTAGAGAATTAAATTTCCTATGGAAAGGACATAGAATTTGTATTTTTCTGACAAAGGGGCTATTTATTATGAATTATTGAAGTTTCGGAAAATAAATATTTTTTTAATAAAATGGTGGGCCCCACTTTTGTTTCTTGGTTGAAAAATCCTGATTTCATAGCAGCCGGCGGCGGAATTTTTTTTTTAAAAATATATTATTTTATTATTTTAGTCTCCTTTGGCATCCTAAGCTTTTCCTATAAATAGGGTGCTTAGGTTATAATTGAAAATCATACCAGAATCATAAGTTTTCTCTCTCTATAATATCGAGCGTATTTTTGTGAGTATTTCTATACTTTGAGTATTAGTATTCAGCGCAAGTTTCCTTCAATATTATATCCGATATTCCAATCAGAGATACTGTTCTTTTGAGGTAAGGATGTTATTTCTTTCGTAAATGATGTTATTCTTCTCAATATCATTATACAAAAATATTGTCATGGATTTTATGTTGAAATTCTTACTTTTTCCGTCGGGGTTACTATTCACGTATACGGCACTATTCACGTATACGGCACTATTCACGGGAAAATTTATTTTTCTTCTATTTGTCCAAATTGTCTGTTAAGGTTACTATCTTTGATTGTATCCAAGTTTTGGGCTTTATTCTTGAATTTTGCTCCACAAAGTATTATTATGGATTATTCTTGAATTTGGATAAACTAAATGACGAATCCCTAATCTTTGTCTTTTATCTCACTGGATTCGTTCTTTAAAATATTTTTCATCATCCTCAGTCCTAAAAGGTGATGTAACTGAATATCTTTGGCCTGTAGAGCAAAGATGAATGATTACCTGATGAATATCTTTGGCCTGTAGTGTAAAGATGACAGGTGTTGAGATGAACATGACCACTGATGATACAAATGAATATCTTTGGCCTGTAGTGCAAAGTGAATATTTGATGAGATGGATATTGATTGATGTTACAGGGATAAAATATTGATGATGAACGGTTATTTCCGCTGCGAATATTGATCTAAAACATGTTGTCAATAATATTTTATCTGAACTGTTGAAGGCTAACGATAATTTATTTTCCATTATCTTAGTCATAATATTCTTTACTGAGCTAGTTGAGCTCACCCTTTTCATCTGTTGTCCTCTTCAGGAAACGAGAATGTTGCGGGGACTAGTCGGGGGACAGAGTGATGGTCCGAGTTAGAGCAGTAGTAGTCCTCACTATTTCTGATAAATAGTGTGATAATAATTGTAATGAGGACTTAGTTTGAATCTTAATATTTTCTACATATTTGTATTGACACTCACAGTTGTGTGGTCGTATTTTGCACGACTGTATGATATAAAGTTTGTATTTGAATTCTGTACCATGTATTTGGCGACTCAGAATGGGTTGGGTTGAATGGACCTATTCTGGGGGCGTCACAACGACACTGGTGATCACATCGCCGAATTGGGACCTTCCTTTTAAGCTGATGTGCGATGCCAGCGATTTTACTGTGGGAGTTGTATTGGGCTAGCGAAGGGACAAGGTCTTTCATGTTATATACTATGCTAGCAAGACCCTTACTGATGCCCAATTGAACTACACTACTATAGAAAAAGAGCTCTTGGCAGTGGTGTACGCATTCGACAAGTTTCGTGCTTATTTGATTGGGACTAGAGTGATTATGTACACCGACCATGCAGCAATCCGATATTTGATAGCAAAGAAAGATGCCAAGCCCCGTCTGATCAGGTGGATACTTCTGTTACAGGAATTTAACTTAGAGATCAAGGACAGAAAAGGGACTGAGAACCAAGTGGCTGACCACTTGTCGCGATTGGAGAATCCGGGAAGGGATGCAAATGACAAAGTTATGATAAATGAATCCTTCCCAAATGAGAAATTTTTTGTGGTGAAAGGCGAAGTTCCATGGTTCGCAGATTATGCAAACTTCCTAGTAAGCAATATCATCCCTTCTGACTTGACTAGGCAGCAAAAGAAGAAGTTTCTACATGATGTGAAATGGTTTATTTGGAATGAACCGTACTTGTTCAAGCAGTGTGCTGATCAAATGATTAGAAGGTGCATTCCATATAGCGAGACGGAGAGTATACTGCAGGATTGCCATGCATCAGTATATGGAGGTCATTACGGAGGTGAAAGGACAGTGGCCAAGGTTTTGCAAGCAGGTTTTTATTGGCCGACTATTTTCAAGGATGCTTACAGCTTTGTTCAAAGATGTGATAGATGTCAGAGGGTAGGAAACATATCAAAGAGAAATGAAATTCCCTTGAATACAATCCTCGAGGTGGAAATCTTCGATGTCTGGGGGATAGACTTTATGGGGCCTTTCGTTTCATAATGTGGGAACTTGTACATCCTTCTGGCAGTCGATTACGTGTCTAAATAGGTGGAAGTGGCAGGTCTACCAACGAATGATGCTAAGGTGGTCCTAAGATTTCTCCAAAATAGCATTTTCACGAGATTCGGGACTCCCAGGGCGATTATTAGCGATGAAGGTTCCCACTTTTGCAATCGCAAGTTTACAGCTCTGTTGGCTAAATATGGGGTAAATCATTAAATAGCTACAACTTATCACCCCCAAACCAATGGCCAAGTAAAAGTGTCAAATCGTGAGGTGAAGCGAGTACTGGAAAAGATTGTGAACCCACGAGGAAAGATTGGTCGCTGAAACTGGATGATGCAGTATGGGCTTACAAGACTGCCTACAAAACACCGCTGGGTATGTCACCATTTCAACTTGTGTATGGAAAGGCTTGTCACCTTCCCATGGAACTTGAACATAAAGTCAATTGGGCAATCTATAAGCTGAATTTTGGTTTAAAGGGTGCAGGGGAGAAACGCCTTGTCCAACTCAACGAGTTGGACGAATTTCGATTGCAGGCCTATGAAAATTTCAAATTGTACAAAGAAAAAGTGAAAAGGTGGCATGATCGCAAGATTATGGAAAGGAACTTCGAGCCAGGGCAAGCAGTTCTGTTATTCAATTCCAGACTTAGACTCTTCCCAGGAAAGCTCAAGTCAAGATGGTCAGGGCCTTTCACTGTAAAGACTGTACATCCACACGGTGCAATAGAAATTTTCGATAAGGACCCATACAACCCCTTCAAGGTTAATGGACAGCGGCTGAAGCATTACTATGGTGGAGAGGTTGACATACAGAAGGTTGCCTTAATCCTTTCTACAACTTGATGACAGCAAAGAAAGTCGAGCTAGTGGACTATAAATAAGCGCTTGATGGGAGGCACCCCATCATCTCTACCTCTCCCTCAAGTTTAATTCTTGCATCGGATATCTATATATTTCTCTCCCATGTTTAATTCTGGTCACTAATCTCTACATTCCCCTTCCCCCGTTTAATTCTAATCAATTGGAAAAGGTTTGCCTGTTTTTGAACATCGTGGTGTTAAAATGCTCATCGCCTACATTTTTGAACTCTAGGTATGTAGCATGCATTTTTCAGAGTTAGATATTCATTATATATATCTAGGGGATTTAAACGATTCATTGCCTACATTTTTGTACTTAGGCATAGTTACACAGATTTTTGGAGCTGGAAGCTCATTGAACATATTTTGGACATGATTGTATAGTTTATATAAGCATATGGAAAAGTTTTGGGATTTAGCATAGAAATGATGCACATACATACCATTGCTAAGCAATTGCAAGTTCATTCATCTTACACATGCATTTTGGATAATGGAATCAAGCTACGTTTAATTTTGGTTGCTATATGTGCAGGCGAGATAAAAGTTGAAATTTGCTTCATATACTTTCACCAAGTTGGTGCAGATAAGAACCAGGAAGTAGAAAAATCTAGCCAAAAATAGCCCGCACGACCGCGCCTCTCACAGAGTATTAGCAGCTCGCCCGCGCTGATCCCCAGTCTAGAGAACCAAGTTTTATACTCGGCGGGCCCGTGCCACCTCCATAGTTCAACCTAGAGCGGCCGCCCGCGGCTGAAACGGCAGTTTTTAATGTTTTCCAAACGGTTTGAGCCATACATGATATACAAAACGTAAGACTCTCTCAAGAACTCGCGATCCCTCTCAGTATATCTCTCGAACTCTCTCCCAATCCTATTTCTTTTTCAATCCTAGCCCTAATCTCCTCACATCACTCAATCCTCTCCCTAATCTCTTGCCCATATTCGTCCATGCTTCATCATCCAAGTTAGGGTTTGTTCATCAGTTTCTAGAGACTAATTTGGGGGGGATTTTTGTTGAACTTAGAGTTTGTTCTTTACAAGTGGCAGAGAATCTAGTTTGGGGGAATCTCATCATCTAGGGTTTGTGCTAAAATTTTGTCTGACAACCAACAATGGGTCCCAAGCGATCACGATCTGCGTTTCCTCTTTCGCAACTTCACCTGCTCGCAGTGGTTCGGATGACGACATCACTGTTGATTTGACCAAATTCATCTATCTAGAGGCCCAAGTTGAGTACTACCGTATCGCGGCCAAGTCTGTGTTGAAAGAGAGGGGTTTTAAACCCGCAAATAAGGATGGTCAGTTGCTTGCTATGATTCATGAAATGGGGTGGCGGGGAGTCTGTTCTACACCACCGTCGGTCCCTTTACCTGTTGTCTGGGAGTTCTATGCGAATGACAAAGTGACGCAGAATGGATTTTCATTTGTTAGGGGCAAAACTGTGGATTATCGCTCGGCTGCGATTCGTGAAATTTTGAACGTGCCCCCACCCCCCATTGGCCAAGTAAACTGGGTCGAGGCTGAGCGATTTGAAACTAATTTAGACCAATTGCATCATGAGTTGTGTGCACCAGGCGCCGTGTGGAAGATAAAAAAGGATACCGCTAATGAGTATACCACATTTCTCGCCTCCGATCTGAACCGATATGCTAAGGCATGGAATCTGTTCCCCAGTGCCAATTTGATGCCATCTACGCACCAGCACGAGGTCACAGTCGAGAGGGCCATCTTACTATAGAGGATTATTATGGGAAAGTACGTCGATGTTGGCCATTTACTTCACCAGAACATGCTGCGTTTCATGAGGGGCAGCTCCACAGGGTCCATTCCACACGCATCCATAGTGGCCCATCTTTGTTCTGAGGCAGGCATCGATTGGGATGATGAGCAGGTTCAGATGCCCAGTGGGGACGTCAATCACAGCACGATCAAGCATTTTTTGGATTGGGCTGGAGGCACAGCGGACCCGAGAGGGAAAGGTTTCATTATGACAGCTCTTCCACCCATTCCACCACTGCAACCACAGCCAGCCGAGGTAGCTGCCCCTCCTCTAGTCGGTGACATACATGGTCACCAGATTCGTCGTGTATAACAAAAGATAGACTCCCTGCATGAGAGTTTTGCTTTGTTTGCTGATGGTTTGACACGTGCACTTGTCGAGGCCTTCGCACAGCAGGGCACAATGCTGGAGTGGCCGGTGTTCGCTCCCAACTTGCCTTATCCACCGCCAGATACACCACCCGAGGAGGGTGGCCATACCGAGCAGTAGGGGAGTTTCTTGCTTTACCTTTAATGAGGACATTGAATATTTCTAGTTTGGGGGTATTGGGTGTAGTTAAGTAGTTTATTGCATATAGTTTTAAATTTCTGCATTTAGTTTAATTGCATTTAGTTAATTATTGCATAGTATTTGCATGTAGTTATGTCATGTAGTTTTTTATTGCAGATTAGGTTGTATATAGTAGTTGCATTGCATTTTAGCATGTATTAGTTAAAAAAAATTCAGTTTTATTTCATTTTGTTTATTTAGTTGTGTTTAACTACATTGCATTGCATATTCCCGTTTGTTTAGCCTGTTGAATTCTAGTCTGGCCGATGATGACATTGAGATATGATAGATTTTTGAACTTTGTTAGTTGCTTAAGCTCAGATATATTTTTATACATGATGTAATCTAGACCTGTTACTTTGATGTCACCTGATAGCACAGTGTGTCTTTTGTTGCTTGTTGGCTAGATTAGTGCATGCTTGTCTTCTAAGAGGAAAAATTCTATTTTTAACTCATTGAATTGTGTAATAAAAACAATAATGACCTTAACAACACTAGAATACAAGTTTGAGAACAACTTTGGGTATGCATGCTAATTGGAGAGATTGAGCGTAAGACGCACTCTCCTTTTAAAAAGAAAAAGAAAATAAAATAAAAAGAAAATGAAAAGAAACCCAAAAAAAATAAAATAAAATAAAAGCCTTGGCTAGCAAAGTCTCGTGGCCTTTGATACTCGAGCAAGTACGCCCTAGGGGATTGTCTCTACACCCAGCGCCCTAAGGCCTTTATGGTTTGGGAGTCGTTGGTCGAAAGCTCGATACATGGGTATCCTTGAAAAGCCTAAGGAGGCCTAGCATTTCACAGTCATGTGAATAATAGCATAATAAGCCCTGGTTGCACTTCAACTTGTATCTATATGTTGGTTTGGTCACTGTTTTGGATAAATGAAAAAATTCTTGACTTAAAACCTTAATTTTTCCTTCCTTAGAAGTATAACATTTGGAATCTTCGCCTCATTCAAGCTTGTTTATGACATTGCACACACACACGACATCTTAGTAACAGGTTGTGATTTACAGATTGTCTGTATATATATCTGTAGGTTGAGCCAATACATTGTTCATTGTTCTTGTTATCTTTCTGAGGCATCTGATTGGAATTCATATTATGGTTGTTACTGTGGGATTCATTTTCATGTAGTTAGTTGCATATCATGTAGTTGCATTTGTGTCTTTGCTTAAGGGCAAGCAATAGTTCAAGTTTGGGGGTATTTGATAAGTAGGTTTTCTACCTACTTATTAGACGCCAACTTACTATGATTATGGCTTAAACACAAGTACTTTAGTGTCATTTAATGCGTTTTATCTTTGTTTTGCACATTTTAGGTAGGAAACTCCAAAGAACATGAAAGGGCATGATTAAGGCGTGGAATGGCATCAAAACGGACAAAATGGTATAATGCCAGCAATAAGGCAAGGTGGAGAGCTTAATTGGAGCAAATGTGGGCTTGGCATGAGGACAAAGCATGAAAGGATGGCATAATGATGAATTGGGCAAGAGGGAGCATGAAGAAGGCAAGAGAAAAGTATGCGAGTGAAGATTATTAAGCAGCATATGTGAAGGAGCTAGAAGCAGCAAGGATTGCACAAGGCATCACAACAGAAAGCCAGCATCAGATTTGCAAAAGCTGCAGAAAATGGTACGTGCGGCCGAGCCAGGGTAACAAAGGAAGTCGGCACGCCCGCGCCGGTTAGTAGAGCCAGAAGGTTGTTCTTGGCAATGGCGCGCCCGTGCCCCAACTACACTAAGGGGCCGCGCGACCACGTCGGGGCTTGACTAAGGAATTTTGACATTATTTTCTTAGCTGAATGTAATCTATTAAGGCTTATGTTTTGCAAGGAACGAGAGGCACTGATATTATTTTCTGAGACTACATTTTTAGGGGATATTACATTTTCTAGGGTTGGAGAGTTTATCTTCTCTTCTCTTCTAGCTCAAGTAGATTTCATTGTTTAGGGTTCTCTTTGGTTGAACTTCTGGTCTGGATTTGAGCATTAAGGGCTTCTATTGGAAAGAAAACCATCAAGCTTTGCATTTCCACTCTCTTTACTATCTCTCTCTCTCTCTCTTTCATAGTTGTTTAAATACTTGGTTTAAATCCTATAATGGTGGGTAGTTCAGTGATGAACTAACTTCCATTATGGGATTCTAATGGATTTTATTTGCTAAATCTAGGGTTTCCGCCTCTTTGATATATATGGATAAAAATATATGGTTTGCCTAGCATGGTTGCTTTATATGTTTAGATGCCTGATCAACATCTACTCTAATAGTTTATATAGACTTGAAAAATGAAGTGTAAACTTAGATTTTGTCATGCTAGCTTATGTTTGTGAAACTTGCATTGGATGAGTTTATGATTCGCTATCCGGATAGAAATATACCGTATTGCCATATGTAGTCTACTGGGGGCTTGCACTTAAATCGGTTTAGCTTGTAAATTGCATAGAAATATAGTAATTTAGGCTTTATCGATGTTCATGTGATTTCTATCTTAATTGTGGATATTATATGATATGGACTTGGTGTATTGAAAAATAGCCCTGTCTCACATTCGTGTTCCAGGCTAGCAATCCTTTGTGATTATTCATGCCTGACATGAGGTTTTGTTAACCTAGATGAAGCAATAGATGAAGTTAGGATCCCATATTCCTCTAATTTGAACCCCTTGCATATTAATTAGTTAAGTCTAGTTTAAATTCAATATAGTTAATTAAAGAACACTGTGACAACCGTTTGAGCAGACAAAGATAACCATAGGACTGTTGCATGATAGTGTAAGTCTGACTCCTTTCTCTGTGGGAACGATCTCTACTCATCGAATTATTACTTGTCGACCGTGTACACTTGCACGTGTTTTGTGCCCGTTTTTGGTAACACGTAAACAGTGCAACACATGTACAGGTCAGAATTTACTTCTATGTCCTAGTTATCTTTACTGTTTAAGTTCCGTGTAAGTCCAATCTCATCAATGGCTAAGGTTTCTTCATACAGACTGACATACTTGACTCATGCAATCCTAACTAACGACTCTTTTTATTATTTTTTGAATTTTTTTCATTTTTTTATAAGCATAAAAACACTTAACTAAGCTACTATGAAAATTATATTAACCTATACTAACATGCAATGTGCTAACAAGATTATGATTAACAATATAAAACCAACCCCCAAACTTAAACTGAACAATGCCCTCATTGTGATAATAAAGAAATTAAGCTTCGAGGACTTCCTTGATAAATCAAACATCTAGCCCGACCACCTCCTCCACGTCAGAATCCGACAGTGGATAGCCGAGGAGTGGCTATGGAGTTGGGAACTAAAACGGGTCAGCGGATGTGTGGAGTCGCGTGAAGGCATCAGCGACGGCAGCGTTGAAATGGTTCAGAGTATCCAACATGTGGCTTTGCCTCGCTGCCAGTCTGTCATCCCTCTTGTGCTGCGGATCTATTTGCCGCTGAAGGTTTTTAAGCATGGACTTCATCGAGCGAGAAGCGCCGGACGTAGTGGCGTTCTCTTCTTTAGGTTGTGGATCATCCTCTAACTCATCCTCGGGCAACACATAGTCCGCATCCGGGGCCTCATTCCCCCCCTCATCCGAGTTTGGAAATATAAAGCCTAGGCTGCGGGGATATGAAGGTGCCCCCTTCCACGTTTCAAATTGGGCCATTAACCGAGTGTCTAAAAGTAGCAATAGTGGCTGAACCGGCTCATCCTCTGCCCATCTGACATATGCCTGCTTGCACAACCCAGTGATGAGAGACGGGTGTGGTAATCCTCCCGCTAGGCCACCTCTCAAACAACGGTGAATGGAGAAGTTGATGATCGTCCTAATATTGATGTGGAGATCTTTGACGATCGCATACAATAGTGAGATCTTTTCTTTAGTAATATCGCTCATATGCGTTAAGGCTAGTAGCTTTGTATAAATGAACGAATACCAATTTTTCCCAAATTTGTTCAAACTGGAGCTCATGATAAGCGTGCCTCCTCTTCTGCCTTTTTCCCATACAGTATCAGGCTTGCAAATCTCCAAGAGGATTTGATCATAATCAATCCCGCTGTCTCGTAATTTCGTGTATTGATAAACCTCCGGTGGTGGAACATTGTAGAATTCATTTATGGCTTCTACACTGAAGTCCACCAGTTTGCCTCTGATGAATGCTTTAAACAGATGTGTGTCCTCCGCATTGGCGTAGAACTCCTTGACCAAGGCTACCACTGCCGCTTCAGGTTGATCTGTGAAGGCATTTTCCCAATGCCGTTCTATAATCTGTACCTTCATTTGACCATCCAAAGGACCCAGTTTAAGGCCCCGTTCTGGTAAGAGTGCCTTTCCTGCCAAATATTCAAATCGGCCTGCTCCTGCCGAACTCCGAAATTTTCTCTGGTCAAACTGTGGAACGGCCGTGGAAGACCCTTCACCCTTTTTCCTCTTTTGTGAACGTGGTGGCATGTTGATTCCTTGCTCAAAACACAGAATTTCTTAAGCAATGTGGTTGTGGACTTTTGTCGAATAGTTGGTGGGCGAAGGCAATGTGGCTTGATGTTAGTGAGGTTGATTTCCTTGCTTTCCCCAAATTTTTGTCACACAACCAAGCAAGCACAAATTATATATCACAAGTATATCAAATTCGCCTTACCACATCACTGACCCAACACATACACGCTCAATTTATATTGTCAATTTCATGTCCTATTTGTTCATCAAGTAGAAAATCACCCCAACTATGAGTATGATTACCACAATACCGTGTACATTACTTCCCGAAGTGAGTGATGCTCAGAATGTTCCCACTTTCCTTCACTATGATTGCTCACACTATAACGACCCCAAAATTCATACAATACAACTCTCCACATTGGTCGTTAACAATACAACTTTATTCTAACTTTACATCATTATTCGATATTAAAACCACAAAAAAATGTGGAATATTTAAAACTTTTATATAAACTTTCTTTATTGCCCTGAATCGCAACCTTTACATTACAAAAATTTGATTCAACTCTATTATATGAATCACTTCGTCAAAGTTACTATACAAAATCTTACATTATAATTTATTATCCATACACATTGGATAACTCCACTTAATATCCAACAACATGTTACATTCAAAACATTGGATACATTTCTCATAAAACATAAGTAATCTTCGTGAATATGGATCTCTATAATTCACTTAGCACGTATCCTTACCTTGAAATCTTGACCTGCAAAATTTATTATTTGCAAGAGTGAGCTCGACAGCTCAACAAGTTCTAACAGTTTTCATGCATCACATAGCACATAATAACATGCTCAACATACATCTTATAATAATTAAAGTAACATGGCATACATGCTTCAATTCACATAGCAAATATAAAGATTGAGTTCCTTACTCAATCAACATTTTTTAATCAATCAATGTAGTCATAAATTGACTTTAACATTCATGTTTACAACATATATAATATATCATGCTCTTTACAAACAATTTAAAACAGTTCATAATATCATCAAGTTCACATAGAAAATAGGAACAGAAAGACTTGCCTGGCTCGTAGATTACCAATACCGAAAATAGCTTATAATTATCTGCTTCATGATCCTACATAACGTATTACTATACGCATCAATTATTAGTCACCTAGCAACGCTTATCAAACGTCTAAGTAAATACTACTTTATACTTTCTAATTCTCTTCTATTTACTCGTTTGACACTCGCTGTCAAATCATATGTATAATTAACAATATCAGTTAATTATCACATAGCTAATCCTCATCGTTAGTTAACCAACTTAGGTTAATTTATTTCTCATTAACCAATAAATTAATAATTATTATCACATAATAATTTACATCACATACTCACATTACATTTTCTCATAATCATATTATATATCACATGATTAATCAATTAATAATTACATACTCATATTAAATTATAATTAAATAAATTATAATTTAAACATCCACTTTAATCACATTATAATTAAATAATTTATAATTTCACTATTTATAATTTACTTTAAACCATTACTCTAATTAATCAAATTATAATTTATAATTAATCAAACTATATCATGCATTAAATTATAATTAAACCAATTATAATTTAAAATTAAACATTTACTTTGATTAAATCAATCAACTCAATTCATTATAATTTAACAATTATAATTTACATTAAATCTTTACTATAATTATTTCAAATTACAGTTACACATCATGTTAACTAAATTATAACTAAATAAATTACAACTTAAGCTAACCATTTAGTTTAATAAATCAAATACTAATTTAAGGTTTTCACAACCTTCTTTCTTTTAAACTTTGAAATCGTCAAATACCTATTAACAATATCTTATTCCAAATCTTGGTTCATGTTTAACACATAACCATTATCATTAACCTATACAATTTGGATTTTAAAAACTGTACAATTAATTAAAGTTTTCTGCCTCTGTTCAGGGTCCGGCGCAGCTGCGCCACCTTTAGCCTTGACACCGGTGCAGCTGCGCTGGTGTCAATCTTGAAAACCCATCGGCGCAGCTGCGCCGCTTCTGCCCTTGCTGCCTGCGCAGCTGCGCCAGCACGCAGACAGAAACAGAGTAGCTTACGAACAGTGCTGAGAAAAACCAAATTGGCTTAATTCTCTACATCGAGTTCTCAATTCAGCCAAAGATTTATTCATATAACATTACAGAAACATCATATAAAGCTTCTAACACACTTTTAACATACCAAGACATCAAATTACAAGATTAAAACACTTAGTTTTAAATAAAAACTTGAGAAAATCATTTTTCTCCCAAACTCATAATTTTCATAAAACAATTCACTGTAATTAAAATTTTCAACTAATTCAACTTTTAATACATGCATTATATCCGTAGTTGACGATAGCATCACAAGAAATTCTAAATAGATATATTAGCAACAATTAAATCATAACTTTTACTCTAAAACTCAACCAAATACATGAACTCCATATGAACATATATTATCCATTAAAACATATTTCTACTATAATTTGATTTCTGAAAACTCGTTTATAGCATCTAATTAAATTTATAAACAGTATATCAACAAAATTCCAACATATGTTCAACAAAATTACTAACTTTCATGAAAACGTTTTTATAGAAAAGTTCTACAACATAAAACACATTATTAAAACTAAATTTAGAAGTTATACCCGTTGATTAGGCTTAGGAGAAGAAGATGATGGCTTAGCGAGAATTCTTTCAAGATCTCTTTCCCCTTTCTTTCTCTTCTTCTTCCCTTCTTCTCTATTCTTCTTTTTCCTCTGCTCTTTTCTTTCTTTGTTTTTCTTAGTTTGTAAAACTAACGTAGTTGTAGTATATACAATATACATATAATGCATATATTACATAAAACATGTAACTCCTAATAATAATTATATATACTAACTCTTATTAATTAGGTAAGTTACAAAATTCAAAAGCCAACTTGGCTTGTTTGGCTACAAGAAAATTTGAAACTAGTTTTATTAAATCCAACCATAGTTTAGGTAATTTAGGGTTAGCTAGTGTAAGGGCCTTGTTTGGCAACAGTCCTTTAAAACAAAAGCAAGACCCTTGTTTGGTATAAATTATTTTAAAAATTCTTTTCCTTTTATTTTAACAAATCATTTTAACATATACTTTAATGTCATATTTTAATCAATTAAATATTAATCAACTAATTTAATTAGTTAAAATCTAACATCAATTAATCACATAAAATTATCACATCATTATAATTACTCGCTAATTATAATTCATGTAACACCTCATCACATAATTCATCTAATTCAATTATCTCAATTAAATCAGAACTATATTATAAAATTAATATACATCAACTAGATAAATATTAAACATTCATTTAATTAATATATAACACTTAATTAAATCACTCCATAAATCACATAATTTATTTATTTAACTCAATAAATAATTCACATAAAATATTTATTTAACTCAATAAATATTTAAAATCAAATATTAAATCTCAATCGTTACAATCTTTCCTCCTTAAAAGGATTCTGTCCCCAGAATCACACATAAAAAAATTTCTCGTCTATTACATTACTCAAAACATCTCATAAATAAGAATTTTATTTATTAAATTCTCATTTATAAATTCTTAAAAATCCGGGATGTCACACACACCTTGTGTGGGTGACGAATGGAGGTTAAGGTGGATTGGGTGTTTGATGGTTGTGATTTAGAGTTTCAAATTAAGAAGGATTTGGGATTTGAAGGTTAAATCCTTTTGAAATATGGAATCTATGTTGTGTGGGAAGGTTATGGGCTTATGATGTGAAACAACCCGGGTCAAATCCTGAGTCTGGAACAAATCTCGGGTTAAATCCCAAGTCCGAATCGAATCAAATCCATCCAAAATAAGGTCTTAAACCACTGGCCCATTAGTATCTTCTTGGGTTATCTTAGCCCACCACAGGCTCACCCAAAAGTCATGACTGAAGGTACTATTGGTAGTAACTTAATTACTTAAGTATAGACAAATATTTCCCTTATCTTTCGATGTGGGACTGGGGTGTTACAAACTCTCCCACTTAAATTTCTGACGTCCCCGTCAGAACCGATCATACACACGGTCCACAGATCTTTGCCTCCCTAGCCATTATGGGATAATATCGGTTAGCTTCGTGTCCCCACCTTCGGACCTCCATCTCTCCATTGTGGGATAATACCACCAGCCTTCATGTCCCCACCTCCGGCAACCCCATCGGATAACCCGACCCGAGCTTTCGAGAGTCGGCTCTGATACTATATGAAACAACCCGGGTCAAATCCCGAGTCTGGAACAAATCTCAGGTTAAATCCCAAGTTCGAATCGAATCAAATCCATCCAAAAAAAAGTCTTAAACCACTGGCCCAATAGTATCTTCTTGGGTCATCATAGCCCACCACAGGCTCAGCCAAAAGTCATGACTGAAGGTACTATTGGTAGTAACTTAATTACTTAAGTATAGACAAATATTTCCCCTATCTTTCGATGTGGGACTGGGGTGTTACATGATGGATGTTTTCGGAAGGTAAGGGTTTAGTTGTGAGGAGTTTGTGGTTCACTTGGAATGCAAATTGTGTTTTAAAAATCTAGGTTGCCGATTCCCAGTTGGGGCTGAGGTTTTATTGCTGAACTGCCAGCGGGGGTGGCTGGCCTCCAGCATCGAAGTCCACTGGGGCGGGTGATACAAGTCTATTTATCCACCGGGGCGGGTGTAGGGTCTGTCCAGATTTTTGAATTTTAATTTCCTGTTCCTGCAAAAGCTTAGCTTGAGCGTACTCCCCTTGTTGATTATATGCTTGCACCTTGATGTTTGGCTTGGTTTGTCTTGCCCGTGTCCTTTATCTACACGCACAACATAAACATTGTTAGAACATGTTTTATCAAAAAAAAGTATACTTACTATACATCATTACCCTTACTTAATATCTATTTATGAAAAATGAACTCAAAGGATGGGTTGCCTCCCATCGAGTGCCTGATTTTAAGTCGTTCAGCCTGACTACTTTTTGTGTTAATTTGGGACGGTCAGATCGACCGCGGTTGCCTGGAGATCGATGTCACCGCCCCAATAATGCTTGAGGCATTTGCCGTTCACTTTGAATGTCATTGTTGGATCCCAGCCATATTGCTCAACGGCGCTGTGTGGAAATACTGTCTTGATGGTAAAAGGCCCCGACCACTTGGATTTTAGTTTTTCGGGAATCAATTTTAACCGAGAGTTGAATAGCAATACTGACTGGCCCGGTTCATACTTTCTGTCCATTATCTTTTGATCGTGCCATTTCTTGACATTCTCTTTGTATAACTTCGAATTCTCGTAAGCCTGCAGGCGAAATTCATCTAATTCATTAATTTGCACAAATCTTTTATCCCCTGCTGCTGAAAAGTCAAAATTCAGTTTCCTCATGGCCCAATACGCTTTATGCTTGAGTTCCACCAGAAGGTGATACGCCTTCCCGTAAACTAACTGATATGGAGACATGCCTATTGGGGTCTTATATGCGGTTCGATACGCCCATAGAGCGTTGTCTAGCTTCAACAAACAATCTTTCTGATTTGGGTTGACGGCCTTTTCCAAGATTCTCTTCACCTCTCAGTTAGATACTTCGGCTTGGCCACTTGTCTGAGGGTGATAGGCTGTGGTGATTCGGTGGTTGACCCCATACTTCGTCAAAAGAGCGGTGAAGTACTTATTGCATAAATGGCTCCCTTCTTCACTGATGATTGCCCTCGGGGTGCCAAATCGTGTGAAGATGTTCTTTTGCAAGAATTTTAGTACCACCTTCACATCATTTGTTGGTAGCGCAACTACCTCAACCCACTTCGATACATACTCTACGACCAATAGAATGTACAAATTACTAAACGAAGATGGAAAAGGTCCCATGAAGTTGATTCCATATACATCAAAAACCTCAACTTCCAAAATTATATTTAAGGGCATCTCGTTCCGTTTTGAAATATTTCCCACTCTTTGACATCTGTCACAGTGTTTCACGTACTGATGTGCATCTTTGAACAATATGGGCCAGAAGAAACCTGCTTGGAGGACTTCTGCTGCTGTTCTCTCACGCCCATAGTGTCCCCCATATACTAAGGCGTGACATGCCTGTAAAATACTCTCAACTTCACTTTCTGGTACACATCGCTGGATCATTCTGTCAGCACACTGGCGGAACAAATATGGTTCTTCCCACATATACCACTTCACGTCGTGTAAGAATTTCTTCTTTTATTGGCGTGTCAAACCTGGTGGGAGAATATTAATCACCAAGTAATTCGCAAAATCTGCATACCATGGGAACTCACCGTAGATCAAAAATAACTGCTCATCGAGAAAAGACTCGTTGATCACTACCTTATCTATTTCGTCATGCTTCGGATTCTCTAGCCGCGAAAGATGGTCAGCCACCTAATTTTCTGTGCCATTTCTATCCTTAATCTCTAAATAAAACTCTTATAGGAGCAAAACCCAGCGAATAAGTCTCGACTTTGCGTTATTCTTTTCAACTAGATACCAGATGGCCGAGTGATCTGTGTAAACCACCACCTTTGTCCCTACCAAGTATGATCGCAATTTATCAAAGGCGTACACAATCGCAAGTAACTCCTTTTTGGTGGTCGTGTAGTTAAACTGTGCATCAGTCAGTGTCTTTCTCGCGTAATAGATGGCATGAAAGATTTTCTCTCGTCGTTGTCTGAGCACTGCTCCTACTGCATAGTCACTCACATCACACATGAGCTCGAACGGTATTGTCCAATCTGGTGCGATGATCACTGGGGTTGTGGTTAGCTTCTTCTTCAATTGCTCAAACGCTGCTAGACAGTTTTCATCAAATTTAAACGGTACATCCTTTTCCAAGAGACTGCATAGTGGCTTTATGATTTTTGAGAAGTCTTTAATAAATCGGCGGTAGAATCTAGCATGACCAAGAAAGCTCTGAATACCCTTTACTGATGTCGGCGGTGGCAGATTTTCAATTATTTCCCATTTAGCTCTATCAACTTCCAACCCTTTTCCAGAAACTTTGTGTCAAAGTATTATCCCCTCTAAGACCATGAAATGTCATTTTTCCCAGTTGAGCACTAGATTTGTCTCAACACATCTTTTCAACACCAGGACTAGATTTTCAATACATCTGTCAAAAGATTCCCTGAATACTGAAAAATCATCCATAAATACCTCATTACTTTGCTCCACCATATCTAAGAAGATTGTCATCATGAATCGCTGAAAGGTCGCCGGTGCGTTACACAGTCCGAATGACATCCTTCTAAAGGCAATGGTGCCATATGATGAGTGGGATTCATACCTACGAATCGGTAGTCCTAATAGCTTGATTCTTAAGATTTTCACGTAGATTTTCTATCATTTTGACTTGAGTTTATAATATCTTGTGCAGGAATTGGAATGTATGCAAAAGGAGTTTAAAATGACAAATAATTCAATTCATTCTCAAATAATATGGGCCACAAACAATTCAACTCAATTCGACGGAATACATTCGAAGTGGGCAGAGTTTAATAGCAACCCAGCTTTCTAATTTTATGTAATAACTATCATGTCGCTAGCTTAATATATGAATTAGCATTTACGGACATGCAAGCTCACGGATTTGATAGTGTCAATTGGAGAAAGAATTGAAATAGCTCACATTCTTAAGAGCCATGCAAGATAATTATTATTCATGCAGCAGCTTGCAAAGGACAACAAAGAGGCTCCATGTATTTTCATCCGGCTGGGCAGTGTATTGACCCGCTGGGGCGGGGCCTTGAACAAGAGAACCCCCGCTGGGGCGGGGAGGCGCCAGAAGCTGTAGTCTCTTATTTGTATGTGGACTCGGATGCATGAAGTAGAGAGGATAAGGGGCTTAACGCATATATAATTAAAGAAGCAAAAGTGGGCCACGAGTAATTGGACCGAACATAGGAGGAGTATATAATATATATTAGCTATTCAATTAGTATATGACTTAACTTGGTGGGCCACATATTTAAAACAAGCAAGCAAGCAGCTGGACTCTTTTTGAAGTTGGTCACGCAATGCATTAGAGGAGGGGATAGTGGGGTGACTTCACTATATATATACACGGAGCAGCTTAACAAAGAGGGACTAAGAGCATGGATTAAATTAGTAGAGGGCCCACAAGTATAAGGTTTTAAAGCATCTGGCCCTCTTTTTTCTTATATAGACTTTCGGCAGCAATTGGGCATGTTGTGGGCAGATCTTGGAATATATATATATATTATATATTTTAGTAAGAGGCGGAGGGGGGATCTTGAAAAAAAAGAGACCTAGACAACTTGAAATATTATTATTTTTTGGATCTAACTGGAAGAAGAGAAGTGAAGCGGAGCATATTCGGATGAACACGGAGCAATTTGGAGACAGTAATGACAGGAGTTTTATATTTCTATCTTTTTCAATCCATATTATCTTTGTATTCGTTATGATTAGTGATCTGTGGATTGTGGATTTTATTTCATTCGTTATGAACTAATTATTTATTTAAGCCTATGACGGATCTTATTATGTAATGGAGGATTAATTATTTTTAAATCCAGTTTATGGAGGTTATTCCCAGGTTATTCTCTATGTGTGTGATTAATTTATATAATTGCCTGATCAACGATTATTCTGTTATTTCTTATGAACTTGTGAAGGAACATAGGAGATTAGAACTGGCCATAGTGACATATGTTTGTGAATTCCGCAAAGATGGAATTCGTGATTCATGTTTAGGATAGATGTATTTCTTTATGCCATATGTAATCTGAAAGAGAACTTGGTAATAAATTCTGGTTAATTGTCATTCACATAAAAATATAGTGAGTTAGTTAATTGGGATGTCTTATTTGAATCTATTATATGTGGATACAAATAAGTACGGATATTATGCATCGTGTGGTGGTTTTATCTACATTAGTGTTTTCGATTAATAACCTGGGGGTAATTGAAATAAACTGGGGACAAAAGATATTATCTGAAGTGTAATAATAAGTGAAGTTGTAGGCTTAATTCTCTCAAATTTGTTAAAATCTCGATTGAGTGTGCGATTGCTTTTATTATTAATTTAGTTATAGAAGAACATATCTTTTTGCTGATAGTTTGATAAAGTTGAAATACTCTAAAATTGGTACTTGTTCGATTAAATAGTAATTATTGTCTCTGTGGGTACGATCTTTGATTTATCACTGTATTACTTGTTGACCACGTACACTTGCGTGTTGCGCGTAGAAAATACCCAACACCATACGGGCATGTTAACGTTGTTTTCTATTGATCCTCTGGTGTGATGACGATCTGATTGTAGCCTGAATACCCATCCAGCAAGCAATAGTACTCATGTCCAGCGAGTCTGTCCAACATCTGATCAATGAAAGACAAGGGGAAATGAGCCTTTCTAGTTTCCTTATTCAGCTTTCTGTAGTCTATGCAGACCCTCCAGCCGTTGACTGTCCTTGTTGGTATCAGTTCGTTGTTCTCGTTCTTTACTACTGTCATACCACCTTTCTTCGGGACACATTGGACCGGGCTCACCCATGCACTGTCTTAATTCCAGCATCCAGCCATTTCAAGATCTCCTTCTTCACTACCTCTTTCATGTTTGGGTTAAGCCTCCTCTATTGTTCTACTGTTGGCTTGCTATCCTCCTCTATTAGAATCTTGTGCATACAGAATAACGAGCTGATTCCTTTGATGTCGGTGATAGTCCATCCAATAGCAGACTTGTATTCCCTTAGAAGTGCAGATGCAATAATAACAGGTAAAGGAGATGAATTACCCAAATAAGCATACCTGAGGTGATTAGGTAATGGTTTGAGTTCTAGTTTAGGTGGTTCCTCTAGCAATAGTTTCATCTTTGCTGCCGAAGTTCCTGTTGCTTCCAATGGCTCAAACAGTAACTTGAACCTGTTCACTCTAGGATGTGCCTCTAACAACTGCAGATATTCCAATAGCTCTGGCTCATCTCCATCATAGTCTCCCATTAATGTTGCTTCAACTGGTCGGTACTCAGTATCTGATGTTGTTCATCCCCCACCATTTTATCAATAATATCCATCCGAAAACACTCCTCATCCTCTTTTGGGAAGTTAATGGCTTTAAACATGTTGAAGGTCACCTCTTGGTCTTGAACCCTCATGGTTAACTCTCCTTTCTTCACATCAATGAGAGTCCTTCCAGTAGCCAAGAATGGTTGCCCAAGGATTATTGGAATATCCTTATCCTCTTCGTAGTCTAATATGATGAAGTCCACTGGAAAGATGAATTTATCCACTTTTACCAACACACCATCAACAATTCCTCGCGGGTAAGTTAACGATCTATCTGCCAGCTTTAAGGAGATGTTGGTCGGTTTAGGTGCTAGTAAACCTAACTGAGTATAAACTGACAATGGCATGAGGTTTATACTGGCACATAAATCATATAAACATTTGTTGAAGGCCAAAATCCCTATCATGCATGGGATGGTGAAACTACCCGGATCTTTTAACTTTGGTGGAATCCTATTTTGCAATATCGCACTACATTCCTCTGTTAGTACCACAGTCTCGAAGTCCTCTAATTTCTTTTTCTTTGATAATATATCCTTCATGAACTTAGCATAACTAGCCATCTGTTCTAATGCCTTTGCAAAATAGATGTGGATGTGTAACTTCTTTAACACTTCCAAAAACTTAGTGAACTGTTGCTCTAATTTGTGTTTTTGGATCCGTTGTTGAAATGGTGGTGGAGGATAGACTATCGGTGTAACCACTTGTTCTTTTTCTATAGATTTTTCTCCTACTTTCCCTTCCACTATTTCTTATACACTGGTCTCAACCTGATTATCCATAGTTGGCTTCTCTGACTCCTGCTCGGCTAGCTGTTTCCCACTCCTCAGTGTGACAGCTTGACATTGCTCATATCCTCCCCTCGGATTCTTTTCTGTATCACTTGGCAATGTTCCTTGGGGTCTACTGTTCAATGCACTATCGATCTGTCAAATCTGAGTTTCTAGATTTTTAATCGTTGTCGCTTGAGTTTTCATCACCGCTTCATTTCCTATTATGTGTTTTGCCACTATCTCCTCCAAATCTATCTTTTTCTTTTGATGTGGAGCTGCCTGTTGATTTTGATTCTGAAAATCAGGGGGGTATGATGGTTGTGGAGCCTGTTGCTGATTCTGATTATGGTTGTTGCTCCAAGCAAAGTTTGGATGGTTCCTAGCGCCCTAATTGTATGCATTTGGATATGTGTTGGGTGGCCTTTTATAGCTACCCATAAACTGAACTGAAGCTGGGTTGATTGCACACTGTTTTGTCGGATGCTCACCTACACAAAGTTCACATATAAATGCTACCTGCTGCACGTTTCCCGTAGACATGGCATCCATCTTCTTCGATAATGCTGCTAGTTGTGCAGATATAGCTTTCATAGTATCCACCTCCAAAATTCCTGTCGCTTTAGGTTGAGTCATCCTCTCAGTCGGCCACTTATAGTTGTTTGTAGCCATTGTTTCTATCAAGTCCCATGCCTCCTCAAATTTCTTTGCCAGATAAGGCTGCATCGATGTTGCTCCGTATATGACTCCCTAACCAATTGTAGAATGTGTTTATCTGCATCCAATGCAGTAGTCCATGATGAGGGCATTTTCTCAACAGCTCTTTGTACCTCTCCCATGCTTCATATAATGGCTCTCCTTGTAGCTGTGCAAATGAAGAAATCTCCGTTCTCATTTTATGTGTCTTTGAAGGCGGGAAGAACTTAGCCAAAAATTTCTGCTCCAAATCGTTCCATGTGATGATTGACCCCGATGGTAAAGAATGGAGCCAACCCATTGCCTTGTCTCTGAGTGTAAACGGAAATAGTCTTAATCTGATAGCATCATCTGAAACTTCGTTGCACTTGAAGGTATCGCAGATTTCTATGAAACTGACAATGTGCTCGTTTGGGTCCTCATTCGGAAGACCCCTAAATTAGCAATTATTTTACACCATCTGTATCGTTCAAGGATTGATCTCAAAGTTGTTAGCATTAATCGCTGGCCTGGTGATACTGGACTGAATCTCTGAAATCCGCGGTGTAGCATAATCCCGCAGTGATTTCTCTTCCGGTTCAGCAGCCATATTTTCTTTGGGTGTTTCAAGTTCTTCTCGAGTCTTTGCAATCCACTTAGTTAACTTCTGAAATCGTTTGTCAATGTCATCCTCGAAAGGCAACAATTCTGGCTTCTTCGATAAAGTTTGCATGCACTACTTGAGATTCCTTGAAATAACCAATCAAATAAAAATCAGAACAAATAAATATATATATATATATATATATATATATGTTTAACTAAAACTGATCTAATTAAACTGATATTGTAAATAATAAACGCAATTACAGTCCCCGGCAATGGGGCCAAAAACTTGTTGGGTATTTTCTATACGCGTTACACGCAAGTATACATGGTCAACAAATAATATAATGATAAGATCAAGTATCGTACTCACAGAAAAAATAATTCCTATTTAATCAAACAAGTACCAGTTTTATATTATTTCAGCTTTATCAAACTAATGATTAAAAGATGATTTTCTAAATAAATTACTACTTAAACCAATTTTAACACTAAATCGGGATTTTAACAAGTTATGGAGACTTGAGCCTACAACTTCACTTATTATTTCACGTCAGATAATATACTTTCCTTCAGTTTATATCAATTACTCCAGATTATTAATCAAGAACACTAAAGCAGATATAACCATCTCTCGATGCATTACATCCATACTCACTCAAATCCACAACTGATAGAATTAAGCAAGACACCTTACTTAACTAACTCACTATATCTCTATGTGAATTACAGTTGAATAAGGTTAAATATCAAGTTCTTAATAGATTACATATGATGCATAGATATCTCTATCCTATACTTGAATTATGAATCCCAACAAAGCAGAAATCACAAACATATGTCACTATGGCTAGTTCCAATCCCATATGTCATCTCTCCAATTTATATGGGATAACGGATAATTGGTGATCATGTAATTATATAAGTTAAGCACAACACATAGCAAATAATCTGGAAATAATATTCATAAACTGAATTAAAAGCTATTTAATCCTCCGTTACATAATAAGATCCGTTATAGGCTTAAATAGAAAGTTAGTTCATCATAGATGAATCAAAATCCATAATCCACATAATAGAAATCATTTTGAATACAAGATGTTAAAGAAGAGCGAAAATAAACTCTGAAGTATATCACCGCTCGTCTCCACACTTCTTGAGTTCTTCACGATCCAATGATACTTCAATTCCCGTCCCAAGTCAATCTCCAAGCTAGGGCTTGTGTATGGCTCCGTGTTTGTAACATTCTCTTTAAATCACATTTTATATGCCCCCACTCGCAGCCCTAATCATTGCCATTTGTTAGTACAAATCCTACTTGAAGTAGGATTCTCTAGCTGATGTCGTGCCTACCCGCCCCAGAGGGTAACTTCCTCTTGACACACCCGCCCCGGCGGTGTACTCTCTGTCTGGTAGTGCTAAAATTCCACAGGTCCGCCCCGGTGGAGAATTACTTCTTCAGACACCAGCCCCGACGGGTGTTCTTGTCATATATGCTGGAAACTTCACTTTTTTACTCTTTCTTCCATCCATTCCATTACCTGCAAACAATATTAAAAAACCAAATAAAATAATAGGAAAACAACTTGAAAACACCAAGAATCAAGCTAGAAAGAATACCGATTCGTAGGTATGAAACCCACTCATCAACCGCGCCGGTGAGCAGTTTGCCCAAATTTTTTTTATTAAGTGTTCAAAAGCCAAAAATGTATTTCAAACTTAATGGTATGAATATGATGACATATTAAATATATATTGAGATGTTAAAATAGTTTATTAACTTATTTTATGTGATTAATTGATAACTTAAATACGTGAATTAAACTGGTTATTTGTGAAGTCTAATAACATGTTCAAAGACTGATGTTGTTATTCGATAAGTATAATCAAACTTAGAATTAATCGGTATCGTGAATGTATTGATATGTAGGATTAATTAACGGACGTGAGTTATATTTGTAGCTTGCGCACGAGGTAAGTGTTGTATCCCTAACTTATTATTGTAATGCAAGTTCCTTGATTCTAAATTATTCATTGAGAAATTCCTTGACTTATATTCTATATCAATCAAGTTCATGTTCTTGATTATTCAAGTTATGATTCAATTTAAGATATATTAATTCTTTTGGAGCTTTTGAAGTTATACTTCGGTTATACAATGCTTATTCAATTGTATACCTTTGAGATTCTTATTTCTTTTAAATATCAATATTATTGTTAAACCTTGTAAGACTAGCGAACCCTTATTGATTCGACTAGTCCATAGTGATGAACATTCTAAATTCTAGAACTATTATTGAGCTTATCCAAACCAAACTTCCTTTGGTGCAGACTCTAATGTCAAACTAAGATGAACAAACCTTTATAGGGGATTATTTACTGGCTAGCGTTGAGATGTTGTGCACATTATGGTACTAAAAGCTGATCCCCCTAAGTATGAGTAGTAGAATCCATGTAGTCTTAGGACTGTTAAAGGTTTAAAGTAGAAATACTTGATAACCTGGAACATAGTTCTTGGTCTTATGACCCTCAGATGTACTTTTGATTCTTGTTATTCATTCTTGATTCAAAAGCCGAGCTTTCTATTATTCAGAATCCTTTGATTTCTCGCATGTTATTATTACTGTTATAATGTTAATAATTGTGGGCAATCGTGCTCACTTTTGAATAATAACTTTGCAGTTAAGAACGAAAGAACTGACGAGCCTTCCACAAGCAAAGGCAAGGGCAAAGCTAACAAGTGTTGAAGACTTGTTATTTATTTAAGATTGTGCTGTTTTAAGACTTTGAGGTTATGTTAAGACTTATTTGTTTCCTTATATTCCGCACTCGATGTATTAAGGTTAGATGACCTGGGATTCATTTATTCAGATGTTGTAACCCCTTAAGTGGAGGATTTCTATTTATTTATATTTTCGCATTTATTATGGGTAGATAGATATGTGATATTTGTATAGTGAACACCAAATCCCGTGGAAATTAAAGTACCCGGATTTGGGGGTGTCACAAGTTGGTATCGAAGTTGTAGGTTATGAACCTTACGTGGGGGAAAAACCTTAGGGTAGTAGCCTTTTTAAGAGATCGATAGCATAATAATGATAAACTCTTATCGAGTTCTAAGAAAGATAATAAATTACCTTATGTACTACGTGTTTATATTTATGTACTCACGAGTATCATCAACTAATATCAAGTATCGATTAGCATCACGTAATAACTAAGACTTAAAATTTTGATTGTCAGGATGTCGGATGTTGGAGGATCCAGTCAGCCTAAGGAGGTTGTACCCCGAGTGGCTATTGAGGAGGATCCCCGAGACATTCATACAGTCTGGGAGCAGTTAGTTCGGAGAGAGCCATCTCCTTTGATCATTGTTGTTGGTCAGGAGCATGAGCCAGTGTTTGATTCAAAGGAGGACTCTATGGAGATTGAGGTTGAGGTTGAGGCAGCTGAGGAGGAGGATGAGGACCCTGATGAGTTCCCACCAAACTCTATCAG
This sequence comes from Panax stipuleanatus, assembly GCA_020205555.1. Classification (NCBI taxonomy): domain Eukaryota; kingdom Viridiplantae; phylum Streptophyta; class Magnoliopsida; order Apiales; family Araliaceae; genus Panax; species Panax stipuleanatus. Next base: position 94,114,128 of record CM035118.1, read on the forward strand.
TACAGTGATGTACGACGAGCTGTATGACTGTAATATAGAGTTATATGATACTGTTTAGGAGCTGAAGGAGCAGACGGTTGCTCAGCGGACTACCATCAGGCAAAAGGATGGCGAGATCTAGACTCTGGATACACGTTTTGGAGACATGAAGTGGGAGTTGGTTCATGAGAAGGGCCAAAGTGAAGAAAATTCAGCTAAAATTGAGAAGCTGAAAAAAGATTTGCGAGAAGAATCAGCGAAGCGTACCATAGCAGAGGATGATTGGATGAAGGCTTCATGACGTGCAGATCTTGCCAAGGATAACAATCGGGCAAAGAAGGCTAAGATCGAGGAGACATACTACACATTCCAGACGGCGATTGATAAGGCCCAGGATCGGGTTATGTACTATCCAGTTCAAGTCGAAGACCTACCTTGGTATATGCTGTGCCATAGGACGATGTTCCGTATTATGGAAGAAGAGCACAGAAAAGTTATTCAACGTCTTAGTAGGCCGTGATAGGAACATCATGATTATGTGAATATTTCTTTGGTAGTTAATAATGTAAATTCCCATGTGTTTATAAACAACGAAATATGATGATGATTTAAATCCTGAAGATATTTTATCTCGGGATAATTGATGTAAATAGCAGCGAAGCTGTCTTGTTTTGTTTAAAACTTTTTGAATGAATAAATGTCAGAGTTTATTTGAGATGATATGTGTTAAGTGATTTTTAAAATGTATAAGCTAAGTCTTAAATATTTAAGGAATTGAATAAAGATCTAATAAGAGTATATCTTAAAGAGAAGTATGCCGCCGAGAAGACGCCCAATTCGTCAACCAGCCCAAGAAGGGTCAATTAATAACAATGACGCTAATGCCAATGCCAACCCCGTTCAACAGTTGGTTAACTTATTGACTGGAGCAATGGCTAATCAATAGCAAGCTCCACCAATCACGATGTTCAAGGACTTCAAGGTGGTGGGACCACCAGAGTTCAAGGGATCTATGAACCCAATCGAGGCACAGACTTGGGTTATGGAAATGGAGAAGGTTTTCGACGATGCTAGGGTCCGCGAGGATCAAAAAATGGCTTAAGCAACATTCATGCTGAAGGCAGAGGCCAGTTATTGGTTGCAGTCAAACAAGGTCCGAGGAGGATAAGGCGTGCTAAGCTGGGAGAGGTTCAAAGAGATATTTTTTGACATATACTTTTCGACGAGCTCATAAAACCAGATGGAAGTTCAATTTCTGGAGCTTAAGCAAGGTAATATGTCGGTGCCAGATTACGCGACGAGATTCAATGAGTTGGCTAGGTTTGCCACATACCAAGTGCACACTGATGAGAGGAAGGCTAAGAGATTTGAACTGGGACTGAAGCCCTGGTTGTATAGCAAGGTGTCGATATTCCAGTTCAACACCTTTGCAAGAGTATTGGAGAAGGCTATCATCGCTAAAGGTGGGAGCGATGCTATGATAAAATACAACCAAGAGATAAAGAAGAAGAAGAGTGAAGTTCAAGGTAACAACAAGGAGAGCGGCAGTAACACTAGATGATGTAATAATCAGAAAAGAAGGTGTATTGATAGCACATCGACCGGAAATCAATAAGGGAGCCAGAAGAAAAGGGTAGAAGCATGTCCGACCTGCGGGAAGAACCACCTGGGGGTATGTATGAAGGGAAAAAAAGTCTGCTACAATTGTGGTCAGGAAGGCCACATAGCACCTAATTGCCCTAACCTTAAGAAGGGCGCCTGTTTCACGTGTGGATCTAAGGACCACTTAGCAAGGGACTGTCCCAAGAAGTTATCTGGAGGGGCAGGAGCAGGAGGGAATAGAGGTAGTAGCGATGGAAATGCTCTGACAATTACAGGACCGACACCAACCAATTGACCTATTGCCAGGACATTCAACATGACAGTGCAGGATGCAGTGCAGTCACACGATATAATGTCAGGTATCATTCTGATCAATAAAGTTAATGCTTATGTATTATTTGATTCAGATGCTACTTGCTCATTTATATTCGATGACTTTCCTAAGAACTTAGAATTGCCTAAGGAGGAGTTAGAATACCCTATGAACATAGAGATTGAGAATAGGGAAGTAATTCCTATTAAGTACGTACACAAGAACTGTAGGGTGGATATTAAGGGTAATGTGATGAACGTAGATCTTATCCCGATTAGACTTGGAGAATTCGACGTTATCTTGGGAATGGATTGGCTATTCAATTATGGGGCGATAATTGTGATAGTAGTGTGCATACAAGCCAATCATGTGTGATGATAAAGCACATACTTTGTAAACAATCTTATTTATTTATTAATAAAATATTCATTTAAGGCATATAATTATCTACATGGTGCTGTTTTTATAATATGTAAATAACCCATAGTTTTAAGCAATGCTTTTAGAATCATGATGAGATCATGATAATAAGATCTAAATTCTTAGAAAGCTTAAAAACTAAAATAGTTTCCAATTGTGGGATTACTAAAATGGGGATTAGTAAATTCGGATAGATTGGTACATATATTGCTTGCTCATTGGATGAGGATGACTGATCTCATGGTCATTTGTGTGGAGACACTAAAGCAAGTATGTAGGTGCTTATTGGAGAATAAGTTGTAACGATTGTGATATTATTTTACATGGATTATAATTAGCGAGTAATTATAATTAGGTGACAATTTTATGTGATTTATTGATGTTAGATTTTAATTGATTAAATTATTATTGATATTTAATTAATTAAAATGTGACATTAAAGTATGTGTTAAATAATTTATTAAAATAAAGAAAAGGATTTTTAAATTTACTTTAACCAAACAAGGCCCTTATAATTGTTTTAAACCTATTTCTACCAAATGGGGCCCTAACTATCAAAAAGCTATTTAAATAAACTGTTTACCAAACATGGCCTTAGCATTAATAATCTATTTTTAAAAATAACCTTGTTTTGCCAAACAAGGCATTGTGGCTTTTTGAAATTTGTAACTGACATTATACTTAATATATTTGTCAGTTATATTATATAATTAAGCCTATATCTATTACTACGTATTATATTATACGTTAGTCTAAACTATGTTAGAAATAATATCAGTGTAAGAGAGAAAAGAAAGAACAGAGGAAGAGTTAGAGAAGAGAGAAGAAGAAGAAAAGGAAGAGCTTAAGCATCATCATCTTCTTCATTAACGATTAGCAAAAAGGTTATAATCTATAATTTTACTCTTATAATTATAGAACTCAATTCATATGTTTCATGTATTTTATTCTCTGTCAAAAGTTGAGTTTTCATGGAAGTTATGAAATCATGAATTTTATATGTATGTATTGTATCCATGTGTTGATTGTGATAATTGTATGGCATAAGCGGATTTTCAGAAATTAAATTACTGTTAAAACAAGTTTCATGGAAAAAGTTTTGTTCATATTGTTTTATATATATTGATTGGTTTTAGAATGGAAAATTTAGGAATTTGTATGTGTTAGTATGTCTAATTAGAATTGGTTATGATGTTATATTCAATTATGAAGAGATTTCATGTGTTATAAGTTGAATTACTTGAGAAATTCTATTACAGTAGATTATTTTATGGAAAAATATGAGTTTTCATGAAAATGGCCAAATTGGATTTTTAAAACTATTGATTCTCGTTGTTTAAATGAGTTTATGTTTTGAGTGCATGTTAGATATATGTATTACAGCGTATATATGATTTACAGTGTCTATGTTACTGTATTTTAGGCTTGTATGGGTTGTCCGGTAAAGCAGGGAGTCATGACTATCTGCGTCTGGCCGAGCTGCTGCGCAGCTGCGCCGGCAGCAAGGCCAGGAGCAGCGCAGCTGCGCCGCTTGCTTTTACCAGAGCCTTTACCTGCGCAGCTGCGCCGGGTTTAAGGCAGCTGGCTGCGCTGGGTTCGGTGCAGTGGCAGTGTGTTTTAAACAATTGTGCAGATTATTTTCATGCCTAAGTTACATTATTGCTAAGATAATGAGCATATATCTAGCTTCTATAACATGTGTTAACACGAAGTTGGTAATTTCATAATTTGGAAAATAAAAGAACTTTTGAAAACCTAATATGGTATTTAAAACTATAATTGTTTAATAAGTTACTTAATTATAATTTTATTAATTATAATTAAGAGTAAATGTGTAATTTAAATTATAAATTTTGTGAAATTATAAGGTATAGAAGTTTAATTATTTTAATTTAAATTATAATTTATGTAATTATAATTTAATAAATGCATGTTTAATTGTGAATTTTTAATTGATAATTACATAATTAATTATAACTTGTGTAATTATAATGCATGTTATAGTTTAATTAATTATTGATTATAATTGATAAATACATGATTAATTATAAATTGTGTAATTATAAATGCATGAATGTGGTTTAATTGATTTTAAATTATAAATTGTTTATAATTTAAAAGGTAATGATAATTTAACTAATTATAATTTGATTAAGTGTTTGAATTATAATTGTTTAATTATAATTGAGTTAAATACATAATTAATTTAATTATGTGAATATGTAGGTGATGTAATTAAATATGTGATTGTTGATTATTATTACTATTTAATCAGAATGTGAGTTAACCATGAGGGTTAACCACTTATGTGAATTAGTTACGTGTTAACTAATTTAGGTTATTGTGATTGTATATATATGTGTAAGAAGTATTAAAGTACGTGAATTGTGTTAAGTAGCTTGCGCTTGAGGCAAGTCTTCTAAACCCTAAACTCGTTAATTTTACGCAAGTCTTCTAAACCCTAAACTCGTTAATTTTACGCAAGTTTTCTAAACCCTAATCTTGTATTGATTTTATATGATCTCTTGAATTCATATATTCATTGTTGAGAATGTCCTTTCCATTTCAGTATTGGACAATTGTTTATTTAATTAAAATGGTCTTAACTTATTGTTCAAGTAAGATCTAATTATTATTTTAAATGCTTTAGGTTTACTTCTAAAGTATATGTTAATTCATAATTCTTTTATTTTGAATTATTGGAAGTCGATTCAACTAATCCTTAGTTGATGAACGTGAATTCTAAATTACCCTTGTAAGCTTATCCAAACCAAACTTTCTTTGGTGCGGACTTGAATCAAATTACTGAGTTGAACAACCCTATTTACTAGGGGAGGTTACTACGCATAGCGTTAAGATGGTTGTGCACAATACATGGTACGAAGGGCTGATCCCCCTAAGTACGAGTTAAGGTCCATAGTCTTATTGACTGTTAAAGGTTTAAATAGAAATATTTATAACCTAGGACAAGAGTTCAAAGGTCTTATGACCCTCAGATAAATTCTATATCCAAATTTTAATATTGATAGAGAATTATTATTCAATTCTTTATTGTTGAAGTAAGCTAAGTTATTCAGATTCTTTTTTTAAAGATATTCTTTTATGTATATATTATTGTTAAACTCCAGTGAGCTGTGGTTTGCTCACTCTTGCATTAAATAACAATTTCAGTTAAGGTTGATAACGCTGATGCTCCGTCTACGAGTAAGGGCAAGGGAAAGCAAAGCAAGTGAAGACTTGTTTTTATTTAATTGAGAATGATTGTAATAATTGAATGTTATGTTTTATTTCCGCACTTTATTGTATTCATTTCAAGGTTAGAGTAACCCTGGGATTGATATGGAGAAGGTTGTAACCCTTATTTTAAGGGCGATTTTATTAATAGTTGAATAAAGGTTGTAATTTATTTTAAGATATATTGGGTAGATGTTTGTTATAGTTAGAAAGTGAACACCAAATCATGTGGAAACGAAGTACCCGGATTTGGGGGTGTCACATAAGTTCACTGAACGTGACTCGCTATGGAATACCTAATAGAGTTTTACTCGCCTGTCAATAGAAATTCCTAATGTGATAGTAGTACATGTGATCCTTGGACTTGAGATCATCATAGTATCTTGTATGTAACAAATTATACTTTGACTAATTCCTTAACGCCTTTTAAGGCATATATAGGGTATGCTTGGGTATAATGAGTTACATATGGAGATAATGAATGATCAATAAAGAATCTACCACCTCTAGTAAAAGAGGAGATATGTCCTATGTGATTCGTTAAATGACAACCCAAGAATCCTTGGCCAAGGTAGAATGAAATTAGAAAGAGGTTTCTAATTTGCATTATTTGGAGTTGTGCATTTTCTAATCGAAATACATATGATTAAATAAATTAAGACTTGACAGTAAATCCATGTCTTATATTTAATTGGGACGTTGTATGGTGGAAGGATTGAATTGTACGGTAACTATTAACTCACAGGTTCTTTTATGATTAATGTTGAAATCTATATTATCTAGAAAGTTGCTAGGGAGGCTTATCCCTATTGTAGAATAAATGTTATTTATTTAAATAGATTATTAGTTTAATTTGTTTATTTAAATAAGATTAGAATTGTTCTAATTGATTTATTCACAACCGGTTTAATATGGAGAACCTAAAGGGTCACACCATAAAAAAGGAAGAAGAATTATTTAAGAAGAAAATGGCATGATAGTAATAATGCATTAAGTATAATTAATTTAATCTATGATGATAGAATAAATTAAATAGCTTAATGTTTATTATTTAATATTTTAGAAATATTAAATATAAATTAATAAGAGGAGTCTTATTAATATTATTATTATTATTATTATTTTAATTCTAAAGGAGTTTAGGAATTAATATAATATCAGTACTCTCTCTCAATCCTAATAAAGATTAGGATATAAATTAATTAAAAGTATTTATTTAATTAATTAAATAAAACCCTATTCTAATTGGATTAGGAGGGTTAACCTAATATCTATATAAGAGAGTCTTATATCAGAAATAAGGTACGTGAATTTTTCAAGAGTTGGGAGTACACATATTCTATAGAGATAGAAACAAAGGTTAAGCCAATAACCCATCTTACTGAGTTCTTCATCTTCCTTGGTGGATCACCGTTAGAGGCCAAACATTTAGGTGGCTGACATTGATCAAGGGAAGGAGCCGCTATAGAGGAATCAAAGGAATCAAAGGAGTAGAACTTGTACCTGAGAAAGCTTGTATCTTCAAAGGTATAATTCTGTTTTTCTCCTTCTTCATTCACTGATAATTGATGCACAAGGATGATCATGGTAATGGGTTTGTATAAATTTTGAAAACCTAGTTTTTTACGCTTCCGCCCTATTTATGTGATTTGATTGCATGATTGCGTTACGTACAAACCCAACAGTGGTATCAGAGCCAATCTTGTGCTAATTATCAGTCTATGTGATTCCATACATGTATAATATACGATTGGATTGAGTTCTGGGCAACAAAATTTTTTCTGATTCTGCGAAGCTGCGCAGCTGCGCCGGTTCCTGGCCTTCTTGCTGCGCAGCTGCGCCTGTGTCTTGGCCTGGTTTTTCATGCTGTGCTGGTTCTTTTTATATTCCTGGCGCAGCTGCGCCACTAACAGAATCTGAATTTTTTTAATTAATAAAGGTTTAAAATAAAGATGTTTATTTTATATGAAATGAGATTTCAGAATTGCTAAAATTAAAGAGTTTAATTTGGAATTGTTTTTGAATGAAATAAAGGAGTTTATTTTTCCAAAAACAAAGTTTAGCAAACTTTTGCCCATTAACTGATATTAATACATATATGGAATGAATTTACTTTCATGAGATGAATAAGTTTTATCGATACGTATGATGATATGTATGGTAATAAAAGGGATTGATTATGGACTATGACCAATGTGATTGGATTTTATTTTGGATGAATGCTTAAATGTATGGGTTTTATAAAATGGGGTCTGCGTACCTCGTCTTCTCTGATTTTATTCTCGGTGTAAAATTCTATCTCCCTTCTATGTACTTTCCCTTGACTGCTGATCAAGGTTTCTATTTAAAAATAATTTATGTAATAGAGATAGTTAGAATTATCTTGAAGAAACTGGAGACCAAGGAGCAAGGAGCGCGTGAAGACCCGTTTGTATGGAGCCCGGGTTTAAATGTAACGGTTACGTTTAAATTTAAATTTTTGCACTCCTAGGTTTGACCTTTTGGTTCACTTGGTGGCTCTAGTGAACCAAACTAGAATAAAAGTCCATAATCAATCCGGGTAGAATATAGTATTCTATATTGCATGCTAAATATTATATATATTATATTTTATACAAACATGCTTCGCATGTTTAATAAAATAACGCGTATTTTATATATATATATATATATATATATATATATATATATATATATATATATATATATATATGTGTGTGTGTGTGTGTGTGTGTGTGCATGCGCGCTTAAAAAGATGAGACAAATAATAACAAACCCCTCAAAGAAATATTATTAAGTCTGAAGCGTTCAAATGATATTTGGAATATCGAACGTCGCCTTCTAGCATGATTAGTTAATAGACTATAAAATATTTAATATGAGTTTGTTGTGCTATCCACAAGGCGAGTATTGAATATTTAAGATGTTAATTAATCACATTTGATGCTTATCAAGAAAATTGAACGATCTAGTCTTGTTGTGCTATCCACAAGGACGAAAATTTTTCTTTTTTGAATTTATGGAAGTGCTAGGCTGGACTTAACTTAAATCATTTTAGTTCGGATGTGCACACACATGACCATTATGATTTAAGAGGCAAAATAAAAGGAGTTACATGGTGATGTAATTGACAAGAGTTGTCTACCTATTTATTTGTATATCGCTTGTTGTGCTATCCACAAGGTTATATACATTTGAAATGGGATCCTTAATCTCACTAGCAAATCTTTAATTAGATGTTGCCGAACTATATGAGTGAGGGTAATATAGTTTGATGAAAATAGTGGGAGATACCAATTTAAAATAAAGACCTAAATTTATTTTGGTATGCAAAGTTAATAAAATGAATGTTTGCTAAAATGTTGTCTTTTCACATGCAGAATTTTAAAAATGTCAAAATCACTAATCTCACTACAAAGCATACTTGATGCAAATAAGCTTACCGGCCCGAATTATGAGGACTGGCTAAGAAATCTGAGAATTGTTCTCACTGCTTAAAAGATTTTTTATGTCCTAAATTCCACTATCCCTGAATCTGTTTCAGAAACAGCCTCTGAGGAAGAGATTGCCACTTTCAATAAGTGGCAAGATGATGCATCTGTGGCTCAATGGATCATGCTCGCATCCATGAATAACGAGCTTCAGCGTCAGCACGAAAAAATGGATGCTCCTGCTATGCTGCTTCACCTCAAGGAGTTGTATGGTGAACAGAGTAGGACTGCTAGATATGAGATATCTAAGGAGCTCTTCCGATCTCGGATGACCGAGGGCACTACCGTCGAGACTCATGTTCTGAAGGTAATCAATTTGATTGAACGCCTTGGACAGCTTGGGTTCGTCATGGATGGGGAGTTGAGTCAAGACTTGGTTTTGCAGTCACTCCCTAAGACCTTCTCGCAGTTTGTGGTTAATTTTCACATGAATAAGCTAGATGTCAGCTTACTTGAGCTGCTTAACATGCTGAAAACTGCAGAAGGTCACTTCTCATCCAAGAAGAACCATGTCTTGATGGTGGATTCTTCCAATAAAAGGAAGAGGCCCAAGGTGTCTTCTGAAAAGAAGAAATCTAAGAAGGCTATGGGAAAAGGGAAAGAAAAGGAGCAAAAGAAACCTGAACCAGCTAAAGGAATGTGCTTTCATTGCAATAAGCCGGGACATTGGAAGAGGAACTGCAAGAAGTTTCTAGCAGAGAAGAAGCTTGGAGAAGCTTCGACTTCCAATCAAGGTTTGTTTATGATTGAAATTAATTTTTCTGAAAGTCATAATTCTACTTGGGTATTGGATACATGCTGTGGTTCTCACATATGTAATACTGTGCAGGGACTAGTATGAAGTAGAAAGCTGAACAAAGATGAGGTGATCCTACGAGTGGGAAATGGAGCAAAAGTTGCTGCATTAGCTGTAGGAACTTATTGTTTAGCAATGCCTTCGGGCAAATCCATTTATCTTAATAATTGTTATTATGTTCTGAATATTATTAAAAACATTATTTCAATTTCTGTATTGGATATGGAAGGTTTTGACGTTATTATAAAGAACAATGGTTGTTCTATTTATAAAGACGATGTTTTATATGGTATTGGAAATTTGCGAAATGGACTTTATACACTTGACTTACAAGAAAATATATTTCAAATTGAACAAATTAAGAAAAAGAAAAGAGATGATATTAATTATACCTATATGTGGCACTGTAGACTCGGTCATATCAATGAAACAAGATTATCCAAGTTGCATAAAGATGGGCTCCTCGAGCTATCTGATTATGAATCATATCCAACTTGTGAATCTTGTCTTATGGGTAAAATGACTAAATCTCCTTTTAGTGGAAAATGAGAGAGAGCTACAGAGTTGTTGGCATTGATTCACACAGACGTTTGTGGACCTATGACAACAAGTGCACGGGGTGGGTATTCTTATTTTATTACTTTCACTGATAATCATTCAAGATTTGGATATGTGTATTTAATGAAATACAAATCAGAATCATTTGAAAAGTTCAAAGAGTTCAGAAGTGAAGTAGAGAAACAAACGGGCAAGAGTATTAAGATACTTCGATCAGATCGAGGTGGAGAATACTTAAGCAGTGAGTTTCTCAATTGTCTCAGAGAAAATGGTATAATCTCACAATGGACTCCTCCAGGTACACCACAGTTAAATGGAGTATCTGAAAGGAGAAATTGAACATTGTTGGACATGGTTCGATCCATGATGAGTTTTACCGACCTTCCAATTTCCTTCTGGGGATATGCCCTAGAAACGGCTGTATACCTACTTAACAAGGTACCTACCAAATCCGCCCCAAAGACTCCATATGAGATGTGGAAAGGGAGGAAACCAAATCTTAAGCATGTTAAGACTTGGGGTTGTCCAGCTTATGTCAAAAAGTTTGAAAATGATAAGCTACAGACTAAATCCGATAAGTGTAGATTTGTGGGATACCCTAAAGAAACCGTAGGGTATTATTTCTATCATCCAACTGATCAAAAGGTGTTTGTTGCGAAACATGCTACCTTCTTGGAGAAAGAGTTTATCCATGAAGGGGTCAGTGGGAGCAAGATATATCTTGAAGAAGTTCAAGAACCACAAGTTACCACGGACCAAAGTCAGGTACCTAACCAAGTAGAATAACCTACTGTACCACACCCTGTTCGTAAATCTGGAAGAGTACCGAAGATACCTGAGACGTATGGATTCGTTATAGAGGATGACGATGAGGTACACATCATGAATGATGATGATCCATTGAATTACGAACAGGCTATGAGTAATAAAGACTCAGGGAAATGGCTTGAAGCCATGAAATCCGAAATGGACTCCATGTATGAAAACAAAGTATGGTCTTTGGTTTCACCACCTGAAGGTATTAAACCTATTGGGTGTAAATGGTTTTTTAAGAAAAAGACTGGAGCAGACGGAAAGGTAGAGACCTATAAGGCCCGACTGGTTGCAAAAGGTTTCAAAAAAAGACAAGGAGTTGACTATGATGAAACCTTCTCACCAGTAGCTATGCTCAAGTCCATTCGGATTTTGCTTGCGATTGCAGCTTACAACGACTATGAGATCTGGCAGATGGACGTGAAAACGGCCTTCCTCAATGGGAAACTTGAGGATGATGTGTATATGACACAGCCAGAGGGATTTATTTCAAAAGTTGGAACAAATCAAGTCTGTAAGCTACAACGATCCATTTATGGGTTGAAGCAAGCTTCTCGTAGATGGAACATTCGTTTTGATGAGACAATCAAAGAGTTTGATTTTATCAAAAACGAGGATGAACCATGTGTATACAAGAAGGTTAGTGGGAGCGCAGTATCATTCCTTGTATTATATATTGATGATATATTACTGATAGGGAATGACATTCCTATGTTACAATCCATTAAAATCTGGTTATCTAAAAACTTCTCCATGAAGGACTTGGGTGAAGCATCCTATATTTTGGGGATAAAGATCTATAGAGATAGATCTAAAAGGATGCTCGGCTTATCCCAAGGAACGTACATTGATACGATGCTAAAGAGGTTTAGCATGGAAGATTCCAAAAGAGGTCTCATGCCGATGAGCCATGGAATAAATCTCTCCAAGAAACAGGCCCCAAAGACACCTGAGGAGAGAGACCGTATGAGTAAGATCCCTTACGCTTCTGCAATAGGATCTATCATGTATGGTATGATATGTACTAGACCGGATGTTGCTCACGCACTTAGTGTAACAAGCAGATACCAGTCGAATCCAGGAGAAGAGCACTGGAAGGCAATGAAAAATATCCTAAAGTACTTGAGAAGGACTAAAGATATTTTTCTTGTCTACGGTGGGTCTAATTAAAACTCGAGGGATTCACGGACTCAAGTTTTCAAACAGACCAAGATGACAGTAAATCTGTTTCAGGGTATGTGTTAACCTTGAACGGAGGTGCAGTGAGTTGGAAGAGTTCCAAGCAGCAAACGGTTGCTGATTCAGTGACAGAGGCAGAGTATATAGCTGCAAGTGAAGCTGCAAAGGAAGCTGTTTGGATGAAGAAGTTCATAACTGAACTTGGTGTGGTTCCTAGCATTGGAGAAGCAGTTCCCGTATACTGTGACAACACCAGAGCGGTTGCACAAGCTAAGGAACCCAGGTCTCATCAGAAATCTAAACATGTGTTGCGGCGATTTCACTTGATCAGGGAGATCATTGAAAGAGGAGACGCACCTTGGAGCGTGTAGACTCTCAAGACAACATTGCAGATCCATTTACTAAAGCTTTAACACAACAGCAGTTTGATCGTCACTTAGAGAAGATGGGTATGAGATACCATGGCGATTGGCTTTAGTGCAAGTGGGAGATTGATAGTAGTGTGCATACAAGCCAATCATGTGTGATGATAAAGCACATACTTTGAAAATAATCTTATTTATTTATTAATAAAATATTCATTTAAGGCATATAATTATCTACATGGTGCTATTTTTACAATATGTAAATAACCCATAGTTTTAAGCAATGCTTTTAGAATCATGATGAGATCATGATAATGAGATCTAAATTCTTAGAAAGCTTAAAAACTAAAATAGTTCTCAATTATGGGATTACTAAAATGGGGATTAGTAAATTCGGATAGATTGATACATATGTTGCTTGCTCATTGGATGAGGATGACTGATCTCATGGTCATTTGTGTGGAGACACTAAAGTAAGTATGTAGGTGCTTATTGGAGAATAAGTTCACTGAACGTGACTCGCTATGGAATACCTAATGGAGTTTTACTCGTCTGTCAATAGAAATTCCTAATGTGATAGTAGTACATGTGATCCTTGGACTTAAGATCATCATAGTATCTTGTATGTTACAAATTATACTTTGACTAATTCCTTAAGGCCTTTTAAGGCATATATAGGGTATGCTTGGGTATAATGAGTTACATATGGAGATAATGAATGATCAATAAAGAATCTACCACCTCTAGTAAAAGAGGAGATATGTCCTATGTGATTCGTTAAATGACAACCTAGGAATCCTTGGCCAAGGTAGAATGAAATTAGAAAGAGGTTTCTAATTTGCATTATTTGAGTTGTGCATTTTCTAATCGAAATACATATGATTAAATAAATTAAGACTTGACAGTAAATCCATGTCTTATATTTAATTGGGACATTGTATGGTGGAAGGATTGAATTGTACGGTAACTATTAACTCACAGGTTCTTTTATGATTAATGTTGAAATCTATATTATCTAGAAAGTTGCTAGGGAGGCTTATCCCTATTGTAGAATAAATGTTATTTATTTAAATAGATTATTAGTTTAATTTGTTTATTTAAATAAGATTAGAATTGTTCTAATTGATTTATTCACAACCGGTTTAATATGGAGAACCTAAAGGGTCACACCATAAAAGGAAGAAGAATTATTTAAGAAGAAAATGGCATGATAGTAATAATGCATTAAGTATAATTAATTTAATCTATGATGATAGAATAAATTAAATAGCTTAATGTTTATTATTTAATATTTTAGAAATATTAAATATAAATTAATAAGAAGAGTCTTATCAATATTATTATTATTATTATTATTTTAATTCTAAAGGAGTTTAGGAATTAATATAATATCAGTACTCTCTCTCAATCCTAATAAAGATTAGAATATAAATTAATTAAAAGTATTTATTTAATTAATTAAATAAAACCCTATTCTAATTGGATTAGGAGGGTTAACCTAATATCTATATAAGAGAGTCTTATATCAGAAATAAGGCACGTGAATTTTTCAAGAGTTGGGAGTATACATATTCTATAGAGATAGAAACAAGGGTTAAGCCAATAACCCATCTTACTGAGTTCTTCATCTTCCTTGGTGGATCACCATTAGAGGCCAAACATTTAGGTGGCTGACATTGATCAAGGGAAGGAGCCACTATAGTGGAATCAAAGGAATCAAAGGTATAATTCTGTTTTTCTCCTTCTTCATTCACTGATAATTAATGCACAAGAATGATCATGGTAATGGGTTTGTATAAATTTTGAAAACCTAGTTTTTTACGCTTTCGCCCTATTTATGTGATTTGATTGCATGATTGCGTTACGTACAAACCCAACAAATTGATCGTCAGAGGAAGTGTATTAACCATATGACTCCGTTAAAGGTTGTGTTTTATGGCAACAAGTGGCCTAGACAAGCGAGTTGTCTAACGATAATGCAGGCAAGGCTGTGTAGGATACTTAGCCTACATAGTCGATAGTCGTAAAGAGAGTTCTAAGTTGGAGGAAATACCAGTCGTGAGAGACTTCGTGGTTGTATTTTCGAATGATTTGCCAAGACTTTTTCTTGATAGGGAAGTAGAATTCGTGATCGATTTGGCACCAGGAACCGCTCCAATATCGAAAGCTCCGTACCGTATGGCTCTGGTAGAGATGAAAGAATTGATGGTGCAGCTGAAAGAGCTTTTGGACAAGAAGTACATTCAGCCGAGCATATCATCGTGGGGAGTGCTGGTGTTATTCATTAAGAAGAAGGATGGAACGATGCGACTTTGAATTGATTATAAAGAGTTAAACAATATCATAATCCAGAATAAGTAATCGTTGCCTAGGATCAACGACTTGTTTGACCAATTGAAAGGAGCGAGATATTTCTCGAAGATAGATCTAAGAAGTGGTTACCATCAGTTGAAAGTGAGGACAGAGGACATTCCGAAGACAGCATTCAGGAATCGATGTGGACACTACGAATTTCTGGTGATGTTATTTGGTCTAACAAATGCGCCTGCAACATTTATGGACCTAATAAACAGAGTGTTTAAGCCGTTCTTGGATAAATTTGTAGTGGTGTTTATCGACGACATTCTGGTATATTCGAAGACCAAAAAGGAACACGTTCAACATCTGAAGATGACATTAGAGGCGTTGAGAAGAGAGAAGTTGTATGCCAAGTTTTTAAAATGCAAATTTTGGATAGAGCAGGTACAATTTCTCGGACATGTGATCGATAATGACGGAATTTAGATAGATCCCTCCAAGGTTGAAGCTGTAATGAATTGGGATCAGCAGAAGACACCGTCGGAGGTGAGAAGTTTTCTTGGATTGGCAGACTATTATAGAAGATTCATTTAGGATATTTCCAAAATTGCGTCTCCGCTGATGAATTTAACTAGGAAATTAGTGAAATTTGTTTGGAAGGAGAAGTGTGAGGAAAGCTTCCAAGAGCTTAAGAAGAGGTTGTGTACAGCACCTGTGTTATCTTGGTCTTATGACCCTTAGATGTACTTTTGATTCTTGTTATTCATTCTTGATTCAAAAGCTGAGCATTTTATTATTCAGAATCCTTTGATTTCTCGCATGTTATTATTACTGTTATAATGTTATACTTGTGGGCAATCGTGCTCACTCTTGAATAATAACATTGCAGTTAAGAACGAAAGAACTGACGAGCCTTCCACTAGCAAAGGCAACGGGCAAAGCTAACAAGTGTTGAAGACTTGTTATTTATTTGAGATTGTGTTGTTTTAAGAATTTGAGGTTATGTTAAGACTTATTTGTTTCTTTATATTCCGCACTCGATGTATTAAGGTTAGATGACCTGGGATTCATTTATTTAGATGTTGTAACCCCTTAAGGGGAGGATTTCTATTTATTTATGTTTTCGCATGTATTATGGGTTGATAGATATGTGATATTTGTATAGTGAACACCAAATCCCATAGAAATTGAAGTACCCAGATTTGGGGGTGTCACACAATCTCCTCACTGTCAATCATATTCTGAATCTTATGCTTTAGGGTCCAATAGTTATGAGTGTCATGCCCCGGTGCTCCAAATTGATAGGCACATTTCTTACTAGGATCATACTACTTTCATTTAGGATCGACAGGTAGAGCAAGCTCAATAATCTTCTTTTGGGCAACTTGCAGTGCCAATATATTTTCCAATGAATCCCCTAATGGAGTGAATATCCTTCTTTGCCTATTCTCCCTGACCCTCGGTGCCGTAGAATTTCAGGCATTTGCAGATGACTGGAATACAGGGTAATTGCCCTGCTTCTGTATATGGCGGGACTATTGCTTTTGCTCGTTGATTTCTCTTATAATATTAAAGAGTCATCCTCCTCATTCCTTTTAGATACCCTCTTAGGAGCGCCTGAGTAATTACCCGATTAAATATGCTCTGCCACTGCCTCTAAGGTTGTAAGGTCCTTAATTTTGCTGGATTTCAAGCCCAGTTCTGCCATCTCCCCATACTTTATCATTTTAGAAAAGGGTTGGTCTATTCCTGCCATGACTCTCTCGTAATATGGGGCTTCTTGGATATTAATAAAAGTTATCACCATCTCACATTCATCCATTGGGGGGCTAACTTAGGTGGCAATTCACCTCCATCTTTGTGCATACTCCCTGAACGATTCATGTCTCAGTTTTTTGACTTTGGTTACTTGGTAACGGTCAAGTGCCATCTGATATTGGAAACTGTACTAGTTAAGGAATGAATAAGCTAAATCTTCCCATCCCTGGACTTTGGAGTTGCCAATCTGGGCGTACCAAGTTCGGGCTTCACCGATAAGACTCCTCTAGAATAGCTGCATTTAAAGGCTTTCATCCTTGGCATAAGATCCAAGTTCACCTATGTAGACTTTCAAATGGGAGTTGGGATCGCCCAATCCATTGCACTTCTAAATTCTAAAACTTGAAACTTATCCGGGTATCTCACTTTTGGGAAAATACATAGATATGAATAATTCAAGCTCCAGCGGGATCCTGTCCCTTTTATAGACCGGATAACGTCCTCTATTGTCTAACTTTCTTCCTTATATCTTAAGTTTCTCTATCTTCTTGGAGGTCTACTATTTTCCTTGTCATCTCCTTTTCCTGTATTTTCATATCTCCTTGCACTAAGGGTTCAGTATGAGTTTTTAGTTTGGGCTCCTAAGATATTTTACACTGTTCTCTTAACAAGATAGTCATCTCGGCAATCTGCTTCTTAAATTCCTCAAACTCCTCATGAGACAAGGGAATAGGTTCTAATGAACTTCCTTTAGCCATTTGGACTGGTGGTGAACGTGCCTTTTTGGCTTAGAATGGGGTTCTAGGACCAATCTGCACAAAATCGGTATCTAGTTTAGTCTAGATGTTGGCAGATGATAAGGATGAATGATATCATATGCATCAGTTTATGGGTTTTTAATCTTTACCTGCAAAATAAGGGGTTAGTCGACTTGACGACAAGATAAGAAGGATGTACAAATGACAGTTTAAGATGGATGACATTTATAAATTCTAAAAGTAACAGGGTATGAAGAGACATCCTGCGCGTTTGGTTTATTAGAGGCTGACCTATCTTAGGTTACTATTACAGGCTTTTAGAAATTGGTTCCCAGATCTTCACAATTTACTTGATGAAGACATTCATCTTTCAATTTGAGCGGATCTGAGTAGTGCCTTTCCTGAGCCTCACAAGAGAACAATCTTTAGAATCCAGTAATAAACAACCGACGGGTTTGCCTCCTAATGGAGGTACCACACAACATTCATTTATACATTCATCGTCGTCACCGGATGCAATATGATGACATTTTGCGAGACACTAATATATTGTGCGAGGCACTAATACAAAACACTTAAATATTAAAGACATTTATCACACACAAAGATTATTCCACACATAAATGCACATGTAGAATGGAAATAAAAAAGGTTGAACGCGGCCTAAGCCCTCTATAGTCCCCAGCAGAGTCGCCACCCGGTCAACACCGGGAAAATAGAACGGTGTTTTATTGGTTATTGTTTGTTTGAAGAATAGATGTCTTCTTTTATTTTTTTTACTTTTCCTATTGTTTCTTACCCTTTTTATTTCACTATGTCAGTTAATTCATTTGAAAGGTGAGATTCGGGAAAAGACTGACATTAGTCGACTTATTTTATAAAGTTTGATTATATTGATGATGATTGGACCAAATGAGACAGAGCCGCCAGTTGTTATGATTTAAATGGATGTACTAACTCATCCGAATTTTGAAGGTTTTCGCAATATGGTCCAATATGTGACTCCATAGCATTGGTATGAAACTAAGATTCTTAGAATTCGAGGGCTAGCTTAAGCGAGGGGAAGGTGTTAGGCACCCCCCGATTTCAATGAAAACACGGTTACCGCATCTTATTAATTTTCTATGAATAAAGTGTGTGTGTGTGTGTGTGTGTGTTTGGTTTTGAAAGAGTATTCTAAGCCTCATTGTGAGTTATTTGGTAGTAGTGATGTTCCTCTTTTGCACCTATGTACGAAGGGTTTGATATAACAAAAAGTTTATTTTTAGACAAAATATATATTTCATATTATATTTTGGGAAAAACACAAGGTTTCAAATCCTTCGCCTGAATATTAATCGAGAACCTTTGGTACTTCCATTATTAATTCGTAAGTCTAGGAAATTATTCCGAAAGTAGTGTTGTATCTCTTTAACCCTATGCACAAAGGATTTGATTTATATAAAAGTTCATTTTTTGAACACAATACATATCAATGATGTTTTGGAAACAAAGTTTTCAAATCCTTCGTCAAATAGGAATCGAGGTCCTTTGATACTTCCATTTATTATCTAAATGTCTATCCTCAAATTGCTCTATGAGTATTATGAAAGCTCTTTGCTATTTTGATTTAGAAATCATTTTTGGTGAAAATGCATGCTAGAAAGCGCAAAAAAGGGTCGGATCATCATCGGGCATGTAAGGCATCTTGATGAATCCGAGCACCCGCAATCAAAGTTTTCACTTTCACGGGATCTTGAATCTGAATTCCCGGGGCTAACCCCTCAAATTCGTTTTCAAGATCCAAATATTACATATACAATGATTTCGCATTATTTAAACATTACATTGAAAAAGAAACGTCCATCATGGAAAGCAAGTCAAAATTCGATCATTAGATCTCGACACCGGGATTCCTAGGCTCACATTATTATACATAAATATATATGTACAACGTATCCTAGACCCTATAATTGATGATTTCATCAATTGAAATCTCCATTACGAGCTATTAGGACCCCCTCACCGCTAGATAGAGATCTAGGGCTCTAGAGAGTGATCGGGACTGACCAAAAGCAGTAAAACACGTACATCTACCATGGATTTAATGTGACGCCCCCACATTCGGGTACTTGAAACCCGTACTTAGTGCTACACGATACCATTCATTCGAACTACTTAATATATTAAAAACTTAAAAATTATATCAAAGCTGCCTAATCCCCAAGTACGACGACCCTTAAGTACTTTATTACATGATAAGTATTATAATATCGTAATACATAACTCCAGTTATTAAAAATAACACCTTGTAACATATTCTTTCAGCTTCCCCTTTCCCTTATCCTTTTCAAAACCTTATGAAAATATATTTGTCCTGAAATTTTTAAAATTCATTTACTATATTTAAATAGTCCAAAATAGCCAAATCTTGCTAAATTTATCATAAATCAAAACTTTGTCAGAACATTCTGAAATGCTCAAGGTATGCTCCTGTCATATACATATAATTCCAGTAAAAAAATTATAATTTTTGGAGTTAACCACAAAGAGTTATTCTGGTGTACTTTTGAAAGTAGTCCTTGGCCATAAAATTCATAACTCTTATTCTACATGGCCAAAAATTCCCAAATTTTTACAAGACTCAAATAGCTTCTCATATTATCACTCCAAATGTTCCCAGAATATTTAAAGTACAAAAAGTTGACGAAATAACCCCTAGAAGTGACTGGTCAGCAAGATGGTACACCCTTTTTGTTACCCTGACTGTTTGGACTAAAATAGTCACCACGACTTGTTAATTCAACATTTTTGAGTGCTACCACTTGATTTTTCTAGTTAACTTATATATCTAGTGTAATACCCAAGAATTTTATAAATAATTTTAGAATTTAAAACAAAGGTAATTGCAATTAGTTGTGTGCATATATATAAATATATATATATATGTGTGTGTGTGTGTGTGTGTGTATGTGTTATGTGATTAATAATTTAATATAAATTAAATCAAGTATGAAATGATTAAGAAGTATATGGATAAGGAAGATAAGCTTGGTTATAATTAATTAAGCTTAAGTGTTAAGCCTTGTGTGACATAATTAATTTCCTAATTGAACTAGTTAGATCATGATGTTAATAAGGTATTAGACTAAGAGTTACATTCAAGCCCAATAATGATTATGTGATAAACTTGCAAGTATTGAAAGTGTGGCCCAAAGAATTAAATTAGTAAACTAATGTTTAGCCCAATTAAATGTACCTAGCTCAAAACTAACCCAATGTGGGATGATATATAGGATATGGTTACATACATATATGAAGGTATAAGTATATATGTAGGTATATATGTATATATGTGTGTATATAAGAATGTAGTAACTAGTATAAGACCTAAAGTATACATTATATATATATATATTCGATCATTAGATCTCGACACCGGGATTCCTAGGCTCACATTATTATACATAAATATATATGTACAACGTATCCTAGACCCTATAATTGATGATTTCATCAATTGAAATCTCCATTACGAGCTATTAGGACCCCCTCACCGCTAGATAGAGATCTAGTGCTCTAGAGAGTGATCGGGACTGACCAAAAGCAGTAAAACACGTACATCTACAATGGATTTAATGTGACGCCCCCAAATTCGGGTACTTGAAACCCGTACTTAGTGCTACACGATACCATTCATTCGAACTACTTAATATATTAAAAACTTAAAAATTATATCAAAGTTGCCTAATCCCCAAGTACGACGACCCTTAAGTACTTTATTACATGATAAGTATTATAATATCGTAATACATAACTCCAGTTATTAAAAATAACACCTTGTAACATATTCTTTCAGCTTCCCCTTTCCCTTATCCTTTTCAAAACCTTATGAAAATATATTTGTCCTGAAATTTTTAAAATTCATTTACTATATTTAAATAGTCCAAAATAGCCAAATCTTGCTAAATTTATCATAAATCAAAACTTTGTCAGAACATTCTGAAATGCTCAAGGTATGCTCCTGTCATATACATATAATTCCAGTAAAAAAATTATAATTTTTGGAGTTACCCACAAAGAGTTATTCTGGTGTACTTTTGAAAGTAGTCCTTGGCCATAAAATTCATAACTCTTATTCTACATGGCCAAAAATTCCCAAATTTTTACAGGACTCAAATAGCTTCTCATATTATCACTCCAAATGTTCCCAGAATATTTAAAGTACAAAAAGTTGACGAAATAACCCCTAGAAGTGACTGGTCAGCAAGATGGTACACCCTTTTTTTTACCCTGACTGTTTGGACTAAAATAGTCACCACGACTTGTTAATTCAACATTTTTGAGTGCTACCACTTGATTTTTCTAGTTAACTTATATATCTAGTGTAATACCCAAGAATTTTATAAATAATTTTAGAATTTAAAACAAAGGTAATTGCAATTAGTTGTGTGCATATATATAAATATATATATATATGTGTGTGTGTATGTGTCATGTGATTAATAATTTAATATAAATTAAATCAAGTATGGAATGATTAAGAAGTATATGGATAAGGAAGATAAGCTTGGTTATAATTAATTAAGCTTAAGTGTTAAGCCTTGTGTGACATAATTAATTTCCTAATTGAACTAGTTAGATCATGATGTTAATAAGGTATTAGACTAAGAGTTACATTCAAGCCCAATAATGATTATGTGATAAACTTGCAAGTATTGAAAGTGTGGCCCAAAGAATTAAATTAGTAAACTAATGTTTAGCCCAATTAAATGTACCTAGCTCAAAACTAACCCAATGTGGGATGATATATAGGATATGGTTACATACATATATGAAGGTATAAGTATATATGTAGGTATATATGTATATATGTGTGTATATAAGAATGTAGTAACTAGTATAAGACCTAAAGTATACATTATATATATATATATATATATATATATATATATACTACCCTCCTACCCGTCCACCCCCCTCTCTTT
Organism: Panax stipuleanatus; assembly: GCA_020205555.1. Classification (NCBI taxonomy): domain Eukaryota; kingdom Viridiplantae; phylum Streptophyta; class Magnoliopsida; order Apiales; family Araliaceae; genus Panax; species Panax stipuleanatus. The sequence continues at coordinate 94,136,659 of CM035118.1, forward strand.
TGGCCAAGAATGCTGATTTTTCGTCCTTAAAACCATGCAAGCAAAGTCCATGTGGGGGGAAAATGATTATGAATTGTCGACGTTGGAAAAAATGCGGGTATAGTTGGACCCGAATCTTTCTCTCTTCCTCAGTTCTATCTACCCTTATTTTATCTTTTTTATGAAAAAGGTTTTGAAGGATTTTTTAGGAAAATGCCAATATGTATCATATCGACGATTTGAACGTTTTACAGAGTTGCCAGTTGGTAGATTTGAAATAGTTGTACCAACTCAACCTAGTTTTGTTTGAAAGAAGGCCAAATTTCTGGACACTGTCGAAACTTAATCTTTGAAACCGAAGTTCTAAGTTCGGGGGCTTGGTTAAGTGTGGAGAAGGTGTTAGGCACCCCCACAACTCCAGTGAAAACACAGTACCGCATCATTTCAATATTTTCCTTTTAAATCTGCAATGTGTTTGTGAATGCTGGAAGAAATTTGGCCTATGCTTGATTGATTTGAAAGTATGGTCGTGCTTCGTTGAACCTATATGTTAGATTTTATGCCCTAGAGGCCAATTCTTTCATGTCATTGCTCAACATTTTTGATATTATATTTGATTGAATAAATAAATTATTTTATTATGGTTTTATTTATTGCGTTATATAAATGTTAGCAGAATAAAAGTCCTTAGAATAGTGATACAAATTATATAACTTCAAGTATGTGACTTGAACATAAGATCATATAATTACAATTAGTATCATTGCTCTTAAATGTCCCTAATCAAGTATCATTGTTAATGGAACAACAATGATACATTGAGACTAGTATGTGGATTGACTGATGGCCAAATCTCATTGGTCATAAATATATGAGATATTGAGTGAATGCATAGGTACATGTTAGAGAACAATCTACTGGACAGACCCACCATGAGAATTCTACGTGGAGCATTATGCAAAGTGTCATAAGCAATTCTCATAGTGACAATGATGTAATGATCCTCCGACCTAAAATCATTATATTACTACACGGGAATTTATGTACTTTGATATCATCAAAGGTCACCTTTAATAGGGTGGACAATAAAGGTGATAATTGGGTACATCATGAATTTTGTGAGGAATATGAGTGATCTAGATGGAATTTAACCCTCCTATATATTAGGGGTGATATCCATAGGCCTCTTGATTGAGTAGGACTATAAAATGCATGGTCATGCTCAAATAGTGATTTGTTTCATATAGTCTACTCATTGATCAAGAAAACTCAGATTAAATTATAAAGAGTATGACACATTCCATGACTAGAGTTTAATCTAGGATGTCAAGGTTAAAAGGATTAAATTACATTGAAACATTGGTCACAAAAAGGTTGCATCAAATCACCGATCTTATTATTACTTGGGTAGCAGTGATGCATTACTAGATGCCGCTCACTGTTTATAATTTTATAATATGATTTTAAAATTATTGTCAACGTAATAATAACCTATAGGGTTACATACTTAGAACGTACTTAAAAGAGAGTTAATTTAAATTGTAAGGATTTAAATATGTCAATATGATTGATAGTATTTAAATTACGAATTTAAATTAATAGGATAATTTTATATATATATATATATATATATATATATATATATTAAGTAAGTAAGACTTAATTATGATATAATATATATAAATTTGGATTTAACTTTTCTAATTGGATTAGGTTTTTGATTAATTCCTTTTAAACTGCTATATATATGATATCAGCCGTTTTAGGGTGAATTCATCATAACCAAAACACTAACCGCTCTTAGAGAGAGACTAGAGAGAAATGCTTCAGAAAATCCTGATCCTTGGTGGCTAGTACCGCGGCTCTCTTTGCTGCAGATCGTGTGACGATTCGCAGGGCGTTCGTGTGGATACCGTAAAGACGCAGTTCCTTTGGATTACGTTGAAGATTCGAAGTTGTTCCAGAATTTCCATCGTCTCCATTCAAGCTTGGATAATCGGTAAAACAAATCTAAATTTCTGAATTAATATGTTTTCGCATGGATCCTGTTTTAGGCTTTCATTTGATTTGAAAAAGTCCTTTTTCAGACAAGATATTAAAATAATATTTTGAAAGCAGGTTTTCAAACCCTTATGCTCACATAAGAATTGAAGCATGTTGATTCTTCTATTTTTATCTTTTCAGCCTTTTGGCTCAATTTGAATGGTGATTATCGGGCTGCGAAGCATCCTCAACCACTGAATATATACAAGTGTCGGTCTTCTCATGGGCATGATAACCATCGGAGTGACTCTGATACAACAAACTATATTCTCATTATATTGAGACCTTAAACCCGGATAACCATTTTAAGGTCTTTTGGATGTACATTTTACAGAAAAATCGACAAGGTACATTTGTAAAGTGGAGTTTGTCCATCGTGGGAATCAGATTCTGATCAGTTTGATCACGAATCCCACGATTCCTAAGCTCACAAAGGGAAGCCAATAAAACCTGCACAGCTCAAAATATGCACAGAAATGTATATTTACATCTATCCGTCGCAAGAACTAAGGATTCATCATTAAATCCTGGCCTGCTCGTAGCCAAAGCATCTCGTTCCTACTAGATAGCGATCTAAGGGCCGCGAGATTGCTTCCTGAATGAATAAAACTAGAAAAATGCTAGATTTAAGTAAATCTCAGCCATTCTAGCTTTCCGGTTCCGTCTGGACCTATTTTGAACCGTTTTAAAGGTAGAGTTGGTGATATTTAAAGAAATCTATTTCGCCCGAAGAGATTTCAGCTCTGATTCATATCAAATAAATATTTAAAGCAGCAATTTAATCACAATGAATAAAAGATATATATATATATATATATATATAGTTATATATATACGAAAGTTGTAAAGGGCGATGGGTTTTCATTCCGATGCCCGAACTGAAATGTAAAATTATATATATATTATAAAAGCTGTAAAAAACCATGGAGTAATCCAGGCTGGACAGAACTGAAATATATATATAAAAGCGATAAAAGAGCCATAGGATGATCCAGGCTCGAATGATTGGAAATATATATATATATATATATATAAGCTGTAAAAGAGCCACAGAATGATCGAGGCTCGACAGAATTGAAATATATATATAAAAGCGGTAAAAGAGCCACGAAATTGTTCAAGCTCAGCAGAAAGTAAATATAAATATAAAAAAACTGTAAAGGGCGACGGACATTCTATCCTTTGCCCGGACAGAAATGTAAGTATATATATATTTATAAAAGTAGTAAAAAGGCCACAGAATGATCCAGGCCAAACTGCAATGTAAAAAGTTAATATATACAGTTAGTATATATATATTAAAATAATAAAAAGGCCACAAAGTAGAAATCCAGGCCCAAATAAGTCAAAAAAAATTATATATATATAGTTGTATATATAAAAATAGTAAACTACCACAGATTTGACATCCGGGCTTGACAAAATTGAAATTTTAGTATATATATAGTTAAATATACACATAAAAAAGAAAAACCCAGACTGAGAAGATAACCTAGTCCGAAGAAGTTGCTATAGACGTCTATATATTATATATATAGAAGCTGTTAAAAGTGACGGATCGACAATCCGAGCTGTGGAAGTGCCAGAAAACGTGTTTATGTACTAAAATGTACGAAAACGTAAGCAAAAACGACCACGGAACTGAGTTTCGGGCATAATCAAAAAATGAAACATAACGTGCAAGTGTATAAATGTGCAAAGAAGTAGTATGAACTTTCTGATCGTAAAAATACTCACAATGGACTGCTACACGGGCTTTTTGGCACTTGGTAGGCTTCAAACGTCCGTTTCCACCAGTTAATTTTTGGTGTGTGGTAGTATATGAGTATATCTACATGTTAGAGTAATAAAATTTGGGTTTGGAGTACAAGAATATGGCTGAGAAACGAAACGGGCAGAGGTTCAGAGCGTTTCTGAATTATAAAATGAGCTGGGGGTGCACTCATATATATAGACCTGATGGAAGTGGGCCTACCCGCGACAGCCGGTGGTCTACCTGTGGCTCCACGTGCAGGCCTCGGGTGGTGGGTCCCATCATCTCGAAGTATGTGCACTTCAAGCAATGCGAGGTCAGATCGAAACTTTCTAACTTTTGATCGGAGCGTCCGATTTTAGCGTGTTATACCTTTCCAGAAAGCCCTTGCCGAGCGTGTCACAATGACATGGGAGTAATCCTTTTTCGAGTCCAAAAAGACAAGTTCATAACCAGGTCTTTGATTCCTCACAGTTTGTCCGTTGAGCTGTCTTGCGCTGTTTCCACTCGGGATCACCGTTATGGTTTGTTCTGACCTTGGTGGCATCAATTCGGCTTGATTTTGACTGAATCAGCTTAAAGTTGGTAAAATGACCATTTTGCCCCTCCCGGGGTTGCCTTTAGTGCTGGTATGGCCTTCAGCTTACTTCCCGGGGTTGCCTCCGAGGTTTGGATTCCAGCCGATTCTGTTTGTCCTCAGGGTTATCTCTGAGGCTGACTTGGTCCTTCCAGGTATATCTCTAGAGATGTTGTGAGGCTTCGGGGTTGTCTCCGAAGTTGATTTGACCTCCTAGGATAAGACCAGATGTAAGTCCCAAACTTTTATGAATAATAAAATTGAATTTCCTCTATATATTATTTTGAAATAGTCAGGGGTTAATTTGATAATGTGAAATGTTATGGGTAAAATGCGCAAATATTTTAAATAAGCAAGTGGTTATAAAATATTCATTGTTGTCGGGGAATATTCGTTTGGTCGTGGAATATTCTCGCTGTCGGGGAATATTCGTACGTCGGCGCAGCCAATTGTGGGCCCATAACGGAAAATTGTTGGATGAAGAAAACGACAAGAATAAGTTTTTTATAAATAACGGCGTAGTTGTTACTGTTAACACTGTTGGAATACCCGATGGATAAAGTAAAGTAATACGCATTGTTGCACAGTAGCACACGATATTGCATAGTATTGTTATATTATTGTTAATTCAATAATTGTCACTGCACAGTATTTTCCATTATCAGATCAATAATTTATATTATTTGAATAATATTATTAGATAACATTATTGGCAATGTCTAAAAAAGTTATGTCAAGGAGGAGTTATTTAATTGCGCGCCAGTAAGGAGAAATCCTTATCAGAAGGCCCCAACTTTCATGGGAACGACCTGGTTATCAATATTGTAGTTCTGTAATATTATTTCTGAATAATTAATTATTGATTTAGATGATAAAAAAATATTTATTTTTGTGGATATAAAAAAAAGAATTAGTGCTGATGTGTTTTATCAGTATTTTGTTAGAATGAAGGTGTGGAAAATCATCCATATGTGGATTTCGGACAATTTATGTTTGGAATTTAGAAAAACTTTCTTCTACAAAGTTGTAGAGAATTAAATTCCCTATGAAATGGACACACGATTCGTATTTTTCTGATAAAAGGGCTATTTATTATGAATTATTGATGTTCCGGAATAAGTGATTTTTGGGGTTATAAATATTTTTTTACAAAAAATATTTTTTTAATGGGTGGGCCCCACTTGGTGAGCTAATATTTTGGTCAATGGTGTGCGTAGAAAATTTGTTTTGAAATAATATTATTTTATTAAATTTTCTGCTTTGGCGTTCTAAGCATTTTCCTATAAATACGATGCTGAATTAGAATTTGAAAATCACACCAGAATCATAAGTTCCTTTCTCTATAATATCGAGCGTATTTTTGTGAGTATTTCGATTCTTTGAGTGTTGCTATTCAGTGCAAGTTTCTTTCAGTACTATATCCGATATTTCAGTTAGAAGTACTATTTTTTTGAGGTAAGGGATGTTATTTTTTTCAAAAATAATGTTATTTCCTTCAATATCATGACTCCAAAATATTGGTATGAATTTTATTGTGAAATTTTTACCTTTTCATATTGGTTACTATTCACGTATACGACACTATTCACGTATACGACACTATTCACGAATACGATACTATTCTCAAAAAAATTAAATTTTCTTTTCTTTGTCCAAGTTGGCTATTATGGTTCCTATCCTTGATTGGATCCAAGTTTTGATCTTCATTCTTGAATTTTGCTCCACAATTAATTATTATGGAGTATTCTTGAACTTGGATAAACTAAATTAAGAATCCCTAATTTTTGTCCTTTATCTCACTGGATTCGTTCTTTAAAATATTTTTCATCATCCTCAATCCTAAATGATGATATAACTGAATATCTTTGGCCTGTAGTGCAAAGATGGATGATTATTTGATGAATATCTTTGGCCTGTAGTGCAAAGATGAATGATTACCTGATGAATATCTTTGGCCCGTAGTGCAAAGATGAATAACTGATTCAAGCTATATATTAATTGATGTTACAAGGATAAAATATTGATTATGGACTTTCAAATCATAGAAGATAGCAGACATTATTTCCTACTTAATTCTTCTGATGCATTGTTATTTCCGCTGCAGTTGTTGATCTAAAACTTGTGGTCCATAATATTTTATCTGATTTGTTGAAGACTAACGATAAATTATTCTTTATTATCTTAGTCATAATATTCTTTACTGGGCTAGTTGAGCTCACCCTTTTCATCTATTGTCCTCTTCAGGAAATGAGAATGTCGCAGGAACTAGTCGGGGGATAGAGTGATGGTCCAAGTTAGAGCAGTAGTAGTCCTCACTATTTTTAAAAAATAGTATGATAATAATTATAATAAGGACTTAGTTTGAATGTTTATATTTTTTACATATTTATATTGACACTCACAGTTGTGTGGTTGTATTTTGCACGACCATGTGATATAAAAGTTGTATTTGGATTCTGTACTATGTACGACCCAGAATAGGTTGGTTGGATTGGACCTATTCTGGGGGCGTCACACCGGAGCTGACCTGTACCTCCCGGGATGAGACCGGAGCTGACCTGTACTTCCCGGGTTGAGACCGATGCTGACCTGTACCTCTCGGGTTGAGACCGGGGCCGACCTGTACCTCCTGGGTTGAGACCGGGGCTGACCTGTGCTTCCCGGGTTGAGACCGGGGCTGACCTATACATCTCGGGTTGAGACAGGGGCTGACCTGTATTTCTCAGTATGAGACCGGGGCTGATCTGTACCTTCCGGGATGAGACCGGGGCTAACCTGTACATCCCGGAATGAGACCAGGGCTGACCTATACCTCCCGGGATGAGACCGGGGCTGACCTGTACCTCTTGGGTTGAGACCGGGGATGACCTGTACCTCTAGGGTTAAGACCGGGGCTGACCTGTACTTCTCGGGATGAGATCGAGGCTGACTTGTACCTTCTAGGATGAGACTGGGGCTGACCTGTACCTCCCGGGATGAGACTGGGGCTGACCTGTACCTCCCGGGTTGAGACCGGGGCTGACCTGTACTTCCCGGGTTGAGACCGAGGCTGACCTGACTGTTTTGCCCTTATGCAAGGTTAGTAACAGGAACACAAAATCTCGATTGTCTATAACAGAACTGTAGAAAATTTTGAGTGTCTACATAAATTACTAGGAATAGTGTAGGAATAGTGTGGGTTGGTGGAACTTTCACAAACTCCACTTTTACCCATGGTTAATGTCCAAATTATTGGATATTAATTCTTCTATAAAGAGAGCCCTCCTATTTTATTTTCTCATTTGCAAAAACTCCAAGTGTTGGGAGATATAGAGAGCTAGAGATAATTTTGAGAGAATAGAAGAAAAACTTAGAGAGTGCTTGCATTTTGGTGGAGCACTAGAAGAAAGATCAAGGTGGAGGCCTATTTGTAGTTCCTAGCTAAGAGGAAGAAAGCCATCAAGAGGTAGGTTCACCATCTAACTTCATTTTATTCTTGTCATAGATGAGTTAGTGTATGTTAGTTTAGGTAGAAATGCATGTAAGCATGATATATAAGTTAAAATACTTGTTAACATGAGATTTGTAGTTAAATGTCATAAAATGTATAAGCTATATATATGATTCAAGAAAGTTATGTTGAACCTCTATGAAATACGGACATAACGTAAGTGGAATCGTCGAATTCGGAGGTAAAACAAACTCGTAGCGGAACTTTTGGTAAAACATGTCCAAGTAGAAACCCTAGTGGTAATTAATGAAATTTAATTAACTAAAAATATGGAAAAGTGATTCAAGAAATCAAATGTTGAAGGCATGTAAGTTTACAAGATAATGGAAGTGGGTTGATCTCATTTGGTTATAAAATGAACAAGTTGTGAAAGATTGAATCAAGTGGTAAGAAATCGAAATGGTATGAAACCTCAAGCCTTAAAACTCTGCCAGGACGGCTCGCCCCGCGCTGCCAAAGAACAAAACCCGGCAAGCCCCGCACCAGGGTCAGACCTGAGGATCTGTAGGGGTATCGCAGCCTGCGCTCCCTTAGGCTTAAACCGGCGTGCCCCGCGCTGGGCCCCTTTCACAGTTGACCTAGATTCGGGTCAAACTATGTTGGGTCATGGTTAAACAATTAAAGTAATTTAATTGTGAATTAATTAAATACAATTTATGATTAAAAGTTTAAGATTTATTTTACTTGAAAAAGATTAAACAATTAAAATAATTTTAATTGCAAATCAATAAGTGATAATTATTCTAATATTTAGGATCTCTTTAAATTTCCTAAATTATAAACAATTAAAACTAAATAAGGTTTTAATTGTGAAATGAATAAACAATTAAGATAGTACTTAATTGTAAATCAATAAAACTTAAACCATTTAATATTTATATGGTAATAGTGAAGACTATTTCTAATTGTGTAATTAATAAAGTGTGAACAATTAAAGTGACATTAATGAACATTTTAATTGTGGACAATAATTACCTTAATATTCGTAAACAAATAAAAACTTTTGAAGAATATTTAATTGTGGACCAATGAGACATGAATATCCCTAACTAATGATGGTTAAGGGAATTACTCAGATAATAATTAAGTAATAATACCTTATAAATATAATGAGGTATAAACCCTTAATCGAATAATAAATATAATAAAATATTACCTAATGAAGTGCTAGATTAATGATCGAATTAAAAAGACAACAATTAGTGAAACAATGAATAATCGTTTTGAGAAGTCTTAGATACTTAAGGCTAGTGTGTTAGACCAATTAATGTTGATATGTTTATGAGTTGATAGAGATTAACCATTATAATAACAATAGGTTATTCCAAGGATAAGAAGTCAAGGTCGAAATTAGTCAACAACTCAGGCAAGTATTCGAACCTTACTCTTTATTGAGCAAGTACTTAAACTTGTACTCTTATTGGTCGTACAAGTAAATAATTGCTAGAATAATTCTTGTTTTATAAATTAATATTTCATAGCTTTATTTAAATCATAATTATATTCTTAGAATCATGTTCTAAGTATTGAACTTATAAATTATTCCTATATACATTGTAAAAGTTATCTACGCCATATGATTCGGCTAGACCAATATCATGAGTAAGAAAGGAATCCAAACCAATTGCTTTGGTGCGGAATCTTATAAATCTATTGAGATGAACAACCCTCATCGAAAGGGAAACTATATAACTGTAGGGAAACCAACGTGCGCACAAATGACATGTAAATATTATGCATAATGTAGGGTACTTTAGGCTGATCACCTGTTGTACTTGTTTATATCGAATTTTCAGTTAAACACTGTTAATTCTAGCAGGAGTTCTTGGTCCTTAGTGACTGCTTAGTATTAAACTTTATCTTGTGGAAAAACATTGAAACCTTTGAATCTTTTTGATAATACTTCTGTAAGACCCCAACTTTTATAAATAAAGATTTAATTTTCTTTATATATTATTTCGAAATAGTAAGGTGTTAATTGATAAAGGTGAAAGTTATGGGTGAAATGTGCAAATATTTTAAAATGAGCAAGTGGTTATAAAATATTCTTGTTGTCGGGGAATATTCGTTTGGTCGTGGAATATTCTTGTTGTCGGGAAATATTCGTACGACGGCGCAGATATTTGTGGACCCCACAACGGAATAACTGTCGGATATAGAAAGCGACAGAAATAACCTTTTTACAAAATAACGGCGTAGTTGTTACCGTTAGTACTGTTGAAATACCCGGTGGTTAAAATACAGTGATACGCGGTGTTGCACAGTAGCACACGGTATTGCACAGTATTTTGAATTATTGAGTCTTACGTGAGAAGGCACTTACTCAATTATTGTTACAGTAATTACTGTTCAATATTTTATATTATTGACTCAATAATTGCTACGTTGCTATTTTATACGATTGATTCAATAATGGTTACAGTTGATATTTTGTATTATTGATTCAATAATTGTCATTACACAGTATTTCGCATTATCAACTCAATAATTCATATTATTTGAATAATATTATTAGATAGCATTATTGATAATGTCTAAGGAAGTTCTGTCTAGGAGGGGTTATTTAATTGCGCGCCAGTAAGGAGAAGTCCTTATCGGAAGGCCCCCTCTTTCCTGGGAACAACCTGGTTGTCAATATTGTAGTTCTATAATATTATTTGTGAATAATTAATTATTGATTTATATGATAAAGAAATATTTATTTTGTGGATATTAAAGAAGGAATTAGTACTGATGTGTTTTTATCAGTATTTTGGTGTGAAAAATCATCTGTTTGTGGATTTCGGATAATTTATGTTGGGAATTTGGAAAAACTTTCTTCTGCAAAGTTGTAGAGAATTAAATTTCCTATGGAAAGGACATAGAATTTGTATTATTCTGACAAAGGGGCTATTTATTATGAATTATTGAAGTTTCGGAAAATAAATATATTATTTAATGGGTGGGACCCACTTTTGTTGTTTTGTTGAAAAAATCAGATTTTTGGTAGCAGCCGGCGGCGGAAGAAAATAAAATAAAATAATATATTTTATTCATTTAGTCTCCTTTGGCATCCTAAGCTTTTCCTATAAATAGGGTGCTTAGGTTAGAATTGAAAATCACACCAGAATTCGAAGTTTTCTCTCTCTATAATATCGAGCGTATTTTTGTGAGTATTTCAATACTTTGAGTATTAGTATTCAGCGCAAGCTTCCGTCGGTATTATATCCGATATTCCAGCCAGAAGTGTTGTTCTTTTGAGGTAAGGGATGGTAAGGGATGTTATTTTCTTTCGTAAATGATATTATTCTTTTCAATATCATTATACAGAAATATTGTCATGGATTTTATGTTGAAATTCTTACTTTTTCCGTCGGGGTTACTATTCACGTATACGGCACTATTCACGTATACGGCACTATTCACGGGAAAATTTATTTTTCTTCTATTTGTCCAAATTGTTTGTTAAGGTTACTATCTTTGATTGTATCCAAGTTTTGAGCTCTATTCTTGAATTTTGCTCCATAATTGATTATTACGAGGTATTTTTGAATTGGATATACTAAAATACGAATCCATAATCTTATCCTTTATTTCATTGGATTCGTTATTTATATGGTTTTTCATCATCCTCAGTCTAAGTGGTGATATAACTGAATATCTTTGGCCTGTAGAGCAAAGATGAATGATTACCTGATGAATATCTTTGGCCTGTAGAGCAAAGATGAATGATTACCTGATGAATATCTTTGGCCTGTAGTGCAAAGATGACAGGTGTTGAGATGAACATGACTACTGATGATGCAAATGAATATCTTTGGCCTGTAGTGCAAAGATGAATATTTGATTCGAGATGTATATTGATTGATGTTACAGGGATAAAATATTGATGATGGACTTTTAAATCATAGAAGATAGTAGACTTGATTCTCTGCTTAACTCTTCTAATGATTTGTTATTTCCGCTGCGAATATTGATCTAAAGTTGGTTGTCCATTATATTTTATCTTATTTGTTGAAGACTAACGATAATTTGTTTTCCATTATCTTAGTCATAATATTCTTTACTGGGCTAGTTGAGCTCACCCTTTTCATCTGTTGTCCTCTTCAGGAAATGAGAATGTTGCGGGGACTAGTCGGGGGACAGAGTGATGGTCCGAGTTAGAGCAGTAGTAGTCCTCACTATTTCTAATAAATAGTGTGATAATAATTGTAATGAGGACTTAGTTTGAATCTTAATATTTTCTACATATTTGTACTGAGACTCACAGTTGTGTGGTCGTATTTTGCACGACCGTATGATATAAAGTTTGTATTTGAATTCTGTACCATGTATTTGGCGACTCAGAATGGGTTGGGTTGAATGGACCTATTCTGGGGGGCGTCACAGTTGGTATCAGAGCTTAGGGATATGATCTCTGGCGGAGATCGGGGAATAGAACTAGGAGGGGAGAGACGAGTAAATCCTTCGCTAGTGTGTCCTACCTAAGCTTATGTGGTATTTAATTGGTCAGTCGGAGCATAGGGTTAATATGTGATTTGTTAATTTGTTTAATTAACCCTTGTTTTATGGCAGTATTTGAGAATGGCAGCTGAGAATGTTAACAACGAAGTGAATGAGACCGTGGAGACACCTTTAATCGTTAACCAGGAGAACGTACAACAGGAAGGCAATGTTCTTCCTGAAAACAACGTTGGTCAAACGATAAATGATGAGATGTTTAGAAGTTTTTTGCAGTTCATGCAAAATCAGACGAGGGAGACTCGTGTGCAACATACAGGTGGAGATAATAACAGCACGCGAGTTGTCACTGCTAAGCAGTTCAAAGAATTGGGACCACCAGAGTTTCTGGGAAAGCCAGATCCGATCAAGGCGGAGACGTGGATTAAACAAATTACCAAGATATTTGATGTCTTGGGATGCACGGAGGAACAGAAGGTTCCATTCGCCACGTTTATGTTTCGTGGAGAGGCAGATTACTGGTGGGAATCCGTAAAGCGTACCCAGCCTACCGCACTCCAGATGTCTTGGGAAGCGTTCCAGAAACTGTTTAATGACAAGTACTTTCCTGAAAGTATTCGTCATATGAAGGAAGTAGAGTTTATCAGACTCGAGCAAAACAACATGACGGTATCCCAGTACGAGGCTAAGTTCGCGGAGCTGTCCAGGTTTGCACCTCATTTGGTGGAGAATGAGGAACGTATGACGCGGATGTTTCTAAGAGGTTTGAAACCCGAAATACGTCAATACCTCATTTCTCATAAGTTTTCTTTATATTCGGATGTAGTAAACAGGGCCCAGTTATTGGAACGAGATAATGATTATGTTCAACCGAGGGACCACAACCAAGGTCGTACCGGTGGCAGTAGTCATCGGAGCAATGACAACCAGCGAGGAGGAAAGTATGACAGAAGCGGTAACCACTCCGGTGGTTATCGTGGTCATGATAGTAGAAGAAGCGAATCGGGGGGAGATTTCAAGAAGAGAAGGTACAACAATGAGAACGTGAAGACGTCGACATCAGCACCAGCATCAACTGTTTCGAGAGGAGGAGAACGACCACCGGTCGTATGTTTTAAATGCGGGAAAGAGGGACATATCAGCCCAAACTGCCCACAACAATTCAAAGGATGCTATAACTGTGGAAAAGAAGGACATATAGCTCGAGATTGTCCTGTTGCGAAACCAAGTTCAGCGGGGGTGGTGATTCCAAAGGCGGTTGCAGACAAGTCAAAGTCGGTGATTCCTGGAAGAGCGTTTGTCGTGACATCCCAAAACGCGAGGGATCCGCACGAGGTGATTACGGGTAAGCTGATCATAAACTCTTGCGAAGTTTATACCTTGTTAGATACCGGTGCTACCCATTCCTTTATTTCACCTGCTTGTGCTCAACGTTTGAACTTGACTTCTGATAAATTAGACTTTGACTTATCTGTTGAAACTCCGTTAGGAGAAACCTTTGTTACATCTACAGTTTACAAATCTTGCTTGATTCAGATTGGTACCCTTACCTTACCTGTTGATCTTATATCTTTGAAAATACTTGCATTTGACGTGATTTTAGGAATTGACTGGTTAACCACTTATCATGCCAAAATTGATTGTTTTCGTAAGGTTGTTAGTTTTCATATTCCTAATCAACCTGTTGTGCGAATCCAAATCACCAAACCACTAAAATCAGTCAATATCATTTCAAATCCCAAGGCTATTCGTTTATTGAAAAACGGATGTCAAGCTTTCTTAGCTCATGTCACTGATTTAAATCAGAATACATCAGATTTGAATGATATTTCCGTTGTTAATGAGTTTCCTGATGTATTTCCCGAAGAACTTCCTGGTCTACCCCCAGAACGTGAAGTTGAATTCTTTATTGACCTTGAGCCCGGTACAAAACCCATTTCTAAAACCCCATATCGAATGGCTCCTATTGAACTTCAGGAGTTAAAGATCCAATTACAAGAGTTGTTAGACATCGGTTTTATTCGTCCTAGTACGTCTCCTTGGGGTGCTCCTGTTTTATTCGTAAAGAAGAAAGACGGGAGTATGCGACTTTGTATTGACTATCGGGAGATGAACCATGTATTTAAGGAATATTTAGATCAATTCGTTGTTGTCTTTATTGATGACATCCTCATCTATTCTAGAAGCCGTGAAGATCATGAACACCATTTGAAGTTAGTACTTCAAAAGCTTCGTGAGAACAAGCTATACGCCAAGTTAAAGAAATGCGAGTTCTGGCTTGAGGAAGTAGCATTCCTTGGGCACGTGGTATCGAAACGTGGAGTATCTGTTGACCCGGCGAAGATTGAAGCAATACAAAGCTGGGAGCAACCTAAGTCGGTGACCGAGGTACGAAGCTTTCTAGGCTTAGCTGGTTATTATCGGAGGTTCGTAGAGGGATTTTCTCGAATCGCTACTCCATTAACTCAGTTGACTAGGAAAGATACCAAATTCGTTTGGGGCGAGGAATGCGAGAAGAGCTTCCAAGAGCTCAAGAGGAGGCTCATTTCGGCACCTGTTCTGACAATACCATCTGGTTCGGATGGATTTGTTATCTACAGCGATGCTTCGGGCAAAGGGTTAGGATGTGTTCTCATGCAACATGGGAAAGTCATAGCCTATGCCTCGCGACAACTCAAAGAATATGAGAGGAATTATCCTACTCATGATCTAGAGTTGGCAGCAGTCGTTTTCGCGTTGAAGATCTGGAGACATTACTTGTACGGAGAGAAAGTGGAGATTTATACGGATCATAAGAGCCTTAAATATTTCTTCACTCAGAAGGAACTCAACATGCGACAACGACGTTGGTTGGAGCTGTTGAAAGATTACGATCATACTATCCAATACCATCCTGGAAAAGCGAACGTGGTAGCTGACGCGTTGAGTAGAAGATCATATGTAGGAACGAATGCGATGATGTCAAGTATACGCGTAGAACCAGCTTTGATTGATAAAGTTAAAGCTGCTCAAGCTACGGATGCGGAGCTGATGAAGATGAAGAAGAAGGTGCAAGAAGGTGCAATTCCAGAAGCGAGAATCGATGAAGATGGAATACTTCGAGTCAACTCCAGACTTTGTGTTCCTAACGATTCTGACTTAAAGTATAGAATCATGATGGAGGCACACAACACACCGTTTGCAATCCATCCTGGGAGTACTAAAATGTATCGTGATCTTCGACATACATTTTGGTGGAGCAATATGAAGAGAGAGATCGCGGAGTTTATTTCGAGATGTTTAACTTGTCAACGTGTAAAGGCGGAGCATCAAGTACCGAAGGGTCCATTGCAACCACTGGAGATTCCGAAATGGAAGTGGGAGCATATTACGATGGATTTCGTTACGGGTCTTCCCAAGGTTTCTCAAGGCGTAGATGCGATTTGGGTTATTGTTGATAGATTAACCAAGTCTGCTCATTTCTTGCCGATACGAGAGACTTATTCCCTTGAACGTCTTGCTCATATGTACGTGAATGAGATTGTGAGGTTGCATGGCATGCCAGTATCCATAGTTTCGGATCGTGACCCCAGATTTACTTCACGATTTTGGATTAGTTTGCAGAAAGCTATGGGTACGGATTTACGATTCAGTTCGGCTTATCATCCTCAAACAGACGGACAATCGGAAAGGACTATCCAAACTCTTGAAGATCTATTGAGACTCTGTGTTCTAGACTTCAAAGGGAGTTGGGATAAGTACTTACCATTGGTGGAATTCTCCTATAACAACAGTTATCAGGCAAGTATAGGCGTAGCTCCATTCGAAGCGTTGTATGGGAGAAAGTGTCGTTCTCCAACGTGTTGGAACGAGGTGGGTGAAGCAACATTGTTGGGACCGGAGTTGGTACGTGTGACTACGGAAAAGATCCAAATGATCCGACAACGTATACAAACGGCACAGGATCGACAAAAGAGTTATGCGGATCTTCATCGAAAGGACGTGGAATTTAATGTTGGAGACCATGTGTTATTACGTGTTGCTCCATGGAAAGGAGTTACAAGGTTTGGGAAGAGAGGAAAGCTCAATCCACGATTCATTGGTCCATTTGAGATTCTTGACCGAGTAGGAAATGTGGCCTATAGACTCGCATTACCTCCAAGCATGTCTCGTGTTCATAACGTATTTCACATATCCGTGTTGCGTAAATATGTGAAAGATCCAAACCGCATTATTGAGTTAGAACCAGACGAGATAGCTGAAGATTTAACGTACGAGGAGGTACCTGTCAAGATCTTGGATAGGAAGGAGCATGTCCTACGCTCGAAAGTTATACCTCAGGTTAAAGTTTTGTGGAGAAACCATGCAATTGAGGAAATGACGTGGGAGTTGGAATCGGAAATGAAAGCGAGGTATCCTCACCTTTTCGACATACCAGGTACGTACGTCAATTTCGAGGACGAAATTTCATAAGGAGGGGAGGTTGTAAGACCCCAACTTTTATAAATAAAGATTTAATTTTCTTTATATATTATTTCGAAATAGTAAGGTGTTAATTGATAAAGGTGAAAGTTATGGGTGAAATGTGCAAATATTTTAAAATGAGCAAGTGGTTATAAAATATTCTTGTTGTCGGGGAATATTCGTTTGGTCGTGGAATATTCTTGTTGTCGGGAAATATTCGTACGACGGCGCAGATATTTGTGGACCCCACAACGGAATAACTGTCGGATATAGAAAGCGACAGAAATAACCTTTTTACAAAATAACGGCGTAGTTGTTACCGTTAGTACTGTTGAAATACCCGGTGGTTAAAATACAGTGATACGCGGTGTTGCACAGTAGCACACGGTATTGCACAGTATTTTGAATTATTGAGTCTTACGTGAGAAGGCACTTACTCAATTATTGTTACAGTAATTACTGTTCAATATTTTATATTATTGACTCAATAATTGCTACGTTGCTATTTTATACGATTGATTCAATAATGGTTACAGTTGATATTTTGTATTATTGATTCAATAATTGTCATTACACAGTATTTCGCATTATCAACTCAATAATTCATATTATTTGAATAATATTATTAGATAGCATTATTGATAATGTCTAAGGAAGTTCTGTCTAGGAGGGGTTATTTAATTGCGCGCCAGTAAGGAGAAGTCCTTATCGGAAGGCCCCCTCTTTCCTGGGAACAACCTGGTTGTCAATATTGTAGTTCTATAATATTATTTGTGAATAATTAATTATTGATTTATATGATAAAGAAATATTTATTTTGTGGATATTAAAGAAGGAATTAGTACTGATGTGTTTTTATCAGTATTTTGGTGTGAAAAATCATCTGTTTGTGGATTTCGGATAATTTATGTTGGGAATTTGGAAAAACTTTCTTCTGCAAAGTTGTAGAGAATTAAATTTCCTATGGAAAGGACATAGAATTTGTATTATTCTGACAAAGGGGCTATTTATTATGAATTATTGAAGTTTCGGAAAATAAATATATTATTTAATGGGTGGGACCCACTTTTGTTGTTTTGTTGAAAAAATCAGATTTTTGGTAGCAGCCGGCGGCGGAAGAAAATAAAATAAAATAATATATTTTATTCATTTAGTCTCCTTTGGCATCCTAAGCTTTTCCTATAAATAGGGTGCTTAGGTTAGAATTGAAAATCACACCAGAATTCGAAGTTTTCTCTCTCTATAATATCGAGCGTATTTTTGTGAGTATTTCAATACTTTGAGTATTAGTATTCAGCGCAAGCTTCCGTCGGTATTATATCCGATATTCCAGCCAGAAGTGTTGTTCTTTTGAGGTAAGGGATGGTAAGGGATGTTATTTTCTTTCGTAAATGATATTATTCTTTTCAATATCATTATACAGAAATATTGTCATGGATTTTATGTTGAAATTCTTACTTTTTCCGTCGGGGTTACTATTCACGTATACGGCACTATTCACGTATACGGCACTATTCACGGGAAAATTTATTTTTCTTCTATTTGTCCAAATTGTTTGTTAAGGTTACTATCTTTGATTGTATCCAAGTTTTGAGCTCTATTCTTGAATTTTGCTCCATAATTGATTATTACGAGGTATTTTTGAATTGGATATACTAAAATACGAATCCATAATCTTATCCTTTATTTCATTGGATTCGTTATTTATATGGTTTTTCATCATCCTCAGTCTAAGTGGTGATATAACTGAATATCTTTGGCCTGTAGAGCAAAGATGAATGATTACCTGATGAATATCTTTGGCCTGTAGAGCAAAGATGAATGATTACCTGATGAATATCTTTGGCCTGTAGTGCAAAGATGACAGGTGTTGAGATGAACATGACTACTGATGATGCAAATGAATATCTTTGGCCTGTAGTGCAAAGATGAATATTTGATTCGAGATGTATATTGATTGATGTTACAGGGATAAAATATTGATGATGGACTTTTAAATCATAGAAGATAGTAGACTTGATTCTCTGCTTAACTCTTCTAATGATTTGTTATTTCCGCTGCGAATATTGATCTAAAGTTGGTTGTCCATTATATTTTATCTTATTTGTTGAAGACTAACGATAATTTGTTTTCCATTATCTTAGTCATAATATTCTTTACTGGGCTAGTTGAGCTCACCCTTTTCATCTGTTGTCCTCTTCAGGAAATGAGAATGTTGCGGGGACTAGTCGGGGGACAGAGTGATGGTCCGAGTTAGAGCAGTAGTAGTCCTCACTATTTCTAATAAATAGTGTGATAATAATTGTAATGAGGACTTAGTTTGAATCTTAATATTTTCTACATATTTGTACTGAGACTCACAGTTGTGTGGTCGTATTTTGCACGACCGTATGATATAAAGTTTGTATTTGAATTCTGTACCATGTATTTGGCGACTCAGAATGGGTTGGGTTGAATGGACCTATTCTGGGGGGCGTCACAACTTCGGTCCATAATGACCTTCCATTTACAATTCAAAGGACAATTTTGGAACTATTGATATTTATTCGTTTACAATATTATTCCTTAAACTCTTGAGTTATCCCTTGACATTATACTTTGGGTATTATTAGCTTTATAATAATGCTTACCCTTATTGTTATATTACTTGCTGAGCAAATTTGTTGCTCAATCTTGCTTTCCTTAAACATTTCAGTTAAGGAAGAACAGTGTGGACCCTCTGGCACGGATAAGGGCTAAGGCAAGGCTACGACGTAGCTTTGTTCTCGTTTAGAATTATTATTATATTGTAATGAACTTAATTTATATTTTAAGTTATGGATTTAAGTTATATATTAAGTTAGTCATGGTTGCGAGACCGTGGGACGTGAATATTTATATTAAATCAATATAAATTATTCTATTATTCCGTTACATAAGATTTTAGTAGGTTATTAGAATTAGCACGTGATGCACCGAATTAGAGGTACAAGTATCTGAATTTGGGGGCGTCACATGTTGGTATCAAAGTGTTAGGTTATAAACCTTAGGAGCGGGAACCCTTAGACTATAACCTTAGAAGAACTTAGAGTATAGAGGAAGATAAAACTCATGTAGAGTTTCTTAGAGAATTAGTGTGTTATAAAATATATTTTCATTCTATACAATGAACTTATGTTATATCTGACGATCTAATAGAGTTTGTTGTTTATTGTTTTGTGTTTGTGGTTGTAGGATGCCGGACTTGGGAGGACCTAGTAGGATTACTGAGGAGGAGCCACATGATATACACGTGGTGTATGAGGCACCTTTGTTAGCCGAACCCGTTCAGGCAGTAGCACCATTCGAGTTCGACGACTAGGATGAGATAGGGTGGAGTCGGATCCCGAGGAGGAACCCATAGAGAATGAGCCTGTGGGAGATTTCAATGGAACCCCGATCGAGTATCGGATGTTGGGAGAGTATGAGGAGAAAATCCTAGAGTTAGATTATCGAGTTGAGGAGCTAGAGGCTGAGGCTCAGGAAAGAGATATTGAGATGCAGAAACTGAGGGATGAAGACCATAACAGGAAGTTGGAGATGCAAGAGATGGAAGCAGAACTTGCATATCGCAAGGAAGCAAGTATACAGATCTTTTTCACCGTTCAATATCTAGGAATGTGGAATTGGCAGGTAAACTAGAGAAGTCTGAGCAGAAGAAGTTAAGTGAGAAAGCAGAGAATGAGTCTCTTCGTACTCAGCTGGAGATGGAGGTCATGTAGATGATTCACTTTGAGGAGAAGTGGGAGGAAGGCAACGATAGAGCTAAGGACTTAGAGGATGAGACAAGGTGCAAGAAGAGGAAGATGAACCGAATGTTCTATTCTTTTCGCACAGCTATGGAGAGGTTGATCGATGGTATGTACCATTATCCGACGGAACAAGGGCAGACTCGTTACACATTGAGTAGAGACATGATGGCTCACATGACACAAGTTTAGTACAAGAGCGCTATAAAGCGCAGGATGAGACTTTTAGTATGAGTCTAGTAGTGGTAGTTATATTTATGTGATATATGTATTGTTGTGTAATCCCAATCTTTTGAGTGAGATATGGGATAGTTATGTAAACCCCGAGTATGCTTATGTTAGAGGGGTAGTATGACAGTGTTTCCCCATCTTTTGTGATATTAGGGGATATATGTTGACATTTATAGAAGTATGCTAGGGATGATCATATCGATGTAATGATTTGGCATACGAATATAAATGTACTTGTTTTAAAAAAATGTGTTCTAAAATTTTATTCCTTTTGCATTAAAGAAATATTTAAGTAATTTAATTAGATAATAAGAATGAAATTTTGTGATGCAGATAATGCTACCCAGACGTAGTCTAACAACACCAGAGGAGTCGGTTAACAATGAGAGAGAACAAGTAGATCCTATACAACGACTAGTCGACTTGTTAGGAGAAGCCATTCGAGGGGGAACCAATGAACCAGTACGCAATAACCCACAAGCGCAGTGCCAGCAACAAACTTTAAAGACTTTAGGAGTGTAGGACCTCTGGAATTTGCGGGTACTACCGATCCTATAGAGGTGCAGACTTGGATCAAAGAGATGGAGAAAGCCTTCGCCATTGTTCGTATGGGTGACGATCAGAAGACTGTGTTTGCTACATACATAATGAAAAGTGAAGCAAATTATCGGTGGAAGACCAATCAACAGAGAGCGGGAGAAGGGACCATAGCCTTGGAAAGGTTTAAGACTCTGTTCTTCGAGAATTACTTCTCGAATAGCATGAAAAACATGATGGAAGCGAAGTTTCTAGAAATAAAACAAGGGGAGATGACGGTAGCCCAGTACGCCGCAAGATTTAATGAGATCGCCCGATTTGTAAAGCACCAAGTAGATACTGAAGAGAGGAAAACTAGACGCTTCGAGCTAGGACTGAAGCCTTGGTTGTTCAACAAGGTGTCAGTTCTCTAAATCGACTCGTTCTCGACACTGTTGGATAAGGCCATAATTACGGAAGAAGGTAGTGAGGCCTTGAGTCAGTACAATAATGAAAAAAAAAAGCAAGAATACTGGGGGAGAGAACTATGGAGGAAGCAGTAGCCGAGGAAGAAATTTAGGAAAAAGGAAGTGGGATAATAATAACAACAACAACAAAAATAATAATCAAGCAGGAAGTTTTCATGGAGGGTCTAAGAAGCGAGCGAAGAGATGCTCAAAGTGTGGGAAGAACCACCAAAGAGAATGCTGGAGAGGATGCAGTGTCTGTTATAACTCTGGCCAGGAGGGTTACATTTCACCAAATTGCCTAAAACCAAAGAAGATCAAAGGATGCTTTGCTTATGGCTCGACTGAGCTTCAAATCAAAGACTACCCAAAGAAAGGAAGCATAGGAGGAAACAACAACCAGGGAGGCGGCAACAAGCTCATGATCGGTGGACCAGCGCAATCCAATCGACCAACTGCCAGAACCTTTAACATGACTGTCCAGGATACAGTAGTTGCGAAGGACGTGGTGTCAGGTATTATCCCAATCAATAATATAAATTCCTATGTATTATTTGATTCAAGTGCTACCTGTTCATTTGTGTCTGAAGAATTTGCTAGTCGATTAAACTTACCCCAAGAATGATTAGGAAATCCTCTGCACATAGAAGTTGAGAAGAAGGAAGTAATCCCCGTAGAGTTCGTATACCAAAATTATTGTGCAAACATTAGAGATCATGAACTAAATGTAGACTTGATTCCGATTAGGTTGGGTGAATTTGACGTGATACTAGGAATGGATTTGATGTATAACAATGCGGCGATAATTGACTGCCAAAATAAAAGTGTGAACCTTCAAACTCCAAATCGGTCTAAGGTGGTGTTTTATGGTAGCTCATCGCTTAAGCAATCATGTTGTCTTACGATGATGCCGGCCAAGAAATTGTTAAGAAAAGGATGTGTAGGTTACTTAGCTTACATTATAGATACTCAAAAAAAGGAGTAGAAATGAAGGATATATCCGTGGTGAGAGAATTTCAAGACGTATTTCCTGACTATCTATCTGGTCTTTCGCCAGACAGAGAAATCGAATTCGTAATAGACATGGCGCCAGGAACTGCACTGATTTTGAAAGCTCCATATCTTATGGCACCGGTAGAAATGAAGGAATTAATGATACAATTACAAGAAATGCTAGATAAGGGTTCTATACGGCTGAGTGTGTCTCTTTGGCGAGCACCAGTGTTGTTTGTTAAGAAGAAGGACGAATCGATGAGGCTTTGTATCGATTATCGAGAATTGAACGGAGTGGCAATCAAGAATAGGTATCCACTACCGAGGATAGACAACCTTTTCGACCAATTAAAGGGGGCGAAGTGTTTCTCAATAATAGACCTACGAACGGGTTATCACCAGTTAAAGGTACGAGAGGAGGACATACCAAAAATGGCATTCTGAACTTGTTATGGGCACTACGAGTTTTTGATAATGTCATTCGGATTGACTAATGCTCCAGCAGCATTCATGGACTTGATGAATTGAGTTTTCAAGCCATACTTGGATAAATTCGTAGTAGTTTTCATCAACGACATCTTGTTTTACTCAAAGACAAAAGAAGAACATGCCAAACATCTGAAGATGGTATTGGAAGCGCTAAGGAGAGAGAAAATGCACGCTAAATTTTTAAAGTGTGAATTTTTGATGGAGAAAGTCTAGTTTCTATGACACGTGATTGACAAGGATGGAATTTCAGTAGGCCCTGCCAAGGTAGATGCAGTAAGTAATTGGGAACAACTGAAGACACCAACGGAGGTAAGAAGTTTCTTAGGGTTAGCTGGGTACTATCAAAGATTTTTCCAAGATATTTCCAAGATAGCAACCCCGTTGACCAATCTAACAAGGATGACGGTAAAGTTTGTTTGGACAAAAAAATGCGAGAAACGTTTTAAGGAGTTGAAGAAGAGGTTGAGCGAAGCGCCTGTATTATCATTGTCGGATGATGCGGGAGGCTTCGTGGTGTATAGTAATGCATCACACAAGGGGCTTGGCTGTGTGTTAATGCAATATGGTAAGGTCTGAAAGTAGTATGTGTACAAACCAATCATATATGATGATAAAGCATATACTTTATAAACGATCTTATTTATTTATTAATAAAAGTTTTCACTTATTAAAGGCATTTATTTATCTACATGATGTTGTTTTTATAATATGTAAATAACCCATAGTTTTAAGCAATGCTTTTAGAATCATGATGTTGATCATTGTCGACGTTAGGAAAAAATTCGGTCAACTTTGGACCTGATCTTTCTCTCTTCCTAAGTCTTGTTGTTTTTTACCTTTATTTGTTTGTTTTATGAAGGGTGAAGAATTTTTTAGGAAAAGGCCAACATGTATCATGTCGACGATTTTGAACGATTTACATAGTCGCCAGTTGGTAGATTTGAAAATGGTTGTACCAACTCAACCGAGTTTTATTTGAATTTTGCAAGTAGGCCCAATTACTGGACACTATCAAAACTTGATCTCGAAACCAAGATTCTAAAGTTTGGGGGCTTGGTTAAGTGGGGGGAAGGTGTTAGGCACCCCCTAACTCCCGTGAAACAAGGTACCGAATCTTTTCAATATTTCTCTTTTAAATTGCAATGTGTGTGTCTATGTTGTGACACCCCCAAATCCGGGTACTTCGTTTCTACAAGATTTAGTGTTCACTTTTTAAATAAAACATACTACTACCCAATAAATAGGAATGTAAAAAAAATTACAACCTCATAAATAAATAAAATCTTCCTTATGAAAAAAGGATTACAACTTAAATCCAAAATTATCCCAAGTTTGCTAACCTTAACATAACAAATAAGTGCGAAAATAAAACATCATAAACTAGGTCTTATTACAATCAAGATTCAAGATAACAAGTCTTCACTTGCCTTCCCTTTACTTGTTGACGGTATGACAACATTATCGGCTTTAACTGAAAGGGTTATAAAATACGCAAGAGTGAGCAAACAAAAGCTCACTTGAAATATACATTGATATGCCATGATTGAATAACTTCAAAAGAGTTTGAGTACCTTTACTTTCTTCAAAATAAAGAATTGAATAATAAATTTTTCACATATTCGAATATAGAATTTATCTGAGGGTCATACGACCTTGAACTATGTCCTAGGTTATAAATATTTCTATTTAAAACCTTTAACAGTCATTAAGACTATGGACCTTTAACTCGTACTTAGGGGGATCAGCCCTTCGTACCATGTATTGTGCACAAACATTCAACACTTTCGCGTAGTATCCTCCCCTAATAAATAGGGTTGTTCATCTCAGTATTTGAATACAAGTCCGCACCAAAAAAAGTTTGGTTTGGATAGCTAAAAAGGAAATTTGGAGTTTCAACTATCATCAAATAAGGAGTAGTTGAATCGACTCACGTTATTTTAACAGTCCGATAATATAAGAATCATGAACCTAATGTAAGATACAACAATAGATTTCATAACAACTAGACATGCTTTGGAATAACTTAAAGCATTCGAAAGATTGGTGGATCTTGCTTGAATAATTAAGTCAAGATCAAAACATTATGACAATAACTTCAATACTTGTGCATTATGAACATCATAATACAATATAACTTGTATAATACATAACAACTTAAGAATCGAAAATAAATTACATGATATAATGAGCAAGGTTAGAAACTTGCACAATGAAAAGATACCATGAAAGGACTTGCATAACGTAGAAGAATAATGATTAGAAAACTTGCTCAAGTAAAAGATAAGAAGTAGAGAACTTGCCTCAAGCGCAAGCTACACTTTACTATTATAAACAACTTCCATAATTATCCTACATATCACGTGGTTTTTATAATATCAATTAGTACACGATTGTTACGTTAGCGCCGGTGAACTTCTACTTAAGTTCAACTCACAATGTGGTTTACAACATAAGTCGCTAACTAGTCACAAATGTGAGTTTAACTCATAATCATACACGTATATCACTTTAAACTATTCTATCATACTCTAGGATAATAATTTCTAAGTACACATAATATAATAACGTAAGACTTCAAATTATCTTAAACACATGAAAAATATGTTATCTCATTATCTATTACATTTAACAAGTCATCAATATGCGTTAGCTAAACAAACACGACACAAAAACTCAACGAAGCACAAACCACATCCCCGGATAGCAGGGTACCCCACTGGGGGGGCCTCATAGGGTAAAAGCCCCGATGGGGCGGGGCCCACTACTGGTGGGAATCCCCCAGCTCGCGAACAGAAGAGAAATAAGCCAATTTGGCTTATTTCTTCACACCAAAATCCAATTTTTCTCAACATGATATACATGAAACTTAATGACAACAAAATTTTAGACTCTTAGCATGATTATAACATACAAAATCATTACAACACATAATCAAAACACAGTTTTCATAATCTTTTGAAGAAAAACACAATATCAAGCGTTCTTGACAAAATTGCTACTTTGAATTAGATTTTAAACCAATTCATGAAATTCCAATTGTACTAACTCTAATTCTTAACTTATTAACATAACCCATGATCAATTGACACAATAATCAATAATCAAACACCAATTTGATAGTTTAAAAAAACTATTTTCAAAATTAGTTTACAGTAAATTACTATGAACATGATTTCTTCGTGTTCATCGTAATTACGTGGATTGAATCCCTACAACAACTATATAACTCATATATAAACACATATTACACATAAATTTTAGGTTTACATCAGTTTTTCATTCTAATTCAACCAAAAATATGAAAATTTCATAAGAACACTATTTCTCCATAACAACTTGTTTCTACAACAATTTGATTTCTGAAAATTTATTTATGGCATACAATTCAATTATAAACAATTTGTAAACACAAATTCTACATATCTCCAACATCACTAATTCATGAAGAATATTTTCACAGAGAACTCAAAATAAAGAAAACAACTAAATAAAGTTCTTAGAATTTTAAAGTAGTAATTATACCCTTTTTTCTTTGGTGATTGGAGAAGAATATGATGGTGGTGTTTGCTTCCCCTTTTGCTTTCTCAAGCTTTCTCTTCCTCTTCCTTCTTCTTCTTCTTCTATTAGTTCTCTCTAACCTTTTCTCTATTTTTCTTTCTTTCTCTAACAGACTAATTTCTAACTAACGTATATTATAGATATGTAATATACATATACATATATTACATATATGTAACTTATAATATTAATGTAGCTAATAAGTATTACACTAATTACTATTTAATATATAGGTTACATCTTTTGAATTTGAAAAGCCCAAAGGCCATGTTTGGTAAAACAACATTATTTTTTTTAAAACAGATTTTTATTAACTAAGGTCATGTTTGGTAAAATAAATTTAAAACTCTTTTCAATTCTTTTAATAAATCCTTTAACCAATAGTTTAAATGCTACACTTTATTTAATTAAATTGCAACCTTCTAATTTAATTAAATATAAGCTAACATTCATTAATTAATTACAATTGCACATAATACCAACTTGCTACATAATTGTAGTTCCCTTATTAATCATAATTCATGTAACAATTAGTAAATCATTATAAACACTTATCACATAATATTGCTCTAATTTAATTATTCTCAATTAAATTAGAATTATGCTACACCATTACTTACACATCAATTTAATTAATTCTATTGTTCTTAATTAAAATACTCCACAACAATCACACAATTTATTTATTTAGCTCAGTAAATAAATCAAATAAAATATTTATTTAATTTAATAAATATTTTCAATTAATATATAAAATTCTCATTCGTTACATATGATGGAAGTAATTGAGCCTACGTTTGATTGATTTGAAAGTACTATTGTGTTTCGTTGAACCTATATACGAAGGGTTTGATTTGATTTGCAAAAGGTCCTTTTTTAGATAAGATAAGAAAATGATATTTGAAAGAAGGTTTTTAAACCCTTACGCTAACGTAAGAATTGAAGCATGTTGATATTTTCCATTTTATTCTTTTCAGCCTTTGGCTCGATTTGGATGGTGATTATCGGGCTGCGAAGCATCCTCGACCACAAAAAATATATATACAAGTGTCAGTCT
Organism: Panax stipuleanatus; assembly: GCA_020205555.1. Classification (NCBI taxonomy): domain Eukaryota; kingdom Viridiplantae; phylum Streptophyta; class Magnoliopsida; order Apiales; family Araliaceae; genus Panax; species Panax stipuleanatus. Next base: position 94,164,462 of record CM035118.1, read on the forward strand.
TCTCATGGGCATGACAGACATCGGAGTGACTTTAGCACAGCAAACCATATTTTATTATGTTTGAGACCTTAAACCCGGATAACCGTTTTAAGGTCCTTCATCTATACATTTTACAGAAAAACTGGCAGGATACATTTGTAATGTGGAGTTTGTCCATCATGGAAATCAGATTCTGATCAGTTTGATCATGAATCCCACGATTCCTAGGCTCACATAGAAATAGCCAAGAAAACCTGCACAGCACAGATATTCACAAAGAATGTATATTTACATCTAGATGTCGCAAAACAAAGGATTCATCAGTCAAATCCTCGCGTGCACGTAACCAAAGCTCCTCATTCCCACTAGATAGCGATCTAAGGGTCGCGAGGTTGCTTTAATATTTAACAAAACTAGAAAGAAAGCTAGATTTAAATAAATCTTAGCCATTCTAGCTTTTCGGTTCTGGTTGGATCTATTTTGAACCGTTTGAAAAATAGAAAGGGCGAGATTTAAATAAATCTAATTCACCAAATTTATATTAAAACAAATTCATATCAAATGAATAATTAAAATAGATATTTAATCATAATGAATAAAGAAACATATATATAATTATATATATACGAAAGCTGTAAAGGGCGACAGATTTCCAATCCCAGGCCCGGACAGAAATGTAAATATATATATATATATATATAAGCTATAAAAGAGCCACGGAGTAATCCAGGCTTGACAGAAAAGTAAATATATATATATATATATATATATATATATATATATATATTATAAAAGCTGTAAAAGAGCCACGGAATAATCCAGGCTTGACAGAAAAGTATATATATATATATATATATATATATATATATATATATATAAGCGGTAAAAAGGCCATGAATTTTCAATCCAGGCCAAACTGAAATCTAAATGTTAATATATACAATTAGTATATATATATTACAGCGAAAGAGGCCACGAATTAGCAATCCAGGCCAAACGAAGTCAGAAAAATTAAATATATATATATATATATAGTTATATATATAAAAGCAGTAAAAGGGCCACGAATTTGCAAGCCAGGCCTGACAGAATTAAAAGTTAATATATATATAGTCAAATATATATATAATAAAGCTAAAAAGGCCACGAATCAGCGATCCAGGCCGAACAAGTTAGTACATATATATATATATATATATATATATATATATATATATACATGAAAGTGAGTAAAAGCCACGGATCGACGATCCATGCTGTGCAAACGAAGAAAAATGTATATATATATATATATATATATATATATTAGAATATACTAAAAAGTTAGCTAAAACGGCTACGGAACTGAGTTCCCAACAAAACCAGAAGATGAAACTTGATATGTACGTTCACATATAAGTAATAAAGTAAAAAACGAGTTCTGATCAAAAAAAATACTTACAATGGACTGCTACACGGGCTTTTTACCACTTAGTAGGCTTCAAATGGACGTTTCCACCTGTTAATTTTTGGTATGTCGTAGAATATACGTATACAAACGTGTTAGAAGAATAAAATTGAAGTTTGGAGTTCAAAAAGTAGGGCTAAGGGACGAAACGGGTATACTTTTAGAGCGTTTTCCTATTTTTCTTCTTTTTTTGGCAAGGGAGTCTTATATTTAAAGACCCGATGGTTGCAGGTGTAACCGCGGCAGCCGCGGATCTACCTGCGGCTCCCCAAGTGGGGCCCACTCCCGTGGGTTCTATTGTCTTGAAGTACGTGCACTCCGAGCAACACGATGTCAGGTTCGAATCTTCATAACTTTTGATCAGAGCTTTCGTTTGAGGTTTGCTATACCTTTCCAGAAAGCCCTTTTCGAAAGCGTCACAATGACATGGGACTTAACCTTTTTTGAATACAGGAATATGGGTTTATAACCTAATCTTGATTTTTTCACAGTTCGTCCGTTAAGCTTCATTGTGTTGTTTTCACTCGGGATCAATGTTATGGCTCTTTCTGACCTTCATTGCATCAATTCGGCTTGATTTTGACCGGATTGGCTTCAAGTTGGTAAAATAACCATTTTTCCCCTCAAGGTGTTGTCTCCTTTGTTGGCATAATTTTTGACTGTTTTCTCGGGGTTGGCTCCGAGGTTTGAACCCAACCAATTCGTCCTCAGGGTTATCTCCGAGGTTAACTTGGTCTCCCAAGGTTGTCTTTGGGGATGATGTGATGCTTCGGGGTTGACTCCAAAGTTGGCTTGGTTTCTCAGGGTTGTCTCTGGTGGATCTCCCTGTGTGGTTGCCGGGGTTGAGATTGATCTCCTGGTGTTGTCATCGGGGTTCCTGTACTTCCCGGGTTATAACCAAAGCTTGACTTAACATCTCGGTGTTGTCGTTGGGGTTACTCTACCTCCCGAGTTATGGTCGGGGCTTGACTTCACATCCCGGTGTTGTCGCTGGGGTTGAGATTGATCTCCCGCTGTTGTCGCCGGGGCTACTATACCTCCTGGGTTATGGCCGGGGCTTGACTTGACATCCCGATGTTATCGTCGAGGTTGAGATTGATCTCTCGGTGTTGTCATCGGGGCTGATGTCTTTAGTTTTAACTTCCATGGTTGTCTTTGAAAGGTAAAAGACGGTTTTGCCCTCTTACAAGGTTAGTAACAGGAATGTAAAATTTTAGTGTCTACAAATGCCCCTTTTTATCATGTTTATGGAATGCAATAGAATGAACATAATAAAGATTGCTAAACACTAAAAATATAACCTATGTAAATGTAATGCACTGCATGGTATGATATGTTATGAATGTTATATACCTTCGTGGTGTTGGGGTTATCACTGACTGTTTATGCCATTTTCTGCTAGGGATAACGTCATTTATTATATCAATTGGTGCATTCTCTTGCCGTCTACTCGAACGATAGCTTGTAATGTCTTAATCATCACTGAATCTTTCTCGGTTCTACACTGGTTTGAAGCCAATGGTTTACCATGTCAGTTGATTATCATCTGTGGGGAAGATTTTCTCTTGGCTGATGTCATTGGACATTTCTGAACTCGACGTTAGGGTTATCACTAACTTCTTGTGTCTCCAAATCAGCTTTTTAACTTTTCCTCTGCTGGGGATATTCATTTTATGATGATTGACCTCACTGGAGATTCTCGATGCCTATCTTGATGATAGCTTATACCAGTCAACATCATCGGGTCTTTCCTGACACTACGTTGGAGTTATCGCCAATGATTTGAATTGTTATTCAGTCGATGCCTACCCGAATGGTAAACTACCACGGTCCATTGATCTTGACTTGATTCCTACTCGAACAGTAGTTTGCACGGTTTGACCATCACCGAACCTTCTTGGTGCCTACTCGAACGTTTGTTTGTAATGGTCGATTGAATCACCAATCCTTCTCGGTGCTCCAGCTGGGGATTTGTATAATAAATTCCATCATCTGTCCTCTGCGAGGATAAACTTATATACTATTTTCATCACCGGCTCATTCCTAATGCTTCGCTGGAGTTATCACCAACGGATGATAGTGTCAGACCCTCTGACCTTCTCTGAAGTAGCCTTCAACGGCTTCACCACCAGATCGTTCCCGATGCTTCGCTGGGGTTATCGCCAATGGCTAGAATGTCATTCATTCTAACCCTCGTTGAATCAGTTCTCAACGGATTCACCACCGAATTGTTCCCGATGCTTCGCTGGAGTTGTCGCGAACAGCTAATAGTGTTAAACCCTTTGACCTTCGCTGAAGTAGCCTTCAACGGCTTCACCACCGGATCGTTCCTGATGCTTCACTGGGGTTATCGCCAATGGCTAGTAGTGCCAGACCTAATTGATCTCAATATGGGGGTACTCTTTCTGACTATTCATACCCTCGGATCAATCTAGATGCCTTGACACACTCAAAACCTGTCGGTCATACCGTCTAACCTTCCCTATGCTCTGACAGAGGTAGTTTTCAGCAGTTTTCCTGCAGTTTTTCAGCAGTTTTCATCATTGGCTCCTGAATATCACTTCAGAGTCTTAACCAATGGCTTACATAAAGTTTCTTCCTTCGCCAGGCACTTGCCGCTTATACACAGGATTTTAGGCCAATCCGCTGAATTGCGTAGCAATTTTTTTTCGAATTTGACTTTTTAGCTTCTGTAAACTCCGTTTCCACTATAACTGGACCGAACTGGAGGGGTGGGGCACACCTTAGGGAGCCATAGGTAGAGGTACGACTATCGTAGGTGGGGCCGCTCTTTCTTGCAATTTATAACTTGGCTCCCGTGACTTTCAAAATTCATTTTCAAACTTGAGTTCTAAAGAAAATCTGATTTTCTTCTTCAGATCTACGGAGTTCGGGCCCCTTTTTTCAAATTTCGTCACCATACAAACGTTTTGCACATCTCTGGTAACGTTTACATCCTTTCTTTTCTAGTTTTGACCATTAGAATGTTATAAACCACATAGTATGCTTTTAAACACAATGTATGGAATAGGCGTGCCTATATGACTTGATAAAAATTTTCAGACTTAGTAAATATGCATTTTTTATTGTGCTGAACGTTCTGATGTAAAAAATTTTTATTTCTGAGACAGTCAATTGATGCCCTTTTTGATCACTTTACTCATCCTTTTTTAGGCCTAAATGAGCTTGGATTCTCAACTAAAAATGTCCATAGTAATTTAGCTGCCATGGGGAGTTTATTTTTGATTTTTTTTTCATAAATATGAACTGTTTCTATTTTTGATAGGTGTACTACTGAATGGCCACCTAGTCATGCTTGTATACATGCGGACAGTCCATTTTACAAAGGAGACTGGTGAAATTATTCAAAAACCTAAGCATTTTAAAAAACATGCAATTTTAACTCTACTGGAGATTTTGGTTAACTCATGCATGTTTTAGATCTTGAAAATACATAAAGTAATGATTTAATTAAATAAGCCACAGGTTTAAGGCTTACCTCACCCTTTCTGAGGTGATTTGGAGACTTTGTCCAGGTTATGGAGCCAGATAGACCCGGTAGTGCTAGCAGGGTCACTTCAGGAGTTAGGTGGAGGAGAGTCTTTGATGTTCCTCTGCCACGTCCAGCTCGACTGCCTCGCCGGTTGGCTGAGTCTGTGATTTGTCCCATCCGGGCTGAGTCGCCTGTTGATGTGGACGATGAGGATGTCCCATTTGTTGATCATATCCTAGCTCAGGCTCTATGTGGGGAGCTTCCAACCATTTTGGTGCCGCTTCAGAAGCTTTTGGGAGATTTAAGGCGTCGTCCATCGAGATACCTTCATGCCAACGAGGTGCCTGAAGTTTTTCTTTTGGATTTTCTTTCTTTCTTTTGCCATTTTCAGGGCACAGGTTTGATCTGGACTGGCAATTTGATACAGGTTCTCGGCTTTACACAGCCCAGGGGGAACTGGTTCAATGTCCATTCCTTGTACCATACTCTGCATCCGGAGTATCGGGCCAATGTTGACTCCTGGGGTTCTAGGCATTCTTTTCTATTCCTCCCCGCTATTGCCCCTGGGGTTATCTGAGGGCTTTGTCTGAGCGTTGGTTCCACCAGACCCAGTCTCTTCATTTATTGGATTGCGAGGTGATGATGACGCCTATAAACTGGAGGTTCATCACGACTGGAGGTTCATCACCGGGATAGAGTTTGCAGGTGAGCCAGTGCCGGTTGTGGCTGACATTTCACCCACTGCCGTTCGGTCCCTCTTTAAAGTTCCAGCGACGGCCATTAAGGGTCAAACGGTCCGTTCTGGTCCCTGGAGCGTAGATGCCCAGAGTGGGGCTTTGACTGAGCCTCTGCCTGATGATCAGAGGGTTAGAGATTGCATCCTGCGACGACTGTTTTTAGTGTTCATCAGGGGTTATTTCCTTGAAAATAACTCCTCGATGGTGTCCTTTGCCCTGGTCAGTGCTACTCAATATGTGGAGCGCCTCAGTGATTTCGATTGGGGTACTTTGTTGGTCGAAAAGCCGATCACTAAACACGCGCAAGTATACGCGGTCTAACAAGTAATACAGTGATAAGGAAAGTGTCGTACCCACGAGGAACTATCACTAATATTTACCAAATACCAACTTTGTATTGCTTAAGTCTTATTCAAACAGTAAACTAATAGGAGTGTGGTTAAACTAGTTATAACTAATTATTAAAGCAAGTAAACGGATAACGAATGGTAATCGAAGGAATTACAAGCTAAGGTTATAACTTCACCCCACACAGGCATTCCGTCGAACACCTGGCGTGCTATGCTTCATCAAACTTCCTACCCTTCTCTCTTTGGTCTTAATGGTCATGACAGTTTGTCGACCGAGAACACACAGGTGCTCATACACCTCTGTCGAGGTATGCACAAACATATCCTCTCCAGATCCACCCGATAGGGAATAGAACAGGAAAGAACGTCCAAACTAGGTGATAATCCTACACATGTCTATGCGAATTAACCTAACAAGGATTTAAGCATAAGTTCTCAATTAGGTCACACGTGGCACACAGATATATGTCTATTCTACGCACAACTTATGCAGTCGAAACTCATAATCACATACCAATATATTTAGGTGTAAATCTATAATCCTTCTTTCGATATCATAAAGATTATCAAAATCATCACTAATATCTTAGCGAGAATCATTAAGCATGAATATATTAAACCAAACCGTATGGTGCCAAACAAAGAGATAAGACAGTCAATTTAACTAACAAAGGGTTCCATTATAACCTTAGAGCCAATACTTAGTTTATAGCTATTGAACAAAATATAAGTAGCAATAAAGACAACATTTATGGATTACAAAATTAGAGGAAATAAGTGGATAAGAATAAACTCTGTCAAGGCTCGACAGTCTCCAAGCATTCCGCTCCTTTCAAGCTCTCCAATCCGTGTAGCTCACTGCTCTTGTTGCTCCAAAGAAATCCCAGACTTTATCCTAATCTACCTAATCTATATTTACAAACATTACCTAATAACTAGAGAGAGAAAGTACAAAAGAGATCTAATCTATCTTAAGCTAAGCTAACCGATTCTATCCCAGTCTTCTTTCTCTCCTCCCTCTTCTCGCTCCCTTCTTCTCGCTTCCCTCTTCTCGCTTCCCTCTTCTCGCTTCTTCTTTTCTGGCAGAGGCTCCCTTGATATATATATCTGTTTTCTTCTTTTGCTAGGTCAAAAGCAAGCCTTTTCTGCCTAGGCACCGGAGGTTGCGCTGCGGCGCGGGCAATAGGTTTATAAGTGGTGCTGCAGCACCACGTTAAAATCAAAAGACCGGAGGTCGCACTGCAGCGCGAGTCCATAAAGGAACTGTGGCGCTACAGCTCCAGGATGACATCAGCAAGGACTAGGGGCGGCGCCGCGGCGCGAGATTAAGACTAGACATTGGTGCTGCGGCGCCAGTGTATGTAAATTATCCGTTTTGTCCCCTGAAAGCTAGAAAAGTCCCGTAGAGCCTGCAATACATCGGTTAAGCATAATAATACTATAAACATATAAAACTATATAAAAACTACGAAGATCAGGCAACTATTTAAGCCATAAAGTATCCGATTTGTGGGTATAAATCCCACTCATCAAATACCCCCAAACTTAAGTCTTTGCTTGTCCTCGAGCAAATTATCTAACACAACTCACAATAGAAAAACATACGCGAAATAAAAATATCACTGTATACTAGTATCATAGCTTCTAAGCTCGATCATAGCTACTCCCAAAGAACAGGGCAAACACAGATATTAGTAAGAGTTCATTCAGTTTCAAGCATAAGACTGTATTCGATCCATTCTATGTGTGTGTGTGGAGACCAACCATCCTAACTAATCATTGCTCAAATAAGTTCGCACAGTCGATTATTAATACCAATATGCACACTCCGTAACTTAAACATTCAACAAGCATTAAGAATAAGATGCAAGTGCAGAAAAGGATCAAAAGACTTTAGCATGAAGACAGTAAAATCTGACTCGGACAGTCCTTAATTACCTTAGGCTGTTCAGAGCTACCCATTAATGAGCTTTTGATCAGCGACTCCCAAGTCAGATGACTTTAGGGCACTAGGTGTGGAACATCCCTATGAATCTAATAACTCGAGCAGCAAAGGCCACGTAATCAACATAAGCTAAATTAGACTTTACAAAATTCAAGGATTATTTGGCGAGTGCATTTTATGCTCCATCTCAACATCGGTCCTGCGTTTAGGGGCGACTGCATTTCACGCTCCATCTCGACCCACTACAAGACTTTCGATATTCAATCACCTTTTCTTTTAATTTTTTTTTATTTGTCAACATGCCAAAATCCAAGATCCAAAACTGTATATGCGTCGAAGTCTTTTATTACCTTGTAACAATGAAAGTTTATAAAAGTGAACATACTCCCAAAGCAATAAACAGGCGAACTAAATTCAAAAAAATAACTAGTTAACACAGTTGGTCGGTGCTTGCTAAAAAGGACGGATCAATAACAGTCTCAACTTATCGATTGAACAACCCCTGACTCATACATACTTGACATGACTCTAAGAAATAGACATAAATACAAGGCGCCTGTCATTAGCCACGATCAAAAATAAGTGAAAAATATAACACCCTTGCATAAAAACAGCTCAAAATAGGGGAATAAGGCCATTTACATAGCACAAGCATCTAAATCTGTACAAGCCCCAAAAAGATGGCTATAAACCACAAACATGCTAATAATAATCAAAGCGTTAATAAATAACCAAAAACTGTTCATGGCATCCATCATAATAAACCCAAAATATAATACCGCAGTTCAAAACGACTGCACTACAATCCTGATAAAAACATAAGCAAAGTACTAAAATAGCAACCTAATATGGCAATAGACAGAAATAAAACAGATAATAAACCATAACACCCCCAAACTTAAGGTGAGCAATGCCCTCATTGCTAAACATATATCAATCTAAACAAGAGGGCTTCCCTGAAGTCTGGTCACTCGGCAGCAGCAGCGTCCTCGTCAGCTTCGGCGGGCGGTGATGGTGGAGGGTATGGTGGGAAGACAGGAGGCTCTGGGAACTGGAATGGCGTGAACTCAGAATCCTCACCACTATACACGGTGTATATGCTCTGCATCGTGTTGACCAGCTCAGCCTGATACTGCATCACTATGTATTGCCTCAAGGCCACCGCTGCTATGTGCCTTTGTTGCCTCTGAGCATTGGCGTCCTGGTTCTGATGTAGTAGGGTGAGGGATGATATGATTTCTGCCAGTAGTCCCTGTGAAGCTGGGCCTGCGTCTGGTGGCTGCGAAGGCTCTGCTGTAGGAGGTGGCTCAGTAGGTGGCCCGAATCCTTCGCCTCTACATGAGAAACAGCCCCGTCCCACACATCGAAGCGTGAGATGGTCTGATGGTCAATGACTGACATGGGCGGTAAAGCTATCTCTTCTGGCCCCCAATGGATACCAGCCCTCTTGCACAGCGTGGTGATCAAGGATGGATGTGGAAGCCCCGCAGAGATGTTACTCTTGATCGCCTTCAAGATGGACTCATGGATGAGAACTCCGATGTCCACGTTTAGACCCGTGACAATGGCAAATAATAGGATCGCTCTATCCTTAGTCACATTGCTCAGGTGATGAGTCGGGATCATGTTGGCACAAATAAAGCTGAACCATGCCTTCCCATAGCGACTGAACGCAGCATGCGGGAAACTGGTCCTCTCACCCGTGAAGTCATTTGTCTTCCATGTAGTCCCAGGCTTGCAGAGCCTCCTAACAATATCCTCGAGGTCATAGCTGCGTAGTCCCGGCTCCATATAGTCTTTACCCTCAAATTCAGGCGTCGCGAATAATGCATTGATGGCTTGGCTTCCAAACGCCACTGACCGCCCCCTAACTTGAACAACAGCAGGACCTTCAGGATTGGCATTTGCATAGAACTCTCTGACCACAGAAACAATGGCCGATTCGAGTGGTTTTGTGAAGTGCACCCACTGGCGACCAGCAATCATGGCTAACAACTCGCCATCCTTTGTTTTGTCAGGCCTCAAACCCCTTTCGGGAATCAAATTTCGTGCGGTAAAGGAGCTTTTGTAACATTTCCATGCCTCTTCGTTAACAAATTTGGTGTTGTCCCATGCCGTTGGTGCTGCGGACGAGGAACCGTCGACGCTCAGTCGTTGCCTCTTTGATGCCATGTCAAAAATTTTAGTTGGCGTGGACAAAAATAGTACCTAAGCAATGCCACTCTCTGTAGAAGCAACCCTTAAAGAAATAGGCAGCAAATCCCCAATGAAACCCACTAATTGTAAAATCAGTCAAATTTCTCTCTTAGGCAAATTATCAAACACCTTGTGTGCGTTCTGAAAATCCAATTTTGGACAGCCCTTGCTTGACAGCGCTCTGTCCCGATTTTCGTCAGTGGAAATCACCCCAATTAACAGAATAAAACCAACCCAAATATCGAAATCAAACGGTAAATGAATGACTAAAATCCCCTAAATACCTTAAGTGGGAAACCCTAGATTGACTCTGATCTCCTCTTACTGCGTGCACTGGCTTGGGGTCTTGTGGGAAGAATGTATGGATTTTTCTCTTGTGAGTAGAATTGATCTAAGGCTCGGGGTGGAGAAATGAGGCATGTTTTGGTTTTGGGTCAGTTGGGTTCTCTTTGTGCTGCCGAACTGTCGAGAGAAATGGGAGGTAATGGGCAACTGCTGGCTTCAGTTGTGCTTTTAAAAACCAAAACTCGCTACCGGCGCTGCGGCACGAGCATTACTTCGTTGATTGGCGCCGCGGCGCGACTTGGCAGTAACTTGGTCTCACCTTGGCGTTGTGGCGCGAGTCCCCCTTTGTTCTTGGGCGCTACGGCACGAGGTAAAAAATTTGAATTAATATCATAGCGCTGTGGCACGAAGTTCAGTGTATATACTGGCACTGCGGCGCCAGCCTTGTATCTGAGTTTTTTTTCCTGCACAAAAACCATGTATTAGACAACATATATTACACAGATATCATGCTAAGTAAATAACATGCTATATACTAAATTCTTACTAAGATATACACTAGTAACATACTAAATAACATGCTGCCTGCATCCTAAAATCACAAAAACATACGCATTGGCAACGATGTTTACATGGTAAAAAGAAAAGATACAATATAAACTAGACATAAGTAAAGAAAAATAGAGAAAATTGATACTGAGATGGGGTTGCCTCCCCACCAAGCGCTTGTTTTAAAGTCATCGGCTTGACTATACCGATGCCGCTCAATCCGGCTCATAAGCAAAAATGACCATTTCATGCCGCCTATTTGTCAATTCCTTTAAATTTGTGGCGGACATGGATGATTGATCATCCTCGTTTTCTTCACCCATCGGCACGAAGAATCTTTCACCACTGGAATTATCCAATAATTCGCCTTTTTCATCAAGTTGAAAGCGTTCTTTGTGCGCTAGTGGGCCCTCCAGGGTTTCCACAATCGTGAGCGTGGTCTCTGGTTGTTGATTAGTCTTGACAATACAACCACTCTTGATCCTCTTTTCTCCAACTTCAGACTTCGCCGGTTGGACAATTTGCACCTTGACAGTCTCCCTCAACAACTTTGTGAGACTCATCGCCTTCTCCTTGCGTATCCACCGTGCAATGCTCTACTGCTTCATCGTTGAGATCGGTTATGACCGGTAGATTTTCCTGCGGTAGATTTATGATGGCATTGATGAGTTATCCCAATTGATTTTCGAGGCTTTGCAATGCGGCGTCTTGGCTTGCCATTCGAACCTCATTTCTTTCTATAACGTTGGTGAGGAGCTCTTCAAGCCTTTTCTCGTCTGTTAAGTCTACCGAAAAGCTCTCATTGGGTTGGAATGTCACCTTATACTGCGGAGGAGATGGATGTTCAAATTAATTTGGATAGGAGTAATTCGGATCATGATATTGCTCTTAACTGTAGTCCCAAGAGTTTGGATAACCCTGACAATTTGGATGATAGTAAATCGGTTCAATGTCAGCTCGTTCCTGACAGTAGGCAGTCTGAGTGGACTGACACTCAAGATTATCAGAAAACCTCAAGACATTTGCAATTTGAACTCGCAATTGCTCGAGTCCTTCTTCCGAGCTTGGTTGTGTCGTCCTCTCATAAGGCCATTGATAACATTGATTGTCCATAACCTGTAACTTAAAAACAAAAAGGAAGATCAAACAAATAAAAGAAATATATACACGTTCAAATTAAGACTAAATTGATTTAAATCAATATTGGACAATATTAGAATAATAGTTCCCCGGCAACGGCGCCAAAAACTTGTTGGTCGAAAAGCCGATCACTAAACACGCGCAAGTATACGCGGTCTAATAAGTAATACAGTGATAAAGAAAGTGTCGTACCCATGAGGAACTATCACTAATATTTACCAAATACCAACTTTGTATCGCTTAAGTCTTATTCGAACAGTAAACTAATAGGAGTGTGGTTAAACTAGTTATAACTAATTAGTAAAGCAAGTAAACGGATAACGAATGGTAATCGAAGGAATTACAAGCTAAGGTTATAACTTCACCCCACATAGGCATTCCGTCGAACGCCTGGCGTGCTATGCTTCATCAAACTTCCTACCCTTCTCTCTTTGGTCTTAATGGTCACGACAGTTTGTCGACCGAGAACACACAGGTGCTCATACACCTCTGTCGAGGTATGCACAAACATATCCTCTCCAAATCCACCCGATAGGGAATAGAACAGAAAAGAACGTCCAAACTAGGTGATAATCCTACGCATGTCTATGCGAATTAACCTAACAAGGATTTAAGCATAAGTTCTCAATTAGGTCACACGTGGCACACAGATATATGTCTATTCTACGCACAACTTATGCAGTCGAAACTCATAATCACATGCCAATATATTTAGGTGTAAATCTATAATCTTTCTTTCGATATCATAAAGATTACCAAAATCGTCACTAATATCTTAGCGAGAATCATTAAGCATGAATATATTAAACCAAACCGTATGGTGCCAACTAAAGAGATAAGACAGTCAATTTAACTAACAAAGGGTTCCATTATAACCTTAGAGCCAATACTTAGTTCATAGCTATTGAACAAAATATAAGTAGCAATAAAGACAACATTTATGGATTACAAAATTAGAGGAAATAAGTGGATAAAAATAAACTCTGTCAAGGCTCGTCAGTCTCCAAGCATTCTGCTCCTTTCAAGCTCTCCAATCCGTGTAGCTCACTACTCTTGTTGCTCCAAGGAAATCCCAGACTTTATCCTAATATACCTAATCTATATTTACAAACATTACCTAATAACTAGAGAGAGAAAGTACAAAAGAGATCTAATCTGTCCTAAGCTAAGCTAACCGATTCTATCCTAGTCTTCTTTCTCTCCTCCCTCTTCTCGCTCCCTTCTTCTCGTTTCCCTCTTCTCGCTTCCCTCTTCTCGCTTCTCCTTTTCTGGCAGAGGCTCCCTTGATATATATATATCTGTTTTCTTCTTTTGCTAGGTCAAAAGCAAGCCTTTTCTGCTTGGGCACCGGAGGTTGCGCTGCGGTGCGGGCAATAGGTTTATAAGTGGCGCTACGGCGCCACGTTAAAATCAAAAGACCGGAGGTCGCGCTGCAGCGCTAGTCCATAAAGGAACTGTGGCACTGCAGCTCCAGGATGACATCAGCAAGGACCAGGGGCGGCGCCGCGGTGTGAGATTAAGACTAGACATTGGCGCTGCGGCGCCAGTGTATGTAAATTATCCGTTTTGTCCCCTGAAAACTAGAAAAGTCCTGTAAAGCCTGCAATACATCGGTTAAGCATAATAATACTATAAACATATAAAACTATATAAAAACTACGAAGATCAGGCAACTATTTAAGCCATAAAGTATTCGATTTGCGGGTATAAATCCCACTCATCATACTTACACTTTTGCCTATTTTCTCCAAGGGATGCGCATGCTCTCGGAGGGCGTAACGGAGCCTTGGCTAGGTTTTTACCCATTCTTGCTGGTGAGTACATTTCTCTTGCACCTTTTCGATTTCCTCATTTATGTTTGTCAGTCTTGATCACTAAGAACTTTTGATATTTGCATGAACAGTTTTGGGCATATGAGAGGCTCCCTTGCCTACGCCCAGCCACTACTTTGGGCCTGGAGACCTACCCGAGGGGACGACATTAGCATCATTCAACGTTGATGGAGGTCTCTATAGCCGAGGGATTTACCCACTCCCGCCTGCAGCTAGAGCTATTGACAGCCGAGTCGATCTCATGGGTCCCCTATACCTCAGACTTTCTGATAGTCAGGTTTTAGGACGGCTTTCCCACTGGCCAGGAGTTTGCATTGTCCACTCGCCGAGTTCTATTTTTGACAAGGGGAGGTTGGGAGCTCTATTTAGGAGAGCGTGCTATTCGGAGCACCACGGGAGATATCTGCATTCCCTTTGTTCCTCCTGCTTGGCATCATTGGCCACTAGCTCAGCCACTCATAAACATTCCAATGGTGGGCGTAGATGGCTTCACCCTGTCAAAGGGTCATTACAGCCAGGAGGCATTTCAAAGCTGGTGGAGTCCTCGTACCATTGGGGCTCGGACTGGTGCTGCCCAATTTATGGCAGACATGGTGCCAGGGTCGGTGATGATGACAGACCAGATAGCTTGTCTCCGAGAGCCTACTCATCTGGACCAGATTACAGGACTGACCCAGCAGTTGGAGAAGGCTCATTTCTTCGTCAGACACCTTTACCGGGATCCATCCGAGGCAGATTCTTTTGATCCTTCTAGCTCTAGAGATGGCCCTTCCATAGGTCCATTTTCTAGCAGCTTTGTAGGTGCTGATCCTCCCTTGTATCAACCGAACATTCCCACTGGCCGAGATTTTGTGACTCAGGAGGAGCTGGAGCAGGTTAATAGCCTAGAGATAGATATTCTAGACCTCTTCAGATAGCTTTTCTTGCTATATCTTTTGATAGGCCTATGTTTAACTATTAGGCGGCTGTGCCCCATTTCTCACTATATTTTTTGATAGGCCTCTGTTAGTTATTGGGCGATTGTGCCCCATTTTCCTGTACTTTTTATTTTTGCACTTTATGAGAAGATAGAGATGATGTTTGCAGTAGATAGTTTATTCTAGATATGCATGATATCTCTTATCTATTGCATCATTTTTATCATTATCATTATGCATATATTATGTCATAGATATGCACTTAGACATGTGAGTTTAGATTTGACCATTGGATGGTCTTATGATATGGTGATACAGATGTCGTCATCCATAGTCAGCCGTATTGAGCATTCACCGCCGTCTTTGGTAGCATCTTCATTGCGGTCGTGGTATGACAGTCTGCCCCTCATAGCTAGAGGGATAGTAGACCAGATGCTAGTGCATTCTCTAGCCCTTCTAGCTTTCAAGGTTCTATAAGGATTTATCGATGGCATCTTATCATGCTGGATACCTGAGCAGCAGGTTTTTTGTTTTGGCCTTCATAATTTGACTCCTACGTTAGAGGAGTATGAGCGCCTTACAAGTTTGAAACTACATCTTCTTTGTGCCCGGATAGCCATCAGTGACATGAGGAGACCATTTATAACTATGTCGGGTCTGAGACGCAAAGTCATCACTGAGGAGATCATTGCAGGGCATGTGATATCCATAGAATTTCTGATCGATCGCTTCGGCCGACTAGATAGCTACGAGCTATATTCTGGAGATTTCACCATTCCTACAGATGAGTGGCAGTTTTCCCGTGTAGAGATTTTGCTGATGTACGTCACGGCTTATGTATACATGCCACTATATTTGGTCCACTTGGACATTGGCTTAATAGTAGTGGTTCGTGCCCTTAGACAAGGTGGTATGATTTTGTCGATGGTATTGGCCAAGACCTTGAGGTCGGCTACATTTTGCAGTACCCATCTAAAGGGGTTTTTTAGAGGTAGCTCGGTTCTACTATATGTATGGTTCATAACGCATTCGAGTCTGATCGGCACCTTCAAACACCATGGGTACTACTTTACCCATGAGATAGCCATGTCATACTCCTTCCAGCCAGCTGAGTATTCAAATGCAGCATCATGGTCGGCTTTCTTATCAGAGATCGATCATCCCTTTTCGATCTTGCCCTGCTCATGGCTTAGCTCCCCTTATAGTTTCATCACTCATTGATAAGTGGCTTTTATGACCACTTATTCGGATAGTAACCAACTCATTGTGTTGCTTAAACTCAAGTATCGTTGTGCGTTTTATGTGTTTTTGCTTTATTTTGTGATTTTCAGGTTTAGAAACTCTCCGGGTGCAAATTGAGCTTAAAAGGGCAAAAGAACGCTTAAATGGGATAAAACACTAAAATGGGCTTAAAGCATGAAGATAGCATGGGTGAGGAAGCAATGAAGGTGATGCCACGAGTCTAGAGGCCAAAAGGAGCAAGAATGGCCTTTGAAGCAAAAATGGAAAGGAAGTGCAATCCGGACATCGTTTGGGTGGTTCACGTTCATTTCATGTTCTTGGATTGGAACTTAGTTCATATTGTAGAGCATCTTATAAGCTTTTCGGAACATCTTGAATCATCCAAATCGGAGTTCAGAGGCGAGAGTTATGCCCCG
Organism: Panax stipuleanatus; assembly: GCA_020205555.1. Lineage (NCBI taxonomy): Eukaryota > Viridiplantae > Streptophyta > Magnoliopsida > Apiales > Araliaceae > Panax > Panax stipuleanatus. The sequence continues at coordinate 94,180,990 of CM035118.1, forward strand.
TATACCAACGGACGTTAAACCTCACGGTTTTGAGTTTTCATGCACAGCTATCACTTGGAGCTCAATTTCAGCCTTCATCCATTCATTATTTCTCAATGCTCAAAGAATGAAAGTTGTAGAGCTCTTCGATAGCTTCGATTTGACAGGTGGCAGGCCTCGTAACTCCTGCCAGATCAAAAGTTATGGCCGTTTTATCAGAGGACTCTGTAGTAGAAAATCCTTGGCGCGAGCGCGCGGATTTCTAGGGTATTTTGGGCACGGCCATGCCAGTCCTCAGCTGTGCCATACTTGACTTTTCAACTGAACGGGACTTGGCTTTTGATGGGGATATAAGGGGGCTCGTTTGTGGCAAGAAAGGGCAACATATATTGGCCCTAAGCTCTAGTTCCTCTCTTTTCTTCCTTTACATCTTGTTTAGTCTAGATTAGGAGTAGATTAGAGAGTAGATTAGTGCTAGTTTAGCTAGTTAGTTAGATTCTAGGGTTAGATTAGAGAAGAAGATTGAAGCAAGAGATTGACATTGAAGATCCACACTTGGAGAAAGAACAAAGATTTGCAATTTCTATCTCTTCACTCTCCTTGTATTCAATTTGTATTTGGATAATGTATAATCTACTTATGGATAATATATTCGAGTTGTCTATGACTTAAATCATATTCTGAGGTTTCAATGGAACCTAATGAGTAGTTTAATTTGATATTCCTTCCATGATGGTCTTATTTGATTACTATGTGTTTGTCTATTGCGATGTATGCTTTCATTGCTTAATTGAGTCATGACCAATTACTGTGATAACCCACATGGGATTGAAAGACAAAGTGTTGGTTTAGATCTAATCGTAGTAGCGGGCGATTGTACGTTCACATGGCGTTGGACGTATGATTTGTGCTTAGGATAGACACATACCGAAGCGCCGCTCATAGTCAATAGAGGACTTGACCTTAAACCCTATTTATTTGTAAACACCATAGATATATAGGGGTTTAGATAATGTGGGTGTTCACGTGCGTTCTATCATCTGTGAATTGCACGTGATATGGATTAGGTGCATCGAAAGATGGCCTTCTCTTACCTTCGTGTTCTCGGCTAACAACTGTAATGATTAATTTGACCTAATTGGAAGAGTGTCGACTTAGACGAATCATTAGGGAAAATTGAAATCGCTTATCTTCATTATCTGATTTTACTCTAGGAATAATTAGTTTAAGTTTACTTCCTTACCTAGTTTAAAGTAGTTTTAATTCTTTCTCTTTACCACCAGTTTAAATATGACTGAAATGATTATGTGCTAGTGCTTTGGCGACCTTTTATCTATTAATTCATCGTGGGAACGATATCTTTACTCACTCTTTATTACTTGTTGACCGCGTATACTTGCGCGTTAATTGTGTCATCGAAATCGGACCAACAAGTTTTTGGCGCCGTTACTGGGGAATTAAGTGGATAACTGTTTGCCAACATTAGTTTCAATCAAATTAGTCTTAATTTAAATATTTTTATTTTTATTTAATTCTCTTCCTATATTCTCTTCTCAAGTAAAATGGACTTGAATTTCTATCCATGGAACCAAAGGCAAGAGCAACCAAGGGAAGCATACAATGATGGCGTCAACCCAATTGCAACACTTTCAGCACAACTAGAGGTTCTCTCGAGGAAGTTGGATACTGTTTCAGCCCAACAAAATCGAGAGCCAGTGACTTCATATGACTACGGTGCTGGGAGCTACGCGGGCCATCAGGAGCCTATCAGTTATGGACAGGAGCAGTATGGGGGTGGTTATTCCTACACCGAGCCTTATCCCACTTATCAACAAGAGTGGGCGTATCACCCAGACCCTTCGGCAAACCCTTCATCAGACTATTATCAAGACCAGTACTGGGATCCAAATCCCGTTTACGCCCCAGAATGCACTTTCCAGACTCCAGTTTATGAGCCTCAACACAATTTTGAGGGTGACACAGAAAATGCAAGCTTGGAGGAAGGAGGTGACATATCACTGAAGGACATCTTGATTGAGCAACAGAAGTCAGTCAAGAGTATTCAGAACTGGGCAGAGCAGATTAGCAAGGCCTTGATGATAGAGGCTGAACAAGGGATGCAAAACCATACTGTGAGCTATCAAGAACAATATGAGCCAAGTCCAACTTATGCACCAGAACCCCCATATCAATCCCCATGTTTACAAGGAGAACAGTCTCCAATGGAATTCATGTATAGGAGCTTAGAAAGCCAAAAGGAGAGGCTTAGGAGCCAAGAGCAATCAAGCCAGAACTTCCAGAATCAGATGGCCCTAATCAACAATCCTTCAACAAATGAGCCGCAGTACATGGATTCCAAGACTGAAACTGAAAAGGAAGGATTGAAAATTATGTGGGGGAATTCCATAGCATCGACAAAGGAGACCTTAATTGAGCAAGAGCAATCGATTGAGGATCTTTAGACTTGGGTGGAGTAGATTAACACGGCATTAAGGAAGGAGGAGGTATGTGAACAAAAGACAACAATGCAAGATCTTGTACCTCTAATGACTGAAGCCATGAGTAATGATCCCCAGGATACATGGTGCTATGACATGGGTGTAGATACTGATGAAGAGCCCGAAGTGCACTTGGAACTGTACGAGTGAAAGGTAATGGATATCGAGGAGCCAATTGGGGCTGTGGAGTATGAATGTGAACCAACAGTGACAATCCCCCAAGAGCCTCCTCCGCCATGTGGAACAAGCCAGTCAAGTTTGCACACCCTTTCCCCCTTGGAAGCCACATTACAGATACGGATCTCGATGACATGAGAGAGTCCGTGAGCTTCAAACCATGGTGGTCAAAAGAGAAGAGAACCATTGTTAATATGACTTTAAAATATCCTTGCTATGCTGCTAACTGATTCAAGATATGAATAAGTGGAACGTCACCCAAGTCGCGTTGAGGGTTTATGTCGTTGGCCGGGATTTGGCGTTAGACTGTTCCTCATAAATTATTGACAGACGTGCTTATGTTGTCTCTTGACCCCCACTTGGTATCAAGAGGCGCTATTTAGTGACTCAACAATTTTCCACTCATTTTGACCAATACCGTTATATCTATGAACAAATTATCATAGAAACGGCATCCATGGACATAAAGCATACACTTCATGATCCAACTAAAACTACCAGCCCAATTTCTTACAGTAAAACAACTATCAAAAATATTATGCCTGTGACGCCCCCAAATTCCAGGACCGCCACGGGGTCGCTCGAATTCAGTTCATCACGTGCTCATGGTAATACATCACAATAATAATAACTAAAAATCACACAATCACAGCGGAAAATCTAATCTAGAATAATTTACAATGATTTATTATAATTATTCCCCCAAGTCTCGCAACCTACAGTACTTAATAGATTACATAATAATATCAATTAACGACTTATTACATAATCTAACTTAAGCTTAAACATAATCAAATCCAGTCTTATTACATCATCTTAATACAATATTAAAATATTTAAAACATAAATGAGACAAGCTAGTTGGTAGCCTTGCCCTTGCCCTTATCAATGCCCGAAGGTACGCCCTGCTCTGCCTTAACTGAAATGTTTTAGGGAAAACAAGAATGAGCACAAATTGCCCAGCAAGTAATATACAATAAGGGTAAGTTATATAATTCTTAACTCTCGAAAGGGTATAACAAAGTTTGATAGTTCAAGGATAACAAGAATATCAACAGTTTTCAATAACAGTCGCTAAGGACAGAATAATATCAATGTGATTCAATAATAAATTAATTCAAGATTTCAAGATAACTGAATACTGAGCAGTCGCTAAGGACCATGAACTTCTACTAGAATTAACAGTAATAAACTGAAAATCCAACAAAAATAGGTACAACAGGTGATCAGCCTAAAGTACCATCGTTATGCATAACAATCAATCATACCCAAGTGTGCGCGTCGGTTCTCCGATAATTATATATTCCCTTCAAAGAAGGTTGTTCTTCTCAGTCAAATACAAGATCCCGCACCAATCAATTGGTTTTGGGTCGCTTTTCAATAATATAAGTCTAGCCGAATCAAATGGCATAGACACTTTCACAATATTCAAGAACAATACTAAGTTCAACATGAATAATAGCTTTAATGAAATAAGAGTTCAAGTATGCTAATTCAATTCAAACGATTAAGTAGGAAACTAGTTCGCAATATACAGAGATAGAATACTTGCATCTAAAGAGATAAGGTTTAGATACTCGCTTACGATATCCGTTGAATAAAGTAATGCAAGGGTTTAGGATACTTTCCTTATGCGTAGTTTACTCACGTAAAGCCAGCCAACACTTTTGAATCCTATTTATAATGTATTACATGTATAGGATTTTCATTAGTTAACATATTCGGTACATAAGCTTATTACTCAATTTAAATATACACACATGGTTCTAACTTAGTCTTATAACTTTATACATACATCATTGCGTACTTGTATGCTCGTAGCACGAAATTAGTTTATGCAATCAAGTAATATAGTTATGGCAATATAGCACTATATTGATTATGCCTTTCTTATTCATGGAGTTCCGTTTATAAAATAAATATCATCATGCTTTACTACCAACACTTGTAAACACATACTAATAGAGATCTGACCAAGTTTAACAGCTTAGACAACATTCATATGTTAACTAACACAACCAGAAACAACCAGACTGCACCAATCCAGAAAATAGACTGGCGCAGCTGCGCCCTGGTTAGGCCTAGAGACGGCGCAGCTGCGCTGTCCCCTGGCCAGACCAGGGTTGAGCTTTTGCTTAGCTGCTCCTATCCATCTCGTAAGTATTTATCAACATACAGAATATACACATGTTTAAGAGTATTGCATGCTTGCATAGTCCTTCTAAGTTCAATCTTTCATAACATGGTTCAAAATTAACATCTTAAATAATTTAAGGCCTTACAACGCCATGAATTCACATAAGCTATCATGCTTGTCACTTAAACATATAAGGTGGTCATATATTTCGTTGATAAGCATGCTCACATGTTTCAATGTCATATATGCATAACTTGTATCGTTATTGGTTTTGAAAACATGCTTAAACTCATACGTGGTTACCTTGCATTGTATCTAACAAGTGTGTGTATATGTATGATATCTTAGTGAGGTTAAGAGCACCCTCATGCATGTTCAAAATATCAGAACACTATGACTTTGATTCATGCAACTTTAGTTTTCCAGAACTTCCAAGTTTAACCTTTGAAATCGTTTTAAAAGTAAATCATGTATATTAGTGTAATCTCAACATGTTAGGCTATCACTTCATGCATAACTAAGCCATATAATCATGCTTAAGAGGTTAGAACATCAATATGATACATACATACCAAAGTTCACTTTAAGAACTATAAGTTAAATTTCAAACTTCAAGTCTTTTCATCAATAATGTATACCAACATAGCTATGAACATGCATGTCATCTCAAGTAACATATATGGGTGAAACCAGTTTTTATGCTTGTCTAGATCATACTAATATGTCTCGAAAGTCAGAATACTAACATGCGTCATATATGTTTAACGTCCGTTCATGAAACTTTAGCTTAATTTCACAATTATATGTCGTTTCATATACTTTACATGCAAACATAGCAATATATGTTCATACTAGGTCTAGGTATAACACTATACATGTTTAACCAGACACCAAGCTTGTTTAAACCTATACGAGCAAGCCATGACTCAACAGATTGCAGCAGGATGCAGAAAACTACAGCAGGGTGCCGGCGCAGCTGCATCGCATCCCAGGCTAAAACCTGCGTAGCTGCGCCACTACTGGTTCGCACCAGACAGCAGGCAGCCACGGCAGTTTCTAGCCCAACTCACGAAATGACTTCACGAACATAGTTTTTAAGCAACTACAATCCAGTTCAAACATGTATATAAGCAATATAGCAACTAAGAAACATATCCCAATCCAAATTGGGATGAATTACAACAAGAATCAAGAATTTGATTTTTTTGACAGAGTTTGAAAATGAAGACAGGGAATGGAATTATACCTCTGCTATCCGTATAAGGAACTTGCTACTATTCAATTCTTACAACTCTAGACTAATATTATAAATGCTCTCAATCAATGCTCACTTATCAGTAAAATCCCAGCAAAAGAAATGAAGAAGGAGGAGAGCTTATTTATAGAGAATTCATTATTCAGTCCATAGCTTTGCTCATCATTTTGAACTAACGGAAGAGAGGATTGCATGGTGGTTATGGGAGAGTTGGTATTTAGTAGTTAAAGAAGACTGTTGTGCCCATTCCCCATATCATGATTTGATAGAATGCTGAGGATTGATTTATGCAAGTAATAGGCTTAGGCTTTGATGGGTGTTCACGTGTACAAGGGTTGTGCCTAACAATATGGGACAAAGCACACTAAGCTTAGCATTTGCAAATGACTACATGTTACACACATATCATATACTTATATTATGTGTACTTTAAGTCATCATGAAATGTACCAATATTAATTCAATGAATAGGTAAAATGGCAATGTAGTAAATGTAATTTGCACACATATAATCCATGTACATTTTTATCATACTGGTATAATTTTCTCGGATATAATCACATCACATTATTTCATTTATTATTAAATTCTATTAATCAACCCTTGTTTACAAAACTTTCATGATGTATTAATTTAATGTATACTTACATATATATTGTCACATTAGCATAAACATGTAGCTTATATATTTCAATCAATCCTAATACATGGTCTCTATGTAATATATTCACATTGCATTATATATCATAGTTTATATATGCAATCATGGTCACACTTAAGTGTCTCTCGACACTATAATATAGTTGTATTTCATATACTTTATATATTCAAGTATTGCACATATCAATTAATATAATTTTATTAGATTAATACTTACTTATTTGTCAAATAAATAAATTATTTATCTCATTGATTAATTAATGATAATATTAATTAATCCATTCCTCATTGATTATTAATTTTCATAATAATCGATTAACACTTATATGATTAAGTATCACATTAATAACTATAAATCTCAGCACATTTATAAACAAGTGGTTTATTATTATTATATTTCTTGCAATAATAATAATCACATATTATTAATCAACCACAGTTAATATTCCACAATAATTAATTAATATTTTATGATTAACAATTAATATAGATTAATTGTTCGCTTAAATTAATATAATCATTAATATTACATCACTGTGCCACACAAGGCTTTCACGAGTTTATCGCAAACACCACATATTCTCAATTATTATAATTATTCAATTTAATATATAATTGAATTAATTATTCTCATAACACAAAATCATTTATATTCAAATAAATTCTCATTTCCATTGATATATTTATTTAATAATATTAGGAAGTTCTCGGGTATTACAATGCCCATTGCTAATTGGGGCATCCATCCTCATACTACCCGAACTGTTGAATCCAGAAATTCAGAAACAAGATATAGTTATTGGAATTATATAGATTCCTTTACCTATGTCTTTTACTATCAGAATCCTGTCCATTAAGACTTCCTAAGAATCTTCTGAGTTACTGTTGGGAGTACTTAGATTAATAATTAAAGGTTTTGAATCTTCAGTTCCTGGCCTTAATTCTAAGGACAATAATCGTGGATATAATTAAGACTTCCTAATAATCTTCTTTGATATTGAATATATCAAAGGAGAACAGAATTCTTTATCCGATTTTCTAAACCTGTTTACTTTTAGCTTAAGTAATGCAAGGTCTTAGTTAGAAATTATCTGATTTACTGCTGTTCTTGAGTTGAAACTTGTTTTTCCCCTAAGAAGCATAGTATGTGATTTATTTGTTCCAAAGCATGTCTAATGGTTGTTAGGCACACAACGCACAATGCATCAGTGCTAACAGATTTGGATTTGCAAGGATATGCTTTTGATCTTGTCTTGGGTAGCTTATCTGTTTGATGAGCCTGTGATTTTTCTGAGGCAATTCATTTGAATATCAATTCTGACTAAAACTTGGATTCGCATTCATGATAGGATAGGTTTCATTCATTGTAGATACTTCATTGCATCTGTGTTTTGTTTTGATTGTGTTACTTGAGGGAAAGCAACGTTTAAGTTTGGGGGTATTTGATAAGTGGTTTTATAACCACTTATTTAGATATCAATTCACTTATACTGTTGCTTAAATTTATGTGTTGTAGTAACTTTTCATGCATTTTTTATTTCTTTTGTAGATTTCTGTATTTGGAACTCTCTTGGTGCACATTGAGCTAAAAAGGATTAAAAAGTGCTAAAAAGGACCAAGCAAGGAAATAAGCTTATGGCATGATGGTGGGTAGAACAAGAATGGAGCAAGAAGCAATGGCATGTTGATGATCAGAGTAAAAGGAGGCTGGAATCAAGCATGGGAAAAGAGTCAAGACAGTGCAGAAGAAAAAAAGCAGAAAATAGAACCTGAGGCCCTGTGCAGCTGCGCCAGCAGCAGGCCTACAAGCTGCGCAACTGCGCCAGGATGGCTGACCTGATCCCCCTACTGCGCAGTTATGCTAGTTTTACATTCCTTGCCTGCGCAGCTGCGCCCGGTCCTTCTCAGCATATTGACTTATTTTTAAGCTGGCCGATTGGATCGTGTTGGGCAGAAAGGCAGACTCGATTTGGGGGGGGGGGCTATATTAGGGCTCATTTGATACATTTTAGATACACTCCCTTTGGGAGCTTAGCTTAGCCCTAGCTTTCTCATTTTCTCTTCTCTTTCATTTCCTTGTATAGATTAGGAGTAGATTAAGTTAGGGTTTAAAGTAGTTAGTTTTCTAGGGTTTAATTAGACTTAATGGTCGAAACATGTGGAGAACATCAAAGATTCATATTTTGATCAAGAGGAATCAGATTTGCATTTTCTATCCTTATTTTCTCTTTGATTCTTATTTGTATTCTTATGATGCTTATTCATTATGTGGATGGTATATCTAATTCTAGTATGAGTTAGCTTATATTTTTAGGTTTCAATGGAACCTGATGAGTAGTTTATATTGATATGCTTCCATGTTGTTCTTATTGATTGTTATGTGATTGTCTACTACGATTCATGCTTTCATTACCGAATTGATTCACGACCAATTACTGTGATAACCTATACAGATTTGAAAGACGAAGTGTAGGTTTAGATCTAATCATCTTCAGTTTTATGATTCTTATAACAAGTTTCCAGGAATAATTTGACATTTATTATTCAAATTATTAATTTGACCCTCAATTTTAGCAATAATTTGACATTTATCATTCAAATTACTAATTTGGTCCTCAATTCTGGTCAACTGTTTTCCCACAGTTTGGAAATATCCAAATCTGTGAAAAGGACAGGTATAAAACTTCTTTTACAGTACCCTTTGGTCATTTTGAATGGACTGTTTTACCATTTGGAGTTAAAAATGGACCATCAAAATTCCAGCATATTATGAATGATATTTTTAATCCTACGTCTGTCAACGATTTATGAGGAACAGTCTAACGCCAAATGCGACTTGGGTGACGTTCCACTTATTCATATCTTGAATTAGTTAGCAGCATAGCAAGGATATTTTAAAGTCATATTAACAATATATAAATTCTAAATTACTGCATATATGATCTCATAAACTACTGTTGATTGGGGGTTCTACCCACCACGATCAACCGGCAGGTCTCTTCCTGTATAGCCTCTTTTGTTTTAATAATCAAAATTTCTGATTCAGATAATCTTTCTGTAAAATAAGAGCGATTATGATTATCTACAGCGTTAATGATTTCTGTTCTATAACGATTACTATTCTCTTGATGATATTGCAATAAATCAATTAAGAAAATATAATAATTAATATTAGCAATACTTACAAAGAGTAGTGCAGACAATGGATCTTCAAACTTCGAATTTTTATTGATAAGAAAGAGAGAGAGAGAGAGAGAGAGAGAGAGAGAGAGAGGAAAATATACAGAGAAGTTCTGCCTCAACATAAGGGTGGAGGCTCCCTTAAATAGAAAACAAAAAGATAAAGAAAGGACAGCTGGTGGTAGAGTCGGTCCTGCCTTATCTTTATCTTCAGGGACAGCTGTGCGGTAGCTTTATAAAAGCTAACTTTAATAAAGGCCGCTTCTGATAAGGGAAAATAATGGAGGACAGCTGGTTGTCCTTTACTGTTAATGGACGGCAAATGGAGGACAGCTGGCTTGTCCTTTACTAATAATGGTGGAGGACAGGTAACATCAATCCTTTCCTTTTCCCTTTTTATTTTGCTCCATTCTTTCTGAGATTACGGTGGTAAGAGAATCCCAAAAATCTCCTATAATACCTTCTGGTTCATCAGGTTCCTGACTTTCTCCTGCTAATACACTAAATTCATTGTCATCCTGATCTGAACTTACAGTCTTCATTAAAGAGTCATCCTTATCCTGTTCCATGGATTTTAAAAATTGGTTTTGATAGTAGTGTGCATACAAGCCAATCATGTATGATGATAAAGCACGTACTTTGTAAACAATCTTATTTATTTATTAATAAAATATTCATTTATTAAAGGCATTTAATTATCTACATGTTGCTGTTTTTATAATATGTAAATAACCCATAGTTTTAAGCAAAGCTTTTAGAATCATGATGATGATCATGCTAATGAGATCTAAATTCTTAGAAAGTTTTAAAACTAAAATAGTTCCCAATCGTGGGATTACTAAAAAGGGGATTAGTAAATCCGGATAGATTGGTACATATGTTGCTTGCTCATTGGATGAGGATGATTGATCTCATGATCATTTGTGTGGAGACACTAAAGCAAGTATGTAGGTGCTTATTGGAGAATAAGTTCACTGAACGTGATTCGCTATGGAATACCTAATGGAGTTTTACTCGCATGTCAATAGGAATTCCTAATGTGATAGTAGTACAAGTGATCCTTGGACTTGAGATCATCATAGTATCTTGTATATAACAAATTATACTTTGACTTATTCCTTAAAACCTTTTAAGGCATATATAGGGTATGCTTGGGTATAATGAGTTACATATGGAGATAATGAATGATCAATAAAGAATCTACCACCTCTAGTAAAAGAGGAGATATGTCCTTTGTGATTCGTTAAATGACAACCCAGGAATCCTTGGCCAAGGTGAAATGAAATTAGAAAGGAGTTTTTAATTTGCATTATTTGGAGTTGTGCATTTTCTAATCGAAATACATATAATTAAATAAAATAAGACTTGACAGTAAATCCATGTCTTATATTTAATTGGGACATTGTATGGTGGAAGGATTGAATTGTATGGTAACTATTAACTCACAGGTTCTTTTATGATTAATGTTGAAATCTATATTATCTGGAAAGTCGTTGATCGCTAGGGAGGCTTATCCCTATTGTAGAATAAATATTATTTATTTAAATAGATTATTAGTTTAATTTATTTATTTAAATAAGATTAAAATTATTTTAATTGATTTATTCACAACCGGTTTAATATGGAGAACCTAAAGGGTCACACCATAAAAGGAAGAATAAATATTTAAGAAGGTAATGGCATAATCGTAATAATGCATTAAGTATAATTAATTTAATCTATGGTGATAGAATAAATTAAATAGCTTAATGTTTATTATTTAATATTTTGGAAATATTAAATATAAATTAATAAGAGGAGTCTTATTAATATTATTACAATTATTATTATTTTAATTTCTAAAGGAGTTTAGTAATTAATTTAATATTTAGTACTCTCATTTATTCCTAATAAGATTAGGAGACAAATTAATTAAATGAATTTAATTAATTATTCCCATGTGGTGGGAAGCCTAAATTAATTAAAGGAGTTTAATTAATTAAAAGAAATTCCATGTCTAATAGGATTAGAAGGGTTGACCAATGTCTATATAAGAGAAGTCTTATAATAGATATTAGATGATGCAATTCCAATTGTTGGAGAGTACTCCTTTTCTATAGAGGATAGAAAACTAAGCCAACCACCCTCCTTCTTGATAATTCATCTTCCTTGGTGGATCACCTCTAGAGGCCAAACACTTGGGTGGCTAACGTTGATCAAAGGAAGGAATTTAACCCGGAAATTCAAGGAGATCACGAAGAACAAGGAGTTGAACTAGTACCTGTGGAAGCTTCGTTCTACAAGGGTATGATTCCATAACTTCTTATTTAACGTTTTAAATTAATAATTTGCATAAAGGATGATCCGGGTAATGGTTTTGTAGAAATTTTTTAAACTCTGATATACCATGCTTCCGCTAATTTTTGCAATTTGATTGCGTCACGATTTCGTACAAACCCAACAGTGGCATCAGAGCCAAATCTTTATGCAATTATTAATTTATTTTTGATTTCATATACATATGGGTATGTATTTAAAATAATTTATTGGGCATAATTTTATTGTATAAAATTATATTTTTTAAGAAAAAAAAAAGACTTTTTTTGGGACGAATCAAATTTTTTTTTTTTTGGTGCTAATCTTGAATTCTGCAAAGAAAATGTGTTGTCTCTTTCTTACTCCAAAAAGAAGGTGACCCATCAGGAAAGGACTTTTTTAATAAACCTGCAGGACTCTTTTAATAAAAGAAGGTGACTTTTTTTAAAAAAAAATAGATATGATATATTTATATATTATATTCTAAATAATTTTATAATTAAAATAAAGAGTTTATTTTAATCTTGAAATTGGATTTCATGCAATTTAAAATTGCCCATTAAATGATACTCATATATATATGGAATGTTTTAATTCATGAGATGAATATTTATTTATTGATATATATGGTGATATGTATGAAAATAAATGGGGATTGATTATGGACTATTTGACCAATGTGATTGGATTTTATTTTAGTTGAATGCTTGAATGAATGAGTTTTATTAAATGGGGTCTGCGTACCTCGTCTTCTCTAATTTTTTTTTCTTGATGTAAAATTCTATCTCCCTCCTATGTACTTCCCCTTGACTGTTGATCAAGGTTTCTATTTAAATTAAATAGTTTAATGTAATAGAAATAGTTAGAATTATCTTGAAGAAATTAGAGACCAAGGAGCAAGGAGCGCGTGAAGACCTGTTTGTATGGAGCCCGGGTTTAAATGTAATAGTTATATTTAAATTTAAATTCTTGCACTCCTAGGTTTGACCTTTTGGTTCACTTGGTAGCTCTAGTGAACCAAACTAGAATAAAAGTCCATAATCAATCCGGGTAGAATATAATATTCTATATTGCATGCTAAATATTATATATATTATATTTTATGCAAACATGCTTCGCATGTTTAATAAAATGACGCGTATTTTATATATATATGTGCATGCGCGCTAAACAAGATGAGACAAATAATAACAAACCCCTCAAAGAAATAATATTAAGTCCGAAGCGTTCAAATGATATTTGGAATATCGAACGTCGCCTTCTAGCATGATAAATTAATAGAGTATTAAATATTTAATATGAGCTTGTTGTGCTATCCACAAGGCGAGTATTGCGTATTTAAGATGTTAATTAATCACATTTGATGCTTATCAAGAAAATTGAACGATCTAGTCTTGTTGTGCTATCCACAAGGACGAACATTTTTCTTTTTTGAATTTATGGAAGTGCTAGGCTGGACTTAACTTAAATCATTTTAGTTCGGATGTGCACACACTTGACCATTATGATTTAAGAGGCAAAATAAAAGGAATTACATGGTGATGTAATTGACAAGAGTTGTCTACCTATTTATTTGTATATCGCTTGTTGTGCTATCCACAAGGTTATATACATTTGAAATGGGATCCTTATTCTCACTAGCAAATCTTTAATTAGATGTTGCCGAACTATATAAGTGAGGGTAATATAGTTTGATGAAAATAATGGGAGATACCAATTTAAAATAAAGACCTAAATTTATTTTGGTATGCAAAATTAATAAAATGAATGTTTGCTAAAATGTTGTTTTTTACAGGCAGAATTTTAAAAATGTCAAAATCACTAATTTCACTGCGAAGCATACTTGATGCTAATAAGTTTACCGGGCCGAATTATACGGACTGGCTAAGAAATCTGAGAATAGTTCTCACTGCTGAAAAGATTTTTTATGTCCTAAACTCACCTGTCCCTGGAACTATTTCAGAAACAGCCTCTGAGGAAGAGATTGCCACCATTGTAAAGTGGCAAGATGATGCATCTGTGGCTCAATGCATCATGCTCGCATCCATGAATAACGAGCTTCAGCGTCAGCACGAAAATATGGATGCTCCTACTATGTTGATTCACCTCAAGGAATTGTATGGTGAACAAAGTAGGACTGCTAGATATGAGATATCTAAGGAGCTCTTCCGATCTCGAATGACCAAGGGCAAAGCGAACATAAAGGAACAAAAGAAATCTGATCCAGCTAGCAAAGGAATGTGCTTCCATTGCAACGAGCCGGGTCATTGGAAGAGGAACTGCAAGAAGTTTCTGGCAAAGAAGAAGCTTGGAGAAGCTTTGACTTCCAATCAAGGTTTGTTCATGATTGAAATTAATTTTTCAGAAAGTCAAAATTCTACTTGGGTATTGGATACCGGCTGTGGTTCTCACATATGTAATAATGTGAAGGGACTGGTCAGAAGTAGAAAGCTGAACAATGATGAGGTGATCCTACGAGTGGGGAATGGAGCAAAGGTTGCTGCATTAGCTGTAGGAACTTATTATTTAGCAATGCCTTCGGGCAAGTCCATTTATCTTAATAATTGTTATTATGTTCCGAATATTATTAAAAACATTATTTCAATTTCTGTATTGGATATGGAAGGATTTAACGTTGTTATAAAGAACAATAGTTGTTCTATTTATAAAGACGATGTTTTATATGGTGTTGGAAATTTGCGAAATGGACTTTATACACTTGACTTACAAGAAAATATTTTTCAAATTGAACAAACTAAGAAAAGGAAAAGAGATGATATTAATTATACCTACATGTGGCACTGTAGACTAGGTCATATCAATGAAACAAGATTATCCAAGTTGCATAAAGATGGGCCCCTCGAGCTATCTGATTATGAATCATATCCAACTTGTGAATCTTGTCTCATGGGTAAAATGACTAAATCTCCTTTTAGTGGAAAAGGAGAAAGAGTTACAGAGTTATTGGCATTGATTCACATAGACGTTTGTGGACCTATGACAACAAGTGCACGGGGTGGGTATTCTTATTTTATTACTTTCACTGATGATCACTCAAGATTTGGATATGTGTATTTAATGAAATACAAGTCAGAATCATTTGAAAAGTTCAAAGAGTTCAGAAGTGAAGTAGAGATACAAACGGGCAAGAGTATAAAGATACTTCGATCAGATCGAGGTGGAGAATACTTAAGCGGTGAGTTTCTCAATTGTCTCAAAGAAAATGGTATAATCTCACAATGGACTCCTCCAGGTACACCACAGTTAAATGGAGTATCTGAAAGGAGAAATCGAACACTGTTGGACATGGTTCGATCCATGATGAGTTTTATCGACCTTCCAATTTCTTTCTGGGGATATGCCCTAGAAACGGCTGCATACCTACTTAACAAGGTACCTACCAAATCCGTCCCAAAGACTCCATATGAGATGTGGAAGGGGAGGAAACCAAATCTTAAGCATGTTAAGACTTGGGGTTGTCCAGCTTATGTCAAAAAGTTTGAACATGATAAGCTATAGACTAAATCCGAAAAGTGTAGATTTGTGGGATACCCTAAAGAAACTGTAGGGTATTATTTCTATCATCTAACTGATCAAAAGGTGTTTGTTGCGAAACATGCTGCCTTCTTGGAAAAGGAGTTTATCCATGAAAGGGTCAGCGGGAGTAAGATATATCTTGAAGAAGTTCAAGAACCACAAATTACCACGGATCAAAGTCAGGTACCTGACCAAGTAGAAGAACCTACTATACCACACCCTGTTGATAAATCTGGGAGAGTACCGAAGATACCTGAGAGGTATGGATTCGTTATAGAGGATGACGATGAGGTACACATCATGAATGATGATGATCCATTGAATTACGAACAGGCCATGAGTAATAAAGACTCAGGGAAATGGCTTGAAGCCATGAAATCCGAAATGGACTCCATGTATGAAAACAAAGTATGGACTTTGGTTTTACCACCTGAAGGCATTATGCCTATTGGGTGTAAATGGGTCTTTAAAAGAAAGACTGGAGCGGACGGCAAGGTGGAGACCTATAAGGCCCGACTGATTGCAAAAGGTTTCAAACAAAGACAAGGAGTTGATTATGATGAAACCTTTTCACTAGTAGCTATGCTCAAGTCCATTCGGATTTTGCTTGCGATTGCAGCTTATAACGACTATGAGATCTGGCAGATGGACGTGAAAACGGCCTTCCTCAATGGGAAACTTGAGGAGGATGTGTATATGACACAGCCAGAGGGATTTGTTTCAAAGGTTGGAATAAATCAAGTCTGTAAGCTGCAACGATCCATTTATGGATTGAAGCAAGCTTCTCGTAGATGGAACATTCGTTTTGATGAGACAATCAAAGAGTTTGATTTTATCAAAAATGACGATGAACCATGTGTGTACAAAAAGGTTAGTGGGAGCGCTGTTTCATTCCATGTATTATATGTTGATGATATATTACTGATAGAGAATGAAATTTCTATGCTAAAATCGATCAAAATAAAGTTGTCTAAACATTCCTCCATGAATGATTTGGGTAGAACATCCCACATTGGGGATATAAATCTGTATTAATAGATTTAAAAGGATGTTCGGCTTAACCCATGGAAACGAATATTCATTAGATGCTAAAGGCGTTTAGCATGGCAACTCCAAAAGGTGCCTCATGATGATGAGCCATGGAGTGTATCTCTCTAAAATTGTCCTCAGTAAAAGAGAGATCGCATAAGTAACTATTATGTATGCAATGAAATATACAAGACTTGATGTTGATCAGTCATATTCTGGAGAAGATCTCTGTGAGACAGTGATAAACATCTCAAAGTACTTAACTGACACTAAGGATGTCATCATGACACATGATGGGTCTGAATTAAACTAGAAGACTAAACAGACTCAAGTTTTCAGACTGACCAAGACGACAGCAAAATCCACTTTATGGTAAGTCGTTACCTTAAAAGGTGGTGCAGTAAATTGGAAAGGTTTCAAACAGCAAAAGTTGCTGGGTTAGTGACAAAGACAAAGTATATAACTGTAAGTGAAGCTGCAAGTTGATGTTTCGGATGAAAAGTTCATTACAGAACTAGGAATAGTTCCTAAGTCTCATCTTGAATCTAAACATGTGTTGCGGCACTTTGATTAAAAAAAATCATTGAAAGAGGAGAGTGTAGACTCTCAAGACAACATTGCAGATCCATTTACTAAAGCTTTAACACAACAGCAGTTTGATCGTCACTTAGAGAAGATGGGTATGAGATACCATGGCGATTGGCTTTAGTGCAAGTGGGAGATTGATAGTAGTGTGCATACAAGCCAATCATGTATGATGATAAAGCACGTACTTTGTAAACAATCTTATTTATTTATTAATAAAATATTCATTTATTAAAGGCATTTAATTATCTACATGTTGCTGTTTTTATAATATGTAAATAACCCATAGTTTTAAGCAAAGCTTTTAGAATCATGATGATGATCATGCTAATGAGATCTAAATTCTTAGAAAGTTTTAAAACTAAAATAGTTCCCAATCGTGGGATTACTAAAAAGGGGATTAGTAAATCCGGATAGATTGGTACATATGTTGCTTGCTCATTGGATGAGGATGATTGATCTCATGATCATTTGTGTGGAGACACTAAAGCAAGTATGTAGGTGCTTATTGGAGAATAAGTTCACTGAACGTGATTCGCTATGGAATACCTAATGGAGTTTTACTCGCATGTCAATAGGAATTCCTAATGTGATAGTAGTACAAGTGATCCTTGGACTTGAGATCATCATAGTATCTTGTATATAACAAATTATACTTTGACTTATTCCTTAAAACCTTTTAAGGCATATATAGGGTATGCTTGGGTATAATGAGTTACATATGGAGATAATGAATGATCAATAAAGAATCTACCACCTCTAGTAAAAGAGGAGATATGTCCTTTGTGATTCGTTAAATGACAACCCAGGAATCCTTGGCCAAGGTGAAATGAAATTAGAAAGGAGTTTTTAATTTGCATTATTTGGAGTTGTGCATTTTCTAATCGAAATACATATAATTAAATAAAATAAGACTTGACAGTAAATCCATGTCTTATATTTAATTGGGACATTGTATGGTGGAAGGATTGAATTGTATGGTAACTATTAACTCACAGGTTCTTTTATGATTAATGTTGAAATCTATATTATCTGGAAAGTCGTTGATCGCTAGGGAGGCTTATCCCTATTGTAGAATAAATATTATTTATTTAAATAGATTATTAGTTTAATTTATTTATTTAAATAAGATTAAAATTATTTTAATTGATTTATTCACAACCGGTTTAATATGGAGAACCTAAAGGGTCACACCATAAAAGGAAGAATAAATATTTAAGAAGGTAATGGCATAATCGTAATAATGCATTAAGTATAATTAATTTAATCTATGGTGATAGAATAAATTAAATAGCTTAATGTTTATTATTTAATATTTTGGAAATATTAAATATAAATTAATAAGAGGAGTCTTATTAATATTATTACAATTATTATTATTTTAATTTCTAAAGGAGTTTAGTAATTAATTTAATATTTAGTACTCTCATTTATTCCTAATAAGATTAGGAGACAAATTAATTAAATGAATTTAATTAATTATTCCCATGTGGTGGGAAGCCTAAATTAATTAAAGGACTTTAATTAATTAAAAGAAATCCCATGTCTAATAGGATTAGAAGGGTTGACCAATGTCTATATAAGAGAAGTCTTATAATAGATATTAGATGATGCAATTCCAATTGTTGGAGAGTATTCCTTTTCTATAGAGGATAGAAAACTAAGCCAACCACCCTCCTTCTTGATAATTCATCTTCCTTGGTGGATCACCTCTAGAGGCCAAACACTTGGGTGGCTAACGTTGATCAAAGGAAGGAATTTAACCCGGAAATTCAAGGAGATCACGAAGAACAAGGAGTTGAACTAGTACCTGTGGAAGCTTCGTTCTACAAGGGTATGATTCTATAACTTCTTATTTAACGTTTTAAATTAATAATTTGCATAAAGGATGATCCGGGTAATGGTTTTGTAGAAATTTTTTAAACTCTGATATACCATGCTTCCGCTAATTTTTGCAATTTGATTGCGTCACGATTTCGTACAAACCCAACAGGTTTTTCATGAAATCCATATATTTTACAATTAAATCTTCCCTGGTGAGATTTGGGAATTTCTGTTTTAATTCTTCTTGAATTTTGATAAATGGATTATCAGATTGTGATGGAAGAATTTTAGGAACAGCATCAAAGCAAGCTTGAGTATGGTCCTTGATGGATTTAATCAGTTCTAGTAAAGTGGGATTAAGTCCTTTGTCCCACCAACGGGTAAAGAAAATCCTTTTTAAACAGGGAATTTTATTCTGGTAGTCACATTTTAAATCCCATTTCCATATCCATGGAATTTGAAAACGGATAATAAAATGAATAAAAAGTTTTGTCATAGATAAATATTTATTTACGGGAATATGGGAGTAGGCAACTTGCCAATCCTTGAATGCTGTTAGCACGGATTCTGGTACTGTTTCCATAGTTATTCCAAATTTATCCCACCAAACGAAAAACCAGTTTGGTATTTCGTTTCTTAGAACTTCAGGACAAATTCGGATAAACCAAGAATGGTTATGGACAGGATTCTGATAGTAAAAGACATAGGTAAAGGAATCTATATAATCCCAATAACTATATCTTGTTTCTGAATTTCTGGATTCAACAGTTCGGGTAGTATGAGGATGGATGCCCCAATTATCAATGGGCATAATATTTTTGATAGTTGTTTTACTGTAAGAAATTGGGCTGGTAGTTTTAGTTGGATCATGAAGCGTATGCTTTATGTCCATGGATGTTGTTTCTATGATAATTTGTTCATAGATATAACGGTATTGGTCAAAATGAGTGGGAAATTATTGAGTCACTAAATAGCGCCTCTTGATTTCCCATGGATCTTTCATCCATTTTTCATCATTCGGTTCAATATAAAGAATTATTTCTTCAATATTACTGTTGGGGATATATTGTTCTAGTAAGAGCAGAACATCTTTTGCTGTTTGACTAGAAGAAGTCTGAGCTGTACTGTTGGGAGCACTTATACTCGGGAATTCTGTATAATACTATTGTCTGCCTCAGCCTCTTCCTCTGTTCATCAACCTTGTAAATATTCACGGGTTAGAAAATAGGGTAAAGAATTCTGTTCTCCTTTGATATATTCAATATCAAAATCAAATACTGATAAAATACTATGCCATGTAGCAAATATCTGTTTAGAAGCAAGATTCTGAACATCATTCTTAAATATTTGTTTAGCAGTAGAAGAATCTACTCTAATCAAGAAATGCTGATTTAAGAGATCGTCCTGAAATTTTAAAACACATTTAACAATGGATAAACATTCCTGTTTAATGGTAGGGTAATTAAGAGCAGCTCATTTCCAAGTTCCAGAAGCAAATCGAAGTAGTTCTTCTCTCTTTTTAATGGGGTTATACTGTTTAAGTATCCCACCATATCCTTGATTGGAGGCGTCTGTTTGAACAATTTTTCTCCATTCAGGATTAGGAAGAGATAAACAAGGTAGCTGTTTAACTTTTTCTTTATTTTCTGAACAGCATGAGTATGCTTTTCTGTCCAAGGCATAGGATTCTTTTTAAGCCTTGTCTGTAAAATAGAAGAATCTTGTGCCAATTTTGGATAATAATCGCAGATATAATTAAGACTTCCTAAGAATCTTCTGAGTTGGGCAATTTCCTTAATTTCATCAGGAAATTTAGATGCAAATTCAATACATCTATCAATTGGAATAATAGTTCCATTGGAGATATTATGTCCAAGAAAATGAATAGCTGTTTGAAAAAGTTTCATTTTAGGAGCAGAAACTACTAAACCATTTTTGATAACAACATTTTTGAAAATATTCAAATGTTTAATATGCTGATCAATTGAAGATGAGAAAATAAGGACATCATCAATATAGCAAATAATGAATTCTGTAAAAGGATTAAAAATATCATTCATAATATATTGGAATTCTGATGGTCCATTTTTAACTCCAAATGGTAAAACATTCCATTCAAAATGACCAAAGGGTACTGTAAAAGCAGTTTTATACCTGTCCTTTTCACAGATTTGGATTTGCCAAAATCCTGATTTTAAATCAAATTTAGAAAAGATAATTGCATCATGCAATCTATCAAGAAAGTCTTTCTTGTTAGGTATAGGATAACCTAATCCACTGTAAGGCCTCATTTAACGGTTTATAATTAATCACAAGCCTAGGTATTCCTCTTTCGATTTCTGCATTTTTATTTACATAAAAAGCAGTACAGCTCTAAGGAGAGTTACTAGGTCTGATGAGTTTTTTCTGTATGAGAGACTCAATTTCCAGAGAATAAGATATTCCTTCTTCATCTGGCTTGGCCTTGATTTAGTAGAAATATTTTTCTCATTAAAATCGGATATATAAGGAAGAGAAATAATATGTTTCTTTCTGTCCCAGAAAGTATTAGGGACATCACTACAGATTTCTATTTGTAAAGTTTTTGAAAGAGATTTAATTTTTCCTGAAGAGAAGGCTGTAAAATCCTTTGTTCTGTAGTGAGAAACTTTACTTCTTTTTGAATAAAATTTATTTGTTTTTCTTTAAAATAAATCATATTTTTAACTTTATTTAATTCTTTAGTATAAGGTTCTGTAATAAATTCAAAAATAATTTTTCTGTTATTAAGGTTGGTATGAATACCCAGAGTATCAATTTTTGATATAGGCATTAAAAGACAAAGAAAAGGAGTGCCTAAAATAATATTCTAACTCATATTTCTGATTAACACAAAAGAAGTAGGTAAACATATACCTTGATTACAGATAAAAGCTTCTGGTATTTTATACTTTATTTTCATGGTATTACCACTAGCACTAGTTAAAGACTGAGTGGTTTTCTGAAAATAATTAGTAGGGATTAACCCTTCCTGAATATAGTTCATATCAGCACCACTATCAACAAGGGCAATAGCATCTTTTAGAATAAAGTCTGGTTTTATAATGAAAGTAATACGGATATACCATTTTTGAAAAACAACTTGATTCATAAGCATAAGATACTGGTTATCAGTAATATCTTCTTTTTCTTTAGAAGATTCTGGCTTGGTGCTTAATTGCTGCTTGATATTATTCAAATCAGCTGTTATAATAATATTAGCTGTTTGCAGTTGCTTAACTTTTGCTTTTAAAAGGTTTATTTCTCCTTTTAAGTCCTGAATGGTAACAGGTTTCTCACTAGAAGAAGCCTGTTGCATTCTTTTCATGACTTCACGGATACTGTATTGTTCAACTGGAAGAATATCATCTTCAGTTTTATGATTCTTATAACAAGTTTCCAGAAATTTTAATTTAATTTCTGGATCTTTTATAAGATCAGCCATGTCAAGCATAGATTGTTGAGAACTGGTTAGCACATTAATGCTTGGGCCAGCAAAGCCACCAATGTCTAAACCATTCATTTCAACAATGGCTTTCCAATAATTAGCCTCAGCTAAAGTATTACAGCCATCAGGAGAACAGGTAACACAAGTCTGGGGTTCCTGGTCATCTTCTTCTTCATAAGAAGAATAGATCTCATCAATCTCCTAATCGAATTCTTCATTATCACTACTGGACAGGCAATTAAGAATTTCTATTTGAACATCTTCATCAATAGATAATTCCTTAAGTTTCTGTTTAACCTTAGATCGACATTTATTAGCAAAATGTCCTGTTTTGCCACACTTATAGCATTTAATAGTAGATTTATCTTTCTTACCACTAATCTTCTTCTTCCTAGGAGGTTTTTCTGAAATATCTTTTCTAGTAGAATATTTTCTGTGTGTTTTAGTCTTTTTAATATGCTGTTGCTTCCTAGGTTTAGAAGGATACTAGATCTTGGTATTATAAGAGAATTGATCACAGAATTCTCCTAACTCATGTCTTTTAGTAAGATTCTGTTGTTTCATAAGATGTTGAAGTTTCATATCATTACATAATGATAATCCTTCTTCAATAATAACGGCTACTAAATGACCATAGGAGTACTGGTTATAAGGAATACTCATTTGATCATGTTTATCCCTAAGTTTCTTACGAACTTTTTCAGCAAAGAAAGTAGGAAGTCCATCGATAAACTTGGCTTTCCAATGTTCACTGTTAGCATCAGTTCTCTGCATGACCTTCATAAGAAAAACATCCTTATACCATCTAAAATGTGTTAAAGAAGGACATCTAAGATTCTGTAAGAGTTCTCTACCTCTATCGGCATTCATAAGTCCAGGTCCAACAAAATGGTGAAGAATGGATTGTACTAAAGTGTAGCACGCATCTTCCCTTTTTGTTTCAATATTAGTAATAGGGTCCGTGTCAGTCTTAAAGGATTTCAAGATTTCTTCTTTCTGAATATCAGTAATGGCATTATCCCACCATCCTTTAAGAATACCGGTAAAACCTGCAGCTAAGAATCTACAGATCTGAAGATCAGTATTACCGTTCTGTCTACAGACAGTAGCATACATCATCATATGATGTATGGTTTCAAAGATCTGGTATTCGGTTTTTCCATCTATGTTCCATTCATAAATGGTTTTACCATGATAGGATTTCTGAGAATGAAGAAAATCTTCTTCATAAAGAATATCCTGGGGTGTAGGTCTCTGGTAATAATATCTATTGGGTGCTGAAAAGCTGGTTTTCTAAATAGGCTTTTGGCTATAAGCAATTTTACTAACAGAATCAATATCCTGAAAATTGTTCTATATGTCAAATATGTGAGTAAGATCAATACCATCATTATCCTCTTCATGAATATCTTCGATATTCTGAGATGATGAAGATGGTTTTGATAGTAGTGTGCATACAAGCCAATCATGTATGATGATAAAGCACATACTTTGTAAACAATCTTATTTATTTATTAATAAAATATTTATTTATTAAAGGCATTTAATTATCTACATGGTGCTGTTTTTTATAATATGTAAATAACCCATAGTTTTAAGCAATGCTTTTAGAATCATGATGTTGATCATGCTAATGAGATCTAAATTCTTAGAAAGCTTTAAAACTAAAATAGTTCCCAATCGTGGGATTACTAAAAAGGGGATTAGTAAATCCGGATAGATTGGTACATATGTTGCTTGCTCATTGGATGAGGATGACTGATCTCATGGTCATTTGTGTGGAGACACTAAAGCAAGTATGTAGGTGCTTATTGGAGAATACGTTCACTGAACGTGACTCGCTATGGAATACCTAATGGAGTTTTACTCGCCTGTCAATAGGAATTCCTAATGTGATAGTAGTACATGTGATCCTTGGACTTGAGATCATCATAGTATCTTGTATGTAACAAATTATACTTTGACTAATTCCTTAAGGCCTTTTAAGGCATATATAGGGTATGCTTGGGTGTAATGAGTTACATATGGAGATAATGAATGATCAATAAAGAATCTACCACCTCTAGTAAAAGAGGAGATATGTCCTATGTGATTCGTTAAATGACAACCCAGGAATCCTTGGCCAAGGTAGAATGAAATTAGAAAGAGGTTTCTAATTTGCATTATTTGGAGTTGTGCATTTTCTAATCGAAATACATATGATTAAATAAATTAAGACTTGACAGTAAATCCATGTCTTATATTTAATTGGGACATTGTATGGTGGAAGGATTGAATTGTACGGTAACTATTAACTCACAGGTTCTTTTATGATTAATGTTGAAATCTATATTATCTGGAAAGTCGTTGATCGCTAGGGAGGCTTATCCCTATTGTAGAATAAATGTTATTTATTTAAATAGATTATTAGTTTAATTTATTTATTTAAATAAGATTAGAATTGTTCTAATTGATTTATTCACAACCGGTTTAATATGGAGAACCTAAAGGGTCACACCATAAAAGGAAGAAGAATTATTTAAGAAGAAAATGGCATGATAGTAATAATGCATTAAGTATAATTAATTTAATCTATGATGATAGAATAAATTAAATAGCTTAATTTTTATTATTTAATATTTTAGAAATATTAAATATAAATTAATAAGAGGAGTCTTATTAATATTATTATTATTATTATTATTTTAATTCTAAAGGAGTTTAGGAATTAATATAATATCAGTACTCTCTCTCAATCCTAATAAAGATTAGGATATAAATTAATTAAAAGTATTTAATTAATTAATTAAATAAAACCCTATTCTAATTGGATTAGGAGGGTTAACCTAATATCTATATAAGAGAGTCTTATATCAGAAATAAGGTAGAGATGATGTGAAATTTTCCAAGAGTTGGGAGTACACATATTCTATAGAGATAGAAACAAGGGTTAAGCCAATAACCCATCTTCTTGAGTTCTTCATCTTCCTTGGTGGATCACCGTTAGAGGCCAAACATTTGGGTGGCTGACATTATTCAAGGGAAGGAGCCACTATCAGAGGAATCAAAGGAATCAAAGGAGTAGAACTTGTACCTGAGGAAGCTTAGATCTTCAAAGGTATAATTCCATGTTCTCTCTTTTCTATTATTGATAACAAGCACAAAGCATGATCATGGTTATGGGTTTGTATAAATTTTGAAAACCTAGTTTTTACGCTTCCGCCCTATTTATGTGATTTGATTGCATGATTGCGTTACATACAAACCCAACAGTGGTATCAAAGCCTAACTTTGTGCTAATTATCAATTTTATAATTCCATGTATGAATTGATGTGAGAATTGGATCGTTTTTCTGGACAAAAATCGTTTTCTGCAAGTTTCTGCGGCGAACGGCGCAGCTGCGCAGCTGCCCAGTTCATTACTGGCGCAGCTGCGCCGGTCTGCAAAAACTGCTGCTTCCGTCTACCTGCGTAGCTGCGCAGCTACCCAGTTCATTACTGGCGCAGCTGCGCCGGTACCTGGACAAACCCTGAAAATTGATTTTAATTAATTAAGTAAACTGTTTATTTAATTGATAAAGTTTTAAAATAAAGAAGTTTATTTTATCTGAAATATGATTTCAGAATGCTAAAATTAAAGGAGTTTAATTTGGATTTATTTTTTATTAAAATAAAAGATTTTATTTTGTTTCAAAAATAAAATTTAGCAAAACTTTTGTCCATTAAATAACATCGATCCATATATGGAATAGCATTGTTATTCATGAGATGAATGGATATTTATTGATGCATATG
This sequence comes from Panax stipuleanatus, assembly GCA_020205555.1. Classification (NCBI taxonomy): domain Eukaryota; kingdom Viridiplantae; phylum Streptophyta; class Magnoliopsida; order Apiales; family Araliaceae; genus Panax; species Panax stipuleanatus. The sequence continues at coordinate 94,207,386 of CM035118.1, forward strand.
TTGATGTGTATGATAATAAATGGGGTTGATTATGGACTATGACCAATGTGATTGGATTTTATTTTGGTTGAATGCTTGAATGAATGAGTTTTATAAAATGGGGTCTGCGTACCTCGTCTTCTCTTGTTTTATTCTCGATGTAAATTCTATCTCCTTTCTATGTACTTCCCCTTGACTGCTGATCAAGGTTTCTATTTAATTTTAAATAGTTAATGTAATAGAGATAGTTAGAATTATTTTGAAGAAATTGGAGACCAAGGAGCAAGGAACGCATGAAGACTCGTTTGTATGGAGCCCGGGTTTAAATGTAATAGTTACATTTAAAATTTAAATTCTTACACTCCTAGGTTTGACCTTTTGGTTCACTTGGTGGCTCTAGTGAACCAAACTAGAATAAAAGTCCATAATCAATCCGGGTAGAATATAGTATTCTATATTGCATGCTAAATATTATATATATTATATTTTATACAAACATGCTTCGCATGTTTAATAAAATGACGCGTATTTTATATATATATGTGCATGCGCGCTTAAAAAGATGAGACAAATAATAACAAACCCCTCAAAGAAATAATATTAAGTCTGAAGCGTTCAAATGATATTTGGAATATCGAACGTCGCCTTCTAGCATGATTAGTTAATAGAGTATTAAATATTTAATATGAGTTTGTTGTGCTATCCACAAGGCGAGTATTGAATATTTAAGATGTTAATTAATCACATTTGATGCTTATCAAGAAAATTGAACGATCTAGTCTTGTTGTGCTATCCACAAGGACGAAAATTTTTCTTTTTTGAATTTATGGAAGTGCTAGGCTGGACTTAACTTATATCATTTTAGTTCGGATGTGCACACACATGACCATTATGATTTAAGAGGCAAAATAAAAGGAGTTACATGGTGATGTAATTGACAAGAGTTGTCTACCTATTTATTTGTATATCGCTTGTTGTGCTATCCACAAGGTTATATACATTTGAAATGGGATCCTTAATCTCACTAGCAAATCTTTAATTAGATGTTGCCGAACTATATGAGTGAGGGTAATATAGTTTGATGAAAATAGTGGGAGATACCAATTTAAAATAAAGACCTAAATTTATTTTGGTATGCAAAGTTAATAAAATGAATGTTTGCTAAAATGTTGTCTTTTCACATGCAGAATTTTAAAAATGTCAAAATCACTAATCTCACTACGAAGCATACTTGATGCAAATAAGCTTACCGGCCCGAATTATGAGGACTGGCTAAGAAATCTGAGAATTGTTCTCACTGCTGAAAAGATTTCTTATGTCCTAAATTCCACTATCCCTGAATCTGTTTCAGAAACAGCCTCTGAGGAAGAGATTGCCACTTTTAATAAGTGGCAAGATGATGCATCTGTGGCTCAATGCATCATGCTCGCATCCATGAATAACGAGCTTCAGCATCAGCACGAGAAAATGGATGCTCCTGCTATGCTGCTTCACCTCAAGGAGTTGTATGGTGAACAGAGTAGGACTGCTAGATATGAGATATCTAAGGAGCTCTTCCGATCTCGGATGACCGAGGGCACTACCGTCGAGACTCATGTTCTGAAGGTAATCAATTTGATTGAACGCCTTGGACAGCTTGGGTTCGTCATGGATGGGGAGTTGAGTCAAGACTTGGTCTTGCAGTCACTCCCTGAGACCTTCTCGCAGTTTGTGGTTAATTTTCACATGAATAAGCTAGATGTCAGCTTACCTGAGCTGCTTAACATGCTGAAAACTGTAGAAGGTCACTTCTCATCCAAGAAGAACCATGTCTTGATGGTGGATTCTTCCAATAAAAGGAAGAGGCCCAAGGTGTCTTCTGAAAAGAAGAAATCTAAGAAGGCTAAGGGAAAAGGGAAAGAAAAGGAGCAAAAGAAACCTGAACCAGCTAAAGGAATGTGCTTTCATTGCAATGAGCCGGGACATTGGAAGAGGAACTGCAAGAAGTTTCTAGCAGAGAATAAGCTTGGAGAAGCTTCGACTTCCAATCAAGGTTTGTTTATGATTGAAATTAATTTTTCTGAAAGTCATAATTCTACTTGGGTATTGGATATCGGCTGTGGTTCTCACATATGTAATACTGTGCAGGGACTGGTCAGAAGTAGAAAGCTGAACAAAGATGAGGTGATCCTACAAGTGGGAAATGGAGCAAAAGTTGCTGCATTAGCTGTAGGAACTTATTGTTTAGCAATGCCTTCGGGCAAATCCATTTATCTTAATAATTGTTATTATGTTCCGAATATTATTAAAAACATTATTTCAATTTCTGTATTAGATATGGAAGGTTTTGACGTTATTATAAAGAACAATGGTTGTTCTATTTATAAAGACGATGTTTTATATGGTATTGGAAATTTGCGAAATGGACTTTATACACTTGACTTGCAAGAAAATATATTTCAAATTGAACAAATTAAGAAAAGGAAAAGAGATGATATTAATTATACCTATATGTGGCACTGTAGACTCGGTCATATCAATGAAACAAGATTATCCAAGTTGCATAAAGATGGGCTCCTCGAGCTATCTGATTATGAATCATATCCAACTTGTGAATCTTGTCTCATGGGTAAAATGACTAAATCTCCTTTTAGTGGAAAAGGGGAGAGAGTTACAGAGTTGTTGGCATTGATTCACACAGACGTTTGTGGACCTATGACAACAAGTGCACGGGGTGGGTATTCTTATTTTATTACTTTCACTGATGATCACTCAAGATTTGGATATGTGTATTTAATGAAATACAAATCAGAATCATTTGAAAAGTTCAAAGAGTTCAGAAGTGAAGTAGAGAAACAAACGGGCAAGAGTATTAAGATACTTCGATCAGATCGAGGTGGAGAATACTTAAGCAGTGAGTTTCTCAATTGTCTCAGAGAAAATGGTATAATCTCACAATGGACTCCTCCAGGTACACCACAGTTAAATGGAGTATCTGAAAGGAGAAATCGAACACTGTTGGACATGGTTCGATCCATGATGAGTTTTACCGACCTTCCAATTTCCTTCTGGGGATATGCCCTAGAAACGGCTGCATACCTACTTAACAAGGTACCTACCAAATCCGCCCCCAAAGACTCCATATGAGATGTGGAAAGGGAGGAAACCAAATCTTAAGCATGTTAAGACTTGGGGTTGTCCAGCTTATGTCAAAAAGTTTGAAAATGATAAGCTACAGACTAAATCCGAAAAGTGTAGATTTGTGGGATACCCTAAAGAAACCGTAGGGTATTATTTCTATCATCCAACTGATCAAAAGGTGTTTGTTGCGAAACATGCTACCTTCTTGGAGAAAGAGTTTATCCATGAAGGGGTCAGTGGGAGTAAGATATATCTTGAAGAAGTTCAAGAACCACAAGTTACCACGGACCAAAGTCAGGTACCTAACCAAGTAGAAGAACCTACTGTACCACACCATGTTCGTAAATCTGGAAGAGTACCGAAGATACCTGAGAGGTATGGATTCGTTATAGAGGATGACGATGAGGTACACATCATGAATGATGATGATCCATTGAATTACGAACAGGCTATGAGTAATAAAGACTCAGGGAAATGGCTTGAAGCCATGAAATCTGAAATGGACTCCATGTATGAAAACAAAGTATGGTCTTTGATTTCACCACCTGAAGGCATTAAGCCTATTGGGTGTAAATGGGTCTTTAAAAGAAAGACTGGAGCGGACGGCAAGGTAGAGACCTATAAGGCCCGACTGGTTGCAAAAGGTTTCAAACAAAGACAAGGAGTTGACTATGATGAAACCTTCTCACCAGTAGCCATGCTCAAGTCCATTCAGGATTTTGCTTGCGATTGCAGCTTACAACGACTATGAGATGTGGCAGATGGACGTGAAAACGGCCTTCCTCAATGGGAAACTTGAGGAGGATGTGTATATGACACAGCCAGAGGGATTTATTTCAAAAGTTGGAACAAATCAAGTCTGTAAGCTACAACGATCCATTTATGGGTTGAAGCAAGCTTCTCGTAGATGGAACATTTGTTTTGATGAGACAATCAAAGAGTTTGATTTTATCAAAAACGAGGATGAACCATGTGTATACAAGAAGGTTAGTGGGAGCGCAGTATCATTCCTTGTATTATATGTTGATGATATATTACTGATAGGGAATGACATTCCTATGTTACAATCAATTAAAATCTGGTTATCTAAAAACTTCTCCATGAAGGACTTGGGTGAAGCATCCTATATTTTGGGGATAAAGATCTATAGAGATAGATCTAAAAGGATGCTCGGCTTATCCCAAGGAACGTACATTGATACGATGCTAAAGAGGTTTAGCATGGAAGATTCCAAAAGAGGTCTCATGCTGATGAGCCATGGAATAAATCTCTCCAAGAAACAGGCCCCAAAGACACCTGAGGAGAGAGACCGTATGAGTAAGATCCCTTATGCTTCTGCAATAGGATCTATCATGTACGGTATGATATGTACTAGACCGGATGTTGCTCACGCACTTAGTGTAACAAGCAGATACCAGTCGAATCCAGGAGAAGAGCACTGGAAGGTAGTGAAAAATATCCTAAAGTACTTGAGAAGGACTAAAGATATTTTTCTTGTCTACGGTGGGTCTGAATTAAAACTCGAGGGATTCACGGACTCAAGTTTTCAAACAGACCAAGATGACAGTAAATCTATTTCAGGGTATGTGTTTACCTTGAACGGAGGTGCAGTGAGTTGGAAGAGTTCCAAGCAGCAAACGGTTGCTGATTCAGTGACAGAGGACAGAGTATATAACTGTAAGTGAAGCTGCAAGTTGATGTTTTAGATGAAAAGTTCATTACAGAACTAGGAATAGTTCCTAAGTCTCATCTTGAATCTAAACATGTGTTGCGGCACTTTGATTAAAGAAATCATTGAAAGAGGAGAGTGTAGACTCTCAAGACAACATTGCAGATCCATTTACTAAAGCTTTAACACAACAGCAGTTTGATCGTCACTTAGAGAAGATGGGTATGAGATACCATGGCGATTGGCTTTAGTGCAAGTGGGAGATTGATAGTAGTGTGCATACAAGCCAATCATGTATGATGATAAAGCACATACTTTGTAAACAATCTTATTTATTTATTAATAAAATATTTATTTATTAAAGACATTTAATTATCTACATGGTGCTGTTTTTATAATATGTAAATAACCCATAGTTTTAAGCAATGCTTTTAGAATCATGATGTTGATCATGCTAATGAGATCTAAATTCTTAGAAAGCTTTAAAACTAAAATAGTTCCCAATCGTGGGATTACTAAAAAGGGGATTAGTAAATCCGGATAGATTGGTACATATGTTGCTTGCTCATTGGATGAGGATGACTGATCTCATGGTCATTTGTGTGGAGACACTAAAGCAAGTATGTAGGTGCTTATTGGAGAATAAGTTCACTGAACGTGACTCGCTATGGAATACCTAATGGAGTTTTACTCGCCTGTCAATAGGAATTCCTAATGTGATAGTAGTACATGTGATCCTTGGACTTGAGATCATCATAGTATCTTGTATGTAACAAATTATACTTTGACTAATTCCTTAAGGCCTTTTAAGGCATATATAGGGTATGCTTGGGTGTAATGAGTTACATATGGAGATAATGAATGATCAATAAAGAATCTACCACCTCTAGTAAAAGAGGAGATATGTCCTATGTGATTCGTTAAATGACAACCCAGGAATCCTTGGCCAAGGTAGAATGAAATTAGAAAAAGGTTTCTAATTTGCATTATTTGGAGTTGTGCATTTTCTAATCGAAATACATATGATTAAATAAATTAATACTTGACAGTAAATCCATGTCTTATATTTAATTGGGACATTGTATGGTGGAAGGATTGAATTGTACGGTAACTATTAACTCACAGGTTCTTTTATGATTAATGTTGAAATCTATATTATCTGGAAAGTCGTTGATCGCTAGGGAGGCTTATCCCTATTGTAGAATAAATGTTATTTATTTAAATAGATTATTAGTTTAATTTATTTATTTAAATAAGATTAGAATTGTTCTAATTGATTTATTCACAACCGGTTTAATATGGAGAACCTAAAGGGTCACACCATAAAAGGAAGAAGAATTATTTAAGAAGAAAATGGCATGATAGTAATAATGCATTAAGTATAATTAATTTAATCTATGATGATAGAATAAATTAAATAGCTTAATTTTTATTATTTAATATTTTAGAAATATTAAATATAAATTAATAAGAGGAGTCTTATTAATATTATTATTATTATTATTATTATTTTAATTCTAAAGGAGTTTAGGAATTAATATAATATCAGTACTCTCTCTCAATCCTAATAAAGATTAGGATATAAATTAATTAAAAGTAATTAATTAATTAATTAAATAAAACCCTATTCTAATTGGATTAGGAGGGTTAACCTAATATCTATATAAGAGAGTCTTATATCAGAAATAAGGTAGAGATGATGTGAAATTTTCCAAGAGTTGGGAGTACACATATTCTATAGAGATAGAAACAAGGGTTAAGCCAATAACCCATCTTCTTGAGTTCTTCATCTTCCTTGGTGGATCACCGTTAGAGGCCAAACATTTAGGGTGGCTGACATTATTCAAGGGAAGGAGCCACTATCAGAGGAATCAAAGGAATCAAAGGAGTAGAACTTGTACCTGAGGAAGCTTAGATCTTCAAAGGTATAATTCCATGTTCTCTCTTTTCTGTTATTGATAACAAGCACAAAGCATGATCATGGTTATGGGTTTGTATAAATTTTGAAAACCTAGTTTTTACGCTTCCGCCCTATTTATGTGATTTGATTGCATGATTGCGTTACATACAAACCCAACAGGTTTATCAGAAATAACATTAATCTGAGAAGAAGATCCTGTAGAAATCTTTAAATTTTTCATTTTGGTTAAAAGGTTTTCGACAAACTCATCCTCTGTCTTAATAGATCGCATCTTAAAGTTTGTGATCTCAAGAGGAGGTTTAATAGTGACTGGTTGTAGATTATTAGGCTTAGGAATAATTTGACATTTATTATTCAAATTATTAATTTGACCCTCAATTTTAGGAATAATTCGACATTTATCATTCAAATTACTAATTTGGTCCTCAATTCTGGTCAACTGTTTTCCCACAGTTTGGAAATATAAATTAGTATAATTATTCTGTTTAGTAATAAGTATAATATCACCGTACCCCATACTTCTCTGTAAGTTAGAGTTTTCTTCAAAAATCTCTACATAAGGATTAATAATTAAAGGTTTTGAATCTTCAGTTCCTGGCCTTAATTCTAAGGACTGAGGTGGGGGATGAACAGATTAAATAACCTTACCATTGGTAGTAACCCAATCCTTCTGAATACTGGTTAAAATATTTAATTGATTATTATCATAAAATTCTGTTTTTATAAAATTAAAATACCATTGAGTAAATGATATTAAGCACTGGTTATTATTTAAGTAGGAATAATAATCAGATTTTAATTCTGCTAGTTTGTTTTTATCATGATTGTTAAAATACCAAGCTCTAAAATCTTGATATTTATCCTGCATAAACTCCTGGTTTAAAAGCTTTCGAATTTTACTATTGGGTGTAAAATCCATTAACATTCAAAATGCATATCACTAGCGGTAAGAATGTTAGGTCTTCTGTTAGAAGTACTAGGTTCATAAATACCATGGGGTATTTGATTTTCAGAAATATGTAATCCTTTAATATGATCTTCAATTTTAACAGATTCATTACTGGATAATTTGGTAGATCCTTGGTAAACAGACTCTGTTGGATCTGACACAGAGTGTCTAGTAGAATCGGGAAAATCAATATTATAAGGAGTCCTTATAGTAGATTGACTACGAAGTAAAGGTTTCTAAAAGCTGATATAGACATTTCCATCACGAGTTTGTATAACATCCTCAATGGATTGTCTAATCAAAGGTCTGGTAGGGACAGCATTAGTAATTTGCCATTATTTCGGAAAAGTAATATTTTCCCAAGGAATCATCCTGGGAATAGCAACTTGGCTACTAAAAAGATTAGAATCAATAAGGACAGTATAGCCTTGTTGACTCTGCTTTCTAATGTACAGGTTTAAAGTTGTTAAAACTTTAAGGTTAATTCTGAATAAAATAGCAAAAGGAGGAGATCCTGGTAGATACTCATATCCATGAGATATGATTCTCATTTCTAAAACTTTAGATAAATTACTATCAGTTAAAGAAATACTCAAATTCGGGTAAATATTAAAATAAATGGGTCCATGAGCTAGGCTAGTCTCAATGGCACCCATAAGAGATGCTTTCCAATTAAGGCATCTTCCATGTCTTAGAGTACATTGAATACTGGTATTTTATCCAAGTAAAGTCAAAGGTTTAAAAGCAATTTGGACAAGTCCTGTATGCACATATTTATATTTTTGCATAAAAAGATACAGATCTTCAGTATGCAGTAGATAAACAATTGTATCATTATCCTGTAAGGGAACGGCATGTTCAAAAGTTTTGATAATTCTTTTACTGGTAAAATCAAAAGTTCCAATCTTGTAAATCATTTCTGGTTTAACTTTAGGGATGGTCCATCTATCTAAAGCTTCCTTAACATCCTGGTAGGCAATTAACTCAGTGGCTTCTGAGGTTGAAGCTACTGTATTAGCTACAGTTGTTACCGATGTAGAAGAGAGGTTAGTTATAATGTATTGTGATCATATATGCATAATTTAAAAGATATATATTTAATTAATATGACAATAAACTAAAATGTCTTTGATACCAAGTGGGGTTTAAGACACAACATAAGCACGTCTGTCAACGATTTATGAGGAACAGTGTAACGCCAAATCCCGGCCAACGACATAAACCCTCAACGCGACTTGGGTGACGTTCCACTTATTCATATCTTGAATCAGTTAACAGCATAGCAAGGATATTTTAAAGTCATATTAACAATATATAAATTCTAAATTACTGCATATATGATCTCATAAACTACTGTTGATTGGGGGTTCTACCCACCACGATCAACCGGCAGGTCTCTTCCTGTATAGCCTTTTTTGTTTTAATAATCAAAAATTTTGATTCAGATAATCTTTCTGTAAAATAAGAGCGATTATGATTATCTACAGCGTTAATGATTTATGTGGGATTAAGTCCTTTTTCCCACCAACGGGTAAAGAAAATCCTTTTTAAACAATATACTGATCAATTGAAGATGAGAAAATAAGGACCTGTTACCATTTAGGACTTAAAAGGAGAAATAAACCTTTTAAAAGTACGGTGATATTATACCTATTACTAAACAGAATAATTCTTATGTAGAGATTTCTGAAGAACTAAGCCAAATAATCTACAACCAGTCACTTAGGAACTTGGAAAGGAGCTGCTCTTAATTACCCTACCATTAAACAGGAATGTTTATCCATTGTTAAATGTGTTTTAAAATTTCAGGATGATCTCTTAAATCAGTATTTCTTGATTAGAGTAGATTGTTCTGCTGCTAAACAAATATTTAAGAATGATGTTCAGAATCTTACTTCTAAACAGATATTTGCTACATGGCAAAGTATTTTATCAGTATTTGATTTTGATATTGAATATATCGTAGTTTATGAGATCATATATGCAGTAATTTAGAATTTATATATTGTTAATATGACTTTAAAATATCCTTGCTATGCTGCTAACTGATTCAAGATATGAATAAGTGGAACGTCACCCAAGTCGCGTTGAAGGTTTATGTCGTTGGCCGGGATTTGGCGTTAGACTGTTCCTCATAAATCATTGACAGACGTGCTTATGTTGTGTCTTGACCCCCACTTGGTATCAAGAGGCGCTATTTAGTGACTCAACAATTTCCCACTCATTTTGACCAATACCGTTATATCTATGAACAAATTATCATAGAAACAGCATCCATGGACATAAAGCATACGCTTCATGATCCAACTAAAACTACCAGCCCAATTTCTTACAGTAAAACAACTATCAGAAATATTATGCCCATTGCTAATTGGGGCATCCATCCTCATACTACCCGAACTGTTGAATCCAGAAATTTAGAAACAAGATATAGTTATTGGGATTATATAGATTCCTTTACCTATGTCTTTTACTATCAAAATCCTGTCCATTAAGACTTCCTAAGAATCTTTTGAGTTACTGTTGGGAGTACTTAGATTAATAATTAAAGGTTTTCAATCTTCAGTTCCTGGCCTTAATTCTAAGGACAATAATCGCGGATATAATTAAGACTTCCTAAGAATCTTCTTTGATATTGAATATATCAAAGGAGAACAGAATTCTTTACCCGATTTTCTAACCCTGTTTACTTTTAGCTTAAGTAATGCAAGGTCTTAGTTAGAAATTATCTGATTTACTGCTATTCTTGAGTTGAAACTTGTTTTTCTCCTAAGAAGCATAGGATGTGATTTATTTGTTCCAAAGCATGTCTAATGGTTGCTAGGCACATAACACACAATGCATCAGTGCTAACAGATTTGGATTTGCAAGGATATGCTTTTGATCTTATCTTAGGTAGCTTATCTGTTTGATTAGCCTGTGATTTTTTTGAGGCAATTCATTTGAATAGCAATTCTGACTGAAACTTGGATTCGCATTCATGATAGGATAGGTTTCATTCATTGTAGATACTTTATTGCATCTGTGTTTTGTTTTGATTGTGTCACTTGAGGGAAAGCAACGTTTAAGTTTGGGGGTATTTGATAAGTGGTTTTATAACCACTTATTTAGATATCAATTCACTTATACTGTTGCTTAAATTCATGTGTTGTAGTAACTTTTCATGCATTTTTGCTTTCTTTTGTAGATTTCTGTATTTGGAACTCTCTTGGTGCACATTGAGCTAAAAAGGATTAAAAAGAGCTAAAAAGGACCAAGCAAGGAAATAAGCTTATGGCATGATGGTGGGTAGAATAAGAATGGAGCAAGAAGAAATGGCATGTTGATGATCAGAGTAAAAGGAGGCTGGAATCAAGCATGGGAAAAGAGTCAAGACAGTGCAGAAGAAAAAAAGCAGAAAATAGAACCTGAGGCCCTGCGCAGCTGCGCCAGCAGCAGGCCTACAAGCTGCGCAGCTGCGCCAGGATGGCTGACCTGATCCCCCTACTGCGCAGTTACGCCAGTTTTTCATTCCTTGCCTGCGCAACTGCGCCCGGTCCTTCTCAGCGTGTTGACTTATTTTTAAGCTGGCCGATTGGATTGTGTTAGGCAGCAAGGCAGACTCGATTTTGGGGGGGGCTATATTAGGGCTCATTTGATACATTTTAGATACACTCCCTTTGGGAGCTTAGCTTAGCCCTAGCTTTCTCATTTTCTCTTCTCTTTCATTTCCTTGTATAGATTAGGAGTAGATTAAGTTAGGGTTTAAAGTAGTTAGTCTTCTAGGGTTTGATTAGACTTAATGGTCGAAACATGTGGAGAACATCAAAGATTCATATTTGGATCAAGAGGAATCAGATTTGCATTTTCTATCCTTATTTTCTCTTTGATTCTTATTTGTATTCTTATGATGCTTATTCATTATGTGGATGGTATATCTAATTCTAGTATGAGTTAGCTTATATTTTTAGGTTTCAATGGAACTTGATGAGTAGTTTATATTGATATGCTTCCATGTTGTTCTTATTAATTGTTATGTGATTGTCTACTACGATTCATGCTTTCATTGCCTAATTGATTCGCGACCAATTACTGTGATAACCTATACAAATTTGAAAGACGAAGTGTTTGTTTAGATCTAATCATAGTAGCGGGCGATTGTACGTTCACATGGCGTTGGATGTATGATTTGTGCCTAGGATAGACATATACCGAAGTGTCGCTCGTAGTCAATAGAGAACATGGACTTTAACCCTAATTATTTGTAAATCACATAGACATATAGGAGTTTAGATAATGTGGGTGTTCATGTGCGTTCTATCATCTGTGGATTGCATATGATATGGATTAGGTGCATCGAAAGATGGCCTTCTCTCACTTTCATGTTCTCGGCTAACAAACTTTGACGATTAGTTTGACCTAATTGGAAGAGTGTCGACTTAGATGAATTATTAGGGGAAATTGGAATCTCATATCTTCATTATCTGATTTCACTCTAGAATTACTTAGTTTAAGTTTAATTGCATGTCAATTTAAATTTACAACGTTATCGCTCGTTTAAATAAGACTGAAATGATTACGCGCTAGTGGTTTGGTGTCTTTTATCATTTAATTCTCTGTGGGAACGATATCTGTACTTACTCTTTATTACTTGTTGACCGCGTATACTTACGCATAATTGTCATACCCATTCAGGAACAACACTAGCCGCAGATATGGTCAAGGCTGGCCTTAGTCGGCCCCACATGCTCGGCTGTTGGTCCTTGGGTCCCAGTTCAGCAGAAGTTAACGTCCACCGCTCGACCTTTCAAACTGTCTTTGATACACGTAGAGGGAACAGATTGATTCTGACCGGAGTAAGGTTTGGGAAGTTGATACTCGTAGCCGAGATATATCCACCATGTCCAGCTATCAGTTAGCTGGCTTATCTCTGATGGCACGTCGTTCGAGGTTTACTGAGGTGGTTTTCGGTGATCTCAATCTCAGCTCTTTGATCCTCGATCGGTTCGCAGTATGTTCGGACTTCATTGGTCCTCTTCATCACTCCCGGGGTTGTCTCCGAGATGACCGGGTTCGTTTGCCCTACTTCGGGGTTGTCTCCAAAGTAAAATAACGATTTTACCCTCCTGCAGGGTTAGTACAACGAAGGCAAAATTTTGAGTGTCTACAGCGGTAAGATCTTTTATCTTCCCAGACTTTAGCCCCATCTTGTCCATCTCTCCGTGTTTGATCATTTTTGAGAATGGTTTTCCCATGCCTGCTAGGACCTGTTCGTAATTCGGAGGTTCTTGGATGTCGATGAAGGTCATAACTATTTCAGACTCAGTCATAGGCGGGGTGACTTGTGATGCCACCCACCTCCATCATTGGGCATACTCTCTAAATGACTCGGTGTTTTGTTTTTTTCATTTTGGTGATTTGATATCTATCTGGAGCCATCTGAGATTGAAAGCTTTATTGATTGAGGAATGCATGTGCTAGCTCTTCCCAGCTATGAATCTTTGAATTGTCCAGTAGGGCATACTAGGCTCTAGCTTCTCCGGTCAGACTTTTCTGGAACAATTGCATTCTGAGCTTCTCGTCCTCTACATAGGATCTAAGCTCTCCAATGAATACCTTCAAATGGGTGTAGGGATCTCCTAATCCATCATATTTCTCAAAATCAGGGACTTAAAATTTTTCTAGATAACGAGCCCCTGGGAATATACATAAGTTTGAATAATTGACACTCCCAAATTCCCCAGTCCCTTTGATGGACCGGATGGTTTCTTCTATTTGTTGGACCTTTTTCAGAATATCACCAGCTTCCTGCTCTTGTTGAGGTTGATCATTTCAGGGGTTTTGTTGGTAGGATCATGGTTCTAAGACTCATGGGTCTGTGTATCATTCTTTCTAGTCTCTTGACTGCTACCAGGTGTAGACACTTCTATATGACCGGGTGTTTGTTTCCCTTGAAGGCCTTTGCTTTGTTCTTTCAAGAAAATAGCCAATTCTGCTATCTGGTTTTTTAGTCCTTCAAACTCTTCCCTAGAAACAAGGGTAGATTCAGTTTGAGCACTTGAAGCTATGTCTGGAGATGGACTTAGTGCTTTCTTAGATTTTGACCTGGTGGCAGGACTAATTTTTACCTACAATAAACATAGGTGTGTTAATTTTAATGTATATATATCAACATGATGCATGCTATGCAATGTGTTTATTTTTGAGGTTTTTTAATCTTATCCTTTAAAACAAAGGTTAGTTATTTCAATGACATGATAGCATGACAAGTTTTACAAGACATGTATATTTACATTGAATCTTGAAATTTACATTGGAATTGGAAGATTGACATTTGAATTAAAAAAGGAAGGCATGAAGAAGCTTCCCTTCGGATTTGGTTAATCAGAGGCTGAGCTATCTTAGGCTACTCTCACGACTTTTCGGCATGAAGGTCCCCAGATCATCGCAATTTATTAGAGGGGAAATTAATCCAGTCTTTCAATTGGAGCGTATCTGAGTGGTGCCTTTCTTAAGCCTCACAAGATTAGTCTCCTTTGAGTCCAGTAATCAAACATCGACGGGTTTGCCTCTTGGTGGAGGAATCACACAACATACATTCACATTCATCGTGTCTCACCGTATAAAATGATGACATTGTGCAAAGCACTAATATAATGCAGTAAAGCACTCATTCATATCCATTCAATGTAAATGCATCATTCACAGACATGTAGATAGAAAAAGGGAATTTTGAAAAGATTCGGACGCGGCCTAAGCCCTCTACTGTCCCCAATAGAGTCGCCACCTGTCGACATCGGGAAAAAATCCCGTCAACTTTAGACCTGATCTTTCTCTCTTCCTAAGTCTTGTTGTTTTCTACCCTTATTTATCTATTTTATGAAGGGTGAAGAGTTTCTTAGGAAAAGGCCAACATGTATCATGTCGACGATTTTGAACGATTTACAGAGTCGCCAGTTGGTAGATTTCCATACCAATCCAACCGAGTTTTGTTTGAATTTTGCAAGTAGGCCCAATTACTGGATACTGTCAAAACTTGATCTCAAAACCAAGATTCTAATGTTCGTGGGCTTGGTTAAGTGGGGGGAAGGTGTTAGGCACCCCCCCAACTGTGACGCCCCTAAATCCGGGTTCCTCTCTTTCCTCGGATCCGGTGCAGTCACGATACTACTATCATCGAACTATTACATCTTTTAATCATTAGTAAAAGAATACAACTTTGCTTATTATAATTTAGAATATAAATTCTATTCATATCCAAGATCTCGTCTAATGACTCCAAACTTTTACAAGTTATAATCTTGGTCATTTACCATTCCTGTCTTATACCATGTTCGATATTATAAAAATGCGAAATAATATAAACTTTTCAATATCCTTTGAATAAAATCTTTTATTGATTTCATAACTTTGTATCAATTACAATTCTTGAATCAAGTATATAATATGATTCAAATTACCATATAAAGGTTTACAATTCAACTCGATATCCTCTATGTATTAACTAATACATCTTTACAATACAACAAGTATTAAACATCGTAAGTATATATCAAGCACACTCCTAGAACCTAAACGTGGTTCAAGTAATAATCTAAACAGTATTCTTCATTTCGATACTATCTATCTTTATCAATCAAGAAGCACGAAGTCTTTATCGTAAGTCCTTAACCTGCAAAAGTGGTTATTTGCAAGAGTGAGCTCGACAGCTCAGCAATTCTAACAGTTTTCATGCATCACATAGCATACAACATCATACTCAGGTCATGCATTTATAAACAATATATATTTACCACGCGTGTTACTTTTCGCATAACAAGTATATCATCAAAGATCAACTTTCAATCTCATTTATATCTCATATACAATTCATATATAAGTTCACATTATCTTAGCATAATATAATTCAACTAACAGTTATTGAATTCATATATCAAATAGGAACTGAAAGACTTGCCTGATTCGTAGTTTAACAACTACGACTTAACTGCTTAAAGAATTCTGCACTTCGTGTAATCCTACACAGTTATATAATCATGGATTTATTTCCATTAGTCATACATTCATACTTTCTCAATATAATAATAAGTATTACATTGTTTTCTATCTTGGCTCTTAGAACCTTGTTTTATTTTCCTATCATACGCTTAGTATCGTTAGGTATGTATAGTTATATCTTAACCATACTCAATATCAATATTAACACACTTAACTATATAAGTATTCGACTCAAAAATATATAATCACACTGTCCTTGTGTTTTGCAAACCTTAGGAAAATTTATCAATTCCGGGTTTAATATCACCATTACATCAATAAATACTCATATCATTAGTTAGACTCTGTTTTATAACTTAGGATAACAATGCAAGCCTACCACAAGGTTCAGACTGCAATTAAAACAATAAGGCAAAATTGCCCTGTGGCGCAGCTGCGCCACATTTAGACCTGGGAGGGGCGCAGCTGCGCAGCTCCCTGTCTAGACCAGATTTGGCCTTTTGATTTTTGGTTTCGTTTTAGTTTTCTAGCATGCATAGGTACTAACATATAGCATGTTAAACATCCTTCAATATATCCAAATTATTCACTTTTAGCTAGCATATGTCATCCTTTTCAAAACTCTTTAATCGAGACTAAAATAGGTTCATTCCACAAGAGACTCGCTATGTTAACCATTAAGTTACATAACGATATTAAACAATCCTTAATACGCATGATTATGTGTATCAAACTCGGTTACACATATTTAGTATAGTCCCTCTTTTGACAACCTACTTTAAAACATGCTTGAATAGCTTATGTTATGCTTAACTACTTGGGTGCACATATCATTCATGCTTGAAGACATAAAAAGTACCATCATGCTTGAACATGAGTTTAGAATGCAAGTAACTCAATACTTATTCATCTTAATTTCAAAACTTCCTTAATTTTATTCTTCAAAATCAATGTCAAAGTAACTTAGCACATGTAAGACAACCTTGAACCTCTCCTCATGCTTATGCATAACTAGACCATGCTCACATGCTTGGAAAGTAAGAACCTAACCATCTTAAATATATATTGAAGTCCATTTTCAAATCTTACACTTTCTTTAGTCAACGTACACTAATGAAGTCAAATATATTTATGCTTATGTCAACATGTCTAGAGGCATAATGAATCCTATTATACATGCTTGCATGATCAGAACGTATCTCACATAGTGAGTGATGATATTAGCTTTTAAATTCTATGTTTTCATCAAAAATTACACTAAGTCAACTTAGCACATGCAATGTATCTTGAAATCATAACTCACATGCATTTGAACACATATCTATGCCATATAAACATACTCAAATGGTCAGAACTTAAAGGACACAAGTTTTGCCAAAGTTTGCTTTCAAAACCTTTATATAATCTTTGAAAAATAACCATTTAAGCAACTCATGTTATGAAAAGGTACTCAAGACCATATGTCATATCTATTATCATGCATTTTTATGTTTTATCACTTAGAATAACATATTTCATTGTCGGGGGCACTACAATTGCGTATGTACATGTCTGACGCCTTCCGATTGCTTCCGAATACGGAGCAGTCACAAAGATGGACATTTTTACCCCTCTTAACGACTTCAAATCGAAAACCTTAAAGAACAAAAGTTGTAGGGCTGCTCGTTGCCTTTCCGAATCATCCTGAATCACCTCAATCGGAGTTCGTATGAAAATGCTATGCCTAATTTACTACAGCAGGTCAAAATAATATTTTTTTTTCCTTCTGTCTGACCATGCCCGGCGCAGCTGCGCCACAAGAGGCAAAAGGTGTTTCAGAGTTTGTTCTTTCGCGATTTAGCAGACCAATTCACTTTCGGATCGTCATAACGTGAGTTATACTTATCCAAATTAGTCCATTTTCGATTCTACGGATTCGTAATTCATAGAACTACAACATATCAAAGAATCAACAATTATCATAAACATTAACTACCCCAAATATTAATCCAACACTCATGATCATACTAAATATTTATGTTTAGCTAATTTCATTCACTACGAATTCGTTTCTAAACGAAATTGGTCCGTTTAACTTCCGTTGTTTTCACATTTAACTGTATTAACAGTATCTAGCAACGATTCATGGATTATAACAATCCTTAGCCATCAATGTTGTGACTCAAAAGCAATTATTTTCTTAACATTTCTTAAGAAATTCAAAATCTTGAAGTGAAGAACATATATGTATATAAATTATAATCACCCAATCAATATGCTCAACACATTACATTGATACATAATACACATGTAAACATACTTCATAAACACTTGATATCATGTTATATCATACTAATTGACAGAGAATTTCAAGAGATTTCAAGACCCAATTCAAGAACACAAAAATAGAACTTATACCTTTTGAAGCTTGAATTGAATTCCCGTACTCCTCTAATTATACTCCCTCAATTTTCAACAATCACACTCTACAGGTATACTTATCAGACAACTTAAACCACAGATAAATGAAGAAGATGGCTTCCATTTATAGAGAAAGGATTATCCAGTTCATGGTCTTGCACCATGGTTTAATTTAGTGAAGAATGGAAGGAAATAATGGTTATAAAGGAGTTGGCCAACCACCAATTCATAGCCATCATCACAGCACCTTTCTAGCTTCATCATCTTCCTCTTAGCCTTTTGATTTTGCTGAGTTTTACGCAATGAGCTTATAGGCTACTGTTCATGTACTGTTTGTTCAAGTGAGCTTCTTAATTCTTAGCAACGTGACTAATTTGCTTAGCTTAGTTTATTTAATTCCCAAAAATATAATTTTAATGTACAATTGTTACTATAATATGAAAATTAGGGATCTAATATTTTCCCATTTCATATAATCCATGTGCATTTGGGCTAGTCCAAATAATATTTTAATTGGGCTAAATATAAATCAATTGGGTACTCTTAACCCATTATTTCCTATCACATATAAATATTACAATGATTATTATCAATCATCTATTATCTTTCTATTAATTCTCTTTTAATAATTCCAGTTAAACCTTTAGTCTGGTTTAACTTTATTACTCAGGCCACACAAGGCTCATTTATCTCATTTACTGGAGTTATATAACTCAAGCTCATTATCTCTACAATAAAATATTAGGGGTCTAGGCCACGTTTGGCTTTTTCCCAATTCCCACTATTTTAATATTTATGTAATATAAAGTGTGTCACACTTTACCTTAACATTTAATTACCTTAAATGATTATATATTATGAACTTGTACTCATAACATCTTTATCCAAATAACAATTTCCTTACAATAATTAGTATGTACTACACTAATTAATATAATATAATTCTTTCATTTCATTTCTTCCTTAAATTGTTCCAAGACAATTTTCTTTAATCACCACATAAGGTTTAACTTAACGCATCAATCTCTAACCAGTAATTTCTTATAACTATATTAATTCTCTTCTTTTATTAATCACTTATCTTTCAAATATTAACCCTTTTTATATATTACAATACTATGTAATATATTAAAAATATCAAATATTAATTAACATATTTCTTTCATCCTCTTATGATAAATATATTAATTCACCATCTTATGTAAGTGAATTAATTCTTTCTATTCAATTCAATATCATGCCACTACCACGCAAAGCTTTATAATGAAATATTTTATAATATCATTTAATTAACCAACATTTATTTCGGGTTAATTAATTTCTATAATCAATTCTCATTCATTTCATGATTTGTTATCTCAATCCATTCATGGACACTTTGAATATCAAATATGACCCATATGATAACCTATTAGTCACTAATATACAAATCTTAAAATTCAAATTACACAAATTCTCAGAATTTTCTACAGACCGGCGCAGCTGCGCTAGTATAAGGCTTGGAGGTGGCGCAGCTGCGCCACCACAAGTTCATAGGCAGACAAGTTCTGCTATAGCAGAACTATAATCTCAATTCTTAAATACTTGAACATGCTTTTTAATGTGCTATCTTGCTACATCGGTTAACCAACATCTTTTATTACCTCCTTCAATGATTCAAACTTTAAACTATAAGTTCAAACTCTATTCCCCTATAAGGTTCTCATATATATGTATATATATCTAATTCTTTCCACATAATTCAAGAGATATATATAACACATGTATATTTCGTTAATCTTCATTTCTCGCGGTATATTAAATCAACTAATAATTCACTAACCAATGTTTATCTAAAGATATATTGGTCATATTCTCTCTCTCTTCAACAACGTACATATACTCCAGAAAATGGTGATTATCAAAGATATTTAATGTCACCAATCTTATCATGATAAATAATTATATAAATTATTTAATACCGATAGATAAATCCTATCCACTTCCTTTATCTCCACTGAACTGTCTCCAAAATAAATGACGAATATATTTTAATAATATATTTATTAACCACAAAAATCACATAAATGTTCTTATTCGAACACATCTCATACTTTAAGAATTTTATTTATTAAATCCTTGCTTAATAATATCTGAAAATTCGGGTTCTTACACCAACTCCCGTAAAACACGGTACCTTATCTTTACAATATTTTCCTTTTAAATTGCAATGTGTGTGTGTATGCTGGAAGTAATTGAGCCTACGTTTGATTGAGCTGAAAGTACTGTTGTGCTTCGTTGAACCTATATACGAAGAGTTTGATTTGATTTGCAAAAGGTCCTTTTTTAGACAAGATATGAAAATGATGTTTTGAAAGAAGGTTTTCAAACCCTTACGCTCATGTAAGAATTGAAGCTTGTTGATACTTTCTATTTTATTCATTTCAGCCTTTGGCTCAATTTGGATGGTGATTGTCGAGCTACGAAGCATTATTGACCACAAAAAATATATATACAAGTATCGGTCTTCTCATGGGCATGACAGCCATCGGAGTGACTCTAGCACAGCAAACCATATTTCATAGACCTTAAACCCGGAAAAACCGTTTTAAGGTCCTTCAGTTGTATATTTTATAGAAAAACTGGAAGGATACATTTGTAATGTGGAGTTTGTCTATTGTGGGAATCAGATTCTGATCAGTTTGATCATGAATCCCATGATTCCTAGGCTCACATAGAAATAGCCAAGAAAACTTGCACAGCACAGATATTCACAAAGAATGTATATTTACATCTTGACGTCTATTGTGCTGATAGATGGAGGATCGTCCATAAACATGTGTCCTTATGACACCTTGGAAAGAATGAAAATCAACCCGAACTGGATCAAGACCAGTCATGTGGTTATCCGGGCTTTCGATGGATCTCGCCAAGAATCCGTGGGAGAAATTAAACTTACTCTAGAGATCGGTCCCCACACTTTCTATGTATCTTTCCAGGTGCTCAACATCACCACCGGATACAACTTGTTGCTGGGAAAGCCGTGGATCCATATGGAAGGAGCAGTCCAGTCCACCCTACATCAGCAGCTTAAGTACATTATCAATGGCAACTTAATCACGGTAAATGCCGAGCCAGAATATCCTGCCTGCATAAAGGGAGATATACCGGTGATCAGTCTAGATACAGGGATTGAACCTACTAGTTTTCAAGCCTTAGAGGTAAGCGATACTTAATATCTACCAGTGGGGGCACCAGCTCTGAAACCAAAAGTCTCCCCCGAAATGATGATAGTCGGCCAGGAGATGGTATCTTTAGGTTTGCGCCTTGGAGAAGGGTTAGAAAATAATCAACAAGGTATCAAAAGCCTAGTGCAAATCCCGAGTTAGTCGGGGAAAGCCGGATTGGGCTATTCATCCGGGTCAAGCCACCAGAACCCACATAAGCATCCTAAGGCTCATGCTTCCACTATACTATTGCCAAACCTCACGGGTGTTGAATTTGTGAAACCTATGAGGAAGATCCCTATTGTGGTATCAGCCATGCTGTTTCCTCCAATCATACTGGTAGGTGAGAGAAAAACCCCAAAGCCTGAAGGGGAAAGCAAAAAGGGAAATGAAAAGTTCCTGTACAAAGGACGAGACCCATTTGCTAACATGCGGGTTCTCATACACTACTAGGGTTTGAATGATGATCTCCTCGACAGTGACAAGGAGGATCAGATCCAAATTCCTCGCATCAAGAAAGAGAAGGGAGTCAGTTCAAAGAAAAAACCCGGCCCTATTTTGAAGGATATCTTAGTCATCATCCGAGATGAGGCAGACGAGCACAATTTCGTGATCCTCCCTGTTCTTGAGGAGCTGACTCTGGATAACTGAAGCAGCTTCTCTTACCTCATTCAAAAAGGGTAAAAGGACAGAGAATCTGTCTGCCCTGTAACATGGTTTCATTTACTGCTTATTTTGATTGCACAGCTATAGCAGTAACTTTTGTCATGCTTCGCCAAATGCTTTGTATGTTTAAATAGTTGCATATATTAAAGCGAAAGCATTTTGTTTTCAGGACTCCAAGATTGGATTTGTTTGTCCCTGCTGATAAGATGCCAACCTGTCACAGTGACTACAACTTTGATGTAGAACTGAGCTTTGACTTGATGGAAGTTGATCAATAGGAGGAAGATGACTATGAGGTGCCAGAGGATATCAAAGAATGGGTCGAAGACAAACCCAAACCAAACCTCGACCAAACCACCACTGTCAATATCGAAACCTCAGAAAACCTCAAAGAAATCCAGATAGGCATAGACCTCACCTAAGACCAAAGAGCCGACCTGATTGAACTCCTAACACAGTTTCAAGATGTGTTTGCATGGTCACATTAAGACTTGATTGGATTGTCTACTGATATTGTCATCCATCGAATGTCTATCAAAGACGGATTCAAGCCAGTCAAGCAGAATCTCAGGCGATTGAAACTTGAATGGAGTCTGAAAGTTAAAGAAGAAGTTGTTAAACAATTCAAAGCCGGCATCATCATGGTATCAACGTACCCAGAATGGCTCTCAAACATATTTCCCGTGCCAAAGCCCAGAGGGAAAGTACGAGTATGCGTGGATTACAGGGATTTGAACAAAGCCTGTCCCAAGGAAAATTTCCCGGTACATTTCATCCACATCTTGATAGACAATACGGCGCAGTACGACATGTATTCCTTCGTGGATTGCTTTGCTGGTTACCATCAAATTATGGTTGTTGAAGAAGACCGGGAGAAAACAACTTTCATTACTCCTTGGGGAACTTTCTGCTATAGACGTTTGTCCTTCGGCCTCATCAATGCCAGTGCCACATACCAGCGGGCCATGATGGCCCTGTTTTATGACATCATACATAAGGAGATAGAGGTCTATGTTGATGACATCATCATCAAATCTCGGAAATAGGACGATTACTTTGACCATCTCAGGAAGCTGTTCAACAAGTTACGTAAGTACAACCTCAAATTAAATCCAGCCAAATGTGCTTTTGGAGTCAAATCAGGCAAGCTGTTGGGATTTCTGGTGAGTAATAGAAGCATTGAGCTGGATCCTGCCAAGATAAAAGCCGTCACTGATATGCCCGTACCTCGAATAGAGAAGGAGATATGCGGGTTCCTAGGAAGGATCAATTTCATAAGCCGATTCATTTCCCAGCTCACAGCGACATGTAAACCCATCTTCAAGCTACTAAGGAAGAATTCCTCTATAAAATGGAATGCGGATTGTCAGAAAGCCTTCCTTGCCATCAAGAAGTAGCTGATCAAAGCTCCTATCTTGGTACGCACAAGGGACGTAATTCCCCTGTTTATGTACCTGTCAGTCAATGCCAATGCATTGGGCTGCATGATAGGACAAAAAGATAATAGTAGCAAAGAGAGAGCTATCTGCTACATCAGCAAACGATTCAGCAGTGGTGAACAGAAGTACACCCTGATTGAGAAGACAGGTTGTGCATTAGCATAGGCCGCCATAAGGTTACAACACTATCTACATGGGCACACGACTTACCTCATATCCCGCATGGATCCACTGAAATACGTATTCAACAAACCAATGTTGAACTATCGACTGTCCAAATAGTAGTTGATCCTCCAACAGTTCGACATTGTCTACGTGAATCAGAAGTCCATCAAAGGTCAAGGCATTGCAGATCAACTAGCCGAAGCACCGTCAAGAGGGTTTGAACCCCTAAAAACTTATTTCCCGGATGATGGGATTATGACAATTTAGCAAGGTCTTCAAGGAAATGCAGTCCAACCATGGAAAATGTATTTCTTTGGAGCAGTAAACATGGAAGGTGCCGGAGCTAGGGCAGTCCTTATCTCTGGTACAGGAGAACAATATAATATGGCCACCAAGCTGCAATTTGTCAACACCAACAACACGGCTGAGTATGAAGGCTGTATAATGGGGTTGAAATTAGCCCAATCCATGGGTGTCAAACATCTATTGGTCTTTGGAGACTCTGAATTGGTTATCAGACAGACCACTGGGGCATATCACACCAAAGAACTGCATTTGTTGTCTTATAATGGGCAGGTCGTCAAAATATCCAGGGAGTTTGAAGACATAACTTTCATCCATATTCCTCGAGGTAGGAATGACTTTGCTGATGCATTGGCAAAGTTACCTTCCTTGATTCGCACATCCGATAGGAGTGAGATTCTCGACATCAAATTCGCAAGCCAAGACCCCGACATACGGGAATTACATTGCAGAAGTATCAGATGAAATTCCTCCTATCAAACAGCCTTGGTATCAAGACATCAAGGAATATCTCCGAGATGGATCTACACCCGCTGGGGCAAGCCAATTCGAATGAAAGTGGATTCACAAGATGGCCATAAAGTTCTATCTAAGCAGAGACGCACTCTACAAAAGGGATGCTGGAATCGGACTGTTAAGATGCATTGATAAAGAGCAAGCCTATAGATTAATGGATGAAGTCCACGGTGGAGTCTAGTGGTCCACACATGAGCGGTCATCTACTGGCCAAGAAGATATTAAGAACAGGGCATTATTGAATCTCTCTCAAAGCTGACTGTGATGACCACGTCAAGAGGTGCAACCAATGCCAAATCCATGAAAATGCTATTCACGCTCCTCCAAATGAACTACACAATATGAGTTCGCCATGGCCTTTCTCTATGTGGGGAATGGATGTGATAGGTCCAGTAAAACCTAAAGCCAGCAATGGACATCGATTCATCTTCACCATGATCGATTACTTCACCAAGTGAGTTGAAGCGGCCTCTTTTCCCAAAGTCACCAAAGAGGTAATCATTGGTTTCATCAGAAACAATGTCGTCTGTCGATATGGACAACCGGAGGTGATCGTATCAGACAATGCAAAGAACCTAAACAATCAGATGATGAGAGAACTATTCAGCAAGTTCCACATCAAGTATCTCAATTCCGTTATCTATCGACCCAAGATGAATGGTGCTATCGAAGAGGCCAATAAGAACATCAAGAAAATTATGCAAAAAATATCCGCCAATCACAAAGAATGGCCCAACCTGTTGCCGCTAACCCTGTTAGCATACAGGACGTCAATGCGCAGTTCTACTGGGGCTACCCCCTATTCCTTGGTCTATGGCATAGATACAGTCCTTCCCATAGAAGTAGAGATGGAGTCCTTACGAGTATTAATAGACGCTCAGATGGATAAAGATCAGTGGTTGCTAGATCGATACCATCAATTATCCCTGATAGATGAAAGGAGGGCTACAACCATTTTCCACGGGCAGTTATATTAGCAAAGGATTGCTAGATCATATAACAAAAAATTCGAATACGGCAATTCAAAGAAAATGACTCAGTGATGAAGAAAGTTCTGTCCAATTAGGATGAAGCCAAAGAAAAGTTCACCCCAAATTGGGAAGGCCCTTTCATTGTCAAGGATGTGTTGACAGGAGGAGCTATCAGATTGCAAGAGATGGATGGGAGCGAATTTCCTCAACTTATCAACTCAGACACCATAAAAAGGTACTATGTCTGAAATGCATGTATACCAGCATCCTAGTCCTGCGAATCGATCAAATCAGTTTCGATTTTCACACAAAAACAAACTACGAATGACCTAATCTCCCTCAACCCGGGAGTACGCAGGCAGCCATTTCTGGTGCTGTCAAACCAAACAAAAAACTCAAAAACTCATCAAACCAAACTTAAAAGAGACACTTCAAGGAGAAGCTCATGATACATCAACAACAACAAGTCATGAAAGAAGTGGTAATCACTCAGCAATGACAATACATATCCAAATAGGGAAGTGTCTCAAAATAAATTTCTATGATATATAATACTATTTGATATATACACTATGTCCTGTACATAACAAAAATGGCTGATCTAGTATATGCAGGAAAAATAAGGCTAGTCTATGGACCCAAAGATAAACAGGACAGCAGTGCCAACATGGCATCTCGCTCTGAAGATGGAGGAGCCGCTGCAAGTGCAATACCCTCAGCCTCTATGCGGGCTAAAACATCCACAGCTATCTGTATAGTGGCATTGTGATCATTAATGTAAACACTCATATCGGTAACCAGGCCATGAGTATATGATCGGAGAGCAGTACTATCGGTAATATAGAAATCTCAGGAAGCTATAGCCTCATCCCTCTCTACAAAAGCAGCATCCCGAGCAATCAAAGTCTCCTCAATCTCGATAAAAGCAGCATCTCAAGAAGATCGAGCCTCATCCCTCTCGACCAATGCCGTATCCCCGAGTGGCTCGAGCCTTATCTCTATCAGCAAAAGCTATATCTCTGCCAGACAGGGCAGTTAACATCAGCGCCCTAGCTTGATCTCTCTCAAAGGTCATCCTAGCTAGTGAATCTGCCAAAGCTGGATCTGTCCAGGAAGGAATGATCGGCGGGTCACTAACTAAGGCTGCTGTCAGACCTATGAATAAATCATCCTCCGTGGAAGAATCAGGATCCTCCATAGGCTCCTCCTCATCTGAATCCACAATCGGAGCTAACTGGATGACTGCGGTCGCTGCTATATCGGTCTCTAACCATGCTGAATACTCTGGAGAAGGATCTGAATGGCTAGTAGAGAAATCAGCCCTCTCCCTATGAGTTCAACACTCATAAATCCTGATCAGGTCGGCTGATGACATAGAAGAAGCTAACATACGCTGATCCATGGCCCCCATAAACTAGTGCAAGCTCTGGAACTGATCAAACCAACCCATAACTACCAACGGATGGTAAGTGGTCACCCCTCTCAACCGGCTAAGCGCAAGTAGTCCATGCCAGATGCACGGGTGATGAAGCTATAAGGGGAGACTAGCCCTGAGCATGGCAGAATCGAAAAAGGATGCTCAATATCTGACAGAAAAGTTGACTATGTCTCTACATCCGAACACTCTTTTGGCTGAAATGAGTAGGACGTAGCTATCTCATGGGAGAAGCAATACCCCTGATGTCTGAAGAAGCCGATCGAACGCAAATGGGTCATGAGCCATACATACAGAAGGACAGAGCTACCTCTAAAAACCCCCTATGGATGGGTACTGCAATAGGTAGCTGACCCCAATGTCTAGGCCAGTATCATCGGCAGGATGGTGCTACCCTTTCTAAGAGCACGGACCACGACCATCAAGCCAGGGTCCAAATGGTCCAAATATAGTGGCATATATACATAGGCCACAATGCACATCAACAAAACATCTATCATGTCTGAATGTCATGCCTCTGCCGAGATAACGAAATCACCAGCATGTCGATCGTAACTATCCAGTCTGTCAAAATGATCAATCAAGAAGTCACTCGAGATCACCCATCCAGAAACGATCTCATCCGTGACTACACTCTGACTCAGACCCGACATCCGCATGAACGGTCTCCTCATATCACTAATAGCAGTGCGAGCACAATGTAAGTCTAAAGCTAAACCTGTAAGCCGCTCGTACTCCTCCAAGGTCAGAGTCAGCTCATGCTGCCCGAAGCGGAAAATATACCTCTCAGGTATCCAACAGGATAGAATGCTATCTATGAATCCATATGGAACCTGGAAGTCTACAAGGGCCAATGAATGCCCTAACATCCGATCCACTATCCCTCTGGCTGAGAAGGGAAGACTATCATACCACAACCTCAAAAATGTTGCTACCACGGATGGTGGTAAATGCTCGATGCGGCTAACTGTCGATGATGACATCTATATCACCGTATCACAAGACCATCTATGGGTCAAATATAAACTCATCTGTCTAAGTGCATATCCATAACATAATACATGCATAATGACAATGATAAACATAATGCAATAGATAGGAAATATCATGCATATCTACAATAAACTATCTACTTCAAGCATCATCTCTGTCTGCTAATAAAATACAAAATAAAAAGTACAGGGATATGGGGCACAACTAACCCCAACTACTAACAGTGGCCTATTAAAATGGGGCATAGCCGCCCAACAGCCTGAAACAATGGCCTATCAAAAGATATAGCTACAAAAGCTATCCAAAACGATCCAAAATATCTACACTCTAGCTGTTAACCTTCTCCATCTCCTTCGTGGACACAAAGTTTCGGCCATCAGGAATGTCAGGGCAGTACAAGGGAGGATCAGCCCCTGTATAACTGCTAGAAAATGGACATGTGGAAGGGCTCACTTCAGAGATAAAAGGATCAAAAGAAGATGCCTCTGATGGATCTCTGCCAAGATGGCTGATAAACAAATCAGCTCTCTCCAACTGCTGGGTCAGTCCTATAATCTGGGCTAAGTGAGTAGGCTCCCTGAGGCAAGCTATCCAGTCTGTCATCATCACAGACCCCAGCACCAAATTTGCCATAAACTGGGTAGCACAAGTCTGAGCCCCAATAGTGTGAGAACTCCAACAACTGCTAAATGCCTCCTGGCTGGATTGACCCTCTGACAGGGTAAAGCCATCTACGCCCTCCATTGAAATGTCTGTGAGTGGCTGAACTAGTGGCCAATGATGCCAAACAGGATGAACAAAGGGAATGCGGATCTTCCCCGTGATGCTCTTGATAGCACGCTCTCCTAAATAGAGCTCCCAACCTCCCTCTATCAAAAATGGGACTCTGCGGGTGGATAATGTAAACTCCCAGTCAGTGGGGAAACCGCCCTCAAACTCGACTATCAAAAAGTCTGAGGTATACAGTACCCATGATATTAATCCTGCTGTCAAAAGCTCAAGCTGCAAGCTGGAATGGGTGAATCCCTCAGCTACTGGGACCTCCGTCAAAGGGGAGTGGTGTCAACACCATCCCCGAGGATAAGTCTCCAGGCCTAAAGTGGTGGCGGGACGTAGGCAAGGAAGCCTCTCATATGCCTAGAACTGGCCATGTAAATATCAAAAGTCCTCAGTAACCAATACTGATAAATAAAAATGTAGAAATCAATAAGGTACAAGAAAGATATACTCACCAGCAGAATGGGTAAAACCCTAACCAAGCCTCTGTCCCACCCTCCAAGCACATGCGCATACCTCGGAGAAAATAGGCAAAGGTATAGGTACCCTAATCAAAGTTACTGAGGCGCTCCATATGTCGAGTGGCACTGACCAGAGCAAAGGACACCGTCGCAGAGTTGTCCACCAGGAAACAACCCCTGATGATCACTAAGAACAGTCATCGTAGGATGCGATCTCTAACCCTCTAATCATCAGGAAGATGCTTAAGCAAAGCCCCACTCTGGGCATCTACGCTCAAGGGACCAGATCAGACCGTCCGACCCTTGATCGCTGTCGCAGGGACTCCCAGCAGTGATCAAACGGCAGTGGGTGTAATGTCAGTCACAATATGCACTGGCTCACCCTTAAACTCTATCCCGGTGATGAACCTCCAATCCATAGGCGTCATCATCACCTCGCAATCAAGCAAGTGGAGAGACTAAGTTTGGTGGAACCAGCGCTCGGACAAAGCCCTCATATAACCCCAGGGGCAACGGCGGGGAAGGATAGAAAAGAATGCCTGAAACCCCCAGGTGTCAACAATGTCCCTGTAATCCTAGTACAGAGTGTGATAAAGAGAATGCACATTAAACTAGTTCCCTCGAGGCTGCGTGAAGCCAGGAACCTGCATCAAAAGCCAACCCATATCAAACTTGCGCCCCAAAAATAGCAAAAGAAAGAAAGAAAATCTAGAAAGAAGGAAACTTCGATCACCTCGTTGTTATGAAGGAACCTCGATGGATGGTGACTCAAATCTCCCAGCAGATCCTGGACTAGCACGACAACGCCTGGAGCTCCACACGTGGAGCCTGAGCTGGGGCAGGAGCAGTAAATAGAACCTCCTCATCACCTATGTCCACCAGCGGCTCAGCCCGGATCGGACGGATCACTGACTCAGCCAGTCTACGAGGCGGCCGTGCTGGCCGTGGCTGAGGAACATCGGAGGCTCTTCTCCGTCTAACTCCTGAAATGACCCTTCTAGCACTTTCGGGTCTATCTCGGTTCATCACCTGGACAAAGTCTCCAAATCGCCTCAGAAAGGGTGAGGTAAGCCTAAAACTTGTGGCTTATTAATTTAAATCAGTATTGTCATGCATTTTTAAAATCCTAAAACATGCATGGGTCAATCAAAATCCCCAGTAGAGTCAAAATTGCATGTTTATTAAATGTTCAGGTTTTTGAAATTTTTTGCCATAGTCTCCTTTGTAAAATGGACTGTCCGCATGCATAAAGGCATGTCTAGGTGGCCATTCAATAGCACACCTTCCCAAGAAACAAAAATAGTTCATATTTAAGGAAAAAAATCAAAAATAAACTTCACATGGTAGCCAAGTTACTATGGACATTTTTAGTTGAAAATCCAGGCTCACTAGGCCTCAAAAAGGATGAGCAAACTGATTAAAAAGAGCTGAAATTGACTATCTAAGAATCCAAATTTTCTTACATCAAAGCGTGCATCGCAGTAAAATATGTACACTTATGAAGTCAAAAAAATTTTAGCAAGTCATATAAGCATACATTTTTGATACATTGAGTTCAAAAGCACCCTACATGGTTTACACAATTCTACCGGTTAAAACTGGAAAAGAAGGGATGAAAACGTCACCTAAGACGTGCAGAACGCATGGGCGATGACGAAATCTAAAAAAAGCTACAAGTGAAGCATCGGGTACTGACCGATGAAAGTTCAGCCGTTGGCATAACCCTAGCCAAGCGTCGGGTATAGACCGATGACAGTTTAGCCATTGGCACAACCCCATCGAAGCGTCGGGTCCTGACCGATGATAGTTTAGTCGTTGGCACAACCCCAGCGAAGCCTCGGGTACTGACTAATGATAGTTCAGCCGTTGGCATAACCCCAGTGAAGCATCGGGTACTGACCAATGACAGTTCAACCGTTGGCATAACCCCAGCGAAGCGTCGGGTACAAACCGATGACAGTTCAGTCGTTGGCACTATCCCAGCAAAGCATCCAGAATGATTCATTCGCAAAAATAGTATATCAATCTATCCTCACAAAGGAAATATGATGGAATCTATTATACACATCCTCAGAGGGAGAACCATGAAAGATTGGTAGTTCAACCCCCTGTTGCAAACTACCAGTGTAAATTATCGTCAGGATAGACATCAGAATCATCCATTAAGGTAACTTGGTAACCAAGATATATCCCCAGCGGAGGAGCCTGTGACACCCCCGAATCCGGGTCCTCTGACCCCGGTCCGGTCGCCACAAAACAAAACTAACATCCACCTTTAAGTAACATACGATAACTAAAATGCGGAATATAATAAACGTACATCGTTCATTCAAAAGGTGTTAGTAGTCCCAAGATTCGATAACCTTAATACATCAATACAAACATACCCTAGAATAAACATTAGGGTTCATATTACATTAACAGTAATTAAACAAATCATAAAGACAAAGTCTGCTCCTTGCAAACCATCATATATCTTTCCTTTACCCTTGTCCTTCCCTGAGGGCTCGGGCTTAACTGCAATATAAGTCATGATATAGCAAGAATGAGCAACAAGTTTGCTCAGCAAGTTTAAATACAACAATAAAGGATATATCATGATGAATGAAAAAGTATCTAACAATGATTTCAACAAAATGGATATTAGAATGATTCAACAATCTGTATGATTCAATACTATGAATATCTGTATGATTCAATACTATGAATATCTGTATGATTCAATACTATGAATATCTGTAAGGTTCAACAACCTGCATGATTCAACACTATGAATATCTGAAAGATTCAATAATCTGACTATTAAAAGCAAAGATAATAATTGCCTTTAGAATGACTGATAGTCGAGTAGACTTTGAACTATAACTTTCCAATGGGTTCAATAGCTAATTGACCTTTTTTGGATTACTGGCTTCTGGCTACAGAAACTTAGTACCTCCAGGAGATCAGCCTCGGGTACAACGTGAATATGCATAACACTTATATCTGCTTACTCGTATCATATATATTAGATACCTGGGCACACTCCTACATATGAGGGGTGTTCTGTTCCGTCTAAGAATCCTTACCATCAATTGGTTTGGATAGCTTCAAAGAAAACTTCATACACTAGTCTGACCGAGCAAAGGTTCAGACTCTTACTGACATAGTTCAAGAAATTTAGAACCTTGAATAATGTACAAGTCCAAAACTGTACGAGCTCAAATGCACTAGGTGTTGTCATCAATAATATCAATGTGGAATAATTGATAAGTAATTAAACCACTAAATAACATGCTTGGAAATAAAGTTCAAGCAATTAAGTAAACAACTTTCGATTCAACAATAACCTACTCAATACAATATGAGAAGGATAGAGAACTTGCACAAAGTGAAGTTTAGAATTTGCACAATATATGAATTTGTGTAAGTTCGGGGAACTTGCACAATACTCAACGTGTGAAGTTCGGGGAACTTGCACGATAATAGATTCCTTGCATAAAATAAATGCATAGACTTAGACACTTACAACATCAAAGAGTGAAATTCGGGGAATTTCACCATAATAGATCCCTTGCATAAAGTAAATGCATAGGTTAGGACATTTGCTTACAACGTTCTTTGAGTAACGTAAACACAAAGATAAGATACATGCACAATATACGAGTTTGTATAAGTTTATAGAACTTGCATAATAAAGAAATGAAGTTCGGGAACTTGCGAAATAACCAAAGTGTGAAGTTCGGGGAACTTTCACAATACTCAAAATGTAAAGTTCGGGGAACTTTCACAATAACCAAAGTGTGAAGTTCGGGGAACTTTCACAATAACCAAAGTGTGAAGTTCGGGGAACTTTCACAATAAGCAAAGTGTGAAGTTCGGGGAACTTTCACAATACAATAATAACCTGCTCAAAACAATATGAGAAGGATAGGAAACTTTCACCAAAAATAAGTGAAGTTTAGAAACTCGCTTACACGGTTCATTGAATAAGGTAGTACAAGAATTTAAAATACTTGCACAATAGGGTCCGGATACTTGTACAATAAATAAGTATAAGTCAAGAAAAACTTGCTCAAATAAAAGAGTAGTTCAGGAAAACTTGCAATATAATAATACCCTGCTCAATATAAATTTGAGTAAAGTTAGGGAGACTTGGAAATGATACAAGATCGGGTTCAAAAGAACTTGCAATACAATAATAACCTGCTCAATACAATATGAGAAGGATAGGAACTTGCACAATAAAGGTGAAGTTTAGAATCTCGCTTACTCGAGTCATTGAATAAAGTAGTGTAAGAATTTAGAATACTTGCACAATAAAAGTAGGGTTCGGATACTTGCTTATAATATCCGTTGAATAAAGTAATACAAGGGTCTAGGATACTTGCCTGATTGCTCAGCTACAATTAATTTTAGCTTTAATAAAACTATGTTGGAACGACCTATCATTAACAAGTCGGTCTATCAATTAGCATGTATAAACTAATATAAGTTCACACATACAAGAATCTAGTCATTATATAAATCTATCACATAAGATCACGTTCAATATCAAACATACCATTTATAGCATCATAATATGTTAATTGTTAAAATCCGACTTAAGCAAATTGTTCAGGTCTGAAA
This sequence comes from Panax stipuleanatus, assembly GCA_020205555.1. Lineage (NCBI taxonomy): Eukaryota > Viridiplantae > Streptophyta > Magnoliopsida > Apiales > Araliaceae > Panax > Panax stipuleanatus. The sequence goes on from CM035118.1 coordinate 94,240,941, forward strand.
GTGTCCCGACGTAACTCTAGCATGCAACTATTGCCATTAAACCAATACACATGCTTATCAAGTTATAATCTCCCATTCGAAACTAGCATGCTCGTCCTAATCCAATTTCAAAGTCATATGTTTTCATGCCGGTAAACCTTAAGTTAAACAAGTTCATACTTCAAAGGTTCGCTACTCCGGTCATACTATTTCATAACAAGGCTAAACAATACCTAATATGTATGCTTGAGTATACTACACACATATACTTTAATCACGTAGTTCATACCTGAAGTTCATTTTCTATAATTTAGCATGCACATGTGAAATTTGTATATAAACAAATGAGGTTCATGTCAATACGTCTATAGTCATGATGAAATCTTAATACTTATGCTTATATGCTCACAACATGTCTCACATGGTATTTAACTTTTAAATCTTAAGTTCTCTTTTGAAATCGTTGAAATCTTGCAATCGTGCATGCTAGTGTGTTCAACACTTTAAACGTACATATATAGACCATACGGTCAAGTTCATAAAATCAGAATTCATATCTCAATGTAACATGCCAGGTCCATGTTCAATGCTAACGTTTCGTTAGTAAGTTTTCCATAATGAGGTCTAACATGACCGTGCATATTTTTAAACATGTATATACCAATTAACATACTCTTCATGCCTATCTAGGTCATACTAACATGCTCGTTGAATTAGAATGCATACACAATATCTATATGTTAAAGTTCACCTTTGAAACTTATATCTTTCGTTAGAAATGTTCAATAGTGGGGTTCACATTCCGTTATGAAACTTATGTATGCAAGTTGACATGCTTCTCATGTGTTTCTAGGTCATACAAGAAAGTCTCAAAAGTCAGAATATAGCTGGGGTACTTATATGCTCATGACAAGTTTACTTTAACAAATCCTAAGTTCATTTATAAAATTATAAAGCTTCCTTCCATAACGTATACTGGCATGGTTAAAATCATGCATGTTGTATCAAGAACATATATATATATATATATATATATATATATATATATGAGTTAAACTAACTTTCATGCATGTCCAAATTAGTACCATCAAGTTAGCATGAGCAGAAAGCAAAACAGAAAACAAATCTGCAAACAGGCACCAGCGCAGCTGCGCCGCTGGCCAGTGCAATACTGGCGCAAGCTGCGCAGGCTGGTGATAAGTGGTTTTATAACCACTTATTTAGATATCAACTCACTGCGATTGTTGTTTAAACTCAAGTGTTATCGTAGCTTTTCATGCCTTTTTACTTTCTTTTGCAGATTTATATTTAGGAACGCTCCGGGTGCATTTTGAGCTTAAAAGGATGAAAAGGTGCTAAAAAAGGGGGACAACGCTTAAAGAGTAAGCATGGGGGATTGACAGAAGCCATGAGCAGCAAGGATCAAGGTGGGAGTCAGAATAGGGCAACAGGAACAATGCACCAGCAAAGCTGCAGATTTCCAGAACCTGAAGCCCGCGCAGCTGCGCCGGCTGCAGGCCTATAACCTGCGCAGCTGCGCCGGTCTCCTCACTGGCCAGTTGACTTTTATTTAATCGGCAGCTTTGGTTTGTTGGGGGCAGCAAGGCAGGCTCGGCTGAAAGAGGCATATAAGGGCATTTTGGCAACAGAATATATATCTCTCCCCTTAAGGGAGTTTAGCCCTAATTTCTTTCTTCTAGTTTTTCATTTTCTTTTACATTTTCTTGTCTAGGAGTAGAATAGAAGTAGAGATTAGACTAGTTTATAGTAGTTAATGTTGTAGGGTTTTATTAGACTTGATTGCTGAAGCATTTGAAGAACATCAAGGATTCGTATTTTGATCAAGAGGAATCAGATTCGCATTTCTTACTCTTATTTTCTCTTTGATTCATATTTGTGCTCTTACGATGCTTATTCTACATGTGGATGGTATGTTTGAGTTATTTATGACTTAAACCTTATTTTGAGATTCCAATGGAACCTTTTGAGTAATCGATATTAATTTCTCATCCATGTTGGTTCTTATTGATTGTTTTGTGATTGTCTACTGCGATATTTATTTTCATTGCTTAATTGAGTCATGACCAATTACTGTGATAACCCACATGGGTTTGAAAGATGAAATGTGGGTTTAGATCAAATCGTAGTAGCGAGCGTTTGTACGTTCACAGGGCGTTGGATGTATAATTTGTGCTTAGGATAGACATATACCGAAGCGCCGCTCGTGGCCAATAGAGAACTTGACCTTAAACCCTAATTATTTGTAAATCACATAGACATATAGTGGTTTAGGTAATGTGGGTGTTCACGTGCGTTCTATCATCTGTGGATTGCACGTGATATGGATTAGGTGCATCTAAAGATGGCCTTCTTTCACTTTCGTGTTCTCGGCTAGCACTCTTAACGATTAATTTGACCTAATTGGAAGTGAATTGACTTAGATGAATCGTTAGGGGAAATTGGAGTCTCATCCCTTCATTATCTGATTCTACCTTAGGATTATTTATTTTAATTCCTTACCTAGTTAACTTAGTTTTAATTCCAACTCTTTATCTCTCGTTTAAATAAGACTGAGGCGATTATGTGCTAGTGGTTTGGCGACCTTTTATTTGTTAATTCTCCGTGGGAACGATCTTTACTTATCTTATATTACTTGTTGACCGCGTATACTTGCGCGTTAATTGTCGTTACATAAATCGGACAACAAGTTTTTGGCGCCGTTGCCGGGGATCGAACCCGGGTCACCCGCGTGACAGGCGGGAATACTTACCACTATACATTAGTTTAAATCAAATTAGTCTTAATTTAAACTTTTTATTTGTGTTTAATTCTCTTCTCATATTCTCTTTTCAGGTACAATGGACTTAAATTTCTATTCATGGAACTGTACAAGATAAGAGCAACTAAGGGAAGCAAGCACTGATGGACTCGACCCAATTGCCACACTCTCAGGACAGTTAGAGGAGCTCTCGAGAAAGCTGGATACTGTTTCAGTCCAACAGAGTCAAGAGCCAGTGACTTCATATGACTATGGTGCTGGAGCTTATATGAGCCATCAAGAGCCTATCATTTATGGACAGGAGCAGTATGGGGGTGGTTATTCCTACACTGAACCTTATCCCGACTATCAGCAAGAGTGGGGGTATCACCCACACCCTTCAGTAAACTACTATCAAGACCAACACTGGGATCCAAATCCCGCATACGCCCCAGAATGCACCTTCCAGACTCCAGTTTACGAGCCTCAACACAATTTTGAGGGTGACACAGAAAATGCAAGCTTGGAGGAAGAAGGTGACATATCATTGAAGGACATCTTGATTGAGCAACAGAAGTCAGTCAAGAATATCCAGAACTGGGCAGAGCAAATTAGTAGGGCCTTGATGGTAGAGGAGGAGCAAGGGCAGACCCATACTGTGAGCTATCAAGAACAATGCGAGCCAAGTCTAAATTTTGCACCAGAACCCACTTATCAATCCCCGTGTTTACAAGGAGAACAGTCAACAATGGACTTCATGTATAGAGCCTTAGCGAACCAAGAGGAGATGATTAGGAGCCAAGAGCTATCGAACCAGAATTTTCAGAATCAGATGGCCCTAATCAACAATACTCCAACAAATGAGACTCACTACATGGAGCCCGTGGCTGAGACAGAAAAGGAAGGATTGGAAATTATGTGGGGGAATTCCATAGCATCAACACAAGAGACCTTGGTTGAGCAAGAGCAATCAATTGAGGATCTTCAGATTTGGGTGGAGCAAATTAGCACAGCTTTAAGGAATGAGGAGGTGATTGAGGAAGGAACCGCTCAAGATCTTCAAAGTCCAATACCTCAGATAACTGAAGTCGTGAGTAATGATCCCCAGGATACTTGGTGCTATGACATGGGTGCAGAAACTGATAGAAAATCCGAAGTGCAATTGCAACTGGGCGAGCCGAAAGCAATGGAAATAGAGGAGCCAATTGGGGATGTGGAGTATGAACCAACAGTGATAATACCACAAGAGCCTCCTTCGCCGAAGTTTGAGACTCCAGTCAAGTTTGCACACCCTTGTCCCCTTGGTAGCCACATCACAGAGACGGGTCTCGATGACACGAGAGATTCCGCAGTCTTGACACCATGGTGGTCAGAAGAAAAGAGAAGAAAAGAAGAGTCCGTTGTGTGTTCTATGCCTCCATGCCCCGATCATTTCACATACACAACGGAACCATTGCCTAGCTCCCCTACTTTCCGTACGGGGAATTCTTGTTCATATCATGTGCTAGGTAGTTTAATTCCTAGTCCTCCTCTATTGGGAAGCCTCCAAAAGCATATAGCAATTCTGATGGATGGAGGGGTTCTCCAATATCGTCGGGGAGTCGGATAGCAGTGGTCAGACACAGTCCAGCTAAAGGACTATAAATCAAGCGCTAGATGGGAGGCACCCCATCAATTCTCTCTATCTCTTTGTTTAATTCTCCATTTACATGCTTTCTATCACATTTCCCTCCCCCTCGTTTAATTCTTATTAGTTTAGTATTAGTTCAAATTTCTGCATACTTTAGGATTTAGGAGCTCATGCCTACATTTTTGGAGCTTAGGCATTAGCGCGTATAATTTTTGGGACATGAATTGCTTATTGAACATAGTATGATGCGCTGACACATTTCGTATAGGCTCGTAAAGAAATTTGTTTTGGTATTCAAACGGTTAATGGACATATTTTTGTTGCACGTACATGTTGCATATATTGTTGGGACTTAAAAGTGGGTTGATCATATTTTTGAAAATGAGCTTATTGCTTATGTGCGTATATAGATATTTTTGGGATTTGATATGCCTATGATTATCCTCCTTATTGTTTATTTTTCTCCATTAATGTTAATTCTCTGCTTAATAGTTAATAGTTAAAGCAACATTTTGTTAGTAGGGATTTAATAAAATTTATGTGGTTTGGCAGGTAAAATGTGAATGTGTAGCATGCCCAAAGCCAAGCCCATGGTCAACTGCAATTGAGGAAATGCAAAGCAGAGTAGTGAACTCTCTGGAACTTGGCGCAGCCCACCAAGGCAAGCATGACCACCCGAGCGGCCGCGCTAACTATCAGATAGGCTGCTGGCACTTTACTCCCTGCGCAGCTGCGCCTCCAATGCACTAGTACCCTGCGCAGCTGCGCCGTACTACCTTCTCCTGCCGAAATTTTTAAATTAAAACCGGCCAAGTTTATTTCTTTCCCCACTACTTAGAAACTCGGCAGCCTAAATTCTAAAAACCCACTAACTCCCTCACTCAGCATCTCTCTTGTCTCATGCCCCAAAACCCATTAGCCCTAAATCTTCCTACCTCTTCATCTCTAAAACCCTACAGCCTCCATCTCTATTGAACCCCTCACTGGCCTTAGTCCATTCACTGCCACTGGAGCAAACAAGGTTTCAGGTCTATTGTCCAAATCAGGGGATATCAGTAAGGAGCTGCAGGTGTTCTAGGAAGTGTAAGGTGTGTTCTGCTCATATCAATTCATCTCAATCTGTGTTATAACTGAAAAGGAAAGGTCCAATTTCGAGTTTCTTGGGGGGTGCACTCCAACTGTTTGATTCCGGTCCTGATAAAGAAAGAGGCTTAGTGTTTGGCTGATTTTAGCAGTGGACAGAGTGAGAAGGTTTGCAGAAATTTGTGGGCAATTGAATTCTTCATTGCATTTGGGTTTTAAATTTCATTAAGTCTGCAGAAAAATTGGACAGAGTTTAGGGGCATCATTGTTGACAGATTTTGGAACCTTGAGAGAGGGATTCATAGGCAATTGAGAGCATTCCTATCGACTGATCAACCTTAGGTGTGCATTCCATCCATTTGCTTACTTCAGAGTTCCGAAATTGCCTAACGAAACAGCATGCCTAAGAGAATCAGAACTCCATCACCCCCGTCTCCCCCTCTGAGCACAGAGCATGGCGAGGGTAGTTCCCATGAGGCTCTTGACGCCTTTAGATTTGTGGACTTGACTGCTCAGCGTTACTCCTTCAATGTTTTGGACAGAAAAAACTGTGTGAAGGAGAGGGGATTAAAGCCGGGAAAAGAAGATGGGCTTATGAAGAGGCAGATTATTGATCATGGCTGGGCGCTTGTTGCGGCCACACCGCTCCCAGCCCCGATTCCCCTGGTTAAAGAGTTTTATGCCAATGCACACGAGGCGCAGAATGGGATATCTTATGTGAGGGGGAAGCATGTGTCGTACACCAAGCAGGCCATAAATGAAATTTTCAAGCTGGACACTATTCCTTCTGGCCCGACAAATTGGGCCGAGTCTCAGCGTCATGACACTAACTTGGACAGACTGATAAAGGAATTATGCAAACCGGGCACCAAATGGACAATATACTCAGGCACGACCCGAAAGATAGGTTTCCCTCAGACTGCCCTGAGTCGATACGCCAAGGCTTGGTACAGCTTCATTTGTGCGAGCATTCTTCCTTCGAGCCATCATGCCGAGGTCACCACTGAGCGAGCTACCCTACTCTACGGCATCATCAAGAATAGACGGATTGACATTGGACACATTCTGAATCAGTCCATGCTGAAGTTTATGAGGGGGAGCACCTCAGGAGGGATTCCACATGCCTCGGTGATTACACGCTTATGTTTGGCTGCTGGAGTGGTATGGGATAATGAAGAGCTGCTGCGCCCGATGCGCGATATAGACCATACAACCATCCAGCAGTACTCCATCTGGCAGGGGGCAGAGTCTCATCCCCGAGGACTGGGGTTTGTGCGAGATGATGATTCTAATGAGGATGAGGACGATGAAGAAGACGACGAAAATGAGCAGGAGCAGGCTCAGCAGGCGGCAGGGCCAACTCCCGTACAGTATGCTATGCAGCAGAGGGAGATTCGACAGCTGAGGAGACGGATGGATACCACATACACAGACTTCCAGACTTATACATCCGGTTTCTCCCAAGCTTTATCTCATGCATTCGGGCAGTTGGGCATATATGCAGAGTTTCCTACATTTGGCATCGGCAGTCAATACCCTCCTCCAGACACACCACCAGAGCAGATTGATGAGGAGGAGGACGACGAGTCCGAGTAGGGGAGTTCCTTTTTTTTTTTTACCCTTTTACCTTCAATGCGGACATTGAACATTTTAAGTTTGGGGGTATTTTAGGGGTTTATTTGCATGTAGTTTAGTTCATTTAGTGCATGTAGTTCGTATTTTGTTTAAATTATCAAATTTTTATAATTTTTGTTTTGTTTTAGTTAACTGTGTTAGGACATGTTGTATGACATACTGCATAAATCCAGGTTGAAGTTGGTTTGTTAATAAGTTGGCCTATGATGAAAGCTAAAATTTCTTGATTTTCAAACCGATTTGAGACTTAAGCTTGATTTTAAGATCATATATGTAAATCTTTATCTGTCAGATGTTGTGTAGCCAATTAGCACGATAAAGTAGCCATCATGATATGTTTAGTTGAAATGTTCACATACTTATCTTCTGGTGGGAAATTTGTGTTTTAATAAAAGGGTCAGTGATCATATGATAATAACTAAGTTTGTGAAAAGCTTAAGTTTGGGGGAAAACAGGGGGACATGCTTGATATATGCGGGGAGATGGAGCGTAAGACGCACTCCCTTGCAGGAAAAGAAATAGAAAAAGAAAACAAAAAAAATGAAATAAACACTTCGGCTACGTCGAGTTCTGTGGCCTTTGATATTCGAGCAAGTAAGTCCTAGGGGTGTCTCTACACCCAACGCCCTAAGGCCGTCTGGTCTGGGAGTCGTTGGCCGAAAGCTCGCTACATGGATATCATTGAAAAGCCTAAGAGGACTAGGCATTGCACAGCCGAATGTGTACACGGGAAAGTGCGAATACGCCCTCGTGGGTCAATAAAAAGAATAATAAACTCCCTGTTGTCTCTTAACTTAAGTAATACGTGGTCTTAGTTAGAACTTGTATGATTTACTGTTTTCCTTTAATTAAAACTAGTTTTTTTTTCCCTTAAGAAGCATAGTATGTGGTATATTTGTTCAAAGCATGTTTAATGGTTGCTAGGCACACAACGCACATTACATCAGTGTTGACAGATTTGGATTTGCATAGTTATACTTTTGATCTTATCTTGGGGTGCTTATCTGTTTGATTGGCCTGTGACTTTTCTGAGGCATGGCATGTGAATATCCATTCTGACTGAGACCTGGATTCACTTTCATTCTAGTATTAATTGCATACATTATAGTTACTTACATTGCATTTGTGTTTGGTTTTGTTTGTGTTACTTGAGGGCAAGCAACGTTTAAGTTTGGGGGTATTTGATAAGTGGTTTTATAACCACTTATTTAGATATCAACTCACTGCGATTGTTGTTTAAACTCAAGTGTTATCGTAGCTTTTCATGCCTTTTTACTTTCTTTTGCAGATTTATATTTAGGAACGCTCCGGGTGCATTTTGAGCTTAAAAGGATGAAAAGGTGCTAAAAAAGGGGACAACGCTTAAAGAGTAAGCATGGGGGATTGACAGAAGCCATGAAGCAGCAAGGATCAAGGTGGGAGTCAGAATAGGGCAACAGGAGCAATGCACCAGCAAAGCTGCAGATTTCCAGAACCTGAAGCCCGCGCAGCTGCGCCGGCTGCAGGCCTATAACCTGCGCAGCTGCGCCGGTCTCCTCACTGGCCAGTTGACTTTTATTTAATCGACAGCTTTGGTTTGTTGGGGGCAGCAAGGCAGGCTCGGCTGAAAGAGGCATATAAGGGCATTTTGGCAACAGAATATATATCTCTCCCCTTAAGGGAGTTTAGCCCTAATTTCTTTCTTCTAGTTTTTCATTTTCTTTTACATTTTCTTGTCTAGAAGTAGAATAGAAGTAGAGATTAGACTAGTTTATAGTAGTTAATGTTGTAGGGTTTTATTAGACTTGATTGCTGAAGCATTTGAAGAACATCAAGGATTCGTATTTTGATCAAGAGGAATCAGATTCGCATTTCTTACTCTTATTTTCTCTTTGATTCATATTTGTGCTCTTACGATGCTTATTCTACATGTGGATGGTATGTTTGAGTTATTTATGACTTAAACCTTATTTTGAGATTCCAATGGAACCTTTTGAGTAATCGATATTAATTTCTCATCCATGTTGGTTCTTATTGATTATTTTGTGATTGTCTACTGCGATATTTATTTTCATTGCTTAATTGAGTCATGACCAATTACTGTGATAACCCACATGGGTTTGAAAGACGAAATGTGGGTTTAGATCAAATTGTAGTAGCGAGCGTTTGTACGTTCACAGGGCGTTGGATGTATGATTTGTGCTTAGGATAGACATATACCGAAGCGCCGCTCGTGGCCAATAGAGAACTTGACCTTAAACCCTAATTATTTGTAAATCACATAGACATATAGTGGTTTAGGTAATGTGGGTGTTCACGTGCGTTCTATCATCTGTGGATTGCACGTGATATGGATTAGGTGCATCGAAAGATGGCCTTCTCTCACTTTCGTGTTCTCGGCTAGCACTCTTAACGATTAATTTGACCTAATTGGAAGTGAATTGACTTAGATGAATCATTAGGGGAAATTGGAGTCTCATCCCTTCATTATCTGATTCTACCTTAGGATTATTTATTTTAATTCCTTACCTAGTTAACTTAGTTTTAATTCCAACTCTTTATCTCTCGTTTAAATAAGACTGAGGCGATTATGTGCTAGTGGTTTGGCGACCTTTTATTTGTTAATTCTCCATGGGAACGATCTTTACTTATCTTATATTACTTGTTGACCACGTATACTTGCGCGTTAATTGTCATTACATAAATCGGACAACAGCTGGCGGCCAGGCCAGAAGCTGTGCAATTTTCGGCAGACTGGAAACCCAACTCAGAATTCTTCCAACGAAAAATAATGTAAGCATGATATAATACCATTCTAGCATGAATATAACTTCATATAACTCTTAACAAACATATATCACAATCCAATTACCATCAATCCTTGTTCAATTAAGAATTCAAAAATTTAGAAAATTGCAGAGAATGAAAAAACAAGAATGGGAATGTACCTCTGCAAATTTGGAAATTGAACTTGTTGTTTAAACTAATTCCTTCTCAATTCAAATGAAAATCAGTATATAAGTTCTATTCTATACTTAAAAAAAACCTCAGCAATGAATTTGTGAAGGAGAAGAGCTTATATATATAGAGAAGCTAATGTCCAGACCAAGCTTTTCTCTCCCAAATCAAACTAACGGATTGAAGGATTTCATGAGGGTTATGGAATGGTAGGTATTTAGTTGGTGAATCAAATCATTATTCCCACTCCCCCATTGATGATTGCTATAGCTTTACTGAGTTTGAGGAGGAGAGTAGGCTTAGGCCTTATGGCTATGCATGTGAAGGGAAAGAATGCCTTACATTATGGGACAAGCAAAGCAATCTCAGCATTCTAATAGTGCACCCAACACTTAGTTATATAATAAATACACTAGGCTCTATAATATATATACACATAATATATATTTAAGTTATACATTAAAATAGGTGTTACCATGTTATTTCAATTAGCAAAAATATAATGCATCAAGTAGGTACATATACACCAATCATATAATTCATGTACATTATATTAACACTGAATATAAAGCAATTGGGTTTTATTATTGCTTATCATAATAACTATTATTATGATAATAAATTATTGAGATCATTTATCAATTAATAATGTTATTGATATCAATATAAGATAATAGGGTATACATATTAATGTCTATCCATACATATCATGTTACATAAGGAATTATATGTAACTCATCTAATACAGTTAATCTTACCATATAGTCCCTACATACAATGTAAGCCACATTAATATGTCGCATAGCACCTTATACAATATATAAAGGTAGCTACCTTATACCAAAGGTTTAATATAACATATACTTGCATATAACAATTAATCAATTAACCAAGTAAATATAATATTATTATATTTATTAATCTCTTACTCATTAATTATTATTTATTTATAATAATAATTAATCAACACATTATCAATTAATTACTCCCAATTGAAATTAATCATACACGATTAAATCTCTACACCATATTCAAGAAATTTGAATATATAATTTACTAACACTTTTTATTAATATTTTAATATAAAAGTCTCAGGGTTAATCTACTAATTTAAATAACCATTAGTCATTCCCTTTAATAAAAATCCTAATATTTATTCGCATAGGTTAAATTCACATAAGTACATAACCACATAAGGTTTAAATAAGTTTGAAAAATTAACTCCTAAAAATTTTAAATCACATATAAATTAATAAGGAGCTTAAAATTCTTGGTCGTTACAGAGCCTTTAGAAATGTACAATGACATCAGTCAAAGGGAAATATGCCTTACGAAAAGTATTGACAGACGTGGGAAACCATTGGTCTAAAACCAAGGTAGCATCAATAATGTTATCCCTATCAGAGTCAACAGGGGTTATCATAAATGATGTCATCCCCATCAGAAAGTAACAAGGACAATTAGAGATAGCCTATCAGTGATATCCTACCAGTAACCGCCTGACAGTGGTTCCCCAAGGTTATCATGAATAACGTTATCCCCAGTCGAAATAACGTAAACATTCAAGGATAACCCTAACCCCTCAAAGGCATCTAGCATTCATCACATCTCATGCTATGCATTGCATTACATTTGCATTCATCATATTCCTAGTGTCTAGCAATCTTTATCCTGTTTATTTCATTACATTGCATAAACATGATAAAGAGGGGCATCTGTAGACACCCAAAATTTTCTTCAGTCCTGTCGTAGACACTCGAATTGCATTCCTATTATTAACCATGCAGGAGGGCAAAACCGCTTATTTCAACTCAGCCCCAGTCTCAACCCGGGAAGTACAAGTCAGCCCCGGTCTCAACCCGGGAAGTACATGTCAGCCCCGGTCTCAACCCGGGAGGCCAACTCAACTTCAAAGACAACCCCGAAGCCTCACATCATCTCTAGAGATAAACCTAGCAGAACCAAGTCAGCCTCAGAGACAACCCTGAGGACAAACAGAATCGGCTGGGATCCAAACCTCGGAGACAACCCCGGAAAGTCAGCTGAAGGCTATGCCAGCACTAAATGCAATCCCGGGAGGTGCAAAATGGTCATTTTTCCAACTTGAAGTTGATTTGGTCAAACTCGAGTCGAATTGATGCCACCAAGGTCAGAAAGAACCATAATAATGATCCCGAATGGAAACAACGCAAGATAGCTCAACGGATAAACTGCGAGGAATCAAAGACCCGCTTATGAACCTGTCTTTTTGGACTAAAAAAAGGATTACTCCTATATCATTGCGACACTCTCGGCGTGGGCTTTCCGGAAAGGTATAGCACCCCTCAAACAGACGGCTCCGATCAAAAGTTAAAAAGTTTTGAATCTGACCTCGCATTGCTTGGAGTGCACGTACTTTGATGCAACAGGACCCACCAAGTGGGCCTTGACACATAGAGCCGCACCTCTACTTGTAGCTGCCGCAGGTAGAGCCGCTTCCACTGGGTCTATATATATGAGTGCACCCCCAGCTCATTTTATATAGAAAAACGCTCTGAACCTCTGCCTGTTTGGTTTCTCAGCCCCATTCTTGTACTCAAACCCAAATTTTATTACTCTAACACGTAGATATACTCCTATAATACGACATATCAAAAATTAACCAGTAAAAACGGACGTTCAAAGCCTACGATTTGGCAAAAAGCCCGTGTAGCAGTCCATTGTGAGTATGTTTACAATCAGAAAGATTTTTTTACTTCATTGCACTTTTATACACTTCCACGTTAAGTTTTACTTTCTTATTATGCCCGAAACTCAGTTCCGTGGCCGTTTTGCTTCTGTTTTTGTATATTTTAGTACATAAATTCATTTTCTGGCATTTCTGCAACTCGGATCGTTGATCCGTCGCTTCTAACAGCTTTTATATATATATATTTTCGTTTATAGCAACTTTGCCGAACTAGGTTATCTTCCCAGTCTGGGTTTGGATTTTTAATGTGTATATTTAACTGTATATATACTAACTTTTCAATTCTGTCAAGCCAGGATGTCAAATCTGTGATAGTTTACTGCTTTTATATATATAACTATATATTTATTTATTTTTTTTCTGACTTATTTAGGCCTGGATTTATACTTTGTGGCCTTTTTATTGCTTTAATATATATATATATATATTAATTATATATATTAACATTTACATTCCAGTTTGGCCTGGATCATTTTGTGGCCTTTTTACTGCTTTTATATATATATACTTACATTTCTGTCCGGGCAAAGGATAAAATGTTCGTCACCCTTTACAGCTTATATATATATATATATATATATATATATATATTTACATTTTGTCCAGCCTGGATTATTCAGTGGCTTTTTATGGCATTTATAAATATATATATTTACATTCCAGTCTGGGCATCAGAGTGAAAACCCACCGCCCTTTACAGCTTTTATATATATTTTCATTCTGTTAAGCCTGGATTACTCCATGGCTTTTTACAGCTTTTACAAATATATATATATATATATATATATATATATATATATATATATATATATATATTTACATTCCAGTCAGGGCATCGGAGTGAAAACCCATCGCCCTTTACATCTTTATATATATATATATATATACATACTTATATATATATTTCTTTACACATTTATGATTAAATTGCTGCTTTAAATATTCATTTGATATGAATCGGCACTGACATTTCCGCTGGCGAACTAGATTTCTTTAAATCTCGCCAACTTTAGCTTTGAAATGGTTCAAAATAGGTTCATACGGAACCGGGAAGCTAGAATAGCTGAGATTTACTTAAATCTAGCAAATTTTCTAGTTTCATTATTGAAAGCAATCTCACGGCCCTTAGATCGCTATCTAGTGGGAACGAGATGCTTCGGCTATACGCGAGCCAGGATTTACTAATGAATCCTTGGTTCTGGCGACATCTGGATGTAAATATATATTTTATGTACATATTTGAACTGTGCAGGTTTTATTGGCTTCTCTTTGAAAGCCTAGGAATCGTGGGATTCATGATCAAACTGATCAAAATCTGATTCCCACGATGGACAAACTCCACTTTACAAATGTACCTTGCCAGTTTTTTTGTAAAATGTACATCCAAAAGACCTTAAAACAGTTATCCGGGTTTAAGGTCTCAACATAGTGAAAATATGGTTTGTCGTGTCAGAGTCACTCTGATGGCTGTCATGCCCATGAGAACACCAACACTTGTATATATTCTGTGGTCGAGGATGCTTCGCAGCCCGACAAATCACCATTCAAATTGAGCCAAAAGGCTGAAAAGATAAAATGGAAGTATTAAACTGCCTCAATTCCTACGTAAGCGTAAGGGTTTGATAACCACCTTTCAAAACCTCATCTTAATAATCTTGTCTAAAAAAGAGAGACTTTTGCAAATCAAATCAAACCCATCGTATATAGGTTCAATGAAGCAAGGCATTACTTTCAATCAATCAAACATAGGCCCAATCTCTTTCAGCATTCACACACACATTTTAGATTTAAAAGGGAAATATTGAAAAGATGCTGTACCGTATTTTCAAGGGAGTTGTGGGGTGCCTAACACCTTCCCTACACTTAACCAAGCCCCCGAACTTAGAACTTCGGTTTTAAATATTCAGTTTCAACAGTGTTCAGCAATTGTGCCTCCTTTCAAAAACAAATTCGGTTGAGTTGGTACAACCATTTAAAATCTACCAACTGGTGACTCTGTAAAACGTTCAAATCGTCGACATGATACATGTTAGCCTTTTCCTAAAAAACCCTTCAAAACCTTTTTCAAATAAAAAGAATAAGGGTAGACACACATTAGGAAGAGAGAAAGATTCGGGTCCAACTCGACTCGCAATTTTTTCCCGATCTATATAAGTAAGGGTAATATAGTTTGAAGAAAATAGTGGGAGATATCAATCTAAAATAAGACATAATTTATTTTATTATATAAAATTAATTAAATGAATGTTTGCTAAAATATTATCTTTTCACATGCAGAAATTTAAAAATGTCAAAATTACTACTTTCACTGCGTAGCATACTTGATGCTAACAAACTAACTGGACCGAATTACACGGACTAGTTGAGGAATCTGAGAATAGTTCTCACTACTGAAAAGATTTCTTATGTCCTAAATTCACCTGTCCCTAGAATTATTCTAGAAACAGCTTCTGAGGAAGAGATTGCCACTATTATAAAGTGGCAAGATGATACATCTGTGGCTCAATGCATCATGCTCGCATCCATAAAAAACGAGCTTCAGCGTCAGAATAAAAATATGGATGCTCCTACTATGTTGCTTCACCTCAAGGAGTTGTATGGTGAACAAAGTATGACTACAAGATATGAGATATCTAAGGAGCTCTTCTGATCTCGGATGACCGAGGGCACAACCGTTGAGACTCATATCCTAAGGGTGATCAATCTAATTAAATGCCTCGAACAGCTTGGGTTCGTCATGGATGGGGAGTTGAGTCAAGACTTAGTCTTGCAGTCACTCCTTGAGACCTTCTCGCAGTTCGTTGTTAATTTCCACATGAATAAGTTAGATGTCAGCTTGCCTGAATTACTTAATATATTGAAAACTGCAGAAGGTCACTTCCCATCCTAGAAGAACCATGTCTTAATGGTGGATTCTTCCAAGAAAAGGAAGAGGCCCAAGGTATCTTCTGAAAAGAAAAAATCTAAGAAGGCTAAGGGCAAGCTGAACATAAAGGAACAAAAGAAACCTGATTCAGCTAGCAAAGGAATGTGCTTCCATTGCAACGAGCTGGGTCACTGGAAGAGGAACTGCAAGAAGTTTTCTGGCAGAGAAGAAGCTTGGAGAAGCTTCGACTTCCAATCAAGGCTTGGTCATGATTGAAATTAATTTTTCAGAAAGTCAAAATTCTACTTGGGTATTGGATACCGGCTGTGGTTCTCACATATATAATACTATCCAGGGACTGGTCAAAAGTAGAAAGTTGAACAAGGATGAGGTCATCCTACGAGTGGGAAATGGAGCAAAGGTTGATGCATTAGCTGTAGGAACTTATTGTTTAGAACTGCCTATGGGCAAGTCCATTTATTTAAATAACTGTTATTTTATTCCGAATATCATTAGAAGCATTATTTCTATTTTCGTATTAGATATGGAAGGATTTGACATTATAATAAAGAATAACAGTTATTTTATTTATAAAGACAATGTTTTATATGGTGTTGGTAATTTGCGAAATGGACTTTATATACTTGACTTGCATGAAAATATACTTCAAATAGAACAAACTATGAAAAGGAAAAGAGATTTTGTTAATTATACCTATATATGGCACTGTAGACTCGGTCATATCAATGAAACAAGATTATCCAAGTTGCATAAGGATGAGCTCTTAGTGTTGGGTTTGTACGAAATCGTGACGCAATCAAATTGCAAAAATTAGCGGAAGCATGGTATATCAGAGTTTAAAAAATTTCTACAAAACCATTACCCGGATCATCCTTTATGCAAATTATTAATTTAAAACGATAAATAAGAAGTTATGGAATCATACCCTTGTAGAACGAAGCTTCCACAGGTACTAGTTCAACTCCTTGTTCTTCGTGATCTCCTTGAATTTCTGGGTTAGATTCCTTCCTTTGATCAACGTTAGCCACCCAAGTGTTTGGCCTCTAGAGGTGATCCACCAAGGAAGATGAATTATCAAGAAGGAGGGTGTTTGGCTTAACCTTAGTTTTCTATCCTCTATAGAAAAGGAGTACTCTCCAACAATTGGAATTACATCATCTAATATCTATTATAAGACTTCTCTTATATAGACATTGGTCAACCCTTCTAATCCTATTAGACATGGGATTTCTTTTAATTAATTAAACTCCTTTAATTAATTTAGGCTTCCCACCACATGGGAATAATTAATTAAATTCATTTAATTAATTTGTCTCCTAATCTTATTAGGAATAAATGAGAGTACTAAATATTAAATTAATTACTAAACTCCTTTAGAAATTAAAATAATAATAATTGTAATAATATTAATAAGACTCCTCTTATTAATTTATATTTAATATTTCCAAAATATTAAATAATAAACATTAAGCTATTTAATTTATTCTATCACCATAGATTAAATTAATTATACTTAATGCAATATTACGATTATGCCATTACCTTCTTAAATAATTATTCTTCCTTTTATGGTGTGACCCTTTAGGTTCTCCATATTAAACCGGTTGTGAATAAATCAATTAAAACAATTTTAATCTTATTTAAATAAATAAATTAAACTAATAATTTATTTAAATAAATAATATTTATTCTACAATAGGGATAAGCCTCCCTAGCGATCAACGACTTTCCAGATAATATAGATTTCAACATTAATCAAAAAGAACCTGTGAGTAAATAGTTACCGTACAATTCAATCCTTCCACCATACAATGTCCCAATTAAATATAAGACATGGATTTACTGTCAAGTCTTATTTTATTTAATTATATGTATTTCGATTAGAAAATGCATAACTCCAAATAATGCAAATTAGAAACTCCTTTCTAATTTCATTTCACCTTGGCCAAGGATTCCTGGGTTGTCATTTAACGAATCACATAGGACATATCTCCTCTTTTACTAGAGGTGGTAGATTCTTTATTGATCATTCATTATCTCCATATGTAACTCATTATACCCAAGCATACCCTATATATGCCTTAAAAGGTCTTAAGGAATAAGTCAAAGTATAATTTGTTACATACAAGATACTATGATGATCTCAAGTCCAAGGATTACTTGTACTACTATCACATTAGGAATTCCTATTGACAGGCGAGTAAATCTCCATTAGGTATTCCATAGCGAATCACGTTCAGTGAACTTATTCTCCAATAAGCACCTACATACTTGCTTTAGTGTCTCCACACAAATGATCATGAGATCAATCATCCTCATCCAATGAGCAAGCAACATATGTACCAATCTATCCGGATTTACTAATCCCCTTTTTAGTAATCCCACGATTGAGAACTATTTTAGTTTTAAAACTTTCTAAGAATTTAGATCTCATTAGCATGATCATCATCATGATTCTAAATGCATTGCTTAAAACTATGGGTTATTTACATATTATAAAAACAGCAACATGTAGATAATTAAATGCCTTTAATAAATGAATATTTTATTAATAAATAAATAAGATTGTTTACAAAGTACGTGCTTTATCATCATACATGATTGGCTTGTATGCACACTACTATCAATCTCCCACTTGCACTAAAGCCAATCGCCATGGTATCTCATACCCATCTTCTCTAAGTGACGATCAAACTGCTGTTGTGTTAAAGCTTTAGTAAATGGATCTGCAATGTTATCTTGAGAGTCTACACGCCCCAAGGTGACGTCTCCTCTTTCAATGATCTCCCTGATCAAGTGAAATCGCCGCAACACGTGTTTAGATTTCTGATGAGACCTGGGTTCCTTAGCCTGTGCAACTGCTCCTGTGTTGTCACAGTAAACGGGAACTGCTTCTCTAATGCTAGGAACCACACCAAGTTCAGTTATGAACTTCTTCATCCAAACAGCTTCCTTTGCAGCTTCACTTGCAGCTATATACTCTGCCTCTGTCACTGAATCAGCAACTATTTGCTGTTTGGAACTCTTCCAACTCACTGCGCCTCCGTTCAAGGTAAAAACATACCCCGAAACAGATTTACTGTCATCTTGGTCCGTTTGAAAACTTGAGTCTGTGAAGCCCTCGAGTTTTAATTCAGACCCACCGTAGACAAGAAAAATATCTTTAGTCCTTCTCAAGTACTTTAGGATATTTTTCACTGCCTTCCAGTGCTCTTCTCCAGGATTTGACTGGTATCTGCTCGTTACACTAAGTGCATGAGCAACATCCGGTCTAGTACATATCATACCGTACATGATAGATCCTATTGCAGAAGCATAAGGGATCTTACTCATACGGTCTCTCTCCTCAGGTGTCTTTGGGGCCTGTTTCTTGGAGAGATGTATTCCATGGCTCATCGGCATGAGACCGCTTTTGGAATCTTCCATGCTAAACCTCTTTAGCATCGTATCAATGTACGTTCCTTGGGATAAACCAAGCATCCTTTTAGATCTATCTCTATAGATCTTTATCCCCAAAATATAGGATGCTTCTCCCAAGTCCTTCATGGAGAAGTGTTTAGATAACCAGATTTTAATTGATTGTAGCATAGGAATGTCATTCCCTATCAGTAATATATCATCAACATATAATACAAGGAATGAAATTACGCTCCCACTAACCTTCTTGTACACACATGGTTCATCGTCATTTTTGATAAAATCAAACTCTTTGATTGTCTCATCAAAACGAATGTTCCATCTACGAGAAGCTTGCTTCAATCCATAAATGGATCGTTGCAGCTTACAGACTTGATTTATTCCAACCTTTGAAACAAATCCCTCTGGCTGTGTCATATACACATCCTCCTCAAGTTTTCCATTGAGGAAGGCCGTTTTCACGTCCATCTGCCAGATCTCATAGTCGTTATAAGCTGCAATTGCAAGCAAAATTCGAATGGACTTGAGCATAGCTACTGGTGAAAAGGTTTCATCATAATCAACTCCTTGTCTTTGTTTGAAACCTTTTGCAACCAGTCGGGCCTTATAGGTCTCCACCTTGCCGTCCGCTCCATTCTTTCTTTTAAAGACCCATTTACACCCAATAGGCCTAATGCCTTCAGGTGGTGAAACCAAAGTCCATACTTTATTTTCATACATGGAGTCCATTTCGGATTTCATGGCTTCAAGCCATTTCCCTGAGTCTTTATTACTCATGGCCTGTTCGTAATTCAATGGATCATCATCATTCATGATGCGTACCTCATCGTCATCCTCTATAACGAATCCATACCTCTCAGGTATCTTCGGTACTCTCCAAGATTTACGAACAGGGTGTGGTATAGTAGGTTCTTCTACTTGGTCAGGTACCTGACTTTGATCCGTGGTAATTTGTGGTTCTTGAACTTCTTCAAGATATATCTTACTCCCACTGACCCCTTCATGGATAAACTCCTTTTTCCAAGAAGGCAGCATGTTTCGCAACAAACACCTTTTGATCAGTTAGATGATAGAAATAATACCCTACAGTTTCTTTAGGGTATCCCACAAATCTACACTTTTCGAATTTAGTCTGTAGCTTATCATGTTCAAACTTTTTGACATAAGCTGGACAACCCCAAGTCTTAACATGCTTAAGATTTGGTTTCCTCCCCTTCCACATCTCATATGGAGTCTTTGGGACGGATTTGGTAGGTACCTTGTTAAGTAGGTATGCAGCCGTTTCTAGGGCATATCCCCAGAAGGAAATTGGAAGGTCGGTAAAACTCATCATGGATCGAACCATGTCCAACAGTGTTCGATTTCTCCTTTCAGATACTCCATTTAACTGTGGTGTACCTGGAGGAGTCCATTGTGAGATTATACCATTTTCTTTGAGACAATTGAGAAACTCACCGCTTAAGTATTCTCCGCCTCGATCTGATCGAAGTATCTTTATACTCTTGCCCGTTTGTTTCTCTACTTCACTTCTAAACTCTTTGAACTTTTCAAATGATTCTGACTTGTATTTCATTAAATACACATATCCAAATCTTGAGTGATCATCAGTGAAAGTAATAAAATAAGAATACCCACCCCGTGCACTTGTTGTCATAGGCCCACAAACGTCTGTGTGAATCAAGGCCAACAACTCTGTAACTCTTTCTCCTCTTCCACTAAAAGGAGATTTAGTCATTTTACCCATGAGACAAGATTCACAAGTTGGATATGATTCATAATCGGATAGCTCGAGGAGCCCATCTTTATGCAACTTGGATAATCTTGTTTCATTGATATGACCGAGTCTACAGTGCCACATGTAGGTATAATTAATATCATCTCTTTTCCTTTTCTTAGTTTGTTCAATTTGAAATATATTTTCTTGTAAGTCAAGTGTATAAAGTCCATTTCGCAAATTTCCAATACCATATAAAACATCGTCTTTATAAATAGAACAACTATTGTTCTTTATAACAACGTTAAATCCTTCCATATCCAATACAGAAATTGAAATAATGTTTTTAATAATATTCGGAACATAATAACAATTATTAAGATAAATGGACTTGCCCGAAGGCATTGCTAAATAATAAGTTCCTACAGCTAATGCAGCAACCTTTGCTCCATTCCCTACTCGTAGGATCACCTCATCATTGTTCAGCTTTCTACTTCTGACCAGTCCCTTCACATTATTACATATGTGAGAACCACAACCGGTATCCAATACCCAAGTAGAATTTTGACTTTCTGAAAAATTAATTTCAATCATGAACAAACCTTGATTGGAAGTCGAAGCTTCTCCAAGCTTCTTGTCTGCCAGAAACTTCTTGCAGTTTTTCTTCCAATGACCCGGCTCGTTGCAATGAAAGCACATTCCTTTAGCTGGTTCAGGTTTCTTTTGTTCCTTTTCTTTCCCCTTTCCCTTAGCCTTCTTGGATTTCTTCTTTTCAGAAGATACCTTAGGTCTCTTCCTTTTATTGGAAGAATCCACCATCAAGATATGGTTCTTCTTGGATGGGAAGTGACCTTCTGCAGTTTTCAGCATGTTAAGCAGCTCAGGCAAGCTGACATCTAGCTTATTCATGTGAAAATTAACCACAAACTGCGAGAAGGTCTCAGGGAGTGACTGCAAGACCAAGTCTTGACTCAACTCCCCATCCATGACGAACCCAAGCTGTCCAAGGCGTTCAATCAAATTGATCACTTTCAGGACATGAGTCTCGATGGCAGTACCCTCGGTCATCCGAGATCGGAAAAGCTCCTTAGATATCTCATATCTAGCAGTCCTACTCTGTTCACCATACAACTCCTTGAGGTGAAGCAGCATAGCAGGAGCATCCATTTTTTTCGTGCTGACGCTGAAGCTCGTTATTCATGGATGCGAGCATGATGCATTGAGCCACAGATGCATCATCTTGCCACTTATTGAAAGTGACAATCTCTTCCTCAGAGGCTGTTTCTGAAACAGATTCAGGGACAGTTGAATTTAGGACATAAGAAATCTTTTCAGCAGTGAGAACAATTCTCAGATTTCTTAGCCAGTCCTCATAATTCGGCCCGGTAAGCTTGTTTGCATCAAGTATGCTTCGTAGTGAGATTAGTGATTTAGACATTTTTAAAATTCTGCATGTGAAAAATAACATTTTAGCAAACATTCATTTTATTAATTTTGCATACCAAAATAAATTTAGGTCTTTATTTTAAATTGGTATCTCCCACTATTTTCATCAAACTATATTACCCTCACTTATATAGTTCGGCAACATCTAATTAAAGATTTGCTAGTGAGAATAAGGATCTCATTTCAAATGTATATAACCTTGTGGATAGCACAACAAGCGATATACAAATAAATAGGTAGACAACTCTTGTCAATTACAACACTATATAACTCCCTTTATTTTGCCTCTTAAATCATAATGGTCAAGTGTGTGCACATCCGAACTAAAATGATTTAAGTTAAGTCCAGCCTAGCACTTCCATAAATTCAAAAAAGAAAAATGTTCGTCCTTGTGGATAGCACAACAAGACTAGATCGTTCAATTTTCTTGATAAGCATCAAATGTGATTAATTAACATCTAAATACGCAATACTCGCCTTGTGGATAGCACAACAAGCTCATATTAAATATTTAATACTCTATTAATTTATCATGCTAGAAGGCGACGTTCGATATTCCAAATATCATTTGAACGCTTCGGACTTAATATTATTTCTTTGAGGGGTTTGTTATTATTTGTCTCATCTTGTTTAGCGCGCATGCACATATATATATAAAATACGCGTCATTTTATTAAACATGCGAAGCATGTTTGCATAAAATATAATATATATAATATTTAGCATGCAATATAGAATATTATATTCTAACCCGGATTGATTATGGACTTTTATTCTAGTTTGGTTCACTAGAGCCACCAAGTGAACCAAAAGGTCAAACCTAGGAGTGCAAGAATTTAAATTTAAATATAACTATTACATTTAAACTCGGGCTCCATACAAACGGGTCTTCACGCGCTCCTTGCTCCTTGGTCTCCAATTTTTAAAGATAATTCTAACTATTTCTATTACATTAAACTATTTAATTTAAATAGAAACATTGATCAACAGTCAAGGGGAAGTACATAGGAGGGAGATAGAATTTTACATCAAGAAAAAAAAAATTAGAGAAGACGAGGTACGCAGACCCCATTTAATAAAATCCATTCATTCAAGCATTCAACTAAAATAAAATCCAATCGCATTGGTCAAATAGTCCATAATCAATCCCCATTTATTTTCATACATATCACCATATATATCAATAAATAAATATTCATCTCATGAATTAAAACATTCCATATATATATGAGTATCATTTAATGGGCAATTTTAAATTGCATGAAATCCAATTTCAAGATTAAAATAAACTCTTTATTTTAATTATAAAATTATTTAGAATATAATATATAAATATATCATATTTATTTTTTAAAAAAAAAAGTCACCTTCTTTTATTAAAAGAGTCCTGCAGGTTTATTAAAAAAGTCCTTTCCTGATGGGTCACCTTCTTTTTGGAGTAAGAAAGAGACAACACCTTTTCTTTGCAGAATTCAAGATTAGCACAAAAAAAATTGTGATTCTTCCCAAAAAAAGTCTTTTTTTTTTCTTTTTTTTTCTTTAAAATTATAATTTTATACAATAAAATTATGCCCAATAAATTATTTTAAATACATACCCATATGTATATGAAATCAAAAATAAATTAATAATTGCATAAAGATTTGGCTCTGATGCCACTGTTGGGTTTGTACGAAATCGTGACGCAATCAAATTGCAAAAATTAGCGGAAGCATGGTATATCAGAGTTTAAAAAATTTCTACAAAACCATTACCCGGATCATCCTTTATGCAAATTATTAATTTAAAACGATAAATAAGAAGTTATGGAATCATACCCTTGTAGAACGAAGCTTCCACAGGTACTAGTTCAACTCCTTGTTCTTCGTGATCTCCTTGAATTTCCGGGTTAGATTCCTTCCTTTGATCAACGTTAGCCACCCAAGTGTTTGGCCTCTAGAGGTGATCCACCAAGGAAGATGAATTATCAAGAAGGAGGGTGTTTGGCTTAACCTTAGTTTTCTATCCTCTATAGAAAAGGAGTACTCTCCAACAATTGGAATTGCATCATCTAATATCTATTATAAGACTTCTCTTATATAGACATTGGTCAACCCTTCTAATCCTATTAGACATGGGATTTCTTTTAATTAATTAAACTCCTTTAATTAATTTAGGCTTCCCACCACATGGGAATAATTAATTAAATTCATTTAATTAATTTGTCTCCTAATCTTATTAGGAATAAATGAGAGTACTAAATATTAAATTAATTACTAAACTCCTTTAGAAATTAAAATAATAATAATTGTAATAATATTAATAAGACTCCTCTTATTAATTTATATTTAATATTTCCAAAATATTAAATAATAAACATTAAGCTATTTAATTTATTCTATCACCATAGATTAAATTAATTATACTTAATGCAATATTACGATTATGCCATTACCTTCTTAAATAATTATTCTTCCTTTTATGGTGTGACCCTTTAGGTTCTCCATATTAAACCGGTTGTGAATAAATCAATTAAAACAATTTTAATCTTATTTAAATAAATAAATTAAACTAATAATTTATTTAAATAAATAATATTTATTCTACAATAGGGATAAGCCTCCCTAGCGATCAACGACTTTCCAGATAATATAGATTTCAACATTAATCAAAAAGAACCTGTGAGTAAATAGTTACCGTACAATTCAATCCTTCCACCATACAATGTCCCAATTAAATATAAGACATGGATTTACTGTCAAGTCTTATTTTATTTAATTATATGTATTTCGATTAGAAAATGCATAACTCCAAATAATGCAAATTAGAAACTCCTTTCTAATTTCATTTCACCTTGGCCAAGGATTCCTGGGTTGTCATTTAACGAATCACATAGGACATATCTCCTCTTTTACTAGAGGTGGTAGATTCTTTATTGATCATTCATTATCTCCATATGTAACTCATTATACCCAAGCATACCCTATATATGCCTTAAAAGGTCTTAAGGAATAAGTCAAAGTATAATTTGTTACATACAAGATACTATGATGATCTCAAGTCCAAGGATTACTTGTACTACTATCACATTAGGAATTCCTATTGACAGGCGAGTAAATCTCCATTAGGTATTCCATAGCGAATCACGTTCAGTGAACTTATTCTCCAATAAGCACCTACATACTTGCTTTAGTGTCTCCACACAAATGATCATGAGATCAATCATCCTCATCCAATGAGCAAGCAACATATGTACCAATCTATCCGGATTTACTAATCCCCTTTTTAGTAATCCCACGATTGAGAACTATTTTAGTTTTAAAACTTTCTAAGAATTTAGATCTCATTAGCATGATCATCATCATGATTCTAAAAGCATTGCTTAAAACTATGGGTTATTTACATATTATAAAAACAGCAACATGTAGATAATTAAATGCCTTTAATAAATGAATATTTTATTAATAAATAAATAAGATTGTTTACAAAGTACGTGCTTTATCATCATACATGATTGGCTTGTATGCACACTACTATCACTTAGAGCTATCCGATTTTGAATCATATCTAACTTGTGAATCTTATCTCATGGATAAAATGACTAAATCTCCTTTTAGTGGAAAAGGAGAAAAAGTTACAGAGTTGTTAGTGTTGGTTCACACAGACGTTTGTGGACCTATGACAACGAATGCAAGGGGAGGGTATTCTTATTTTATTACTTTCACTAATGATCACTCAAGATATGGATATGTGTATTTAATGAAATACAAATCTGAATCGTTTAAAAAGTTCAAAGAGTTCAGAAGTGAAGTAGTGAAGTAGTGAAACAAACTGGCAAAAGTATTAAGATTCTTCGATTAGATCGAGGTGGTGAATACTTAAGCGGTGAGTTTTTCGATTGTCTCCAAGAAAATGGTATAATCTCACAATGGACTCCACCAAATACACCACAGTTAAATGGAGTATTTGAAAGGAGAAATCGAACATTGTTGGACATGGTTAGATCCATGATGAGTATTACCGACCTTCCAATATAATTCTGGGGCTATGTCCTAGAAGCGGCTGCATATCTACTAAATAAGGTTCCCTCAAAATCCGTCCCCAAGACTCCATATAAGATGTGGACAGGGAGGAAACCTGGTCTTAAGCATATTAAGATTTGGGGATGTCCAGCTTATGTGAAAAAATTTCAAAATGATAAGCTTGGGACAAGATCTGATAAGTGCACGTTTGTGGGATATCCTAAAGAAAGTTTGGGATACTATTTCTACAATCCTACTGAGCAAAATGTGTTTGTTGCGAAACACGCTGCCTTCTTGGAAAATGAATTTATTCTTGAAGGGGCTAGTGGGAGGAAAATAGATTTTGAAGAAATTCAAAAACCACAAACCACTACAGATCAAGTGGATGAACCTGCCCATGTAGAGACACCTTTTGTATAACATTCTATTCGTAAATCTGGAAGAGTACCGAATATACCTGATAGGTATGGATTCGTCATAGAGGATGACGATGAGGTACACGTCATGAATGATGATGGTCCATTAAATTACGAACAGACCATGAGTAATAAAGACTCAGGGAAATGGCTTAAAGCTATGACACCCCCAAATCTGGGTACTTCGTTTCCACATGATTTGGTGTTCACTTTATAATATAACATACATCTACCCAATAAATAATGCAAATAAAACTACAACTTAATTTAAAATAAATAAATATCCCTTACAATAAGGGTTACAACCTTTTTAAAATAATCCCAGGTTACTCTAACCCTGACATAAAAATAATAAAGTGCGAAAATAAAAATATATCATTCAAGTTCCTATTACAATCCTTCTCAATTAAATGAAAAAAATTCTTCACTTGCTTTGCTTTCCCTTGCCCTTACTCGTAGACGGAGCATCAGCGTTATCAACCTTAACTGAAATTGTTATTTAATGCAAGAGTGAGCAAACAACAGCTCACTGGAGTTTAACAATAATAAATACATGAAAGGATATCTTTAAAAAGATCTGAATAACTTAGCTTACTTCAACAATAAAGAATTGAATAATAATTCTCTATCAACATTAAAATTCGAATATAGAATTTATATGAGGGTCATAAGGCCTTTGAACTCTTGTCCTAGGTTATAAATATTTCTATTTAAACCTTTAACAGTCAATAAGACTATGTACCTTAACTCGTACTTAGGGGGATCAGCCCTTTGTACCATGTATTGTGCACAAACATCTTAACGCTATGCGTACTAACCTCCCCAAATAATTAGGGTTGTTCAACTCAGTAATTTGAATTCAAGTCCGCACCAAAGAAAGTTTGGTTTGGATAAGCTTACAAGGGTAATTTAGAATCCACGTTCATCAACTAAGGATTAGTTGAATCGACTTTCAATAATTCATAAATAAAAGAATTATGAATTAAAATATGCTTTAGAAGTAAACTTAAAACATTTAAAATAATAAACTGGATCTTACTTGAACAATAAGTCATGAACTCTTTGGTTAAGTAAATAATTGTCTAGTACAAAAATGAAAAGGACATTCTCAACAATTATAATTCAAACACATAATCAAATTATAATTACTTAAATTATAATTACCTATTAAATTATAAACAAATTATAATTTATAATCAATTAACTATATCATGCATTATAATTACACAAATTATAATTAATCATGCGATTATCAATTTATAATCCATAATTAAACATGCATTAAATTATAATTACATAAATTATAATTTAATTTAACTTCTAATTGATTAAAATAAATCAACTAATATCATGCTTTAAACTAAACACTTACTTTTAATTATAAATAATCAATTTACAATTTTAAAAGTAACTCATAGAACAATTATAATTTAACAATTCAAATATTATTTTAAGATTTACAACTTCATTTTCTATATTTTTCTTTTTAAATACGACATTGTCAAACTCATGTTATAGTAATATATGATTATTCATAAAATAATTAAATTAGGCTCCAAAATAACACTGCACAAGTAAACTAGCATCACTGCCTCTGCACTAAACATAGCGCAGCTGCGCAGCCAGCTGCCTTAAAACCGGCGCAGCTGCGCAAGGGATGAATCAGGGAAGGGCAAGCGGCTCAGCTACGCTGCTCCTGGCCTTGCTGCCGGCGCAGTTGCGCAACAACGCGGCCAGACGCAGACAGTTTCGACCCTCTACTTTACCGAATATCCCATACAAGCCAACAAACGCAAAAATACAATACCATAGAAACTGTAACTCATACATACCCAATAATATATATGTATAACATGCTTCCAAAATACAAAACCATCTAAATAACGATAATCACAAGTTTTAAAAATCCAATTTGGCCATTTTCATGAAAACTTATAATTTTTTCAAAATAATCTACTATAAGAAATTTTCTCCATCAATTCCACTCTATATACATACATTATATACGTAATTGCATGTAATCATCAAACAATTTTCCAATAAATATGTTAGCATATTCTAATTCATTAATTTTTACTTTAAATTGACCAAATCAAATAACACATAAGAACAAAATTTTCAATTAAAGCATACTTAATCACTAATTTGGTTTTCTGAAAATCATTGATAGAAATCAAACCACTACGAACAACACATGAATACAATATATATATATATATAGTCCATGTTTATACAATTTCATGAAACTCATTTTTGTTAGAGAACAAAATACGAAGAACATATAGCTGAGTACTGAAAATATAAAAGTAGATATTATAAATTACCTTTAAGCTAGTTGTTAGTGAAGAAGATGAATTCCCTTAAGCTTTTGTTGCTTTCTCTCCAAATTCTCCTTCTTCTTTCTCTCAACTTCTCTGCTCTTCTTTTCTCTCCTTGTATTCTTAGTTTAGACTTAGGAAAAACTAACGTAGTTTAGACTAACTAACGTAGTTTTATTATACTGATATAATATACATATATTGATAATATGTAACTCCTAATTAATTAATATATATAATAAATACATTTATTATATAAGTTACAAAATTCAAAAGTCACAATGCCTTGTTTGGCAAAACAAGGTTATTTTCAAAAACATATTATTAATGCTAAGGTATTGTTTGGTAAACAGTTTATTTAAAACAGCTTTTTGATAGTTAGGACCCCATTTGGTAGAAATAGGTTTAAAACAATTACAAGGGCCTTGTTTGGTTAAAATCATTAAAATTCTTTTTTCTGTTAGTTTAACAAATCATTTTAACACATACTTTAATGTCACACTTTAATTAATTAAATCATTTAACAACTAATTTAATCAATTAAAATCTAACATCAATTAATCACATAAAATTTTGCCACATAATTATAATTACTCGCTAATTATAATTCTTGTAACACTTAACACATAATTCATCTAATTTAATTCTCTCAATTAAATCAGAACTATATTATAAAATTAATATACATCAACTAGATAAATATTAAACATTCATTTAATTAATATATAACACTTAATTAAATCACTCCATAAATCACATAATTTATTTATTTAACTCAATAAATAATTCACATAAAATATTTATTTAACTCAATAAATATTTAAAATTAAATATAAAATCTCAATCGTTACAATCTTCCCTCCTTAAAAGGATTCTGTCCCCAGAATCACACATAAAAAAATCTCGTCTATTACATTCTTCCCTCCTTAAAAGGATTCTGTCCCCAGAATCAGTACATAAGGGGTTACACACAAAATATTTAAGTAAATAATTACGGATAAGACTTCATAATAACATCTTCGAGTTCTCACGTAGCTTCTTCAGCACTGTGGTTCCTCCAGATTACCTTAACAGAAGGTATCACTTTATTCCTAAGTACTTGTTCCTTTCTATCAACTATTTGAACAGGCGCTTCTTCATATCTTAAGTCTTTATCAAATTGTAAAGGTTCATAGTCTATTACATGTTTATAATCATTCTTGTAAGGTCTTAACACAGAAATATGAAAGACGTTATGTATATTCTCGAGCTCCGGAGATAATGCAATCTCGTAAGCAACCTCGCCCACCTTTCGTAGTACCTCAAAAGGTCCAATAAATCTGGGACTTAGTTTTCCCTTCTTACCAAAACAAATCTTCCCCTTCCAGGGAGATACTTTCAGGAACACGAAACTTCCTGGTAAGAATTCTCGATTTTGTTGATGAAGATCGGCATACTTCTTCTGTCTGTCTTGAGCAGCAACTAATCTTGTTCTATCAACTGATACTGGTCAGTTATCATATTCAACTTCTCCCGACCTTTTCTGCTCAAAGCGTCAGCGACAACGTTAGCTTTACCCGGATGGTAAAGTATCTCGCAGTCGTAGTCTTTAATCAGTTCCGACCATCTTTTTTGGAGCATGTTCAAATCCTTCTGGGTGAAAATATATTTCAAACTCTTGTGATCTGTGTATATTTCATACTTTTTCCCATATAAGTAGTGTCTCTATATCTTTAGAGCAAACACTAGTGCCGCCAATTCTAAACATGGGTCGGATACCCCTTCTCGTAATCCTTCAGCTGACGTGACACATAGGCAATGACTTTGCCACTCTGCATCAACACACAGCCTAATCCTTTATGTGAGGCATCGCTATACAACACGAAATTTCCCGTACTATCCGGCAAAGACAATACAGGCGCAGTACTCAACCTCTTCTTCAGCTCCTGAAAACTTTCCTCACACTTCTCTGTCCAAACAAACTTAACTATTTTATGAGTCAAATTCGTCAATGGAGTTACGATTCTAGAAAAGTCTTGGATAAATCTTCAGTAATAACCAGCCAATCCCAAGAAACTCCTCACTTCGGACGGCGTCTTCGGCTGATCCCAATTCATTATCGCTTCAACCTTCGATGGATCCACTGAAATACAATCCTTGTCGATTACGTGGCCAAGAAATTGCACACGTTCCAACCAGAATTTGCATTTTGAGAATGTAGTGTAAAGCTTCTCACGTCTCAGCGATTCTAAGGTTAGTCGTAAGTGTTCAGCATGTTCCTCCTCGGTCTTGGAATAAACCAGGATGTCAACTATGAACACTACCATGAACTTGTCTAGAAATGGCTTGAACACCCTATTCATTAAGTCCATAAATGCAGCTGGGGCATTCGTGAGACCAAATGACATCACTAAGAACTCATAATGACCATATCGAGTCCTAAAAGCTGTCTTCGGTATATCTTCTCTTCTCACCTTCAACTGATGATACCCGCTTCTCAAATTGATTTTTGAGAAATACTTCGCACCCTTCAGTTGATCAAACAAGTCATCGATCCTAGGTAAAGGATACCTATTCTTGATTGCAACTTTATTCAACTCCCTATAATTAATGCAAAGACGCATCGACTTATCCTTCTTCTTCACGGATAAAACAAGCACTCCCCACGGCAAAACGCTCGGTTGAATATAATTCTTGTCTAGTAATTCTTGCAATTGAACCATCAGTTCCTTCATCTCAACTGGAGCCATTCGGTACGGAGCCTTCGAAATCGGAGCAGTTCCCGATGCTAGATCAATCACGAACTCTGTCTCCCTATCTGGCGAAAGTCCTGGCAAATCGCTCGGAAAAATGTCCACAAACTCCTTAACTACCGATATCTCCTCCACCTTTGGACTTTCCTTACGCGTATCTACTATATAGGCTAGATATCCTACACAGCCTTGCGTCAGAAGTTTCTTGGCTTGCATAACCGTCAGACAACTCGCTTGTCTAGGTGATTTGCTACCATAGAACACTAACTTCGACGGATTCGTAAGGTTTACCGACTTCTTCTGACAGTCGATTATCGCCCCATGGTTGAACAACTAATCCATACCCAGTATGACATCGAATTCCCCAAGTTTAATCGGAATCAAATCTACTCTAAGCTCCTGACCCTTAATGTCCAGTCTACAGTTCTTATAAACACACCTAACAGGAATAACTTCCCTATTCGCAATCTCTATGTTCAAGGAGTAAACTAACTCTTCCACGGGTAAGTCTAGGGTCTTAGCAAAATCATCAGATATGAATGAGCAAGTAGCACCCGAATCAAATAATACATATGCATTTATACTATTGATCAAAATAATACTTGACACCACATCTTTTGATTGCACAACATCCTGCACCGTCATATTGAATGTCTGTCCAGTGGGTCTAACAGCTTGCAATGGTGCAGCGATAGTAACGGTACTGCCGCTTCCATTCCCTCCGCTCCCTATTGACCCTGCCGTCAGCTTCTTAGGACAGTTGCGAGACATGTGATCCTTGGATCCATATGTAAAGCAAGCTCCCTTCTTTAGGTTTGGGCAATTAGGTGCAGTATGGCCTTCCAGACCATAGTTGAAGCACACCCGCTTCCCCTTCATGCACACGCCAGTGTGATTCTTACCGCATGTAGCACATGCTTCAAACTTCCTCTTCTGCTGGCTTCCTTGCTGACTCCCAGCAGAGGTGTTGTCATTCCATTCCTCTTCTGGTTCACAGCGCTGCTACCCCCAGCCTTGGTTTCTATCTCATTCTTCTTCTTCTTATCTTGGTTGAACTTCGTCACCGCTTTGCTTCCTCCCTCAGCAAGTATGAACTTCTCTAGCATAGCTGCAAAGGTATTCAGGTGGAACATGGAAACCTTTCTGTAGAGCCAGGGCTTCAGTCCCCGCTCAAATCTCCTCGCTTTCCTAGCATCCGTGCTGACTTGGTAAGTAGTGAACCTGGCCAACTCGTTAAACTTAGCGGCATACTCAGACACCGTCATCTCTCCTTGCTTAAGTTCTAGGAATTGGACCTCCATCTAGTCTTGGGAACTCACTGGGAAGTACATTTCGTAGAACATTTCCTTGAAACATTCCCACGTTATGACTCCCTCTCCCTCACTAGTCTTATTAGCCTGCCACCAAAAGCTAGCATCCGACTTCAACATGAAAGCCTCGAATGTTGTCTTCTGGTCTTCCCCTACCCTAACCACGTCAAATACCTTCTCCATTTCCATAACCCACGTCTGAGCCACAATAGGGTTAGTCGATCCTTTGAACTCAGGCGGTCTTACTGCCTTGAATTCTTTGAACGTAGTACCCTGCACTTGCGGCTGATTCGCAAGAGCTCCGATCAACAAGTTCACCAACTGCTGAACCGAGTTGGGATTCGTCCCATCGTTATTGTTGTTGTTCGTCGAACCCTCGGGGTTTTGACGCGTTGGTCTTCTTTTAGGAGGCATTTTCTGTTAAGAAAATATTATTATTAGATCCTTTATTCAATTATTAAGTATTCAAGTTCATACTTAAACGTTTTAAACAATTCAGTTCACATAGAACACATAGCACGTCAATAAACTTCTTTTATTCATTAGTCGTAGTTTAAAAACATCAATCAGATAGCATTTCTGCCATTTACATCATCCTTCCTGAACTGAAAAAGTTGCAGGATTACATTATTAACTTATCCCATTCTTATCTCAAATTATGGGATTTACTTTATTTACTATAAAAAGCAACACATAAATAAAAGCTCTACTACTACTGCCTAGGCATATTAATACGTCGCACAGCCTCTCTGCGTTCCTCTTCCATTACCGGAAACGCCATTCTTTGGTCCACCACATACCACGGCAAACCTTGGAACTGAGCTGGATAGTAGAAAATACGGTCCTGAGCTCTTTCTATAGCTGTGTGGAAAGCATACTCTGTTTCCCTCATCTTGGCCCTCTTGACTTCAGCTTCCTCTCCAGCTCGATCGGCTCGTTGAATAGCCCTCAAACTTATCTCTTCAGCTCTAGCTCGCTTCCTCGACTCCTCCTGGATGTCCTGCTTCAGCTTCGCTAGCTCAGCTCGAGCCGCGTCTCTATCATTCTCCACGTGTATCAGGTTCCACTGTGCTTCTCCTAGGTCACTAGCCATATCCTCGATAGTCTCATCTCACTGCTGGATGGTTTCCTTGAGCTCTCCGACTCGTCTATGAAGCTCCACGTTGCTATCGTAGACTACCTCGTACATCTCAGCACTAGTAGAGTGAGGTGGAAATTCCTCTTCGGGATCCTCTTCCTCCTCCTCCTCCTCTTCAGACTTGTCCTCATCCTCTTCTTCTGGGATAGGTGTCAGCTCACGCTCCCGACCAGTTACGATGATCACTGGAGATGGCTCTCTCCTAACCAGCTGCTCCCAGACAATATGTATGTCACGGGGCTCCTTCTCTCTAGGCACCTGAGGTACATCCTCTCTAGCCTGACTAGGTTCTCCAATGTTTGACATCCTGACAAAAGAATTTTAAAGTTCATTATTACATTTTGAAGCTTTGTTTTTTTTGTGCATTTTATTTGGAACATAAAAGTTAACCTAATGTGTGATGTGATAACATATTAAACTTACATTAGAATGCTAAATGATTTCTAATATATTATATTGATAAAATATAATATGTAATTATAATTTGAAATAATTATAATTATAGTAAAGGTTTAATTTAATTTGTTAAATTATAATGAATATAGTTTGATTATTATAATCAAAGTAAATGTTTAACTTGAAGTATAATTTGTGTAATTATAACATAATATGTTATTATAATTTGGAATAATTATAATTAAGGTAAATGTATAATTTAAATTATAATTTATTTAATTATAATTTAAGGAGTGCATGAATTGAAATTGATTATTTATAATCTAAGTAATTGTTTAATTTAAAGTATAATTGGTTTAATTATAGTTTAATGCATGATGTAATTTGAGTAATTATAAATTATAATTTGTTTAATTATAATTTGATTAATTAGATTAATAGTTTATATTAAATTATAAGTTGTGTAATTATAATTGATTAATTATAAATAAAGTGGATGTTTAAATTATAATTTGTTTAATTATAATTTAATATGAGTATGTAATTATTAGTAATTAATTATGTGAAAATATAATGTGATTATATGATGAATTTTAATTATGTGTTAATTAACTATTAATTTAATAGTTAATGAGGAATGAGTTAACATAGATTGGTTAACTAACGATGAGGATTAGCTATGTGATAATTAACTAATATTGTTAATTATACATATGATTTGACAGTGAATGTCAAACAAATAAATAGAAGAGAATTACAAAGTTTAAATTAGAATTTACTTAGACGTTTGATAAGCGTTGCTAGGTGACTAATAATTGATGCGTATGGTAATACGTGTGTAGGATTGATGAAGCAGATTATATTAAACTGTTTTTTCGATAATTGGTAATCTACGAGCCAGGCAAGTCTTTCGGTTCCTATTTTCTATGTGAACTTGATGATATTATGAACTGTTTTAAATTGTATTGCAAATAGCATGATATGTTATATACATTGGAGAACCTAGTCAGGCTAGAGAGGATGTACCTCAGGTGCCTAGAGAGGAGGAGCCCAGTGACATACATATTGTTTGGGAGCAGCTGGTTAGGAGAGAGCCATCTCTAGTGATCATTGTAGCTGGTCGGGAGAGTGAGCTGACACCTATTCCAGAAGAAGAGGACGAGGACGAGTCTGAAGAGGAGGAAGAGGATTCCGAAGAGGAATTCCCACCTCACTCTACTAGTGCTGAGATGTACGAGGCAGTCTACGATAGCAACGTGGAGCTCCATGGACGAGTTGGAGATCTCAAGGAAACCATCTAGCAGCGAGACGAGACTATCGAGGATATGGCTAGTGACCTAGGAGAAGCACGGTGGAACCTGATACATATGGAGGTTGATAGAGATGCTGCTCGATTTAAACTGGCAAAGCTGAAGCAAGATATCCAAGAGGAGTTGAGGAAGCGTGCCAAAGCTGAAGAGTCAAGCTTGAGGGCTAATCAACGAGCCAATCGAGCTGAAGGTGAAGCTGAAGCTGAAGCCAAGAGGGCCAAGCTGAGGAAAATAGAGTATGCTTTCCACACAGCTATAGAAAGAGCTCAGGACCGTATTTTCTACTACCTAGCTCAGTTCCAAGGTTTAACGTGGTATGTGGTGGACCGAAGAACGGCGTTTTGGATAATGGAAGAGGAACGAAGAGAGGCTGTGCGACGTATTAATATGCCTAGGCAGTAGTAGTAGAGCTTTTATTTATGTGTTACTTTTTGTAGTAAATAAAGTAAATCCCATAATTTGAGATAAGAATGGGATGAGTTAATAATGTAATACTGTAGTTTTCCAGTTCAGGAAGAAAGATTTAAATAGCATAAATGCTATCTGATTGATGTTTTTTAACTACGAGTAATGAATAAAAGAAGTTTATTGATGTGCTATGTGTTCGATGTGAACTAAGTTATTCGAACGTTTAAGTATGAACTTGAATACTTAATAGTTGAATAAAGGGTCTAATAATAATATTTTCTTAACAAAAAATGCCTCCTAGAAGAAGACCAACACGTCAAAACCCCGAGGGTTCGACAAACAACAACACTAATGATGGGACGAATCCTAACTCGGTTCAACAGTTGGTGAACTTGTTAACCGGAGCTCTTGCGAATCAGCCGCAGGTGCAGGGAACAATGTTCAAGGAATTCAAGGCAGTAGGACAGCCTGAGTTTAAAGGATCGACTAACCCTATCGAAGCTCAGACATGGGTTATGGAAATGGAGAAGGTATTTGACGTAGCCCGACTAGGTGAAGACCAGAAAACAGCATTCGCGGCTTTTATGTTGAAGTCGGATGCTAGCTTCTGGTGGCAGGCTAATAAGACCCGGGAGGGAGGAGTCATAACGTGGGAACGTTTTAAGGAAATGTTCTACGAAATGTACTTCCCAGTGAGTTCGTAGGACCAAATGGAGGTCCAATTCCTAGAACTTAAGCAATGAGGGATGACGGTGTACGAGTATGCCGCTAAGTTTAACGAACTGGCCAGGTTCACTACTTACCAGGTCAGCACTGACGCTAGGAAGGCGAGAAGGTTTGAGCGGGGACTGAAGCCCTGGCTCTACAGCAAGGTTTCCATGTTCCAGCTGAACACATTTGCGGCTGTGCTAGAGAAGGCCATACTTGCTGAGGGAGGAAGCGAAGCGATGACGAAGTTCAACCAAGATAAGAAAAAGAAGAATGAGATAGAAACCAAGGCTGGGGGTAGCAGCATTGTGAACCAGAAGAGGAAATAGAATGACAACACCTCTGCTGCGAGTCAGCAAGGAAGCCAGCAGAAGAGGAAGTTCGAAGCATGTTCTACATGCTGTAAGAATCACACTGGCGTGTGCATGAAGGGGAAGTGGGTGTGCTTTAACCTTGGTCAGGAAGGCCACATTGCACCTAATTGCCCAAACCCGAAGAAGGGAGCTTGATTTACATGTGGATCCAAGAATCACATGGCTCATAACTGTCCTAAGAAGCTGACGGCAGGGTCAATAGGGAGCGGAGGGAATGGAAGTGGCAGTACCGTTACTATCGCTGCACCATTGCAAGCTGTTCGACCCACTGCACGGACATTCAATATGACGGTGCAGGATGCTGTGCAATCAAATACGTGGTGTCAGGTATTATTTCGGTCAATAGTATAAATGCATATGTATTATTTGATTGTGGTGCTACTTGTTCATTCATATCTGATGATTTTGCTAAAACCCTAGACTTACCTGTAGAAGAGTTAGTTTACCCCTTGAACATAGAGATTGCAAATAGGAAAGTTATTCTTGTTAGGTGTGTTTATAAGAAATACAGATTAGACATTAAGGGTCAGGAGCTTAGAGTATATTTGATTCCGATTAAACTTGGGGAATTCAATGTCATACTGGCTATGGATTGGTTGTTCAACCATGGGGCGATAATCGACTGTCAGAAGAAGTCGGTAAACCTTACGACTCCGTCGAAGTTAGTGTTCTATGGTAGCAAATCACCTAGACAAGCGAGTTGTCTGACGGTTATGCAAGCCAAGAAACTTCTGATGCAAGGCTGTGTAGGATATCTAGCCTATATAGTAGATACGCGTAAGGAAAGTCCGAAGGTGGAGGAGATATCGGTAGGTAAGCAGTTTGTGGATGTTTTTCTGAGCGATTTGTCAGGACTTCCGCCAGATAGGGAGACAGAGTTCGTGATCGACTTAGCACTAGGAACTGCTCCGATTTCGAAGGCTCCGTACTGAATGGCTCCAGTTGAGATGAAGGAACTGATGGTTCAACTGCATGAATTGCTAGACAAGAAGTATATTCAATCGAGCGTTTCGCCGTGGGGAGCGCCTGTTTTATTCGTGAAGAAGAAGGATGGGTCGATGCATCTTTGCATTGATTATAGAGAATTGAACAAAGTTACGATCAAGAATAACTATCCTTTACCTAGAATCGATGACTTATTTGATCAACTGAAGGGTGCGAAGTACTTCTCAAAAATCGATTTGAGAAGCGGGTATCATCAGTTAAAGGTGAGGAAGGAAGATATACCGAAGACGGCTTTTAAGACTCGATATGGTCATTATGAGTTCTTGGTGATGTCATTTGGTCTCACGAATGCCCCAGCTACATTTATGGACTTAATGAACAGGGTGTTCAAGCCATTTCTGGATAAGTTCGTGGTAGTGTTCATGTATGACATCCTGGTTTATTCCAAGACCGAGGAGGAACATGATGAACACTTACAACTAACCTTAGAATCGCTGAGACGTGAGAAGCTTTACGCTAAATTCTCAAAGTGCGAATTCTGGTTGGAACGTGTGCAATTTCTTGGCCATGTAATCGACAAGGATGGTATTTCGGTAGATTCGTCGAAGGTTGAAGCGATAATGAATTGGGATCATCCGAAGACACCATCTGAAGTGAGGAGTTTCTTGGGATTGGCAGGTTATTACCGTAGATTTATCCAAGACTTTTCTAGAATCGCAACTCCGTTGACGAATTTGACTGGTAAAACGGTTAAATTTGTTTAGACGGAGAAATGCGAGAAAAGTTTTCAAGAGCTGAAGAAGAGGTTGAGTAATGTGCCTATATTGTCTTTGTCGGATAGTATGGGAAATTTCATGTTGTATAGCGATGCCTCACATAAAGGATTAAGTTGTGTGTTGATGCAGAGTGGCAAAGTCATTGCCTATGCATCACGTCAGCTGAAGGATTACGAGAAGGGGTATCCATGATGTAGAATTGGCGGCAGTAGTGTTTGCTCTAAAGATATGGAGACACTACCTCTATTGAGAAAAGTGTGAAATATACACAGATCACAAGAGTCTGAAATATATTTTCAGCCAGAAGGATTTGAACATGGGCCAAAGAAGATGGTTGGAACTGATTAAAGACTACGACTGCGAGATACTTTACCATCCGGGTAAAGCTAACGTTGACGCCGACACTTTGAGCAGAAAAGGTCGGGAGAAGTTGAATATGATAACTGACCAGTATCAGTTGATAGAACAAGATTAGTTGCTGCTCAAGACAGACAGAAGAAGTATACCGATCTTCATCGACAGAATCGAGAATTCATACCAGGAAGTTTCGTTTTCCTAAAGGTATCTCCCTGGAAGGGGAAGATTAGATTTGGTAAAAAGGGAAAACTAAGTCCCAGATTTATTAGACCTTTTGAGGTACTACGAAAGGTGGGCGAGGTTGCATACGAGATTGCATTACCTCCGGAGCTCGAGAATATACATAACGTCTTTCATATTTCTGTGTTAAGACCTTACAAGCATGATTATAAACATGTAATAGAATATGAACCTTTACAATTTGATAAAGACTTAACATATGAAGAAGTGTCTGTTCAAATAGTTGATAGAAAGGAACAAGTACTTAGGAATAAAGTGATACCTTCTGTTAAGCTAATCTGGAGGAACCACCGTGCTGAAGAAGCTACGTGGGAACTCGAAGATGTTATGATGAAGTCTTATCCGTAATTATTTGCTTAAAGATTTTGTGTGTAACCCCTTATGTACTGATTCTGGGGACAGAATCCTTTTAAGGAGGGAAGAATGTAATAAACGAGATTTTTTTTTATGTGTGATTCTGGGGACAGAATCCTTTCAAGGAGGGAAGATTGTAACGATTGAGATTTTATATTTAATTTTAAATATTTATTGAGTTAAATAAATATTTTATGTGAATTATTTATTGAGTTAAATAAATAAATTATGTGATTTATGAAGTGATTTAATTAAGTGTTATATATTAATTAAATGAATGTTTAATATTTATCTAGTTGATGTATATTAATTTTATAATATAGTTTTGATTTAATTGAGAGAATTAAATTAGATGAATTATGTGTTAAGTGTTACATGAATTATAATTAGCGAGTAATTATAATTATGTGGCAAAATTTTATGTGATTAATTAATGTTGAATTTTAATTGATTAAATTAGTTGTTAAATGATTTAATTAATTAAAGTGTGACATTAAAGTATGTGTTAAAATGATTTGTTAAACTAAAAGAAAAAAGAATTTTTAATGATTTTAACCAAACAAGGCCCTTGTAATTGTTTTAAACCTATTTCTACCAAACGGGGCTCTAACTATCAAAAAGTTGTTTTAAATAAACTGTTTACCAAACAATACCTTAGCATTAATAATCTGTTTTTGAAAATAACCTTGTTTTGCCAAACAAGGCATTGTGGCTTTTGAATTTTGTAACTTATATAATAAATGTATTTATTATATATATTAATTAGTTAGGAGTTATATATTATCAATATATGTATATTATATTAGTATAATAAAACTACGTTAGTTAGTCTAAACTACATTAGTTTTTCCTAAGTTTAAACTAAGAATACAAGGAGAGAAAAGAAGAGCAGAGAAGTTGAGAGAAAGAAGAAGGAGAATTTGGAGAGAAAGCAATAAAAGCTTAAGAAAATTCATCTTCTTCACTAACAACTACCTTAAAGGTAATTTATAATCTCTACTTTTATATTTTCAGAACTCAGCTATATGTTCTTCGTATTTTGTTCTCTAACAAAAATGAGTTTCATGAAATTGTATAAACATGGACTATATATATATATATATATATATATATATATATATATATTGTATTCATGTGTTGTTCGTAGTGGTTTGATTTCTATCAATGATTTTCAGAAAACCAAATTAGTGATTAAGTATGCTTTAATTGAAAATTTTGTTCTTATGTGTTATTTGATTTTGGTCAATTTAAAGTAAAAATTGATGAATTAGAATATGCTAACATGCTTATTGGGAAATTGTTTGATGATTACATGTAATTACGTATATAATGTATGTATATAGAGTGGAATTGATGGAGAAAATTTCTTACAGTGGATTATTTTGGAAAAATATGAGTTTTCATGAAAATGGCCAAATTGGATTTTTAAAACTTGTGATTATCGTTATTTAGATGGTTTTGTATTTTGGAAGCATGTTATACATATGTATTATAGGGTATGTATGAGTTACAGTGTCTATGGTACTATATTTTTGTGTTTATTGGCTTGTATGGGATGTTCGGTAAAGCAAAGGGTCTAAACTGTCTGCGTTTGGCCGTGTTGCTGCACAGTTGTGCCTGCAGCAAGGCCAGGAGCAGCGCAGCTGCGCCGCTTGCCCTTTCCAAAACCATCCTCTGCGTAGCTGCGCCGGTTTTAAGGCAGCTGGCTACACAGCTGCACCATGTTCAGTGCAGAGGCAGTGATGCTAGTTTACTTGTGCATAGTTATTTTAGAGTCTAATTTAATTATTTTATGAATAATCATGTATTACTATAACATGTTAACATGAGTTTGACAATGTCGTATTTAAAAAGAAAATTATAGAAAATGAAGTTGTAAATCTTAAAATAATATTTGAATTGTTAAATTATAATTATTCTATGAGTTACTTTTAAAATTATAAATTGATTATTTATAATTAAAAGTAAGTGTTTAGTTTAAAGCATGATATTAGTTGATTTATTTTAATCAATTAGATGTTAAATTAAATTATAATTTATGTAATTATAATTTAATGCATGTTTAATTATGGATTAAAAATTTATAAATTTGCATGATTAATTATTATTTATGTAATGATAATGTATGATATAGTTTAATTAATTATTAATTGGTGATAATTTAAGAGGTAATTATAATTGAGTAATTATAATTAGATTAAGTGTTTAAATTATAATTATTTAATTATAATTTAGTTAAATACATATTTAATTTAATTATGTAAGTATGTGTGTG
Source organism: Panax stipuleanatus (assembly GCA_020205555.1). Lineage (NCBI taxonomy): Eukaryota > Viridiplantae > Streptophyta > Magnoliopsida > Apiales > Araliaceae > Panax > Panax stipuleanatus. Next base: position 94,283,213 of record CM035118.1, read on the forward strand.
ATGTAATTAACTACGTGATAGTTGATTATTATTATTTATTTTATTAGAGTGAGTTAACCACTTATGTGAATTAGTTATGTGTTAACTGATTTAGATTATTATAATTGAATGTGTATATGAAGTGTTTCAGTACGTGGTTGAGTTAAGTAGCTTGCGCGTAAGGCAAGTCTTCTAAACCCTAAACTCGTTATTTCTACGCAAGTTCTTTGAGTTCATATATTCATTGTTGAGAATGTCCTTTTCATTTCTGTACTGGACAATTATTTACTTAACCGAAGAGATCTTGATTTATTGTTCAAGTAAGATCCAGTTTATTATTTTAAATGTTTTAAGTTTACTTCTAAAGCATATGTTAATTCATAATTCTTTTATTTATGAATTATTGAAAGTTGATTCAACTAATTCTTAGTTGATGAACGTGAACTCTAAATTTCCTTGTAAGCTTATCAACTAATCCCTTAGCTGATAAATAAGAATTCTAAATTACCCTTGTAAGCTTATCCAAACCAAACTTTCTTTGGTACGGACTTGAATTCAAATTACTGAGTTGAACAACCCTAATTATTAGGGGAGGTTAATATGCATAGCATTAAGATATTTGTGCACAATACATGGTACAAAGGGCTGATCCCCCTAAGTACGAGTTAAGGTCCATAGTCTTATTGACTGCTAAGGTTTAAATAAAAATATTTATAACCTAGGACAAGAGTTCAAAGGTCTGATGACCATCAGATAAATTCTATATTCGAATTTTAATGTTGATAGAGAATTATTATTCAATTTTTATTGTTGAAGTATGCTAAGTTATTCAGATCTTTTTAAAGATATCCTTTCATGTATTTATTATTGTTAAACTCCAGTGAGCTGTTGTTTGCTCACTCTTGCATTAAATAACAATTTCAGATAAGATTGATAACGCTGATGCTCCGTCTACGAGTAAAGGCAAGGAAAAGATGAACAAATAAAGACTTGTTTAATTATTTTAAAATAATTGTAATAAGACTTTTATGTCATGTTTCTATTCCGTATTTTATTGTTTATGTCAAGGTTAGTGTAATCCTAGGATTATTTTTTTTAAGGTTGTAACCCTTGTTTTAAGGGATATTTTATATAAAGATTGTAATTTATTTTGTGATATATTGGGTACATCCTCTCTAGCCTGACTAGGTTCTTCAACGTTTGACATCCTGACATGAAAATAATAAAGTGCGAAAATAAAAACATATCATTCAAGTCTTATTACAATCCTTCTCAATTAAATAAAAATAATTCTTCACTTGCTTTGCTTTCCCTTGCCCTTACTCGTAAACGGAGCATCAGCGTTATCAATCTTAATTGAAATTATTATTTAATGCAAGAGTGAGCAAACAACAGCTCACTAGAGTTTAACAATAATAAATACATGAAAGGATATCTTTAAAAAGATCTGAATAACTTAGCTTACTTCAACAATTAAGAATTGAATAATAATTCTCTATCAACATTAAAATTCAAATATATAATTTATCTGAGGGTCATAAAACCTTTGAACTCTTGTCCTAGATTATAAATATTTCTATTTAAACCTTTTACAGTCAATAAGATTATGGATCTTAACTCGTACTTAAGGGGATCAATCCTTTCTACCATGTATTGTGCACAAACATCTTAACGCTATGCGTACTAACCTCCCCTAATAATTAGGGTTGTTCAACTCGGTAATTTGAATTCAAGTCCGCACCAAAGAAAGTTTGGTTTAGATAAGCTTACAAGGGTAATTTAGAATTCACGTTCATCAACTAAGGATTAGTTGAATCGACTTTCAATAATTCATAAATAAAAGAATTATGAATTAACATATGCTTTAGAAGTAAACTTAAAGCATTTAAAATAATAAATTGAATCTTACTTGAACAATAAGTTAAGATCTCTTCGGTTAAGTAAATAATTGTCCAGTACAAAAATGAAAAGGACATTCTCAACAATGAATATATGAACTCAAAGAACTTGCGTAGAAATAGCGAGTTTAGGGTTTAGAAGACTTGCCTTACGCGCAAGCTACTTAACTCAACCACGTACTTAAACACTTTCTATACACATTCAATTATAATAATCTAAATCAGTTAACACATAACTAATTCACATAAGTGGTTAACCCTCATGGTTAACTCACTCTAACTAAATAAATAATAATAATCAACCATCATATAGTTAATTACATTACTTACATATTCACATAATTAAATTAATTATGTATTTAACTAAATTATAATTAAACAATTATAATTCAAACACTTAATCAAATTATAATTACTTAAATTATAATTACCTTTTAAATTATAAACAAATTATAATTTATAATCAATTAAACTATATCATGCATTATAATTACACAAATTATAATTAATCATGCGATTATCAATTTATAATCCATAATTAAACATGCATTAAATTATAATTACATAAATTATAATTTAATTTAACATCTAATTGATTAAAATAAATCAACTAATACCATGCTTTAAGCTAAACACTTACTTTTAATTATAAATAATCAATTTATAATTTTAAAAGTAACTCATAAAACAATTATAATTTAACAATTTAAATATTATTTTAAGATTTATAATTTTATTTTCTATATTTTTCTTTTTAAATACAACATTGTCAAACTCAGGTTAACATGTTATAGTAATACATGATTATTCATAAAATAATTAAATTAGACTCCAAAATAACTCTGCACAAGTAAACTAGCATCACTGCCTCTGCACTGAACATGGCGCAGCTGCGCTGCTCCTGGCCTTGATGCCGGCGCAGCTGCGCAGCAACGCGGTCAGACGCAGACAGTTTCGATCCTCTACTTTACCGAACATTCTATACAAGCCAACAAACGCAAAAATATAGTACCATAGACACTATAACTCATACATACCCTATAATACATATGGATAACATGCTTCCAAAATACAAAATCATCTAAATAACGATAATCACAAGTTTTAAAAATTCAATTTGGCCGTTTTCATGAAAACTCATATTTTCCAAAATAATCCACTATAAGAAATTTTCTCCATCAATTCCACTATATATACATACATTATATACGTAATTGCATGTAATTATCAAACAATTTTCCAATGAGCATGTTATCATATTCTAATTCATCAATTTTTACTTTAAATTGACCAAAATCAAATAACACATAAGAACAAAATTTTCAATTAAAGCATACTTAATCACTAATTTGATTTTCTGAAAATTATTGATAGAAATCAAACCACTACGAACAACACATGAATATAATATATATATATATATATATATATAGTCCATGTTTATACAATTTCATGAAACTCATTTTTGTCAGAGAACAAAATACGAAGAACATATATCTGAATTCTGAAAATATAAAAGTAGAGATTATAAATTACTTTTAAGCTAGTTGTTAGTGAAGAAGATGAATTTCCTTAAGCTTTTCTTGCTTTCTCTCCAAATTCTCCTTTTTCTTTCTTTCAACTTATCTGCTCTTCTTTTCTCTCCTTGTATTCTTAGTTTAGACTTAGAAAAAATTAATGTAGTTTAGACTAACTAACGTAGTTTTATTATACTGATATAATATACATATATTGATAATATATAACTCCTAACTAATTAATATATATAATAAATACATTTATTATATAAGTTACAAAATTTAAAAGTCACAATGCCTTATTTGGCAAAACAAGGTTATTTTCAAAAACAGATTATTAATGCTAAGGTATTGTTTGGTAAACAGTTTATTTAAAACAGTTTTTTGATAGTTAAGACCCCATTTGGTAGAAATAGGTTTAAAATAATTACAAGGGCCTTGTTTGGTTAAAATCATTAAAAATTCTTTTTTCTTTTATTTTAACAAATCATTTTAACACATACTTTAATGTCACACTTTAATTAATTAAATCATTTAACAACTAATTTAATCAATTAAAATTCAGTATTAATTAATCACATAAAATTTTATCACATAATTATAATTACTCGCTAATTATAATCCATGTAACACTTAACACATAATTCATCTAATTTAATTCTCTCAATTAAATCAGAATTATATTATAAAATTAATATACATCAACTAGATAAATATTAAACATTCATTTAATTAATATATAACACTTAATTAAATCACTCCATAAATCACATAATTTATTTATTTAACTCAATAAATAATTCACATAAAATATTTATTTAACTCAATAAATATTTAAAATTAAATATAAAATCTCAATCGTTATAAAAGTCATGAAATTCAAGATGGACTCCATGGATGAAAATCAAGTATGGACTTTGGTTTCACAACCTGAAAGCATTAAGTTTATTGGGTGTAAACGGGTCTTTAAAAGAAAGACTGGAGCGGACGGCAAGGTAGAGACCTATAAAATCCGACTGGTTGCAAAAAATTTCAAACAAAAACAAGGAGTTGACTATGATGAAACCTTCTTACCAGTAGCTATGCTCAAGTTCATTTAGATTTTGCTTGCGATTGCAGCTTATTATGACTATGAGATCTGGCAGATGGACTTGAAAACGGCATTCCTCAATGAAAAACTTGAGGAGGATGTATATATGACACAGCCAAATGGATTTGTTTCAAAGGTTGGAACAAATCAAGTCTATAAGTTGCAACGATCCATTTATAGATTGAAGCAAGCTTCTCGAAGATGGAACATCCATTTTGATGAGACAATCAAAGAGTTTGATTTTATCCAAAATGAGGATGAACTATATGTGTACAAAAAAGTAAGTGGGAGAGCAATTTCATTCCTTGTATTATATGTTGATGATATATTACTGATGGGGAATTACATTCCTATGCTACAATCAATTAAAATTTGGTTATCTAAATACTTCTCCATGAAGGACTTAGGATAAGGATCCTATATTTTGAAAATAAAGATTTATAGAGATAAATCTAAAAGGATGTTTGGCTTATTCAAGGAATGTACATTAGTCCATGCTATAGAGGTTTAGCATAGAAGATTTCAAAAGAAGTCTTATGTCGATGAACCATAGAATAAATCTCTCACTACTATAAAATAATAAATAGATGACACTTAATAGATAATATTTTTATAAAAAATGTTGTAGTTTATCTTTTTACAATGTTTTTTTGAAAAAGTATTGTGATTTAATATACAAAAGCGTTGTACATTTAAAATGGATAATTTTTTGTTTTAAAGTGATAACGCTTTTTTAAGAAAACGTTGTGTATTGAAAAACACGGAAGTGCGCTTCCATCTCTCCATTCGGAGACCTAACCCCTTCTCGCTGTCTTCTCACTCACTCGATCCCCATTCGGAGACCTAACACCTTCTCGCTCTCAAATTGAAAACCCTCTCAAATACTGAGCTTCAGTCGATTTAGATAGGCTTTGGATTGAATAGCAGGAGAGAATCTATATACAAAGAAGAAGAAGAAGAACTCGACTCCGCCGTCTCCACCTTCCTCGAAACCACCGTAGCCACTGCCGATGTTGACCCTGTCGCCGTATCCGCTGGCCGTAATCACTCTCCTTCTCCCTCTCTGTCTCCGCCGTCGTCTCCTTCTCGCTCTAGATCGCCTTCCCCGCCCCCTCCGCTTCATCCGCAGCCCATCAGTCTTTTCAATCTGACTCCATCTCCATCTTTTTTCTCGGTCTCCAGACCCCAATTCTCCATCGTCACAAACGGGAATCAACTCCTTTTTTAGGTAATTAACACTTGATGTTGATTGTTTTGTGTCTTGACACTTGATTATTTGATTCTCTTTTTTTTCTAGTGTTTGTTATGAAATAATTTTGTTCTCAAAATTGGAAATCTTTTGGGGTTAATTAATTGTTTGTTTGTTTATTTGTGAATTAATTATTTGTTTACTATTGTTATTTACTCGGATTGATTAGAGGTTTATAATTAGAAAACTATCGACAGGTTGCACATACGCTTCAATTTGGTTACTGTTTATGAAGCTTCAATTTAAACCTGCTGATTCCTTGCTAAGTTGCAATCAAAATTAGAAAACAAATGATTATGTACTATTGATTTGTTTCAATAGTACATTATGTGCAGGGATATAGGAATACTACTATTTGAAAGAGTTTTTGTATTTATAATGTGCAGCTGAGGGGCTTTCCTGCCCTCAGAAAACTGCTCAATACTGTTGGTATGTCCAATGCTACTACTAATCCCTGGTCCGCTGGTTTGAACTGTTATTTTATCCCCTCTTACATCTAAAGGAGGTTTTACTTTTCCATCTCTTGGAATCCATCTCTTGTCGTTATACCTAAGTAACTCGCATTGGTTAGTACAAATGATGCAGTCTTAATATTAGGCGAAATCAGCTGAATATGATGCTATTTAATAGTGATTAATCACTTAAATCATACGTTGCACGAATGAAATTCTCGATACCAATTCTATCATAGTTAGGAGGCAACTCAGCTTCCCAGTAGCTATTTGATTTCTTATTTCCTATGGCTGCAAGAAAGCACAAATCACATGGTCATCAAATTTCATGTTCTGCTAAAGCTTTCTTAAGAGTCACCTAACATAAAAGTCTTGCATTGAATCAACGCAACCTGATCTGGATGCCATGTGTCCAGCGTAGCCGATCTCACCAGCAGCAATGCCATGAATTTGTATACGCATTTGTCATTAACAATTTTTGCAATATGTCTGAAGTTAATATTTTTGAATGGATAAACAAAATGCAAAAGAAGCACTTTAAGTTTGTGCTACAAGAACAGCACAGCTTTGGCAAAAAAGCAAAAGAATATGCGCAAAAATCATAAAAATATTCTTTAGTATGAAGTATGAATAATGTGTTCATGTAGAGGAGAAGGGGAGGAAAGCTGTAAACCTTTGATATGTGTACTCCAAGGCTTCTATGAATCCCAGAACATTGCATACATATGAAGATCCCAATGTTCACGCTAGCCCATCTCGGAGCTCTGCATTACAAGTATATCCAGATTGAGATATTCAAGGACTGCTTAAATATTGAAGATTATCTTCTTAACTTTTTCATATCTTCACTAACAAACATGTATATTGTTTAAGATACCTACTTGCTTTTGCAGTCCGTGCATTCCCTATTTTCTGGAAGTTTAAGAAGCCCCTCAAATATCTGCAGATAAAGAAAAGGACTGGTAACATCTGTTTTAGCCATAGCGTAAACCAAATAAAAGATCATGGACAAAAAATAATGGGATGAAGGTTGATTTGATGATGAAAAAATCAATAGTACATAATCATTTGTTTTCTAAAAAGACGACACAAGCTTTAAATCAAAGCTTCAATTTGTTTGCTAATTTTATTGAAAGTTTTGTGCAAATATCTAGCTTTTGACATACCTGCTCATCAATTGTTGTTTTCTGCTTTACCTTTTGATCTTTGAGCAGGAGGCAATCCGAAGAGCTACTATAGCTCAAAAATTTATTCCTGTATTCATGGGTTGTACATTTAAGAACAACGTATGTTGATATCTTTATTTTATTTTCCATTAGATGATACTTATGTGGTGTTAGTAGTATTTCATGCTATTTCATGCCATTTCTTGCCACAAAATCGTGACAGGCTCGGGTTACCCTCTATCTCACAAAAAATTTCTTATTTGTAAAAATAGTGCTAAATTGATTCGGTAAAACTTTTGCTTGCTCTCTAAGTTGAGTGATTTTTGTGATTATTTTCTTAGCATAGCATATTATATTTAGTTTTGGTAATGCCATAATTAAGTTTCTGGGTTCATTCACTTAATATTTTACTAGCATAGTGATTACCCTCTTGTAATTCAGTTAACAATTATTATTTTCTCTTTACTTCACTACAGTAGAAGGTTTTGTTCTAATGGATTTTTCAGAAGTAGTTATAAATTACCGTTTTTGATGTTGTTTGTATTTCTCTATTATGGTCTCCATCGTCATCTTTTCAGGTCATGTTTAAGTCAGGGTTGTTAGGGAAGAGGCATGTTAGACTCTTAGAATCACTTGGATCACTTCAATTATGTAAATTTGATGTCCTCATAATTGTGCATGAATTTGAATTAACTAAGTCAGCAGTTACTATGATGATCCATATAGTTTCTAATCAAATTTGAGTATATTTAGATTTGGTGGTGTATGCATCTACTTTTTAAGTGTTCCTGAATACAATTGTGTGTGGTAAGCATATGTTATAGTCAAATTTGAGTATATTGAGTTTTGGTGGTGTATGCATCTACTTTTAAGTGTTCCTAAAGATAATTGTGTATGGTAAGCACATGATATGGCTGTCTCTATTTAAAATGATATCAGTCTCAAACATGGTGATTATTTTCTCTGGCATATTCAGATATATCCTTGTTTAGTGTAGTGTTATAAGCTCATAAAGCTATTGTTAGGCTGCTTACTGCCCTTTAATTTCTTCACCTGTTGCTGTTAAATCAGGCGAATGAACTTTAAAAGATTGTGAAAGTAGAATTGATTCAATCAATAATCTTGTATGGATTTTTCATGTTCTAGTATCCATGTTGTGCGGGCCATGTTTTGAAACTTTAGTCAGGGGATATTTACTGATTGTTAAGTTTCTCATTATTATTTTTTCCTTTATGCAAATGGAATCAGTTGGCAATAGTTAGTTGCCCAGTTTCCGAATATTCTTCAAATCGGTCAGCTCATTTTTCAGCGGTGAAGATCAGATCCCCTGGTGCAATCCCGACGTTATCAGCGTAAGCATTCCTTCCCCCATTTCTTCATATAATATCTTTCTAATTTAAACCGTTTTAGTTGTTGCCAAACTAGGGAAAATGCATGAAAAGGGCTGAATTTTTCACCAATCATACTTAGACTTGGGATTTTATGGTCCAGATATGAACTTTTCTCCTACTTTTTTCAAATTAAGACATGTCTGTTATTAATTACGTTGTTTAAAAAGAATAAATGTTCAATTTTTGAATCATAAATTTGAAGTTATTAATTACATTGTTAAATGTTCAATTTTTTAATCATTAATTACCTTGTTCACCACTTTTCTTCTGAATCATATTTGAATCTTTAAGTTTTTCTTTTACCATTTCAGCTTTTCATTTTGGCTACAATTAGGTGATTTGTGGTTTCTATATGTTGAAAAGTGAAAACATATATTACAAAATTTAGCCATAGTTGTTATTTTGTTACCTAATAGTTCTATATCGAATGCTACCTCTGTATTTCATTAACTAGGATTTTCATTCTAGCAGTGTAGTAGTCCCCACACTAAGGTTTTTATAGCACAATTTCTAGTTGTATGAGTTTCTCTCCAGGTCAACATTCTTCAATGATGCTAACTAAGCTGTGTATATGACTGTATTCTTTTTTCTTTTTCCTCATTAAAAAATAGAAATATCAACTAATATTTGTTTGTCAATGCTGTATTTTGTATATCGTGATTTGGCTGATTTTTAAAAGTTCCTCAAAAGGTTGGGACATTCTTACAATAACCTATTAACAGCTAACAATTTGAAACAGAAAACTAAAATGTAAACTTCATTTTCTTTTGACATGTACACCAATGTGATAACTGATTTTCTTCAAATATACAATTAGGTTTGCCGTTCTAGCTTATTTTTGAGGTAATTTCAGATATTAATATTTGTTTGAAACTTTTCAATATTTAATGATGATTATACATGGACCTGCTGCCCTTGCTCCATACTTAATGACTTTTTTGTGCAGTTTCTTTAGCCAATATTAATACCCCATTGCAAAAGAGAGAAAAGCTTTATCTTCTGGCTGTTGGATACTACAGAAGTGGTGAAATTTCAAGGAGTAGGCAGCTTGTAGAATAATGTTTGGAGGTTTGTTATCTCAATTATTTATTTATTTATTTTTGTTCTTGTGTGGTTTCCCCTTCTATATTTCCTTTCTAAACGGCTGTTTCAATAACCATAGCTTGGTTTCCATCAGTAAGGAATCTGAAACATCTTTTAGTACTTGCTATGTGGTACAACTTTTTAGCCAGTTTTATTTTCTTCTATACATGTGAATATCTTTTGTTGGCATAGCTGTTTAAACTTCCCCTTGTTATTGCAAAATGACTTCTGAGTTTCGAAGTTTCGCAAACTTACAATTCATTTTAGACAGGAATGGGGATGACTGGAATTTATGATTGTTCCCTTTTCCCATTTCTTTCCTTGGGAAAGTATTATATATCTCTTAGGGCCCTCTAATTTAAGGGGTTAAATCACTTTATTCCCTTTGAAATGAACTCCAATTTACATTTGCATCACTAAGCTAACTTTTTCCCGGTTAACTCATTGAACTGCAAATTTTTTTACAAAAAATCAAAAATCGTCAAACTAAGTTATGCCTCAAACCCTTTCTTATTTATGGGTCTTGTTCTAAAAGCTATTAACATGTAACTGCTTTCACCAAATGACATATTGATCGGTTTTCTGTCTACTTCAGGTATTCATTAGATGATATCGGCTCTGGATCGCATGTGCATATCAGTTATTTAAAGGCTTATGATATCCACATTTTAACCCTCCAATTTTGAAATCCCTGTACCCTGAACTCAAGAAGCATTTTCGACAAAAGCCTTACTATGTGGATCTGTTGGATCTATTTAATGAGGTGGGATTTCCCGCAAAAAGATTATTTGATTAGGATTAGTAATTCACAGCTATTAGTATTAATTTTTTAAAATCATGAACAGGTAGAATTCCAGACAGCTTGTGGACAGATGATAGATTTGATCACCACCCTTGTAGGAGAGAAAGACTTATAGAAATACTCATTGCCTATGTAAGTGTTTGATTTCTTGTCACCTTCTTTTTAATATTCTTATTCCCAATTTTCACTTTTTGAAGTACAAAATATTGTGTTCTTCTGCAGTCATCACCGGATTGTGCAGTACAAAACTGCTTACTACTCATTTTACCTTCCAGTGAGTGATAATTTTCATTTCTGTTTGTGGTTTAGCTGTTCTGTTAAGAATCTCTAGTTTCACATTTCTTTCTGTCATGTTTTTTTTGTTGATAAACTCTAGATGTCTAGTCACTTAACTTTATCTGTGGACTTGCTGCTGATAGAGTAATAATATCCTATTTCTTTGTATTAAAGTAGCATATTTATTACAAAATTTCTCAAACTTATTCAGATCTTGTTTTTCTTTCTGAAAAATGTTACTCCTTATACAGATTCAAGGAATAATTTGCCTTAGTTTTCATTTTCTTATTATTGTTTTTGAAATTTTCCTTGAACCTTATTATTAAGTAATTTTTTTTCAAGGTGGCCTATTCACTTCTTATGTCAGGCGAAGATCTGGAGAAACATACTAATGTAAAAGACATACTTATTGAAATGGGAACCTATTTTAAGTGTAGGTAAGTGTTATTTCGCCATGAGTCTTTAGAGCAACCAGACAAGGAAAGGATCTGCATTCACAGAAAGTCTTGCTCCTAGACACAAGTGAAGTAAAATCTGTTACATGAATCATAAATATCGTTATGTTGGCAATTATGTTGGTTGGATCATGGATAACGGAGCACTTCATTTGTGATTATGGATTGCAGGTTCGATGTAATATGGGGATAATACTTGGTTTTGAACCGATCACTTTCATATGTTGTTCTCCAAATACTTGTAGATATGGATTATATATCTTTTGAGGTTTCTTTGTATTTCTCACACTTATTTTAGTGTATATTATTCTTATGAAAATGATATTAATTTTTGCAATGGGTTGATTGAAAATTTTATGTTTTTTTGCTATTTATTTTTAAATGAGATTTTGAATTTAATTGTGCTTATAGATTAATACAATAAATTAGTTAATATAAAACTAAATAAATTGAAAATAAATTATAATTACAATATGAAATGACGACGACATAATTATCATTTTAAATATATTATTTGGTGACAAATTTGTTTTATCGTCATTTATTTTTATATTTTTGGTGACGATAAACATAATAACATAACGAAAGAATAATCATAAATATGATAATATTGTCGTCATTAAAATTAGATGAATTAAATAGTGACATATTTTCGTCACTAAAACAATATCCTTTAATGATGAAAAAAGATTTTCGTCATTTAATGTACTAAGTTTTGATGACGAAACATAATATAGAGTGACGAAAGTTTCATTCAAATAGTGACGTTATTAACGTCACTACAAGTAATTAATTATAGTGACAATGGTGTAGATCGTCACCATAAGTTAAAACATTTAGTGAAGACATCAAATATTGTCAAATAAACCTAATATCACGCTCATACGGTGACAGTCTTTGTGACGATTAACACTTGTCACCAATTGTTTTAGTGATAAAAAATAAATTTTATATGACAAATTTTAGCGTCATTTTTTGTGTAATTTCTTGTAGTGAGTTATATCAACAAAGGATTTCTCGATCTTACAACAAGAAAGTTCGAATACGGCAATTCAAATAAAACGACTTGGTACTAAAGAAAGTTTTGGCCAATCAAGACGAAGCTAAAGGAAAGTTCGCCCCTAATTGGGAAGGCTCTTTCATTGTCAAGGAGGTGTTGACGGAAGGAGCTATTAGATTGCAAGAAATGGACGGAACCGAATTTTCCCAACTAATCAACTCAGACACCATAAAAAGGTACTATGTCTGAAACACATGTATATTCGCATCCTGGTCCTGCAACTCAAATCAAGTTCGATTTTCACTAGAAACTGAACTACAAATGACCTGATCTCCCTACACCCAGGAGTACGTAGGCAGCCATTCCTGGTGCGGCCAAACCAAACAAAAAATTAAAAAAACTCATCAAACCAAACTCAAATGAGACACTTCTCAAGCCTCTCATACCAAAACTGAACTACGAATGACCTGATCTCCATCAACCCGGGAGTACGTAGGCAGCCATTCCTGGTGCGGTCAAACCAAACAAAAAACTCGAAAACTCATCAAACCAAACTCAAAAGAGACACTTCTCAAACCTCTCATACCAAAATTGAACTACGAATGACCTGATTTCCCTACACCGGGGAGTACCTAGGCAGCCATTTATGGTGCGATTTGACCTTCAAGAAAAAACAAAAACCAATAAAAACCAGTTCCAAAACAACGAAACCATATGAAATCTAAAAACTATTAAGCCTCCATGGTCAACAGGCCGAGCCTCGTCTCTCTCAACCAATGTCATATCTCGAGTGGCTCGAGCCTCATCTCTCTCCGCAAAAGCTATATCTCTGCCAGACAGGGCAGTCAACATCGGCGCTCTAGCCTGATCTCTCTCAAAGGTCATCCTAGCTAGGGAGTTTGCCAAAGCTGGATCTGTACCGACAAGAATGATCGGCGGATCACTAACTAGTGCTGCTGTCAGACCCATGAACAACTCATCCTCAGTGGGAGAATCAGGATCCTCCATAGGCTCCTCCTCGTCTAAATCCACTATCAGAGCTGATTGTATGAATGCAGCTGATGCTATATCGGCCTCCAACCACGCTGAGTACTCTGGAGATCAATCCAGATGGGTACTGGAGAAATCAGCCCTCTCCCTATGAGTCCAACACTAATACACTCTGACCAAATCAGCAGACGACATAGACGAAGCTGACATCCTCTGATCAATAGCCCCCTCAAACTGATGTAGGCTCTGAAACTAATTGAACTGGCCCATAATAGCCAAAGGATGGTAAGTAGTCACTCCCCTCAATCCCGCTAGGGGCAAATAGTCCATGCCAGATGCGTGGGTGATGAAGCTATAGGGAGAGACTAGCCCTGAGCATGGCAGAATCGAGAATAGATGTGTAATATCAGACAGAAATGTTGACCATGACTCTGCGTCAGTACACTCCGCCGGCTGAAAGGAGTAAGACATGGCTATCTCATGGGTGAAACAGTACCCTTGGTGTCTGAAAAATCCAATCGGTCGTAAATGGAACATGAGCCATTCGTACAGCAAGACCGAACTACCTCTATAAAATCCCTCTGGGTGGGTACTGCAGTGGGTGGTTGCTCTTAGCGTCTCAGCCAATATCATCAGAAGAATAGTGCTACCCTATCTAAGGGCCCGAACCACGACTATTAATCCGACATCTAGGTGGTCCAAGTAAAGTGGCATATAGACGTAGGCTACTATGCACATCAATAAAACATCTATCCTGGCCAAATGCCATGCCCCTGTCGAGACAATAAAATCTCCAGAATGACTATCGTAGCTATCTAGCCGGCCAAAACGATCAATCAAGAAGTCCATAGAGATCACATGTCCATAAACAATCTCATCTAAAACTACACTCTGACGTAGACCAGACATCTGTAGAAACGGTTCCCTCATATCACTTATCGCAGTACGAGGGCAGGGAAAGTCTAAAGCTAAACCAGTGAACCGCTCATACTCCTCTAAAGTCAGAGTCAGCTGATGCCGCCCAAAGCAGAAAACCTATTTCTCGGGTATCCAAAAGGGTAAAAGGCCATCTACGAACCCGTACAGAACCTGAAAGTCTACGAGGGCCAATGAATGCCCTAACATCTGATCCAATGCCCCTCTGGCTGGGAAGGGCAGGCTCTCATACCACGATCTTAAGGATGATGCCACCACAGATGGTGGTAAATGCTCAATACGACTGACGGTGGACGACGACATCTGTATCACCGTATCATAAGACCACCTAGGGGTCAAATCTGAACTCATTTGTCTAAATGCATACACGTGACATAATACATGCATAATGACAATGATAAATATGATGCGATAGATAGGAAATATCATGCATATCTACAATAAACTATTTACTACAAGCAGTATCACTGTCTGATAAATACAAAATAAAATAAAATAAAATGTACAGGAATATAGGGCACCACCACACAACTACTAACAATGGTCTATCAAAATGGGGCACAACCGCCCAAAAGCCAAAATAGTGGCTGACCAAAAGATATAGCTACAATAGCTATCCAAAAAGATCCAAAATATCTACGCTCAGGTGGTTAACCTGCTCCATCTCCTCCGTGGACACAAAGTCGAGGTCATCAGGCATGTCTGGGAGGTACAAAGGAGGATCAGCCCCTGCAAAACTGCTAGAAAATGGACCTGATGAGGGGCCTGCTCCTGAGCTGGAAGGGTCAAAAAAAGATGCCTCTGACGGATCTCGGCTAAGATGCCTGATAAACAAATGAGCTATCTCCAACTCCTAGGTCAGCCCTGTGATCTGGTCCAAGTGAGTAGGCTCCCTGAGACAAGCTATCTAGTCTGTCATCATCACAAACCCCAGCACCATATCTGTCATAAACTGGGTAGCACGAGTCTGAGCTCCAATGGTGTAAGGGCTCCACCAACTGCTGAATGCCTCCTGGCTGTACGAAACCTTTGACAGGGTAAAGCCATCTATGCCCACCATAGGGATGTCTGTAAGCGGAACTAGTGGCCAATGATGCCAAGCAGGAGGAACAAAGGGAATGCGGATCTGACCTCTGGTACTCTGGATAGCACGCTCTCCTAGATAGAGCTCCCAGCCTCCCTCTGTCAAAAATGGGACTCTGCTGGTCGACAATGCAAACTCCCTACCAGTGGGGAAGCCTCCCTCAAATCCAACAGTCAAAAACTCAGAGGTATATTGGATCCACGGGATCACTCTGGCTGTCAAAAGCTCCAATTGTAGGCGGGAATGAGTAAAGCCCTCAGCAACAGGGACCTCCGTCGGAGTGGAGTGATGCCAACGCCATCCCCGGGGATAGGTCTCTAGACCTAAAGCAGTGGCGGGCCGTAGGCAAGGAAGCCTCTCATACGCCCAGAACTGGCCATATAAATATCAAAAGTCCTCAGTGACCAAGACTGACAAATGTAAATGCAAAAATAAAAAAGGTACAAGAAAGATGTACTCACTAGCAGAAATGGATAGAATCCTAACCAAGCCTTTGTCAAACCCTCCGAGAGCATGCGCATGCCCCGGAGAAAATAGGCAAAGGTGTAGGAACCCCAATCAAAGACACGGAGGCGCTCTACATATCGGGTGGCTCTGACCTAGGGCAAAGGACACAGTCGACGAGTTGTCCGCCAAAAAATAACCACTGATGATCATCAAAAACAATCGCCTCAGAATGCGATCCCTAACCCTCTGATCATTAGGCGGAGGCTCAAGTAAAGCCTCACTCTGGGCATCTATGCTCAAGGGACCAGATCGGACCGTAAGACCCTTGAGCACCATCGCAGGAATTCCCAGCAGGGATCTAACGGCAGTGGGCGTAATATCGGCCACAATAGGCATGGGCTCACCCTTAAAATCTATGCCGGTGATGAACCTCCAATCCATAGGCGTCATCATCACCTCACAGTCCAACAAGTGAAGAGACTGAGTCAGGTGGAACTAGCGCACAGACAAAGCCTTCATATAACCCCAGGGGCAGCGGTGGGGAATAATAGAGAAGAAGGCCTAAAACCCCCAGCCGTCAACGATGTCCCTGTAGTCCTGGCGCAGATTATAGTACAGAGAATGCACATTAAACCAGTTCCATCGAGGCTACGTAAAGCCGGGAACCTGCATCAAAAACCAACCCATATCAGAAACCTGTGCCTCGAGAATGGCAAAAGAAAAAAGAGAATTCAAAAAGAAGAAAACTTCAAGTCACCTCATTGGCATGAAGAAATCGCGATGGATGACAACTCAAGTCTCCCAGCAACTCCTGGGTTGGCACAAAAATGCCCAGAAGCTCCGCACGTGGGGCCTGACCTGGGACGGGAGCAGCAAAATGAGCCTCCTTATTATCTATATCAATCGGTGGCTCATCCTGGGCTGGGCGAATCACTAATTCTGCTAATCTTTGAGGCGGCCAAGCTGAATGTGGCTGAGGAAAATCAAAAGCTCGCCTCCATCTAACTCCTGAAACTACCCTGCTAGCACTGCCAGGTCTGTCTCGGTCCATCACCTGGATAAAGTCTCCATATCACCTTAGAAAGGGTGTGGTAAGCCTAAAACCTGTGACTTATTAATTTAAATTAGTATTTTATGCATTTTTAAGTCCTAAAACATGCATGGGTTAGTCAAAAATCCTTAGTAGAGTCAAAACTGCATGTTTTTCAAATTTCGAAGTCCTAAAATATGCATGAGTTAGTCAAAAATCTCCAGTAGAGGCAAAACTGCATGTTTATTAAAGGCTCAGGTTTTTGAAATTTTTTTGCCAGAGTCTCCTTTGTAAAATGGACTGTCCACATGCACACAGGCATGATTAGGTGGCCATTCAGTAGCACACCTTCCCAAAAATAGGAACAGTTCATATTTATGAAATAAAATAAAAGGTAAACATCACATAGTAGCCAAATTACTATGGACATTTTTAGTTAAAAATCCAGGCTCACTAGGCCCCAAAAAGGATAAGTAAACTGATCAAAAAGAGCAAAATATGACTGTCTCATAATCTAATTTTTCTTCCATCAAAACCTGCATTACAGTAAAATATGCATACTTGTGAAGTCAGAAAATTTTTAGCAAGTCATATAAGCATACATTTTTCATACATTGCGTCTAAAAGCACCTTATGTGGTTTACATGCTTTTAATGGTCAAAACTTTCGAAAAAAAGGATGTAAAACGTTACCTGCGATACGCTGAACGAGTGGGAGCTGACAGAATCTGGAAAAGGTTGCCCGAACTCTGTAGATCTGAAAAAGAAAATCATATTTCGTTTGAAACTCGAAATGAAACTGATTTCAAATGACTCCCGCTGCCCAATATAAAAACGCAGGTAGAAGCGGGCCCACCTGCTACTGCCGTACCTTTACCTGCGGCTCCCCAAGGTGGGTCCTGCCCCCTCCGGTTCGGTTCGGTTTGAGTTATAACGGAGTTTATACGAGCTGAAAAGTTAAATTTGAGAAAAAAGCGCTACGCGATTGAGCGGTTTGTCCCAACATCTTGCATTTAAGCAGTGGA
The DNA here is from genome assembly GCA_020205555.1 of Panax stipuleanatus. Classification (NCBI taxonomy): domain Eukaryota; kingdom Viridiplantae; phylum Streptophyta; class Magnoliopsida; order Apiales; family Araliaceae; genus Panax; species Panax stipuleanatus. Next base: position 94,301,082 of record CM035118.1, read on the forward strand.
ATCCTGACAGAAAGAGGAACTTTCTGAAAGCCATTGGTATTCATCATGAAGCAATGTCCGGGGACCAATAATGAAGAATGCTAAAAAACTGTCGAAAACTGTGCAAAACTGCTGAAAAAAGGTGCAAAACTGCCGAAAATTGTCACTTTTGAAGCTTCGGGTACTGACCGATGACAGTTCAGCAGTTGGCACAACCCCAGCAAAGCGTCGGGTACTGACCGATAATAGTTCAGCCATTGACACAACCCCAACGAAGCATCGGGTACTGACCAATGATAGTTCAGCCGTTGGCTCAACCCCAGCGAAGCGTCGGGTACTGACCGATAACAGTTCAGCCGTTGGCACAACCCCAGCAAAGCGTCGAGTACTGACCGATGATAGTTCAGCCGTTGGCACAACCCCAGCAAAGCATCGGGTACTGATCACTGACAGTTCGGTCGTTGGCTCAACCATAACAAAGTATCAGCCGTTGGCTCAACCCCAGCGATGTCTCAGCCGTTGGCACAACCCTAGTGAAGCGTCGGGTACAGACCGATGACAGTTCAGCCGTTGGAACAATCCCTGTGATTCATCGGGTACAGTCTGGTGACAGTTCAGCCGTTGACATAACCCTAGCGAAGCATCGGGTACTGACCGATGACAGTTCAGCCGTTGACACAACCCCAGCGAAGCGTTGGGTACTGACCGGTGACAGTTCAGTCGTTGGCACAACCCTAGCGAAACGGGTACAGACCGATGATAGTTCAGCTATTAGCATAACCTCAGTGAAGCGTTGGGTATTGACTGCTGAAAGTTTGGTCGTTGGCTCAACCCTAGCGAAGCAGCAGTCATTGGCTCAACCCTAGCGACGTCTCAACCGTTGGCGCAACCCCCGCAAAGCATCGAAAGTGATCCGGTGATGTAAGCAATATAATAATCCATCCCCAATGATGGAATCTGTTATACACATCCTCAGAGAATGTACCAAGAAGGATTGGTTATTCGACCCCCTGTTGCCTACTACCGGTGTAAATTATCATCAAGATATGCATCAGAATCACACATTGAGGTAACTCAGCAGCCGAGATGTATCCCCAGCGGAGAAACCGACAGAAAGGTACAACGACATCAATCGGAAGAAAAATATACCCCATGAAGAGTATCGACAGGCGTGGGAAACCATTGTTCTCAAACCAAGGTAACATCAATAATGTCATCCCCAACAAAGTTAACAAAGCTATCACGAAGGACGTCATCCCCAGCAAAAAGTGACGAGAACAGCCTGTCATAGTTTAACTTTGATGTTCTACCAGCGACTGCATGATAAGGCTGCAGCAAGGGTTATCACGGGTAATGTTATCCTCAGCAGAAACTAACGTAATCAATCAGTGATAATGTTGGTCCGATTAGATGACACAATTAACGCGCAAGTATACGCGGCCAACGAGTAATAAAGAGTAAGTAAAGATCGTTCCCACGGAGAATTAATGGATAATAGGTCGCCAAAGCACTAGCTCATAATCATCTCAATCTTATTTAAAAGGGCGAGAAGGAGAATGAATTATTAAAGCTAAGTTAAACTAGGCAAGAATTAAAACATGCAATAACTAATCCTAGGGTAAATTCAGATAATAAAGACATGGGATTACAATTTCCCCCAACACTTCGTTCGAATCTCTTAACTCTCTCACTTAGAATAATAAGCACCTAGAATTGACAACCGAGAAATCTCGATTACATAATAGCCTCTTTCGATGGACAACTATGAATCTTCCTAATGCGGCATGTAGGTATATGTCTATCCTACACACTATCAAGCAACTAATATCCAGAACAATTAACAAGACACATGTCACGAGAAATCTCGTTAACTACTCTATCAATTACCAACTTTCGCATAGGAAGTCATTACGATTAGATTCTCAAATGGTTGCATACGGCATTTAGGTATATTTCTATCCTAAACACTAACAAATTATCAACTCTTTAGGACAATGAATGAGACACACGTCACATAATCTCATAGATTACCTGCAAGAATCTCTAACTTTCGCATGATATCATAACTAGGTCTAAACCTATAATCCATTTGTCAAGTTCATACAGGTTCACAAGAAATCAATCTAAAAGCACAAGTTATGATAACCAATTCATAATAATAGCAAAGAGAGAGCAATAAATACAAACTATGTGTTGGGTTCCATTGAAACCCTAAAATATAAGCTAAGTCATAAATAACTTGAATATATTATCCACAAGTTAGATAAACATCATCCGAATATAATTTAGTACAAGGAGAGTAAGAGATGGAGAAATGCAAATCTTGTGTCTTCTCCAAGCTTGGATCTTGATGCTATTACTTGATTCAATCTTCACACACTAACAAAACCCTAGAATCTAACTAACTAACACTAAACTAGCACTAATCTACTCTCTAATCTACTCCTAATTTAGACTAAACAAGATGTAAAGGAAAAAAAGAGAGGAACTAGGGCTTAGGGCTAATATATGATGCCCTCTCTTGTCCCAAACGAGCCCCCTTATATCCCAATCAAAAGCCAAGTCCCGTGCAATTGAAAAGTCAAGTCTAGCACAGTTGAAGATTGGCGCGGCCGCGCCCAAAAATGCCCTACAATCCGCGCGCCCGCGCCAAGCATTTTCTGCTACAGAGTTCTCTGGTAAAACGGCCATAACGTTTGATTTGGGAAGAGTTACGAGGCCTACCACATGTCAAATCGAAGCTATCGAAGAGATCTACAACTTTCATTCTTTGAGCATTGAGAAATAATGGATGGATGAAGGCTGAAATTGAGCTCCAAGTGACAGCTGTGCATGAAAACTCAAAACCGTGAGGTTTGACGTCCGTTGGTATACGGGGCATAACTCTCACCTCCGAACTCCGATTTGGATGATTCAAGATGTTCCGGAAAGCTTATAAGATGCTATACAATATGAACCAAGTTCCAATCTAAGAACATAAAATGAATGTGAACCACCCAAACGATGTCTGCATTGCATTTCCTTCCCGTTTGGTCGCTTGCCTTCTTTCCATTGTCAAGCCATCAATCCTTTTAGCATTCTTTGCATCATTTTGTCCTCAAAAGCACCGAGAGAGTTCCTAAACATAAAATCTACAAAACAAAGGAAAAACACGTGAAAAGCACAAAAGTACTTGAGTTTCAGCAACAGAACAAGCTGGTTACTATCCGAATAAGTGGTCATAAAGACCACTTATCAAATACCCCCAAACTTAAACGTTGCTTGCCCACAAGCAACCAAAACAAAACTAAACAAAAGATGCAATGCAGTATCTACAATGTATGCAACCTACGCTATCATGAATGCGAATCTAAGTTCCCAGCTAGCATTGAACTTTCAAAGCAATGCCTCAGAAAACCACGAGATAGTCGAACAGATAAGCTACCCAAAACAAGACCATAAGACATATTCTGCAAATTCAAAACTGTCAGCACTGATGTATTGTGCGTTGTGTGCGTAGCAACCATTAGATAAGCATTCAGATAAATAACTCACATACTATGCTTCTTAGGGGAAAAACAAGCTTTAACTTAAGAAAAATAGTAAATCATATAAGTTCTAACTAAGACCATGTATTACTAGAGTTAAGAGTCAACAGGGGGTTTTCATTAAGGTCTTATTATTCACGAGGGCGTATTCGAACTTTCCCGTGTACACTATCGACCGTACAATGCCTAGTTCTCTTAGGCTCTTCAATGATATCCATGTAGCGAGCTTTCGACCAATGAATCCCAGACCAGACGGCCTTAGGGCGCTGGGTGTAGAGACACCCCTAGGGCTTACTTGCTCGAATATCAAAGGCCACAGAACTCGACGTAGCCGAAGCGTTTATTCTATTTTTTTTTCTTAATTTTTTCTTTTGTTTTCTTTTTCTTTTTCTTTTTCTGCAAGGGAGTGCGTCTTACGCTCCATCTCCCCGCATAAATCATGCATGACCCCTGTTTCCCCCAAACTTAAGCTTTTAACAGTCTAGTTATTATCATATGAAAACTGAAACTCTTTTATTAAAATATAGATTTCCCACCAGAAGACAAGTATGTAAACATTTAAACTAAGCATGTCATGATGGTTACTCTATTGTGCTTACTGGTTACACAATATCTGACAGGTAAGGATTTACATATATGATCATGAAATCAGGCTTAAGTCTCAAATCAGTTCAACAATCAAGTGATTTCAGTTTCTTCACAGGCAACTGAAAACTGGATTCATGCAGTATGCTCTAACACATAATGCAAAAACAAAAGAAATTTTTTAAAATTTTCACAAATTTTAACTATTTACAACCTATATGCACTATATGAAATAACTTAATATGCAATATGAATGCAACTACCCTATATGCAAAATAAAGCCAATACCCCCAAACTTAAACAATTCAATGTTCTCATTGAAGGTAAAGGTAAAAAGAAAGGAACTCCCCTATTCGGCTTTGTTGTCGCCCTCATCCTCATTGTCCTCCTTAGGTGGTTTGCGCTCCTGAACTGGGCGAGAGGACTCGAAATGCAATGATGGCATCTTCTCAGAAGTCTCCCCCGTCTCTCTCTGCCCTGGCACAATAAACCCCGCTCGCACTGTACTCAATAAACTAACCTAACTCAATATCAATCTTGCTCTGCTAATAATCCCACACTCACTGTCTCAATTGATCAGGTTGAGAGGCTGAGGTGGATGGGAATTGATACTTTGGATTGAGGAGGTAGGAGGTTTTCAAAACTAAGGCTTTTAGTGGGGGGGGATTGAATGAGATGGAAGAGATGGGGGATTGCATTAATTAACTTGAGGGATTGGGATAAGAGGGAATGAGGCTGGGTGCTGCAGATAATTAATATGAAGCGGTGCCCCCAAAAGCTGCCAGAATTTTCCTTAAGTCAGGCCCAGTCTGTGAGAGGCGCGGCCGCACGCCAGCTCATGCTTATCCTGGCGTGGCCGCGCGGCATGCCAGATCCTGTTTTTTGCAGAATTTTTCTAGGCACAGAGGCTATGGCATTTGAACTTTGCTCCCAAGCAGCTTTTAACCTGAAATACGCAGAGAAGACTTATTAAGCCCTATAAAACCCTCAAAAGTTAATACTTAATATTTACATCAAGAGAATTAAACATGGAAAGATATATGCATTTAAATTCCCAAAAATTCTCTAAGTGCGTATAAGCAATGCAAGTGCATCAAAAATATGCTACAAGCTTTTTAATCCCAAAAATATATGCATTCATGCCTAAGTTCAAAAATGTAGGCAATGAACTCCTAATTCCTATAGTATGCAAAAATTTAAACTAAATATTAACTAATAAGAATTAAACGAGGGGGAGGGAAATGTGATAGAAAGCATGTAAATGGAGAATTAAACAAAGAGATAGAGAGAGGGATGATGGGAAGTAGGTGATGGAGAATTAAACAAAGAGAGAGAGAGAGAAATGATGGGGTGCCTCCCATCTAGCGCTTGATTTATAGTCCTCTAGCTCGATTGTGTCTACCCACTGCTACCCAACTCCCCGACGATACTGGAGAACCCCTCCATCCATCAGAATAGCTGTGTGATTTTGGCGGCTTCCCAGTAGGAGAGGATACAGATTTAAACTACCTAGCACATGATATGAACAAGAATTCCCCGTACGGAAGGTAGGGGAGCTAGGCAATGGTCCCGTTGTGTATGTGAAATGATCTGGGCATGGAAGCATAGAACACACAACGGACTCTTCTTCTATTCTCTTTTCTTCTGACCACCATGGTGTCGAGACTGCGGAATCTCTCGTGTCATCAAGATCTGTCTTAGTGATGTGGCTACCAAGGGGGCAAGGATGTGCAAACTTGACTGGCTTGTTCCACGTAGGCGGAGGAGGCTCTTGGGGGATTGTCACTGTTGGTTCACATTCATACTCTACAGCCCCAATTGGCTCCTCGATGTCCATTGCCTTTGGCTCGTCCAGTTGCAATTGCACTTCGGATTCTCTATCAGTTTCTGCACCCATGTCATAGCACCAAGTAGTATGGGGATCATAACTTACGGCTTCAGTCATTGGAGGCACAAAATCTTGCACTGTTGTCTCTTGTTCACATACCTCCTCCTTCCTTAATGCCGTGCTTATCTGCTCCACCCAAGTCTGAAGATCCTCAATTGACTTCTCTTGTTCAATCAAGGTCTCCTGCGTTGATGCTAATGAGTTCCCGCACAAACTATCCAATCCTTCCTTTTTTGTTTCAGCCATGGGATCCATGTACTGGTTCTCACTGGTAGAAGCATGGTTGATGGGGGCCATCTGATATTGAAAATTATAGCTCGATTCTTCTGGGCTCCCAAACAACTCCTCTTGGTTTTCTGAGCTTGCATACATGAATTCTATTGAAGACTGCTCTCCTTATAAACTCGGGGGTTGGTATATGGGTTCTGGTGCATAAATTGGACTTGGCTTGCATATATCTTGATAGCTCGCAGTATTGTTTTGCATCCCTTGTTCATCCTCTATCATCAAGGCCTTGCTAATCTGTTCTGCCCAGTTCTGGATATTCTTGACTGACTTCTGTTGCTCAATCAAGATGTCCTTCAGTGATATGTCACCTCCTTCTTCCAATCGTGCATTTTCTGTGTCACCCTCAAAATTATATTGAGGCTCATAAACTAGAGTCTGGAAGGTGCATTCTGAGGCGTACGCGGGATTTGGATCCCAATATTGGTCTTGATAGTAGTCTAATGAAGGGTGTGCTGAAGGGTTTGGGTGATACCCCCAATCTTGCTGATAATTGGTGTAAGGCTCACTGTAGGAGTACTCACCCCCATACTGCTCCTGTCCATAACTGATAGGCTCCTGATGGCTCATATAGCTCCCAGCACCATACTCATGAGAAATAACTGGCTCTCGACTCTGTTGGGCTGTAACAGTATCTAGCTTCCTCGAGAGCTCCTTTAGCTGTGCTGAAAGTGTTGCGATTGGGTTGACGCCATCATTATATACTTCCCTTGGCTGCTCTTGCCTTGTACCATTCCATGGATAAAAATTTAAGTACATTGTACCTGACAAGAAAATATGAGAAGAGAATTAAACTAAAATAAACATAAAATGTTTAAAGTAAGACTAATTTGATTTAAACTAATGTTGGCAAACAGTTATCCAATTAATTCCCCGGCAACGGCGCCAAAAACTTGTTGGTCCGATTAGATGACACAATTAACGCGCAAGTATAAGCGGCCAACGAGTAATAAAGAGTAAGTAAAGATCGTTCCCACGGAGAATTAATGGATAATAGGTCGCCAAAGCACTAGCTCATAATCATCTCAATCTTATTTAAACGGGCGAGAAGGAGAATGAATTATTAAAGCTAAGTTAAACTAGGCAAGAATTAAAACATGCAATAACTAATCCTAGGGTAAATTCAGATAATGAAGACATGGGATTACAATTTCCCCCAACACTTCGTTCGAATCTCTTAACTCTCTCACTTAGAATAAAAAGCACCTAGAATTGACAACCGAGAAATCTCGATTACATAATAGCCTCTTTCGATGGACAACTATGAATCTTCCTAATGCGGCATGTAGGCATATGTCTATCCTACACACTATCAAGCAACTAATATCCAGAACAATTAACAAGACACATGTCACGAGAAATCTCGTTAACTACTCTATCAATTACCAACTTTCGCATAGGAAGTCATTACGATTAGATTCTCAAATGGTTGCATACGGCATTTAGGTATATTTCTATCCTAAACACTAACAAATTATCAACTCTTTAGGACAATGAATGAGACACACGTCACATAATCTCATAGATTACCTGCAAGAATCTCTAACTTTCGCATGATATCATAACTAGGTCTAAACCTATAATCCATTTGTCAAGTTCATACAGGTTCACAAGAAATCAATCCAAAAGCACAAGTTATGATAACCAATTCATAATAATAGCAAAGAGAGAGCAATCAATACAAACTATGTGTTGGGTTCCATTGAAACTCCAAAATATAAACTAAGTCATAAATAACTTGAATATATTATCCACAAGTTAGACAAACATCATCCGAATATAATTTAATACAAGGAGAGTAAGAGATGGAGAAATGCAAATCTTGTGTCTTCTCCAAGCTTGGATCTTGATGCTATTACTTGCTTCAATCTTCACACACTAACAAAACCCTAGAATCTAACTAACTAACACTAAACTAGCACTAATCTACTCTCTAATCTACTCCTAATCTAGACTAAACAAGATGTAAAGGAAGAAAAGAGAGGAACTAGGGCTTAGGGCCAATATATGATGCCCTCTCTTGCCCCAAACGAGCCCCCTTATATCCCAATCAAAAGCCAAGTCCCGTGCAATTGAAAAGTCAAGTCTGGCACAGTTGAAGATTGGCGCGGCCGCGCCCAAAAATGCCCTACAATCCGCGCGCCCGCGCCAAACATTTTTCTGCTGCAGAGTCCTCTGGTAAAACGGCCATAACGTTTGATCCGGGAGGAGTTACGAGGCCTACCACCTGTCAAATCGAAGCTATCAAAGAGTTATACAACTTTCATTCTTTGAGAATTGAGAAATAATGGATGAATGAAGGCTGAAATTGAGCTCCAAGTGACAGCTGTGCATGAAAACTCAAAACCGTGAGGTTTGACGTCCGTTGGTATACGGGGCATAACTCTCGCCTCCGAACTCCGATTTGGATGATTCAAGATGTTCCGAAAAGCTTATAAGATGCTCTACAATATGAACTAAGTTCCAATCCAAGAACATGAAATGAACGTGAATCACCCAAACGATGTCCGGATTGCATTTCCTTCCCGTTTGGTCGCTTGCCTTCTTTCCATTGTCAAGCCATCAATCCTTTTAGCATTCTTTGCATCGTTTTGGCCTCAAAAGCACCGAGAGAGTTCCTAAACATAAAATCTACAAAACAAAGGAAAAACACGTGAAAAGCACAAAAGTACTTGAGTTTCAGCAACAGAACAAGCTGGTTACTATCCGAATAAGTGGTCATAAAGACCACTTATCAGATAACCCTACCTCCTCGAAGGTATCTAACATTCATCGCGTATCCTGCCATGCATTTCTTTGCTGTTGCATTTGCATTTCAAGTGTCTAGCAATCTTTATCCAGTTCATTCCACTACATTACATAAACATGATAAAGAGGGGCACCTGTAGACACTCAAAATTTCATTTTCCTGTTACTAACACTGTAGGAGAGCAAGACTGTCTTTTCAAATCAACCCCGGTCTCAAAACCGGGTCGTCAACTCAACCCTGGTCTCAATACCGGGCCATCAAATCAACCCAGGTCTCAATACTGGGCCATCAAATTAACCCCGGTCTGAATACCGAACCATCAAAACAACCCTGGTCTCAATATCGAGCCATCAAATCAACCTCGGTCTCAATATCGGGTCGTCAAATCAACCCCGATCTCAACACCGGGCCATCAAATCAACTCCGATCTCAATACCGGGTCGTCAACTCAACCCCAGTCTCATTACTGGGCTGTCAAATCAACCCCGGTCTCAATATTGGGTCATAAACTCAACTCCGGTCTCAATATCCGGCCTCCAAATCTGCCCCGGTCTCAACCCGAGAGGTACATGTTGGCCCCGATCTCAACCTGGGAGGTACAGGTCAGCCCCGATCTCAATCTGGGAGGTACAGGTCATCCTCGGTCTTAACCCGGGAGGTATAGGTCAGCCTTGGTCTTAACCCGAGAGGTACATGTCAGCCTCGGTCTCAACCCGAGAAGTACATGTCAGCCCCAATCATAACTCGAGAGGTACAGGTCAGCCCTGATCTCAACCCAGGAGATACAGGTCAGCCCCGGTCTCGACCCGAGAGGTACAGGTCAGCTCCAGTCACAACCCGGGAAGTATAGGTCAGCCCCGGTCTCAACCTGGGAGGTCATGTCAACTTTAGAAATAATCTTGAAGCATCACAATATCTCCAGAGGCAAAACCTGGAGCGACCAAGTCAGCCTCAGAGACAACACTGAGGACAAACAAACTCGAATGGGATCCAAACCTTGGATACGACCCCAGGAAGTCAGCCAAAGGTCTTACCAACATTAAAGGCAACCCCGAGAGGGGCAAAATGGTTGTTTTGTCAACTTAAAGCCGATTTAGTCAAACTCAAGCTGAATCGATGCCACCAAGGTCAGAACAAACCACAATAATGATCCCGAGTGAAAACAGCGCAAGACAGCTCAACGGACAAACTATGAGGAATCAAAGACCTGGTTATGAACCCGTCTTTTTGGACTCAGAAAATGTTTTCTCTCATATCATTGCAATGCGCTCGGCGAGGGCTTTTCGAAAAGGTATTGCACGCCTCAAACGGTCGCTCCGATCAAAAGTTAGAAAGTTTTGAATCGGACCTCATATTACTCAAAGTACACGTACTTCGAGACAACAGGACCCACCACGGGACCCCTACCACATGAAGCCGCACCTCTACCTGCGGCAGCAGCAGGTAGAGCTGCTTCCGTGGGTCTATATATATGAGCTCACCCCCAGCTCATTTCAAGAATTCAAAAAGGCTCTGAACCCCTGCCCGTTTGGTTTTCCAGCCATTTTCTTGACTTCCAAACCAAAAAAATTTTCACTGTAACACGTAGATATACCCACATACTACCACACATCAAAAATTAACCGGTAGATTTGGACGTTTAAAGCCTACGATTTGGTAAAAAGCTCGTGTAGCAGTCCATTGTGAGTATTTTTACGATTAGCAAGTTTATATTACTTCTTTGCATTATTATACACTTAAAAATCAAATTTTGTTTTCTAAATATGCCCGGAACTTAGTTCCGTGGCCGTTTTTGTTAACTTTTGGTATATTTTAGTACCTAAACGCATTTTTTGACATTTCTACAACTCGGATTGACGATCCGTCGCTTCTAACAACTTATATATACTTGCATCTTCGTTTTGAACAACTTCGTCGGACTGGGTTATCTTCCCAGTCCGGGTTTGGCTTTTTTGTTTGTATATATTTAACTGTATATATACTAACTTTTTAATTCTGTCTAGCCCGGATGTCAAATCCGAGATAGTTTACTGCTTATATATATATGCACCTTTCACCGGACTGGGTTGTCTTTCCAGTCCCAGTTTGACTACTTTATTGTCTATTTTTAATTATAAATATATATATATATATATATATATATATATTTACATTCCAGTTTGGCCTGGATCATTCTGTGGCCTTTTTACTGATTATATATATATATATATTTATATTTTCGTCCGGGCCTCGGAGTGAAAACCCACCGCCCTTTACTGTTTTTATATATATATATTTCCATTCTGTCCAGCCTGGATCATTCCATGGCTTTTATACAGTTTTTATAAATATATATATATATATTTACATTCTAGTCCGGGCATCGGAGTGAAAACCCACCGCCCTTTACCGCTTATATATATATATATATATATATATATATATATTTCCATTCTGTCTAACCTGGATCATTCCGTGGCTTTTATACAACTTTTATAAATATATATATATATATATATATATATATATATATATATATATTTCTATTTCAGTCCAGGCTTGCGAGTGAAAACTCATCGCCCTTTACAGCTTTCGTATATATATAATTATATATATATATATATATATACATACATATATATATATATATATATTACTTTACTCATTCTTATTCAATTGCTGCTGTAAATATTCATTTGATATGAATCGACACTGACATTTCTGCGGGCGAACTAGATTTCTTTAAATCTCGCCAACTGTAGCTTTCAAACGGTTCAAAATAGGTCCAGACAGAACCGAAAAGCTAGAATGGCTGAGATTTATTTAAATCTAGCATTTTTCTAGTTTCAGTTATAAAAGCTACCTCGCAGCCCTTAGATCGCTATCTAGTGGGAACGAGATGCTTCGGCCTATGTACGAGCCAGGATTTACTGATGAATCCTTGGTTCTGGCGACATCTAGATGTAGATATATATTTTCTGTACAAATTTGACCTGTGCAAGTTTATTGGCTTCCCTATGTGAGCTTAGGAATCGTGGGATTCATGATCAGAATCTGATTCCCACGATGGACAAACTCAACTTTATAAATGTACCCTGCCAGTTTTTCTGTAAAAATGTACATACAAAAGACCTTAAAACGGTTATCCGGATTTAAGGTCTCAACATAGTGAAAATATGATTTGTCGTGTCAGAGTCACTCCGATGGCTGTTATGCCTATGAGAAGACCAACACTTGTATATATTTTGTGGTCGAGGATGCTTCGCAACCCGATAATCACCATTCAAATTGAGCCAAAAGGCTGAAATGATATAACTAAAGTATCGATATGTTTCAATTCCTATGTTAGCGTAAGGGTTTGAAAACCTGCTTTCAAAACGTCATTTCAACAATCTTATCGAAAAAAGAAGCTTTTGCAAATCAAATCAAATATTTTTACAAATCAAATTAAAGACTTTTTGCAAATCAAATCAAACCCTTCGTACATAGGTTCAACGATGCATAAACATATTTTCAATCAAAATATAGGCCCAATTTTCTTCTAGCATTAGCACACACATTGCAGATTTAAAAGGAAAATATTGAAAAGACGCGGTACCGTGTTTTCACGAGAGTTGTGGGGTGTCTAACACCTTCCCCACACTTAACCAAGCCCTCGAACTCAAAACTTCGATTTCAAAGATCAAGTTTCGACAGTGTCTAGCAATTGGGCCTTTTTTAACACAAAACTCGGTTGAGTTGGTACAACAATTTCAAAACTACCAACTGGCGACTCTGTAAAACATTCAATCGTCGACATGATACATGTTGGCCTTTTCCTAAAAAATCCTTCAAAACCTTTTTCACAATAAAAAGAGTAAGGGTAGACATAACTTAGGAAGAGAGAAAGATCCAGGTTATAACCCGACCCGCGGATTTTTTCCCGACATCGACAGTGAGGGTTGTATCATACATATGCCCCCCAGCCAACTGTTTCTCTAACTCAGTCCACCTTTCTGGCCAACTCCTCGTTCTCGTTCTTTAACAACCAGCGAACCATGTCATCCGGCTCTCTCTTATAGGGAGATGAGTCTTTTTCGTGATAGGTCGATCGTCCCTTCCTCTCTTGTCTTCTCGATCGATTCTTGCATCTCATTTTATCTTAAGAATGGCTCCGTGGCCGGTCTACTAACCGTTGGGTTTTATCCAGACAATGTGTCCTGGATTGGTTCCTAAGCGATCTGCCTTTTGATCGACTTCTCCGCTTGGTCTCATCTCGAGAGTGGCTCCGAAGCCTGCCCTCTGTTCGCCGAGTTTTATCCTGACGACGTGTCCTGGAATGAACCTCAGGGAACGATCTTTTCGATGACTGCGGGTAGAGGCACCATCCTCTTCTCCTCTAATCAGCTGGACCACTTGGAGATCTATTTCTTTTCTTTGCAATAGTAGGGCCTCCAATGCGTCATCTGTCTCCCGTGCCCTTTTGGATAAAGTCTCCTTCTTTTCCTGTTGACCGACCTCATGGGGACGCGTTTGGGATGGTACGTCCTCGACGCGGCCTCCGGATCCTGCATCACGGCTAGCCGTTGAGAACAGTCTTCGCCGAACATCATCCCTGTTGCAGTTTGTAGGCCCTTTCGAATGGCTGTGGGGTCCTCGCCTCTCGTGGATACTCTTGGATGGCCCTAGCCGATCTTTGACCGATCCTCTCGTCTATGTGGACCCGTCTACAGTTGGTTGTCCATGTCCGGATGCAGTTTTACTATTCATCCCGATTTTACTCGTAAAAGATATTATGTTTGTGATTGGTAATCAGCAACACTAGAGGCCCTCCTTCTAGCGCCAATGTTAATGCCAAGATCCGTCCACACGCTCCAATCACTAAAGCTCATCAAATCCTGCATAGAAACCAACAAAACACCAAAAGCTTGACGGCTTGGGCCTCTATGGGATAGCTTCGGTGTGAGAATAAGTACAGGCTAAATTAAGTTAACAATGGAGGCTTAATGCTCTAGTGCTGGAAAAATAAGAACAATGTATGTGTACCTCCAAATGAAACGTGACCTTGTACTTATAAAATTCTCACTGCCTTCACAGAGTCATATCACTCGTAGAATTGGCTCCCTTATTAGATATAATTCCTTAATGGGATCACATCAAATCTCTTTGAAAATTGATAGTTGGATAGAATCTTAACTTCCCCTTCCATAAATAGAAAGGCAATCATATTTTAAGGATTTCTGAAAAATTCCAACTTCCATAATAAGAGCCCATTCCGGGTATGCCACCTCTCACGGGCTCTGACCCACTACTTTGTCTGGACCCAAAAGTCCATAGCCCAACAAGAGCCATTATCGATCAATTCTCTCTCTACTATCACTATTTTGAGATTATAGATAGATATAGAGAGAGAAATATATATTTAGTGTGAAGGAAAAAGGAGGGATGTCATCTTCATCTTTAAAAGTAGACCTATGATGAGAAATTTGCTGTTCACACCATAAGAAGAGTCTTGAGAAGAAACTTTAAATTAGAGAGATATAATTAGGGGGTTTTTTGAAATAAAGAGAGTGAAAGAATTTGGCGAATCACAGAGTGCAAAAGCCCTATTGAATCAGAAAGAGAGAGAGCGAGCGAGAGCCCCATTGAAGGTTGAGAATGAGAGAGAGAGAGAGAGAGAGAGAAAGAGCGAGAGCTAGAGCGAGAGGCTATTAAATTAATGCAATTAAACCCCTCCGTGTTTTTTTTAAAAAGATAACGTTTTCTTTAAGAAAACGTTATAATTTTATAAAGAAAAATTGCCCCTTTTAAGTACACATAATTTTTGCATATTCAATTACAACATTTTCTTAAAAAAACGTTGTGCAAAAAAAACCACAACATTTTTTATAAAAACGTTGTTGTTTAAGTGTCAACTTTTTACAATTTTGTAGTAGTGTGAGTAAGAGAGAGATTAAGTTGGGAGGTATATCATAGATATACATATTTACCAATAATAAGTACACCTCTCTTTAGTAAAAACATTTCTTTTCTTCATTTCTTCTCTTACTTCCAAGTTAGCAAAATAGAAACCAAGAGAGAGAGAGAGAGAGAGGAAAGAGAGATTTTGACAGCCCTTAAAGGGGAAAAACAGAGAGCTTTGTGTGCTCAAATTTCCTTAAGAAAACCCTAGGAAGAAGAAATGAAATCAAGCAAAGGCATAACAAAATTTTAACTTTAATCTAGTTTATTTTCTTTTATTTTGGTTTGATTTTAATGATATAAAGTTTATAATCTTGAGGTCTAAAACCTTAGATCTATATGTTAATAAGTGTTTTATGTTTAGATCTAACCCTTTTGAGTGTCAAAAGTTGGATCAAAAGTAAGAAAATAAAAACTATAGTTTGAAAGTTAGAAAACCCTAACGTTTTACTACTTTGAAGGGTAATAACTTGAAGTCTATAACTTCTTTTTGTGATCCGTCAAAGAGGGGTGCTAGATATATAAGTTAACTAGAAAACTCAAGTGGTAGCACTCAAAAATATTGAGTTTACAAGTCGTGGTGACTGTTTTAGTCCAAACAGTCAGGGTAGTGAACAAAAAGGGTGTACTTTCAAAAGTATCTGAGAATATTTGGAATGATAATATGAGAAGTTATTTGAGTCCTGTAAAAATTTGGAAATTTTTGGCCATGTAGAATTAGAGTTATGGATTTTATGGCCAATGACTACTTTCAAAAGTACACCCGAATAACTCTTTGTGGTTACCTCCAAAAATTATGAAATTTCTTCTGGAAGTATATGTATATGACAGGAGCATACCCTGAAAATTTCAGAACGTTCTGACAAAGTTTTGATTTATGATAAATATAGCAAGATTTGGCTGTTTTGGACTATTTAAATATAGTAAATGGATTTTAAAAATTCCAGGAAAATATATTTTCATAAGGGGACTATATTTAGTTGATTCCAAAAAAGAAATAATTGTAGAGATATTTTATATTTTTCATATAAATGATGATATTATGGATAAATTAATTAAATTAATTATGTAATGTTAAAAATTTAGAAAATAGAATTTTATGGCTTGAGAATCCATAATATGATGAAATCAGGTTTATGGAGGATGTTTTGGTCATTATTGATGAGATATTATATTTATGGCATTTTAAGATGATTAAATGAATAATTAGTAATTGATAAACAACTAAAATAAATTATTTATAAGTTTAATAAATGATTAAAATATTATTAAGATATTAATAATATTAGATTAAGATAGTATTAAGGGATTAATAATATTTAGATTAAAGTGTTATTATTAAATTATTGATTTAATAATAATATTAGTAAGTGAATAAATATTATTAAATTATTAATAATATTTAAATAAGAGTTTAAAATTAATAATGAATAGAAGTTAAGTTATTTTAAGAATGTCGTATAATTGGACATTCAATATGCTATATTGAATATATAATATGATGAATTGAAAATTCAATATGTTAAAAAGGAAAAATAGTTTCAATCCAGCTTGCTGAATTAGTGAATTCGGTTTGCTGAATTGGAATCCAGGTTGTTGAATTGTAGGATTGTTGAATCTAGATTGCTGGATTATAGGATTATTTGAATCTAGGTTGCTGGATTAGTATTTGACTTATTAGATTTTAAAGAAAAACTTATAAAATAAAAGATTAAGTGTTAAATCTTAATTTATATGATTTAGTGATTGAAATACTATCAAAGGATGATAATATTACTAAAGATTTAAGGTGTTTGATTATGTGATTACATGTTAGATAAATTATTATGGAATAATGATATGATAAGTGAGATATGTGATGCTAATTAAGAGATCAATCTTATTAATGATAGGTATTTCAAAAGAAGTCATATTAAATTGTGTAGCAGTAAGCAGCGATCAAGGCAAGTATTCTAACCTTTGCATTTACTTTATGCAATAGATCTTTGTGTAAGTAAGTTTCTTAACTCTACTTTTAATTGAGCAAGTATCTGAACCTTTGCATTTATGCAATGGATCTTTGGTTGAACAAGTATTCTTAATTCATTTATATTCAAGCAAACTCTCGAATTTCATTCGATTCGTTCATTGTTTACAAGTATCTTATTACTGTCTTCATATGATTCATATATAATCAAAATTATTCTGTTCTTTAGAAGCTAAGTTTGGTTATGCAAGTGTCCTCACTTGTATAAATTGTTGCTTTTGAACAAGTGTTGATACATTCTATGGAATTTCGGTATGTATACATGGTTTTAAAGTTGTCTAAGCTATTTAACTTGGCTAGACATAGTTGTAAAGGTATCATTGAATATTATTGTTTATGATAAAATCGTCCAACTAAATTACTTTAGTTCGGACTCCAGACTGAGTATGAGCATCCCGTAATTAGGAAATGCGCTAAAGGCGGTTATGATGAACGTAAATATCGTTCCAGTATGTAGTGTTGATCAATACAGGGCATACAGGTTGATCACCCAACGTGCTCGTAAGTCAGTCGGTTTGCAGATGAATTTCTGTACAAACCTTTTCAAACTTAAAAAAAATGGTTCATAGTCTATTGACCGCTCAACATTTATAATCACTACGTCATTTCAAAAATGTAAATTGTTTGATATGTTGTTAAGAATTATTTCAAATGGCTTCACAACTATTGATTCGTTGTAGAAGTATACCTCAAAGAAAATTTTTATTTCTTTCAGCTGATGTTGATTAACTACTATTACTTGTTGAGCAATTAAATGCTTATTCTTGCTTTAAATTAAATATTTTCAGCTAAGCGAGATCCACCGGAAGGTTCTAGAAAGGACAAGGGAAAGGGGAAGCTGAAGGAATAGGTTATAAGGTGTTATTTGTAATAACTGGAGTTATGTATTACAATATTATGATACTTATCATGTAATAAAGTACTTAAGGGTCATCGTACCTGGGGATTAGGCAACTTTGATATAATTTTTAAGTTTGTAATATATTAAGCAGTTCGAATGAATGGTATCGTGTAGCACCAAGTACGGGTTTTAAGTACCCGAATTTGAGGGCGTCATAGGTTGGTATCATAGCTTTAGGTTAGAAACCTTAGGAGGGGATACCTTAGGCTATAACCTTAGGCTAGATAGAAGCATTGAAAATCAAATAACTCAAATAGTGTTTAAAAGAGATGAGTTAAAGAAATTCATCATAAAATGAAATAAAAGTAACTTATATGAAACTATTGTTTGTTATGTGTATATAATATGTACTAATCAGAAATATAATTATGTGTAGATGTCAGGCGAAAAAAGATTAGGAGACTCTCATATCATGAAGAAAGAGCAAATCACTCTATTCGAGCCAATATTTAAGCCAATAGCTGAAATAGAGGGTCACGTTGAAAGCAACCCTGATGAGGTGATCATTTTGGAAAATATAGTACCGGAACTAGTAACGGTGGTACTGACAGATAGTGATTCGGACACGGAATTTGGAGCTAATCAAGCATCAACTGAAGTGCAGAATTTGAAGAATAAGGTTTCTTCTCTGGAAAAGTTATTGGAAATAGAAAGACTATTAAATAGTCAATTACAAAAGGCATTAATCGAAATAATGGAAGAACAAGATAAGCTGAAGATCCAAATTGAAAAGATGGGAGCCAAATGCAGCATATCGTGTACAGCTCCAAGCTAGAAGGGAAAAAGAAAGATGAATGATCGTGATCTAGGAAATTCTGTTTATAACCAAGGGAACTTTAAACAAATAGGAAAGTGTACAAACTGTAAAAGGAAGGCGTATGCAGGAAAGGGCAAAATGTATGCTACGATTATGGACATGAGGGATATATCTCTCCTCATTGTCCTAATCTGAAGCAAGGTGCATGTTTTATATGTGGGTTGATAGGTCACCAGGCGAAAGGTTGTCCAGGATCAAGGGAGGGTGTAGGAAACAAGTAGGATGAATAATTTTATGAACATGTGTAATGTGTGATTTATATGCATATGTGTGTAATGTAATACCCTCAACTTTTGTATAAGTTGTAGCAGGGATTCTCAACTTTTGTTGTCACAAAGGGATAGTAGATGTTTATAACAATATGCACTATATAATGTAAAGTACTATGAACTAGTTGAATGAATATGAATATATGTTTGATTAAGTAAATAAGTTTTCAGAATTAAGATAGTAAATGTCTATCTGATTATATGATTGTTTGAGTTTAAGATTTCGCGTTACATTTTAAATGTTAACACTTATACGATGAGGCATAAAATGTAAAACAAGAAAGAATAATTTAAGATTTTGTTTAACCAGATAATGTCGTCAAGAAGAAGAAACTGAAACCAAAGGGTAGAAGAACCTCTTAATGATGGAGGAGGTAATGTGGACCCAATGCATAATCTTGCTAATATGTTGGCACAGGCAATGCATAATAGAGCACCAGCAGCAAGAAATCGGATAAATAATCGATTGGCAAACTTTAAAGACTTCAAGACAGCAGGACTGCCAGAATTTAGAGGGACAACTGACCCTATAAAAGCCCAAACTTGGGTGAAGGAGATAGAGAAAGCTTTTGTTATTGCTAGGGTAGCAGAGGAGCAAAAGATAACTTTTCCTACCTATATAATGAAGTTGGAGGCGAATTTCTGGTGGGAGGCAAATCAAACTAGAGCCGGAGAAGGAGTGGTAGCATGGACAAGGTTTAAGGAACTGTTCTTCGAGAATTATTTCTAGTCTAGTATGCAAGCCAGGATGGAGGTTAGATTTTTAGAATTGAAGCACAAAAATATGACATTTTCGGAATACGCTGCTAAGTTTAATGATTTAGATAGATTCGCTCCACACCAAGTGGATACGAAAGCAAGGAAGGCAAGAAGGTTTGAACAGGGCCTAAAACACTAGCTCTACAATAAGGTGGCAATGTTGCAGATTGATTCTTTTGGAATGCTCTAGGAAAAGAAGAATAAGGTTAAAATTGAGGGAGTTGTAAAAGTTGAGGGAAGCAGTGGAAGTGGAAAAAGGAAGTGGAACAATTTTGGAAATACCAATAATAGGCAGGGAGGTTTAAAGAAAAAGATTGAGCAGTGTGGTAATTGTGGGAAAAATCACTCTGGAGAATGTCTGAAAGGAAAGTTTATGTGTTTTAAATACGGGCAGGAGGGACACATTTCTCCTAACTGGCCCAATCCAAGGAAGAATAGTGGGTGTTTCATTTGTGGATTAAAAGATTATATGGTGAGGGATTGTCCAAAAAGAAGAACCGATGGGGGAAATGTGAATTCAGGGAATAGCAGCGGAAGACTCACATTAACTGGTCCAACTCCACCAAATAAACCAACCGTAAGGACTTTCAATATGACGGTTCAAGATACGGTAGCATCCGAAGATGGAGTTCTAGGTATGATTCCGATCAATGTATATGCTTGATTCGGATATAATTTATTTTCCTTACCGTGAGTTTGTTAAGATAAGTGCGTTTACCCTTGTGAAAGTTAGGAAACCTTGAATATAGATATACGAAAGATAATTTCAGGAAAAGATATATATTATAATAATAACTCGTTAATAAAAAGATTTTGAAGGAGGAATTTGAGTTTCGTTGGTAGCCAGATTATGATATACGGAGTAAATATAAAAGGTGAATTTCAAACGTATCGAATCATATACAGACGCAAGCAATGGATCAAGACTCGCCATAGTTTCGAACTCATAATACAGAATCTTATAAGGAGGGGAGGATGTAGTAATTCAATAACAATTGATTGATTGATAAATAAGTATCTAAGGATATAATTAATTTGAATGTAAGGTAATAGTGATTATGGGACGGAATCCTTATAAGGAGGGAAAAATGTAAGGACCAAGAATTTTACATGATTATATATGTAAATTATTTTATTTTTTTCGAATAATTTGTTTTAGAAAGTACTTGAACTCTATAAGTGAATATGTGAATTAAGCTAGATAGTTAAGTTATTTATTAACTAAGATGAATACTTAATCAATTTGATTAAGGGAGAGTAGGATAAGTTATGTTAAAAATTAACATAGCTTGCATGTTAACATTAAATGGTAAATTAAAAAGATTTAAAATCTTTAAGTGATTAACTATTGATATGAATTATATAAAGTAATTATATGATTATGTGAGTATTTAAATATAACAAGGATTTATCAATAATAATAAATATATTATGACTTATGTGGATTATGTGTGTAATTAAATATATATTATTTAAATGTGTATATATTTATTTAACAGATAAAGAGAGTTAAAAATAAAGATTTGTAACCTAATATATATTTTAAGAATGTGAGTTAAATAACCTAAAGGTTATAATATGAAAGAATGTTAGTATTTAAAATATATACTAACCCTAAGAGATTTATTTTATATATCTCAATTAGTTAATTTTATAACTTAAGTAAAACAAGTCTAATTGGGTTATAAAATTAAATATACATTAGTGATTATTTAAATTACAAATGAACGAGAGAAAACCCTAATTAAATGACTAAGATTAGATAAAAGATTAGGTATTGAACCATGTCATTTTACATGGCCCAAACTAATTAGTTTAAGAGCCCAAGAGATTAAATAAAGTAGCCCAAGCTAAGCCCAAAAGGAAGGAAAATAAGGGGCATGATTGTAATGATTTGATTTACCTAATCCTAACCACTCTCCTTAGGTGTCAACCTTTTAGTTTGCCATAATGTTCACCAAAGCTACAAGAAATCTCTAGTTTGCAAGTAACCTAATAATGAGTAAGAGAGAGATTAAGTTGGGAGATGTATCATAGATATACATATTGTATATCTATATATATTTACCAATAATAAGTACACCTCTCTTTAGTAAAAACAATTCTTTTCTTCATTTCTTCTCTTACTTCTAAGTTATCAAAATAGAAACCAAGAGAGAGAGAGGAAAAGGATATTTCGGCAGCCCTTGTAGGGGAAAAAGAGAGTTTTGTGTGCTTAAAGTTCCTTAAGCAAACCCTAGGAAGAAGAAGAAAAGAATCAAGCAAAGGTATAACAAAATCTTAACTTTAATCTAGTCTATTTCCTTTTAATTTGGTTTGATTTTGATGATATAAAATTTATAATCTTGAGGTACTAAAACCTTAGATCTATATGTTAATAAGTGTTTTATGTTTATATCTAACCCTTTTGAGTGTTAAAAGTTGGATCAAAAGTAAGAAAATGAAAACTATATTTTGAAAGTTAGAAAACCCTAACTTTTTACTACTTTGAAGGGTTATAGCTTGAAATCTATAACTTCTTTTTGCGATTCGTCAAAGAGGGGTGCTAGATGTGACGCCCCCAAATTCAGATACATGTTCCTCGAATTCGGTGCATCACGTGCTAATTCAAATAACATACTAAAATCTTATGCAACGGAATAATAGAATACTTTACATTGATTTAATATAAATATTCGCATGCCACGGTCTCGCAACCATGACTAACTTAATACATAACTTAAATCCATAACTTAAAACATAAATTAAGTTCATTACAACATAATATAATAATTCTAAAGGAGAACAAAGCTACGCTGTAGCCTTGCCTTTGCCCTTATCCGTGCCAGAGGGTCCGCACTGTTCTGCCTTAATTGAAATGTTTAAGGAAATCAAGAATGAGTAACAAATTTGCTCAGCAAGTAATATAGCAATAAGGGTAAGCATAATTATAAAGCTAATAATAATATCCAAACTATAATATCAAGGGATAACTCAAGAGTTTAATGAATAATGTTGTAAACGAAGAAATATCACTAGTTTCAAAACTATCCATTGAATTGTAAACGGAAGGTCATTATGGACCGAAGCATTATCAAAAGGATTCAAAGGTTTCAATATTTTTCTACAAGATAAAGTTTAATACTGAGCAGTCACTAAGGACCAAGAAATCTTGCTAGAATTATCAGTGTTTAACTAAAAATCCGATATAAACAAGTACAACAGGTGATCATCCTAAAGTACCCTACATTATGCATAATATTTACATGTCATTTGTGCACACGTCGGTTCTCCGATAGTTATATAGTTTTCCCTTTGATGAGGGTTGTTCAGCTCAGTAGATTTATAAGATTCGGCACCAAAGCAATTGGTTTAAATCGCTTTCTAACTCATGATATTGGTTTAGCCGAATCAAATGGTGTGCCAACTTTCACAATGTATATAGGAACACTTTATAAGTTCAACATTCGCAACATGATTCTAAGAATATAATTGTGATTTAAATCAAGCTATGAAATATTAATTTATAAAACAAGAATTATTCTAGCAATTATTTACTTGTACAACCAATAAGAGTACAAGTTTAAGTACTTGCTCAATAAAGAGTAAGGTTTGAATACTTGCCTGAGTCGTTGACTAATTTCGAGCTTGACTTCTTATCCTCGGAATAACCTATTGTTATTATAATGGTTAATCTCTATCAACTCATAAACATATAAACTTTAATTAGTCTAACACAATAGCCTTAGGTATCTAAGACTTCTCAAAACGATTATTTATTATTTCACTAATCGTTATCTCTTTCATTCTATCATTAATCTAGCACTTCATTAGGTAATATTTTATTATCCTTATTATTCGATTAAGGGTTTATACCTCATTATATTTATAAGGTATCTTTACTTAATTATTATCTGAGTAATTCCCTTAACCATCATTAGTTAGGGATATTCATCTCATTGGTCCACAATTAAATAATCTTCAAAAGTATTTATTTGTTTACTAATATTAAGGTAATTATCGTCTATAATTAAAATGTTTATTAATGTCACTTTAATTGCTCACACTTTATTAATTACACAATTAAAAATAGTCTTCACTATTACCATATAAATATCAAATAGTTTAAGTTTTATTGATTTACAATTAAGTACTATCTTAATTGTTTATTCGTTTCACAATTAAACCTTATTTAGTTTTAATTGTTTATAATTTAGGAAATTTAAAGAGATCCTAAATATTAGAATCATTATCACTTATTGATTTATAATTAAAATTATTTTAATTGTTTAATCTACTTCAAGTAAAATAAATATTAAACTTTTAATCACAAATTATATTTAATTAATTCACAATTAAATTACTTTAATTATTTAATTATCTTTAATTAATAAAATCCCTTAATATTATTTATTATTTTTTTATTTGATTTTAGGAAAATTTATTTTCTGACCCGTTTTGACCCGACCCGACCCGACTCGGTTTGACCCAGATCTGGGTTAACTGTGAAAAGGGCCCAGCACAAGGCGCGTCGGTTTAAGCCTATGGGCAGCGCGTGCCGCGCTACCCCTACAGATCCTCAAGTCCGACCCTGGCGCGGGGCGCGCCAGGTTTTGTTCTTTGACGGCTCGGGGCGCGCCGTCCTGGCAGAGTTTCTAGGCTTGAGGTTTTCCAGCATTTTGATTTCTTACCTCTTGATTCAATCTTTCACAACTTGTTCATTTTATAACTAAATGAGATCAACCCACTTCTATTATCTTGTAAACTTACATACCTTCAACATTTGATTTCTTGAATCACTTTCCCATATTTTTAGTTAATTAAATTTCATTAATTACCACTAGGGTTCCTACTTGGACATGTTTTACCAAAAGTTTCGCTACGAGTTCGTTTTATGTTCGAATCCGACGATTCAATTTACGTTATGTACGTATTTCATAGAGGTTTAACATAACTTTCTTGAATCATATATATGACTTATACATTTTATGACATTTAACTACACATCTCATGTTAACAAGTATTTTAACTTAGATATCGTGCTTACATGCATTTCTATCTACACTAACATACACTAACTCATCTATGACAAGAATAAAATGAAGTTAGATGGTGAACCTACCTCTTGATGGCTTTCTTCCTCCTAGCTAGGAACTTCAAATAGGCCTCCACCTTGATCCTTCTTCTAGTGCTCCACCAAAATGCAAGCACTCTCTAAGTTTTTCTTCTTTTCTCTCAAAATTCTCTCTAGCTCTCTATATCACCCAACACTTAGAATTTTTGCAAATGAGAAAACGAAATAGGAGGGCTCTATTTAAATAACAACTAATATCTAATAATTTGGACATTAACCATGGGTAAAAGTGGAGTTGGTGAAAGTTCCATCAACCCACACTATTCCTACACTATTCCTAGTACTTCATAATCATTTTTCCCCCACATGGACTTTACTTGCATGGTTTTAAGGAGGAAAAATCAGCATTCTTGGCCAAAAGAGAGGGGGTGGGTGGCTAGGAGGGTAGTATATATATAATGTATACTTTAGGTCTTATACTAGTTACTACATGCTTATATACAGATATATATGTATATATACCTATATATATACTCCCAAATACATATATACCTACATATATACTTATACCTTCACATATGTATGTAACCATATCCTATATATCATCCCACATTGGGCTAGTCTCAAGCCAAGTTAGTTTTGAGCTAGGTACATTTAATTTAGCTAAACATTAGTCTACCATTTTAATTCCTTGGGCCACACTTTCAATACTTGCAAGTTTATCACATAATCATTATTGGGCTTGAATGTAACTCTTAGTCCAATACCTTATTAACATCATGATCCAACTAGTCCAATTAGGAAATTAATTATGCCACACAAGGCTTAACACTTAAGCTTAATTAATTATAACCAAGCTTATCTTCCTTATCCATATACTTCTTACTCATTTCATACTTGATTCGATTTATATTGAATTATTAATCACATGACACACACACACACACACACACACACACACACACACACACACACACACACACACACACACACTATATATATATATATATATATATATATATATATATATATATATGCACACAACTAATTGCAATTACATTTGTTTTAAATTCTAAAATTATTTATAAAATTCTCGGGTTAATATTACATCCTCCCCTTTGTTAGGTTTGTAAGATTCATGGATACAATCAAATTGCATAAAATAAGCGGAAGCATGGTAAATCAGAGTTTTAAAATTTTACAAACCATATACCCGGATAATCCTTTATGCATAATTATTAATTAAACAAAATGATGGAGATTAGTAATCATACGCTTGAAGATTCTAGCTTACTCAGGTACGAGTTCAACTCCAAATCCTTTTCGCGTTCTATTTGAATCCACCGGGTTGATTCCTTCATTTGATCAACGTTAGCCACCTAAGTGTTTGGCCTCTAGAGGTGATCCACCAAAAAAGAATAAAAATTTAAGAAGAAGGGTGTTTGGCTAAACCCTAGTTTTCTTCTCTCTAGAAAAGGAGTGCTCTCCCAACTCTAGAAATTAAGTGTCTAACCTTGTTCTATAATAAGATTTTCTTATTTATAGATGTAGGCAATCCTCCTAAATAATTTAGGATTAGGGTTTCATATTAATTCATTAAACTCCTTTAATTAATTAGGCTTCCCAATTCTATTGAGAATAATTAAACTCTTTTAATTAATTAGCCTCCTAATCTTATTAGGAATATATATGAGAGAGATAGAGAGAGTATCTTATTAATTAATTTCCAAACTCCTTTAGGAATTAAATAATAATAATAATAATAATAATAATAATAATAATAATAAGACTCCTCTTATTAATTTATATTTAATATTTTCAAAATATTAAATAATAAATATTAAACTATTTAATTTATTCTATCACCATAGATTAAATTAAATATACTTAACTTATTATTACGATTATGTCATTTGCTTCTTTAATAAATATTCTTTCTTTTATGGTGTGACCCTTTAGGTTCTCCATATTAAACCGCTTGTGAATAAATCAATTAGAACAATTCTAATCTTATTTAATTAAATAAATAAAACTAATAATTCATTTAAATAAATAACATTTATTCTACAATAAGGATAAGCCTCCTTAGCGATCAACGACTTTTCAAATAATATAGATTTCAACATTAATCATAAAAGAACATGTGAGTTAATAGTTACCGTACAATTCAATCCTTCCATCATACAATGTCCCAATTAAATATAAGACATGGAATTACTTTCAGGTCTTATTTTATTTAATTATATGTATTTTGTGAGAACCCGAATTTTCACAAATTATTAAATAAGGATTAAATAAATAAAATTCTTAAAGTGTGAGTTGGGTTCAAATATATATATGGGTGTTATGAGGAAGGAAGTATTGTATTACATAGACTTATATGAGCTATGTAATATGTGATTAATAAATATATTATTAATATATATTATTGTTTATCATAGAGACTATTTAATTAAGATAAAGGAAGTGGATAGAATTTCCTATCGATATTAAAATAATTTATAGAATTATTTTATCATAGAAATTGGTGGCATTAAATATCTTTATAAATAAATATTGTTTAATTTAAGTTGAGAGTTATATTATGGAATAATATAATGTGAATATTGAACCTTAATTAACTATGATAATATAGTACAAGGTTTAATTTACTTAAGTAAAGGAGTGAATTAATATGTGTGTTGAATATATAATTATAATTGGTACTTTTATATATATATATTACTTAGAATGGTAATATGTGAGAAAGTCTAATGTACGAATAGTGTTAATAAATATATATATACGTTATTAAAGAGAAATAAAAATCATTATATCTTTAAATGAATATTTGAAGAAATTGTTTTGGGAACAATTTATAGAAAAGAAAGAGAACTAATTATTATATATTTCTAATAAAGGGTATTAAAATAATTTCTAATATTGAATTATTTTAATAAAAGGAATAAATATTATTTTTGAATAATAATATTACCTTATATGTTTTTATATGAGGTGTGATTGATTAATATGATAGATATATTACATATTTGCTATATGTAAATAAATTGATGGAAATAATTTATTATAATAAAAAATAAACTTATTACCTATTTTTTATATATAATATACATGTGCCGTACATGTGATTATTTCTAATAGATATTATATTAATTATAATATCTTGAGACAATAAGTAAATTATTTTTTAATAATGAATATCCTTATCTGGAGAAAACATAATATTTTATGTTATGGCTAAATACATAATTTCTAATGTATTTTCAAAAGGAGTTTAATTTATAAAAGAAACTAAGTTATTTTAATAACTTGAGTTGCTATAGTACCGTAAGTGTTATAAATAATATTTGAATATTTCTATTCGTAATATATTTATATGTGGACCTTGTGACTTAATAGTTCTAATTATATTGAACATGTTATAAGTAGTAAGTGATGTGAATAATAATAAGCTTGAGATTAAGCTTGTGAGAAATGCTTTGTGTGGTACGATAATAGATTCGGTAATGAATTGATTAATTCGATAATGAAAGAATTATTAATTAAACAATTAATCTATATTAATTGTTATTATAATAATATGTTGATTTATTATCGTGGCTAGTAATAGTATAGTAATAAGAAAATTGTTTATAAATATAATCGAAATTATATTGATGAAGAATGAGATATATTGTCTTATAATCGTTATGGGCAATATATTATTATCAAGTAATTATTTGATAATATGTTGATGAATGAATAAATAAATTATAAATATTATAAGATTTATATTAATCAATTGTTATAGAGATTAATAATTGATTTACGAGGAATGGATTAATTAATATTATTATTGATTAATTGATAAGATAAGTAATTTATTAATTTATATGTGCAACCATGCGATATTAAAAATATAACGTATGATAGTTAACTATATGTTATACGAAGTGTAAAGTGCAATGCGACTTTTATTTATGAATATAAACTATATAGTAAAGTTTATTGAGTTGTAAGATGTACATGAAATGTGTGTGTGACAATGTGTATATGAGTATATAATAAAATAATATATCATGGGTATATTGTAAACAATTATTGAATTAATAAAATTTAATGATAATGGAAATAATGTAATGTGATAATATTCGGTTAAAGTATATCGGTGTGATAATATGTACATGGATTATATGGGATATATCTATGTGTACCCTTACTTGATACATTGTAATTGGAAGTTACATTTGTAATTTATTTATAACCTAAGTTATATGAAATGAAATTTGTATATATATTATACCATAAGTGTATGAAATGTAATGTGCATATATTATATATAACCTAAGTAATTTCACTGCCAAGTTGCTATTTGCTGAGTTATAAATTGCTTGTCCTATAATATGAGTGCCCAACTTCTCCTTCACGTGAATGGCCTAAGGCTAGCCTACTTTTCCTCAAACTCAGAAATTTTGCAAACCTTAGCTAATGATGAGAAGGGGAGTCGCTCCAATAGTAGATTTCAACAACTACCCAACCACTCTTCCTTAACCATCATGCAATCTTTTAAATCATTGGTTTGAATTGGTGGAGGATTTCATGGTCTGTGTAATCAAATTGCTATAAATAAAGCTCTTCTTCTTCTCTTTTCTAATTGCTGAGATTTCTCTGTAGAGCTAGTATAAGTTTTTGTAACTGAGAATTTAGAGAGTGTATAGCATGTTGGTGAAGAGTTTGATAATTGAGAATGAGTACATTGAAGGAGTATTCATTTGAGCTTTAACAGAGGTATACTTCCTTTGTGTTCTTCATTTCGAAAATTCTAAATAAATCTTGATTTCATGCATGAACTCTTGCTAATTGGAGTTAGGAATGTTTTAAACTTGTTATCTAAGATCACATGTATGTTAGAAATTATATAGTAGCTGCTCAAAATCGAATTGCTGTGAAAATTTTGAGTTTGGGCTAAGTCCGGCCGAAGCAGGAAGATTTCAGGACTGATCTGCACACGGCGCAGCTGCGCCGGGTTTATACCCAGGCGCTACACAGCTGCGCCAGCAGCCTGTTCCAGTTTCCTTTTGAGTTCTGTTAATCTGTTAAGCATAGTTGGATGTCATGACTTAGGCAAGGCATATTAGCATAAATAACTTGTGTAGAGGGATATGTAGACCTAATATGAGCATGTATTACCATGATTGCATACATTATTCGTAAAGGTTTATAATTTTAAAGTAAACGAAAAGTGTTGACATATGTGAACTATGTTGACATTCTAATTTCTCAAGCATGATTATATTATTTAGGAATGCATGAGAAGCGTATTAACTTACGAATATATGTTTCATAGTATAACATGAGCATGTCGGACCTCGTTAGTAAACATTTCCAACGAGAATGTAAGTTTTAAAAGTGAACTTTGAAATGTAAAGATCATATATGTATTCTGATATTTTGAGCATGTTTATATGGACTTGAAGTGCATGTCGAACATATTAACTTACGGATATGGATTTCATAATGAAGCGGGAACATGTTGGACTTGTTAGTGAGCTTCACTAATGAAAATACGGGTCTTGAACGTGAACGTTAACATGTTACCCTAAGATTTGGATTTTGATGTTTATGGACATATGTGATAGCGGTCTTGGACTCTCTCATGTATCAGACATGTATATACACCATAACTACATGTCGTGAAACCAAGTTTAGCATAAACGAAGAATGTTCTCAAACTAATAACTATAATAGTTGCATGTATGAAATATGAATATTCATGAACATGCCCAATATGAGTTATATGAATACTTTATGTGTTTAAAGAACTAGCATGATAAACTTTGTGATGTTCATGACCTTGAGTGGCCTTAAATTGTTAGAATGTTGACTTAGAACCTATATCATGTAAATTGAACGTGAAAAGGTTAAACGAGCATGAAAGTATCCTTTAATGTGTATACATGCTATGTAGGACCATATGTTAATACTTGAATCCGATTTCAACGGTTAATAGAGTATATTTGTTTTGTTATGGCCTTCTCTGTTAGTAATGATATATAAGAATGATTAACTCAAAGGATTGACTACACTAGCTATATGTAAATAGATTCGTGGTAGGTGGGCATGTGCATATGAAGTATGATAGTAAGTACGTATGGTTAAAGTATACTTATACGTACATAGTTATTCTAAGAATACGATAAGAAAGTAAAACAAAGGTTCTAAGAATCAAGTTAGACAACAATGTAACCTTTATTATTACATTGAGAATGTGTGGATACATATAACTGACAAGTGTGAATCCACGATTATATAACTATGTAGGATTACACGAAGTGCAGATATCTTTAAGCAGTTAAGTCGTAGTTGTTAAACTACGAATCAGGCAAGTCTTTCAGTTCCTATTTGATAAATGAATTCAATAACTGTTAGTTGAATTATATTATGTTGTGATGATGTGAACTTATATATAAACTGTATATGAGATATAAACTGAGATTGAAAGTTGATCTTTGATGATATACTTGTTATGTGAAAAGTAATATACGTAGTAAATATAAATTATTTATAAATGCATGAACTGAGCATGATGTTGTATGCTATGTGATGCATGAAAACTGTTAGAATTGCTGAGCTGTCGAGCTCACTCTTGCAAATAACCATTTTTGCAGGTTGAGGACTTACGATAAAGATTTCGTGCTCCTTGATTGATAAAGATAAATAGTATCGCATTGAAGAATACTACATAGATTATTATCTGGACTGTGTTTAGGTTCTAGATGATGTACTTGATAGTTGTTTACACTGTTTAATACTCGTATTGTAAAAATGCATTAGTTAATACATAGGAGATATCGAGTTGAGTTGTAAACGTTTATACGATAACTCAAATAGAATGAATCATATTATATAGTTGATTCCAGAATACGTAATTGATTCAAAGTTATGGAATCAATAAAAAGGTTTTATTCAAAGGAGATTGAAAAAGTTTAAATTATTCCGTATTTTAGTAACATCGAATATGATGTAAAGACGAGATCTTGGATATGAATAGAATTTATATTCTAAATTGTAATAAGCAAAGTTGTATTCTTTTACTAATGATTAAAAGATGTAATAGTTCCACGTTAGTATTTGGTTAGTAGTATCGTAAATGTACCGGATTCGAGGTATTAAAGGGACTCGAATTTGGGGGCGTCACATATTTCGATTCCAAAATGCACAACTTCAAATAATACAAATTAGAAACTCCTTTCTAATTTCATTCCACCTTAAACAATGATTCCTGGGTTGTTATTTATCGAATCACATAGGACATATCTCTTCTTTTACTAGAAGCGGTAGATTCTTTATTGATCATTCATTATCTCCATATATAACTTTTTACACCCAATCATACCCTTTGATATACCCTAAGGGTCTTAAGGAATAAGTCAAACTATAATTCATTATACACAAGATACTATGATGATCTCAAGTCTAAGGATCACTTGTACTACTATCACATTAGGAATTCATATTGACAGGCAAGTAAAACTCTATTAGGTATTCCTTAGCAAGCCATGTTCAGTGAACTTATTCTCAAAAAAGCACCTACATACTTGCTTTAGTGTCTGCACACAAATGATCATGAGATTAATCATCCTCATCCAATGAGCAAGCAACATATGTACCAATCTATCCGGATTCATTAATCTCTTTTTTAGTAATCCAACGATTGGGAACTATTTTAGTTTTAAGCTATCTAAGAATTTAGATCTAATTTGCATGATCATCATCATGTTTTAAAAAGCATTGCTTAAAACTATGGGTTTATCATATATTATAAAAACAGCACCGTGTAGATAAATAAATGCCTTTAATTAAATAATATTTTTATTAATAAATGAATAAGATTGTTATAAAGTAAATGCTTTATCATCAAACATGATTGGCTTGTGTGCATACTACTTTCAATCTCCCACTTGCATTAAAGCCAACCGCCATAGTATCTAATACCCTTATTCTCTAAGTGATGATTATCCTGCTGTTGGATATGCTTTAGTAAATGGATATGCAATGTCGTTTTTTAGAGTTCATTATCTCTATAGTGACCTCTCCTCTTTCAATGATTTCTTTAATCAAATGAAAGTGCCGCAACACATGTTTCGATCCAAGATGAGACTTAGGAACTATTCTTAGTTATGTAATGAACTTTTCATCCGAAACATTAACTTGCAGCTTCATTTATAGTTATATATTTTGTCTTTGTCACAAAACCAGCAACTCTTTGCTGTTTGGAACCTTTCCAATTTATTGCACCACATTTCAAGGTAACGCTTCACCCTAAATTGGATTTGTTATCGTCTTGATTAGTCCAAAAAACTTGAGTCTTTTATTCCTCTAGTTTTATTTAGACCCACCATGAATTATGCTCACATCTTTAGTGCTGGTTAAGTATTTTAAGATGTTTTTCACTGTCTCGTATTGAACTTCTCTAGAATATGAATGATCAACATCAAGTCTCGTATATTTCATTGCATACATGATAGTAACTCATGCGATAGCTCTTTTATTGATGAAATTTTTAGAGAGATACACTCTATGGATCATCATCATGAGACATCTCTTGGAGTTTGCCATGCTAAACGACTTTAGCATCAAATGAATATACGTTCATTGGGTTAAGCCGACCATCCTTTTAAATCTATCTATATAGATTTATATCTCCAATTTAAGATGTTATACCCAAATCATTCATGGAAGAATGTTTAGACAACTTTATCTTTACTGATTATAGCACTGGTATGTCATTCCTTATTAGTAGTATATCAATATATAATACTAGGAATGTCACAGCACTCCCATTGACCCTTTTCTACACACTAGGTTCATTCTCATTTTTTATAAAATCAAACTCTTTTGATTGTCTTATCAAAATGAATGTTCCATCTTTGAAAAGCTTGCTTCAACCCATAAATAGATTGATGTAGCTCATATACATGATTTGTTTTAACCATTGAAATAAATCCATCTGGCTGTATCATACATACATTCTCCTCTAATAATTTATATTTGAGGAAGGGCGTCTCCATGTCCATTTGCCAAATTTAGTAATCAGCTGCAATCGCAAGTAAAATTCGAATGGTCTTGAGCATTGCTTTAAAGATCTATTTTGGATTATATAATCATCCACCATTTCTCTGAGTGTCTACAACTCTTAGCCTTATCATATATAACTGGATCATCATCCTCTATGATGCGTACCTCATCATCATCTATGATGAAACCATACCTCCCAGGTATCTTTGTTACTATTCCAGATTTACGATTCGGTTGTGGTACAATAGGTCTATCTACAGGTACCTCCTTTTAACTAATAGTGATTTATGGTTCTTGAACTCCTTCAAGATCTATTATCCTCCCACTAGCCCTTCAATGATAAACATCTTTATCTTAGAAGGCAGCATGTTTCGCAACAAACACCTTTCGCTAAGTAGGATTATAGAACATTTACCCTAAACTTACTTTAGGATGTCCCACAAATCTGTATTTGTTAAATCTTGTCCTAAACTTATCATTTTGAAAACTTTTCACATAAGTGGATAACCCTTTATCTTAACATACTTAAGATTAGGAATACTCCCTATCCATAACTCTTATGAAGTCTTGGGGATGGATTTTGAGGTTACCTTATTTTGTAGATATGCAGCCGTTTCTAGGCCATTACCTTAGAAGGATACTGGAATGTCGATAAAATTATTATGGACCGCACCATATCCAACAAGGTACTATTTTTTCTTTTAGATACACCAATCAATTATTATGTATCAGGAAGCGTCCATTTTAAGAAAACCATTTAAGATGATCTTAAAACTTATTGCACAAGTATTTATTCCTCGATCTAATCGAAGAATCAATATACCATGCCAATTAGTTTTACTTCTGAATTCTTTGAACCTTTCAAATGATTCAGACTTGTATTTCACCAAATACAAATATTCAACTTTTTGAATGATCATCTCCTTTTATTTTACTAGTTTGTTCAATTTAAAATTATTTTTCATGTAAATCAAGTATGTAAAATTCACTTAGTAAATTGTTAATTATTTAAACTAATGGACTTGCCCATAGGCAGCGCTAAACAATAAGTTCCTGCATTTAATGGACCAACCTTTGCTCCATTCTCACAAGCAAGAAGACTTCCTTTGTTTAGCTTTCTACTTCTGCTTAGTCCTTTCATAAATATGTATTTATGAGAACCATATCTGGTATCTAATACCCAAGTAGGAATTTTACATACTAAAAGATTTATTTCAATTATGAACAAACCTGTATTTGTAACCGAAGGTTCACTAAGCTTCTTCTAGTTAGCATCTACAAGATACTTCTTGCAGTTTCTATTCTAGTGTCCAAGCTTATTGTAGTGGAAGCAAACTCTTTTGCTATCCGTATCAATTTTGTTCTTATTATCCTTTGTATTTTGTCTTTCCTTATACCTTCTTTGAGTTGTTCTTCTTCTAGATCGGAAGAGCTCCTTAGATATCTGATATCTATTAGTCCTACTTTCCTCACCATTCAGCTCTTTAAATTGTAGGAATATAGTAGGAGCATCCATAGTTTCATGCTGACGCTGAAGCTCGTTACTCATGGATGCGAGTGGTGTGCTGTCGCAGACAACCAAAAATAAACCTTACTGCGAACGATAATAATGTAGTAGTGCAAGTAAGAGTCGATCCCACAGAGACTGATTAATCTATTTTTATATACTTTGTATTCCAAAAGAGGGGGTTTTTGAATATTTTTAATTAAAACAAACTAATGGGTAAAATATTATAACGAATTAAATCAAGAGAACAAATCTTGGGTTAAGTCAACTTTCACCTTAGCAACATACACTGATCATTGACTCAAGCATACACAATTAATATCTTAAATATTCATCGTTAGAATTAATTCCATGTCTTTCCTTAATTTTAGTTAGATAGAAACAAGCGATCTAAATAACCCTAACTACTAAACAACTTCAGACAAGCGCTAAAAGTTTAATCTAGTAGAAGCTTTAAGAATTAGAAAAACCGATAAAGCTAAACAACACAAGCACAAGCGGTTGCATTTAATTTAGTTGAATATTCTTCCTAAGATATAATAATCTCGTGATCTGCAGTCAATTATTAATCTTAGTTGCTTCGCAAATTAGAGTGATCAAACAATTACGGATTCGATATCTAATTTAGCAGTAGATTTCAATGAATAATAAACTAGTGTGCACCTAGCAATTAAACAAATCAATCATATAATTCAAGCACAGAAAAATAATCAATACTCAAAATAATAATTGAACAATTAAAATCAATTAGATCTCACAGTGTATTTAATCCAAGGCTTCCGTCTCCTTAATCCAAGAACAAGAACTTAGCCACACATGGCTATTGAAAACACCCAAGAATTATAGAGAGAAAAGTAGTTTACAAGGTATGAGATCCCCCCTATTTATAACAAAAACGCAGCCCTAATTATTTCTTTTGTGCTCCAACCGAGTTCAAGTCATAAAAGGACTTGATGGCTGATTTTCGCGCCTCCCCGCTGGGGCGGGATATCTTACTGCCCAGGCTCCACTTTTCCTTCTTATTTCGTGAGCTTCTCTTGGAAAGCATATGCTTGGGCTTTGTCTTGCGCGTGGTGCTCCTTTCTCCCATTCACAAGCAAATCGTAGCCCATATGATTTATTTGCTTACTAAAACCGTGGGCCAATGTTATGTTCAATTGCAAGCTTTTTAATTGCCAAACTTTTTGCTTCCTTTATTGCAATTAGCTGAAGTAACGTGGCCCACATGATTGCTAGTACTCTTTCTCCTTGCAAGCTGCTTCCACCTTGGCCCAATTGAATTAGTTGGCAAGCTTCAATTTCGTTGGCTTTGCATGCAAGCTGCTCATAACCGTGAGCTACTTCACGTGCTTGGGCCTTCCTTGCATGCTTCTAATTTATTCCCAACCGTGGCCCACTTGAATGGTAGTTATCTTCCAAGCTTATTTCATGGCCCATTCTATATTCTTTTAATTGCCTTTCCTTTTCCAAAGCTGCTTGTTTTAGTGAGATGCTTGGACTTCATGTAAAAGCATATTACTTGGCCCACTTGATAAATATATTGCTATATTACAGCACCAAACCGTGGCCTTGTTTGTCCCTTTTGAGCCCATTTCGCTTCCTTGGCTCAATTGTACCTAAAATAAAAATATAAGAACAATGAATGTATTTAGGTACAAAATAAATATAAAAGAATAAGTATTAAGGGAATAAAATATAACATATTTCGTCCTTATCAAATTCCCCTACACTTATCTTTTGCTCGTCCTCGGGAAAAATAAAAATAAACTATAACACAAAAAATTCAACTAAACAAATATGCCAAACTTGAGCCACGAATTAATATGGATTTCAACATTGACCTCAAAGATTCAAAACAATAACTCTGGGGAACTTCAAAACAATGTATCATCCGAAACCTAACTTTACTTATCAACCTTACTTTATTCTCAACCCTTTGTGTGTGTGTGTGCGTATCCACCTGTATCAAACCAATCAGACTATAGAAAAACTTACGAAATCGAAGCCTTAAAGGAAAAACATAAATTCAACCACTTGTTTTTCTCACAAATCTCAGTTAAAACCAACAAGTAATATCAAAGGATCAAAAGGCTTTTCTTTCTGCCTTATTTTTTCCTCTTTTTTTTTTTTTTTTTTTTTTTTTTTTTGGTAAGTGCATTTTATGCTCCATCTTACCAGCGAGTGCGTTTTACGCTCCATCTCGCATGTCACGTGTTTATGAGTGAGTGCGTTTTACGCTCCATCTCATCCCACCACATGAATCATTCCTTGATTACTTTTTTAATTTTTTTTCTTTCAATCTTGCAAAATTTGCCTAAATCATTTCCCTTTTCATAAGCAATACCTCATATCAATTTCAAGTGGTGATCAAACAATTGAGAAAGTTCAAAGTTTCCTCCCTAGACATTCAACCAGATAAATTTCTTCCAAGTCAAAACTAGGTCGAACAAATGGATATGTGCTTAATAGTAAAGGGTCTTAAATAAAGTAGTGATCAGCAAAGAAAATCAAATTTAGATTACCCAATGTCTATCAGTCCTCCCAGAAGCTATCACAAAGAAATCAAGATTTTTATCATTGGTCAAAAATTAAAATCCAAATTAACTTATTACTCAAGTGAGATATCCTAAAACTACTCCATTTTCGTAGGAAACACGATTGCACTTAGCATGTGCAATAAGCCTTTAAACCCCAAGGTTACCCTAAGTGGACGAGTTTTGTCTCGTGAGGGTTTGCAGTGAATATCCCCACAAAATTCAAAATAAATATAATAAAAAAAAAATAAAAAATTTGGAAAATATCTGAAAAATATCAAATGCTTCCCCCCACACTTAAAACTTACATTGTCCCCAATGTAAAGTAAAATGCAAAGAAAAGTAGAGAGATACTCCCCTATGGGTTGCCTCCCATGCAGCGCCTTTGTTTATGGTCGTTGGCTCGACTCGATATTGCCTTTGAGTTAATCTATATAAACCGGATCCTCAAGATCCATATTCTCCACCTTATCTTCTTGGAAACCCTCATGAAAATATTTGAGTCGATGACCATTCACCTTGAACACTTTAGAAGTTGCTAAACTTTTGATTTCAACTGCTCCATGCGGGAAAACATTAGTAATAACTAAAGGTCCATTCCAACGAGAACGTAACTTACCTGGAAATAAACGAAGCCGTGATTGGTAGAGAAGAACTTTTTGACCAATTTGAAATTCTTTCCTAGATATCCTTTTGTCATGAAAAGCTTTCGTTTTTTCCTTGTAAATCCGTGCACTTTCATACGCGTCATTACGAATTTCCTCTAACTCTTGTAGTTGCAACTTCCGGTGTTCTCCACTTTCATCCATATTCATATTGAAGCTCTTAATAGCCCAATAAGCCTTATGTTCCAACTCAACGGGTAGGTGACATGGCTTCCCAAACACTAATCTATAAGGTGACATACCAATGGGTGTCTTGAATGCAGTTCGGTAAGCCCATAAAGCATCATCTAAGCGCAGACTCCAATCTTTCCTACTTGGGTTAACCGTCTTTTCAATGATTGCCTTGATTTCTCTGTTTGACACCTCTGCTTGTCCATTGGTCTGCGGGTGATAAGCAGTTGACACCTTATGAGTCACATGGTACTTCCTCAACAATGCTCCCACTGTTCGATTGCAAAAGTGAGTTCCTCGATCACTGATTAGAGCTCTTGGAAAGCCAAACCTAGAAAAAATGTTAGACTGAATAAAATCTGAAACCACTTTAGAATCGTTAGTCCTGGTGGCTTTGGCTTCCACCCCTTTCGAAACATAATCAACAGCGAGTAAGATATAAGTACAACCGAAAGAGACAGGAAACGGTCCCATGAAATCAATTCCCCAAACATCAAAAATTTCACAATATAATATGGGGGTTTGCAACATCTCATTTCGTTGGGAAATATTACCTGTCTTTTGACAATTATAGCATAACTTACAAAACAGATATGAATCTTTGAAAAGAGATGGCCAAAAGAAACCACATTCTAATACTTTCCTTGCTGTTCTCTTGGTTCCAAAGTGACCTCCACAAGCATAAGTATGACAAAAAGTAAGAATCGACGCAATTTCACCTTCAGGGATGCATCTTCGTATCACTTGGTCGGCACAGTGCTTCCATAAGTAAGGATCATCCCATACATAGTGCTTGGCATCACTTTTGATTTTATCTTTTTGAGCTTTAGACAAACTAGAAGGTAGGATGTTAGTAGCCAAATAATTCACAATATTTGCATACCATGGCATAGTTGTGCTTGCAGAAAATAATTGTACATCGGGAAACTCTTCTTTCAGTTGAAGTTCATCATGCACATTCACTAAGCGACTCAAGTGATCCGCAACACTATTTTCCGCTCCCTTTTTGTCCTTAATTTCCAAGTCAAATTCACTCAAGAGAAGTATCCATCTTATCAATCTTGGTTTTGCCTCTTTCTTTGTCATTAAGTAACGAAGAGCTGCATGATCAGAATATACAATGACTTTAGTACCAAGCAAATAAGATCGAAATTTTTCTAAAGCAAAAACAACAGCTAAAAGCTCTTTTTCTGTAGTAGAGTAGTTTCGTTGGGCATTATTCAAAGTTCTCGACGCATAATAAATGGCATGTGATGCTCTTCCGATTCTTTGGCCCAAAACAGCGCCTACGACGTAGTCACTTGCATCGCACATTATCTCAAAAGGCATGGTCCAATCAGGTTGTTGAATAACTGGAGTGGATGTCAGTGATTCCTTCAATTTATCAAACGCCTTGCGACATTTCTCATCAAATTCAAACTCGGCATCCTTTTGTAGTAGATTGCATAGGGGTGATGCTATTTGGGAAAAGTCCTTGATAAATCTCCTATAAAAACCTGCATGTCCAAGAAAAGAACGAACTTCCCGAACACTAGTGGGATATAAAAGAGATTGTATAATGTCAACTTTAGCTTTATCTACTTCAATTCCTTTAGATGAAACAACATGACCCAAAACTATACCTTGTTCAACCATAAAATGACATTTTTCAGAGTTTAAGACAAGGTTAGTTTCTATGCATCTTTGAAGAATAAGAGTAAGGTTTTGCAAACATTTATCAAATGAGTCTCCATAAACTGTAAAATCATCCATAAAAACTTCCATGATATGCTCAATGTAATCTGAAAATATGCTAACCATACACCTCTGAAAAGTGGCCGGTGCATTGCAAAGTCCGAAGGCCATGCGGCGATATGCGAAGGTACCAAACGGGCATGTGAAAGTAGTCTTCTCTTGGTCTTCTGGGGCGATTGCAATTTGGAAGTAACCTGAATAACCATCAAGAAAACAATAATAAGAATGACCAGCTAATCGTTCAAGCATTTGATCAATAAAAGGTAATGAAAAATGGTCCTTGCGGGTTACAGCATTCAATTTTCTATAATCTATACAAACCCGCCACCCATTTTGAACTCGGGTGGGAACCAACTCGTCATTTTGATTTTTCACCACAGTTATTCCAGTCTTCTTAGGAACCACTTGAACTGGGCTAACCCAACTGCTATCTGAAATAGGGTAGATCACTCCGACATCAAGAAGTTTGAGAATTTCTTTCTTCACGACATCCATCATGGGAGGGTTCAATCTCCTTTGTGGTTGACGGGAAGGTTTCACTTCATCCTCCAGCAAGATCCGATGCATGCATGTGGAAGGGCTTATTCCTTTAATATCAGCTATCGTCCATCCAATGGCCTTCTTATGCTCCTTTAGAACATGCATGAGTTTCTCTTCTTGTGATGCACCAAGTGTATTGGATATAATCACTGGTAATGTTTTTCCCTCTCCAAGGAATACATATTTGAGATGACTAGGAAGATCTTTCAAATCGGGAATTGGTGCCTGCACAACAGAGGGTAAAGACCTTTCATTAGAAATCGGCAATTCAACGTAACAGATGTTACCTGATTTTGGAATGTCATCCAAAGCTGTTATAGTTGATTGCAACTCGGTGCTCAAGGTCAAAGTCGCACTTCCTTCATCAATGTCTTTACTAAGTGCAATTTCCAATTCATCCTTCCCATTGAGTTCAAAGATTTCCTGTGCTAAAGAGTCAATCACATCAATCGAATAAACAGAATTATCATCAGTGGGATAACGCATGGCATCATAAATATTGAACTTAACAATTTCGCCATCAAATTCCATTGAAAGTGTACCACTATGAACATCTATTTTAGTCTTTGATGTCTTTAAAAATGGTCTTCCTAGCAAAATAGGAGCATTTTGGTCACCGTTTTCCATATCAAGCACATAAAAATCAGTAGGAAAGATCAAATTATTGACTCGCACAAGAACATCCTCAATTACACCTTTGGGATAAACATTAGATCTGTCAGCTAGCTGTATTACAATACCAGTTTTATTCAAAGGTTCAAGTGATAGATTAGTATATATAGAA
This sequence comes from Panax stipuleanatus, assembly GCA_020205555.1. Classification (NCBI taxonomy): domain Eukaryota; kingdom Viridiplantae; phylum Streptophyta; class Magnoliopsida; order Apiales; family Araliaceae; genus Panax; species Panax stipuleanatus. The sequence continues at coordinate 94,342,831 of CM035118.1, forward strand.
TATGGCATAACATTTATCGAGGCTCCTAAGTCTAACATGGCTTTTTCAATTTTAGCGCTACCTATCGTGCACGGAATAGTGAACATACCCGGATCTGGGCACTTAGTAGGTAGCTTTCTTTGAATGACTGCGGAAACATTTTCTCCTACCTTCACCTTTTCATATTTTTTCATTTCCTGTTTCCTCTTATGTGTACATAATTCTTTCAAAAATTTAGCATAACGAGGTACTTGTTTAATAGCATCTAACAATGGAATATTTACCTCGCATTTACGAAAAGTTTCATACAAATCTGAATTTTTTTCGTATTTTCTATTTTCTGTTAAAGCAAGAGGTAAAGGAGGTACCGATTTATATTCAGAGAGAGGAGGAAATTTACGCTTAGGTTCATCCTTGTCATTCAGAACACTGCTGTCTGCTTCGTCTTTTTTCTTACCTGCCTTGTTTTGATCTTGTGGTGTAGGCATTGTCTTTTCTGGATCTTCTATCTCCTTACCATTTCTCAAAGTGATTGCACTTGCATTTTCTTTTGGGTTTACCACTGTTTGGGAGGGTAATTTTCCTGAACTTTGTGCCTCCAATCGACTAATCGCGGTAGCCATTTGTCCCACTTGCGTACCCAAATTCTGAATACTTGCCCTTGTTTCCTGTTGAAAATTTAAAGTGTTAGTGGCAAGTGTTTTAACAATATCTTCTAAAGACATACTAGGGTTTGGCCCTGTTGTTGTCTGTTGGGATACGATGGTTTGTACTGCTGATGATTTGGAAAATTTTGAGGTGCTGGTTGACTTGCTTGTGGGTTCCCGTAGCTAAAGTTAGGATGATCCCTCCATCCAGGATTATATGTATTTGAAAAAGGATCATATTTCCTTTGTGGTTGCCCAGGAAATCCTCCTGCTGCATTTGCCTGCTCAACGGATTCTTCTTGAAGAGTTGGGCATGCATCTGTCGGATGTCCTACTACCGCACAAATCCCGCAAGCTTTTACCTGATGTATGTTACCTGCACCCATTTGACGAACAAGAGAAGTTAAACTTGCAAGTTGTTGTTCAATAGCAGAAATTTGTACCTCATTAGCATTCCTAGATGCAGAATCAAGTCTAGTGCCAAATTGTTGAGAGTTGGCTGCCATATTTGCAATTAGATTTCTTGCAGCCTCGGGAGTCTTATCCACCAACGCTCCGCCACTAGCAGCGTCAATCATGCTTCTCTCGGTACAATTAAGACCTTCATAAAAATACTGGATGAGAAGCTGATCACTGATTTGGTGGTGAGGGCAACTAGCACATAATCTCTTGAAACGTTCCCAATACTCATGTAGGGATTCTCCGTTGTTCTGCCTCACACCACAAATTGACTTCCGTATGTTGGCTGCCCTTGAAGCTGGAAAATATTTCTCTAAAAAGAGTCTTTTGATCTCTTCCCATGTGGTGATACTTCTGGAGGGAAGATAGTAGAGCCAATCCTTAGCTGAATCTTTCAAAGAAAATGGGAAGGCTCTTAGCTTGATCTGTTCTTCGGTTACTCCGGTGGGTTTCATACTCGTGCATACCACATGGAATTCCTTCAAGTGTTTATGGGGATCTTCACCTGTCAAACCATGAAAAGAAGGTAGAAGATGTATCAGTCCAGATTTAATTCAAAATGAGTGTTAGTATCAAGATTAGGGAAAGTTATGCATAAGGGCTGTTGATTCAAATCAGGAGCCGAAAGCTCTTTCAAGGTTCGATTTGCTGCCATGACTCCCTTTTCTTCACGAATTTCCCGAGCTTCCTTCCTTAATCTGCGACAAGTTCTCTCTATCTCTGGATCAAACTTTAAATCACCTTGATTAGTAGATCGAGTTTCAGGCATAAACAATCAAGGAGATTCAAATTACTTATAAAAAGAAATTAAAAATAAAATAAAAATTACAAAAAAAATAAATAAAAATAAAAATAAACAGAAATCAGTCCCCGGCAACGGCGCCAAAATTTGGTGTGCTGTCGCAGACAACCAAAAATAAACCTTACTGCGAACGATAATAATGTAGTAGTGCAAGTAAGAGTCGATCCCACAGAGACTGATTAATCTATTTTTATATACTTTGTATTCCAAAAGAGGGGGTTTTTGAATATTTTTAATTAAAACAAACTAATGGGTAAAATATTATAACGAATTAAATCAAGAGAACAAATCTTGGGTTAAGTCAACTTTCACCTTAGCAACATACACTGATCATTGACTCAAGCATACACAATTAATATCTTAAATATTCATCGTTAGAATTAATTCCATGTCTTTCCTTAATTTTAGTTAGATAGAAACAAGCGATCTAAATAACCCTAACTACTAAACAACTTCAGACAAGCGCTAAAAGTTTAATCTAGTAGAAGCTTTAAGAATTAGAAAAACCGATAAAGCTAAACAACACAAGCACAAGCGGTTGCATTTAATTTAGTTGAATATTCTTCCTAAGATATAATAATCTCGTGATCTGCAGTCAATTATTAATCTTAGTTGCTTCGTAAATTAGAGTGATCAAACAATTACGGATTCGATATCTAATTTAGCAGTAGATTTCAATGAATAATAAACTAGTGTGCACCTAGCAATTAAACAAATCAATCATATAATTCAAGCACAGAAAAATAATCAATACTCAAAATAATAATTGAACAATTAAAATCAATTAGATCTCACAGTGCATTTAATCCAAGGCTTCCGTCTCCTTAATCCAAGAACAAGAACTTAGCCACACATGGCTATTGAAAACACCCAAGAATTATAGAGAGAAAAGTAGTTTACAAGGTATGAGATCCCCCCTATTTATAACAAAAATGCAGCCCTAATTATTTCTTTTGTGCTCCATCCGAGTTCAAGTCATAAAAGGACTTGATGGCTGATTTTCGCGCCTCCCCGCTGGGGCGGGATATCTTACTGCCCAGGCTCCACTTTTCCTTCTTATTTCGTGAGCTTCTCTTGGAAAGCATATGCTTGGGCTTTGTCTTGCGCGTGGTGCTCCTTTCTCCCATTCACAAGCAAATCGTAGCCCATATGATTTATTTGCTTACTAAAACCGTGGGCCAATGTTATGTTCAATTGCAAGCTTTTTAATTGCCAAACTTTTTGCTTCCTTTATTGCAATTAGCTGAAGTAACGTGGCCCACATGATTGCTAGTACTCTTTCTCCTTGCAAGCTGCTTCCACCTTGGCCCAATTGAATTAGTTGGCAAGCTTCAATTTCGTTGGCTTTGCATGCAAGCTGCTCATAACCGTGAGCTACTTCACGTGCTTGGGCCTTCCTTGCATGCTTCTGATTTATTCCCAACCGTGGCCCACTTGAATGGTAGTTATCTTCCAAGCTTATTTCATGGCCCATTCTATATTCTTTTAATTGCCTTTCCTTTTCCAAAGCTGCTTGTTTTAGTGAGATGCTTGGACTTCATGTAAAAGCATATTACTTGGCCCACTTGATAAATATATTGCTATATTACAGCACCAAACCGTGGCCTTGTTTGTCCCTTTTGAGCCCATTTCGCTTCCTTGGCTCAATTGTACCTAAAATAAAAATATAAGAACAATGAATGTATTTAGGTACAAAATAAATATAAAAGAATAAGTATTAAGGGAATAAAATATAACATATTTCGTCCTTATCAGCGAGCATGATGTATTGAGTCAATTATACATCATCTTGCTACTTTCTAAAAGTAACAATCTCTTCCTCAGAGGCATTGTCTGCAACCATTGCAGGGATAGGTGTATTAAGGAAATAAGATAGCTTTTCAGCCTTGAAAACTATTCTCAAATTCCTTAACCAATCTGTTTAATTCGATTCGATTAATTAACATCTAATATGCTATGCAGTGATAGTAATTTAGACATTGTAAAATTCTGTAAATGAATTTGTAATTAAATAATATTTTAGCATACATTCTTTTATTAATTACCAAAATAAATTAGGTCGTGTTTTAAATTGGTATCTCCCACTATTTCTTCAAACTATATTACCCTCACAATATATAGTTCGACAAATTTAATTAAAGATTTTCTAGTGAGGATAGGGATCCTATTTCAAATGTATATAGCCTTGTGGATAGCATAACAAACTATATATAAATAAATAGGTAGACAACTCTTTGTTAATTACATCAACATGTAACTCCTTTTTATTTTTGCCTCTTAGATTATAACGGTCAAGTGTGTGCACATCCGAACTAAAATGATTTAAGTTAAGTCTAACCTAGCACTTCTATATATTCAAAAAAGAAAAATATTGTCCTTGTGAATAACACAACAAAAAATATTGTTCAATTTTCTTTATAAGCATCAAATGTTATTAAATTAACATCTTAAATACTCAATACTTGTCTTGTGGATAGCACAACAAACTCATATTAAATATTTAATACTCTATTAATTTTATCATGCTAGAAGGCGACGTTCGATATTCTAAATATCTTTGAACGCTTTAGACTTAATATAATTTCTTTAAGGGATTTGTTATTATTAGTCTCATCTTGTTTAGAGTGTATGCACATATATATATAAAATACGCGTCATATTAATTAACATGCGAAGCATGTTTTATAATATATAATATATATAATAAGCATGCACATATAGAATACTATATTCTACCCAGATTGATTATGGACTTTTATTCTAGTTTGGTTCACTAGAGCTGCAAAGTGAACCAAAAGGTCAAATCTAGGGGTGCAAGAATTAAATTTAAATATAACTATTATATTTAAATCACGAGCTCTATTACAAACGGGTCTTCACGCGCTCCTTGCTTTTTGCTAATTAGAATTGTAATGGATGATTTGGCTAATTACATGATGAATGAATTGATAGATGTTGTAATCCCTTACATATATATTATAAACGATTTTCAGAAATCAAAGTATTATAAAAACAAATTTCTAATGGAGAATTTGTGTTCTTATGGGTTTATGTGTTTTGGTTGAATTTTAGAATGAAAATTGAGGATTTATCATGTGTTAAAATTTAAATTGGGAGTTGTTCATGATACTAGCTTCAATAACGAAGATAATACATGAATTATGAATTTAATTGGTTGAGAATTGGATTTATGGTGAATTATTTTGTGAAAAGTATGAGTTTTTGTAAAAATAGCAAAATTTGGTTTTAAAACCTTTGATTTTGATGACTTATATGATTTTTGTGATTTGAATTATGTTGTACATGTGTATGGTTGCACATGTATGCTTTACACTGTCTGAATAGTTTAGAATTGCCAATTGTTAGTATATTGGGGAAGAACAGTGAAGCAAGGAAGCAGTCTGCACTGTTTTTGTCCGCGTTATGGCGCAGCTGCGCCGGTAACAAAGGCAAAAACGGCGCAGCTGCGCTGGCTGAGTTTCCCAGATCATGCACCAGCGCAGCTGCGCCGGTTCCAAAGCTTAAGGTGGCGCAGCTGCGCCAGTACCTGAGCAGAGGCAGAAAACTTAAAGTATTTGTACAGTTTTAAAACCTAAATTGATTTGGTTATGTGTTAACATGAACCAAGATTTGCAATAAGATGTTATGAGTATGTATTTGGCTATTTCAAAATAAAAAAAGGAAGAAGGTGGTGAAAACCTTAAATTGTTATTAGTTAATTCATTTTAATTAAGTAAAGGTTTAACTTATGTTATAATTTGTTTGGTTATAATGTAGTGAACATGATATGCAATTATAATTTGAATAATTATAATTATAGTAAGGATTTAATTTAATCTATAACTTGTTAAATTATAATGAAGGTTAGTTGATTTATTTTATCGAGTAAATGTTTAACTTAAATTATAATTGTGTAATTATAATTTAATTGATTAATATGTAATTATAATTTGGGATAATTATAATTAAGATGAATGTGTAACTTAAATTGTAATTTATTTAATTATAGTTTAATAAATGCATAAATAATTAGAAGTTGTAATTTGTTTAATTATGCATGATGTAGATTGATTAATAGTTATAATTTGTTACATTATAATTTGATTAATATAAGATGTAATTTGTTTAGTTATAAATAAAGTGGATGTTTAAATTATAATTTGTTTAATTATAATTTAAAATGAGTATGTAATTATTAATTGATTAATCATGTGAAATATAATATGATTATGTGATGTGATTAATTATGTGGTAATTAATTATGAACTTATTAGTTAAAGAGGAATGAGTTAACCTAAAGTGAATAACTAACGATGAGGATTAGCTATGTGATAATTAACTGATATTGTTAATTATACATATGATTTGACAGCGAATGTCAAACAAGTAAATAAAAGAGAATTAGAAAGTATAAAGTAGTATTTACTTAGACGTTTGATAAGCGTTGCTAGGTGACTAATAATTGATGCGTATGGTAATACGTTATGTAGGATCATAAAGCAGATTATATTAAGCTATTTTCGGTATTTGGTAATCTACGAGCCAGGCAAGTCTTTCGGTTCCTATTTTCTATGCGAACTTGATGATATTATGAACTGTTTTAAATTATTTTACAAAGAGCATGATATGTTATATATGTTGTAAACATGAATATTAAAGTCAATTTATGACTACATTGATTGATTAAAGAATGTTGATTGAGTAAGGAACTCAATCTTTATATTTGCTATGTGAATTGAAGCATGTATGCCATGTTACTTTAATTATTATGAGATATATGTTGAGCATGTTATTATGTGCTATGTGATGCATGAAAACTGTTAAAACTTGCTGAGCTGTCGAGCTCACTCTTGCAAATAACCATTTTTTCAGGTCAAGAATGCAAAGTAATGATATGTGCTAGTTAAACTTTAATTGAGATCAATAGCGATGCGATGAATTATTTATTCTAGATGAGTAATGTAATTATTTTAAATGTAACATGATTAATAAATTGTAAGTTGAGCTATCCGATGTATATGGATATTGCTTCATGATGTAAGACTTGTATAGTCATTTTGTTGTAACGATTCATGATATAGATTTGAATCAAGGAGATGTTATGTAAAGGTTGAGATCTAGAGCAATAAAGAAAGGATTATATAAAAGTTTTAATTATTCCGTATTTTTAGTGATTTTAATATCGAATCATGATATAAAGTTAGAATAAAGTTGTATTGTTAACGATCGTGAAGGGGAATTATATTGTACGAATTTTGGGGTCGTTACAGTTGGTATCAAAGCTGTAGGTTATACACCTTAGGTAAGAGTACCTTAGGCTATGACCTTAGAGAATATAAAGTTAAGTTAAGTTACGTATAATGAAAAGGTGATTTTTTTCACGTACGTAGATGTATAGGATGAGTTCAGTCCTATAAATGATATTAGAAGAAGATTAGAATAACGAGGAATAAAACTCGAATAAACTGTTGAACTATATGAATGGAATTAGAAATTCTTAAAGGAAGAGTTGTTTAATAAACAAGAAGATTCAAAGAAGAATCTTGAAGAGATATAGAGATAAAATCAGGAGTTGTCTATCTCCAATAATAATATAGTTAACGAATAACGAGTAATAGACGAAGTCTATAAGTTTAAAAGCATAATGAAATCATGATATATCATAATGACAGATAGAGATAAGAAGTTTTTAAAACAAAACGATAATGAGAATCATAAGGGAGATGGTTATAGAATAAGATCACGACGTGATCTTTTGAAGTTGAAAGACATATGGTCTGTAATGATTGAATAGTTATAGTTTGATGTTAGAACGAGAATGTACTATGATATAGTATGAGATTAACTCACGAGGAGTTATAAATGATGAGATACATAAAGTCTGTATCGAGTATAGGACGAGATGTCATAAGTAAGATAGAGTTAAGTGGGATTTCAATTGAGGACTCATGTGGTGGCTGAGTTGTACAAACTTCTGTATGGGCAGGGTTTTTTGCTTACACTTGGCTTATCATATTGATAATCATTGGAAGGTTGGTGTCACGCTATCGATATATATATGACGAAGAGGTGATTCTTTTCTTATATTATATTTGATAGTTAGAGTCAATAGAGATTAGATTAGATGATATTAAGATTACATTAGATGATCTTAAGGTTAGTCGAGTTCTTAAAACTCATACTTATGGTAAGATCGTGACTCATAATCGTATGTATGTTTTGAACCCCTAAGCATATGGACAGTCTCTGATCAGTTCTTTAACTACGTATTGCTAGGACAAGTTCTTAAACTCATATTATTGTGGCAAGTTCCTGAACTTCCTAAGTGTGGTAAGTTCGATGAACTATACTGGGTATAGAAAGGTTATGGAATAGAAGGCATTGATGTTGTTTAAGATAGATGGAATGATTAAGTAATGATGGAGTAAAGATATTTAATTGATGGAGAAAGTTTTATTTTTTAAATCTCCTAGCTTTGCTAGATTTTTGAAATTTATTGACTTCATGCTGTTGTTGCACTTCTGTTTTTTTGAAAAACGTTGGATCAAATGATGGAACCAATGAATTTTTTTTAAAATAGTGCTATTATTCACATGTTTATGCTAATTGCTTTAGCTAGACAAAAATAATTTAAAATTCTTCAAAATATATTTTCTATACATCATTTGATATGATGTACAAACAAAAATCGAGGAAGTTATCAATGCAGTTAAACCTAGTGTTGGATGTGATCGTATGATTGTCAGCCCACTATGGTATAATGTAGTATGACGACGTCATGTAATGACGAAATCCTCAACGTATCAGTACTACGATACGGTATCAGGATATTGTGAAAAGATTTATTATTATTTTTAGTTCCTTAAACTATATAAAAAAAGATTTATTTACTTTTAGTTTCCTTAAACGAAAAAAAATAATATATATATATATATATATATTTATTTATTTTATTGAGTTGGTTAAAAATATATATACATATATATGTATTTCGATTGATGTCCGAATTATTGTTAGAAGTCTATGCTACTTAATTCAGCTAGACGAATATTGGAAGATGTTCATGAAATTCAAGCGTTCTTTATCAAACTATACCAAATCAAATTGTTTTGGTGTGGATTCAAATGTTAAGAAGCTAAGGTGAACAACCCTATAAAAGGGGGACATGTTATCGGAGACTATAGTTCCGAGTGTAACGCATAGAGTCGTTACGATATACTACGTTTGGGCCCGACATAGGGGTACGATAGGCTGACCACCTAGAGTACCGATGCGGTTTTATAGTGTGAAGTACCGGGGGTGAAGCACTAATAAACCTAAAAATAAGTTCAAGGTCGCGACCACTCAGTATGATTTGGAATCTTTTAAATTCCTGAGTTATTTATATCGTTTCCTAATTATTGAGCAATTGTGGAAGATTCTTATTATTCTGAAGGAGAATGTAGTAAGAAGGATATTCTTTAGAAAGAAGTAGTTGTAGAACGCATTTATCCAGTGAATAGAGATTAACGTAAAATCTATTTTGAAAGACTTAAATTTCGAGGATGAAATTTTTAGAAGAAGGGGTGAATGTGATAACCCGAATACTTATAAGATAGTGAATTATGTAGTATATGAATTCTACAAGTAGAATATATAGTAATGATCCTTGGAAAGGAAATGAATGAGTTAAAGAAGATATATAATATTTGATATATGATTATGTTTGATTGAAGGTTAAGTAATAAAACCGTAACCCTGTTGAAGAGGTGAATTTAGTAGAGATATATGTGTAGTTTATATAAATGTCGTTAAGATAATGTGTTGAAGTTATTCAACAATAAAAATGTGAAAGAGATTTTTTGTGAAAATCGAGTAAGGGAGGTTTCGTTGATTCTGAGAACGGAATCCTTATAAGGAGGGAAGGATGTGACATCCCGAATTTTTAAGAATTTATAAATGAGAATTTAATAAATAAAATTCTTCTTTATGAGATGTTTTGAGTGCGAATATATGTATACGTGTCATATGTTGTGAAATATGTGAATTGATGTGAAGAGAATATATAATGATTAAATAAATAATTTATTGAGTTAAATAAATAAATTATGTGATTATTGTGGAGGAATGTAATTAAGTGTAATATATTAATTAATTAAATATTTAATATTTTATTTAATTGATGTAATGATTTTATGTTATAGTTCTAATTTAATTGAGATAATTAAATTAGATGAGTTATATGATGAGTGTTACACGAAATTATAATTAGCAAGTAATTATAATTATGTGATTAATTGATGTTAGACTTTTAATTAATTAAATTATAATATTAAGATTTAATTAATTAAAATATAACATTAAGATTATGTGTTAAAAGTATTAAAAGTGTTAAAATCATTTTCCCAAACAAGGCCATTGTATTGTTTTAAATTCGTTTTGCCAAACGGGGCTTTAACTATTAAAACCTATTTTTAAAAGAATGTGTTTTGCCATGCAAGCCTTAAGGTTTTTTTTTTAAAATTCCAAAGGTTACAACTTATATATATTATGTTGTTAATGGGTATTTAATACCTAGCATTGATATATAGATTATGTATTATATATATAATATATATCCTATCAGTTATATTTTATAATACTACGTTACTTAGAAGAAGAACAAAAAGAGAAAGAAATACAGAGAGTAAACACTCAGTGACTTTTACAAAGAAAATTGAGAGGAGGTCAGTGATTCTGAGAATCAAAGGGGGATTATCAGAGCTATTCTCACAATATAACGAAGCTCAGTCAAAGATTTAAGGTAGTAATCCACCTCTTGTTCTTAGTTCTTGTGTTCTTGAATTTCTTAAATAATTAGAATTGTAATGGATGATTTGGCTAATTACATGATGAATGAATTGATAGATGTTGTAATCCCTTACATGTATACTATAAATGATTTTTCAGAAATCAAAGTATTGTAAAAACAAATTTTTAATGGAGAATTTGTTTTCTTATGGGTTTATGTGTTTTGGTTGAATTTTAGAATAAAAATTGAGGATTTATCATGTGTTAAAATTTAAATTGGGAGTTGTTCATGATACTAGCTTCAATAACGAAGATAATACATGAATTATGAATTTAATTGGTTGAGAATTGGATTTATGGTGAATTATTTTGTGAAAAGTATGAGTTTTTGTGAAAATAGCAAAATTTGGTTTTAAAACCTTTGATTTTGATGACTTATATGATTTTTGTGATTTGAATTATGTTGTACATGTGTATGGTTGCACATGTATGCTTTACACTGTCTGAATAGTTTAGAATTGCCAATTGTTGGTATATTGGGGAAGAACAGTGAAGCAAGGAAGCAGTCTGCACTGTTTTTGTCCGCGTTATGGCGCAGCTGCGCCGGTAACAAAGGCAAAAACGGCGCAGCTGCGCTGGCTGAGTTTCCCAGATCATGCACCAGCGCAGCTGCGCCGGTTCCAAAGCTTAAGGTGGCGCAGCTGCGCCAGTACCTGAGCAGAGGCAGAAAACTTAAAGTATTTGTACAGTTTTAAAACCTAAATTGATTTGGTTATCTGTTAACATGAACCAATATTTGCAATAAGATGTTATGAGTATGTATTTGGCTATTTCAAAATAAAAAAAGGAAGAAGGTGGTGAAAACCTTAAATTGTTATTAGTTAATTCATTTTAATTAAGTAAAGGTTTAACTTATGTTATAATTTGTTTGGTTATAATGTAGTGAACATGATATGCAATTATAATTTGAATAATTTTAATTATAGTAAGGATTTAATTTAATCTATAACTTGTTAAATTATAATGAAGGTTAGTTGATTTATTTTATCGAGTAAATGTTTAACTTAAATTATAATTGTGTAATTATAATTTAATTGATTAATATGTAATTATAATTTGGGATAATTATAATTAAGATTAATGTGTAATTTAAATTATAATTTATTTAATTATAGTTTAATAAATACATGAACAATTAGAAGTTGTAATTTATTTAATTATGCATGATGTAGATTGATTAATAGTTATAATTTGTTAAATTATAATTTGATTAATATAAGATGTAATTTGATGAGTTATAAATAAAGTGTATGTTTAAATTATAATTTATTTAATTATAATTTAAAATGTGTATGTAATTATTAATTGATTAATCATGTGAAATATAATATGATTATGTGATGTGATTAATTATGTGATAATTAATTATTAACTTATTAGTTAAAGAGGAATGAGTTAACCTAAAGTGGATAACTAACGATGAGGATTAGCTATATGGTAATTAACTGATATTGTTAATTATACATATGATTTGACAGCGAATGTCAAACGAGTAAATAGAAGAGAATTAGAAAGTATAAAGTAGTATTTACTTAGACGTTTGATAAGCGTTGCTAGGTGACTAATAATTGATGCGTATGGTAATACGTTATGTAGAATCATAAAGCAGATTATATTAAGCTATTTTTCGGTATTTGGTAATCTACGAGCCAGGCAAGTCTTTCGGTTCTTATTTTCTATGTAAACTTGATGATATTATGAACTATTTTAAATTATTTTACAAAGAGTATGATATGTTATATATGTTGTAAACATGAATGTTAAAGTCAATTTATGACTACAATGATTGATTAAAGAATGTTGATTAAGTAAGGAACTCAATCTTTATATTTGCTATGTGAATTGAAGCATGTATGCCATGTTACTTTAATTATTATGAGATGTATGTTGAGCATGTTATTATGTGCTATGTGATGCATGAAAACTGTTAAAACTTGCTGAGCTGTCGAGCTCACTCTTGCAAATAACTATTTTTGCAGGTCAAGAATGCAAAGTAATGATATGTGCTAGTTAAACTTTAATTGAGATCAATAGCGATGCGATGAATTATTTATTCTAGATGAGTAATGTAATTATTTTAAATGTAACATGATTAATAAATTGTAAGTTGAGCTATCCGATGTATATGGATATTGCTTCATGATGTAAGACTTGTATAGTCATTTTGTTGTAACGATTCATGATATAGATTTGAATCAAGGAGATGTTATGTAAAGGTTGAGATCTAGAGCAATAAATAAAGGATTATATAAAAGTTTTAATTATTCCGTATTTTTAGTGATTTTAATATCGAATCATGATGTAAAGTTAGAATAAAGTTGTATTGTTAACGATCGTGAAGGGGAATTATATTGTACGAATTTTGGGGTCGTTACAGCATGTTTAACTCCTTTTGTGTGAAGATGTATTTCAGACTCTTGTGGTCCGAGTATATCTCACATTTTTCTCCATATAGATAATGCCTCCAAGCCTTCAACGCAAAAACTAATGGCGCTAACTCCAAGTCATGGGTAGGATATCGTTTTTCATAATCCTTTAATTGGCGTGATGCATACGCAATGACCTTGTTGGGTTTGTATGTTACACATACATGCAATCAAATTACACAATTAAGGGCGGAAGCGCGATAAATTAGGTTTTAAAATTTTATACACACCCTCACCATGATCATACTTTGTGGTCAATTATCAATAACAGAAAAGTAAGGATAAATCAAAATCATACCCTTGTAGAAACTAGCTTCCACAAGTACGAGTTCAACTCCTTGCTCTTCGTGATCTCCTTGAATCTCCTGTATTGACTCCTTCCTTTGATCAACGTTAGCCACCCAAGTGTTTGGCCTCTAGAGGTGATCCACCAAGGAAGAAGAATTGCTCAAGAAGATGGGTGGTTGGCTAAACCCTATTTTCTATTCTCTGTAGAAAAAGAAGTACTCTCTAACTCTTGGAATTACGTATATTGATATCTGATATAAGACTCCTCTTATATAGATATTGGTCAACCCTACTAATCTAATTAGAATTGGATTTAATTTAATTAATTAATTAAACTCTTTTAATTAATTAGGCTTCCCAACATATTAGGGATTAATTAATTAAACTCCTTTAATTAATTTGCCTCCTAATCTCATTAGGAATAAGTGAGAGTACTAATATTAAATTAATTCCTAAACTCCTTTAGAATTAAATAATAATAATAATAATAATAATAATAATAATATCAATAATAATAAGACTCCTCTTATTAATTTATATTTAATATTTTTAAAATATTAAATAATAAACATTAAGCTATTTAATTTATTCTATCACCATAGATTAAATTAATTACACTTAATGCATTATTACGATTATGTCATTACCTTCTTAAATAATTATTCTTCCTTTTATGATGTGACCCTTTAGGTTCTCCATATTAAATCGATTGTGAATAAATCAATTAGAACAATTCTAATCTTATTTAAATAAATAAATTAAACTAATAATTCATTTAAATAAATAATATTTATTCTACAATAGGGATAAGCCTCCCTAGCGATCAACGACTTTTCAGATAATATAGATTTTAACATTAATCATAAAAAAACCTATGAGTTAATAGTTACCGTACAATTCAATCCTTTCACCATACAATGTCCTAATTAAATATAAGACATGAATTTACTGTCAAATCTTATTTTATTTAATTATAAATATTTCGATTAGAAAATGCACACAACTCCAAATAATGCAAATTAGAAACTCCTTTCTAATTTCATTCTGCCTTGGCCAAGGACTACTGGGTTGTCATTTAATGAATCACATAGGACATATATCTTCTTTCACTAGAAGTGGTATGTCAACGCTGGGAAAATTTATTATAGATGTCCGTCTTTCCTAAGTTTGTTTCGTTTGTTTTACCCTTTTCCAATTCGCTATGTCTATGGATTTTATCAAAGCGTAAGTTTTTAGGAAAACGGTACTGACATAAATGTCGACGACTTTGAAAAGATTGATTTTATTATTTTATAATTGGACTGAATGAGACAGAGCCGCCAGTTGGTATGGTTTAAATGGATGTACCAACTCATCTGAGTTTTAATAGTTTTCGCAATATGGTCCAATATGTGACTCCATAAGATTGATCTGAAACTCGAGATTCGTGGAATTCGGGGGCTAGGTTAAGCGGGGGGAAGGTGTTAGGCACCCCCGACTCCTGTGAAAACACAGTACCGCTTCTTATTGATTTTCTGTGCATAAAGTGTGTGTGTGTGTGTGTGTGTGTGAGTGAGTGTGTGTGTGTGTGTTTTATTTTGAAAGTTTTATTCATTTTTATTCTAAGTCTTTATTTTGGTTTATTTAAAAGTAGTGTTGTACCTCTTTTATGCCTAGGTACGAAGAATTTGATTTGACAAAAAGTTCATTTTTAACAAGATGTATAAATTGAACTGATGTTTTGGAAAACAAGGTTTTCAAATCCTTTGCCCGACTAGGAATCGAGGACTTCGATACCTCCTTTTATTTATCTTTACATTCATAAGGTGATCTACCCCGAATCACTTTATTCTTTATCAAAAGCTCTTTGTGGTTTTATTGGAAATCGTTTTAGTGAAAATGCATGCTAAAGCGCCAAAAGGGTCGAATCACCATCGGACATGTAAGCCATCTCGATGAATTCGAGCACCCACAATCCAAGTTTTCACTATCACGGGATCTTGAATCCGACTTCTTAGGACTAACCACTCGAGTTCGTCTTCAAGATCCAAGTATTACATATACAATGATTTTTGCGTTATTTAAACATTACATCACAAAAATCGGTCCATCGTGGGAATCAAGTCGGGATCCAATTGGGGATCTCGACACTGGGATTCCTAGGCTCATATTATTATGCGCGAATATATATATATACAATGTCCTAAACTTGATATTTGGTGATTTCATCGGTTGAAATCATCGTTTCAAGCCATTTCGGACCCCTTTCGCCTCTAGATATAGATCTAGGGCTATGCGGGGTAATCGGGACCGTTTAAAAGCAATAAATACATAGATCTACCATGGATCTAAACCGATCTAGCACACGAGTTAAAGCTTCATGCTTAATAACCACTCAAAGGCTAGATTCGGCTTAGATCTAGGTAGATCTATCCCCCGTACTTGATTTACAATGCAATAAGCACAATATAACCAATAGAAACACAATATCTATCAACTATTACACAATATGCTTATAAAACCACAAGTTTAACTAGATTTAAATAATATATATCATCAATCTAGTATATTAAACTAAATTTACTAAGAAAGTAGCCGAAAAGAGCGTTTTTTTCACCTTGGGGGACGCGTGAACAAGCGTTTTATCACCCGGAATGAACTTAGAACACTCTCAGGACTCCAAGTAGATGCTAAAAAAGAGAAAATAACTCAAAGTTGATATATATAAGTCCCACCCAAAGGCTTCTCTCTCTAAAAGTGACTTTCTCTCTCTAAATGCTTCCTCTTTTTTGTGTTTATGAGCTGCTGGCTGCTGCTATAGAGAAATTCTGGCAGCCGCAACCATACTTGTGGCTAGCCACATGTATGGTTGAGGCTGGAGCATATATGTATGTGGTTGGGCCCCACGTGTATGGTTTCCTCGAAATACGTGCCTTAGGTCTCGGTTTGGAGGAAGTTAACCTTCGCAGACCGGACTTTCAAAAAGTCTGTGCAGAATGCTGTGGATTCCAATCGAGTCTGACTGAGTTGGGGTCCAAGAAGATGATGCTGATAGATGAGAAGTATCTTCTGGTTCCCGACGACAGTTAGCTGGTTTATCGTCGATGGTACGCCTTTCAAGGTTTGCTGAGTTGGTTTTCGACGAACACTGTCTTAGCTTGGCGATCCTCGTTCGATTCACTACATGTTCGGGTGTCATTGGTCCTTTGAATCTTTTATGGGGTCGTCTCCGGGATGACCTGGCTCTATTGTCCTACCTCAGGGTTGTCTCAAAAGTAAAATTATATTTTTGCCCTTCTGCAAGGTTAGTACAAAGGAAGCAAATTTTTGAGTGTCTACAGATGCCCCTCTTTGTCATGTTTATGCAATGTAATGGAATGAACACGACAAAGATTACTAGACACAGAGAATGCATGACAAGGTATATCTGATGATGCAATATCATGTATAACAGATGTAATGATATGTGAGATTAGAAAAAGGTTACTCCCCCCAGCTGGGGAAGTTAATTATCGCGTCATCTTGGTTAAGCCGACGCCTTCACTAGGTTATAGCCAACGGATTACCTTACCGGGGATGAGCCGACCTACTTTGGTTTGTCCAACGGATTATACCATCTGAATTATGCTGATGCCTTCACTGGTTCATTGTCGATGGATTACACCATCGGGGTTGTGCCGATGCCTTCACTGGTTTGTTGATAACGGATTACACCATCGGGGTTGTGCCGATGCCTTCACTGCTTTGTTGCCAATGGATTACACCATCGAGGTTGTGCCGATGACTTCACTGGTTTGTTGTCAACAGATTACACCATCGGGGTTGTGCCGATGCCTTCACTGGTTTGTTGCCAACGGATTACACCATCGGGGTTGTGCCGATGACTTCACTGGTTTGTTGCCAATGGATTACACCATCAGGGTTGTGCCGATGACTTCACTGGTTTGTTGCCAACGGATTACACCATCGGGGTTGTGCCGATGCCTTCACTGGTTTTGTTGCTAACAAATTACACCATCGGGGTTGTGCCGATGCCTTCACTGGTTTGTTGCCAACGGATTACACCATCGGGGTTGTGCTGATGCCTTCATTAGTTTTGTTGCCAACGGATTACACCATCGGGGTTGTGCCGATGCCTTCACTGGTTTTGTTGCCAACGAATTGCACCATCGAGATTGTGCCGATGCCTTCACTGGTTTGTTGCCAACGGATTACACTATCGGGGTTGTGTCGATCTGAGTTAGATTATTTCCAACGGATTACACCATCGGAGATTTGCCGATCTGCGTCGGGTTGTTGCCAACGGATTACACAATCGGGGTTTTGCCGATCTGCGTTGGGTTGTTGCCAATGGATTACACCATTGATTATAAATGGGGCGAGTTTTTTACTTGCGACCCCGCTAGATTAGATACTGGCTTTGACTGATGACCCGGGTGCCATTAACGTCCTTGGAGGATGCGGCCCATCTTTTCACTACGCAGATTTGAACTTCGGTGCAGAAGCATCGACTTAAGAGGACTTGGCGTAGGTTGATATGTTTGATGATGTGGATTTCATTTGTTAGGCCTTTTGTTAGTTGACGGGCACTTGTTCCCATTTCCCTGTACTTTTTACTTTTATTTGTAGGACATAGATGATATTTGATGTATACAGATTTATGTATTTCACAGAGATGTATATATAATGCTTTTCATTCACTGCATATGTCATGATGCATGCATTATATGTCATGGATTCGGATTTATAAATTATGAGTTAGGATTGACCCTTGTGTGGTCTTTTGATACTGTTTTACAGATGAGGCGTTGGTTTTTTCCTCTGGTAAAGATCTTCAAGGAACTTTTCCTTTCTTTTGTCGTCGCTAGCTCATGTCATTGTAATTTCTTTTAGAAGTCCTCTCATTTCTTTTGACGAGAAGCTTGGTCCTGCCTTAGGCTCCTTCCATTTCATTGAATCGCAAAATGCCCCAGTCTTTTCGCATGCGATTATCGGGGATTCAGATAAGAAACTCGCTTTGTTGACCACGTCAAGAGTGAGCAATATCCTGCACATCAGACGAATAACAAAATGTACCAAAAGCTTGACAGCTCGGGCCGTCGGGGTAACTTTGATAAAAATTAGTATAATCTTGTCAATGAGGCATATGAAGTTAAATTTCATGAAATTGAATGTTCATCGGGTTTGTCACTGAACTCGTAATTGCTGTATTTTTACCTTATCGCTAAAAATCTTGAACTTGAGTATGAAAATGAATTTTTCTCTACTCAAGCTGCGAATCGCTAACCTCAAAGTTATTTTTTTATATCTTTTATCTTAAGGAATTTTTCATTTAACAAGTTATGAAATTGCAAGAAAACTTTTAAGCATCCATGGTCATTATTCATTCGTAAGATTAGATTGAAAAGACTTATCTCCCTTTATCAAAGATACTTCGTCTTCGCTCTAAATATCGTTCTTCACAGAATTAATGTCATATGACATATGCACTATGATTGACGCAACCCTTAGCAGGGGTTTCCCTTCCAAGACTTAGATGATCTTAATCTAATCTCGTAAATTTTTTCTTAACTCCAAATTTTTTTCCCTCACTTAAATTGTCTCGTTTTCTTAGGCTATTCAGAGTTACCCATTTAACGAGTTTCACTACAACAAAAAAGCTTATTTCTGACGAAATATTCGGTCGGATATAAGCACGTCGAAATTAAGTCCGTCGGTCTTTCGGTTAGGGATACTTATACTCGACGAAATTAACCTCGACCGAATATTCAGTCGGACTTAATCTATTATCAACTGAATATATTCTGTCGAGGATATTCTGTTGAAGACAACCCTGACACGTAGCAGTCTGGCCAAAATGGCAAGGAGATTAAGCTCGACGGAATTCCATTGATATTAAACACTATTCCGTCGAGAATAGTAGTGACACGTGGCATTTTGCCAAAATGGTAAGGGCTTAATTTCGACGAAAATCCGTCGAGGTTACCACTATTCAGTCGAGAATAGTATTTTTTTTAATATTTTATTTGTTTTTGCAATATCCAGGGTTTTAACCCACAGTTTTTGTACCTGTAAACTTGTTCATTTTTCCCAACAGCACATACAAGCTAACTAACTATCCAACAACATCCACATCAACCTAATAAGACCCAATAACATGAATTACAATTACCAAGGCCAACAATATGTCAAAAATCAACTAAATGATAAGTAAAAGTGTCAAACATCCCATTAATCTAAACTAAAGTATATCAAACATCCAATTAAGCTAAACTAAACTAAATATCAAACATAAACAAAAGTAAAGTAAAGAGATATTTCAAACTAAAATAATGACAAGGTTTAAACTACAATACGTCAAAAATAACGTAAACTACAAAATAATGTAACTCAAAATAATGTAAACTATAAAATAATGTAAACTAAGTTAAGCCCCGGTGTGAGGAGGATCATCGTCGTCCAGTCGCTCAGCATCGTCATCCCGTTCGTCAGTCGACTCGTCAGCCCGCTCGTCGCCCTGTTGATATAATATAATGTAACTCATTAGTCCATATATATGATACAGTTAAAGATAACTAATTGAAAATTAAATAACTTGCAGAGTATATACTTGAATATATTTAAAACGAATAGTATACCTGAGTAGTCAAGGGCTGACTCAGCATCGGCATTTGTCAGCATCGGCCCAAACGCATCCATGAGTAAGGTAACCACCATCCAAACAATCTCGTCGCGTATCGCGGCGAACTGCTCCGTAGGGATACCCGTATTCTCGGTGGTGACACCAAGTGTAACGTCCTGCGCAAGCTGATGGAGGCGAGCACGGCTGGGCAGGTCCTGATGACAGAATATAGGATCGGACTCAAACCTCTCCGAGACCGCAGCCATAACCCGCTGGAACAAAGCATCATCTAAGCCAGCGCCCGTATGTGATGGTCCCGCGGGGGCTCTCGAACGCAGACGCTGGCTAGAGCCTACAAAAAAAATATAACATGAATAATATTATATGTTTACTTTATTCATAAACAAGAAATAAACTAAAAAATTATACCTCCATGCAGTGTATAGTCTGGTGTCCTCGACAACCCCAGCACTCGGTACCAGCCGGTAATGCTAGTGGGAGTATCTTGAGACGCGACCCAAAGTGCCGTCTCCTCATCCTGAGATAAACTAATCTTGGACGGAGGGACGATGGAATCTAACGTCTCAGCATCGCCCATAGCAGCCTGCAACTCCGCTATACGCTAGCTGCGGAGCTTCTCAAATCGCTCCTGTAATTTAATATATATATATATATATATATATACATGTGAGTTATCTTGGTATCATCATATAAATTACGTAATATGATCCTAAATAATGTTTATTATAGTAAATGTATTACCCGTATAGCTAGTGCTGCTGAAGATATCGTCGACCCCGAAGTAGAGTCCTTCGACATATGGACTCTATCCCAGAACTCCATCATAGTAGGAGGTCGGCCCAAGCTACTCCGCATGGCCTAAATCAAATACATTAAATAATATCACCTTACTTTACTATAGTTGCAGTTTAATATTAAACTAAACTAAATATAAATGCATACCAACTTAACCTCCTGAAACGACTGCGAGCCAGAAGTATGTACAACTCGCAGCTTGCCTCAATTCTTCTTCATCTGCTCTGACATGGTTTTGAACGCAGCATCATCCCAACACGCACACATCGCAGCCCATGCTGCATCTGATGCTATCGTATAGTAGTCTCGGGCGATTCTTTTACCGCTTGGATGATGCTTTATTTATTTATTTTGATTTTATTTAACTAAATAAGTTCTACTCAGTTTAGCTACTTAATTTATTTTTCCAATTATAAAAATTAACTAAATAAGTGCTACTCAGTTTAATTAGTTTTTTTATTTTGATTTTATTTAACTAAGTAAGTGCTACTAAGTTTAATTATATTTATTTTGTATTATATTATTTTAAATTAAATTAAGTCAATTTTTTATTTAATTTAATTTAGTTTGTATTATCTTAAATTAAATTAAATCAAAATTTTATTTTATTTTAAATTAAACTAAATTAAATTATTGTAATTTAATTTAATTTTATATTTATTGGCATATATATTTGTTATCTCCGACGGAATTCCTGACGGAATTCTGTCATAATTCAGCAAATAAAGGGTTGTGTTGGTATTAGTATAGTTATTAGTTTCTCAATACTAAAATATAATTTAAATAAATTGAATTATCTAATATAAAACAAATTATATTATATTAAATAAAAAATGGACTTAATTTAATTTATTTTAAGATAATAAAATTTAAATAAATTAATTAATATTAAATTATATTATATCAAATAATAAAATGTAATATAATATAATATAATCAAAAATTAAATTAAATTTAAAATAAAGTAAAATAAATCTGTCGAATTTGATTTAATTTAATATAATTAAATTGAACTTAATTAAATTTAATTAATTTAACATAATATAATTTAAATAAATTAAATTAAATTATATAATAAAATAAAATAAAACCCAGACCACGATTCTAGACATTAGGTTCGCCATCACTTATCCTCTATCTTCGCATTAATTGGCTTATATGTCGGCATAGTTTCATACCCCACAACTAAGAGTTAAGGCAACCACACAATGCTGGCATGCATATGAGGTCGATTCTACTCCAAAAAACACTTTGAACTAGGATTTCGTGCCTAATCAAAAGGTTGAATAGTCTTAATTCTCTAATCGTTCTCGTGATTCTCCCTCCACGGATGCTTATCGAAATTAATCTATTCATAACAAGTTAAAAAAATCTTCTTTTTTAAAACTTTTTCGCAAGATTGATCTATAATTAAACTGGCTATCAACGCTGATGTATGGAGATAGAAAATAAATAAAAAGTTGAAAGAGTCGTACCTCACACGTGGATCACTGCATTCTAAGAAAGTTATGATTGGAAGAGATCAAATGATCATACCGGATTGCCAGTGGAAATGATATGAGATAAACTTTGATGATGACGTCGCATGTTAAAAAGATCGCACTATAGGTGCCGACTTGCATTTTCCCTTTTGGGGTGGTCGATAAATGCCCTAGTGTCTAGTTGTTGTTGTCTCCGACATTGCCCCAGTCTCATTTGTTGTTAGGGTCCCAATATAAGCTTGTGGTCAATTCTAAAATTGCCCCAGTCTTGCTTGTCATCTGGAGTAGTCGCTTTGTTGTGTTTGACGCATGGGCTGAGAAGATGCCAAGATTGCAAAAATCTTCTACCTTATGACTCATATGGTGAACAGGTCAAGGTGAGCTTTGACGTTTGGGTGCCCCAAATCTCGATTTTAACCTATAGGTGCACTTGTTGTAATCTTCTCTGTATTCACATTTTGCATCGCCTTGTTTTGTACATGTACTCGCTGATGATCATGCTTAACATATCGTGTTTCTCAATTCATGTAATCGCTTTGGCTTTGATGTTTGAGGTCAAGAGGCCTTTGGGTTCCACTGAATTGGATCTAAGATCTCGGCTTGGTTTCTGATGTATCAGTTTTAACCAGGCTTGGTTCGATCTATAAGGCTTGATTTGTGGCTTTTATCTCAGAGAACAGGTCATTAGATATGAGATACACTTTGTCACGATGGCCAATCACGCACTTTTATTAGTCGAAAGGAGATCAAGTCTTCTCGCACTTTTGGTATTGATGAGTTATTGAAGAGTCGCATCTTGGGATCGCTAAATTATTGAAAAGGGTTTTGTGACTTTTGTAATAGTTAGACCGCGCCATTACTGACTGCTTACGTACTCATTTGAAAGGAGATCAGGTCTTAGGTTCACGCTTGGCCTGAACAGTTGAAAAGGGTTTATTTGGGTTTGAGCTTGGTTTGATGGTGTTTTGATTTTTTGATTTGATTTTTTAGGGTTTTGATTTTTTTATTTTATTTGGTGGGGTTTTGATTTTTTTTGTTTGGTTTGACAGCACCATAAATGGCTGCCTACGTACTTTCGCAGATGGGAGATCAGGTCTTTCATAGTTCAGGCTTGGCCTGAACAGTTGAAAAGTGTTTATTTGGGTTTGGGGAAGATATAGAGGTCAGAGTAATTAACACTTCCGTGGGATCCTGTCCCCTTTATAGATCGGATAGCATCCTCCATCTGTCGCATCTTCTTCATGATGTCTCTTGTTTCTCTGCCCTCTCGAAGGCCTACTATTTCCCTTGTCATTTTTAGACCGGGGCCTCTTTGGCTATTTCGACGTCTAGTGGGGACACTAGGGTAGATGCCCAAGTATCACTATCCTTTCCTAGTGTTCGGACTTCTCCCTGAGCGGAGGATTTAGTCTGATTCTTCAGTTTGGGTTCTTGAGATACTTTACACTGCTCTCTTAACAGAGTGGTCATCTCAGAAATCTTTTTCTTAAACTCCTCGAATTCTTCTCGAGATACCGGGCTGGGTTCTGATGAACTTCCTTCAGCCATTTGGACTGGTGGTGAATAGACTTTTTTGGCTCAGAATCGAGTTCTAGGACCAATTTGCACAAAATCGATATCTAGTTTAGACTGGATATTGGTGGACAGGGATGTATGATATGATATGCATCAGTTTAATGGTTTTTTAATCTTTTCCTGCAACACAACGGGTTAGTCGAATTAATGACAGGAATAAAATGATGTACAAATGACAGTTTCAAGATGATTGCCATTTATATAAGCGGAAGAGTAAATAAGGCATGAAGAGACACACCACGCGTTTGGTTTATCAGAGGCTGACCTATCTTAGGGTTACTCTCACGGTCTTTGTGAAATTGATTCCCAGATCTTCGCAATTTACTTGATGAAAACATCCATTTTTCAATTGGAGCGAATCTGAGTTGTACCTTTCCTGAGCCTCACAATAAAAACACCCAGAGGACTCCAGTAATAAACAATCGACGGGATTACCTCCTAATGGAGGTACTATACAACATACATTCACACACATTCACGTCTTCACCGTATGCAATTATGATGACATTGTGCGAAGCACTAATATATTGTGCGAGGCACTAATACAAAAATGCTTAAAGATTGAGACAATTATCATATACAAAGATCATTCACACAAGATGCACATGAAACATGAAAATCAAAAAGATTGAACGCGGCTTAAGCCCTCTTTAATCCCCAGCAGAGTCGCAACCTGTCGACGTCGAAAAAATTTATTTTAGATGTCCATCTTTCCTAAGTTTGTTTCGTTTGTTTTACGCTTTTCCAATTCGCTATGTCTATGGATTTTATCAAAGCGTAAGTTTTTAGGAAAGCGGTACCGACATAAGTGTCGACAACTTTGAAAAGACTGATTTTATTTTATGATTGGACCGAATGAGACAGAGCCGCCAGTTGATATGGTTTAAATGGATGTACCAACTCATCCGAGTTTTAATAGTTTTCGTAATATAGTCCAATATGTGACTCCATAAGATTGATATGAAACCCGAGATTCGTAGAATTCGGGGGCTAGGTTAAGCGAGGGGAAGGTGTTAGGCACCCCCCGACTCCCGTGAAAACACAGTACCACATCTTATTGATTTTTTGTGCATAAAGTGTGTGTGTGTGTGAGAGAGAGTGTGTGTGTGTGTGTTTTATTTTGAAAGCTTTATTCATTTTTATTCTAAGTCTTTATTTTGATTTATTTGAAAGTAGTGTTGTACCTCTTTTGGGCTTAGGTACGAATGATTTGATTTGACAAAAAGTTTATTTTTAACAAGATGTATAAATTGAACTGAAGTTTTGGAAAACAAGGTTTTCAAATCCTTTGCCCGACTAGGAATCGAGGACTTCGATGCTTCCTTTTATTTATCTTTACGTTCATAAGGTGATCTATCCCGAATCACTTTATTCTTTATCAAAAGCTCTTTGTGATTTTATTAGAAATCGTTTTAGTGAAAATGCATGCTAAAGCGCCAAAAGGGTCGAATCATCATCGGGCATGTAAGCCATCTCGATGAATCCGAGCACCCACCATCCAAGTTTTCACTATCATGGGATCTTGAATCCGACTTCTTGGGACTAACCCCTCGAGTTCGTCTTCAAGATCTAAATATTACATATACAATGATTTTTGCGTTATTTAAACATTACATCACAAAAATCGGTCCATTGTGGGAACCAAGTCGGGATCCAATCGGAGATATCGACACCGGGATTCCTAGGCTCACATTATTATGCGCTAATATATATGTACAATGTCCTAAACTTTATATTCGGTAATTTCATCGGTTGAAATCATCGTTTCAAGCCATTTCGGACCCCTTTCGCCTCTAGATATAGATCTAGGGCTATGCGGGGTAACCGGGACCGTTTAAAAGCAATAAATACATAAATTTACCATGGATCTAAACCCATCTAGCACACGGGTTATGGCTTCATGCTTAATAACCACTCAAAGGCTAGATTCGGCTTAGATCTAGGTAGATCTAGCCTCCGTACTTGATTTACAACGTAATAAGCACAATATAATTGATAGAAACGCAATATCTATCAACTATTACACAATATACTTATAAAACCACAAGTTTAACTAGATTTAAATAATATATATCATCAATCTAGTATATTAAGCAAAATTTACAAAGAAAGTAGCCGAAAAGAGCATTTTTTCACCTTGGGGGACGCATGAACAAGCATTTTATCACCCGGAATGAACTTAGAATACTCTCGGGACTGCAAGTAGATTCTAAACAAGAGAAAATAACTCAAAGTCGGTATATATAAGTCCCACCCAAAGGCTTCTCTCTCTAAAAGTGACTTTCTCTCTCTAAGTTCTTCCTCTTTTTTTGTGTTTATGAGCTGCTGGCTGCTGATATAGATAAATTCAGGCAGCCGCAACCATATCTGCGATTAGCCTCATATATGGTTGAGGATGGAGCATGTATGTATGAGGCTGGGCCCCACGTTTACAGTTGCCTCAAAATGTGTGCCTTAGGTCTCGATTTGGAGGAAGTTAACCTTCGCAGACTGGACTTTCAGAAGGTCTGTGCGGAATGCGGTAGAATCCAATCGAGTCTGACTAAGTCGGGGTCCGGGAATATGATGCTGATAGCTTAGAAGTATCTTCTGGTTCCCGACTACAGTTAGCTGGTTTATCATAGCTGGCACGCCTTTCGAGGTTTATTGAGTTGGTTTCCGACGAACACTGTCTCAGCTTGGCGATCCTCGTTCGGTTCACGACATGTTTGGGCGTCATTAGTCCTTTGAATCTTTCATGGGGTCGTCTCTTCTTTAACCTGGCCCTATTGCCCTACCTCGGGATTGTCTTCGAAGTAAAATTATGTTTTTGCCCTTCTGCAAGGTTAGTACAAAGGAAGCGAAATTTCGAGTGTCCACATGATAGATTCTTTATTGATATACCCTAAGGGTCTTAAGGAATAAGTCATTCATTATATCCATATATAACTCATTATACCCAAGCATACCATTTGATATACCCTAAGGGTCTTAAGGAATAAGTCAAAGTATAATTCATTACACACAAGATACTATGATGATCTCAAGTCCAAGGATCACTTGTACTACTATCACATTAAGAATTCCTATTGATAGGCGAGTAAAACTCCATTAGGTATTCCATAACGAGTCACGTTCAGTGAACATATTCTCCAATAAGCACCTACATACTTGCTTTAGTGTCTTCACACAAATGATTATGAGATCAATTATCCTCATCCAATGAGCAAGCAGCATATGTACCAATCTATCCGGATTTACTAATCTCATTTTTAGTAATCCCACGATTGGAAATTATTTTAGTTTTAAGCTTTCTAAGAATTTAGATCTCATTAGCATGATCAACATCATGATTCTAAAAGCATTGCTTAAAATTATGGGTTATTTACATATTATAAAAATAACATCATGTAGATAATTAAATGACTTTAATAAGTGAATACTTTTATTAATAAATAAATAAGATTGTTTACAAAGTGTATGCTTTATCATCATACATGATTGGCTTGTATGCATATTACTTTTAATCTCCTACTTGCACTAAAGTCAATTGCCATGGTATCTCATACCCATCTTCTCTAAGTGACGATCAAACTGTTGTTGTGTTAAAGGTTTAGTAAATGAATCTGCAGTGTTGTCTTAAGAGTCTACACGCTCTAAGGTGACGTCTCCTCTTTCAATGATCTCCTTGATCAAGTGAAATCGCCGCAACACATGTTTGGATTTCTGATGAGACCTGAGTTCCTTAGCCTGTGCAACTACTCCGGTGTTGCCACAATATAAAGGGACTACTCCTCCAATGTTAGGAACCACACCAAGTTCTATTATGAACTTCTTCATCCAAACAGCTTCCTTTGCAGCTTCATTTGCAGCTATATACTCTGCCTCTGTCACTGAATCAACAACTGTTTGCTGCTTGAAACTCTTCCAATTCACTGCGCCTCCGTTTAAGGTAAATACATACCCTGAAATAGATTTACTGTCATTTTGATCCGTTTAAAAACTTGAGTTCGTGAAGCCCTCGAGTTTTAATTCAGACTCACCGTAGACAAAAAATACATCTTTAGTCATTCGTAAGTACTTTAGGATATTTTTCACTGCCTTCCAGTGCTCTTCTCCTAGATTCGATTAATATCTGCTCGTTACACTAAGTGCATGAGAAACATCCGGTTTAGTACATATCATACCATATATGATAGATCCTATTGCTGAAGCATAAGGCATCTTACTCATACGGTCTCTCTCCTCAGATGTCTTTGAAGCCTGTTTCTCGGAGACACTAGTAGAAAAAAATAAATAGACAACGTTTAAAAAGCGTTGTAATAAGTCCCCCAAAAGTGTCGTGGTTAGCAGTGTCATCTATTAGACACAAATAGATAACGTTTAAAAAACGTTGTCTTTTGACACATTAGACAATATTTTTTCAAAAAAGCGTTCTCTATTTGTCAAATAGACAACAATTTTTAGACAAATAGATAATGTTTAAAAAACGTTATCTTTTGACACATTAGACAATAATTTTTCAAAAAAAACGTTATCTATTTGTCAAATAGACAATGTTTTTAGACACAAATAGACAACGTTTAAAAAATATTGTCTTATGACACATTAGACAACGATTTTTCAAAGAAACGTTGTCTATTAGACGCATTAGACAACGCTTTTTTGAAAAAACATTGTCTATTTGAGACATTAGACAATATTTTTTTTAAAAGCGTTATCTATTGTACACATTAGACAATATTTTTTTTAAAAAAAACGTTTATTTAACACATTAGACAACGTTTTTTTTATAAAAAAGTATTGTCTATTTGACACAATCCACAACATTTAAAACCAAAATGTAAGCATTCTATGTTTCAAAATATCATACATTCTAATAATATCATACGTTTACAGTTTCAAATTTACTTGTCAATATAAATAGTACTACGTACATTAAATTGCGAATTTGACTACATCCACAAAATATACCAAACTATCCATAAAATTAAGATGTTGGCCTCTTCTTGTGCTAGCTTCACTGTAGTCAGCTTCATTGTTCATAGAATAATGCGCAGGCCGGCTAGTTCCCTGTTACACAAGTGGGATCCAAATAAATACCAAAAATAAAAATCTAAATCTCCCAAAAATTCACTTGACCCTACAAAAACATTTCAAAAGATGCATATTTTACTTAATTTTTACTTTAATGCCAGCATGGCTGCACAGATAAAAGTCGAACTGGGTAGGGTGGCAAATTTTAGAGTCTGCAACAGTCCTTGTAAATTTCACAATAGAGAAAAGCTTTACACCATCAGAATATCATCCTAAAGTATTACATTAGGATGAAGACACCGCAGAGAGAGGGAAAAAGGAATACCAGGGAGGATATTTCCACTACTCCTGTCAACTTGATTGCGATCACGATGATTGTTGGGAAACAACCTCGTGTGATGGCATTTCTGAACCACAACAAATGTAACCGGAGGCTGATAATTGGGCTCTAGTGAGGCACATGCCTATTTTTGAATGGAAGGAATGAACAAGGCAACATAGATTTAGATTTGTAATTCAACCTCACAAGCACTCAAATACAATGACAAATAAGAACAAGACAGAAGAATAGCAACCAAAAAATATTATATACGTATAAATTTGCATGAATTACACCTTGCGAGTTGCATCAAGTTCATATAGAAAAACTTGATAGAACTGTCCCTCACTGACACCATCCCTACAGATAGAGCTCATAATTAAGAACACAGAAATGACAAACTCTAAATAGTGCACCTAAATATGCAAGTAAGCATTTATAAAATACCTATAAAAAATAACGTGCTGCGGTTTCTGCCCAGTTGCTCTACGGAATGAAATAATGAGTTCCCTGTAGTACAGGAAAAAATGGTGATCCAACTTCAATTCCTGATACAATATCTTAATGGAAACCCAAAAAAATGCACTTGGGGTGGGATTTCTTAACATTGTTCGAGTCTAGTAGCTTAGCTCTTGAAGCGAGAAGCACATAATGGAAGCAATCATTTCCAACCTGCCAAATTGCAAGTGTATATGTGCAGATCATATGCATTGCAGAAGTTCCTTTTATTTAAAGATCCAAAAACCAAAGGAAACAACAAATCCACAATCCAGCATATTGCTAAAACAAGTGAATAAATTCACAAAAAGAAATACCTGTTTGCAAAGGTCTTCAAGAAAGTCGGAGAATACATTGGGCTTTAAGTCATTGAACTTTGCAATGAATGAATGCTTGATTATATCAACCATCATTTCACATATATAAACCATAGAAGCATTCTGGAATTCTAGGCAAAGCATGAGCAAATGAAGAGGCAATATAAGAGAAACAATTTTCATATTATACTTAGTAATGTTCAGTTCATCGCTTAAAAAGTGTAATTTACTCAGAGAGATGAAGTAAACTTACAACAAGGAATTTCTCGAACCAAGGATACTCAGCTTCCAGAACATATTGAGCTAAGACGAATAAAATGAATGCAGAAATATGGAATCTCTCAACTGAATCTGGTCACAAGCAACGCCATTGAACTAAATCAAACAAATTGAACCCAGAGACCAAGAAGTGCTACACTATAAAACTCCAAATGTACATCTTTTCTTCAAATGCTACCAAAATCAAGATAATGTTGTTAACAAACCTATAGTACCACCAAGTTCTATGACACAAACATCAGTTGGACCATCTTCTCCATCAACTGGTACAATCCACTCTTAAATGGCATCTGTGATATGAGGGACAACCTGATTGAGGAAAATAAATATTAGAACAGCTCACATCAGACAAATAAAAAAAGTAAGCTCACCTCAAACAAAGTAAGATTTCAAGGCATTAAATAAATTATAATAACTCAGATCTAAACAAACAAAAAAAGTAAGCCCACCTCAAACAAAGTGGTAACGAGTAATCTGTCTAGATCTTCTAATCCCGTACTTTTCGAACGAAGTTCGTTAGCTAGAGAGAGAGAGTAACAGATGAAGGGAAAAAAATACACAGTTTAGGTACTTGAGTAAGGTGAAATCAATGAGACAGTGGGAAATTACCATTGCAGAAGTATCCATGGCCATTTTCACAGAGACCCCCAAAGTCAACCCCTTCAGGAACAGGAAGAAAAGATGCATCAAGTCATACATAACAAGTAAACACATAAATTTTGTAAAATGGTAACATGATTTCACTTCCTAATTTGTTATGTTCCTTTAGTTTCTTTATCTTTGCTGTTGTAATTATTAGAAATCACGCAATTTCTAGTATATATAAAATGCTGGGTCAGAGCATGCTTGATAATATATATAAAATGCTGGGTCAAAGTCAGATGGTTTGTATTCGAGAGGGTTTTGATAAATTCCAATTTTCTACATGAAAATTGTGAGTTAGAATATGGCAATAGTAGGATTCCATGAAACAAAAAAATTGCATATTTGGCTATACACTTGCAGAAATCAAAGATATAAACCTCTAAAAGGACTTGCCGTGCATAGGAACTAATAAAATTGTAAAATCAGAGGTTTTAAAAATTTATGACCAAGCAATAACAGGATTTAGAAGCATAATTCACAATAAAAGTTAATTGACAGTACAGAAGCATTGAAGTAACAAAGGTTACCTCTAAAGGTGTTAGCGGACACTTGCCATTTATCCTGTTTGCTCTAGGACGAATAACTCGATCAGGCTTTGAAAATTTTCCTTTCCAACCTTCTTCCTCGCAGCCTTCATGCCTTCCTCTTCTTTCTTCCCACCATCATATACCCAACAAGAGAAAGCAACCATATCCTGCAAAAGACGATAATTAGTGTCTGCTAACAGAACCCTCAAGCATATATCCAAGTCCGTCCTAGCTGGTGAAGACGGATGATTCTACCTCACCCCTCACACGCAATCCGCTTTTGCATATGGAGGGCCAAAGCTGACAAGTGTGGAACCATATTTGGTTGATAGAAACCCAAGATAAAGTGAACAGATAGCTAGGATCCACTCTAATATTCTTTCAAAACATCCACTCAAAACAAAAGGGAAATATGCAAAAAGGCCCCTCGAGCACATATTGCATATCCATTAGTATTGAGGAATTCAATGCCCAGCTTAGGTAAGTAATGTACAAGTTGTAACCTCAGAAACTAATTTTACACACTACTTAAATGGAAAATATATACACATACAGAGAGATAAAGGGAGAGGAGAACACTAGTGCCAAAAGAAGAAATTAGGGGGGCGGATGATCAAGGCACAAAAAGTATGAACTCATGTGTTAAAAAAATACTAAACAACATAAATTGCAGCCTCGTAAGAAGATGCACCACATTCCCAATCAAAAAACTAAATTCCAGAGTATATTATCCAATAAAGGGTAATTATAAATTTCCAACATATGCACAAATCTCTGAGTAAAGAAAATAGTCTTCAATAAAGTTGAAACCATTACAATACAAAAACTTGCATGCCCATAAAAATCAGGGAAAAAATAAAATTTGAGGCTTCCATTTGCTTCAATTGAAAAATTTTCAAACAATTATCATATTACTGATAAACTTGCCAAATCCTAATATCAATTTGTTCCCAGAGAAGAAGAAGAGAAAACTACCAGAAGGGCACACAATGGGCAATCCGACCAGAAGGGCAGAGATGAGAAGCGATCCGATGAAGCCTAGGGTTTCGTGATCCAAAAAGTGCGACCAATCCGAGCAGAAAGGAAACGATCTGACCAGAAGATGACGAGCTACTGATTGAGTGATCTTCTTCTTTCCCTCCTCCAATTCCAGACTCCGAAAAGGAAGAAATAAAAGCCCTACTTGTCCCACTCATACTTTCTTTCTCCATTACTCGAACCCCCAATTGTCTCCACAAAGGTTTAGGGGTGGAGGGTGAGAAAGAAGCCGCATCTCCTTCAATTGTCTCCACAAATGTTTAGGGGTGAAGGCTTGCTCTTGCGGAGATCAAGAATGATGCGTTGAAGCTCCGTGTTTTCAAGTTTTCAACCTTACATAACGTTTTCTTTTAAGAAAATGTTGTGCACTAAAACACCACAACATTTTTTTTATAGAGATGTTGTTGTTTAAGTGTATCTTTTTACTGTTTTATAGTAGGGTTACAAAATTTACCTCCAAATTTTTTTTAAAAAAAATTACCTTCAAATAAAATTGTTTGACAATATTACGCACTTTGTCACTAAATATAAAGTTTATGACGAATTATTTTTGTCACTTATCCACTCATCTAATTAGTGACGAACTATTATCTCGTTATATAAAATTGATATTTATGACAATACAAATTGTCATAACTTATTCTTTTTTCGTCTTTAAAAAATTTTCCTCTAATTTTTTTTTAAAAATTATTGCCTCAAAATAAAATTGTGATGAATTTGTATTTGGCGTCACTAAATATGAACATTAGTGACGAAATCACATTGTCACTAAAATTTACAAATAATTAATGACAAACTATTATGTTGTCATTGAAAGAAATATTGTGTGACAATAAATAGTGTCATAAATTATTGCAAACTTGTCACTAAAAGATTTCCCTCCAAAATTTTGGTACGAAATTCTACCTCCAAAATAAATTGTGACGAAATTTTGTTAATCGTCATCAAATATGTAAATTAGTGACGATATAAATGATTAATAGTAACAAAATTAAAGGTCATCACAAAAGTAAAACTTTTAGTGACGATTATGAATTTCGTAATTATTAATTAACAAATTGTGACAAAATTTTGTGCGTGTCAAAAAAATTCGTCATAAAATGTGTGATTTCTTGTAGTGGCCCTTGAAAAATGGATGTAGCCCTCTTTTCATCTATCAGGAATAGCTGGTGGTACCGGTCTTGCAACCACTGATCTTCGTCCATCTGAGCGTTGATTAATACTCGCAAGGACTCCATCTCTACTTCTATGTGAAGGACTGCTTCCATGCCATAGACTAATGAATAGGGGGTAACCCCAGTAGAGGTACGCATTGATGTCCTGTATGCTAATAGGGTTAGAGGCAACAGGTCAAACCGTTCTTTTTGATTGGCGAACATTTTTTGCATGATTTTCTTGATGTTCTTGTTGGCCGCTTTGACAGCACCATTCATCTTGGGCCAATAGATGATGGAATTGAGATGCTTAATGTGGAACTTGCTACATAGCTCTTTCATCATTTGATTGTTCAGGTGTTTGGAGTAGTCTGATATGATTACCTCTGGTTGTCCATATCGACAGACGATATTGTTCCTGATGAAACCAATGATAATCTCTTTGGTAACTTTGGGAAAGGAGGCAGCTTCAACCCACTTGGTAAAGTAATCAATCATGGTGAAGATGAATCGATGACCATTGCTGGCTTTTGGTTCCACTGGACCGATCACATCCATTCCCCATATGGAGAAAGGCCATGGTGAACTCATATTGTGTAGCTTATTTGGGAGAGCGTGTATGGCATTTCCATGTATTTGGCATTAAAAGCATCCCCTGACATGATCATCACAGTCAGCTTTGAGAGAGATCCAATAATGCTCTGTTCTTAATATCTTCTTGGCCAACAGATGACCGCTCATGTGTGGACCACAAACTCTACCGTGGATTTCATCTATCAATCTTTGGGCTTGCTCTTTATCAAGGCATCTTAATAAACCTATTCTAGTATCCCTTTTGTATAGTGAATCTCCACTAAGATAGAACTTCAGGGCCATTTTGTGAATCTGTTTTTGTTCAGCTTGGCTTGCCCCAGCGGGTGTAGATCCTGTTAGAGTTTATGCCCTAGAGGCTAATTCTTTGATGTAATTGCTTAAATATTTTTGATATTATATTTGATTGAATAAATGAATTATTTTATTATGATTTTATTTACTGCGTTATATAAATGTTAACATAATAAAAGTCCTTAGAATAGTAATACCAATTATATGGCTTCAAGTATGTGACTTGAACATGAGATCATATAATTACCATTAGTATCATTACTCTTAAATGTCCCTAGTCGAGTGTCATTGTTAATGGGACAACAATGATACATTGAGACTAGTATGTGGATTGACTGATGGCCAAATCTCATTGGTCATAAATATATGAGATATTGAGTCAATGCATAGGTACATGTTAGAGAACAATGTACTGGACAGACCCACCATGAGAATTTTACGTGGAGCATTATGCAAAGTGTCATAAGCAATTCTCATAGTGACAATGATGTAATGATCCTTCGACCTGAAATCACTATATTACTACACGAGAATTTATGTACTTTGATATCATCAAAGGCCACCTTTAATAGGGTGGACGATAAAGGTGATTATTGGGTACATCATGAATCGTGTGAGGAATATGAGTGATCTAGATGGAATTTAACCCTTCTATATATTAGGGGTGATATCCATAGGCCTCTTGATTGAGTAGGACTATGAAATTCATGGCCATGCTCAAATAGTGATTTGTTTCATGTAGTCTACTCATCGATCAAGAAAACTAAGATTAAATTATGAAGAGGATGACACATTCCATGCCTCGAGTTTAATCTAGGATGTCAAGGTTAAAAGGATTAAATTACATTGAAACATTGGTCACGAAAAAGTTGTATCGAATCACCGATCTTATTATTATTTGGGTAGCAGTGATGCATTACTAAATGCCGCTCACTGTTTATTATTTTATAATATGATTTTAAAATTATTGCCAATATAATAATAACCTAAAGGGTCACACACTTAGAACGTAATTAAAAGAAAATTAATTTAAATTTTATGGATTTAAATATATCAATATGATTGATAGTATTTAAATTACGAATTTAAATTAATAGGATAATTTGTATATAAATATGTATATTAATTAAGTAAGACTTAATTAAGATATAATATATATATATATATATATATATATATAAATTTGGATATTATTTTTCTAATTGGATTAGATTTTGGTTAATTCCTTTAACTGCTATATATATGATATATCAGCCGTTTAGGGGATTATCGATATCAAAACCCTAGCCGCTCTTAGAGAGAGACTAAAGAGAAAAATTTTAAAAGTCCAGATCCTTGGCGGCTAGTACCGCAGCTTTCCTTGCTGCAGATCGTGTGACGATTCGCGGGACGTTCGTGTGGATACCGTAGAGGCGCAGTTCCGTTGGATTGCGTTGAGGATTTGAAGCAGTTCCAGAATCTCCATCGTCTCCGTTCAGGCTTGAATAATCGGTAAAACAAATCTTAACCTCTGAATTAATATATTTTTCGCATGGATCCTATTTTGGGGTTTCGGAAAATTTTTAATTTCCGCTGCGTTTATGTGCCGAAAACCCTACAGATCCATCTCAGAGATATTCCCAGATATCTTGATACCAAGGCTGTTTGATAGGAGGTATTTCATCTGATATGTCTCTAATGTAATTCCCGTATGTCGGGGCCTTTTGACTTGTGAATTTGATGTCGGGAATCCCACTCCTATTGGATATATGGATCAAGGAAGCCAACATCGTCAATGCATCAGCGAAGTCATTCCTACCTCGAGGAATATGGATGAAGGTTATGTCTTCAAATTCCACTGATATTTTGATGAACTACCGATGATAGGGCAACAAATGCAGTTCTTTGGTGTGATATGCCCTAGTGATTTGTCTGATGACCAATTCAGAGTCTCCGAAGACTAGTAAATGTTTGATACCCATGGATTGGGCTAACTACAACCCCATTATATAGCCTTCATACCCGGCTGTGTTGTTGGTGTTGCCAAATTATAGTTTGGTAGCCACAGGATATTGTTCTCCTCTACCAAAGATAAGGACTGCCCAAGCTCCGACACCCTCCATGTTTATCGCTCCATCGAAATACATTTTCGATGGTTGGACTGTATTCTTTTGTTGGAGTTGTTGAATTGTCATGATCCCATCATCCGGGAAATAAGTCTTTAGGGGCTCGAACCCTCCTGATGGTGCTATGACTAATTGATCTGCAATGCCTTGACCTTTGATAGACTTCTGAGTCACGTAGATAATGTCGAACTATTGTATAATCAACTGCCATTTGGACAGTTGACAATTTAATATTGGCTTGTTGAATACGTACTTCAGTGGATCCATGTGGGATATAAGGTAGGTCATGTGCCCATGGAGGTAATGTTGTAACCTCATTGCAGCTCATGCTAACGTACAACACGACTTTTCGATAAGGGTGTACTTTTGTTCACCACTGCTGAACCTTTTGCTGATGTAGTAGATGGCTCTCTCCTTGCTACTATCATCTTTCTGTCCCAGCATACAGCCCATTGCATTGACATTGACTAATAGGTATATGAACAGGGGAACTCCGTCCTTTGGGGGTACCAAGACTGGTGCTTCAATCAGCTGCTTCTTGATGGCAAGGAAGGCTTTCTGACAATCCTTACTCCATTTGGTGGAGGAATTCTTCCTTAGTAGCTTGAATATGGGTTCAAAGGTTGCTGTGAGCTGGGAAATAAATCTGCTTAAGAAATTAATTCTTACCAGGAACCCGCGTATCTCCTTCTCTATCCGAGCTACTAGCATCTTAGTGATAACTTTAATTTTGGCAGGGTCTAGCTCGATGCCTCGATTACTCATCAGGAATCCCAATAACTTGCCTGATTTGACGCCAAAAGCACAGTTGGCGGGATTTAGCTTGAGGTGGTACTTACGCAACCTGTTGAACAGCTTCCTGAGATGGTTAAGGTGATCATCCTCCCTCCGAGATTTGATGATGATGTCGTCCATATAAAATTCTATCTCCTTGTGCATCATGTCATAAAACAGGGCCATCATGGCTCGCTGATAAATGGCTCCAGCATTGATGAGGCCGAAGGATACTCGTCTGTAGCAGAAGGTTCCCCAGGGATTGATGAAAGCTGTTTTCTCCCTGTCCTCTTCAGCAACCATGATTTGATGGTAACCAGCAAAGCAATCCACAAAGGAATACATGTCGTATTGCGCAGTGTTGTCTATCAAGATATGGATGAAAGGTACTGGGAAATTATCCTTGAGGCAGGATTTGTTCAAATCCCGGTAATCCACGCTTCCTTGTACTTTCCCTCCAGGTTTAGGTACAAGAACTATATTTGACAGCCACTCTAGGTATGTTGATACCATGATGATACTGACTTTGAATTGTTTAACGACCTCCTCTTTGACTTTCAGACTCCATTCAGGTTTCAAACGCCTGAGCTTCTGCCTGACTGGCTTGAATCCATCTTTGATGGGCATTCGATGGATGATATTAGTAGATAGGACAATTATGTCTTCGTGTGACCATACAAACACATCCTGGAACTGTATTAGGAGTTCAATCAGGTCAATTTTTTGATCTTGTGTGAGGTCTATGCCTATCTAGATTTCTTTGATGTTTTCGGGGGTTCCTATGTTGATAGTGGTGGTTTGGTCAAGGTTTATCTTCAACGCATTCTTTGATCTCCTTGGGCACCTCATAGTCATCTTCCTCCTCTTGATCAATATCCATCAAGTCGAAGTTCAGTTCTACATCAAAGTTGGAGTCACTGTGACAGTTTGGCATCTCATCAACAGTGACAAACAAATCCAATTCTGGAGTCCTAAAAACAAAAATGCTTTCACCTTAATATATGCAACTTCTTAAACATACAAAGTATTTAGCAAAGCATGACAAAAGTTACTGCTATAGCTGTGCAATCATAAGTAAGCAGTAAATGAAAGCATGTTATAGGGCAGACGGACTCTCTGCCCCATTACCCTTTTTGACTGAGGCAAGGGACACTGCTCCAGTTATCCAAGGTTAGATCCCCATGAACAGGGAAGATCAAGGAATTGTGCTCGTCTGCTTTGTCTCGGATAATGACTGAGACATCCTTTACAATAGGACCGGGGTTTTTCTTTGAACTACCCCTTTTTCCCTTCTCGATGCAAGGAATTTGAATCTGATCCTCGTTGTCACTGTCTGGGATCTCATTATTCATACCCTCATAGTTTATGATAACCCGCATGTTAGCAAATGGGCCTCGTCCCTCATACAGGATCTTTTTTTTCCCTTTTTGCTATCACCTTCAGACTTTGGGGATTTCCTTTCCCCGGCGGGTATGATTGGAGGAAACAGCATGGCTGATATAACAGCAGGGATCTTCATCCTTTACTTTACAAAGCCATCATCAGTGAGTTTTGGCAGTAATATGGTGGAAGCATGAGTCTTAGGGTGCTTATGTGGGTTCCGACGGCTTGACCCGGATGAATAACCCAATCCGGCTCTCCCTGACTGGCTCCGAATTTGGACTGGACTTGCAATACCTTGCTGATTCTTTCCTAATCCTTTCCCCTGTTGGAAACCCAAAGATACTATCTCCTGGCCCATTGTTATAACTTCAGGGGAGACTCTAGGCTTCAAGGCTGGTGCCCCAACTGGTAGATATTGAGTATCACTCACCTCCAAGGCTTGAAAACTAGCAGGTTCAATCCCTACATCCAGGCTGATCACTGGCATGTCTCCCTATATGCAGACATGGTATTTTGGTTCGGCATTCACCGTGATTAGGTTGCCGTTGATAATGTATTTGAGCTGTTGATGGAGGGTGGATGGCACTGCCCCTGCAATGTGGATCCATGGCCTGCCCAGCAACAAGTTGTATCCAGTGGCGATGTTGAGCACCTGAAAGGACACATAGAAAGTGTGTGGACCAATCTCTAGTGGAAGCTCTATTTCTCCCATAGCTTATCGGCGAGATCCATCGAAAGCCCGGATGACCACATGACTGGTTTTGATCCGGTTTGGGTTAATCTTTATTCCCTCCAAGGTATCGTAGGGACAGATGTTGAGGGATGATCCTCCATCTATGAGCACACCTCCGATCACATACTCGGAAGACATCACTGCTATGTGTAATGACTTGCGATGACCCGTCCCCTCAACAGGTATATCATCGTCAGTGAAAGATATCACATTGTTGTTGAAAATATGTTCTACCACGTGTCAGAATTTCTCGGCATCCACGGTATGTGGCAGATGAGCTTCTTCCAGTACTTTCACCAGAATGTTAAGATGATCTACTGAGGATAAGACCAAATCTAGGATGGAAATCTTCTTGGGTGCGTCTTTCAGGTTTTGCACCACTTTGATTTTATGGTGTCCCATTTTGTCGAGGACTCTTCGATTTTTTCTTCAGCCACCTTTTTTTTGGCTTTGATGACTGATTTGATCACCCGCTGAGGCAGGTACAATGGATTATCCTTTGGTACAATGGTAATGTTGTTTGAGGTTGAACCTTCGTCATTCCCGTAGTCCCATGGGACCCTCTTCAAACTGATAACTAGGTACTGAGGTCGGAAGGGCAAGATTAAAGGCTCGGGTGCGGTCACCTTCACAAGATTTTGTGTTTCTCTTTTCCTGGCAGTACTAAGGGTGTGAGAGATGACTCTTTATCACAGGAAATAACCGCCACGGTATCCTGATTCCATGCAGTGGGAATAAAGAGAGTTTCTTCATCTGGGAGTCCATAATCCCAATTCCCTCTTATCAATTCAAAGATTTCAATCATATTCTGAATCAGGTTATGAAGTGCCCAGCAATCCTCAGTATCATGGCCTGGTGCATTGGAGTGGTACTGACAAGTTTGGTCAGGCTTGAATTTCCTGGATTGCGGGTT
This sequence comes from Panax stipuleanatus, assembly GCA_020205555.1. Lineage (NCBI taxonomy): Eukaryota > Viridiplantae > Streptophyta > Magnoliopsida > Apiales > Araliaceae > Panax > Panax stipuleanatus. The sequence continues at coordinate 94,383,320 of CM035118.1, forward strand.
TAATGGATGTAATAAATCTGCAATTATTCCCTCGTTGATTAACATTTAGAGGATTTCCTTCATCGGCTGGTTCAGGTTAGTGAAATTCTTTTGAAAGGCAAATTTCCTACCAGCTTGGCAATTCTCCTCTTTGGCCATCTTGTCGGCCCAAGGTTCATGTTCATGAGACTGGTAGTGATCCCTCATGAGGATGGGACTAATCTCAGGTGTGGGAGGACTTGCATCAGATTAGTTGGTCTGGTTCATCATCTGTTTGGTGATCTGATGTTGGTATACGACCAGTTCTGCTAACTGTTTAATTTGTTCTTTGATAGACCTAATCTCCTGCCCGATCAGGAATCGCCTTTTCGAGACTTCCCAACTGTATGGGATGTTGTTGCTAGATGGAGTCGACTCTCCTATATAACGAAGGTATTTGGATCTTTCTCCATTTCCTGTGTTGATCATGTTGACATTTTTCTCTTTGTACTGAGGGAGGGGATTATCCTGCACATGCAGTTGCTCGGGCTTTGTTACCACAATCTCTCTGTTGTCAATCAAGTCTTGAATTTTGTGCTTGAGAGACCAACAGTCTTGTGTGTCATGGTCAGGAGCTCTAGAATGGTAGGCACACTTCTTACTTGGATCAAAATTCCGTCCACAAATATTGGTTGGTGGAAGGAGTTGCACAATCTTCTTCTGTATGGTTAACAGTTTTAGCACATTCTCAAGTGAATCCCCTAACGGGGTGAATGTCCTCCGACGTCTGGCCTCCATAGTCTTCTGAAATAGAGTGTTTGAAGGCTGTGCAGGAGCTTGAAGAGGGGTATAATTCCTCCTTTGAATGGGCATACTGCTTGAATCACCCTTTGTATTCTGTCCTTGTAGCACTAAGGACACTTCTTCATCTTTCTTCTTATATACCCTCCGGGGGTTACTCCTGTAATTTCTGGACTGGATATATTCGGCAACGGCTTCCAAGGCAGTTAGGTCCTTTATCTTCCCAGACTTCAACCCCATTTCGGCCAACTCTCCGTGCTTGATCATCTCAGAGAATGGTTTTCCTATGCCTGCTAGGACGCTCTCGTAATATGGAGCGTCTTGAATGTCAATGAAGGTCATGACTATCTCAGACTCTGTCATAGATGGGGTGACTTGTGCTTCAACTCGTCTCCACCGTTGAGCATACTCTCTGAATGATTCAGTACTTTGTTTCTTGATTTTTGTAATCTGGTATCTGTCTGGAGCCAACTGAGAATGGAAACTGTATTGACTAAGGAAATCATGGGCCAACTCTTCCCAACTATGAATTTTTAAGTTGTCTAGACGGGCGTACCAGGCTTTAGCCTCTCCAGTTAGACTCTTCTAGAATAACTGCATTCGAAGCTTTTCGTCCTCTGCATAGGATCCGAGTTCTCCAATTAACACCTTTAAGTGAGTGTAGGGGTCTCCCAATCCATTGTATTTTTTGAAATTAGGAGTTCTAAATTTTTCGGGATAACAAGCCTAGGGAAAATACAGAGGTCTGAATAATTGACACTGCCAAATGCCCCAGTCCCTTTGATAGACCGGATTGTTTCTTCCATCTGTTGGACTTTCTTCAGAATGTCACCAGCTTCCTATTCTTTGTTAAGGATGGTGATTTCAGGGGTTTTGTTGGTTGTGTCCTGGTTTTGTGGTCCAGGAATCTGAGTATCTGTCTTTTCGGTCTCTTGACTGCCACCACTACCACCCGGTGTTCCTGGTTCTGTGTGAGCTTGTGCTTTCTTCCCCTTAAGAGCTTTACTTTGTTCTTTCAAGAAACTGGCCAATTCGGCTATCTGATTCTTCAGTCCTTCAAACTCTTCCCTAGATACAGGGGTGGGCTCTAGCTGAGCACTAAAAGTTATGTCTGTGGATGGACTTAGTGCTTTCTTAGACTTAGATCTAGTAACAGGACCAATTTTTCATCTACAACAAAACATAGGTGTGTCAATTTCCTGAAGGAGGTAGGGATAGGATGCATGCCATGATGTGTTTTTGTGGTTTTTTAATCTTATCCTGCAAAACAGAGGTTAGTAGTTTTGATAGCAGGATGACAAGATGTATATAACAAGGAATATAAAATTTTATTATTTACATTGTGTTCCTTTACATTTAGAATTGAAAACTTGGCATTAAATTAAAAGAGGAAGGCATGAAGAAGCTTCCCGTCGAATTTGGTTAGTCAGAGGCTGACCTATCTTAGGCTACTCTCGCGGCTTTTTGGCATGAAGGTCCTTAGATCATCGTAATCTACTAGAGGGGAAAACAATCCGATCTTTCAACTGGAGCAAATCTGAGTGGTGCTTTTTCATGAGCCCCGAAGACTTAGTCGCCCTCGAAGACATTACTTCTCACCGACGGGTTTGCCTCCTGGTGGAGGAATCACACAACATACATTCACATACATCGTGCCTCACCGTTATGCATACGATGACGTGGGTGCGAAGCACTAATATAGGTGTGAAGCACTAAAAAGCAGGAAAGCATTCATTCACATTCATTCAATGTAAAGACATAACATTCATGCATTCATTCAATGTGAAGACGCAGTATTCACACATACATGGATTTTAAAAGGTAAATGTTTGAAAAGATTTGAAAGCGGCCTAAGCCCTCTACTGTCCCCAGCAGAGTCGTCACCTGTCGACGTCGGGAAAAAATTCGCGGGTCGGGTTGCAACCCGGATCTTTCTCTCTTCCTAAGTTATGTCTACCCTTACTCTTTTTATTGTGAAAAAGGTTTTGAAGAGTTTTTTAGGAAAAGGCCAACATGTATCATGTCGACGATTGAATGTTTTACAGAGTCGCCAGTTGGTAGATTTGAAATGGTTGTACCAACTCAACCGAGTTTTGTTTGAAAGAGGCCCAATTGCTGGACACTATCGAAACTTGATCTTTGAAATTGAAGTTTTGAGTTCGGGGGCTTGGTTAAGTGTGGGGAAGGTGTTAGGCACCCCACAACTCCGGTGTAAACACGGTACTGCAACTTTTCAATATTTCGCTTTTAAATCTGCAATGTGTTTGTGAATGCTGGAAGAAAATTGGGCCTATGTTTTGGTTGGAAGTATGTTTATGCATTGTTGAACCTATATACGAAGGGTTTGATTTGATTTGCAAAAAGTCTTTGATTTGATTTGTAAAAGTGTTTGATTTGAATTGCAAAAGCTTCTTTTTTCGATAAGATTATTGAAATGACGTTTTGAAAGCATATCGATACTTCAGTTTTATCTTTTCAGCCTTTTGGCTCAATTTGAATGGTGATTGTCGGGTTGCAAAGCATCCTCGACCACAAAATATATACAAGTGTCGGTCTTCTCATGGGCATGACAACTATCAAAGTGACTCTGATACGACAAACCATATTTTCACTATGTTGAGACCCTAAATCCGGATAACCGTTTTAAGGTCTTTTGTATGTACATTTTTACAAAAAAACTGGCAGGGTACATTTGTAAAGTGGGGTTTGTCCATCATGGGAATCAGATTCTGATCAGTTTGATCATGAATCCCACGATTCCTAGGCTCACATAGGGAAGCCAATAAACCTTCACAACTCAAATTTGTACAGAAAATATACATCTACATCCTGATGTTGCCAGAACCAAGGATTCATCAGTAAATCCTGGCTCTCACATGGCCGAAGCATCTCGTTCCCACCAGATAACGATCTAAGGGCCGCGAGGTAGCTTTTATAACTGAAACTAGAAAAATGCTAGATTTAAATAAATCTCAGCCATTCTAGCTTTCTGATTCTGTCTGAACCTATTTTGAACCGTTTGAAATCTAGAGTTGGCGAGATTTAAAGAAATCTAGTGCGCCCGCAGAAATGTCAGTGTCGATTCATATCAAATGAATATTTACAGCAGCAATTGAATAAGAATGAGTAAAGTAATATATATATATATATATATATATATATATAATTATATATATACGAAAGCTGTAAAAGGCAATGGGTTTTCACTCGCAAGCCCGGACTGAAATGGAAATATATATATATATATATATTTATTTATTTATAAAAGCTGTATAAAAGTCACGAAATGATCCAGGCTGGACAGAATGAAAATATATATATATATATATATACATATATATATATATATATATATGTATAAAAGCGGTAAAGGGGTGGGTTTTCACTCCGATGCCCGGACTGGAATGTAAATATATATAGATTTATAAAAACTATATAAAAGCCATGAAATGATCTAGGATGGACAGAATGGAAATATATATATATATAAAAATAGTAACGGGCGGTGGGTTTTCACTCCGAGGCCCGAACGTAAATATAAATAAATATATATAAAAAAGTAGTAAAAAGGTCACAGAATGATCCAGGCCGAACTGGAATGTAAATATATATATTTATAATTAAAAATAGACAATAAAATAGTCAAACCGGGACTGGGAAGATAACTCAGTCTGGTGAAAGGTGCATATGTATGTATATATATATAAAAGCAGTAAACTACCTCGGATTTGACATCCGGGCTTGACAGAATTGAAAAGTTAGTATATATACAGTTAAATATATACAAAAAAAGCCAAACTCGGACTAGGAAGATAACCCAGTCCGGCGAAGTTGCTCAAAATGAAGATGCAAGTATATATAAGTTGTTAGAAGCGACGGATCGTCAATCCGAGTTGTAGAAATGTTAGAAAATGCGTTTAGGTACTAAAATGTACCAAAAGTTAACAAAAACGGCCATGGAACTGAGTTCCGGGCATATTTAGAAAAAAAAATTGATATGTAAGTGTATAACAGTGCAAAAAAGTAATATAAACTTGCTGATCGTAAAAATACTCATAATGGACTGCTACATGAGCTTTTTGCCAAATCGTAGGCTTTAAACGTCCAAATCTACCGGTTATTTTTTGATATGTGGTAGTATGTGGATATATTTACGTGTTAGAGTGAAAAAATTTGGGTTTGGAAGACGAGAAAATGGCTGTAAAACCAAACGAGCAGGGGTTCAGAGCGTTTTCGAATTCTTGAAATGAGCTGGGGGTGAGCTCATATATATAGACCTAGGAGAAGCAGCTCTACATGCTGGTACCGCAGGTAGAGGTGCGTCTCCACGTGGCAGGGGTCCTGTGGTGGGTCCCGTCATCTCAAAGTACGTGCACTCTGAGCAATGTGAGGTCCGATTTGAAACTTTCTAACTTTTGATCGGAGCTTCCGTTTGAGGCATGCAATACCTTTCCAAAAAGCCCTCGCCGAGTGCGTCGAAATGACATGGGAGAAAACCTTTTCCGAGTCTAAAAAGATGGGTTCATAACCGGGTCTTTGATTCCTTGCAGTTTGTCCGTGGAGCTGTCTTGCGCTGTTTCCACTCGGGATCATTATTATGGTTCGTTCTAACCTTGGTGGCATCGATTCGGCTTAAGTTTGACCTAATAGGCTTTAATTTGAAAAAAATGGCCATTTTTCCCCTCCCGGGGTTGCCTTTAATGTTGGCACGACCTTTGGCAGACTTCCTGGGGTCGTATCCAAGGTTTGGATCCCATTCGAGTTTGTTTGTCCTCAGTGTTGTCTCTGAGGCTGACTTGGTCACTCCAGGTTTTACTCTGGAGATGTTGTGATGCTTCAGGATTATTTATGAAGTTGACCTAACCTCCCGGGTTGAGACCAGGGCTGACTTGTACTTCCCGGGTTAAGATCGGGGCTGACCTGTACCTCTCGGGTTGAGATCGAAGCTGATTTGTTCCTCTCGGGTTAAGATCGGGGCTGATATGTACCTTTTAAGTTGAGACCGGGGCTGACCTGTACTTTCCGGGTTGAGACCGGGGCTGACCTGTACCTCCTGGGTTGAGACCGGGGATGACCTGTACCTCCCAAGTTGAGACCGGGGCTGACCTGTACCTCCCAGGTAGAGACCAGGGTTGAGCTGTACCTCCCTAGTTGAGACCAGGGCAGACCTGTACCTCCCGGGTTGAGACTGGGGCTGACCTGTACTTCCTAGGTTAAGATCAGGGCTGACCTGTACCTCCCAGGTTGAGACCGGGGCTGACCTGTACCTTCGGGGTTGAGATCAAGGCAGACCTGTACCTCCCGAGTTGAGACCGGGGCTGACCTGTACCTCCCGGGTAGAGACCGGGGCTTAGCTGTACCTCCCTAGTTGAGACCGGGGCAAACCTGTACCTCCCGGGTTGAGACTGGGGCTGACCTGTACTTCTCGGGTTGAGATCAGGGCTGACCTGTACCTCCCGGGTTGAGACCGAGGCTGACCTGTACCTTCCAGGTTGAGATCGGGGCTGACCTGTACCTCCCGGGTTGAGACTGGGGCTGACCTGTACCTCCCGGGTTAAGACTGGGGCTGATTTGACGTCCCGATATTGAAATCGGGGTTGAGTTGATGACCCGATATTGAGACCGGGGTTGATTTGACGGCCCGGTATTGAGACCGGAGTTGAGTTGATAACCCGGTATTCAGACCGGGGTTGATTTGATGGCCCGGTAATGAGACCGGGCTTAATTTGACGACCCGATATTGAGACCGGGGTTGATTTGATGGCCCGATATTGAGACCAGGGTTATTTTGATGGCCCGGTATTGAGACCGGGGTTGATTTGATGGCCCGGTATTGAGACCGGGGTTGAGTTGACGACTTGGTATTGTTGAAAAGACAGTCTTGCCCTCCTACAATGTTAGTAATAGGGAAACAAAATTTTGAGTGTCTACACCCACCAAGTACTCTTCCTTGTTTTCCACACATATCACCTAGGAAAAGGCCGACAAAAGCAAGAACCTCCAGATGGAAAGTTTCGATGGCTCGGGAGACCCCTACGAGCACAGCCAGGACTATGAGCGACTGATGGATTACTACGACTATTCAAAAGCTGCCAAATGCCAGATGTTCATGACTATTCTAAAGAAAGACGCTCGGCAGTGAATGATGACACTAGCCCCCAATTCAATCTCATCCTGGAGGAGTCTGTGTGATAAGTTCCACGCCCGGTTCAGCAGTAATAAAAGAAGGGGTAAACCTACCTGATCGCTGTCCCAAATCAGATAATACAACAATGAGACCCTGGGTCAATACGTCAAATGGTTCTGTGAAGTGGTCGGGCAAGTGACAGACCTAAATGACCTTCAGGCCGTCGGCCTGTTTTAGAATGGATTAGATCTGGACATGTCCAAAAAGTTAGTAAAAGAATTAATGTTCAATCACCTGAGGAGTTTGCTTGAGGCGTTTGACAAAGCCGAGGAGATCATCGTGAGAGAAGAAGCAATGAGCAGTCTCAAACATAGCTCGACAGATAAACCAAAGGACCACGACAGAGTACCTACAAAGGGAACTATGATAGGTAGGATAACTATCCGAAGAAACAAAATAATAACGACGGTGGTTCGGGAGGAGGACGATAGATTTATCCAAATAACAGGGTAAATAAAGTATATACCCAGCTTAACACAGACCAGACCACCATCCTGGAGCACATCAGAGACAAACCATATTTCGAGGAAGCCGGGAGTATGTCAAGGTCTTATAGAGGAGACACGAGCCTATACTGTGATTACTATGGATCGGCTGGGCATTCCACATAATCTTGTTGGGGGCTTAGGGATTTAATCGAGAAGAATGTCCAGAGCAGCGCCTTGGTCCAGTATGTAGCAGGACGAGGCACTCCCAGAACACAGCAACTGGACAACACCCCCATTTAAAACACATCAAACCAGGCCCAACCACAGGATCAGACCCAGGCAGCTCGTCGGGTGGTTGATGTAATCACTGGCCGGTCAATTGGAAGAGTCTCAGGTAGAAAGAGACGTGGATTTCTGGATGCAGTATGCGCAGTGTTCGATCAACCCATCAGGAGAGAAAAACTGTATCTGGGCTCGGTTATCAGTTTCACCGACGAGGATCTCCCCTCGGAACCGATCGAACCTCAAGGTCATGAAGGAGCCTTGGTAATAACAGCACAGGTTGGGTCGGTAGACATGAAGCGAATAATGATCGATAACGAGTCATCGGTGGACATACTATATGCTCATGCGTACCAAAGGTTGGATTTAGATGGTAAGAAGATGGAGATCGGACAAGAATCCCCTCTGTATGGGTTCAGCAATGAACCTGTAAGAGTCGTAGGAATGGTGGAATTGTCAGTAGTCTTTAGAACAGCCCGCATACAAGTAGAAATAACCTGTAAATTTTTTGTGGTGCATGTCGACTCATCCTACAATGCCATCTTGGGGAGACCAACACTGGCAACTCTGTAAGCAGTAACTTCTATTCCCTATTTCAAAATTAAATTCCCCACGCTAAGCATAGTTGGAGAGGTGAAGGGAGACCTCGATTTGGCGAAAAGATGCTACCGAAATGCGCTGATTTCTTCGGGGGTCGGAGTTAGTAAGCAAAAACAAACAATGGCGATTGAGATCGAACCTTTTACTAAGGGCAGTACCAAGCCACTCGTCATGCCAGCCGAGGAAACAAAGGAGGTATAGTTGACCCAGGGGGAGATGGGCAAGACGATCAGAATCAGAGCTGGGCTTCCAGAACCATTCCGGACGAACTTAGTAGAGCTGTTGCAGAGCTATGCTGATATTTTTGCTTGGATCCCGAGTGACATGCCCGGATTAGACACAAAAGTTTCCCAACATAGACTACATGTAGACCCGACAAAGAAACCGATTAGGCAGAAGAGGAGGATATTCGCCCTAGAAAGGCAGAAAATAATAGATGAAGAGATTGCAAAACTCCTAGCAGCAGAATTCATATTCGAGATTGATTATCCAGAGTGGATGGCTAACGTGGTGTTGGTCCAGAAGTAAAATGTGAAATGGAGAGTATGCATAGACTATACATATCTGAATAGGGCCTGCCCGAAAGACTTCTATCCCCTCCCCCACATCGACTAACTGATTGATGCCACCTCGGGATATGCCTTATTAAGCTTCATAGATGCGTTTTCAGGATACCACCAAATCTCGATGCATAAAGACAATATTTCAAAGACTGCATTCATCACCCACCGATCGGTTTACGCTTACAAGAAGATAACCTTCGGATTGCTAAATGCGGGGGCTATATATCAGAGGATGATGAACTACGTCTTCTCGAAGCAATTGGGTCAGAACATGGAGGTTTATGTTAATGATATGATAGTGAAAAGCATGTCGATTCGAGGTCATCTAGACAATTTGGAAGATTGCTTTGAAATAATTCAGCATTACAAGCTCAGGATAAATCCGACTAAGTGTACTTTCGGGGTCGGAGCAGGCAAATTCCTGGGATACTTGATCAGTAAGAGAGGGATAGAGGCAAACCTGGAGAAAATAAAGGCCATATTAGACATGAGATCCCCTCAGTCGTATAAAGATGTGCAACGTTTAACAGGTCAGATTGCTGAACTTAGAAGATTCATGTCCAAGTCAGCGAAGAGGTGCTTACCCTTCTTTGATACGTTGAAAGGCCCAAAAAATGAAAAAACTTTCCAGTGGACTTCGGGGTGCGAGGACGCCTTCCAGGGAATAAAGAAATATTTGTCCTCAGCCCCTCTGCTAGTGAAGCCAGTCCAATCGGAACCATTATATTTATACTTGGCAGCCAGTTCAATGGCAGTGGGAGCATTTTTGGTTCGGGAGATAGCTGGCGTTCAACATCCTGTGTATTATATGAATCACACACCCTTCGGGATGCAAAGACGAGATATCCAAATTTGGAAAAGTTTGCCTATGCCTTAATAATCGCGAGCCGAAAGCTCAGACAGTATTTTCAGTGCCGACTCATAGTGGTGTATACAGATCAACCTTTGAAGAAGGTGTTGGGTAGACCAGAGGTTTTAGGTCGTCTGGCGGCAGTGGACAGTAGAGTTGACTAAGTTTTTTCTAGAGTACCATCCTCGTACTGCAATAAAAGGTCAGGCTTTAGTCGACTTTGTAGTTGAGTGCTCATTTTCTGAATCTGAAGATGTTATCAAGGAGACAGAAGGGGATATGATTAAAACAGTTTTGGACGGTCAGATGAGTCAGACCCCATGGACATTGTATACAGATAGGTCCTTCACCTCAGACATAAATGGAGCGGGGATTATTCTGATGAGTCCAGATGGCTTTAAGGTACAGCAGGCGATCCGTTTTGAGTTCAAGGCAACTAATAACAAGGCAGAATATAAGGCAATACTAGCGGGTCTTCAGCTTACAAAGAGTCTCGAGGCACAGAGGTTGATTATCTATAGTGACTCCCAGCTGGTGGTCAAGCATGTTTCGGGAGAATACGAAGCTCGAGGGACAAGAATGGTAAAGTACTTGGCCGAGGTGAAGGATCGGCTACAATACTTTAGCTTCGTAGAATTTCAAGGGGTCGACCGATCCAATAACACTATAGTCGATGCTCTGGCAAGATTGGCTACCACAGATGCCAACACGTTCAGCGGGTCGTTCTACTTAGAAGTCCTAAATTAGCCAAGTGTACAACGTTCGGAAGTCATGTGTATAGAGAGATCAAGTTGCTGGATGACGCCTTATCTCGATTACTTGACTGATGGCGTCTTGCCTTCAGATCGGCTGTTGGCTAAGAAAGTTAAGCATGAGTTCTAATTTCGTATTAATCGATGGGGACCTATATCAAAGGGCACATTCATCACTCCTACTTAAATGTCTAGTCCCTTTCGAGGCGAATTATGTTCTACGGGAAGTTCATGAAGGAATCTGTGGTGATCACATAGCAGCTAAGGCTTTGGCTTACAAAGTTCTTTGACAGGGGTTTTATTAGCCTACCATCTTCAAAGAAGCCTCGGACTATGTAAAGAAGTGCCCGAAGTGTCAATTGAATAGCCCGATCACTCATCAGCCACCCGAGGAACTCTACTATGTATTATCACCGATTTCTTTTTGCAGTATGGGTGGTTGACATATTGGGACCTCTGTCAAAAGCTAAAGGTCAGGTTAGTTTCATGATAGTGGCAATCGATTACATGGCCAAGTGGGTGGAAGCTAAGCCTCTTCGGACGATAACCTAGCAAGAATGTTTAAAATTCCTAAAAGAATTTGTGGTATTTCGGTTCGGCATCCCCTTAGTGGTAATTTCAGACAACGGTACGCAGTTTGTAGGTACGAAGTTTGAGGCCTTCCTTAAAGAGTTGGGGATTCAGCATCAAAAAACCTCGGTGGCACACCCCCAATCAAATGGCCAGGTCGAGGTCACTAATCAGACTTTACTCAATGGTATAAAGAGACGAGTAGATAAAGCTAAGGGACGATGGCCTGACGAATTACTTCACTTATTATGGGCGTATAGGACCACTCCGAGGAAAAACACAGGAGATTCTCCTTTTAGACTGGCTTACGGTACAGATGCACTTGTTCTAGTAGAGATTGGGTCCATCTCTCTTCGGGTCAGCCAATTCAAAGAGTTATATAATGATGAAGGGCTTTGCATCAATTTGGATCTGTTAGATGAAGTCAAAGAGTAGGCTTTGGTGAGACTTGCGGCCTACCAGAAGAGGGTGGCCCGACATTACAATAAAAGGGTAAAGCTCAAGAGATTCGAGGTCGGGGATCTGGTTCTCCGTGAGGTTGAGGCCTCGATGCCTCAGAATCTCGGGAAATTAATGCCAAACTAGGAAGGTCCTTATAAAGTGGTTGAGGTGCCGAAGTCGGGTACCTATCAGCTTTAAGATATGAATGGGACTGAGGTTAAGAATACTTGGCACGCAGGCAGGCTTCGGAAGTATTATTTGTAGTTTGTGTCCAAAGGTCTTTATTTTGTAATTTTTAAGTAAAGTTTTAGTAAAACGAGTATTCAATCCATTCCAGCATGTGTTACCACTTTACTTTCCTATGTTTGTAAGGGTTCAGCTCCTCGAAGCGAACCCTAGTTTAGCTCTTCGTAGCGAACTCATCATCTTTTCAAGTGTTCAGCTCCCTGAAATGAACCCGAGTTCAGTTCTGCGAAGCGAACTTGTCATTTTTTCAAGTGTTCAGCTCCTCAGAGCGAACCCGAGTTCAGCTCTTCGTAGCAAACTCATCATCTTTCAAGTGTTCAGCTCCCTGAAGCGAACCCGAGTTCAGTTCTGCGAAGCAAACTCGTCATTTTGGCAAGTGTTCATCTCCCTGAAGCGAACTCGAGTTTAGTTTTGCAAAGCAAACTCGTTATTTTTCAAGTGTTCAGCTCATCAAAGCTAACCCGAGTTCTGTTCTGCGAAACAAACTCGTCATTCATTAAAGGCGTTCAGCTTCTCAAAGCGAACCCGATTTCATCTTTTCAAGGCGAACTTAACATTTATTCAAATTGATTTTCATAGTGGTCCATAAGATACTCGGGAAACATAACATTATCATTAATTAAGAATGTATTTACATAAGGGAAATTAAAAACAAAAGGTCTGAGCAAAATTAAGGTCGTTCGGCAGGAGGGTCGATTTCATCGTCTGAGTCTAGAATGGAGGTATAGATTCCAGCGACCAGTATCTTTTCCCTTATTTTATCTTTGTGGCTCTGATAGCCTTCAGGAAACTGGGCTATGATGTGGTCAGTTAGCTCAGAGGACTCCTGATATTCTTCGATAATCTTCAACTTGTCGGCCTCAGAGATAGTACTTTTTTTGGCCTTTAAACGCTTGATCTCTTTCTCTAGCTCGAACATAGTTTTGATCATAGTCTCTGACTGATGGCACACCTTTTCGTATTTGCTGGCAAGTATATTGTAAGTTTTATCCAGGTGGTCCCTCTCCTCCTTCAGCTCCGTCCGGCTTTAAATTAGTTGTTCCTTTTGCTCTGAAAGCTCGGAATACTTCTATTTCAGCTCCTTCACTTCTAGGGACAACTTCTTTAGCTCGGCGGCCAGGGAGTCAGCATGACAAAGAGCAGTGTGGACCCTCTATCGGTCTGCTTCCCTTTCAAGGGCTGAGTTTTTGAGATCCATTTGGAGGAGATGCACGATTTTTTCTAATTCTTTCTTCCGGGCAGAGATCTCTTCCACTCGAAGCAGCAGCCAACCAAATGTTGATAGTGCCTAAAATCTTGCAGAGATAAGTAAGAATAGTTTAAAGGTACTCAGTTCTTTAAATTCGTAACAAAGTTATTGTTACCCGACCCATGGGAACAGCAGTCGCAATCACAAGGTCCTCGGGTTCGAGATCTTTAAACTTGTCATTGTAGCCCGGGAGAACTAATGCATTGACATTTTTGTAAGGGAAGTTATGGGGAAGGTCTCGGGACCATGTTGTATTCATAAACTGCTTTGGAGGTCTCTCCTTTGAAGAGAGTGGCGGTGGAGGGGGAAGGATGACTGCTGGGGCGACTGGTGGAGTCTCTTCCAGTCTTGCCTTCTTTCGAATGGGCTCGACTTCAATTTCCTTATCTTGTTGATCTGTGGGGGTCGACTCGGAAGGGACGATAAGAGTTGGTTGGAAGTAAGTTATCTTGGGGGGCTCAGTGATTGTTATTTTTAGGGCTGGGGGCTTGATTTGTTTCCTCAGTTTCTTCTTCATCAGAACGAGCTTGTCAGACATGGTCAGCTCTACGAATTTCTTGGTGGAAAGTCGGGGTGCCACACAGGTTATCGGTTGAGTCCGGATGGGAGGCTCGTCGTGGATGGCAAGGTTTGAGGGGTCTTCTGGAGAGGCGTGCAGAGGAGTGCCGAGGGGAATTTTGGTGATGAGGATGGTATCGATGTCGACGCTCTGGTCGGTGATGGGTTGAGCAATCTATTCATCTGGGGGAGATCTCTAGGGCTCGGCAATCTCGACCCCATCTGGTTTAAAAATTGATACTGACAATAGAAGGAACGGTTGGGTTAGTATTCGTATCATTAGGTGAACGATGTGAGAATTAGGAGTATAGATACTTACATCCATGTTGGTATAGCCAAGAGGTGTCGGCTAGCATTTTTATCGACCACTCGATTTTCTTTATCTAGTTATAGAAGGCTCGAAAAGCATTGATGCATCTTTTTGGAAATTATTTTACTTTCAAAACGGGGTCGTTCGGGGCGACCCAATTTGGTAGCAGTTTCAAGTCCGTGCCTTTGATGAAGATCCATTGTGCGTGCCAGCCTCGATTGTTAGATGGAGTTTTAGTGGGAGTAATTATATCGGGGCGAAGGCCAAGCTGTCGTAGTCCGAATTCTCCACTTTTGGACAGAGTATACAGAGCAAAGAAGAAGTCCAGTCCTGGAGCGGTCTAGGTGATGTGGCAGAAGGTGAGAAAGGAATTGAGGTAAATGTATGAGTTGGGCATCAGTTGGGCCAGACCGGCCTCGATTAACCCCAAAAAAAGAGGAAATAAACTCGGGGAGGGGAAACTGGAGGCCATATTTGAGGGCATAGAGGTGGACGACAATCCATTCTCCTTGTGGGCTCCAGTACATTCTTTCATGTGAATCTGGAACTCTGATGGACTATTCGAGAGGAATCTGATATTGTTGTCGGATGGATGGTATTTAGGCAACGGTGATGTTGGATTGGGAGTTGACACGAGGATAGGCTTTTGCTGATTCATATTCAGCTCTCGATCGTGCCTCAGAAGGCTCGGACGATGATTGTACCCCAGAGGAGGGGGTGGAGGTGGTGGAGGTGACCTTGTCAGTTAGGGCTTCGACTATGGTGGCCATGGGTACCTCCACGACGATGAAGTCGTCGATATTTACTGATGGATTTGAAACAGTGGTGGCGGGTTCGCCCGAAGGATTGACCATGTCGACAGCAGGGTTGCTTGAGGAAGCCATAAAGGTAGAGATAACTGGTTGTATGTAGAAGGAAAGAAGATGGGGCTTTTCATGGGTTTCTCTGTGAGAAGTCCAGGAGAGAAAGATGAGTTACAGCAAAGGCATCTGGGAGAGAAAGTGGGAGTAAAGGGCGGTTGTATTGATCTAATGAGCATTTCAAACAAGACTATTTATATTTTCTCGGTTGAAACATTTTAAGGCTCGAATTAAAGCGGGGTATGTTTTTTGGGCTTTTATGGTGGCAATAATGTTTGGCTTCGTCAGATAGTCTTCTATTGTATACTGTGTTAGTTCCCAGAGGCACAATAGTTATCTAGAAGGGGGGTTGAATAGATATTTTAAAACTTTTTATTTTTCAAAATACTTGTTAGTAATTATTAAACTGACTGCAGCGGAATATATATTTGTTCCCTTTTAAGATAATGCAATAATGGTTTAATAAGCAGTTATGACAGTTATAGCAGATATAACAGTTATAGCAGTTAATAAGACACAACGTTTTTAAGTGGTTCAGAGCACTCAAGGCTCCTAGTCCACTCTTCTACTCCACGAGTAGGAAATCCACTAAGGATGTCTTTACAACTTTGAATCACTAAGATTCCTTCAAGATCAACAATCTTGGAACTTCTTTAGTTCACTTAGAACTCTTCAAGTCCAGCAGACTTGGTACACTTAGTTTGAGAGTGGTTTTCTGGGGTGTGCTACTCAGTTGCTATTAAGCATCAGTTCTGAAGAACTGAGTAGCAAAGCAAGTTTTTCTTTTAGGATCGTAGTGTTTGGACGTTGAGAGTTCTTGAGCTTTTTTGTTCTTTGCTTGCTTGATCTTAATCCTTGTCTAATTTGCTTATGAAGGAGCCTTTGAATTGTTTTCGTTGAAGGCATACGTTGCAGCACTAAATGCTTCAGACGTTTCTGAGCACTGATGTTGACTTTCTACAAATCTGCTGTCCAGCCATCTGGCCCACTGACACAGCAGACTGCTTCCTCACCTAACACCTGAAAAGGTGTTTTCAGCAGGCATGCAGTTCTTTTCTTATCTTCTTCAATACGCTTCTTCGATACATACTAAGAATGAATGTTGGATCATTGGGACTACCAAAATGTCAACGTCTATAAGCCTTTCTTCATTTGTTACTCTTCCTCCTTCATCAGATAGACGAACTTTGTTGCTGACTGGAGGATCACCACGATCGTGGTCTTTGTACCATGATCGCTGTGTGTTGGCTTGCTCATGCTTGATTCAGCTTAAATCGTAGAGAACACTATGATTTCTCTTAAACTCTGATAGACTACGATTTCCACTTGCTTGTCTTGCAGACTCCACGATTTCGAGAGCTGACTGCGATTCTTAACTTGGCTAGGCAGGCGCACTGATCATCTCCACGATTTTGAGTGTGGCTGCTGCAGACTTTGACTGGCTTGGCAGACTACGATTCTGTCAAGGCCTAACATTTACATCTCAAAATAGATCAACCTAATAGTTTTGATCTCTCTTCTATACATTCATTTATAGAATGATAAACATTAAGGCACAGATCAACCTAACAATTTTTATCTATCATCTAAGTCCTTGTACATATGTTCTTTGAAGATCTTTATACATAAGCATATATATTTACTTTCAACATCAAATTTGAATATGCAATTCCCAACAATCTCCCCCTATTTTATGTTGACATAACCAAGGAGATTTGTATCATATCATCAATTTCTTAATGCAAGATGCTAGAAAGTAAATATGACTTAATGTTTCAGTGAGCAGCTAAAATTTCTAGAGAATAAGCATGAATTTATTGATGTTTAAGAAAGATATTACAATCTAGCACAGATACATCAATACAAAATAAACTTTAACTTATCTCTATTTACTCTGTCTCTTGCTCTTCGAAGGATTGGCATACTTTGCAGCTCTCCTTCTGGTTTGCTCATCTCTCCATGCAATGTCGTCTAGCTCTTCCTGGCTCAACCTTTCTGAAACCAGTAGAGGATACTCCTTGTAAGCTAGGAGCTAGACCTTGACTTCCTCTATAAGGTTCAGCCATAAGAGGTGAACGGTTCTGCTGCTGTTGATCAATTCGTGGAGGCTGATAGCTAGGACTTTTGGGGTTGCTCCTCGACGATTGACCAATGTGAGTTTGCTTTCCTTTGCTTCTGCCTCTGCTGCCTCTGCCTTTCCCTCTGTCTCCTTCCTCATTTTTCTCCCCCTTTATGTTATCATTAAGCGTTCGAATGTCTTCAGATAGGAGGTTGACACCTTGCACCAACTCATGCATCTGAGAGAGATTTTGGGCAATATCACTATGATATTCCTCGACTATAGCCTCAGTATTTTGTCTCTGTTGCTGAAGTCGCTCCATGGCCTCTGTAGTTTGCTGAACTTGAGTCATAACAAAGGTTTGGAATTCTCGTAGTGTGAGATGCAACTCGTGAATCTGTTTGGTCATGACAGCATTCTAAGATTCTTGAGTTTTCTGAAGAATCTCCACAGATTCCTTATGCTTTTTCATAGCTGTAAAGTTAATAGCATCCCTTTGGCTGAGGCTTCACCCATTTCTCGTACAATCTCCCTCAGCTTCTTTGATAGCTCAGTTGCCAAGTTCCCTGGCAGAGTCTTGACAGAGTCGATTATATAGTCGAATCTTTTGTGAAGTGCCAGAGAGTTTGCTTCAAGATTCTCCTCTATCTCTAGAACCATATAGCCTGTCAAATCAGCCAGCTCCTCTTTGGTGGGTAGTAGAGACAAGCGATCAAGAATTTTCTGAGCATCAGGAGGAGAGGTCGTAGTGTACTCACCTGTCCTTGACATGCTCGTGAGAGCAAGTGCCATATCAAAATATTCGTTATTGGACGATCAGGGAATGTTTGACTAGGTGATAGGGGCTTGTGTTTGGTGTATGGGAGAAGTGTTTGGTTCAGGGTCTGGTGTATGTGGTTCGTTGATTTTTTCTGGAGACTCAACGATTTCAGTGTCATGTTGTTGTTCGACAAGCATAAATCGTAGTTCATCGTCCAAATTTGGTGGCTCAATGGTTGAGGTCTCAAGCAGTTGTTCGACGATTCTGGTTATTTGCTCGACAACCTATAGGATTATTAATAGTTAGCTCTATAATGGCAAGTTGGTTATTTGGTTCATCAGTTACAGAGTTTTGGGACTCTGTAACTGGAAACTAGTTTAGTGGGTGAAGAACCACTTCCAACCATCTTGGCAGTTCATAGAACTAATTAAAATGTGATGGAGGGCAGTGGTTGATAATAAAAGAAAGGGGTGTATAATATACCTCATGCTCAGTCACTCAAGTTGAATCATTGGTGATCAGCTTCTGAGCAAATCTGCGGTTTCTTGGAAATCCATAGGCAAGCACAGAGATTGCTGGATAAGCCTTGTAAATCCAGAACATGTGATCCCAAGTGTTAAGAATCAGAGCTCTATGATAGGGCATCATAGGCAAGTAGTTGAATAGCTGATTGTAGCTAGCTGTCCTTTCTCCATCCCTGCCCACAGCCAGAACCTCAAGTTCATCATCCTCTTCTCCATCACTATCTTCATCATTTTCATTAGGAACTTCCACCACATCTACCATTGCATCATCAAAAATATCCACCATTTCTGCATCAACAGACTATAAGAATTCTTCAGGGGCTGAGGGAACTTCAAGATTATCTACTGGTAGCTCCCCCTCAACTTCTGCATTCTCTTGTTCTTTTAACAGCTCCCCCTCAGCTATAGCACTTTCTTAAATAGGAACTTCCAGAGACTCCTCCTCAATATTATCAGGGCTCATCTCAGTTGCTTTTGGCATTACTTCTTCAGAATGAGCCATTTCTTCTACCAGCACTTCCTCAGTATGAACAACTTCAGGAAGCTTCTCCTCAGCATGGTCCACAGCCTAATCAGATGCATTAGGATCTTCTGCACCCTTGAGGTAGGCTTCTACAACAACAATAACTCTGATCTCTTACAAAGTTGGACCAGATGCTTGAGGTTGATTGCTTTGTTCAGCCTTCTCAGCTGCAATCCTTCTATCATCTTCCTTCAAAATTTCCTCATTTGCAAGGACATATTTCTTGACAAGCTTCTTCTTTATCCTTTTAATCTTAGTCACAGCCTTAGCACTTTCTTCAGCTTCAGCCCTAACAGTTTGTTCAGGCTAAGAGGCTGTTGCAGCTTCCTTCTCCTTAGAGGTGGCAAGTCTGGACTCCACAATTGGTAGGGACTCCACAATTGTAGTGAGTGAAGACTTCTTTGATTTATGGCTTGTGTTTCTTCTTATTCTGAGGCTCAGAACTTCCTTTAGCCTTATCCTCACTTGTCTCCCTATTCTTCTTCTTCTTCTTTTCCTTTAGAACCTCTTCTGGTGATTAGGTTGCCTCAAGAGTGAGTTCCCTATTAGTGGCAAGACCCCGAATCTCAACACCAGAACCAGAACCCCCTTAAGGTGCATCAGTGGTTGAGCCTTGAGGCTCCTCAGCTATCTGAACACCTTCATTCACTTTCCTTTTCCCTTTGCTCTTTCTGACTAGAGCCAAAGGTTCTTCTTGGTTGACTTCTTCTTCTTCCTCTGTTTCTTTCACAGCAGACATATTATCCTGCCTAACTGACTTCTTCACTTCACCAGTCCTTCCACTAGACTCAAACATCATCTTCATATTTTTAGTAGGATTCCTTTTCCAGTTCTAAAATAGCTGCTGGGTTATTTTCATGTTGGGATTGATAGGAACACCTTTTTTATCCAAATCTTGTCACCCAGGGCAGATTGCAGGATTATGCTGATGAATCTCCCATAGAGCATCTTGGCAGAGCTCTTAGTCTTCTTTGAGCTGAGAATCCACTTCCCACACCATTCCATTAGCAAAGTCCCATAGTTGAGTTAAATTCTGAAGCAGATGGCTGTCATGAGCTTCAGTTGCTTCTCATTTACAGAGTCATAACCAGAGCCTTTACAGCATATGCATTTTCCAATAATGTCAGCCAGAAATTCATACTTCTGGGGAAACTCTTTCTTCTTATAGCCCTTGATTCCTTCAAACTTAGAGTGGTGCATCTTCTGTAGACCTTCATGGAAATCGATGACATCCATTGACGGAAGACCATTTGATTTAAACCCTAGGGCCAGGTTTATGCTTTCAACGTTAAGTCGAATCTGCACGCCCTTGACTTTGGTAGTGATGGCGTCGCCTTCAAAGACCCCATTGTAGTAAAACTCCTTTACCATCTTTGGGTAAATCCTTGTGCTGGTGCTCAGAGCTTCTTCAAGGCTAGCTCTCTTCAGAAGAGATAGAATTTTGTGGAACCGAGAGCCAGCAGTCTTGAACTCGTCAAAGCACAGCTGATAACCAGAAATAATATTGGAAGCAGCCATTGATTCTATTGATTTATCTTGTGACGAACAAACTTAGCTTAGCTTTCTGAAGCTTAGGGTTCCTTTTTGAGAGAGGGAGAGATAAACTTTTGAAATTCAAAGGTAAACTGATAAATGACAGTTCACAATAAATTTATAACTTCCCGCCATATGATTTGCAGAGTGGGACACGTGTTGAGTTCTACTGGACTCCACGGATTTAAGTTGTATAAAAAGTATGATTCTGCCGTTAGCTCTCCCTGAGCTAGAGAGTTCTCTTGAGATGACTACGATTGTCGAGAACCACTCCACGATTGTTGAGTTCCATGCTTAGCTTGCTCCTTGATCGTTGACTCTACGGTTTCTAGTAATGCATCCTGACATAGCATCCCTTCTGGGTTAAGGTTTCTCAGGAAGGGCCAACCTTTTAGTCTGACACTAAGGGTCAAGTTTGTCCCCGAGGAGCTTATCAGAAGGGTTGCTTAGATTTGGTAATGCTGTCATCACAGTGAGCTTTTCTGCCATGTCTAGATCACTCCACGATCGTGGTTTCTCTTAGTCATCTCTACAATTTTGACTTAGCCTTTCTATCTGCATGGTTAGCACCAACTAGGGCATAGAATTCATGGTTGTAGATTTAACATACCTAACTCACTTATTAATTTATTAAATCTGGATTCATATAAGGGTTTTGTAAAAACATCAGCAAGTTGATTTTTAGTAGGGATGTATTGCAAAGATATAATTCCATTTTGAATATGATCCCTAATAAAATAATATCTTATCTCTATATGTTTAGTCCTAGAATGCATGACAAGATTATGTGTTATTGCTATGGCACTTGTGTTATCACAGTGAACAGGTATAGATTTGAAATCAAACCCATAATCTGCTAGCTGGTTCTTCATCTATAGGATTTGAGCACAACGGCTGCCTGCAGCAATATATTCAGCTTTTGCTGTTGAAGTTGATACTGAGTTTTCATTCTTGCTAAACCATGACACTAGTCTATTTCCTAGCAGTTGACAAGTGCCACTAGTACTCTTTGTATCTATTTTGCATCCTGCAAAGTCAGCATCTGAATATCCTGTCAGTTCAAAAGAGGACTCCTTGGGATACCAAAGTCCCAAGTAAGGTGTACCTTTGAGATACCTGAAAATCCTTTTTACAACAGTTAAGTGTGATTCCTTAGGATTAGCTTGAAATCTAGCATATATACATGTTGCAAACATTATATCTGGTCTACTGGCAGTTAAGTAGAGAAGGGAACCTATCATACCTCTGTATTGAGTAATGTCAATACATTTACTTTCTCATCTTTGTCAAGCTTAGTTGCTGGAGCAATTGGTGTTTTCATGGGAGAGGCTGATTTCATGCCATACTTCTTAAGTAAGTCTTTGATGTACTTGGCTTGGTTAATGAAGATACCTTCATCAGTCTACTTTACTTGCAGTCCAAGGAAGAAATTCAGCTCACCCATCATGCTCATTTCGAACTTGCTCTGCATAAGCTTGGCAAATCTCTTGCACAGATTTTCATCAGTAGAACCAAAGGTAATATCATCTACATATATTTGAACTAGTAAAACTTTATCTTTGTGCTTCCTAAGAAATAATGTGGTGTCTAGTCTACCTCTAGTGAATCCTTTTTCAATAAGAAAGTTAGTTAGTGTTTCATACCATGGTCTAGGTGCTTGTTTAAGTCCATATAAGGCTTTGTCTAGTCTATAGACATGATTAGAGAATGTTGGACTGATGAAACCTGGAGGTTGCTCCACATATACTTCTTCTTGAAGTTCACCATTCAGAAATGCACTCTGGACATCCATCTAAAAGACTTTGAACTTTATGTGGGCAGCAAATGTAAGAAATTTTCTGATAGCTTCAAGTCTGGCAACAGGTGCAAGGGTTTCATCATTGTCTATACCTTCTTCTTGAGAATAACCTTTGGCCACTAGTCTTACCTTATTTCTTGTGATCACCCCATATCCATCCATTTTGTTTCTGAAGACCCATTTGGTGCCAATGGCTGGGTGATTCCTTGGTCTAAAAACTAATCTCCAGACTTTGCTTCTTTCAAACTGATTCAGCTCCTCTTGTATGACTTCTATCCAACTCAAGTCTTCCATTGGATCTTCTATCTTCTTGGGTTCCATTTGGGACAGAAAGCTTAGATAGAAACGCTCATTCTGAGTTGCAGACCTTGTCCTGATCCTGGCAGTTGGATCTCCAATGATCAGGTCTTGAGTGTGATCTCTTACCTATTTGTTCCCTGTTGGAACATCTGTTCTGGTGCCTTCTTGTTTGAACTCTTCAAGATTAACTTATGGTTCTTGTTGTAGAGGATCGTCGTCTGGTACAGTTCTCTCCACGATTTCTTCTTCAGCCTCTACGATTCCACCTTCTAGATTTGTGATCGTGGTGTTGGGCTCAACCACATCAATCGTGGTGTCTGAATCGTCGGTCGCAGTGACTTGTGGTGCAGACTTGTTTGAATCTGTTTCATCAAAGATAATGTGGATCGAGACTTTAACACTTAGCATCTTCTTGTTGAACACTCTATAGGTCTTGCTGTCTGTGGCTTATCCAAGAAAGATTCCTTCATTTGACTTGGGTTGGAACTTAGTCAGATATTGCTTTCCATTGTTGAGAATATAGCATGCATAGCCGAACACATGGAAATAACTGACATTGGGCTTTCTTCCTCTCTATAACTCGTAGGGAATCTTCTTCAACATAGAGTGAATAAGAGACCTGTTCTGAGTGTAGCACGCAGTGTTGATGGCTTTTGCCCAGAAGTATTCAGACAGATGAGCTGCTGCTAGTAGAGTTCTTCCTTTTTCGATCAACGTTCTATTCTTCCTTTCAGCTACTCCATTTTGCTGTGGAGTTCGTGGGGCTAAGAAGTTGTGGCTGATGCCATTGTCTGCACAAAACTGATCCATTTCTAAGAAATCGAACTCTCTACCATGATCACTCCTTATGGCCTTGATCATCTCTTCTTTTTCATTCATCACTAGCTTGAACATCTTGATCAGTTGGGAGCTTGTTTCATCTTTAGAATTAAGAAAGAACACCCATGTGAATCTGGTGTAGTCATCCACTACGACTAGTGAGTATCTCTTCCTTCAGAAGCTCGTAGTTAGAATTGGCCCAAAAAGATCCATATGAAGTAACTGAAAGGGCCTATCAATTGAGTTAATTGCTTTGCCTTTGAATGAGCTCCTTGTCTGCTTTCCAAGCTGGCAGGCATTGCATAGCCTTTCTTTGACGAAGCTAAACTTGGGTAAACCTGCCACAAGATCTTTGGAGGCCAGTTTTAACATGTTCTTGGAGTTGAGATGGGATAACCTCCTATGCCAAAGCCAGCTTATTTCTTCAGAGGCTTTAGCAAGAAAGCATACTGTCTCATCAGAACTTAGTTGAGCAAGATTAACAGTGTAGACATTTCCTTCTCTTGTTCCGGTTAGCTTAATAGAGGAGGTCTCCAGATCTCTGACTTGACATTGATTATTGAGAAAAGTGACTTGATGGCCTTTGTCGCAGAGTTGGCTGATGCTCAGAAGATTGTTAGTCCATCCACATAAGCCACTTTGCTGAAGGACACAGCACCATTCCCAGGTGAACTATATCCTTTTATCTTGCCAGAGTCGTTATCTCCAAAGATGACTGTTGGTCCCTCCTTCTCTGTGAAGTTAGATAGGAGGGGCTTTGTTCCCGGTCATGTGACGTGAGCATCCATTATCCAGATACCATGTTGTGATCGTGGAGCTCAGTTCCTGCTGACAGGTTAAGCTTTCATGTTGGTACCCAGACTTGAATGGGTCCTATAATGTTAGTACCCTTAGGAGCCCAAATCTGCTTGACTTTGGGCTATTATGCAGAAGGTTATAATAACATATCGCAGCCTTATAACCATTTATACCACATACAAAGCATCTAACATAATGCATGCTTGTGTGTGTGTGTGGATTCTTTCTCCATTTGGACTTTTGTGGATACTTGGTGGCCTTACCCTTATTGATTCATCTTTTTCCATACAGCCTTGTGATTTAGTGTTTGTGATGAGTGAATCTCAACTCCACGATTCCTTCTTGGTTGGTTCATGGAGTTAGTTTTGCTTGACTCCACGATCCTTCGAGGTTGGAGAGTGGTGACTGAGTTACTCTTCTCCTTTCTGAACCCCAGGCCAGCATGGGATCCGTTGTGTCTAGGGACATGGCTTGGATCAGAAGAGCAAGGGTGCATAGGTTCTTCCTTCTGTATGGATTTCACAAATGTAATGCTTCTATTGAAATTAGAAGTACTACTACTGTTAGTATCCTTAATTTTTTCCACACTTGGTTCTAAGATAGATTCCCCAAAGCCTAAACCTATTCTGTCACATACACTTCTCTGACTGGAGATCAGGGAGTTCATAGATGAGGAAGACCTATTCCACATTGAGATAGTCTTTTCTAGCTCCTCAATCTTAGAGGTTAGTTTCGACTCTCTTTGTATGCTCAGTTCATTGGTCTGTCTTAAGAGTTTATTATCAGCTTCAAGTTTAGAGAGAGAGACAGAACTGAGTTGAGCTATTTCCAGTTCTCTTTAAACTTTCTCTTTCTCTTTTTGAAGACCAGAATAATCCTTGGACAGAACTCTAAACTATTTCATATATTGATGCAGATCAGATGTTATGTCATGTAGTGCAGTTCTTAAATCATCAATGTCTACATCAGGAGAGTTAAAGTCAAATACCTCATCTATGCTTACCTCATGATGGTCAGTGCTTTTCTTGTTGTTTACATCTTTTTTGCCATCAGACATAGGTTGGCTGCTTGAGGTTCTTCATCAGCCTCAGACTCATCATTGGTGTCGTTGTCTGAGTCACTTCATAAACCTCCAGCTACAAGACCTTTATCTTTCTTCTAATGCTTTTTGTAGCCTTTGAACTCCTTCTTTGGATTCATCTTTCTTTTCAGCTCTTCTCTGATAGGTTTGTTGCAGTTTGCGATGAAGTGGTCAGGCTTTTTGCAGTTGTAGCATAAGTCATTGATCTGTTCCTGGCTGCTGTTGTTGTTGAATCTCTTAGGTCTGCCGCTTCTTCCTTTGCGCATAAACCTTCTTAGTCTTCTGACCAGCATAGCAATATCCTCATCATCATCTTCCTCAGAGACAGATTCATTTTCATTATGAGCTTTGGAGGTTTCTACTGTTACCTTGAAAGCAACTCCTTTATCTTTCTTTCTTCCTACAGATAGAGTCTCTGCTCGTTGAGTTAGCTCTAGTTCATAGGTAAGAAGGTTGGCATAGAGTTGTTGGATAGTCATTTCATGAAGGTTTTTTGATTCTCTGATTGCAGTGGTTTTGGCATCCCACTTGCTTAGTAAGGACCTCAAGAACTTGATGATAAGATCTTTGTTGGGATATATCTTTCCAAAAGCTCGAAGAGAGTTGAGCAGCAAGTTGAATCTTTTGTAAGTGGAAGTGACGTTTTCTCCTGGAACATGGGTAAACATCTCATACTGTTGAGTCAGTAGAGATTGATTATTTTCTCTGACTTCTTCAGTTCCTTCATGCATGATGAGCAGTGCTTCCCAGACCTCTTTGGCAGTCTTGCAGTTAACCACATTCTCAAACAGATTATCCTCTAAAGACTTGAACAAAATGTTCTTAGCCTTTTTGTCTAGCTGGACATCTTTCTTCTCGTTGTCAGTCCATTCAGCTTTGACCTTGATCTAAAATCTGTTTGGATCTTCTGGAGTTGGTGCAAGCTTTGTTGAAATATAAGGCCCATTCATAACGGTTTCAAATAGATCATCATCTATTGAATCCATGTAGGCTTGCATTCGAACTTTTCAGTTGGCAAATTTGTCTCTGTTTCACATTGGTGGTTTGCTGCCTCCACCGGTCTTGGTTTTGCTTATCAGATGTGCCATTGGATCTACTCAAGCTTTGTAGGCTAGTTAAGAGAACCTGCTATGATACCAATTGTTAGTTCCCAGAGGCACAATAGTTATCTAGAATGGGGGTTAAATAGATATTTTAAAACTTTTTCTTTTTCAAAATACTTGTCAGTATTTATTAAACTGACTGCAGCAGAATATATGTTTGTTCCCCTTAATATAATGCAATAATGGTTTGATAAGCAGTTATGACAATTATAGCAGATATAACAGTTATAGCAGTTAATAAGACACGACGTTTTTAAGTGGTTCAGAGCACTCAAGGCTCCTAGTCCACTCTTCTACTCCACGAGTAGGAAATCCACTAAGGATGTCTTTACAACTTTGAATCACTAAGATTCCTTCAAGATCAACAATCTTGGAACTTCTTTAGTTCACTTAGAACTCTTCAAGTCCAACAGACTTGGTACACTTAGTTTGAGAGTGGTTTTCTGGGGTGTGCTACTTAGTTGCTATTAAGCATCAGTTCTGAAGAACTGAGTAGCGAAGCAAGTTTTTCTCTTAGGATCGTAGTGTTTGGACGTTGAGAGTTCTTGAACTTTTTTGTTCTTTACTTGCTTGATCTGAATCCTTGTGTGATTTGCTTATGAATGATCCTTTGAATTATTTCCGTTGAAGGCATACGTTGCAGCATTAAATGCTTCAGACGTTTCTGAGCACTGATTGACGTCCTGCAAATCTGCTGTCCAGCCTTCTGGGCCACTGACATAGCAGACTACTTTCTCACCTAACACCTGAAAAGGTGTTTTCAGCAAGCATGCAGTTCTTTCCTTAGCTTCTTCAATACGCTTTTTCGATACATACTAAGGATGAATGTTGGATCATTGGGACTACCAAAATGTCAACGTCTATAAGCCTTTCTTCATTTGTTACTCTTCCTCCTTCATCAGATAGAGGAACTTTGATGCTGACTGGAGGATCACCACGATCGTGGTCTTTGTACCATGATCGTTGTGTGTTGGCTTGCTCATGCTTGATTCAGCTTAAATCGTAGAGAACACTATGATTTCTCTTAAACTCTGATAGACTACGATTTCCACTTGCTTGTCTTGCAGACTCCATGATTCCGAGAGCTGACTGCGATTCTTGACTTGGCTCGGCAGGCGCTCTGATCATCTTCACAATTCTGAGTGTGGCTTCTACAGACTTTGACTGGCTTGGTAGACTATGATTCTGTCAAGGCCTAACATTTACATCTCAAAATAGATCAACCTAACAGTTTTGATCTCTCTTCTATCCATTCATTTACAAAATGATAAAAATTAAGGCACAGATCAACCTAACAATTTTGATTTATCAACTAAGTCCTTGTACATATGTTCTTTGAAGGACTTTATACATAAGCATATATATTTACTTTCAACATCAAATTTGAATATGTAATTCCCAACATACTGCTTATATAATAGAAGGCTGGAAGGCAATGTTGGGCTATGGACTTTTGGGTCTGGACAAAGTAGTGGGTCAAGCCAGTGAGAGGTGGCATACCCAGAATGGGCTCTTATTATGGAAGTTGGAATATTTTAAGGAATCCTTAAAATATAATTGCCTTTCTATTTATGGAAAGAGAAGTTAGGATTCAATCCAACTATCTTTTTTCAAGGAGATTTAATGCGATCCCATTAAGGAATTATATCTAATAAGGGAACCAATTCTACGGGTGATAGGACTCTGTTAAGTACAAGGTCATGTTTCATTTGGAGGTACACATACATTGTTCTTATTTTTTCGACACTAGAGCATTAAGCATCCATTATTAACTTAATTCAGTATGTATTTATTCTCACACCGGAGCTATTCTCGGTGGCATAAGCCGTCAAACTTGTGGTGTTTTGCCCGTTTTGTGCGCGCTTTAGTGATTGAAGCGCGTGAACCGTTAACAGCTAATTTAAAATTTTCCCCAACAGTGCCCCTCGACATTTCTCAATTTCTCTCGTCTTCATATAATTCTTCGGTTGCCGCTCCAGTTTCTGTGAGATTCACCATTTTGCGTTGCTCTTTGGCTTCTTCGGTCTCTTTGCGTTGCTCGTTGGCTGCTCGGAGATTTTATAACGACGATGTTTGGAGTCAATGTAACCTATGATAATCGGGCTATTGTCATCGACGGCAAGCGGAGAGTTCTGGTTTTCGGCTCCATTCATTATCCTCGCAGTATTCCCGACGTAAATAATTAATTAAGCTCTCTAAACTTTCTCTCTGTGTAAATGTGTATATATTTGTAACTGTGGATTTGATGCAGATGTGGCCAAACCTTATCCAGAAATCTAAGGACGGAGGTTTGGATGTAATTGAGACCTATATTTTCTGGAATTTGCATGAACCGGTTCAAAATCAGGTTATTTTTATTTATTTTGCATTTTACTCCGTTTAATTTACCTAGCCTCTGTTTGGTTGTTGATAAAATGGAAGAGGAAAATTAATTTTGATTTTTTGTTGTTGTACAGTATGATTTTGAAGGAAGAAATGATTTGGTTAAGTTCATAAAGTTGATTGGGGAAGATGGTCTATATGCTCATCTGCGAATTGGTCCTTATGTCTGTGCTGAGTGGAATTATGGGTAAACAACATTACATGCTATTATTCCTATTTGTATTCTGCTCCAATTTCTACGTAAGTCAAGAATTTGTTATAATGTCTGTTTGAAAATCAGTATAAGTGAATAATTTGTTAGTGTTTAAGTATGTGCGTTTGCTTTAATTTCAATATTTGAACAAGGATTCCCACTTTGGTTGCACTTCATACCTGGAATTCAGTTTTGAACTGATAATGAGCCGTTCAAGGTTTTTGATGTGATAAAAATTTGTAACTACAAGTGCACAGTGTCAAGTTGAAGAACTGGCAAGTACAGGTCGAACCCACAGAGACTAGAATAATTTTAATATATCCTTAATATCTATTTTAGGCGAATTAGAAATAAAGATTGAGAATTGATTAGCTAGAATATGAAAACTAATAATGAGGAAATATTCTAGGAATCCGAATTCATTAAATAATAAACATAACATATAATTCAATCTCTTCTATTTTTATAACTTAATTATAATTTTGATCTCCTTTCCCTTTAATTTAGTAATTTTACAATTAACGTGGGCAAACATAGACTATGAAAATTTAAGAATTAACTATAACCCATCAAAACTTCTTCGAGCAAGCATGGATTATGAAAAACTCATATCTTAACAATAATCTATCAAAACTTCTTAATTAATTTAAAATTACATAAGAACTATAAAACGAAGGTATTTCAATAACGAAACATGAAGGCGAAATCAATTAAACATAAAAGTATAAATAATAGAAAAGATGAAAAATATTATTATGAATAATTATTTAATTTCATCTTCATCCTAGATATAAAAAATTAGCTAAACATGAAAAATAAATTAACTAACTAAAATAAAGAAGAGAAGAAGATTAAAAATAAATAAGAAAACTCCGTTTATTGACGATTCTCTAACAAGCGTACAATAAAATAATTTAATCTACTCATACTCCTAACCTAGAGTAATACAATACCTAATCCTCTTTCTCTCTAAAACAAGAGACCTATTTATAGAAAAAATAAATTTTGAACCCTAATTTAGATTCATTGAACTTGTACACTTTTGTTCCCTTTCTATGTAGGTTTTAACTTCCTAGTGGCAATCAATTTCTCAAAGAGATCTTCTAGATAGACTTTTCTTTCTCTTGTTGGATTTGACTTACACACCAAGATTGTTCCACCTCTTTCCTTCTCCTTGCAGGATTCTTCTTGGATATTTCTTACATGAATAAGAGCATTAAATATCGCTTTATCACCAAGATTTTAACTTTACTGCAATAAATATTAAACCCTACAAAATAAAATAAAATATATTAATTTAATAAACTAATATAATTAAAAGGTCAAAATTAGGGATAATAAAATGTATGAATTATGTGTCTATCAAATACCCTCATACCTAGCTTTTACTCGTCCTCGAGTAAAATAAAAATAAAATAAAATAAAATTATACTACCCCATTTTCGTAGGAAACACGATTGCACTTAGCATGTGCAACAAGTCTTTAAACCCCAAGGTTAACCCAAGTGGACGAGTTGTGTCTCGTGAGGATTTGCAGTGAATATACCCACAAAATTTAAAAATATTTTTGAGTTCAATAAGTCATGAAATTGAATTAAAAAAATATCCATGGGCATTATACATAAGCAAGATTAAATTCAAAATCGCACTTTCACCTTATCAAAAACATTCAATCTTTATTCTAGACACCATCCTTCATAAAATTAATTTCATGTGATGCATGCATGTGTATATGATGTAACTCTTAGTAGGGATTTTACCATGAAAATCAAGAAAACTCATTTTTCTTTTTCTTCTTTCCTTTTTTTCCATTTTTTTCTTTTTTTTTTTCTCGACTTGTGCAATGTCTCATTTTCTTAGGCTTTTCAGAGTTACCCATGTAGCGAGCGTTGGACCAATGACTCCCAAACCAGTTGGTTTTAGAGCACTAGGTGTAGAGACACCCTTAAGGGTTTACTAACTCGAGTAACAAAGGCAACAAAATTAGACTAGTCAAGCTGCTTATATCCATCACACTTTTCAGCATGAATATCGATGCTTCCTAAGGCCAAATACCCAGTTATTTCGTTCAATAGACATTGAAGCAGTTATTTATTTCTTTTTCTTTTTCAACTTTTTTTTTCTTCATTCTTTTTTTTTCTTTTTTTTCTGAAATTACTCTAATCATAGTTTATACCCCACAACTAAGAATTTGTGCAAATGTGTAGTGCAAACATGCTTTTGAAATCAATTTTATTCCAGATGGTATTTCAAACTAAGATTTAGTATCTAATCAAAGATTCAAGAGTTCTAAATCTTTGAATCTCACCCATGAGTTTTGCTCCACCGACACTTACTAGAATTCATCCAACTCATAATAAGTCAAACAAAATTTTCAATTTTTTCAACTTTTTGTTTTTTTTTTCTATATTTTCCTATAAAAAAAAATCTAATACAATAATACAAACAAACTCCCCCATACCTAAATCATGCATTGTCCTCAATGTATGCAAATGAAAAAAAGAGAACAAAAATGTGAAAGAATTGTACCTTGTATGCGGGGCATTTGTTCTGTAAAAAAATGTGGTGAGAAGAAAAACAAATGTACATATCTACAAATTTTATAAATCTTAAAAATTATGTGACTATACATGAATGATACAAATGGGTAATAGATCTAGGAAATTAAAAATAGTCAGAATTTTCATCACAGTTATGCTTAAAATTTGCCTAAAGAAAACTTTCATTAACATGTTCAAAAGATGGAAGAATTGATTCGAATACATGATCTACTTTAGTTGACTTATTTGTAGTGGATCTCAGCAGCTCATTGACCTTATCTAAATATTCAGATTCATTCCAATTTTGGTCAAGGTTTTTTAAGAAAAAATCAATTGGATCTTTTTCAATCAAGAGTCTATTTTCAATTATCTCTTAGGTCATTGACAACTCTTGAACCATGTTTATTTTAATGGGTTGGTCCATTTTTTAGGAATAAGTCTTTCAGGGTATGGAGCTTTAGGCTTATATACTTTTTCATCCGACTCATTAAATGTGACATGATCAATTTTAGGCATAAACTCAAAATTTTTAGACTCCTTAAATTGGCTTGACTCAAACTGTGTAGAATTGAATACAAGATTTTCGTTTTCATCATCATTTCCACAACTATCAAGATTTTCAAAATTAACTTCAGAGTTACTAGAAAATTCACCCACTTCTTGTTCATTTATTATGGTAGCTAATCGACTCATTTGAATTTCTAGACAAGATATAGCATGATTTGTGTTTTGCATGAATGCTTCCATAGTTTTTTCTAAGGTGTTTAATCTTTCCTCTTCTTCATTTGAAAATTCTTGTGGATATTGAGGTTCTGGATTTGAATATGAATATGAATATGAACATGGATATGAGGTTAGATAAGGATTTTCATAAGTTGGAAAAATTGATTTACTTGGTGTGCATTAAAATTTTCATAGTATTCTTGATTCCAAGCAAAATTATTATTCCAACTATAATAAGAATCCATCTTTCCACAAATCACAAAACAAATAGACAACTAACCACGAAAGTCACACCAAAAAAATATAAATAAATAAGATAAAATAAAATAAATAAAAATCCTAATTCTACGGTTAACCTAAATAAAATCTAGACATCTCCTAACTGCTCCAAATTACACCGCAAGGTCAACTAAATTCGAAATTAATCATACCACTAGCCAGGTAAGTGTAAGAAAGGTGGGAGTCTCTCCGTAGATACGGTGACTAATTGAATAACCACACAATCTTTAGGCGTTTACCTTTTGAACCACTTGCCTAGACACTAGTAGTTTGATTAATTTAAAATTCAGCCTCCTCTTGGAGTTTCTTGTCCTAATTGAGCTCGAAATTCCTAGGGGCCAACGTCTACTTGATTTTATTAAGGTCAGATTATGCACAATGGATGGATGATTTGTGGGCTAAGGAAGAGTGATGAAATCCACACCTTATCTTGTTACAAGTTTTTGCCCTTAATGTTAGATTAAATATGAAAATGCACAAATAAATTTTAAAAAAAATAAAACATAAAAAATGTCCTAAAACTATGTGAATTACGAAAGAATGAGAAATTTGACGTACCTCAATCCTCCAGCAATCACCACAGTTTATATTTGACAAAAAAAATAAACTAAAGTAAAAACCTAAATAGGATGTGCTCTACGTGAGTGAATGCATGAATGAGACAATTAGTTTTCTAATTAACAAAAAAACTAAAAAAAAACTAAGCTACTATTTTTTTCAAGTTAAGATACAAAATACCAGGAAAAGCGCAGCAATAATCTTTTCTTTCCACACTGTTGATCCGCTTCGATAATCCTGACAAATTTTATAAAAAATATATTAGAAATAAAAAAAACTAATTCGAATAAATAAAAATTAAGGAATAGATAAAATTAATTCTAGTCCCCAGCAACGGCGCCAAAAACTTGATGTGATAAATATATGTAACTGCAAGTGCACTAATGTCAAGTTGAAGAACTGGCAAGTACAGGTCGAACCCACATCGACTAAATTAATTTTAATATATCCTTAATATCTATTTTAGGAGAATTAGAAATAAAGATTGAGAATTGATTAACTAGAATATGAAAACTAATAATGAGGAAACAATCTAGGAATCCGAATTCATTAAATAATAAACATAACATATAATTCAATATCTTTTATTTTTATAACTTAATTATGATTTTGATCTCCCTTCCCTTTAATTTAGTAATTTTACAATTAACGTGGGCAAACATAGACTATGAAAATTTAAGAATTAACTATAACCCATCAAAATTTCTTCGAGCAAGTATGGATTATGAAAAACTCATATCTTAACAATAATCTATCAAAACCTCTTAATTAATTTAAAATTATATAAGAACTATAAAACGAAGGTATTTCAATAACGAAACATGGAGGCGAAATTAATTAAACATAAAAGTATAAATAATAGAAAAGATAAAAAATATTATCATGAATAATTTTTTAATTTCATCTTCATCCTAGATATAAAAAATTAGCTAGACATGAAAAATAAATTAACTAACTAACATAAAGAAGAGGAGATTAAAAATAAATAAGAAAACTCCCTTTATTGACGATTCTCTAACAAGCGTACAATAAAATAATTTAATTTACTCCTACTCCTAACCTAGAGTAATACAATAACTAATCCTCTTTCTCTCTAAAACAAGAGACCTATTTATAGGAAAAATAAATTTTGAACCCTAATTTAGATTCATTGAACTTGGACACTTTTGTTCCCTTTCTATGTAGGTTTCAACTTCCTAGTGGCAATCAATTTCTCAAAAAGATCTTCTAGATAGATTTTTCTTTCTCTTGTTGAATTTGTCTTGCACATTAAAATTGTTCCACCTCTTACCTTCTCTTTGCAGGATTCTTCTTGGATATTTCTTATATGAATAAGAGCATTAAATATCGCTTTATCACCAAGATTTTGACTTTATTGCAATAAATATTAAACCCTACAAAATAAAATAAAACATATTAATTTAATAAACTAATATAATTAAAAGGATAAAATTAGGGATAATAAAATATATGAATTATGTGTCTATCAATTTTCCCTCTTACTCATTTAGCGCTGTTAATTTGGAACTTTCTGGGTTGATAAGTAGACCTGTTTATTAAAAACAAATTTTTGGTTTTTAGACCGAAATGCAGCGTTTCACTGCCAAAATTGTGGACATGATGAAGCAAGAAAAATTATATGCATCTTGTCAGTTTAATTTATTTCTCCTTATTCTTGTTTCCCAAGTTTAGGCCTTTAGGGCATTTGACAAATTTATATATCCTAAGAGGAGTTGTAGCAGTGACGAAGTTTCTTGAGTGAAGTTATGATTTTTGGTCTTTTTTTTAGATATAGTTTGCTTTTGTTCAAGTAGTACTAGTGATATTCCTTATTTTCTGATGACATGGTTAGTATCCTATTTAAAATGATGGCCCTTTCACTATATACTAACACGGACTGTGTGATGCAATTTCAATCCTTAATTATGATACATACAAAGCTAGTCCACATATGAAATTTCAATCCTAAATTATGATACATATAAATATCCACCTTTGGGAGATGTACAGCTATTCCCCCAAGGTATGGCTATACAATTCATGGATCTAATTGTCCATGTATTCTGCATATTTTGCTCTGTTCACAGAATAAGTTCTATTGTCTATCATATGTGTTTCACGTCGTGATCTGAGAGTTGAGACTTGAGATAACTAGTACTGCCTTGCATGATACTGGTGGTTGGGGAGTCAGAGTGGGACTCTTCTAACCATGTTGTCATGTAATTGATTAGTTATCCCTCTCTTGTAGACACAGAAAATATTGCCATAAGTTAGGTCTTTCATCTGCTGCTTTATTTTCCAGAATTTAGGGATTACGCGCTTGTGTCATTACCCATTCATTTCATGTTTTATTGCTTCTTTCGACCAATTCCAAATTGTTAATTTTCTTAAGGTGAGAACTTCTAAACGGTTCATGGGAATTACAATTGGAGCAATGTTGGATGAGATACAAGGATTATATAACCAACACCGTCAGTCATGCTTCCTTTATCTCTCTAGTGAAGTTATAAAGGAATGCATTTTTACTGATAAAAAAAAAAGTAAAATTTGGGAGCTGTCGTTTACACTCCTAAATTAACCTCACTTTCACTTCACGAATTTAAATAATTAGCACAGTAGTAAGCAAGGATCGATCCCACTGAGAGTAAGTTTATTTTAGATTTATTCTACTATTTTAACAGAAAATAAAGATGGGGGATTTTTGAAATTGTTTTAAACTAAGAAAAACAGAATTTAAATAAAGAGATTAACCAAATATGTAAAAACTTCAGTTCTGTAGTTCAGTTTCACCAAGCACAGCAATCAATTAATCAAGTTATTATTCTTTACCCTTCAATGAAACTATTAACCCTAGATAACAATAAGCTCTGCTATCCGAAATTCTCCTTAGATATTCACTGTATGAAACAAGCTCTTCACCAGATTCAACTAGCATATAACCTAGAACAAGCTCTCTAGATTTAATATGATAGAAGCATTAAGAAATAGAGAATTAGGCTAATCCAAGCAACAAACATATAAGCTCGATTTGTTTAACTCGTTTTCTGATAATCTTAGCAATACACAAAAGCTTGTCCACAATTAGTATCACTAATTTACTACTTGTGATGAAGACAGATATCAATTTCACGTAATACCAATCTTAATCTAGCACATGATAATGATTAAATTAACTCAATTGGCCATATTAAATTAATTAGATCAATTAGCATGCAATCAATGAAAACAGATTATTAGAAGAAATTTCATACAAGAAAGAATAAATAATAATACTTAATTAATCAATTACTTGTAACAAGGTTCCACCTCCCTTTAGAACTGAATAAAGAAACTAGCCTGACATGCTCCAAGTCTGCACTTCAATGAGGTATGATAGTTGGTAGAAGATTGAATGAATAAAACCTTGACTATCATCCTCTATTTATAGTGCTAGACAAGGGCCTAAATCCTATAAGAACTAGGAATCCAAATCCTAAAAGGAATTACAATTATAACTAGTTTCCATAAAGAAATAGAATCTAATAAGGAAATAAAATCTCAGTCCAAAGAAGTCTTAATTCTAATAGTAATATAAATCCAATTTCATGTAAGAATCTCCAAATATTGAGAAAGTCAACTGCTGGTCAAACTCCTCTTCAATTCAACTCCATATCAACTTGTTTCCATCCTTTTAGCTTTAATTCACCTGAAAATAATAAACAACTTATTAAGCTCATATACACATGAAACATGTAATAAAACCAAATGTAAAGGAATAAAAAATCATGAATATTGTGTACTTATCAAATTTCTCCACACTTAGTCTTTTACACGTCCTCGTGTAAACTAAAAGTTTAATTTCCAGAAACTCTACTCAACCATAACGTCAAAAGATTTTAAGATCAAATCATGATTATCAACACTAAACCCACAAAAACATGATCAACGCTTCATCAATCAACTCAAGATAAGTACCTCACCACTTCACCAATGAGTTTTATTAAGTTAAATTGTAACCACATAAGCCCTTGTCTATGATCCACATACTTACTCAACTTAGTTACCATGGAGCAAAAACCGTGCACACCACTCAAAAACTCAAAACATACTTTTTCTGCTTTATTTTTTATCAGAATCTTTTAATTTTGATTATTTTTTTTTATTTTCGGTGAATGCATTTTATGCTCCGTTTCACCTTCCTCAATCATTCTTTTGTAAGTGAGTGCATTTTATGCTCCATCTCACTTATCCGCACGTGTTTATGGGAGAGTGCGTTTTACGCTCCATCTCATCCCACCACATGACTTCTCTTGTGTTTCTTTTTCAACAATTTCAGTGGTTTCCAATTTTTCTTATTACTTTTTTTCACATGGTCCTGCAAAAAGCTTAAGCAGTTCAATAGTCCTAGAGCATGAGATTAGTGCACATAGACAACTCCACAGATAACTTAGCCAACTAAGCATATATCACATGTTCAAGTGCTCATGAGACACAAATTCAATTTAAATCAATTACTATGGATCATGACTTAGTTTTTCTCAATCATTAACCAATTAAGCATTAAACAGATTTTGAATTTTTAGCATTGATTCTCATTTGTTGATCTTAACCTTTGAACACATAGGCAAATAGAATCATGGAATCTAATTTTTTTTCAAAAATTTTCAAAGGCATCTAGATGGTCCTATTTCCTATCAAAATCAGCAGATCAATATCACTAAAATAAAAAAATAAAAAACCTAAATCTCTCCCCCCACACTCAAACCTTACATTGTCCCCAATGTAAGAAAATCATGCAAAGAAGAAAGAACTACATGCAAAAATAAAAAAAAATAAAAAACTAAATAGTAAAGGGATAGAAAAATCAAATCTGATTTCTTGGGTTGCCTCCCAAGCAGCTGCCCTTGTTTATTGTCATTGGCTTGACATCTTCCCTCTCGTTCTATATAATTGGAGTTGTGAAGTTCAAGTGGATTGGTAACAGTTTCTTCCTTAATTGAGGAACATTGTGTACTTCATTATTTTGCTCCTTTCTAGCCACCAAATCCTCCTTGTATAATTGTATTCGATCAAAAGATTCTTGCACTAAATAATCCACAACATCAATAATAAAAACAGATTTAATATTATCAAGATACCTTTTAGCCTGATCTTCGTTGAACTGGAACTTTGCATTGTCCAATTCCATGGTAAAGGTACGATGGTGTGTAGCACTCCTTGTTTCTATTAGTTGTACTGATGGAGATGAATCCACGTCTTTCTTGTCGAGATCTGCAGAATTTATCAAATTATTCTCTTCTTCCTCTTGTTCATTCTCTTCGTCAAATTTCATATTACAGTCCGTTCCTGGAGTAAGCCCTGAATCCTCCTGCTCCTTTTCGTCAAATCCCATTGTACTAAAGTTCTCAACAAATGGAGGAGATAACTCCCCGAAGCCTTGAAATTCTAACCTTCCTACTGTGGTTGCAAGCTGACCAACTTGATCCCTCAGATCTTGAACAGAAGTTCTTGTCTCCTACTGGAACAGCTGTGTCTGACTCATGAACTGTAGTGTTCGGCTCATGAATGCCTTGAACATATCCTCCATAGATGTCCCAGAATTTACAGGTACTTCTTGGTTTTCTGTGTGGTACTGAGGTTGAGTCTGCTGAAGATCTTGCTGCATACTTGAAAGGACAGGTTGCATTGGTGGCCTAGTACCTTCATAGCTCAAGTCGGGATGATCTCTCCATCTGAAATTGTGAGTTTCTGCCCAAGGATCACATTGATGTGGATTTTGTCCGAAGAATGTCCCCACAACATTAACTTGATGAACAATTACATCCTCTTGCACTATGGGACAATCATTTGTTGTATGCCCTGATTTTGAGTAAATTCCACATACTTTTGCAACCGGTACGTTTCCTGTTGTTAATTGTTGTACCACAACAGTTAAGTTATAAATCTGTTGTGCCAATTCACTTGTGCTTACCTCACTTACCCTTTGTGGAGCATGATCGTATTGTTGTGAGTTAGCGGCCATGTTTGCAATCAAATTTCTTGCAGCCTCCGGTATCTTGTCTACTAATGCTCCTCCACTAGCCGCATCGATTATACTTCTTTTCGTTGGTATCAGTCCCTCGTAGAAGTACTGAATCAAGTGTTGCTCATCAATTTGGTGGGGAGGGCAGCTGGAACACAACTTCTTGAACCTTTCCCAATACTCGTAGAGAGTTTCTCCATTGAACTGATTGATTCCACATATCTCCTTCCTTGAATCGGCAACTCTTGATGCAGGAAAATACTTATCCAAGAATAGCCTTTGCATATCAGTCCATGATCGTATCGATCTTGAAGGAAGATAGTATAACCAGTCTTTAGCCAAATCTGCTAATGAGAAAGGAAAAAGTCTAAGTTTGATCCGCTCCTCTGACACTCCTTGTGATTTCATCGTGGAACACACCACATGGAACTCCTTTAGATGCGTATATGGATTTTCACCTGTTAGACCACGAAAAATAGGCAAAAAGCGAATTAGTCCGTAGTTAAGTTCAAAAGCAACATCTAAGGTAGGATATTTAATACACAGGGATGGCTGATCAAGGTCTGGAGTAGCCAGTTCATTTAAAGTCTGGTTGTTGCTCGGCACCACCATCTTTTCCTTTTTAAGTATTGGAACAAGAGTTTCTTTTGTATTTGCAATTTTCTTTATCTCTTGATCAAAATTAGAATGAGAGGATTGAGTCATAAAACAAAAAGAAAAAAAATAAAATAAAAATAAAATAATAAAAATAAACGAAAACAAAGAATAAACAAAAACAAATAACACTCCCCGGCAACGGCGCCAAAATTTGGGAGCTGTCGTTTACACTCCTAAATTAACCTCACTTTCACTTCACGAATTTAAATAATTAGCACAGTAGTAAGCAAGGATCGATCCCACAGAGAGTAAGTTTGTTTTAGATTTATTCTACTATTTTAACAAAAAATAAAGATGGGGGATTTTTGAAATTGTTTTAAACTAAGAAAAATAGAATTTAAATAAAGAGATTAACCAAATATGTAAAAACTTCAGTTCTGTAGTTCAGTTTCACCAAGCACAGCAATCAATTAATCAAGTTATTATTCTTTACCCTTCAATGAAACTATTAACCCTAGATAACAATAAGCTCTGCTATCCGAAATTCTCCTTAAATATTCACTGTATGAAACAAGCTCTTCACCAGATTCAACTAGCATATAATCTAGAACAAGCTCTCTAGATTTAATATGATAGAAGCATTAAGAAATAGAGAATTAGGCTAATCCAAGCAACAAACACATAAGCTCGATTTGTTTAACTTATTTTCTGATAATCTTAACAATACACAAAAGCTTGTCCACAATTAGTATCACTAATTTACTACTTGTGATGAAGACAGATATCAATTACACGTAATACCAATCTTAATCTAGCACATGATAATGATTAAATTAACTCAATTGGTCATATCAAATTAATTAGATCAATTAGCATGCAATCAATGAAAAGAGATTATCAGAAGAAATTTCATACAAGAAAGAATAAATAATAATACTTAATTAATCAATTACTTGTAACAAGGTTCCACCTCCCTTTAGAACTGAATAAAGAAACTAGCCTGACATGCTCCAAGTCTGCACTTCAATGAGGTATGATAGTTGGTAGAAGATTGAATGAATAAAACCTTGACTATCATCCTCTATTTATAGTGCTAGACAAGGGCCTAAATCCTATAAGAACTAGGAATCCAAATCCTAAAATGAATTACAATTATAACTAGTTTCCATAAAGAAATAGAATCTAATAAGGAAATAAAATCTCAGTCCAAAGAAGTCCTAATTCTAATAGTAATATCAATCCAATTCCATGTAGGAATCTCCAAATATTGAGAAAGTCAACTGCTGGTCAAACTCCTCTTCAATTCAACTCCAAATCAACTTGTTTCCATCCTTTTAACTTTAATTCACCTGAAAATAATAAACAACTTATTAAGCTCATATACACATGAAACATGTAATAAAACCAAATGTAAAGGAATAAAAAATCATGAATATTGTGTACTTATAATATACCTTTTCTGTTTATATGTTTAAGATTCTCTTTATTTATATAGAGAGTAATTTGGTGCATATTGTCTGCAGATATTTGGAACTGATCCGTCTTGTGCAAACTACTTGACAATTTTGATTGAATCGCTATTCAGGCATACAACATATCTGCTAACAAAAATTCGGGCATGACTTCAATAACTTTTCAATAACCTGTTTGCTTCCTCTTCTCCAGTTTTACCACTAGTTGTATCAATTTTGATATGAGGAATCTTCTCTGCAGGACTTCACTTCCAAACTAGACATAGCAGATGATTGCTTTTTGTTGGCATCAAGATGCATTCGCTATTGTCCTCAATTATTTTTTCCATCAGCAATATTTTCACCATTGGTTGATTGTTCGATGATTGGCATTACCGTTCAGCACAGGTCAACTGTCTCTCTCTATCTTTCTCTCTATCTATCTATACAAAACACATATGATTTTGAAAAAAAAAATTCCCGCTCAACCTAATAAATCATCCGGAACGTCCAAAGTTTCGGATAAATCAAACCATTGAAAGTGCCGGAGGCCCAGGTTACAGATACTAGTATATATATAAATTGTCAAGGTAGATTAATGAGATGTATACTAGAAGAATTTACAGGGATACTATTTTCCCTTCGGCTTCAATTTCCTTTTTCTGGTGGCAAAGTATCTTTCTTACATGGCTTTTTGGAATGTTTCATTGTTTATCATAGCCATGCTTTTGTCCATCAAACTCATAAATAGCAGTTCTATCAATCAATATGCATGGCCTTTGATCATCAATGAGGATTTTTCTTTGGAATTTGGCTACTCACTCGTGCGCTGGGTGAAAATTTTGGGGTCATATTAGTATGAACACCCTTCTTCATAAGGCTGATTCTCTTTGCAGGATATTTAGAACTTTTACCAATCATATTCTTAGTGGTTGACCTGTTCAATGAATTCAAAGGGAAGATCTAAGCTTACGACCCTTTTGCAGATCTTATAGGCACAAGCATCACTAAAAAAACATCACTAAAAATAGTTTACCAGTCTTGGTTCCCTGTTCTTTGTAGGCAAGGATGCCGTTGAAAAGGTCTGCATTTGTTTGTTTCTTTGATAAAATACAATGATAAGTAGCTTCATTTTCGTCATTTCTACACTTTAATTGGAAGCTCTATATTATGATTTTCTTTATTCTGTTTTGTAATATTTTCCTTTTCATCTAGCTTCATTTTATTCTGAACATTTGTTGAAGAGAACTAGACCTTTTGGGATATCAGAGGATGTACAATCCATTTCAACCTATTCTATCTTATCATAACTGGATTTTAGTTTTTTGGTTTGCGCCAAAGCTTGGTGAAGAAATTTGGGATATGTGATGAGAAGACTTCTTCAGGCAAGTACTTGGCACATCTGATTAAATGAGGATTCCTATTTATTAGCAATATACTCCGTACCAATTTAACGTGTTCTTTTTCTTCTTTCTTTATGTTTTTTTCCCATACAAACACTCGTGTGTTAAAATTGGGTATTTTTCCTTCATTTTTTTTATTTTATTTTATATGCTGATGTACTGGTTCCATTCCTTTTCCTCCATTCCTGTTATATTCTTGCTAACAGAACTTTCCTTTCTTTTACAAATTACCTAGAAATTGTACATTATGCAGCTTTTGTGTAGTGGATGATGTGTTAGTTTTGTCAGTTGCAAAAGCCAATTACTGTAAGTCAAAAATTTGCTGTTTGTTCTTATTTATCATGTAATTCTATGTACATTTGGCTATTATGTGTGTTTAAATTCAAATGTCAGATTGGATCTGTAATATTTTAATTTTAATTATTTGGTTCGTCACAATCATTGGTTTACCCATAGAGATTAACCTTTATCATTATTTACATATCTTTTCTCTTTCCTGGTTAGGTTTGTGGTACA
Organism: Panax stipuleanatus; assembly: GCA_020205555.1. Classification (NCBI taxonomy): domain Eukaryota; kingdom Viridiplantae; phylum Streptophyta; class Magnoliopsida; order Apiales; family Araliaceae; genus Panax; species Panax stipuleanatus. The sequence goes on from CM035118.1 coordinate 94,425,916, forward strand.
CAACCATCTAAGCCAGGTGTTGTGTGCATGCAACAATTGCATTAAAAAAGAGCCATCTTGTTTGGGCATCCTCCTTGTTTGATGCACCAGGAATCATCATCTGAATTTTAATTTCTTTGGGCAAAATAGAATATGATCTAGAATCAAAAAATTGTTCAAACCTCCATGTGATACAGTTATATCATAATTCTAGTCTCCAGCTACTATCCGCCAATAGCAAACTATGCAAGGCAATTAAAATTGACTACATTCATCTTGTGAAGTTTTCTGTTGAATCTGCTCAGGTACAGCTTCTTCTTCAAACCCAAAGTGTGTACTATTCGTTGGGCGGACTTGCTCAAGTACAGCTTCTTCAAACCCGAAGTCTGTACTACTCATTGGGCCAACGTTAACTTCAACCTTCCTGTTAGGAACTGGAGAAGATGTGCATGGTAATACATTCTGTTGAAACTGCTCATGTTCAGCTTCTGTTTCAAACTCCAGGCCTGTAATACTCATCGTGCCGACGTTAACTGCAAAATCAGACTTAGTGTTGGGAACAAGAGAAGATATGCATTATAAAAGCTCTTGTATTACACAATCATGTTAACTGTTGCACAATCAGACTTGGTGTAATGTGGTCCTATCGTGTATTCTTTTTGTAATATTAGATATTATTATATTTGATTCAAAAAGATTCTTTTTTCTTTTTGTAATATTATTTTCTACTTGTGATTGATGTTTAGAAATACAAGTTCTAAATCATTCACTAATTGTGAGTAATTCATCTTATGTAACTCTTTGTGTAATGTGTCAAATAGACAAAGTTTTTTTAAAAAAATGTTGTGTAATGTGTTAAATACACAACGTTTTTTAGAAAAACAACGTTGTGGATTGTGTCAAATAGACAACGCTTTTTAAAAGAAAAAAACGTTGTGTAATGTGTCAAATACACAACATTTTAAAAAAAAAAACATTGTGGATTGTGTCAAATAGACAACATTTTTTTAAAAAAAACGTTGTGAAATGTGTCAAATAGACAATATTTTTTTATAATGTGTCAAAGACAACGTTTTAAAAACATTGTCTATTTATGTCTAATAGATGACACTACTAACCACGATATTTTTGGAGAGCCTATTGCAACGTTTTTTAAATGTTATCTATTTATTTTTTACTGCTAGTATCATTATTAGGTTACTTGCAAGCTAAAAATTGCTTGTAGCTTTGGTGAACATTGTGACGAACTAAAAGGTTGACACCTAAGGAGAGTGGTTAGGATTAGGTAAATCAAATCATTACATTCATACTCCTTATTTTTCTTCATTTTGGGCTTAGCTTGGGCTACTTTATTTAATCTCTTGGGTTCTTAAATTAATTAGTTTGGGCCATGTAAAATGATATGTTCCAATACCTAATCTTTTATCTAACCCTAGTCGTTTAATTAGGGTTTTCACTCACTCATTTATAATTTAAATAATCACTCATGTACATTTAATTTTATAATCCAATTAGACTTGCTTTATGTGACGCCCCCAAAATAGGTTCAATACCAACCCATTCTGAGTCGCCAAATACATAGTACATAATTGAAATACAATCATTCAATTTCAACTATTATACAGTCGTCCAAAATACGACCACACAACTCTGAGCGTCATTACAAATAATATGTAGACAATATTAACGCTCAAATCAAGTCTTATTCATTACAATTATTAATACACTATTTTACAAAATAGTGCGGACTTCTATAGCCCTCTCTCGGACCATCACTCCATCCCCCGGCTAGTCCCAGCTATATTTTCATTTCTTGAAGGGAACAATGGAAGAAAAGGGTGAGCTCAACTAGCCCAGTAAAGAATATTATGACTAAGATAATGAATAATAAATTATCGTTAGTCTTCAATAAACCAGATAAAATATTATGGACAACAAGTTTTAGATCAACAACCGCAGCGGAAATAACAATTCATTAGAAGAGTTAAGTAAAGAATGATGTCTATTATCTTATTTGATTTAAAAGTCCATCATCAATATTTTATCCCTGTAACATCAATCAATATATATCTCGAATCAAATATTCATCTTTACACTAAAGGCCAAAGATATTCATTTGTATCACCAGTCACTACAACAAAACTGGCTAATTCCGACGGAATTATCCGTCGATTTTAAGCACTTTCCGTCAAACTTACCATTATTCTCGACGGAAATTTTCGTCGGTAAGTCCGTCCTTATTACGCTCCTCGACATTAACTCCGTTGAGCCTTCAGTCAAAAATATATATCCTCGACGAACTAATCCCGACGGATAAGCCTGTCGTCATTACGATAAACTCGACGGAATTACACTATTGCCGACAAAAAACGGCGTTGAAAATAATTTTTTGAAAAAATAATTCAGATACTTGCTCTCGACGGAATTGGAATATCATCGACGGAATAGTTCCTCGAAAATAAAAAAATGTTGAAAAAACAAAAAATAAAGCTTTGTTATTGCCGACGGAAGTTCCCTCAGAATTAGGCTATTCCGTTGAGAATAAGGGAATTTTTTTTGCAGCTTTTTGAAATTTCTCCAATCCAGGGTTTTAAACCCCAATAGTGTGTACATGTAACCTGTTCCAGCTCAAGCATACATACAATAATATATTCCTAATTCAAAATCACATACGCTAACTAATACCAACAACGTACGCTAATATCAATAACGTATAAACGTTATACCAACAACGTACACTAATAACAACAACAACGTATACAACGCTAATACCAACAACGTATACACGCTAATACCTGTTATATCCAATCACATACGCTAATACCAACAATTACGCTATAACGTTCCATAACGATTATAAATACACGCTCTAACGTTCAGTTTCATAAAGATTACAAATATACGCTAATATTAACGAAGATAACAAGTATCCCGTAAAGAATTATAACAAAGATTACGCTAACGACAACTGATCACAAACCTGTTTGATTTACAAAACTCGTACAAAGTAAACATAATTTGTAACAACATGTACAAATGTTCTACAATATAATGAAAACATCTAAATGTACAACTACAAAGTAAACGTAAAACTAGCTAGCTAGTAGGAGGAGGATCATCAGTCGAGGGTGGGCGACGCTGATGCTCATCGCCATCGCAACCTTGCAGATAAGATTAAAATATAAATCATTAGTATATATAATATGTGAGAATTAAAAGACTGCTAAAAGAAAATAAAATAGCATGCAAAATACCCTACTCTCCGACTACGGTGGTGTATGAGAATCAGTAACAACGACCCTCCGATCGCCATCTCCACCTTGTACATAGGATTAAAAATATAAGTCATTAGTCTATATAATATGTGATAATTAAAAGACCACTAAATGAAAATAAAATAACATGCAGAATACCTAACGACTCTCGGGCTGCTCACCAAAAGCCTCCTCTAGTAGAGTAACCACCATCCGGAGCACCTCACCGCTTAACGCGGTGAACTGCTCGGGCGATAATCCAGTACTCTCTACAGTGGCCCCTACTGCAATATCCTGAGCCAGCTGGCGAAAGCGCGTATGGGTAGGTAAATGCTGATGTTGGAAAGCCAGATCCGTCTGAAACCTCTCTGATACCGCCGCTATAACCCTCTAGAAGAGCGCATCATCTAAGCAAGCGCCCGTATCAGATGATCCAACGTGTGCTCTCGAGCGATAGCGCTGGCTAGAGCCTGCAATAATAAACCAATTTATTATATAGATTCAAGAAGTTAGAAAACTTCAGAGAACAAGAAATGGAGAATAAGGGAGAGGTTTTATACCTCTTCAATACAATCCAAGTTTGAATTGAACTCCTCACACACTGATTATACTTCTTTAACTTCTTAGCAACTCACACTCTCATTTTACACTTAGCAGAAGATTTTCACGCAACAGAAAATGAGAAGGAAGGGTGCTTTATATAGAGGAATGTATAACTAGGCATTAGCTTTGTTCTATAGTTTGAATCAACAGAAAATGGAAGTAAACAACAAATATACAAAGGTTGGCCAACTGCCCATTTTGTAGCTATCATCACTGCTAATTCTAGTTGCTCAAATTTATGGAATTAGATTATAGGCCACTGTTTGGCCACTGTTGGAGCAACTGTTGCGTCTAAATTTATAGCAATGTGATTAATTAGTTCAATTCAGTTACTATGCTTTCCAAAAATGGGTTTAATGTACAATTGTTACTATATTAGGAAAAATTAGGGATTACATATGTACTCATATCATATAATCTATGTACATTTTATCACTACCGAATGTAATTCAATTGGGTACTATCACATTTATTATTCAATTATATATTGAAGTAATCATCAACTATAATTATTTACTATATATATATTCTCGATCTACCATTTTAATGTATACTTACATACCCATTGTTACATAAGCATCATGATGTATTCATAATATATAATTTCAATATGTACAATCATATAGTATAAATATACTTGTATGGTCACACTTAAGTGTTTCTCTACTTTATATAATATAGACGTATTCCATATACTTCATATTATTAATTATTGCATACTTGCACATAACAATCATTACAACCTTATTATATTATTAATTTACTTATTTGTTTCATTATTCATAATGTCAAATAAATAAATTATTAATCTTATTGATTAATTAACAATAATATTAATTAATCCATTCTTTGCCAATTTATGAAATTATTAATCTCTATAACAATTAATTAATATCTATAATAACAATTATAGATTAATTGTCCACTTAATAATTCTTTTGTTAATTAATATAATTATTAATATTTCTCATCACTATGCCACACAAGACATTTCCGAGTTTATTATAAACTCCACATTTTCCTCAATTATTATAATTATTTAATTTAATATAATTGAGTTAATCCTTCTCATAACACAAAATCATTTATATTAAATAAATTCTCATTCCCATTAATATATTTATTTAATAATATTAGAAAATTCTCGAGTATTACATTTAAAATTTTTGCGAAGGACTTATATGGTTTGGTGTATTATTTATATATTTATAAAGAGAATTAAGAACGAAGTCTTGTAACCTAATATATATATTAGGTATGAAAAATTTAAATAACCTAAGGGTTATAATATGTAAGGATGTTAGTATTTATAATATTAACTAACCCTATGAGATTAAGTTTATTATCTCAATTTATTAATTTTATTAAAACAAGTCTAATTGGGTTATGTAAGTTATGCAATATTATTGATATATGGGAATGTGTCTATATTAAAAATAATGAATAATAGTCCAAGAGATAATTTTTTCAATGGACTAATGTGGGTAAGTGAGTTAAACAAGCTCAATAGTTTATTTAAGTATGGGACTTGTAGCCAACTCAATTAAGAGTAACTAAATTGATAAACTAGCCCAATAGATACTAGTAGCCCAAGACTAATTATTTATGGGAGCCCAAGTTTATTTTAATTAGTAGCCCAAAGGAATTAAAGGAATGGCCCAAATGTTTTAATTAGGGAGCATGTGAATTTAATATATTGGTTACATATGGTAAGATATTGGATAGATATGATAATATATTGGATAGATATGGTATGATATTGGATAGATATGGTAAGATATTTGATAGATATGAAAATATATTGGATAGATATGGTAAGATCTTGGATGGATTTTGTAAAGATAAGGAAAGATTTGGTGAGATATGTTAGATTTGCTAAAGATATGAGAGAGAAGGAGAGATAAGATATGGTGGAGATTGGAAAGGCCACTTGGCCGAATTTTGTAAGGGAGAGAAGGGGCAAGAGATCGGAAGATATAAATAATATATCTAATTACTAACTCACACAAAATCTATTTTTCTATCTTTCCTCTCACATCCTATTTTGCTAGTAAAAAAAACTAAAGAGAGAAAGAGAGAGGAGAGCCATTCGGCTGGAACAAGGAAGAAAAGAAGGGGCTTTGATCTTCCTTTTACTCAAAATAATCATCCACCTTGATAGATCAAGGAAGAATATCCACCAAACAAAGGTATAAACATCTTTTATCTAATTTATTTTTAATTGTTTGAATCAAAACTTGGATCTATGATTCAAAACTCCAAAACTCTAGATCTACATGTATATAAGTGTGTTATGTTTAGATCCATTACTTTTGATGATCAAAAGATAGATCAAAAGCAAGAAAAAGGAAACTATGTTTCAAAAGGTTAAAAATCTTAATTTTCTTAGCATAAATTATGTTTTGTTTGTGTTTGGTGATGTTTTAATGAAATATATCATGGATCATGGTAGATCCATGATCTTAAGGTGTATTACTATATTTTATGATGGTTTATGATGGCTAATGTTGGATTAATCAAGAGATCATGAAAGTTTTCAAACAAAACACAAAAGTTTTAAAAAGTGTTTTTGGGAAAAACGTAAACTAAAATTCAAAAGACCATATCTCCTAGTGTATTTTGAATTTTTGAGTGTGGTTAATTTCTAGAGTTAGAATTAGAAGTCTTCTAACTGTTGCAAGTGGAATCACTGAAAAATTCCATGTAGATTTCCGTCTGGACAGTTTTTAGCAAAGGACGTAAAATCCGAAAATGAAGAAAAGTAGGCTATTTGGAAATTTTAGGGGATGTTTCGCCCACTTAAATTATGAAATAAATTCCAATCTTTTGGGACATGAAAATATATGTGATAAAGTAGTTTTTGTCCAAAAATGAGCTCATTTCGACTTAAATTGAGCAAGTTATGACCATTTTAATATTTGCATTTTTCCGACAGAAATCGCTATAACCGGAGTTGTATAACTTCGATGGCCATAAAATTTAAACTGGAGGCTCATGATAATGTGTATAAGATCCCGTCAAAAGTTGGGAATTTTTAAAGTTAAGCGTGAGGTAGTTATTTTCTTAAGGAATTAACTAGAAATAAATTTTTGAAAAATACTTAAGGAAATTGAAAAATTCCTGAAAAATTATTTTTGTGTATGGAATACATATATTTATATATGAAAAAAAGATAAAAAAATAATAATAAGATGATTTGGTTAAAAAGAAGAGGAATCCAGCTTGCTGGATTGGCCATCAGGTTGCTGGATTGCAATCTGGTTTGCTGGATTGGCCATCAAGTGCTGGAATGGTATGTTTGGATAATCTAGGATGCTGGATTGATCTATTTGGATAATCCAGGTTGCTGGATTGGTGGTCAGTTGAATCCAGGCTTGCTGGATTGGATGTCAGTTTGAATCCATGCTTGCTGGATTGGATGTCAGTTTGAATCCAGGCTAGCTGGATTAGAGGTCAGTTGAATCCAGTCTGCTGGATTGGTAAATGATTTATTAAATTAAAATTCAGTCTGAATCCAGGTTACTGGATTAGGTATTTGACTTACTAAGTTATAAAGGACTTATAAAATAAAAGACTAAGTATTAATTCACAAGTTGTATGATAAAGTAGTGTCAAGTCTAAGATAGTACAGTCGTACTCTTTAATGATTGATGTGACGCCCCCAAATTCTCTACAATCCCTGTACCAGATTTGGTACTCACGTAAATATTTTATAAGATAATAATTCCTATCAATCCAAGATTCACAATATTCCACAACGAACAGTAGTTCTCGTCAGAACATTTACTGTGTTGAGATACCCTCACTTGGATGAATAGGTTTATAATCTCACGGATATTTCTTTCATATCAATAATTCCCATCTATTTGACATTCGTAGTATTAATATTAGGGTCGTTCTTGGAATATGAGGGGTGCGACCGACCTCAGTGCATCAGAGAACCACAATAACTTTTAATACTCCCAATTCAGATGTATAATTCATACAGATACTGTATTTCTTCCTATGTTCTAGAAAGGTAAAAACTACGCAATTGCTAAAGATGATAATACAATATTATATATTCTTAAATTGGCTTACAAATAAATCCCAACTTACTGTTACATCAGAGTACAGTTTCCGAGGATATAGACAAATTTACATTGACTGAGTTCTTCCATCCATATTATTGATCTCCAGAACCTTTGACATTTCAGCTAAAGTTGCAAAGGAAAAGAATAATTGCAAGGATGAGCTACAGAAAGCTCAGCAAGTTTTAATCAAGTTGTATATTATACTAACACTGAATCTTAATTGAATGAACATATATAGTTCAGAGATTTTCAAGATATATATTGAAATCCACATATTACGAGTTTCTGTCAGTCATATAGACTTAGCAACCCGGGTTAATTCGGTTAACCACACCACACTCCTAACAGTCACAAAGACTTATAGGAGCTACTGGATATCTCATATACGAGTTTCTGTCAGTCATATAGACTTAGCAACACGGGTTAATTCGGTTAACCACACCACACTCCTAACAGTCACAAAGACTTATAGGAGCTACTATTCGGATTTCTCATAGGTGATTAGCCTAATCATATCCTAGGAGTATGCATATCATCCTACCAATTTAATAAGGTTAGTAATTTTTTAACTGTCTGTAATTGAAAACCCAGGATCAGTGTTATAACTGCCCATAACTGTAAACCAAGGTCAGTACTATGACTGCCAATATAATCCCGGGACAAGTATCAATATATATATGCACCAAATAATATTGGTTTTTCCACAGTTTATGCTTTAATATCAAATCAAACACATTTTACGCAAATAACAGCTCATATGGTTTAGCTATGCTTGAACAATAAGTCATAACCCTCTTCAAATCACAGATATCACGAATAATGTTTATAACAAGTTCGTATATCAATATATATGACTTGCATTTAATATATAATTTAAATGAAGTTAGAAAAACTTGCATAAAAATAGAAAGTTTGCACATAGTGCAGAAAAACTTGCCTGAACCGTCGATTACCGCTAAGCAATCTAATTTAATCTCTTAGAGAAGACCTATCATTAATAAGATTGATCTTTCAATCAGCATAACATATCTTAACTCAACTACTCTTAAAATAAATTATCTAACATTTAGTCACATAATTAAACATTAGATAATTCCTTAACTTATTAGTAATATTATCATTCTTTGATAATATTTTAATTATCTTAAGACCCTAGTCTAACATCATTAACCATTTAATAATATTTTATTTACTTTTTAATATTATTAACCATTTAATAATATCTTTAATCCTTTACAGATATTATTAATCATTTAACATCTTAATCATTTATAAATATTATTAATCCTTTAATAATATTTTAATTACTTAGTAATTAATCATTTAATAATATCTTAATTATTTATAAATATTATTAATTATTTAATAATATTTTATTAATTTATAAATATTATTAATACTTTAATAATATTTTAATTACTTAATAATATTATTAATCATTTAATAATATCCTCATCATTTATAAATATTATTAATCCTTTAATAATATTTTAATTATTTATAAATATTATTATTCCTTTAATAATATTGTATTTATTTATAAATATTATTAATTCTTTAATTATATTTTAATTACTTAATAATATTATTAATTATTTAATAATATTTTATTCATTTATAAATAATTTAATTTAATTATTTATCTCTTACTATTTAATTTATTTAACACACATAATATGCCATTTCTATATTTTTTTATTAAAAATAATCAAAATACCCCCATAAAGTCTTATTATATCATATAATTATTAAAATCACATTTTCAAGTTTTATAACTCAATATAACTTAATTTTCTCTTTTATTCTTAACTCATTTATAGGCATGAAAAATATCAAAACAAGTTATTATTTTTTTATATTATGCGGAATATCATTATATGAGAATTTAGTCACAAAATAAGTTTCTTGTAATTTTCCAAATTCGTTTGGTATTTTTAACTAGGTTAAAATAGCCCAAAATAGTAACATTTAGCATAAATTATTCTTTTGTCCAAAAATTCTGAAATTCATACGGTGGCTACATACTATCTAAAACAGTCTCATGTAAAACGTTCACATTTTTCTGAGTTGAACTCACCAAGTTATTACAGTTTTCTTTTAAAATCATGTTTTTTTGTAAAATCCATATCTCCCTTTCTATACATCAACAAAATCCCATCTTTGGACAGGACCTAGTTAACTTGATATAGTATCATACCACAAAAGGTCGGATTTTTCAGAGCATCAAAACTGTCTGAAACAGTCTTCACCAAAAATGGCCAGAAAATTCATTTAATTTTTCTAGATTTTTGTCGGCAGGGAGTGTTTTACGAAAAATGACACCACGGTTGATTCGTTTAACATTTTTGAGTTCTACCACTTGGGTTCAACAGATAACTCATGTATCTAAATAACCTCATTGACGGATCACAAAAATAATATATATATATATATATATATATATATATATATATTTTAAATGGTAAAGCCTCAAAGTGGACTGATTTTCAAGGTTTTTGAGCAAGAAAACTGTTTTGGTTTTCTTTTGATTTCCAAGATTTTCAACTCTTAAAATGGTACTATCTAAACATAAAACATCATAAAACATGTATATCTACCCAAATATGGTTTAAGACCTTAAGCTTAATATTTGATCTAAAACAACCATAACAAAATAAATTACACTAACTAAGGTTTTGAGTTTAGGAGATTTTTATACCTTTAGTGTTTTTTCCTCTTGATTTCTCCTTCTTTTCTTCTCTCCCTCTCTTCTCCCATGGTAGCACTCCCTCTCTTATTTCTCTTCTATATTCGGGTGGGTGTGGTGGTGAGAGAAATGAGAGAAAATGGTTTCTCTTTTTCTTTCTTTTTTTTGTTTTGTTTAAGTTAGCATAAAATTTAAGACCAAGGGCAAAGTAGTCTTTAACCAACACTAAGAAAAGGCAAAATGGTCTTTAAGTCATCTTAAGAAAATTTCCTGGAAATTTTCTCACAGGACATATTGGTCATAATCAAATTTCTTTAGGGACAAAATTGTCATTTTACTACGTTTAGGAAATTTCCTAGAAATTTCCTTCAAGGATGTCATGGTCAATATCAAATCTCTCTTGGGGAAAAATTATCATTTCCATATTATTAGGAAACTTTCTAGCAATTTCCTTCCTAGAACATAAAAGTCATTATTAATTTTTTGTTAGGACAAAATAGTCATTTTCCAAAATATCCACCAGGTGACATCATCATGACATCATTATGATGACATCATCTTTGTGTTTCTTTAATACTGATGTCATGCTTGCATCATCTCTTCTCTGATTGGTTAATTTAAGTTCACTTGGATTGGAGGGTAGTTTGGTCATTTCACATATAATTTTAAAGGTAATTTGGTCATTTTGCCTCCAAAAGGGTATTCTAATAATTTTCCTCACAATTTTAAGGGTAGTTTAGTCATTTCATATGTTTCCTTTAAATTTAACCCTTAGGGTTTGATAAATAATATTAGGGTTTGCTAATCACCATTAAGGTTTATAAATTAGGGTTTAGGATTCCCGAATAAGAAATTAGGATTTTCTAACTGCAGATTAGAGATTCTAATCTATCATTAGTATTTATTAAGGTTATACCTTATTTGGTCAATATCTGTTAACTATATGTCTACTCATATTTATCAGTCAATACCCAGTTTGACCAACTTACTAAACTCGTATCACAGATACTCAGCACAATATTGATAATTAATACCAAAAAAAATTTATTCGTAAAATTTTAATTATTTAAAATTCTGGGTCCTCACAGTTGATGTATAGTAGCTGGGCTAAATGACTCCTTCATATGGGAAAGGTATCTACGAATTAGTAACCGATCTAACTCACTATGAAAATAGTGTAGACTGAGACGGAAACTAATTTGTTAGTTGTTTGTTGTAAACCACTCAGTATACTATATTGAATATTATTAAAGACTCGATGTGTGCTTGGTTTAGACATGCGTATGTATAGTGTTAAGAATATCTAATATTTGACTATGTGTTTAAATGTTAGATAGTATAGTAATAGAATTATGGAATAAGATATGTTATGCTAATTGAAAGATCAATCTTATAACTGATAGGTCTTTACAATAAAGCGATTACATTATATTGCGTAGCAGTAATCGACGGTACAGGCATGTTTCTTAAATCGAACTCGAGTTGCTATTGTAAAGCATGTTCGTGATTAATCATTGTTGATTATATCACATCTACGATTTATGGATTCGCACGTTGTGCATGATGTATATGTTCATCAGGTATGAAAGGCTGATCACCTTCATTACCATATTATTCTGTTGAATTTATTCATATTTATTGTTGGTTATTCAACATTATTGATTCATGTTCTTTCACAATTATTATATTATTGAAAGTTTGTCAGCTTATTATTCTTTTCCATCATGATATATCTTTATTTGAACTTAAACTTACTGGGCAAACTTGTTGCTCACCATTGCTATATCATGATAAACATTTCAGATTAAAGCAAAACTTCAGACACAGGCAAAGGCAAAGGCAAAGACAAGTTCCAGGATGAAGTTATTATACGGTTAAATGTTAACAATATTGAAAACCTATGACATTGTATATTGTATAGGATATTGAATACAGGTATGAAGTTAAGGTTACAGACCTTGGGAATTATGTTGTAAAAATTATTGTATAAATAATTTATGTTTATATCTTCCGCAATAGTTATAGAAATGATGTATCGTAACGTACCAGCTCCGAGGTTCTGGGGACCCGGATTTAGGGGCGCTACAGTTGGTATCAGAGCTGTAGGTTATAAACCTCAGGTAGGGTTACCTTAGGCTATTAACCGCAGTGGGATAAGGATAAGAACCAACTCAAATAGAGTTAGTGCGTTGATAAGATTTAAAGACGAATCTCGATAAATTATAAAAGATCCTTAGTTACCTAACTCTGATAATAAAGATGAACAGTAGTAATGAATAGATAGAGTCTAAGAGACTAAAAGTATAAAAGGAAGGAAGATCGTAAAACAAAACGATCATAACATAGGAAAGAATCGTAATATAATACGATTATAATATCAGATTACAACGTGATCTGATGAGGACATATGAGGATGGATGATCAATCGTTTGATTGAAGACTTTATAGAAGAATTGTTATATGATAGTGGTACTATGAAATAGTACGAGTTAAACTCGGGAAAGAGTTGTAGTTTTGTAGATACGGATTAAATGAAATTCGTATCGAGTATTGAGTATTGAGGGAAATAGGAATATGGGGATTTCAATTGAGGACTTATGTCAGCAGCTGAGTTGTATAATTCCTTGTATAGACAGGGAATTTGTACTTGGTTTTAGAACCGCTTAGCTTCCTGATCGATATAGTGGTTAAGTTGAACAACTTTTTGTATGGGCAGGGAATTTGTCCTTGGTGTAAAAACCGCTTAGCTTCCTATATTGATTAGAGGCCGAGTTGACCAATTCTTTGTATGGGCAGGGGATTGTGTTTGGTTTGACAACCACTTAGTTTTTGATAGTGATAATCATTGAAATATTTGTGTCGCGCTATTTGCTATATATATGTTGAGAAGGTGATTCTTTTCTCATATGTATAACAGATAAATAGAGTATAAGTAGAGGATATAAGGTTAAGTTGCGAGTTCTTAAAACTCATACTTATGGTAAGTTCGTGACTCATAATTATATGAAATGTTTTGAATCCCTAAGCGAATTGACTCCAATGGTCTGTCTAGGACAAGTTCTTAAACTCATATGATTGTGGAAATTTCCTGAACTCATAACGTGTGGTAAGTTTGATGAACTGGGTATAATTAAGTGTGAATGGAGTATTTAGGATAATAGGAATAGATAGACTAAATAAGCAATGGATCATTAGTGGAGGCGTAGGTATTCTAAATCTTCCAGCTATGCAAGACTTCAAAATTTTTGACATCAAGCTAAATACGCACTATGTGTCTTTTAAAAATGAAATTTTATTCTCAAATCCCGATGACTAGTGTGTATGTGTGAACTTCGAGACACTAACACATCGTTACCTGTTAAGATGATAAAACTAATTTACAATAATTTTTTAACTGTTTAAAGAATAGTCAATGCTAATTGTTTCGGCTAGACAACAATGATTTGAAATATCAAAATGTGTTTTATTTATCATTGATGCATCATGTAACCTGGTGCAGAGATGATAAAAAGTTGATGAAGTTGTAAATACAGGAATACTTAGTGTTGAATTCGATCTAAAAATCGTTGTCCCACTATTGTATGATGTGTTATAACAAAGTCACACAATGACAAAATCCTCAAACGGGCTGTAAATACAGTACGGTATCATGACGTCATTTTCAAAATATTTTTTTATAATTAATTGTCAAAGGGGTTTGGCTATACATAAATATTTTGATTAAAATTAAATTATTGGTACGAGTCTAAGCTATTTGATTCAGCTAGACCAACGTTTATGAAAATTATGTGCGTTCTTTGAAAATTTTCCCGAACCAAATGGTTTTGGTCTGGAATACGATAAGACTGAGGTAAGCATCCCAAAATTTGGAAAAATTTTGTGCGCCTAAGGCGGATAAGAGGAACGGGAAAAAATTATTCCGACCAGCAGTACTTAATAAGTATAGGGCATAACGGGCTAATTACCCTCTGTGTCAGTAAGTCATGACGGTTAGCGGATGAATTTTTGTATAACCTTTTTGAAAATAAAAGTTCGTAGTCTATATGACTCCTCAGCATGACTTGAAAATTTTAACTCTGGTGAGTGATGTTTTGGGTAGCATGTGGTGATGAGTATGAAATGTGTAAGGTGTAAGGTGTAAGATAATTTTGGGGAGGAAATTCTTAGAAAAAGGGGTGAATGTGACAATCCGAGAATTTAGACAATTTATTAAAATCTTAAATGATTAAATTAAGGTTAAATAATAGACCTAGACAGAAAATAAGTGTATGGATTTGACATTTTTATGAAGAATTTTGGTGAATTTAAAATTTTTGCGAATGACTTATATGGTTTGGTGTATTGTTTATATATTTATAAAGAGAATTAGGAATGAAGTCTTGTAACATAATATATATATTAGGTATGAAAAATTTAAATAACCTAAGGGTTATAATATGTAAGGATGTTAGTATTTAAAATATTAACTAACCCTATGAGATTAAGTTTATTATCTCAATTTATTAATTTTATTAAAGCGAGTCTAATTGGATTATGTAAGTCATGTAATATTATTGATATATGGGAATGTGTATATATTAATAATAATGAATAATAGTCCAAGAGATAATTTTTTCAATGGACTAATGTGGGTAAGTGAGTTAAACAAGCTCAATAGTTTATTTAAGTATGGGACTTGTAGCCAACTCAATTAAGAGTAACTAAATTGATAAACTAGCCCAATAGTAGAGTTAATTATCTAGTATACTAGTAGCCCAAGACTAATTATTTATGGGAGCCCAAGTTTATTTTAATTCGTAGCCGAAAGGAATGGCCCAAATGTTTTAATTAGAGAGCATGTGAATTTAATATATTGGTTACATATGGTAAGATATTGGATAGATATGATAATATATTGGATAGATATGGTAAGATATTGGATAGATATGGTAAGATATTTGATAGATATGAAAATATATTGGATAGATATGGTAAGATCTTGGATGGATTTTGTAAAGATATAAAAAGATTTGGTGAGATATGTTAGATTTGCTAAAGATATGAGAGAGAAAAAGAGATAAGATATGGTGGAGATTGGAAAGGCCACTTGGCCGAATTTTGTAAGGGAGAGAAGGGGTAAGAGATTGGAAGATATAGATAATATATCTAATTACTAACTCACACAAAATCTATTTTTCTATCTTTCCTCTCACATCCTATTTTGCTAGTAAAAAAAACTAAAGAGAGAAAGAGAGAGGAGAGCCATTCGGCTGGAACAAGGAAGAAAAGAAGGGGCTTTGGTCTTCCTTTTACTCAAAATAATCATCCACCTTGATAGATCAAGGAAGAATATCCACCAAACAAAGGTATAAACATCTTTTATCTAATTTATTTTTAATTGTTTGAATCAAAAATTGAATCTATGATTCAAAACTCCAAAACTCTAGATCTACATGTATATAAGTGTGTTATGTTTAGATCCATCACTTTTGATGATCAAAAGATAGATCAAAAGCAAGAAAAAGGAAACTATGTTTCAAAAGGTTAAAAATCTTAATTTTCTTAGCATAAATTATGTTTTGTTTGTGTTTGGTGAAGTTTTAATGAAATATATCATGGATAATGGTAGATCCATGATCTTAAGGTGTATTACTATGTTTTATGATGGTTTATGATGTCTAATATTGGATTAATCAAAAGATCATGAAAGTTTTCTTACAAAACACAAAAGTTTTAAAAAGTGTTTTTGGAAAAAACGTAAACTGAAATTCAAAAGACCATATCTCCTAGTGTATTTTGAATTTTTGAGTGTGGTTAATTTCTAGAGTTAGATCTAGAAGTCTTATAACATATGCAAGTGGAATCACTGAAATATTCCATGTAGATTTCTGTCTGGACAGTTTTTAGCAAAGGACGTAAAATCTAAAAATGAAGAAAAGTAGGCTGGTCGAAAATTTTAGGGTAGTTTCGTCAACTTAAATTATGAAATAAATTCCAATATTTTGGGACATGAAAATATATGGAATAAAGTAGCTTGTGTCCAAAAATGAGCTCATTTTGACTTAAATTGAACAAGTTATGACTATTTCAATATTTACGTTTTTTCGACAGAAATCGCTATAACGGGAGTTGTATAACTCCGATGGAAATAAAATTTAAACTGGAGGCTCAAGATAATGTGTATAAGATCCCGCCAAAAGTTGGGAATTTTTAGAGTTAAGCGTGAGATAGTTATTTTCTTAAGGAATTAACTAGAAATGGATTTTTGAAAAATACTTAAGAAAATTGAAAAATTCCAGAATTTTTTTTTTCTGTATGGAATACATATATTTATATATGGACAGAAGATAAAAAAAATAATAAGATGATTTGGTTCAAAAAAGGGGAATCCAGCTTGCTGGATTGGCCATCATGTTGCTGCATTGCAATCTGGTTTGCTGGATTGGCCATCCAGTGCTGGAATGGTATGTTTGGATAATCTAGGATGCTGGATTGATCTATTTGGATAATCCAGGTTGCTGGATTGGTGGTCAGTTTAATTAAGGCTTGCTGGATTGGATGTCAGTTTGAATCCATGCTTACTGGATTGGATGTCAGTTTGAATCCAGGCTTGCTGGATTGGAGGTCAGTTGAATCCAGTCTGCTGGATTGGAAAATAGTTTATTAAATTGAAAATCAGTTTGAATCTAGGTTACTGGATTAGGTATTTGACTTACTAAGTTATAAAGGACTTATAAAATGAAAGACTAAGTATTAATTCACAAGTTGTATGATAAAGTAGTGTTAAGTCTAAGGTAGTACAGTCGTACTCTTTAATGGTTGATGTATAGTAGCTGGGCTAAACAACTCCTTCATATGGGGAACGTATCTATGAATTAGTAACCGATCTAACTCATTGTAAAAATAGTGTAGACGAGACGGTAACTAATTTGTTAGTTATTTGTTGTAAACCACTCAGTATACTATATTGAATATTATTAAAGACTCGATGTGTGCTTGGTTTAGACTTGTGTATGTATAGTGTTAAGGATATCTAATATTTGACTATGTGTTTAAATGTTAGATAGTATAGTAATAGAATTATGGAATAAGATATGTTATGCTAATTGAAAGATCAATCTTATAACTGATAGGTCTTTACAATAAAACGATTACATTATATTGCGTAGTAGTAATCGACTGTACAGGCAAGTTTCCTAACTCGAACTCGAGTTGTTATTGTAAAGCATGTTCGTGATTAATCATTGTTGATTATATCACATCTATGATTTATTGATTCGCACGTTGTGCATGATGTATATGTTCATCAGGTATAAAAGGCTGATCACCTTCATTACCATATTATTCTGTTGAATTTATTCATGTTCATTGTTGGTTATTCAGCATTATTGATTCATGTTCTTTCACAATTATTATATTGTTGAAAGTTTGTCAGCTTATTATTCTTTTCCATCATGATATATCTTCATTTGAACTTAAACTTGCTGGGCAAACTTGTTGCTCACCCTTGCTATATCATGATAAACATTTCAGATTAAAGCAAAACTTCAGACACAGGCAAAGGCAAAGGCAAAGACAAGTTCCAGGATGAAGTTATTATACGGTTAAAATGTTAACAATATTGAAGGCGTATGACATTGTATGTTGTATAGGATATTGAATACAGATATTAAGTTAAGGTTACAGACCTTAGGAATTATGTTGTAAAAGTTATTGTATAAATAATTTATGTTTATATCTTCTGCAATAGTTATAGAAATGATGTATCGTAACTTACTAGGTCCGAGGTTTTGGGAACCCGGATTTGGGGGCGCTACAGATAGGTCTTTTCAGTAAAGCGATTAATTTAGATTACGTAGCAGTAATCAACGGTACATGCAAGTTTTCTTTAACTCAACTTGAGTTATATTATCAAAGCATGTTTGTGAATAATGATTGTTGATTATTCACATCTATACTAATTATTGATTCGCACTTAGTGCATGTTGCATATGTTCATCAGGTATGAAAGGCTGATCACCTTCATTACCCTAAGGTTCAGATAAATTTGTTCATGTTCATTGTTGGCCATTCATCATTATTGATTCGGTCATTCAGTTATGAAAATTGATTTATGTTCTTTCACTAATATTATATTGTTGAAAGTTTGTCAGCTTATTATTCTTTTCAATCATGATATATCTTCATTTGTATTTAAACTTGCTGGGCAAACTTGTTGCTCACCCTTGCTATATCATGATAAAACTTTCAGATTTAGACGAAACTTCGGATACAGGCAAAGACAAAGACAAACTCCAGAATTGGATTTGGATGCAGGTTAAACTGGTAATAGTATAGGATACAAATGACATTGTATGTCGTGTAGAATATTGAATACAGGTATTAAGTTAAGGTTACAGACCTTGGAAATTATGTTGTAAAAGTTATTGTATAAATAATTTATGTTTATATCTTCCGCAATAGTTATAGAAATGATGTATCGTAACGTACCAGGTCCGAGGTTCTGGGGACCCGGATTTGGGGGCGCTACAAAGTCTATCTCCGAACATGGCTTCCAGTGCTCAGCCAAAATCCACCCCTGTCTCTAGGGAAGAGTTTGAAGGACTGAAGAACCAGATAGCTGAATTGGCCACTTTCTTGAGAGAGAAAAGTAAAGCTCTTAAAGTGAAACAAGCACAGGGCACACAGAACCAAGAACACCCGATGGCAGTCAAGAGACCGGGAAGACAAACACTCAGGTTCTTGATCCTCAGAACCAAGGTCCTACCAACAAAACCCCTGAAATCACCATCCTTAACAAAGAATAGGAAGCTAGTGACATTCTGAAGAAAGTCCAACAGATGGAAGAAACCATTCGGTCCATCAAAGGGACTAGGGCATTTGGCAGTGTCAATTATTCAGACTTATGCATTCTCCCTGGGGCTCGTTATCCCGAAAAATTTTAAGTCCCTGATTTTGAGAAATACGATGGATTGGGAGACCCCTACACTCACTTAAAGGTGTTCATTAGAGAACTCGGATCCTATGCAGAGGACGAGAAACTCCGAATGCAGTTATTCTATAAAAGTCTGACCGAAGAGGCTAGAGCCTTGTATGCCCTTCTGGAAAAACTCTAAAATTCACAGCTGGGAAGAGCTGGCACATGCCTTCCTCAATCAATACAGTTTTCAGTCTCAACTGGCTCCAGACAGATATCAAATAATCAAAATCAAGAAACAAAACACTGAGTCATTCAGAGAATATGCTCAACACTAGAGACGAATGGCAGCACAAGTCACTCCACCTATGACTGAGTCTGAGATAGTCATAACCTTCATCGACATTCAAGAAGCTCGGTATTATGAAAGGGTCCTAGCAGGCATAGGAAAGCCATTCTCTGAAATGATTAAACACGGCAAAATGGCAGAAATGGGGCTCAAATCTGAGAAGATAAAGGATCTGACCGCCTTAGAAGCTGTTGCCGAGCATATTCAATCTGGGAGTTATGGGAATAGTCCCCGGAGGACACACAAGAAGAAAGACAGAGAAGTTTCCTTAATATTGCAAGGACAGAATCAGAGGGGTGATTCAAGCAGCAGGCCCATTCAGAAGAGGAACTATTCCTCTTTTTAAACTTCAACACAACCTTCAAAGCCCCCATTCCAGAAGAATTTGGAGGCCAGGCGTCGAAGAACTTTCACCCCCTTAGGGGATTCATTCAAGAATGTGTTAAATCTGTTGATGACACAATAAAAGATTGTGCAACTCCTTCCACCAACCAATACCGGTGGACGAAATTTTAACCCTAGCAAAAAGTGTGCCTACCATTTCGGAGCCCCCGGCCATGATACACAAGACTGTTGGTCTCTCAAGCACAAAATCCAGGACTTGATAGACAATGAAGAGATTGTGGTGACCAAATCGGAGCAACCACATGTACAAGATAATCCCCTCCCTCAGCACAAAGAGGAGAGTGTCAACATGATTAGCACGCAAAATGGAGAAGGATCCAAATACCTCCGATACGTCGGAGAAACAACTCAATCCAGTCCAGACAGTTGGGAGTTTTCAGAAAGGCGATTCTTAATAGAACAGGAGATTAAGTCTATCAAGGAACAAATTGGATAGTTAGCAGAGCTGGTTGTATATCAACATCAAATAACCAAGCAGCTGATAAACCAATCCAACCAACAGGAGATAAGTCCGCCTACCTTTGAGATTAGCCCCATTGCTATGAGGGATCATTACCGGTTTCATGAACGAGAACCCTAGGTCAACAAGATGGCCAAGGAGGAGAAGTTCCAGACTGGTCGGGAATTCACCTTTCAAAGGAATTTCACCAATTTGAATCAACCTATGTAAGAGATCCTCCAAATGTTAATCAATGAGGGAATGGTTGCAGATTTATTACCCTTGGTGAATCCTCAATCCAGGAAATTCAAGCCTGACCGGATCTGTCAGTATCACTCCAATGCACCCGGTCATGACACCGAAGATTTCTGGGGACTTCGTAACCTGATTCAGAATATGATTGAAAGCGGTGAACTGATAAGAGGGAATCAGGATTATGGCCTTCCTGATGAAGAAACTCTCTTTATTCCCACTGCATGGAGTTAAGATACAGTGGCTGTTATTTCCTGTGATAAGGAGCCAGCCTTCACACCCCTAATGCTACCAGGGAAAGGGGTCCGAGAAACACAAAATCTTGTGAAGTTGGCGGTGCCCGAACCTTTGATATTGCCAATTAGACCCCAGTATCAGTTGATCAGTCTGAAGAGAGTCCCATGGAACTACGAGAATGATGAAGGTTTCACTTCAAACAACATTCCCATCATACCAAAGAAGAATCCATTGTACCTGCCTCAGCGGGTGATTAAATTAGTCATCAATGCTAAAGAAAAGGTGGCTAAAGAGAAAATCGAAGAGTTCCTTGGCAAAATGGGACACAATGAAATCAAAGTGGTGCAAAGCCTAAAAGATGCACCCAAGCAGATGTCCATCCTAGATCTGGTCTTATCATTGGTGGATCATCGCAACATTCTGGCGAAAGTACTAGAAGAAGCCCATCTTCCAAAGACAGTGGATGCCGAGAAATTCCGTTATGTGATAGAACACATCTTTAACAGCAATGTGATATCTTTCACTGACGATGATATACCCGCAGAAGGGAAGGGTCATCGCAAGTCACTGCATATAGTGATAATGTCATCCTGGTATGTGATCGGAGGTGTGTTAATAAATGGAGGGTCGTCCCTAAACATCTTTCCCTACGACACCTTGGAGAGAATGAAGATCAATCTAAACTGGATCAGAACAAGTCATGTGGTCATCCGGGCTTTCGATGGATCTCGCAGAGAGGCTATGGGAGAAATTGAACTTCCTCTGGAGATTGGTCCACACACTTTCTATGTATCTTTTCAGGTGCTCAACATCACCACCGGATATAACTTATTACTGGGCAGGCCATGGATCCACATGACAGGAGATGTTCCATCCACCTTCCATCAGCAACTCAAATATATTATCAATGGCAACCTAATCACGGTGAATGTCGAACCTGAATACCCTGTTCGCATACAGGGAGACATGCCAGTGATTAAACTGGATGCAGGGATTGAACCTCCTAGTTTTCAAGCCTTAGAGGTAAGTGATACTCAGTACCTACCAGTTGGGGCACCAGCTCTGAAATAGAAAATCTCCCCCGAAGTAATGACAGTGGGCCAAGAGATGGGTTTCTGCCCTGGAGAAGGGTTAGGAAAGAATCAGCAAGGTATCAAGAGTTTGGTACAAATCCCAAGTCAGTCAGGGAAAGCTGGATTGGGTTACACATCCGGGTCAAACCATCAGAACCCACATAAGCATCCAAAGGCTCATGCTTCCACTATACTATTGCCAAGCCTCACTCATGCAAGGTTTGTGAAGTCAATGAGGAAGATTCCTGATATTGTGTCAGCCATGTTATTTCCTTCAATCATACCAGGTAGGTGAGAGAAAACCCCCAAAACCTGAAGGGAAGAACAAAAAGGGAAAAGAAAAGTTCATGTACGAAGGACGAGACCCATTTGCTAACATGAGGGTTCTCATAAACTACGAGGATATGAATGATGACATTCCAGACAGTGACGAGGAGGATCAGATCCAAATTCCTCGCATCAAGAAAGAAAAGGGAAGTAGTTCAAAGAATAACCCCGGCTCTATTTTGAAGGATGTCTTAGTCATCATCCTAGATGAGGCAGACGAGCACAATTCCTTGATCCTCCATGTTTATGAGGATCTGACCCTGGATAATTGGAGCAGCTTCCATTGCCTTATTCAAAAAAGGTAAAAGGGCAGAGAATTCGCCTGCCCTATAACATCGTTTCATTTACTGCTTATTTTAGTTGCACATCTATAGTAGTAACTTTTGTTATGTTTTTCCGAATGCTTTGTATGTTTAAACAGTTGCATATATTAAAGTGAAAGCATTTTGTTTCAGGACTCCAAGATTGGATTTGTTTGTCCCTGCTGATAAGATGCCAACCTATCAGACTACAACTTTGATGTAGAACTGAACTTCGACTTGATGGAAAT
Source organism: Panax stipuleanatus (assembly GCA_020205555.1). Classification (NCBI taxonomy): domain Eukaryota; kingdom Viridiplantae; phylum Streptophyta; class Magnoliopsida; order Apiales; family Araliaceae; genus Panax; species Panax stipuleanatus. The sequence goes on from CM035118.1 coordinate 94,449,039, forward strand.
TGATCAAGAAGACTATGAGGTGCCCGAGGAGATCAAAGAATGGGTTAATGACAAACCCAAACCGAACCTCGACCAAACCACTACTGTCAATATCGAAACCTCAAAAAATCTCAAAGAAATCCGGATAGGCATAGACCTCACATAAGATCAAAAAGCCAACCTGATTGAACTCCTAACACAGTTCCAGGATGTGTCTGTATGGTCACATAAAGACATGATTGGTCTATCTATTGATATTGTCATCCATCGAATGCCCATCAAAGATGGATTCAAGCCAGTAAAGCAGAAGCTCAGGCTATTGAAACCTGAATGGAGTCTGAAAGTTAAAGAAGAAATTGTTAAACAATTCAAAGTCGGCATCATCATGGTATCAATATACCCGGAGTGGCTGTCAAACATAGTTCACATGCCTAGGCCAGGAGGGAAATTACGAGTATGTATGGATTACAGGGATTTGAACAAAGCCTGCCTCAAGGATAATTTCCCGGTACCTTTCACCCACATCTTGATAGACAACACAGTGCAGTATGACATGTATTCTTTTATGGATTGCTTTTCTAGTTACCATCAAATCATGGTTGCTGAAGAAGACAGGGAGAAAACAACTTTTATCACTCCCTAGGGAACCTTCTATTATAGACGTTTGTCCTTCGGCCTCATCAATGCTGGGGCCACATATCAACGAGCTATGATGGCCCTGTTTTATGATATGATGCATAAGGAGATAGAGGTCTATGTGGATGACATCATCGTCAAATCCGGGAAGGAGGACGAACACATTGACCATCTCAAGAAGCTGTTCAACAGGTTACACAAGTACAACCTCAAATTTAATTCAGCCAAATGTGCTTTTGGCGTCAAATCAGGTAAGCTGTTGGGATTCCTAGTGAGCAATAGAGGAATTGAGCTAGATCCTGCCAAGATTAAAGCCATCACTAAAATTCTCATACCCCGAACAGAGAAGGAGATACGTGGGTTCCTGGGGAGGATCAATTTCATAAGCCGATTCATTTCCCAGCTCACAGCGACTTGTGAACCCATCCTCAAGCTACTAAGGAAAAATTCCTCCATCAAATGGAATGAAGATTGCCAGAAAGCTTTCCTAGACATTAAGAAACAGTTGATCGAAGCACCAGTATTGGTACCCCCAAGGGATGGTGTTCCCCTTTTTATGTACCTATCCGTCAATGCCAAAGCCATGGGCTATATGCTAGGACATAAATATGATAGTAGCAAGGAGAGAACCATCTACTACGTCAGCAAAGATTCAGCAGCTGTGAACAAAAGTACACCCTAATTGAGAAGACATGATGTGCATTAGCATGGGCAGCCCTGAGGTTACAACATTACCTCCATGGGTACACGACCCATCTCATATCCCGTATGGATCAGCTAAAATATGTGTTCAATAAGCCAATGTTGAATTATCTACTGTCCAAATGGCAGTTGATCCTCCAACAGTTCGACATTGTCTACGTGACTCAAAAGTCCATCAAAGGTCAAGGCATTGCATATCAACTAGCCGAAGCACCATCAGGAGGGTTTGAACCTCTGGAGACTTATTTTTCGTAAGATGGGATCATGACAATTCAGCAAGGTCTTCAAGAGAATGCAGTCCAGCCATGGAAAATGTATTTCGATGAAGCAGTAAACATGGAAGGTGTCGAAGCTAGGGCAGTCCTTATCTCTGGTACAAGAGAACAATATCCTGCGACTACCAAGCTACAGTTTATTAACACCAACAACACGGCTGAGTATGAAAGCTGTATAATGGGGTTGAAACTAGCCCAATCCATGGGTATCCAGCATCTACTAGTCTTTGGAGATTCTGAGTTGGTTATCATACAAACCACTGGGGCATATCACACCAAAGAACTGTATTTGATGCCCTATCATCAGCAGGTCGTCAAAATATCCATGGAGTTTAAAGACATAACTTTTATCCATATTCCTCGGAGTAGGAATGACTTTGCTGATGCATTGGCGACTTTGGCTTCCCTGATCAACGTATCGGGTAGGAGGGGAATTCCCGACATTAAATTTATAAACCAAAAGACCCCGACATACGGGAATTACATTGGAGAAGTATCAGATAAAATACCTCCTATCAATCAGCCTTAGTATCAAGACATCAAGGAATATCTCTGAGATAGATCTGCACCCGCTGGGGCAAGCCAAGCTAAACGAAGGCAGATTCACAAGATGGCCATAAAGTTCTATCTAAAGCGGAGATGCACTCTACAAAAGGGATGCTGGAATAGGCATGTTAAGATGCCTTGATAAAGAGCAATCCCAAATATTGATGGATGAAGTCCACGGCGGAATCTGTGGTCCATACATGAATTATCATCTGCTGGCCAAGAAGATATGAAGAATAGGGCATTATTAGATCTCTCTCAAAGCTGACTGCGACGATCACGTAAGGAGATGTTATCAATGTCAAGTACATGGAAATGCCATCACGCTTTTCCAAATGAGCTGCATAACATGAGTTCGCCATGGCCTTTCACTGTGTGGGGAATGAACGTGATCGGTCCAGTAGAACCTAAAACCAGCAATGGTTATCGATTTATCTTTACCATGACCAATTACTTTACCAAGTGGGTTAAAGCTGCCTCTTTTCCCAAAGTCACCAAAGAGGTCATTATTGGTTTTATAAGAAATAATGTCGTCTGTCGATATGAACAATCGGAGGTTATTGTATCAGACAACGCCAAGAACTCAAACAATCAGATGATAAAAGAACTATGCAGCAAGTTCTACATCAAGCATATCAATTCCGTCATCTATCGGTCCAACATGAATGGTGTTGTCGAAGCGACCAACAAGAACGTCAAGAAGATCATATAGAAAATGTCCGCCAATCACAAAGAATAACCTGACCTGTTGCCTCTAACCCTGTTAGCTTACAGGACGTCGATGCGTACTTCTACTGGGGCCCCTACTCATTGGTCTATGGCATGGAATCAGTCCTTTCCATAGAAGTAGAAATGGAGTCCCTGAGAGTGTTAATAGATGCTCAAAAGGAAGAAGATCAGTGGTTGCAAGAGCGGTATCATCAACTGTCCCTGATAGATGAAAAGAGGGCTACAGCCATTTTCCATGGGCAGTTATATCAGCAAAGAATTGCTCGATCATACAACAAGAAAGTCTGAATTCGATAATTCAAAGAAAATGATTTGGAACTGAAGAAAGTCTTGGCCAACCAAAACAAAGCCAAAGGAAAGTTCACCCCAAATTGGGAAGGCCACTTTATTGTCAAGAAAGTGTTGACGGGAGGAGCTATCAGATTACAAGAAATGGACGGGAGTGAATTTCCCTAACTCATCAACTCAGACACCATAAAAAGGTACTATGTCTGAATCACATGCATACTAGCATCCTAGTCCTGCGAATCAAATCCGTTCAGTTTTCACTAGAAGACTGAACTACGAATGACCTGATCTCCCTCAGCCGGGGAGTACGTAGGCAGCCATTCCTGGTGCGGTCAAACCAAATAAAAAACTCAAAAACCCATCAAACCAAACTCAAAAGAGACACTTCTCAAGCCTCTCTCACACAAAAGATGTGAACTACGAATGACCTGATCTCCCTCCACCCGGGAGTACGTAGGCAGCCATTCACGGAGCGGTATGACCTTCAAGAAAATACAAAAACCAATAAAAACCTATCCCAAGACACCGAAACATAAATCCTATCAAGCCTCGTTGATCAACAGGCCCATCTGAGATATTCTCTGACATCTCAATGACGGTCCATCAAGGAGAAGCTTGTGATACATCAACAACAGCAAGTCATGAAAGAAGTGGTAATCACCCAGCAGTGACAATACATATCCAAACAGGAAAGTGAATCAAAATATATTTCTCTGATATATAATATTATTTGATATATAAAATGTGTCATGTACATAACAAAAATGGCTGATCCAGTATATCTAGGAAAAAATAAAGCTAGTCTATGGACCCATGGACAAGCAGGACAACAATGCCAACATGGCGTCTTTCTCTGAAGATGGAGGAGCCGCTGCAAGCGCAATACCCTCAGCCTCCATACGGGACAGAACATCCACAGTCATCTGCATAGTGGCACTGTGATCATCAATATAAGTACTCATATCGGCAACCAGGCTATGGGTATATGATCGAAGAGTAGTGCTATCGACAATGTGGAAATCTCGAGAAGCTATGGCCTCATCCCTCTCTACAAAAGTAGCATCCCTGGCAATCAAAGTCTCCTCAATCTCGACAAAAGCAGCATCTCGAGAAGATCGAGCCTCATCTATCTCGACCAATGTCGTATCCCGAGTGGCTCGAGCCTCATCTCTATCCGTAAAAGCTATATCTCTACCAGACAGGGCAGTCAACATCAGCGCCCTAGCCTAATCTCGCTCGAAAGTCATCCTAGCTAATGAATCTTCCATAGCTGGATCTGTCCTGGCAGGAATAATCGGCGGGTCACTAACTAAGCTGCTGTTAGACCCATGAATAAATTGTCCTTCGTAGGAGAATCAGGATCCTCCATAGGTTCCTACTCATCTGAATCCACAATCCGAGCTGAATGGATGAATATAGATGCTGCTACTATATCAGCCTCTAACCATGTCGAGTACTCTGGAGAGCGATCTGGTTGGCTAGTAGAGAAATCAGCTCTCTCCCTATGAGTCCAACACCCATAAATCCTGATCAGGTTGGCTGACGACATAGAAGAAGCTGACATCTGCTGATTTATGGCCCCCTCAAACTGGTGCAGGCTCTAGAACTGATCAAACTGACCCATAACTGCCAATAAATGGTAAGTGGTCACCCCTCTCAATCCCGCTAGGGGAAACTAATCCATGCCAGATGCATGGGTGATGAAGCTATAAGGGGAGACTAGCCATGAGCATGGCAGAATAAAAAAAGGATGCTCAATATCTGACAGAAAAGCTAACCATATCTCTGCATTCGAACACTCCGCTGGCTAAAAGGAGTAGGACGTAGCTATCTCGTTGGTGAAGCAGTACCCCTGATGTCTGAAGAAGCCAATCGGGCACAAATGGGTCATGAGCCATACATACAACAAGACAGAGCTACCTCTAAAAACTCCTATGGATGGGTGCTGCAGTAGGTAGCTGACCTCAATATCTCGGACAGTATCATCGACAGGATGGTGCTACTTTGTCTAAGGGCACGAATCGCGACCATCAACCATACATCTAAGTGGTCCAAGTATAGTGGCATGTATAAGTAAGTTGTGACGTACATCAGCAAGACGTCTATCCGGGCTGAATGCCACTCCTCTGCCGAGTTAATAAAGTCACCAGCGTGTCAATCGTAGCTATCCAGTCTACCGAAATGATCGATTAAAAAGTCAATAGAGATCACACGTTCGGAAATGATCTCATCTGTGACTACACTCTGATGTAGACCCGACATCCGCAGGAACGGTCTCCTCATGTCACTAATAGCAGTGCGAGAGCAAGGCAAGTCCAAAGCCAAACCGGTAAGCCGTTCGTACTCCAAAGTCAGAGTAAATTTATAGCGCCCGAAGCGGAAAACCTGCCTCTCAGGTATTCAACAGGATAAAAGTCCATCTATAAATCCATAGGGAACCTCGAAGTCCATAAAGGCCAATGAATGCCCCAACATCTAATCCACTGTCCCTCTGGCTGGGAATAGCAGACTATGGTACCACGACCTCAACGATGATGCCACCACAGATGGTGGTAAATGCTCGATGCGGCTAACTATCGATAACGACATCTGTATCACCGTATCACAAGACCATTCAATCTGAACTCATCTGTCTAAATGCATATCCATGATATAATACATGCATAATGACACTGATAAATATGATGCAATAGATAGGAAATATCATGCATATCTACAATAAATTATCTACTACAATCATCATCTCTGTCTACTAATAAAGTACAAAATAAAAAGTATAGGGATATGGGGCACAACCCCCCAACTAATAACAGTGGCCTATCAAAATGGGGCACAGCCGCCCAATAGCCAAAACAGTGGCCTATCAAAAGATATAGTGAGAAAAGCTATCCAAAGAGGTCAAGAACATCTACACTCAGGTTGTTCACGTGCTCCATCTCCTCTGTGGACACAAAGTCTAGGCCATCAGGAATGTCAGGGCGGTACAAAGGAGGATCAGCCCCTATAAAACTGCTAGAAAATAGACATGTGGAAGGGCTTGCTCCAGAGCTGGAAGGATCAAAAGAAGATGTCTCTAATGGATCTCTGCCAAGATGTTTGATAAACAAATGAGCTCTCTACAACTGTTGGCTCAGTCCTGTAATCTAGTCCAAGTGGGTAGTCTCTCAGAGGCACACTATCCAGTCCGTCATCATCACAGACCCCGGCACCATATCTTCCATGAACTGAGTAGCACGAGTCTGAGCCTCAATAGTGCGAGGACTCCACCAGCTGTTGAATGCCTCTTGGCTGTAAGGACCCTTTGATAGGGAAAAGTCATCTACGCCCTCCATAGGGATGCCTGTAAGCGGCTGAACTAGTGGCCAATGATGCCAAGTAGGAGGAACAAAGGGAATGTGAATCTGCCCAATGATGCTCCTGATAGCACGCTCTCCTAAATAGAGCTCCCAACCTCCCTCTATCAAAAATGGGACTCTGCGGGTAGATAATGCAAACTCCCAGCCAGTGGGGAAACTGCCCTCAAACCTGACTTTAAAAAAGTCTAAGGTATAAGGTACCCATGAGATCAATCCGGCTGTCAAAAGCTCAAGCTGTATGCGGTAATGGGTGAATCCCTCAGCTACATGGACCTCTGTCAGTGTGGAGTGGTGCCAATGTCGTCCCCGAGGATAAGTCTCCAGGCCTAAAGTAGTTGCAGGATGTAGGCAAGGAAGCCTCTCATATGCCCAAAACTGGCCATGTAAATATCAAAAGTCCTTAGTGACCATGACTGACAAATATAAATGCAAAAATCAAAAAGGTACAAGAAAGATGTACTCACCAGCAGGAATGGGTAGAACCCTAACCAAGCCTCTGTCACACCTTCCGAGCGCATGCACATACCTCGATGAAAATAGGCAAAGGTGTAGGTACCCTAATCAAAATCACTGAGGTGCTCCACATATCGAGTGGCACTGATCAGGGCAAAGGACATCGCCGAAGAGTTATCCACAAGGAAATAACCCCTGATGATCACTAAAAATAATCATCGTAGGATGCGATCTCTAATCCTCTGATCGTCAAGCAGAGGCTCAAGCAAAACCCCACTCTGGCCATCTATGCTCAAGGGACCAGATCGGATCTTCTGACCCTTGATGGCCGTCGCAAGAACTCCCAGGAGGGACCGAGCGGCAATGAGTGTAATATCAGCCACAACAGGCACTGGCTCACCCTCAAATTCTATCCCGGTGATGAACCTCCAATCCATCGGTGTCATCATCACCTCGTAATCCAGCAAGTGGAGAGACTGATTCTGGTGTAACCAGCGCTCAGACAGATCCCTCATATAACCCCCAGGAGCAGCGGCGGGGAAGAATAGAACCCCAGGTATCAACAATGTCCCTATAATCCTAGTGCAGAGTGTGGTAAAGAGAATGCACATTAAACTAGTTCCCTCTGGGCTGCTTAAAGCCAGGAACCTGCATCAAAAGCCAACCCACTTCAAACCTATGCCTTGAGAATGGCAAAAGAAAGAAAGAAAATACAAAAAGAAGAAAACTTCAGTCACCTCGTTGGCGTGAAGGAATCTCGATGGATGGCGACTCAAATCTCCCAGCAGATCCTGAAGTGGCACTACAATGCCTGGGAGCTCCGTACGTAGAGCCTGAGCAGGGGCAGGAGCAACAAATGGAGCCTCCTCATCATCTATATCAACCGGCGGCTCAGTCTCGACCGGACGAATCACTGACTCAGCCAATTTACGAGGCGGTCGGGCTGGCCGTGGCTGAGGAACATCGGAGGCTCTCCTCCGTCTAACTCCTGAAACGACCTTGCTAGCACTCCCAGATCTATCTCAGTCCATAACCTGGACAAAGTCTCCAAATCACCTCAGAAAGGGTGAGGTAAGCCTAAAACTTGTGGCTTATTAATTTAAATCAGTATTTTATGCATTTTTTATCCTAAAACATGCATGGGTCAGTAAAAATCCCTAGTAGAGTCAAAACTACATGTTTAATAAATGCTCAGGCTTTTGAATTTTTTTTACCATAGTCTCCTTTGTAAAATGGACTGTCCGCATGCATACAAGCATGTCTAGGTGGCCATTCAGTAGCACACCTTTCCAAAAATAAAAATAGTTCATATTTATAAAAAAAATCAAAAAATAAACCTCACATGGTAGCCAAATTACCATGGACATTTTTAGTTAAAAATCCAGGCTCACTAGGCCTCAAAAAGGATGAGTAAACTGATCAAAAAGAGCTAAAATTGACTGTCTCAGAATTTAAATTTTCTTACATCAAAACGTTCATCGCAGTAAAATATGCATACTTATGAAGTCAGAAAATTTTTATCAAGTCATATAAGCATACATTTTTGATACATTGCATTCAAAAGAACCCTACGTGATTTACACAGTTCTAACAGTCAAAACTTGAAAAGAAAAATTGTAAACGTTACCTGAGATGTGCAAAACAAGTGGGCACTGACAAAATTTGAAAAAAGCTACCTGAACTCCGTAGATCTGAAAAAGAAAATCGAATTTCTATAGAAACTCAAAACTAAAAATGAGTTTATGAGCTCGCTGCTACCCAATATAAAACCGCAGGAAGGAGCGGGCCCACTTACGGCTGCCGCACCCCCACTTGTGGCTCCCTAAGGTGGGTCCCGCCCCCTCCGACTTGGTTTAGTTCGAGTTAAAACGGAGTTTACAGGAGCTGAAAAGTTAAATCTGAGAAAAAACTACTACGTGATTGGGCGGTTTGTCCTGAAATCCTGCGTTTAAGTAGCGGCTTACTGACAGAGAGTGGAACTTCATGAAAGCCATTGGTATTCATCCTGAAGCAATAACCGGGGACCAATGATGAAAACTGCTAAAAAACTACTGAAAAACTGCTGAAAAACTGCGAAAAACTGTCTAAAGCTGCCACTGTCGAAGCGACAGGTACAGACTAGTGACAGTTCAGCCGTTGGCTCAACCCCAGCGAAGCGTCGGTACAGAACGGTGACAGTTCAGCAGTTGGATTAACCCCAGCGAAGCGTCGAGAATAGACCGGTGATAGTTCAGTCGTTAACTCAACCCCAGCGAAGCGTCGGGTACAGACCAGTGATAGTTCAGCCGTTGGCTCAACCCCAGCGAAGCATCGGGTACAGACCAGTGACAGTTCAGCCGTTGGCTCAACCCCAGCAAAGCATAGGGTACAGACCGGTGACAGTTCAGCCGTTGGCTCAACCCCAGCGAAGCGTCAGGTACAGACCGGTGACAGTTCAGCCGTTGGCTCAACCCCAACGAAGCATTGGGTACAGACTATTGGGTATTTTCTATACGCGCTATACGCAAGTGTGCGTGATCAACAAGTAATATAATGATAAGTCAGATATCGTACCCACAGAGATAATAATTCCTATTTAATCTAACAAGTACCAATTTTATACTATCTCAGCTTTATTAAACTAATGATTAAAAGATGATTATTTAACTAATTTACTACTTAGATCAATTCTAACACTAACTCAAGATTTTACCAAGTTTTAGAGAAGTAAGCCTACAACTTCACTAATTATTTCACTTCAGATAGTATCCTTTTCTCCAGTTTATGCCATTTACTCCAGATTATTAATTAAGAACACTAAAGCAGATATAACCATCTCTCGATGCATTATACCTATACTCACTCGCATCCACAGATGATAGAATAAAGCAAGACACCCTAAATAACTAATTCACTATATCTCTATGTGAATTACAATCAAATAGAGTTTAAAATAAAGTTCTTATCAGATTACATATGACGCATAGATTCTCTATCCTATCCGTGAATTATGAATTCTAACTACGCAGAAGTCACAAACATATGTCACTATGGCTAGTTCCAATCCCATATGTCCTCTCTCTATTTCATATGGGATAACGAATAATTGTTGATCAGACAATTATACAAATTAAGCACAACTCATAGCAAATAATCTGGAAATAATATCAATAAACTGAATTAAAGACTATTTAATCACCCATTACATAAAAAGATCCGTTATAGGCTTAAATAAGTAATTAGTTCATAACAAATGAATAAAAACCAATAATCCACAGAGTAATAATCATTCTGAATACAAGATAAATATGAATAGAGAAAGAAAGGAATATGAAAATCATGTCGTTGCTCGTCTCCACGTTCGCCTCGCGTTCCTCGGATTACGCTCTGCATCAATCCTCGTCCAAGTAGATATCCCAGGCTAGGGCTTCCCGGTGGCAAAGTGTAATAGACGAAAAAATTTTATGTCCGATTCTGGGGACAGAATCCTTTTAAGGAGGGAAGATTGTAACGATTGAGATTTTAATATTTAATTTTAAATATTTATTGAGTTAAATAAATATTTTATGTGATTTATTTATTGAGTTAAATAAATAAATTATGTGATTTATGGAGTGATTTAATTAAGTGTTAGCTATTAATGTGTAAAATTAATGTATATTAATTTTATATTATAGTTCTAATTTAATTGAGATGATTAAATTAGATGAGATATGTGATGAAGTGTTACATGAATTATAATTAGCGAGTAATTATAATTATGTGGCAATTTTATGTGATTAATTGATGTTAGATTTTAATTGATTAAATTAGATGATTAATATTTAATTAATTAAAATATGACATTAAAGTATGTGTTAAATAATTTATTAAATAAAAGGAAAAGAATTTTTAAATGATTTTTTTACCAAACAAGGCCCTTGCTTTTATTTTAAAAGACTGTTGCCAAACAGGGCCCTTACACTAGCTTAAATCTAATTTATCTGAACCATGCCTAAGTTAGTAAAACTAGTTCTAATTTTCCTGTTGCCAAACAAGCCAAAAGGGCTTTTGAATTTTGTAACTCCTAATTTAATTGGATTATTAAATATTAGTTAGTACGTATATTATTGATATATGTCAATTATATATCTGTATACTACGTAAGGAAAAACTACGTTAGTTTAAGCCTAAGACTAAGAAGAAAAGAGAGAGAAGAGAGGAAGAATAACAGAGAAGAATTAGAGGAGAAGAGAAGGAAGGAGTAAGGAAATCATCATCTTCTTCACTTCTATTAATCAATAAAGGTATTCCTTAACTTTCTTATATTTGATATGTATTATGTTCTTCATATTTTCATTCTCTGTAAAGCATGTTCTTATGAAATTTGTATAGCATGATGGGTATATATATATATATAGATTGTATTACTATGTTGTTTATAGTTGAATTATATGCCATGTACAAGTTTTAGAAATTTAATTGTGGTAAAACGCATTTTCATGGAAAAAGTTTCGTTTACATGAGTTTATATATTATGGTTGATTTTACATTGAGAAATTGGTATATGTTAGTATGTTGTTTAGAATTTGTCTATGATACTACCTTGAATCATGAAAATAATGCATGTATTACAAGTTGAGAATTTGAATTACAGTGAATTATTTTATGAAAATTATGAGTTGGGAGAAAAATGATTTTCTCAAGTTTTTAATTAAAATTTAATGTTTTAATCTTGTAATTTGATGTCTTGGTATGTTAAAGGTATGTTAGAAGTTTTATATGATGTTTATGAAATGTTATATGAATCAATCTTTGGCTAAATTGAGAACTGATGTGGAGAATTAAACCAATTTAGTTTTCTCGGCACTGTTCGCGAAGCTGCTCTATTTCTGTCCGCTGCCGGCGCAGCTGCGCAGACAGTAAAGGTAGAAGCGGCGCAGCTGCGCCGCTGGGTTTTCTCAAGTTTGACCCATGCGCAGCTGCGCCGGTGTCAAGGCAAAAAGTGGCGCAGCTGCGCCGTTGCCTGATTAGAGGCAGAGAATGCTAGTTAATTGTGCAGTGGTATTTTAGAGCTTAGTTTAATTGTGCTATGATATTGAGTATATACCTAGTTGCTATAACATGTTGTTAATATGAAATTGACAATTTCATAATTTGGAAAAGAAAAGAAATTTTGAAAACTTTAATTAGATTATAAATGTTTTATTGTAAATGAGTTACTTAATTATAATTTGATTAATTATAATTAAGAGTAAATGTTTAATTTAAATTATAATTCTGTGAAATTATAATGTATAGAAGTTGATTTATTTTAATCAATTAGATGTTAATTTAAATTATAATTTAAGTAATTATAATTTAATAAATGCATGTTTAATTATGGATTTTAAATTGATAATTACATGATTAATTATAAATTGTGTAATTATAATACATGTTATAATTTAATTAATTATTGATTATAATTGATAAATATATGATTAATTATAAATTATGTAATTATAAATGCATGATGTAGTTTAATTAATTTTAAATTATAATTATTTATAATTTAAATGGTAATTATAATTTGATTAAGTGTTTGAATTATAATTGTTTAATTATAATTTAGTTAAATACATAATTAATTTAATTATGTGAATATGTAAGTGATGTAATTAACTATGTGATAGTTAATTATTACTATTTATTTAATTAGAGTGAGTTAACCATGAGGGTTAACCACTTATGTGAATTAGTTATGTATTAACTAATTTAGATTATTATAATTGAATGTGTATAGGAAGTGTTTAAGTACGTGGTTGAGTTAAGTAGCTTGTGCTTAAGATAAGTTTTCTAAACCCTAAACTCGTTAATTCTATGCAAGTTTTTCTAAACCCTAATCTTGTATTAATTTTTATGCAAGTCTTCTAACCCTAAACTTGTTAATTCTATACAATATCTTGAGTTCATATATTCATTGTTGAGAATGTCCTTTCCATTTCTGTACTGGACAATTGTTTATTTAATTGAAATGATCTTAACTTATTGTTCAAATAAGATACAGTTATTATTTTAAATGCTTTAAGTTGATTCTAAAGTATATGTTAGTTCATAATTCTTTTATTTATGAATTACTGAAAGTCGATTCAACTAATCCTTAGTTGATGTACGTGAATTCTAAATTTTCTTATAAGCTTATCCAAACCAAACTTTCTTTGGTGCGGACTTGAATTCAAATTACTGAGTTGAACAACCCTATTTACTAGGGGAGGTTACTACGCATAACGTTAAGATGTTTGTGCACAATACATGGTACAAAGGGCTGATCCCCATAAGTACGAGTTAAGGTCCATAGTCTTATTGACTGTTAAAAGGTTTAAATAGAAATATTTATAACCTAGGACAAGAGTTCAAAGGTCTTATGACCCTCAGATAAATTCTATATTCAAATTTTAATGTTATTCAATTCTTTATTATTGAAGCAAGCTAAGTTGTTCAGATTCTTTTTAAAGATATCCTTTCATGTCTATATTATTGTTAAACTCCAGTGAGCTGTGGTTTGCTCACTCTTGCATTAAATAACAATTTCAGTTAAGGTTGATAACGCTGATGCTCCGTCTACGAGTAAGGGCAAGGGAAAGCAAAGCAAGTAAAGACTTTTTTTTTTTAATTGAGAATGATTGTAATAAGACTTGAATATTGTGTTTTTATTTCTGCACTTTGTTATATTCATGTCAGGATTAGAGTAACCCGGAATTTATTTTACAAAGGTTGTAACCCTTGTTGTAAGGGAGATTTATTTATTTTAATTTAAGTTATAGTTACTTTGCATTATTCATTGGGTAGATGTATGTTATATTAGAAAGTGAACACCAAATCATATGGAAACTAAGTACCCGAATTTGGGGGTGTCACAGGTTGGTATCAAAGCTATAGGTTATGAAACCTTAGGTGGGGCAAAACCTTAGGTAGTAGCCTTATAGGTAAGATCGAAAAGATAGATGCGATAGATAAAGATAATAAACTACCTTATGTGCTATGTGTTTACATTATAGTATTCGAAGAGTGACGACTCGATATCACGTAATAATGAACTTTAAAATTCTTTTGTCAGGATGTCGAACGTTGGAGAACCTAGTCAGGCTAGAGAGGATGTACCTCAGGTGCCTAGAGATGAGGAGCCCCGTGACATACATGTTGTTTGGGAGCAGCTAATTAGGAGAGAGCCATCTCCAGTGATCACTATAGCTGGTCGGGAGAGTGAGCTGACACCTATTCCAGAGGATGAGGACGAGGACGAGTCTGAAGAGGAGGAAGAGGAGGAAAAGGATCCCGAAGAGGAATTCCCACCTCACTCTACTAGTGTTGAGATATACGAGGCAGTCTACGATAGCAACGTGGAGCTTCATGGACGATTAGGAGATCTCGAGGAGACTATCCAGCAGCGAGACGAGACGATCGAGGAAATGGCAAGTGACCTAGGAGATGCACAGTGGAACCAGATACATATGGAGGTTGATAGAGATGTTGCTCGATTTGAACTGGCAAAACTGAAGCAAGACATCCAGGAGGAGTCGAGGAAGCGTGCCAGAGCTGAAGAGTTAAGTTTGAGGGCTAATCAACGAGCTGATCGAGCTAAAGATGAAGCTGAAGCCAAGAGGGCCAAGTTGAGGGAAACAGAATATGCTTTTCATACAGCAATAGAGAGAGCTCAGGACCATATTTTCTACTACCCAGCTCAGTTCCAAGGTTTACCGTGGTATGTGGTGGACCGAAGAACGGCGTTTCGGGTAATGGAAGAGGAACGCAGAGAGGCTGTGCGACGTATTAATATGCCTAGGCAATAGCAGCAGTAGCAGTAGTAGCAGTAGTAGAGCTTTGTTTATGTATTGCTTTTTGTAATAAGTAATGTAAATCCCATAATTTGAGATAAGAATGGGATGAGTTAATAATGTAATCCTGTAACTTTTTCAGTTCAGGAAGAATGATAGAAATGGCAGAAATGCTATCTGTTTGATGTTTTTTTAAACTACGAGTAATTAATAAAAGAAGTTTATGGACGTGCTATGTGTTATATATGAACTGAGCCATTTAAACGTTTAAGTATGAACTTGGATACTTAATAGTTGAATAGAGGGTTTAATAATAATATTTTCTTAATAGAAAATGCCTCCTAGAAGAAGATCAACGTGTCAAAACCCGAGGGTTCGACGAACAACAACAATAACGATGGGATGAATCCCAACTCGGTTCAGCAGTTGGTGAACCTGTTGACCGGAGCTCTTGCAAATCAGTCGCGGGTGTAGGGTACTACGTTCAAGGAATTCAAGGCAGTAGGACCGCCTGAGTTCAAAGGATCGACTAACCCTATTGAAGCTCAGACATGGGTTATGGAAATAGAGAAGGTATTTGACGTGGCTAGGGTAGGGGAAGACCAGAAGACAGCGTTCACGGCTTTCATGTTGAAGTCGGATGCTAGCTTTTGGTGGCAGGCTAACAAGACCCGAGAGGGAGAGGGAGTCATCACGTGGGAACGTTTCAAGGAAATGTTCTACGAGATGTACTTTCTAGTGAGTTCGCAGGACCAGATGGAGGTCCAGTTCCTAGAGCTTAAGCAGGGAGGGATGAAGGTGTCCGAGTATGCCGCTAAGTTTAACGAGTTGGCCAGGTTTGCTATATACCAGGTCAGCACTGACGCTAGGAAAACGAGAAGGTTTGAGCGGGGACTGAAGCCCTGGCTCTACAGCAAGGTTTCCATGTTCTAGCTGAATACATTTGCAGCAGTGCTAGAGAAAGCCATACTTGCTAAGGGAGGAAGCGAAGCGGTGACGAAGTTCAACCAAGATAAGAAGAAGAAGAATGAGGTAGAAACCATGACTCGGGGTAGCAGCTCTGTGAACCAGAAGAGGAAATGGAATGACAACACCTCTGCTGGGAGTCAGTAAGGAAGCCAGCAGAAGAGGAAGTTTGAAGCATGTGCTACATGCGGTAAGAATCACACTGGCGTGTGCATGAAGGGGAAGCGGGTGTGCTTCAATTGTGGTCAGGAAGGCCACATTGCACCTAATTGTCCCAACCCGAAGAAAGGAGTTTGCTTTACATGTGGATCCAAAGATCACATGGCTCGCAACTGCCCGAAGAAGATGATGGCAGGGTCAATATGGAGCGGAGGGAATGGAAGCGGCAGTTCCGTGACCATTGCTGCACCATTGCAAACTGTTCGACCCACTGCATGGACATTCAATATGACGTTGCAGGATACTGTGCAATCAAAGGACGTGGTGTTAGGTATTATTCCGGTCAATAGTATAAATGCATATGTATTATTTGATTCGGGTGCTACTTGTTCATTCATATCTGATATTTTTGTTAAAAACCTAGACTTACCTGTAGAGGAGTTAGTTTACCCTTTGAACATAAATATTGCGAATAAGGAGGTTATTCCTATTAGGAGCGTTTATAAGAACTGTATTGGACATTAAGGGTCAGGAGCTTAGAGTAGATTTGATTCCGATAAAACTTGGGGAATTCGACGTTATACTAGGTATGGATTGGTTGTTCAACCATGGGGCGGTAATCGACTGTCAGAAGAAGTCGGTGAACCTTACAACTCCGTCGAAGTTGGTGTTCTATGGTAGCAAATTGCCTAGACAAGTGAGTTATCTAACGGTTATGCAAGCCAAGAAACTTCTGACGCAAGGCTGTGTAGGATATCTAGCCTACATAGTAGATACGCGTAAGAAAAGTCCGAAGGTGGAGGAAATATCGGTAGTTAAGGAGTTTGTAGACGTTTTTTCGAGCGAATTGCCAGGACTTCCGCCGGATAGGGAGACAGAGTTCGCGATCGATTTAGCGCCGGGAACTGCTCCAATTTCGAAGGCTCCATACCGAATGGCTCCAGTCGAGATGAAGGAACTGATGGTTCAACTACAAGAATTACTAGACAAGAAGTATATCCAACCGAGCATTTCGCCTTTGGGAGCGCCTGTTTTGTTTGTTAAGAAGAAAAATGGATCGATGCTTCTTTGCATTGATTATAGGGAGTTGAATAAAGTTACGATCAAGAATAGGTGTCCTTTACCTAGGATCGATGACTTGTTTGATCAACTGAAGGGTGCGAGGTACTTCTCGAAAATAGATTTGAGAAGCGGGTATCATCAATTAAAGGTGAGGAAGGAAGATATACTGAAAACGGCTTTTAGGACTCGATATGGGCATTACGGGTTCTTGGTGATGTCATTTGGTCTCACGAATGCCCCAGCTGCATTTATGGACCTAATGAATAGGGTGTTCAAGCCATTTCTGGACAAGTTCGTGGTAGTGTTCATAGATGACATCCTGGTTTATTCCAAGACCAAAGAGGAACATGCCGAACACTTACGATTAACCTTAGAAGCCCTAAGACGAGAGAAACTTTATGCTAAATTCTCGAAATGTAAATTTTGGTTGGAACGTATGCAATTTCTTGGCCACGTGATCGACAAGGATGGTATTTCGATGGATCCGTCGAAGGTTGAAGCTGTTATGAGTTGGGAGCAGCCGAAGACGCCGTCTGAAGTGAGGAGTTTCTTGGGATTTGCAGGTTATTACCGTAGATTTATCCAAGACTTTTCTAGAATAGCAACTCCATTGACGAATTTGAGTCATAAAAAATTTAAGTTTGTTTGGACGAAGAAATGTGAGGAAACTTTTCAGGAGTTGAAGAAGAGGCTGAGCACTGCGCCTGTATTGTCTTTACCGGATAGTTTGGGGAATTTTGTAGTATATAGCGATGCCTCACATAAAGGATTAGGCTGTGTGTTGATGCAGAACGGCAAAGTCATTGCCTATGCGTCACGTCACCTGAAAGATTATGAGAAGGGGTATCCGACCCATGATCTAGAATTGGCGGCAATAGTGTTTGCCCTAAAGATTTGGAGGCACTACTTATATGGAGAGAAGTGTGAAATATACACAGATCACAAGAGTCTGAAGTATATATTTACCTAGAAGGATTTGAACATGCGCCAAAGAAGATGGTTGGAACTTATTAAAGACTACGATTGCGAGATACTTTACCATCCGGGTAAAGCTAACGTTGTTGCCGACGCTTTAAGCAGGAAAGGTCGGGAGAAGCTGAACGTGTTAACTGATTAAGATTGGTTAATAAAACAGATGGCTTGATTGGAGTTGGAAGTGAAGTTTTCGAAGGAATCGGATGAGATGTTGTTTCAAGTAACCACTGGTTCTACTCTAGTAGACAAGGTGAAAGAAGCACAACTTTATGATGAAGAATGTGAAAAGATTCGAAAGAGGATAACCGTTGGCGAAGAGTTCAAGTTCAAAATTGATAATGAAGGTCTGTTACGATTTGAAGGTAGAATATGGGTACCGCCAGTACCAGAGGTCAAAGAGGAGATTCTAAGCGAAGCTCATAGTTCTAGATATTCTATTCATCCTGGGAGTACGAAGATGTACCAGGATCTCATGCTTCATTTCTGGTGGCCGAATATGAAGAGGAACATTGCTGAATGCGTTGCGAAGTGCTTAACGTGCCAGAAAGTCAAAGTAGAACACCAGAGACCAAGTGGACTGCTGCAACCGTTAGAAATTCCAGAGTGGAAGTGGGAGCATATCACGATGGATTTCGTGGTAGGTCTTCCAGCGACTCAGAAGGGATTTGATGCGATATGGGTTATAGTGGATCGACTGAAGAAGTTAGCCCACTTTCTGCCGATCAAGGTTAAGTACAACCTGGATAAGCTAGCAAAGTTATACGTCAAGGAAATTATTTCTAGACACGGTGTTCCAGTGTTGATTGTGTCTGATAGAGATCTGCGTTTTACGTCTAAATTCTGGAAGCATTTGCAAGAATGTCTAGGAACGCAATTGCGAATGAGTACAGCGTATCATCCTCAGACTGATGGACAGAGCGAGAGAACGATTCAGACGCTTGAGGATATGCTGAGAGCTTGTGTGATGGACTTCAAAGGAAGCTGGGAGGATCATCTACCATTGGTGGAGTTCGCCTACAATAATAGTCATCATGCGAGTATTGGCATACCGCCTTACGAAGCATTATACGGTAGAAAATGCAGAACTCCTTTGTGCTGGGATGAAGTCGGTGAATGTCAATTGTTGGGACCAGAATTGGTACAACAAACCGCCAAAATTGTGAAGCTGATCAGAACGAGATTAGTTTCTGCTCAAGACAGACAAAAGAAGTATGCCGATTTACATCGACAGAACCGAGAATTCTTACCAGGAAGTTTCGTGTTCCTGAAAGTATCTCCCTAGAAGGGGAAGATTCGATTTGGTAAGAAGGGAAAGTTGAGTCCCAGATTTATTGGACCTTTTGAGGTGTTGTGAAAAGTTGGCGAGGTAGCTTACGAGATTGCATTACCTCCGGAGCTCGAGAATATACATAATGTCTTCCATATTTCTGTGTTAAGACCTTATAAGCATGATTATAAACATGTAATAGAATATGAACCGTTACAGTTTGATAAAGACTTAACGTATGAAGAAATGCCTGTTCAAATAGTTGATAGAAAGGAACAAGTACTTAGTAATAAAGTGATACCTTCTGTTAAGGTAATCTGGAGGAACCACAGTGCTGAAGAAGCTACGTGGGAACTCGAAGATGTTATGACGAAATCTTATCCGCATTTATTTGCTTAGTTGTGTGTAACCCCTTATATACTGATTTTGGTGACAGAATCCTTTTAAGGAGGGAAGAATGTAATAGACGAAAAAAATTTATGTGTGATTCTGGGGACAGAATCCTTTTAAGGAGGGAAGATTGTAACGATTGAGATTTTAATATTTAATTTTAAATATTTATTGAGTTAAATAAATATTTTATGTGATTTATTTATTGAGTTAAATAAATAAATTATGTGATTTATGGAGTGATTTAATTAAGTGTTATATATTAATGTGTAATATTTAATTAATGTATATTAATTTTATATTATAGTTCTAATTTAATTGAGATGATTAAATTAGATGAGATATGTGATGAAGTGTTACATGAATTATAATTAGCGAGTAATTATAATTATGTGGCAATTTTATTGAATTAATTGATGTTAGATTTTAATTGATTAAATTAGATGATTAATATTTAATTAATTAAAATGTGACATTAAAGTATGTGTTAAATAATTTATTAAATAAAAGGAAAAGAATTTTTAAATGATTTTTTTTACCAAACAAGGCCCTTGCTTTTGTTTTAAAAGATTGTTGCCAAACAGGGCCCTTACACTAGCTTAAACCTAATTTACCTAAACCATGCCTAAGTTACTAAAACTAGTTCTAATTTTTCTGTTGCCAAACAAGCCAAAAGGGCTTTTGAATTTTGTAACTCCTAATTTAATTGGATTATTAAATATTAGTTAGTACGTATATTATTGATATATGTTAGTTATATATCTATATACTACGTAAGGAAAAACTACGTTAGTTTAAGCCTAAGACTAAGAAGAAAAGAGAGAGAAGAGAGGAAGAATAGCAGAGAAGAATTAGAGAAGAGAAGGAAGGAGTAAGGAAATCATCATCTTCTTCACTTCTATTAATCAATAAAGGTATTCCTCAACTTCCTTATATTTGCTATGTATTATGTTATTCATATTTTCATTCTCTGTAAAGCATGTTCTTATGAAAATTGTATAGCATGATGGGTATATATATATAGATTGTATTACTATGTTGTTTATAGTTGAATTATATGCCATGTACAAGTTTTAGAAATTTAATTGTGGTAAAATGCGTTTTCATGGAAAAAGTTTCGTTTACATGAGTTTATATATTATGGTTGGTTTTACATTGAGAAATTGGTATATGTTAGTATGTTGTTTAGAATTTGTCTATGATACTACCTTGAATCATGAGAATAATGCATGTATTACAAGTTGAGAATTTGAATTACAGTGAATTGTTTTATGAAAATTATGAGTTGGGAGAAAAATGATTTTCTCAAGTTTTTAATTAAAATTTAGTGTTTTAATCTTGTAATTTGATGTCTTGGTATGTTAAAGGTATGTTAGAAGTTTTATATGATGTTTATGAAATGTTATATGAATCAATCTTTGGCTAAATTGAGAACTGATGTGGAGAATTAAGCCAATTTAGTTTTCTCGGTACTGTTCGCGAAGCTGCTCTATTTCTGTCGGCTGCCGGCGCAGCTGCGCAGACAGTAAGGGTAGAAGCGGCGCAGCTGCGCCGCTGGATTTTCTCAGGTTTGACCCCTGTGCAGCTGCGCCGGTGTCAAGGCAAAAAGTGGCGCAGCTGCGCCGTTGCCTGATTAGAGGCAGTGAATGCTAGTTAATTGTGTAGTGGTATTTTAGAGCTTAGCTTAATTGTGCTATGATATTGAGTATATACCTAGTTGCTATAACATGTTGTTAATATGAAATTGACAATTTCATAATTTGGAAAAGAAAAGAAATTTTGAAAACTTTAATTAGATTATAAATGTTTTATTGTAAATGGGTTACTTAATTATAATTTGATTAATTATAATTAAGAGGAAATGTTTAATTTAAATTATAATTATGTGAAATTATAATGTATAGAAGTTGATTTATTTTAATCAATTAAATGTTAATTTAAATTATAATTTAAGTAATTATAATTTAATAAATGCATGTTTAATTGTGGATTTTAAATTGATAATTACATGATTAATTATAAATTGTGTAATTATAATACATGTTATAGTTTAATTAATTATTGATTATAATTGATAAATACATGATTAATTATAAATTATGTAATTATAAATGCATGATGTAGTTTAATTGATTTTAAATTATAATTATTTATAATTTAAATGGTAATTATAATTTAAGTAATTATAATTTGATTAAGTGTTTGAATTATAATTGTTTAATTATAATTTAGTTAAATACATAATTAATTTAATTATGTGAATATGTAAGTGATGTAATTAACTATGTGATGGTTAATTATTACTATTTATTTAATTAAGGTGAGTTAACCATGAGGGTTAACCACTTATGTGAATTAGTTATGTATTAACTAATTTAGATTATTATAATTGAATGTGTATAGGAAGTGTTTAAGTACGTGGTTGAGTTAAGTAGCTTGCGCTTAAGGCAAGTTTTCTAAGCACTAAACTCGTTAATTCTATGCAAGTTTTTCTAAACCCTGATCTTGTATTAATTGTTATGCAAATCTTCTAACCTTAAACTTGTTAATTCTATACAATATCTTGAGTTCATATATTCATTGTTGAGAATGTCTTTTCCATTTCTGTATTGGACAATTGTTTATTTAATTGAAATGATCTTAACTTATTGTTCAAGTAAGATACAGTTATTATTTTAAATACTTTAAGTTGATTCTAAAGCATATGTTAGTTCATAATTCTTTTATTTATGTATTATTAAAAGTCGATTCAACTAATCCTTAGTTGATGAACGTGAATTCTAAATTTCCTTGTAAGCTTATCCAAACCAAACTTTATTTGGTGCGGACTTGAATTCAAATTACTGAGTTGAACAACCCTATTTACTATGGGAGGTTACTACTCATAGCTTTAAGATGTTTGTGCACAATACATGGTACAAAGGGCTGATCCCCCTAAGTACGAGTTAAGGTCCATAGTCTTATTGACTGTTAAAAGGTTTAAATAGAAATATTTATAACCTAGGACAAGAGTTCAAAGGTCTTATGACCCTCAGATAAATTCTATATTCAAACTTTAATGTTATTCAATTCTTTATTATTGAAGCAAGCTAAGTTGTTCAGATTCTTTTTAAAGATATCCTTTCATGTCTATATTATTGTTAAACTCCAGTGAGCTGTGGTTTGCTCACTCTTGCATTAAATAACAATTTCAGTTAAGGTTGATAACGCTGATGCTCCGTCTATGAGTAAGGGCAAGGGAAAGCAAAGCAAGTGAAGACTTGTTTTATTTAATTGAGAATGATTGTAATAAGACTTGAATGTTGTGTTTTTATTTTCGTACTTTGTTATATTCATGTCAGGGTTAGAGTAACCCGGGATTTATTTTACAAAGGTTGTAACCCTTGTTGTAAGGGAGATTTATTTATTTTAATTTAAGTTGTAGTTACTTTGTGTTATTCATTAGGTAGATGTATGTTATATTAAAAAGTGAATACCAAATCATGTGAAAACGAAGTACCCGGATTTGGGGGTGTCACACTAAGTCCCTTTCTATATCCTTCTTCAAGTCCCTTTTATATCATTATACCCGCAGCCTTCAAATCAGCACAACAAGCTAACCAAATCCTACTCAAAGTAAGAATCACCAGCCACCTTTGCGCCTCCCCTCCCCAGCGGGGGATTCCTTCATAAGAGCCCCGCCCCAGCGGGGCAAGGTACTGTCCAGCCCTTCTTTAATTCATGGACTCGCCCCGGCTGGCCATTGCTCCTTCAGTAAACTACTCCAACATGTAGGTCATACCATGTGTGCTCACAACCTGCCTTTTATGCTGCTTTTGCAACATTTCATTTCCTACACACACTAGTATAAAACCAAGTAAAACAATAATAAAAATACTTGAAAACACCAAGAATCAAGCGATAATAAATACTGATTCGTAGGTATTACACCCACTCATCAAATACCCCCAAACTTGAGACTTTGCTTGTCCTCAAGCAAAAACCATGCATATGCAAGAATATACAATGTTTATGAATGCAACTATCAGACAATATAAAGATAACCAATACTACCTCATAGAATTCACAACAAATATAAACAATAAATCCAACCAGAGACGTATCCGCAATTCAAATCAGTCTATGAACCACTACCTGTTAACACTGCTACAGTGTGTGTGCTCAACAACATGTATACTCAACCCCAGTTCAAATATATCACAAAATACGTATCTTAGAATGAAATCACAATTTTACTCAAGAAATCGTGTAAACAAGGTAAAGTGCATTCAACTCAACGTCAACCAAGTCGGAAGTCCATAAGGGAGATTTTCTATCTTTCTTTATTCACGGGGGCATTTTGTTCATTTTCCCGTATCTCTATTATACTCATGACTGTGCAATGTCTAGTTCCCTTAGGCTCTTTAATGATACCCATATAGCGAGCTTTCGACCAACGACTCCCAAATTGAATGGCTTTAGGACGCTGGGTGTAATGGCATCCCCCTGGGCGTACTTACTCGAGTATCAAAGGCCACAAAACTAAACTAGTCACGGTGTTTATTCATAAGTTTCTCTTCTTCTTTTTTTCTTTTGCACATTTTTTAATTTTTTTTCTTTCTCTTTAAGATAGCTCCCATATCTTCCCCCAAACTTAAGTTTCAGTCTAATCTTAGTCATTACTACCAGTTCACTGAATTTCTGTCATTAAAGCCCAATTTCTATTCAAGACGACAATTATGTGACTATTTGAACTAAGATGAATAAATTGTTGTCTATCGTGCCAACCTGTACAATAGTGTCAAACAGGTAACAATTCATGTAAAGGTCAAAATTTACATCTATGTTCTGGTTCTCGTTACTGTCTAACTTCTATGTAAGTCCAATCTCATCTCTAGCTAAAGTTACTTTACATAGACTGACATACTTGACTCATGCAATCCTAACTATGACTCTTTTTTTGTTATTTTCTGAATTTTTCCATTTTTTTATGCATAAAAACTTAACTAAAGCTACTAAAACAAATACTACTCTACTATGCAAAATATAAATACTACACTACTTATGCACATGCTAACAAGAATATGCTGAATAATAATAAACATACACCCAAACTTAAACTAAACAATGTCCTCATTGTGATAAATAAAGAAATTAAGCGTCAAGGACTTCCCTGTTAAGTCAAGCATCCGGTCCGCCACCCTCCTCAGTGTCAGAGTCAGACGGTGGATATGGTTGGAGTGGTTGTGGAGCATAGAACTGCAATGGATCAGAGGTGGTGGTGATTCGTGCGAAGGCCTCAGCGACAACGGCTTCAAATTGGATCTGGTTGTTGAACATATGAGTCTGTCTAGCCGCCATTCTGTCGGTCCTCTTTCGTTGTTGATTCAGTTGCTGCTGAATGTTTCTGAGCATGGCATTCGTCGAGCTAGAAGGTTCATCCGCTTCCAATTCCTCCTCGGGGATCACGTAATCCTCATCCTTGGCCTCATCCTTCCCCTCATCCTAGTCCAAAAAATAAAATCATGGCCATGAGGATGCAAAGGTGCCCCCTTCCATGGTTCAAAGCGACTCATAAGCTTTGAGTCTAGAACCATAAATGGTGGCTGAACCGGCTAATTCGCTGCCCATATGACCCTTGCTTGCAAACATAGCCCAGTGATTAGCGATGGGTGTGGTAAACCTCCCGTTAGTCCACCTTGAAAACACCGGCTAATAGAGAAGCTTATGATCGTCCCTATATTGATGTGGAGATCTTTGACGATCGCATACAATAAAGAGATATTTTCCTTAGTGATTTTGCTCGTGTGTTTTGAAGGTAATAGTTTGGCACAGAAGAAGGAATACCACACTTTCCCATATTTGTTCAAGCTGGAGCTCTGAATGATCGTGCCTCTTCGACTGTCTTTCACCCATACTGGATCAGGCTTGCATATTTCCTTGAGGATCTGATCATAATCAATCCCTCCATCGGGCAATTCAGTGTACTGACAAACCTCAGGCGGTGTGATATTGTAGAAGGCGTTTATAGTCTCGGAACTGAAGTCTACCAGCTTGCCCCGTACGAATGCCTTAAAAAGAGGTGCGTCCTTCGCATTGGAGTAGAATTCCTTGACCACGGCTACCACCGCCGCTTCAGGTTGTTATGTGAAATATGCCCAATGTAGTTCATGAATTTGCTTGTGCATTTGTCCATCCAAAACATCGGATCTAAATCCACGTTCTTGTATGAGGGCCTTTCCCGCCACATATTCAAAACACTCGACGGCGGTTGTAATACTCGAGAATTTTCGAATATCATTAAATGAGAACATTAATGAAAATGAATATTTATTTGAATATAAATGATTTTGTGTTATGAGATGAGTTAACTCGATTATATTAAATGGAATATATATAATAATTGAGAAAGAGTGTGGAGTTTATGATAAGCTCCATAAAATACCTTGTGTGGCATAGTGATGAGAATTACGATGATTTAAGTAATTAAAGAAAGAATTAATGAGTGGATGATTAATCAATAATATATTGTTAATTAATGGTTATCATAAGTAAAAGCATATTCATGATTAAATAGCTAATTAATGATTGGGATTAATATTTGTTTAGTGTAAAGTCATGTAATCGTATATTGTATAGTAACTGCAACTATATAATATAATTTATAATGTGACATTTTGACATAACTATGTAATATACAAACTATATTATAAAAGAAAGTGAGCCACATGGGTGGACTTATAAGAATACATGTTGAATGTACATTATACCATATAGGACCAAACTATGTTATATAAAGTGTAGTGTGACACTTTAGTGAGGATATGCAATATGGAAACTATACCATATTAATTACATAAATAATGCCTATGTGACCATGTGGTAGGTATAATACATTAATATCTACTATATGGAATATTAAAGTATATGAATAATTAATATTAATAATTATTTCAATAAGTGACATGGATGGGATAATGAGACTTATGATAATGTGATGTGTCACAACCCAATTATATAATAATTTGGTAATATCAAAATGCACATGGATTATATGATGTGAATAGAAATATACCCCCAACTTGCTATTTTGTAATATCATTACCTCAATTAGAGTCCATGAATACCCCTAAATGAATTTAAACCTAATAAATATATACATGCTTATTTAACTCAAGTATATACTATATGTATATGAAATGCTATTCTTGAAATGCTGATATATAAGTGTTGTCCCATATTGAGTGTCCATTTCTCCCCCATTTCTCCTTCACGTGTTAGGGCCAATGGCCTATTCTACTTCATCTCTCATTTCTCTTCCTAGATAGCCTTCAATCAAATGATGGTCATGATAGCTAAGGGTGTGGGTTGAGGTAGTTAATAGACACTATTCCACCCACTTCCCTCTATCCTTTAGTTCTTCCTTTCCTCCATTGATTCAAACCTTGGGGCAATGGTTTTACATGGATATTGAATTCTCCTATAAATACCAAGCCACTCTTCTTATGTAATGTTGCTAGAATTATTGTCAAGTGTTGGAAGAGTGAGTTCTGTAATTGGGAAGCAAGCTTAGCTAATTCAAAGGTTCAAGAGGTATAATCTCTAAACCCACTTTGAAATGAACATGAGATACTTGAAATCAATGTGTGTTAAGGTTCTAGAATAAATTGTTAAGTATATATATATGTTAGGAATGCAAGGTAGTAGTATGCAAGCATGCTAGCTAAATGTATTGTAAGGATTTGCTGAAGCTCTGTTGAAGCAGAACATTGTCTGGTCTAGAATCGGAGTGGCGCGGCCGCGCCACACCCTAGTACAAATGACGCGCGGCCGCGCAGGCTGCCAGTCTTGGATTCTGATCTTGTTGGTCTTATATTATTTGAGCAGGTTATGTTAGTTTGGTTATGCATGAAGATAACCCTAAAATATGTGTTAAGGTTGTCTTGGTTATGGTAAATCATTTTAACTCGGTTAGTAAGAATATTCGAAGAAGACTTAACAAGTTGAAAACTATAAACTTTGAACTTGGAGTAATGTATATTCTGATTTTGTGAACATGTGTAAATAATCTAGATATGTACATTCATGAATATAGCATAAGGCATGATATAGGACATTTGGATTTATTTGCATGCTTGGATAGCTTTAAGAACCCTCTAAAGAATTACTTAAAGTTTCTAATATGGACTTGATAAACCATAACGCTTTTGAGTTATAAACTTGCGAACGTGATTACATATTCTTGATATACATATACGCTAGCATGATATATAGTAAGTGAAGTAATTTTGCATGTCTAGATAATGTTGGTAACATGCTAATGGAAACTTAGAGTTTCACGTACAAACGTAAACCATATAAACTTGAGTCATGAACTTGTATACATGCCTATGTGATCTATTTATGCATATGAAAGCATGACATGTGGTATGTAAAGCTACATTGCATATAGAATGGTTTAACATAAGATTTCAAAAGAGACCTCAATAGTTTGAAAACAAGTTTTGTTGATAGATACATTACAAGTATTCTGAAAATTTTGACCATTGTGACAAGATATCATATGCCTCTAAACATGATTGCCATGTATGCCTAGCTAGTCCTATGTATGATAAAATAGTTGAGCATGATTAAAAACAAGTTTCAAGGGAGTGAAACAAAGAACATGAGATGCATGATTAGAATGGCATAAACATGTGTGTTTGGCATAGTCCTTCATATATGAGCATAGCGGTTTGAGTTGGGTTCTGCAGGGTAGCCCTGTCTTGGTCTGCACCAGGAGATGCGCTGGCCGCGCCGCTCCTTAGTGCAAACCAAATGCGGCCGCGCCAGGGTACATAATGTCCAGAGTTGTTTTATTATGACATGAACTTGAGACATAATTGTGTAGTTACTTTACATACTGTGATACATGTCCAGAATGTTGTTCTAATGTCTATGAGCATGCTAAGTTATGAAACCATATTAAATTGACAAGGTGTTTATAAATGATAAAGTCTAACGATGGTTTCGAACTACGTAGTAGCATACGTATTGGATTGTATGACTAGTCATATGTGTATACTTGAATCACATATCAAGTTTGTTTATCTAATATGTTTAACTAATGAACATCCTAAACATATTATATACTATAAATAGAGTTCAAAAGTGTTAATTAGCTTTACGTGAGTAAACTATGCTAAAGGCAAGTTGTCTTAAACCCGTTCTTGTAGTATTTGCAAGTATCCTAAATCCTTGCATTACTTTATTCAACGGATATCGTAAGCAAGTACTTGAACTCTATTCTTATTGAATTCATATTAAGTTATTGTTGTGCAAGTGAGTTATTCAAATTTTGACTTATTACGTCACGGTTCCGATAAAGTCGATTATATTCTTTGAACTTTAATGTCAAGTATTAAATTTATAAAGAGTGATCTATGCCATTTGATTCGGCTAGACTTATACCATGATTAGAAAGCTATCCAAACCAATTGATTGGTGCGGAGACTTATTTTGACTGAGATGAACAACCTTCTTCGAAGGAAAAATATATTTGTTGGGAGACCGACGTGCGCACACTTTAAGTATGATTGAACGATATGCATACCGTAGCGTACTTTAGGCTGATCACCTATTGTACTTGGTTTGTTGGGTTATCAGTATATTATTGATAATTCTAGTAAGAGTTCATAGTCCTTAGTGACTGCTCAGTATTCAGTTATCTTGAAATCTTAAATTGATTTAATATTGAATCATGTTGATATTATTCTGTCCTTAGCGACTGTTATTGAGAACTGTTGATATTCTTGCTATCCTTGAAAAATCATACCTTGCTATACCCTTTTGGGATTCGAGAACTATATTACTCACCCATATTGTGTATTACTTGCTGGGCAATTTGTGCTCATTCTTGCTTTCCCTAAAAACATTTTCAGTTAAGGCAGAGCAGTGCGGACTCTCGGGCACAGACAAGGGCAAGGGAAAGGCTACTGAGTAGCTTTATTTATGTAGAACTTTATAATTTGTAATAAGAACTTATGCTATTATGTATTAGTTATGGTTATGCATGCTTAAGTTATGTTTAAGATATATAATCGATGTTTAAGTTACGAGACCTTGGGACGTGAATAAATTATATTAATTAAATGTAATCTATTCGGTAATAGTTGTGTATTATTCCGCTGTGCGATACGACATTATGTTGTAATATTTATTGTGGTGTTAGATATTAGAACGTGACAAACCGAATTCGAGTGACCAAGTGGAGGTCCAAATTTGGGGGCGTCACAGGTTGGTATCAAAGCTGTAGTTATAAACCTTAGAAGCGAGTGTCCTTAGATTATAACTTAGGAGAACTTAGAAAGTTAGAAGGAGATAAAACTCATATAGAGTTTTCCTAGAGAGACTTAGTGTGTTATGAAATGTAACTTCATTCTATACAATGAACTTATATTTTATTTAACATTCTAATGGAGTTGCTGTTTATTTGTCTTGTGTTTGTGATTGTAAGATGGCAGACACAGGGGTACCTAATAGAGTGGCAGAGGAGGAGCCCAGGGATATACATGTAGTATATGAGGCACCTCTAGAGGCTATACCATTGCAGGCCGTTGCACCGTTCCAGTCTGACTACGAGGACAAGATTGAGATAGAGTCTGATCCAGAGGAGGAGCCGATGGGGGATGAGCCAGTGGAGGACTCTGATGAGGCTACTATAAAGGAGCAGATTCTAGAGTTGGACTGCAGAGTCCAGGAGTTGGAGGCTGAGGCCCAAGAGAGAGAGTCGGAGTTCTAAAAACTGAGGGACGAATACCATAAGAGGAAGCTGGCCATGCAGGAATTAGAGGTAGAGATTGCTTACCGCAAGGAAGCAGGGATCCAGATGGGAACCTTATTCCACAGATCGATATCTAGAAATGTGGATCTGGCAGGAAAGCTGGAAGAGGTAGAACAGAGGGAAATGAGTGAGAAGACTGAGAAAGAGGCACTCCGTACTCAGCTAGAGTTGAAGGTGATGGATAAGATACACTTCGAGGAGAAGTGGGAGGCGGCCAATGAGAGAGCTGACGACCTAGAGGATGAGGTCAGATGCAAGAAGAGGAAGATGAACAAGATGGGGTATGTGTTCTGTTCGGCTTTCGAGAGGGTAATTGATGGTGTGTACCACTACGCAGCGGAGCAGGGACAGACCCTATATACTATGAGTCGAGAGCTGGTAGCATATATAGCACAGATCGAGTACAAGGGCGCTGTAGAATGTGGGATGATGGAATTAGACCCTTAGTCAGTCTTGTAGTAGTATTTACTTTATGTGATGTATATACTATATTGTAATCCCAACTTTTTGTGGAAAGTGTGGGATAGTGATGTAAACCCCAAGTAAGCTTTTGATAGAGGGGTAGTATGGTAGTATGTTAGTAGGTTCCTCGTCTTTTGTGATATTAGGGGATATGTGATAACATTTATAGAAATATGCTAGGACAATCATGTAATGAAATGATTTGGCATATGAATATAAATGAAGCTTATTTCAGAAATGTGTTATAAAATTTTATGCCTTTAGTATTAAAAGAAATACTTAAGTAATATAACTGAGTAATAATAAAACAAAAATTTGTGATGCGGATAATGCCGCCCAGACGTAGATTGACTGCACCTGAGGAGTCAGGTGAACAATGAGAGGGAACAAGTAGACCCGATCCAGAAGCTAGTAGATCTGTTAGGAGAAGCGCTTAGGGGAAGGAACAACAAACCCGTTTGCCCCAATCCTCAAAGAGTACCAGTCACAAACTTTAAGGACTTTAGGAGTGTAGGACCCCAAGAGTTCGAGGGTACTACCAACCCAATCATTGCGCAGACAAGGGTTAAGGATATCGAGAAGGCCTTCACTATAGCTCGTGTGGGTGAAGACCAAAAGACTGTATTCGCTACATATATGATGAGAGGCGAAGCCAACTACTGGTGGGAGGCTAATCAACAAAGAGCTGGAGAAGGGACAATAGCTTGGGATAGATTCAAGACTCTGTTCTTTGAGAACTACTTCCCGAAAAGCATGAAGAATAGGATGGAGGTAAAGTTTTTGGAACTTAAACAAGGTGATATAACGGTGGCACAGTACGTGGCAAAGTTCAACGAACTAGCGCAATTTGCGGAGCACCAAGTTGGAGACAAGGAAAGAAAGGCGAGACGATTCGAACAAGGGCTAAAGTCGTGGCAGTTTAATAAGGTATCAGTCCTTCAAATTGATTCCTTTGCGACATTGCTGGAGAAGGCGATCATTAAGGAATGTGGCAATGAGGCCTTAAGTCTGTACAACAAAAAATAGAAAGGAAATAATACTAGATGAGAAAACCGTACTGGAGGAAGCAGTAGTAGAGGAAGTAACTTGGAAAAAAGAAAGTGGGAGAACAACAACAACAAAAATAACAACAATCAGTCGGGAAATTTTCGTGGAGGAATTAAAAAGAGGGCATAGGGATGCCCAAAATATGGGAAGAACCATCAGGGCGAGTGCTGGAAGGGACGCGGCACTTGCTACAACTGCGGTCAGGAGGGACACATTTCACACAACTGTCCGAAATCGAAAAAGATACAAGAATGCTTTGTATGTGGCTCGATGGAGCACCGGATTAAGGACTGCCCAAAGAAGGGAAGTGGCAGAGGTAGCAGCCAACAAGGGTGAAACAAACTGATGATCGACGGACCGGTACAATTCAACCGCCCAATCGCCAGAACCTTTAACATGACTGTCCAGGACGTAACAGCTGCGAAGGACGTGGTGTCAGGTTTAATCCCAATCAACGATATAAAGGCTTATATATTATTTAATTCGGGTGCCACCTGTTCTTTTGTATCTGAAGAATTTGTTAGTAAACTTAATTCACCCCGAGAATGTTTAGAAGATCCCTTGAACATAGAAGTTGTGAATAAGGAAGTAATCCCTGTAGAATATGTTTATAGAGATTGTCGCGCAAACATTAGAGAACATGAACTGAGCGTAGACTTGATTCCTATTTGATTGGGAGAATTTGACGTAATACTGGGAATGGATTGGTTGTATAACCATGCTGCGAAAATTGACTGTCAGAATAAATGTGTGAACCTTCAGACTGCAAGTAAGTTTAAGGTAGTGTTTTATAGTAGCTCATCGCTTAAGCAATCATGTTGCGTTACGATGATGCAGGCCCAGAAATTGTTAAGAAAAGGATGTGTAGGTTATTTAGCTTACATCGTAGATACTAAGAAAAATGGAGTAGAAATTAAGGATATATCCGTAGTGAATGAATTTTGAGATGTATTTTCGGACGATCAGCCTGGTCTTCCGCCAGACAGAGAAATTAAATTCGTAACAGACTTAGCACCGGGAATGGCACCGATTTCGAAAGCTCCATATCGTATGGCGCCAGTAGAAATGAAGGAATTGATGATACAACTGCAAAAATTATTGGATAATACATTCGATCGAGTGTGTCTCCTTGGGGAGCACCAGTGTTATTCGTTAAGAAAAAGGACGAATCGATGAGGCTCTGTATCGATTATCGAGAATTGAACAGAGTAACGATCAAGAACAAATATTCGTTACCGAGGATAGACGACTTATTTGATCAACTGAAGGGAGCAAAGTGTTTTTCGAAGATAGACCTACGAACAGGATATCACCAACTAAAAGTACGGGATGAGGACATACCAAAGACTGTGTTTCGAACCCGTTATGGACATTACTAGTTTTTGGTAATGCCATTTGGATTGACTAATGCTCCAGTAGCATTCATGGACTTGATGAACCGAGTTTTCAAGCCATGCTTGGATAAATTCGTGGTAGTTTTTATCGACGACATCTTAATCTACTCAAAGACAGAAGAAGAGCACGCCGAATATCTAAAGATTGTTTTGGAAGCACTGAGGAAAGAGAAGATGTATGCAAAATTTTTGAAGTGTGAATTTTGGATGGAGAAGGTTCAATTCTTAGGTCACGTGGTGGATAAGAATGGAATCTCAGTAGACCCTGCAAAGGTCGAAGCAGTGAGTAATTGGGAGCAACCGAGAACACCAACGGAGGCAAAAAGTTTTTTAGGGTTAGCTGGGTACTATCGAAGATTCATCTAGGATTTTTCTAAGATAGCAACCCCGTTGACCAATCTGACGAGGAAGATGGTGAAGTTTGCATGGACAGACAAATGTGAAGAGAGTTTTCAAGAACTGAAGAAGAGACTAAGCGAGGCGCCTGTGTTATCACTACTAGATGATGAGGGAAATTTTGTGGTGTATAGTGACGCATCACACAAGAGACTTGGTTGTGTGCTCATGCAAAACGGCAAAGTCATTGCATATGCATCACGACAATTAAAGGACTATGAAAAATGATACCCTACTCACGACTTAGAGTTAGCGACAGTAGTTTTTGCGTTAAAAATTTGGAGGGCATTATTTATACGGAGAGAAATGTGAGATATACACGGACCATAAAAGTCTGAAATATATCTTCACATAGAAGAAGTTGAATATGCGTCAGAGAAGGTGGTTAGAATTGATCAAAGATTATAACTGTAATATTCTTTATCACCCGGGTAAGGCAAACGTGGTTGCCGATGGTCTGAGCAGAAAAGGAAGAGAGAAGTTGTTTCATTTGACGACTCAGGAAGAATTGGTAAGAGAAATGGAAAGATTAGAGATAGAGGTAAGAGGACCAGAAAGGTCTAAAGAGAAATTGTTTGTGATGGAAACTTGTCCAACATTGTTGGATAGAGTAAAGGAAGCACAAGAGAAAGATGAAGAGTGCGAGAAAATAAGAAAGAGGATAGCATAAAATGAAGAAGAGAAATTCTGAATGGATAAAAACGGTATCTTGAGATTCAAAGGAAGAGGTTGGGTGCCAGCGGTAACCGAGTTGAGAGAAGAGATTTTGCACGAGACACACAATACGATGTATTCCATTCATCCGGGAGGCACGAAGATGTACCGAGATTTGAAGCAACAGTTTTGGTGGCCCAATCTGAAATGGAAAGTCGCAGCGTGCGTTAGTAGATGTCTGACTTGCCAACACGTCAAAGAAGAGCACCAGCGGCCGAGTGGTTTGCTACAACCGTTGGAAATATCAGAGTGGAAATGGGACCATTTAACGATGGACTTCGTGATAGGACTTTCAGTCACACAGAAGGGATATGATGTCATTTGGGTTATCGTGGATCGACTAACGAAGACTGCACATTTTCAACCAATCAAGATCCGCTACAGTTTGAATCAGTTAGCGAGTCTGTACGTAAAGGAGATTGTTTCACGATATGGAGTGCCGGTGTCAATTGTCTCTGATTGAGATCCGCGCTTCACGTCGAACTTTTGGAAAAGTTTGCAAGAGAGGATGGGAACACAGGTGAGGTTGAATACCGCTTATCATCCTCAGACAAACGGACAGAGTGAGCAAACAATACAAATACTGGAGGACATACTTAGAAATTACGTGATGGACTTCAAGGGAAATTGGGACGACCAACTACCCTTAGTTGAATTTGCGTATAACAATAGTTACCATGCGAGTATCGGCATGCCACCGTGCAAAGCTCTTTACGGAAGAAAGTGCAGAACGCCATTATGTTGGGACAAAGTCAGAGAGCAACGAATACTCGAACCAGAGCTAGTACAACAAACTGCAGACGTGGTGACAGTGATAAGAGCCAGACTAGTAACATCTCAAGACTGCCAGAAAAAGTACGCAGATTTGCATCGGCAAGATCGAGACTTTAAAGTCGGCAGCTTCGTATTCTTGAAGGTATCTTCATAGAAGGGAAAGATCTGTTTCGGCAAGAAATGAAAGTTGAGTCTAAGATTTATAGGACCGCTCGAGATACTAAAGCGTGGGCGAAGTGGCATACCAAGTTGCACTACCACCCGAGTTGGAGCACATCCACAACGTGTTCCACATTTTCGTGTTGTGACCGTATAAGGCCGACTACAAGCACGTGATTTCTTATGAGCCCATTCAAGTAGAGAAGAACTTAGCATATGAAGAGATTCCTGTCCAAATATTAGATAGGAAAGAGCAAACCCTAAGAAATAAAATTATTTCGTCTATAAAAGTACTTTGGCGTAACCACGATGTCGAGGAGGCTACGTGGGAGTTAGAACATAGGATGATGAGGGACTATCCCCATCTTTTTGTGTAACCTTGTAGCAATTCCGGGACAGAATTTTTATACTGGGGGAGGATGTAATACCAGAGAATTTTTGAATATCATTAAATGAGAATATTAATGGAAATGAATATTTATTTGAATATAAATGATTTTGTGTTATGAGATGAGTTAACTCGATTATATTAAATGGAATATATATAATAATTGAGAAAGTGTGTGGAGTTTATGATAAGCTCCATAAAATGCCTTGTGTGGCACAGTGATGAGAATTACGATGATTTAAGTAATTAAAGAAAGAATTAATGAGTGGATGATTAATCAATAATATATTGTTAATTAATGGTTATCATGAGTAAAAGCATATTCAAGATTAAATAGCTAATTAATGATTGGGATTAATATTTGTTTAGTGTAAAGTCATGTAATCGTATATTGTATAGTAACTGCAACTATATAATATAATGTATAATGTGACATTTAGACATAACTTTGTAATATACAAACTATATTATAAAAGAAAGTGAGCCACATGGGTGGACTTATAAGAATACATGTTGTATGTACATTATACCATATGGGACCAAACTATGTCATATAAAGTGCAGTGTGACACTTTAGTGAGGATATGCAATATGAAAAATATACCATATGAATAACATAAATAATGCCTATGTGACCATGTGGTAGGTATAATACATTAATGTCTACTATATGGAATATTAAAGTATATGAATAATTAATATTAATAATTATTTCAATAAGTGACATGGATGGGATAATGAGACTTATAATAATGTGATGTGTCGCAACCCAATTATATAATAATTTGGTAATATCAAAATGTACATGGATTATATGATGTGAATAGAAATATACCCCTAACTTGCTATTTCGTAATATCATTACCTCAATTAGAGTCCATGAATACCCCTAAATGAATTTAAACCTAAGAAATATATACATGCTTATTTAACTCAAG
The DNA here is from genome assembly GCA_020205555.1 of Panax stipuleanatus. Taxonomy (NCBI): domain Eukaryota; kingdom Viridiplantae; phylum Streptophyta; class Magnoliopsida; order Apiales; family Araliaceae; genus Panax; species Panax stipuleanatus. The sequence continues at coordinate 94,485,670 of CM035118.1, forward strand.
TATATACTATATGTACATGAAATGCTATTCTTGAAATGCTGAGATATAAGTGTTGTCCCATATTGAGTGTCCATTTCTCCCCCATTTCACCTTCACGTGTAAGGGCCAATGGCCTATTCTACTTCATCTCTCATTTCTCTTCCTAGCTAGCCTTCAATCAAATGATGGTCATGATAGCTAAGGGCGTGGGTTGAGGTAGTTGTTGGACACTATTACACCCACTTCCCTCTATCCTTTAGTTCTTCCTTTCCTCCATTGATTTAAGCCTTGGGGCAATGGTTTTACATGCATATTGAATTCTCCTATAAATACCAGGCCTCTCTTCTTATGTAAGGTTGCTAGAATTATTATCAAGTGTTGGAAGAATGAGTTCTGTAATTGGGAAGCAAGCTTAGCTAATTCAAAGGTTCAAGAGGTATAATCTCTAAACCCACTTTGAAATGAACATGAGATACTTGAAATCAATGTGTGTTAAGGTGATAGCATAAATTGTTAAGTATATATATATGTTAGGAATGCAAGGTAATATTATGCAAGCATGCTAGCTAAATGTATAGTAAGGATTTGCTGAAGCTCTGTTGAAGCAGAACATTGTCTGGTCTGGAACCGGAGTGGCGCGGCCGCGCCACTCCCTAGTACAAATGACGCCCAGTCTCGAATTCTGATCTTGTTGGTCTTATGTTATTCAAAGCAAGTTATGTTAGTTTGATTATGCATGAAGATAACCCTAAAATATGTGTTGAGGTTGTCTTGGTTATGGTAAATCATTTTAACTCGGTTAGTAAGAATATTCGAAGAAGACTTGACAAGTTGAAAACTATAAACTTTGAACTTGGAGTAATGTATATTCTGATTTTGTGAACATGTGTAAATAATCTAGATATGTACATTCATGAGTATAGCATAAGGCATGATATAGGACATGTGGATTTATTTACATGCTTGGATAGCTTTAAGAACCCTCTAAAGAATTACTTAGAGTTTCTAATATGGACTTGATAAACCATAACGCTTTTGAGTTATAAACTTGCGAACGTGATTACATATTCTTGATATGCATATACGCTAGCGTGATATATAGTAAGTGAAGTAATTTTGCATGTCTAGATAATGTTGGTAACATGTTAATGGAAACTTAGAGTTTCACGTACAAACGTAAACCATATACACTTGAGTCATGAACTTGTAAGCATGCCTATGTGATCTATTTATGCATATATAAGCATGACATGTGGTATGTAAAGATACATTGCATATAGAATGGTTTAACATAAGATTTCAAAAGATACCTCAATAGTTTGAAAATAAGTTTTGTTGATAGATACATTACAAGTATTCTGAAAATTTTAACCATTGTGACAAGATATCATATGCCTCTAAACATGATTGCCATGTATGCCTAGCTAGTCCTATGTATGATAAAATAGTTAAGCATGATTAAGAACAAGTTTCAGGGGACTGAAATAAAGAACATGAGATGCATGATTAGAATGGCATAAACATGTGTGCTTGGCATAGTCCTTCATATATGAGCATGGCGTTTTGAGTTGGGTTCTGCAGGGCAGCACTGTCTTAGTCTGCACCAGGAGACGTGCGGCTGCGCCGCTCCATAGTGCAAACCAAGCGCGGCCGCGCCAGGACAGAATGTCCAGAGTCTTTTTATTATGACATGAACTTGAGACATATTTGTGTAGTTACTTTACATACTGTGGTACATGTCCATAATGTTATTCTAATGTCTATGAGCATGCTAAGTTATGAAACCATATTAAATTGACAAGGTGTTTATAAATGATAAAGTCTAACGATGGTTTCGAACTACGTAGTAGCATACGTATTGGATTGTATAACTAGTCATATGTGTATACTTGAATCACATATCAAGTTTGTTTATCTAATATGTTAAACTAATGAACATCCTAAACATATTATATACTATAAATAGGGTTCGAAAGTGTTGATTAGCATTACATGAGTAAACTACGCTAAAGGCAAGTTTCCTTAAACCCGTTCTTGTATTATTTGCAAGTATCCTAAACCCTTGCATTACTTTATTCAACGAATATCGTCAGCAAGTACTTGAACTCTATTCTTATTGAATTCATATTAAGTTATTGTTGTGCAAGTGAGTTATTCAAATTTTGACTTATTACGTCATGGTTACGATAAAGTCAATTATATTCTTCGAAATTTAATGTCAAGTATTGAATTTATAAAGAGTGGTCTATGCCATTTGATTCGGCTAGACTTATACCATGATTAGAAAGCTATCCAAACCAATTGATTGGTACGGAGTCTTATTTTGACTGAGATGAACAACCTTCTTCGAAGGAAAAATATATTTGTTAGGAGACCGACGTGCGCACACTTTAAGTACGATTGAACGATATGCATACCGTAGGGTACTTTAGGCTGATCACCTATTGTACTGGTTTTGTTGGGTTATCAGTATATTACTAATATTTCTAGTAAGAGTTCATAGTCCTTAGTGACTGCTCAGTAGTCAGTTATCTTGAAATCTTAAATTGATTTAGTATTGAATCATATTGATATTATTCTGTCCTTAGCGACTATTATTGAGAACTGTTGATATTCTTGCTATCCTTGAAATATCATACCTTGCTATACCCTTTTGGGATTCGAGAACTATATTACTCACCCATATTGTGTATTACTTGCTGGGCAATTTTTGCTCATTCTTGCTTTCCCTAAAAACATTTTCAGTTAAGGCAGAGCAGTGCGGACCCTCGGGCACAGACAAGGGCAAGGGAAAGGCTACTGAGTAGCTTTATGTATGCAGAACTTTATAATTTGTAATAAGAACTTATGCTATTATGTATTAGTTATGGTTATGCATGTTTAAGTTATGTTTAAGATATGTAATCGATGTTTAAGTTACGAGACCTTGGGACGTGAATAAATTATATTAATTAAATGTAATCTATTCGGTAATAGTTGTGTATTATTCCGCTGTGCGATACGACATTTAGTCGTGATATTTATTGTGGTGTTAGATATTAGAACGTGACAAACCGAATTCGAGTGACCAAGTGGCAGTCCAAATTTGGGGGAGTCACAAGTTGGTATCAAAGCTGTAGCTATAAACCTTAGGAGCGAGTGTCCTTAGATTATAACTTAGGAGAACTTAGAAAGTTAGAAGGAGATAAAACTCATATAGAGTTTTCCTAGAGAGACTTAGTGTGTTATGAAATGTAACTTCATTCTATACAATGAACTTATGTTTTATTTAACATTCTAATGGAGTTGCTGTTTATTTATCTTGTGTTTGTGATTGTAGGATGGCAGACACAAGGGTACCTAATAGAGTGCCAGAGGAGGAGCCCAGGGATATACATGTAGTATATGAGGCACCTCTAGAGGCTATACAAGTGCAGGCTGTTGCACCATTCGAGTCTGACAACGAGGACGAGATTAAGATAGAGTCTGATCCAGAGGAGGAGCTGATAGAGGACGAGCCGAGGGGGATATGCTAGTGGAGGACTCTGATGAGGCTACTATAAAGGAGCAGATGTTAGGCGAGTATGAGGAGCGAATTCTAGAGTTGGACTATAAATCCAAGAGTTGGAGGCTGAGGCCCAAGAGAGAGAGTCGGAGTTCCAAAAACTGAGGGACGAAGACCATCAGAGGAAGCTGGCCATGCAGGAATTAGAGGTAGAGATTGCTTACCACAAGAAGGCAGGGATCCAGATGGGAACCTTATTCCACAGGTCGATATCCAAAAATGTGGATCTGGCAGGAAAGCTGGAAGAGGTAGAACAGAGGGAAATGAGTGAGAAGACTGAGAAAGAGGCACTCCGTACTCAGCTAGAGTTGAAGGTGATGGATAGGATACACTTCGAGGAGAAGTGGGAGGCAGCCAATGACAGAGCTGACGACCTAGAGGATGAGGTCAGATGCAAGAAAAGGGAGATGAACAAGATGGGGTATGTGTTCCGTTCGGCTTTCGAGAGAGTGATTGATGGTGTGTACCACTACCCGGCGGAGCAGGGAAAGACCCTACATACTATGAGTCGTGGGATGATTGAATTAGACCCTATATATAGCACAGATCAAGTACGAGAGATCTGTAGAGCGTGGGATGATTGAATTAGACCCTTAGTCAGTCTTGTAGTAGTATTTACTTTATGTGATGTATATACTATATTGTAATCCCAACTTTTTGTGTAAAGTGTGGGATAGTGATGTAAACCCCAAGTAAGCTTTTGATAGAGGGGTAGTATGGTAGTATGTTAGTAGATTCCCCGTCTTTTGTCATATTAGAGGATATGTGATAACATTTATAGAAATATGCTAGGATAATCATGTAATGAAATAATTTGGCATATGAATATAAATGAAGCTTATTTCAGAAATATGTTATAAAATTTTATGCCTTTAGTATTAAAATAAATACTTATGTAATATAACTGAGTAATAATAAAATGAAAATTTATGATGCAGATAATGCCACCCAGACATAGATTGACTGCACCTGAGGAGTCAGTTAACAATGAGAGGGAACAAGTAGACCCGATCCAGAAGCTAGTAAATCTGTTAGGAGAGGCCCTTAGGGGAAGGAACAACAAACCCGTTCACCCCAATCCTCAAGGAGTACCAGTCACAAACTTTAAGGACTTTAGGAGTGTAGGACCCCCAGAGTTCGAGGGTACTACCAACCCAATCATTGCGTAGACATGGGTTAAGGATATCGAGAAGGCCTTCACTATCGCTAGTGTGAGTGAAGACCAAAAGACTGTATTTGCTACATATATGAATAATTCTAGGTTGCTAGAATTATTGTCAAGTGTTGGAAGAGAGAGTTAAGAGAGAGTTCTGGAATTGGGAACAAGCTTAGCTAATTCAAAGGTTCAAGAGGTATAATCTCTAAACCCACTTTGAAATTCAATTCATAGAAATGAACATGAGATACTTGAAATCATTGTGTGGTAAGGTGCTAGCATAAATTGTTAAGTATATATATATGTTAGGAATGCAAGGTAGTAGTATGCAAGCATGCTAGCTAAATGTATAGTAAGGATTTACTAAAGCTCTGCTGAAGCAGAACATTGTCTGGTCTGGAACCAGAGTGGCGCGGCCGCGCCACTCCCTAGTACAAATGACGCGCGGCCACGCAGGCTGCCATTCTTGGATTCTGATCTTGTTGGTCTTATGTTATTCTGAGCAGGTTATGTTAGTTTGATTATGCATGAAGATAACCCTAAAATATATGTTGAGGTTGTCTTGGTTATGGTAAATTATTTTAACTTGGTTAGTAAGAATATTCGAAGAAGACTTAACAAGTTGAAAACTATAAACTTTGAACTTCGAGTAATGTATATTCTGATTTTGTGAACATGTGTAAATAATCTAGATATGTACATTCATGAGTATAGCATAAGGCATGATATAGGACATGTGGATTTATTTACATGCTTGGATAGCTTTAAGAACCCTCTAAAGAATTACTTAGAGTTTCTAATTAGGACTTGATAAACCATAACGCTTTTGAGTTATAAACTTGCGAACGTGATTACATATTCTTGATATGCATATACGCTAGCATGATATATAGTAAGTGAAGTAATTTTGCATGTCTAGATAATGTTGGTAACATGCTAATGGAAACTTAAAGTTTCACGTGAAAACGTAAACCATATACACTTGAGTCATGAACTTGTAAGCATGCCTATGTGATCTATTTATGCATATGAAAGCATGACATGTGGTATGTAAAGCTACATTGCATATAGAATGGTTTAACATAAGATTTTTAAAGAGACCTCAATAGTTTGAAAACAAGTTATGTTGATAGATACATTACAAGTATTATGAAAATTTTGACCATTGTGACAAGATATCATATGCCTCTAAACATGATTGCCATGTATTCCTAGCTAGTCTTATGTACGATAAAATAGTTGAGCATGATTAAGAACAAGTTTCAAGGGCGTGAAACAAAGAACATGAGATGCATGATTAGAATGGCATAAACATGTGTGTTTGGCATAGTCATTTATATATGAGCATGGCATTTTGAGTTGGGTTTTGCAGGGTAGCCCTATCTTGGTCTGCACCAGGAGACGCGCGGCCGCGCCGCTCCATAGTGCAAACCAAGCGCGGCCTCACCAGGGTACAGAATGTCCAGAGTTATTTTATTATGACATGAACTAGAGACATACTTGTGTAGTTACTTTACATACTGTGATACATGTCCAGAATGTTATTCTAATGTCTATGAGCATGCTAAGTTATGAAACCATATTAAATTGACAAGGTGTTTATAAATGATAAAGTCTAACGATGGTTTCGAACTACGTAGTAGCATACGTATTGGATTGTATAACTAGTCATATGTGTATACTTGAATCATATATAAGTTTGTTTATCTAATATGTTTAACTAATGAACATCCTAAACATATTATATACTATAAATAGGGTTCGAAAGTGTTGATTAGCTTTACGTGAGTAAACTACGCTAAAGGCAAGTTTCCTTAAACCCGTTCTTATATTATTTGCAAGTATCCTAAACCCTTGCATTACTTTATTCCATGGATATCGTAAGCAAGTACTTGAACTCTATTCTTATTGAATTCATATTAAGTTATTGTTGTACAAGTGAGTTATTCAAATTTTGACTTATTGCGTCATGGTTACGATAAAGTCTATTATATTCTTTGAACTTTAATGTCAAGTATTGAATTTATAAAGAGTGGTCTATGCCATTTGATTCGGCTAGACTTATACCCTGATTAGAAAGCTATCCAAACCAATTGAACTCTATTCTTATTGAATTCATATTAAGTTATTGTTGTACAAGTGAGTTATTCAAATTTTGACTTATTGCGTCATGGTTACGATAAAGTCTATTATATTCTTTGAACTTTAATGTCAAGTATTGAATTTATAAAGAGTGGTCTATGCCATTTGATTCGGCTAGACTTATACCCTGATTAGAAGCTATCCAAACCAATTGATTGGTGCGGAGTCGTATTTTGACTGAGATGATCAACCTTCTTCGAAGGGAAAATATATTTGTTGGGAGACCGACGTGCGCACACTTTAAGTACGATTGAACGATATGCATACCGTAGGGTACTTTAGGCTGATCACCTATTGTACTTGTTTTGTTGAATTATCAGTATATTACTGATAATTCTTGTGACACCTCCAAATTCGGGTACTTCAATTCCACGGGATTTGGTGTTCACTGTACAAATGTCATCTATCTATCCTCCCATAGAAAATGCAAACCGTGCGATAGATAGAAATAAATCCTCCCCTTATGGGGTTACAACATCTGAATAATAAATACAATCCCAGGTCATACTAACCTTAAACATCTGTGTGAAACATAAATAAATAAATAAGTCTTACACAACTTTAACATAAGTCTAAAATATAAACACATAAAATAAACAACAAACTTCATCACTTGTTGACCTTGCCCTTGCCTTTGCTAGTAGAAGGCTCGTCGGACCTTTCGTTCTTAACTGCAATGTTATTATTACGCAAGAGTTAGCACGATTGCCCACAAGTATAATAATATGACAACAATATAATAACATGCGAGTGAATCAAAGACATCTGAATAAAGAAACTCAACTTTTGACTCGAGGATAAATAACAGGAATCAAAAGAACATCTGAGGGTCATAAGACCTTGAACTATGTCCTAGGTTGTAAAGTGTTTATACTTTAAACCTTTAACAATCATAAGACTATGAACTCTACTTCTCGTACTTAGGGGGATCAGCCTGTAGTACCATACTGTGTACAATATCTCAACGCTAAAGCGTAAATAATCCCCTATTAAAGGGTTGTTCATCTCAGTTTGACATCAAAGTCCGCACCAAAGGAAATTTGGTTTGGATAAGCTCAATAAGTATTCTAGAATTTGAAACGTTCATCAACTATGGACTAGTCGAATCATTGAGGGTTTACTAGTCCTATAAGGTTCAACAATAAACAATGCTCAAATCGAATAATAAATTCTCAAGAGTATACAATTGAATAAGTATTGTATAACTGAAGTAATATCTCATATGCAATCTTGAACTTGAATAACTAAGAACAAGAACATTATAGTATTTCTAGAATAGAAAACTTGCTCAATAAAGTAACGTTTAGACACTTGTTTGACGATAATAATTTAGGGATAGAATACTTGCTTAACCATAATAGAGTTAGGGTAAAGAAACTTGCCTCTTGCATAAGCTATGACTTATAATAAACATTCGCCAATTACCCCTACATATACCAATGAAATCGCAATACCGATTAGCTATACTGTCATTAACCTTATAGGGTTAATTCTCCATCTTAGTTACGTTATAACCTTTAACTTAAGGTCTAACCATATAGGTTATCCCCACCAACTATCATAAAATGTAAAGCTTTAGCATTCCCTTCTCACCTCTAACTCTTACGAACATTGAGTTTCAATCATTATATAACTTATTAAGTAATACTTAAATTCTTCATTATTGTATTACAATACATTACAATTCTGTTATTGCGTGTTGTAATATCATGCGTAATAGGTTAGGTAGGTAACATATCATGGCCTGCAACTTTTTTAAAAAAAAGAAAATAAACTGTCACTGCTCAAGGCCGGCGCAGCTGCGCTGCCCCAAGTTTTGGCACCGGCGCAGCTGCTCTGTGCTTGACTTCAGAAACCCACCCGGCGCAGCTGCGCAGTCTTTGCCCTTGGTACCGACGCAACTGCGCCAGTACGCAGACAAAAACTGCAGCAGTTTCAGCCCTGTTACGACCCAACACTCCAATTTCCCAATTTCTACAGAATTTCACATACCCAAAAGCTAGAATTTTGTTAACAATAACACCAAGCATGCATTTCATAATTCTACTAATATAAACATTATAAAATCAACTTTTAAGAATAAAAATCATATTTTTACTAATTTCTTCATATTTCAACACATTTAGCGAATTCAATCACCAAAACTTTGTTTCTTAACCAATTTATACAATTTCAATTGCATTCTTTTCGTAATTCCACATACTAACATATTCTGAAATCAATTTACAGTTAAACAAATGATTCATGGCATAAAATTTGTATGTAAGGGCCATATGGGCCATATGTACAACTTTTATACTCTGTTAATTTTGAAAACCCAATTTAAACAAAATTCGATGTTGTGATCACTGAAAGTTATGCATATATGACATATAATATGTTATTAACTATTAGTAACACCTATATAGACATATAATCAAGAGTTGTCAAATCTCCCCATTCACAGAGAACTTTTAAAACACGTAAATGGAAAAGAACTTTTCGTAAACCCAATTAAGGCCTAATTTCATGAATTCAACTATTTTAAATCATTCATACCGAATATCAAACATGTTATAATCATATAATAACACATATATAAGCATACAATCAACCCTTGTAAATTCTTCCCATACACAGAGAACTTAGAATATATGTTAATGAAGGAAACATAGTACGTGAAATAAAATTAGGACAAAGGAATTACCCCTTGCAAACTCTGTGAAGATGATATGGATTCCACTTCCAATCTCTCAATTCCCTCTGTGTATTTCTCTTTTTTCTCTCTACTTTTGCTCTGATGAAATATACGAACTGGTATAATAGTATACGTATATATCATATATGTTACACGACTGACAACGAGTGGTCAGTTAATCCCATAGTGGGTTAACTGCACCAACTCCCTTTAGGGACCTGTTTGGTTAGCTCCTTTATTCTTCCTTTCCGTTTAATTTAATTAACTTACTATTATATAGTAATTAAATGTCACACCCAATTAATCAAACAATCCTATTTAAATCAATTAAATAAAATTGCATAATTTCACAATAATTCACATAGTCACATAATTAAAACTCTTATTTATTAATTATGTCAAATCATTAAATCTCTAATTAATTATTAAATTAATTAGAATAACATTATGCTTATTAATTAATATATTAATCAAATAAGCTCAATTAAATACATACTTTGAATATAAAAATTTATCACATTAATTTAACTAATGTAACACATATAATTAAATTAATCTACCACAATTTCATCAATTAATTATTTAACTCAATAATTAACTCATCAAAAAATATTTATTTAATTCAATAAATATTCAAATTAAATTACAAAAATCTCGTTCGTCACAATTTTAGTAAGAGTTCATAGTCCTTAGTGACTGCTCAGTATTCAGTTATCTTGAAATCTTAAATTGATTTAGTATTGAATCATATTGATATTATTATGTCCTTGGTGACTGGTATTGAGAACTGTTGATATTCTTGCTATCCTTGAAATATCATACCTTAATATACCCTTTTGGGATTCGAGAACTATATTACTCACCCATATTGTATATTACTTGCTGAGCAATTAGTGCTCATTCTTGCTTTTCCTAAAAATATTTTCAGTTAAGGCAGAGCAGTGCGGACCCTCGGGCACAGACAAGGGCAAGGGAAAGGCTACTGAGTAGCTTTATTTATGTAGAACTTTATAATTTATAATAAAAACTTATGCAATTATGTATTAGTTATGGTTATGCATGCTTAAGTTATGTTTAAGATATGTAATCGATGTTTAAGTTACGAGACCTTGGGACGTGAATAAATTATATTAATTAAATGTAATCTATTCGGTAATAGTTGTGTATTATTCTGCTGTGCGATACGACATTTAGTCGTGATATTTATTGTGGTGTTAGATATTAGAACGTGACAAACCGAATTCGAGTGACCAAATGGCGGTCCGAATTTGGGGGCGTCACAGCGGTCGCGCTCCGAAATTTCTTCCGATCAAACTATGGACCGGCCGAGGAGGACCCTTCCCCCTTTTGCCTTTTATGTGGACGTGGTGGCATGATGGTTGCTAGCCTGAAACTGAAGATTTTTCTAAAGAATTGCGGTTAAGGACTTTCGTCGAACACTTGGTGGGCGTTGTCAAGATGGCTTGATGTTGAGTGAGGTTGCTTTGTTTGATTTCCCCAAATTTTTCTTACACACCCAAGCAATCACTAGGAAGATATTATAATTATCCACCCATTCTTCACAAGCAATTACACAATCCAAAATAGAATTTCCAATTGTTCACTTTTGACCCAATTGAACAATAAAAACCTTATACCTTAGCACTATCCTTGAATTTCAGCTTTGGAGGCGAAATGATGGCGGATGGGAGTCTCGAATTCGTGTGGGGTGGGTAGTGGGGGAATGTGGAGAATGGTTAGGCTAGTGGGGAAATCGGTTATTGGTAGCAATTTCGCGTGAGGGAAACTGAAGATTGAGGTCAGTATAGTGGGGGTTTCGGTGGGTGTGTAAGGGTTTGGAGAGGATTCGGTAGGGGCTAGGTGGGAGTAAGTTAGGTTGTGAAGATTTGATGAGAGGATAGTGGGGGTGGGTTTATATTATGATAGGAATGAAATGGGTAGAACTTTAAGTCGAACAAACCATGTTGCTGAATTCCGCGCTCACCCGCCCCAGCGAGGCTGTAAGCTTGTATCTCCCCGCCCCGGCGGGAGAACTCACTGTCCGTGCTTAATTCTCCCCACCCCAGTGGGGCTTTACTGCCTTATACCCCCGCCCCAGCGGGTGGTCCTGAGTTACAGCTGACAATTTGACTAAATTTAATTCCTTTCCTTGTCCTTCTAAGGTGTAGCTTGAACATACTCCCCTCTTTAATTAGATGTCGATTTCGTGCTGTTTGGTTGGGATGATCTTGTAAGTATCCTGTTTTGACAAGCACCACATAAACTTGTTAGAAAATGTATTACTACGACTCGATTTCTACTAAACTACGACTGACTATAACTAATATATATATATATATAGATATGATACAAATGATCGTAACCGATGGTTTGCCTCTCATCAAGCGCTTAATTTTAAGTCGTTAGCCTGACTCCTTCTTTGCTTTGCTAATCCGGCTCTGCTGGGATAGTGTGGAAGCTCTTGGCAGCACTATTTCAATGTTTGTCCTTTTTCATCAGAACTCTGCTTTAGCCTGCGACTGTCACCACCAATTCCACTTCTTTCACCAACTTTATCCCTGGACTTATTTTGGGTCTCTTCGTTTCTATCTGTGATGTCAGGACTATCTTCGGCACTGCTTGGGAAAGTTATTGGATTGAACACTTGAAATTTTACTTCTTGGTCATTAACTCGCATAGTTAATTAACCGTTTGGCATGTCAATCACCGTTCTACCGGTGGCCAAGAATGGTCTTCCCAGTATTATTGGAATGTCTTTGTCCTTGTCATAATCCAGTACCACAAAATCCGCGGGTAAGATTAGCTTGTCAACCTTAACTAAAACATCCTCCACTATTCCAAACGAATACGTGATCGTTCCATCTGCAAGTTGTAGAGTGATATTCGTTGGCTTGGCATCCTTTAGACCCAACTTCTTGTATATTGACAATGGCATGAGGTTGATACTTGCTCCCAAATCACATAAAGCTTTTCCCACAAATTATTTTTCGATCGAGCAAGGTATGCCACGGTTTCATATTCGCTCAGCCTACGTTTTTTAGATAGTATATCTTTCATGAACTTCATGTAGCTAAGCATTTGCTCCAGTGCTTCAACGAACGGAATATTGATGTGTATCTTCTTAAATATCTTTATAAATTTCAAGAACTGGTCCTTGAGCTTTTGACTTTGCAACCATTTAGGAAAAGGCACCCGAGGTACGTATGAGTTCTGTGTTGCTAGCATTAACTTATCCACTTGATTTTCCTCGGTTCTCTTCTCCACACTTTTCTACTCTTGCTCTTTTTCCATGGACTGTGGCTTTATCTGACGATTTTCATCAACCTTCTCCTTTAGCTCTTTTCCACTTCGAAGTGATATGGCATGGCACTGCTCATGACCTCCCCGCGGAGTTTTCTCAGTGTAGCTCGGAAGGGTTCCTTGGGGTCGATTATTTAGTGCACTCGCAATCTGCCCAATCTAATTTTCTAGATTCTTAATCGCCGCCGCTTGAGATTTCATCGTCGCTTCTTGATTTCTCATAGTTGCTTCTTGATTTCTCATCACTGCGTCATTTTCAGTTATGTATTTTGCCAATATCTCCTCCAAATCCATCTTTTTCTCCTGATGTGGAACTGCCGGTTGATGCTGATTCTGAAAACCAGGAGGGTAGGTTTATTGTGGAGCCTGCTGCTGGTTCTGATTTTGGTTGTTGCTCCAAGAAAAGTTCAGATGGTTTTGATTGTATGCGTTCGAAAATGTATTTGGTGGCCTGTTGTAGTTAGCCACGTACTGAACCGACGCTGGGGTTATTGCACATTGCTCCGTCGGATGTTCACCTGCACAAAGTTCATATATAAATGCTACCTGCTGCACGTTTCCCATCGACATGGTGTCTATCTTCTTCGATAATGCTGCTATTTGTGCCGATATGGCTGTCATAGAATCCACTTACAGAACACCTGCTGTTGTGGGTTGAGTCAAACTTTCAGTAGGCCATTGATATCTATTTGAAGCCATTGTGTCTATCAATGCCCATGCCTCCTTAAATTTCTTCGTCATAAAAGCTCCACCTGAGGCTGCATCAATGCTAGTCCGTATATGACTCGCTACCCCATTATAAAAATTACTAAGCTGTATCCAATGTGGAAATCCGTGATGTGGACACTTTCTCAATAGCTCTTTGTACCGTTCCCATGCTTCATACAGTGGCTCCCCTTGCATCTGTGCAAATGAAGATATCTCCGTTCTCATCTTATGTGTCTTCGATGGCGAGAAGAATTTAGCCAAAAATTTATGCGCCAGATCATTCCATGTAGTGATTGACCCCGGCGGTAGAGAATGGAGCCAACCCTTCGCCTTGTCTCTGAGTGTGAACGAAAATAACCTCAACCTGATTGCATCGTCTGACACCCCGTTGCACATGAAGGTGTCGCAGATTTCTAGGAAACTGAAGATGTGTTCATTCAGGTTGTCATTTGGAAGACCCCCAAACTGGCAACTATTCTGCACCATCTGTATTGTCCCGGGCTTGATCTCAAAATTTTTTACATTGATCGTCGGCCTGGATATACTCGAGTGAATTTGCGAAATTTTTGGTGTAGCATAATCCTTCAGTGGTTTGTCTTCCTGTTCAGCCATGTTTGTTCTGGGTGTTTCAAATTCTACTCGATTCTTTGCAATCCACTTAGTTAGCTTCTGAAACTATTTGTCGATGTCGTCCTCGAAAGGCAACAAATCTGGCTTCTTCGATCTAGTTTGCATGCACTACTCGAATATACCGGAAACAACCAAACAAATAAAAATAAGAATAAATATATATATATATATATATATATATGTTTAACTAAAACTGATCTAATTAAACTGATATTGTAAGTAATAAACACAATTACTGTCCCCGGCAACAGCGCCAAAAACTTGTTGGGTATTTTTTATACGCGCTACACGCAAGTGTACGTGATCAACAAGTAATATAATGATAAGTCAGATATCGTACCCACAGAGACAATAATTCTTATTTAATCTAACAAGTACCAATTTTATACTATCTTAGCTTTATTAAACTAATGATTAAAAGATGATTATTTAACTGATTTACTACTTAGACCAATTCTAACACTAACTCAAGATTTTACCAAGTTTTAGAGAATTAAGCCTACAACTTCACTAATTATTTCACTTCAGATAATATCTTTTTCTCCAGTTTATGCCAATTACTCTAGATTATTAATCAAGAACACTAAAGCAGATATAACCATCTCTCGATGCATTATACCCATACTCACTCGAATCCACAGATGATAGAATAAAGCAAGACACCCTAAATAACCAATTCACTATATCTCTATGTGAATTACAATCAAATAGGGTTTGAAATCAAGTTCTTATCAGATTACATATAACGCATAGATATCTCTATCCTATCCGTGAATTATGAATTCCAACTACGCAGAAGTCACAAACATATGTCACTATAGCTAGTTCAAATCCTATATGTCCTCTCTCGATTTCATATGGGATAACAAATAATTGTTGATCACGCAATTATACAAATTAAGCACAACTCATAGCAAATAATCTAGAAATAATATCAATAAACTGAATTAAAGACTATTTAATCATCCATTACATAAAAAGATCCGTCATAGGCTTAAATAAGTTATTAGTTCATAACAAATGAATAAAAACTAATAATCCACAGAGTAATAATCATTCTGAATACAAGGTAAATATGAATAGAGAAAGAAAGGAATATGAAAATCCTGTCGTTGCTCGTCTCCACGTTCGCCTCGCGTTCCTCGGATTACGCTATGCTTCAATCCTCGTCCAAGTAGATATTGTAACGATTGAGATTTTAATATTTAATTTTAAATATTTATTGAGTTAAATAAATATTTTATGTGATTTATTTATTGAGTTAAATAAATAAATTATGTGATTTATGGAGTGATTTAATTAAGTATATATATTAATTAAATGAATGTGTAATATTTAATTAAAGTATATTAATTTTATATTATAGTTCTAATTTAAATGAGATAATTAAATTAGATGAGATATGTGATGAAGTGTTACATGGATTATAATTAGCGAGTAATTATAATTATGTGGCAATTTTATGTGATTAATTGATGTTAGATTTTAATTGATTAAATTAGATGATTAATATTTAATTAATTAAAATGTGACATTAAAGTATGTGTTAAATAATTTGTTAAAATAAAGAAAAGGATTTTTAAATTTATTTTGCCAAACAAGGCCCTTGTATTGGTTTTAAACCTATTTCTACCAAACATGGCCTTAGTGACTAAAATCTGTTTTTAAATAAAAGGTTTGCCAAACATGACCTTATGGCTTTTAAAATTCAAAATAAATTATAACTGCTAATTATTTAATTTAGGCATTATATATTTGTCAGTTACGTTGCATGTTATTATGTCTAGTATATACGTATATTATCATGTAACAGTTATATTTTCCTAAACTACGTTAGTTTTTCCTAAGTCTAAACTAAGAAAAGAGAAGAAGAGAAGACAGAGAGGAAAAGAGAGGAAACACTGTGAAATTTTTTAACAAAGAAGGTGGAGAAGAGTTGGAATTCTGAGAATCAAAGTAGGATTATCAGAGTTATTCTTACCTCTATCAAAGCTTAATCAAGAATTAAGGTAACAAGTCACCTCTTGTTTTTAGTTCTTGTATTCTTGAGTTTTTGATAAATAATTGGGATTGTAATTAATAAATTGTTATTACATGAATTGAGGGATGTTGCAATCCATTACATGTATGCTATTAATGATTATTTTCAAAATCAAAGTATTGTAAAAACAAGTTTTATGTGTGAAAATAGTGTTCATATGTAGTTCATGTATTTGGTTGAATTTTAGAGTAAAAGTTATGATTTAATTGTTCTTAATATGCCTATTGGAATTGTTAGGATGTTATATCCTCAATCATGAAAAGAATACATGTGTTATAAGTTGAAATTGATTGAGAATTGGATTTACAGTGACTTATTTTGTTAAAGTATGAGTTTATATGAAAATATCAAAAATTGAGTTTTTAAAACACTGATTCTTGTTACTTAGGTGATTTTTGTGTTTAAGTACATGTTGTACATATGTATAGTTGCATGTATGTGTCCTATGTTGTTTGTATTGCTTGGTATTGCCGGTTGTTGGATTGTATGGGTTGTTCGGTAAAGCAGAGAGCCGTGGCTATCTGTGTCTGGCCGAGTTTCTGCGCAGCTACGTCGGCAGCAAGGCCAGAAGCAGCGCAGCTGCGCCGCTTGCCCATCTCTGGTCCGACCCATGCGCAGCTGCGCCGGTGCCTAGGCTGCTGGCTGCGCAGCTGCGCCGTGCACAGTGCTTGGGCAGTGGTTTTAGTTTATTTGTGCAGATTATTTTCGAGCCTTAGTTTAATTATTCATTGATAGTGGACACATATTTAAATGATATAACATGTTGTTATATGATTGTGATAAATTCATATTTGAGAAAAAGGAAACCTAATATAGTATTTAAATTATAAACTATAATTGTTTAATTGTAAAATAAGTTACTTAATTATAATTTGATTAATTATAATTAAGAGTAAATGTTTAATTTAAATTATAATTCTGTGAAATTATAATGTATAGAAGTTGATTTATTTTAATCAATTAGATGTTAATTTAAATTATAATTTAAGTAATTATAATTTAATAAATGCATATTTAATTATGGATTTTAAATTGATAATTACATTATTAATTATAAATTGTGTAATTATAATACATGTTATAGTTTAATTAATTATTGATTATAATTGATAAATACATGATTAATTATAAATTATGTAATTATAAATGCATGATGTAGTTTAATTGATTTTAAATTATAATTATTTATAATTTAAATGATAATTATAATTTAAGTAATTATAATTTGATTAAGTGTTTGAATTATAATTGTTTAATTATAATTTAGTTAAATAAATAATTAATTTAATTATGTGAATATGTAAGTGATGTAATTAACTATGTGATAGTTAATTATTACTATTTATTTAATTAGAGTGAGTTAACCATGAGGGTTAACCACTTATGTGAATTAGTTATGTATTAACTAATTTAGATTATTATAATTGAATGTGTATAGGAAGTGTTTAAGTACGTGATTGAGTTAAGTAGCTTGCGCTTAAGGCAAGTTTTCTAAACCCTAAACTCGTTAATTCTATGCAAGTTTTCTAAACCCTAATCTTGTATTAATTTTTATGCAAGTCGTCTAACCTTAAACTTGTTAATTCTATACAATATCTTGAGTTCATATATTCATTGTTGAGAATGTCCTTTTCATTTCTATATTGGACAATTGTTTATTTAATTGAAATGATCTTAACTTATTGTTCAAGTAAGATACAGTTATTATTTTAAATGCTTTAAGTTTACTTCTAAAGCATATGTTAATTCATAATTCTTTTATTTATGAATTATTGAAAGTCGATTCAACTAATCCTTAATTGATGAACGTGAATTCTAAATTACCCTTGTAAACTTATCCAAACCAAACCTTCTTTGGTGCGGACTTGAATTCAAATTACTGAGTTGAACAATCCTATTTACTAGGGGAGGTTACTACGCATAGCGTTAAGATGTTTGTGCACAATACATGGTACAAAGGGCTGATCCCCCTAAGTACGAGTTAAGGTCCATAGTCTTATTGACTGTTAAAGGTTTAAATAGAAATATTTATAACCTAGGACAAGAGTTCAAAGGTCTTATGACCCTCAGATAAATTCTATAGTCAAATTTTAATGTTGATAGAGAATTATTATTCAATTCTTTATTATTGAAGCAAGCTAAGTTGTTCAGATTCTTTTTAAAGATATCCTTTCATGTCTATATTATTGTTAAACTCCAGTGAGCTGTGGTTTGCTCACTCTTGCATTAAATAACAATTTCAGTTAAGGTTGATAACGCTGATGCTCCGTCTACGAGTAAGGGCAAGGGAAAGCAAAGCAAGTGAAGACTTATTTTATTTAATTGAGAATGATTGTAATAAGACTTGAATGTTGTGTTTTTATTTCCGCACTTTGTTATATTCATGTCAGGGTTAGAGTAACCCGGAATTTATTTTACAAAGGTTGTAACCCTTGTTGTAAGGGAGATTTATTTATTTTAATTTAAGTTGTAGTTACTTTGCATTATTCATTGGGTAGATGTATGTTATATTAGAAAGTGAACACCAAATCATGTGAAAACGAAGTACCCGGATTTGGGGGTGTCACAGATATCCCAGGCTAGGGCTTCTCGGTGGCTAAGTTCCTTTCTATATCGTTCTTCAAGTCCCTTTTATATCACTATACCCGCAGCCTTCAAATTAGCACAACAAGCTAACCAAATCCTACTCGAAGTAGGAATCACCAGCCACCTTCGTGCCTCCCCGCCCCAGCAGGGGATTCCTTCAAAAGAACCCCGCCCCAGCGGGGCAAAGTACTGTCCAGCTCTTCTTCAATTCTTGGACTCACCCCGGCAGGCCATTGCTCCTTCAGTAAACTGCTCCAATATATAGGCCATACCATGTGTGCTCACAACTTGCCTTTTATGCTGCTTTTGCAACATTTCATTTCCTGCACACACTAGTATAAAACTAAGTAAAACGATAATAAAAATACTTGAAAACACCAAGAATCAAGCTATAATAAATACCGATTTGTAGGTATTAAACCCACTCATCATAGACTGGTGACAGTTCAGCCATTGGCTCAACCCTAATGAAGCATCGGGTACGGACCGGTGACAGTTCAGCCGTTGGCTCAACCCCAGCGAAGCGTCGGGTACAGACCAGTGACAGTTCAGTCGTTGGCTCAACCCCAGCGAAGCGTTGGGTACAGACCAGTGACAGTTCATCTGTTGGCAACAACTCTAGCGAAGCATCGGGAATGATCCGGTGGCGAAGATAGTATATCAATCTATCTCCATAGAGGACAGATGATGGAATCTGTTATACAGATACTTAGAGGAGGCACCGAGAATGATTCGATAGTCATCTTGACTTTGCAAGATGCCATTCGAGGTAGGCGTCCAAAGAATCTACAAAGGCTATCATGAGTGACGTCATCCCCAGCAGAGAGTGACTAGGATAGGTTATGATAGCCTATCAGTGATATCCTACCAATAATCTCCTGATAGTTATGCCCCCAAGGGTTATCATGAATGACGTTATCCCCAACAGAAAGTGACGTAAACATTGAATGATAACCTTAACCCCTCAAAGGCATCTAACATTCATCACATATCATGCCATGCATTGCATTACATTTGCATTAATCATATTCTCAGTGTCTAACAAGCTTTATCCTGTTCATTTCATTATATTACATAAACATGGTAAAGAGGGGCATCTATAGACACTCGAAATTTTCTTTAGTTCTATTGTAGACAATCGAGATTTTGGGTTAGCCCCGGTCTCAACCCGGGAGGTGCAGGTCAGCCCCGGTCTCAACCCGGGAGGTACAGGTCAGCCCCGGTCTCAACCCAGGAGGTACAGCTCAGCCCCAGTCTCAACCCAGGAGGTACAGGTCAGCCCCGGTCTCAACCCGGGAGGTACAAGTCAGCCCTAGTCTCAACTCAAAGGGTACAGGTCAGTCCCAGTCTCAACCCGGGAGGTATAGGTCAGCCCCGGTCTCAACCCGGGAGGTACAAGTCAGCCCTGGTCTCAACTCGGGAGGTACATGTCAACCCCAATCTCAATCCGGGAGGTACAGGTCAGTCCCAGTCTTAACTCGAGAGGTACAGATCAGCCCCTGTCTCAACCCAAGAGGTACAGGTCAGCCCCGATCTAAACCCGGGAAGTACAGGTCAGCCCCGGTCTCATCTCAGGAGGTACTGGTTAGCTCCGGTCTCAACCCGGGAGGTACATGTTAGCCCCGGTCTCAACCCGGGAGGTACAGGTTAGCCCCGGTCTCAACTCGAGAGGTATAGGTCAGCCCCGGTCTCAACTCGGGAGGTACAGGTCACCCCGGTCTCAACCCGGGAGGTACAGGTCAACCCCGGTCTCAACCCGGAAGGTATAGGTCAGCCCCGGTCTCAACCCAGAAGGTACAGGTCACACCGGTCTCAAGTCAGGAGGTACAGTTCAGCCCCGGTCTTAACCCGAGAGATACAGGTCAGTCCCGATCTCAACCTGGGAGGTACAGGTCAGCCCCGGTCTCAACCCGGGAGGTACAGGTCAGCCCTGGTCTCAACCCAAGAGGTACAAGTCAGCCCCGGTCTCAACCCGAGAGGTACAGGTTAGCCCCAGTCTCAACCCGAGAGGTACAGGTCAGCCCCGATCTCAACCCGGGAGGTACAGGTCAGCCCCGATCTCAACTCGGGAGGTAAAGGTCAGCCCCGGTCTCAACTTGGGAGGTACATGTTAGCCCCGGTCTCAACACGAGAAGTATAGGTCAGCCCCGGTCTCAACCCAGAAGGTACAGGTCAGCTCTGGTCTCAACCCGGAAAGTACAGGTCAGCCCCGGTCTCATCCCAGGAGGTCAGGTCAAGCTTCGGTCACAACCCAGGAGGCCAACTCAACTTCAGAGACAACCCCTAAGCCTCACATCATCTATAGAGACAAACCTGGAAGAACCAAGTTAGCCTCAGAAATAACCCTGAGGACAAACAGAATCGACTGGTATCCAAACCTCGGAGATAACCCCGGGAAGTCAGCCAAAGGCCATACCAGCACTGAAGGCAACCCCAGGAAAGGCAAAATGGTCATTTTATCAACTTGAAGATGATTCGATCAAACTCAAGCCGAATTGATGCCACCAAGGTCAGAAAGAACCATAACAATGATCCTTAGTGGAAACAGCGCAAGACAGCTCAATAGATAAACTGCGAGGAATTGAAGACCTGGTTATGAACCCATCTTTTTGGACTCAAAAAAGGTTTACTCCCATGTCATTTTGACACTCTCAGCGAGGGCTTTCCGGAAAGGTATATCACGCCTCAAACGGATGCTCTGATCAAAAGTTAGAAAGTTTCGATTCTAACCTCGAATTACTCGGAGTGCACGTACTTTGATGCAACGGGACCCACCACGTGGAGCCGCACATCTACCTGCAGCTGCCGCGGGTAGAGTCGCTTCCACCGGGTCTATAAATAAAGGTGCACCCCCAGCTCATTTGATAATTCAAAAACGCTCTGAACCTCTACCCGTTTCGTTTCTCAACCATACTCTTGTACTCCAAACCCAAATTTTATCACTCCAACACGTAGACATACTCATATACTATCACATATCAAAAATTAACCGGTAGAAACGGACGTTTAAAGTCTACAATTTGGTAAAAAGCCCGTGTAGCAGTCTATTGTGAGTATTTTTACGATCAGAAAGTTCATATTACTTCATTGCACTTTTCTACACTTGCACGTTAAGTTTCACTTTCTGATTATGCCCGGAACTCAGTTCTGTGGCCGTTTTTGCTTACTTTTTATACATTTTAGTACATAAACACATTTTCTGGCATTTCTACAACTCAGATTGACGATCCGTTACTTTTAACAGCTTTTATATATTTATATATATACATATATGTACCCTTCACCAAACTAGGTTATCTTCACAGTCCTGATTTGACTACTTTTTGTCTATGTTTAACTATATATATACTAACTTTTCAGTTCTTTCAAGCCCGGATGTCAAATCCGAGATAATTTGCTGCTTTTATATATGTAACTATATATATATACATTTTTCAGACTTATTTGGGCCTGGATTTATACTTCGTGGCCTTTTTATTGCTTTACTATATATATATATATATATATATATATATTAATTATATGTATTAACATTTCCATTCTAGTTTGGCGTGGATCATTCTGTGGCCTTTTTACTGCTTTCATAAATATATATAATTACATTTCTATCCGGGCAAAGGATAGAATGTCTGTCACCCTTTACAACTTTTATATATATATATATATATATATATATATATATATATATATATATTTACATTCTGTCCAGCCTGGATTACTCCGTGACTTTTTACAACTTTTATAAATATATATATATATATATATATATATATATTTACATTTTAGTCCGGGCATCGGAGTGAAAATTCATCACCCTTTACAGCTTTTATATATATATTTCCATTATGTCAAGCCTGGATTACTCCGTGGCTTTGTAAAGCTTTTATAAATATATATATTTACATTCTAGTTCAGGCATTAGAGTGAAAACTCATCGCCCTTTACAGCTTTCGTATATATATATAACTATATTTATATACTATTACTCATTTTGATTAAATTGTTGCTTTAAATATTCATTTGATATGAATTGGCACTGACATTTCTGCGGGCGAACTAGATTTCTTTAAATCTCGCCAACTCTAGCTTTCAAACGGTTCAAAATAGGTTCAGATGGAACCGGAAAGCTAAAATGGCTGAGATTTACTTAAATCTAGCATTTTTTCTAGTTACAGTTCTGAAAGCAACCTCGCAACCCTTAGATCGCTATCTAGTGGGAACGAGATGCTTCGGTTACGTTCGAGCCATGATTTACTAATTAATCCTTAGTTCTAGTGACATCTGGATGTAAATATATATTTTTTATGCATATTTGAGCTGTGCAGGTTTTATTGGCTTCCCTCTGTGACCTAAGAATCATGGGATTCATAATCAAACTGATCAGAATCTAATTCCCACGATGGACAAACTCCATTTTACAAATGTACCCTGCCAATTTTTCTATAAAAATGTACATCAAAAAAACCTTAAAACGGTTATCCGGGTTTAAGGTCTCAACATAATGAGAATAATGGTTTGTCGTGTCAGAGTCACTCCGATGGCTGTCATTCCCATGAGAAGACTGACACTTGCATATATGTTGTGGTCGAGGATGCTTCGCAGCCCGACAATCACCATTCAAATTGAGCCTAAAGGCTAAAAAGATAAAAATGAAGTGTTGACATGCTTCAATTCTTATGTTAGCGTAAGGGTTTAAAAAATCAGCCTTTCAAAATATCATTTTAATAATCTTGTCTAAGAAAGAGACTTTTGTAAATCAAATCAAACCCTTCGTATATAGGTTCAACGAAACACATCTATGCTTTCAATCAAGTAAACATAGGCCCAATTTCTTCCAGCATTCACACACACACATTACAGATTTAAAAGAAAAATATTGAAAAGATGCGGTACTGTGTTTACAAGGGAGTTATGGGGTGCCTAACACCTTCCCCACACTTAACCAAGCCCCCGAACTTAGAACTTCGATTTTAAATATTCAGTTTTGAGAGTGTCCAGCAATTAGGCCTACTTTCAAATAAAACTCGGTTGAGTTGGTACAACCATTTCAAATCTACCAACTGGCGACTCTGTAAAACGTTCAAATCGTCGACATGATACATGTTGGCTTTTTCCTAAAAAAAATCCTTCAAAACCTTCTTCACAATAAAAAGAATAAGGGTAGACAAAACATTAGGAAAAGGG
Organism: Panax stipuleanatus; assembly: GCA_020205555.1. Taxonomy (NCBI): domain Eukaryota; kingdom Viridiplantae; phylum Streptophyta; class Magnoliopsida; order Apiales; family Araliaceae; genus Panax; species Panax stipuleanatus. The sequence goes on from CM035118.1 coordinate 94,509,617, forward strand.
AAAGATTCGGGTCCAACTCGACCCGCATTTTTTCCAGACGTCAATATTATGAACATAATCAATCATTAATTTACCGATTAATATGCAATTTCAACATAAATTTTCATACATTTAAGCCATATTCAAACATATATCTCTGTAAATTTTAAAACTCCAATTAAACATAATTTCATGGATTGATTACTCTAAAATAGTTTATAATCATCATATAGTGGATTACTCATGCATATTAATGACTACAAACAACTTTTCAATCATTAAATTATGAAACTCAATTAACAGAGAACTAAAAATCAATTTCAATGGAGAAAACACAAGAATAAGAATTTTAACTTGGGATTAAGAATTTACCCTTGATAACTCTGTTTTGATTAAGCAAGATGACAGAAAGCTTTCTTTGATTCTCTAGACCTTCTTCTTCAAATTCCAATTCTCTCAAACTTTCTCTTTTTCTCTCTGTGTGTTTCTCTCTCTCACTTCTCTGTTTTTGCAATATAATATAATACGTGAACATATATAAACTAATATACCCACTACGTATTGCTTAACATGGGAACAGTTAAGCGTATCGTGGTTCATCAGTTATTATGTTCTCAAGGGCCTTGTTTGGCTTGCTCTCTAAAGGCTCCCTTTTTGTTTATTTTTATAACTTATTTATTATATAGTTTATTTATCACACTTTAATTAATCAAATTAAATTATTTAAATTCAATTAAATAAAAAACAATATTACACATTAAATAAAATTATCACATAATTAAAATTCTCATTTATTAATTATGATAAATTATTAAATCTTTAATTAATTATTAAATTAATTAGAATAATATTATAATTATAAAACAACTCATTTAATTTAATCATCCCAATTAAATTCACACTTTGAATTATAAAATTATTCCTCATTAATTCAATTAATGTAGCACATTTAATTAAATTAATCTACCACAATTCCATCAAACATTTATTTAACTTAAGAAATAAAGCAATAAAATATTTATTTAATTCAATAAATATTTAAAATAAATTATAAAAATCTCGTTTGTCACAGTTAAACGAATTAAAATTTATCAACCCTCTGAGTTCTAGTACAAATAATGAAGACAAAAAAATAAATATCTCTAAACCTAATCACATTCCTTCCTTTCCTTTCTATTCCAGAACCTTCTGAAATTTCTTCCTTAACTGTAAATAAAACATTTTTGCAAGGATACGCACAAATGTTCATCAAGTCTAATAGATAAATCATTTCACATTTCTCAAGTCTATACAGATAAAAGAGTTCACATTGTTCACGTTATAGGGTTCACATTGCCCAAGTTATAGAGTTCATAATCCTCAAGTTTATAGAGATCACTCCTCAAGTTAATCCTCAAATAATAGATTTCAAAATCATCAAGTTTATAAAAGTAATTCAAATGAAGTTTTAACATCAACTGAAAATTCAAAATAGTTTAATAGCACATCGTTGCACATAAAGATTTGCATATAGTACTGAAAGAACTTGCACACAAATAAATAACAAGTTCACACATAACAAGTTCTAAAAAACTTGCACACATAAATAAACAACAAGTTCACACATAAAAACAAGTTATGAAAAACTTGCACACATAAATAAACAACAAGTTCACACATAACAACAAGTAATGAAAAACTTGCATGTTCACCTTTACCGTTTACGCTAATTTTGCGTCTCTTGATCAACCTATATCATTTATGAGATCAACATACAAATTAGTCATTACATGACACTTCCTCTAGACCACCTTAACTAAACTTAACTATGAATTTTATTTCATAATTTTATTTTTACGATAACCGATTACAAAACTTGTTTAATTCATAACTAATTCATATCAACTCAGAATTGGCTCATTTTTGGACAGTGACCTATGTATAACATGGTCTAACTACTCGTATAAGTGGCACAAACCCCAAAAATTCATGTGCACAAAAAGTCCAAAATAGCCCCCTTTTACTGTTCATTAGCAGAATTATTTTGAACAATACCCCGGCTCAATATTGAATTCAAATCTAATTCATATTAATGAATTTTTGAGTTATTCTTTCGCCTATGTCTTCGTAATTTCCCCCTCTACAACTTTATTATGAATTTAATGACCAAATTCCAAACATATAATTTTTATAAAAAATAGGTCAGATTAAGGGTTTCTCATTTCATGTTTTCGATTTCTATAACTAGTTACCACTTGGGTTAATTAGCTAGTTTTCATCTTTTATGACTCAATAACATTGTATTACATAATTATAAATCTAAACATGCATTATTTCATGAATCCTATTCAAGAACATAAGAACATAAACCAAATTTATAAAAATATAAATTTGTTACCTCTTGAAGTGCAAGCTTTACAATACTTGAATAATTAAGCCTTTTTTTATCCTTCCTTCTTTAAACTAAAAAGTATTCTCCCTTGAGATTCTCAATCTTCTCTTGCTCTAGCTTTGTGAAATGGGGTTGATTAATGAAGATTGAGGGTTGTATTTATAGGATTTCCTAAGTTAGGGTATTTAGGACATAAGCCACAAACTAGTTTGCCTAGTCACTATAGTGAGTCACAAGCTTCATCATCACAATTGGTGAGTCACCTAGCCTAGTCACCTATATGTCACAACTCACCACAAAATTTTGGACAACATGTTTTAGTAAGAAAAATGTAATTTGATAACTTCAAAGCCTAAGCTTGCAAGTATACTTACATGTTTTCTATATCAACCAAGTGGAGCAAGTAGCTAAGGTTTTCCTAGCCAATTTAATAGCACATCGTTGCACATAAAGATTTGCATATAGTACTGAAAGAACTTACACACAAATAAATAACAAGTTCACACATAACAAGTTCTAAAAAACTTGCACACATAAATAAACAACAAGTTCACACATAAAAACAAGTTAAGAAAAACTTGCACACATAAATAAACAACAAGTTCACACATAACAACAAGTAATGAAAAACTTGCATGTTCACCTTTACCGTTTACGCTAATTTTGCGTCTCTTGATCAACCTATATCATTTATGAGATCAACATACAAATTAGTCATTACATGACACTTCCTCTAGACCACCTTAACTAAACTTAACTATGAATTTTATTTCATAATTTTATCTTTTACGATAACTGATTACAAAACTTGTTTAATTCATAACTAATTCATATCAACTCAGAATTGGCTCATTTTTGGACAGTGACCTATGTATAACATGGTCTAACTACTCGTATAAGTGGCACAAACCCCAAAAATTCATGTCCACAAAAAGTCCAAAATAGCCCCCTTTTACTGTTCATTAGCAGAATTATTTTGAACAATACCCCGGCTCAATATTGAATTCAAATCTAATTCATATTAATGAATTTTTGAGTTATTCTTTCGCCTATGTCTTCGTAACTTCCCCCTCTACAACTTTATTATGTATTTAATGACCAAATTCCAAACATATAATTTTTATAAAAAATAGGTCAGATTAGGGGTTTCTCATTTCATGTTTTTGATTTCTATAACTAGTTACCACTTGGGTTAATTAGCTAATTTTCATCTTTTATGACTCAATAACATTGTATTACATAATTATAAACCTAAACATGCATTATTTCATGAATCCTATTCAAGAACTTAAGAACATAAACCAAATTTATAAAAATATAAATTTGTTACCTCTTGAAGTGCAAGCTTTACAATACTTGAATAATTAAGCCTTTTTTTATCCTTCCTTCTTTAAACTAAAAAGTATTCTCCCTTGAGATTCTCAATCTTCTCTTGCTCTAGCTTTGTGAAATGGGGTTGATTAATGAAGATTGAGGGTTGTATTTATAGGATTTCCTAAGTTAGGGTATTTAGGACATAAGCCACAAACTAGTTTGCCTAGTCACTATAGTGGGTCACAAGCTTCATCATCACAGTTGGTGAGTCACCAAGCCTAGTCACCTATATGTCACAACTCACCACAAAATTTTGGACAACATGTTTTAGTAATAAAAATGCAATTTGATAACTTCAAAGCCTAAGCTTGCAAGTATACTTACATGTTTTCTATATCAACCAAGTGGAGCAAGTAGCTAAGGTTTTCCTAGCCAATTTGGTTCTCCCCACTTCATTTGCTAAATAATTTAGTTAGTTGTCGTTGACTTTTTTCTTTCAAACTTTGAGTTTTCATATAAATGAATAGTATTTTCGGTATTTATACCCCCTACAAATACTATAGCGTAATATGAAATATCGTAAAAAAGCGAAAGACTTTTTATGCGTTTTATGAATAGTAGTTTCGCGTTATTTTTTGAAAAACTTTTATTTTCTTATACAAAACAACACTTATTTTTCATTACATAGATTAGATCATAAAATTAATCTTTAATCATATACGATTATATTTATAAGCCTTATAAATATTCGGGATATTACATCCACCACTAGCCGAATATGCTCATCCTGGTCGGGTTACCATTCTAGATGTCGTGCCCGATCATCATCTTGTCATGGTACCAGACTTTCCCGTCCGGCTACAAGTGTACCAACTCCCCATTTTAAATGTTCTTTTCAATCATATCATTCAACTGCCAGCACGCTTCATTAGAATGTCCCATGCTTTGGTGGTATTGGCAAAATAAATTCTTGTCTCCTTTTGTCGTACGATTACTCACCGGACACGGATCGAAAAAGGGTTTATCCCTAATCTCATTAAGGATCTTAACACGATCGACATTGAGTAGAGTATAAGGTTTATTATTAAACTGATGTCAGAACGGAGGCTTGTCATTTCCCGCAGATCCGTTGTAGACCTCTTTCTTCACATGTGCATCTGCCCTAGATTATAATTATGATCCCAATCTCGAGGTCGATCATCCCAACAAGATTGTGGCTTAAGACTTTCCATGGCATCATTAATGGCAATAAATCTCTTTGCCCTGTCATAAGCTTCTGACAATTCCTTAGAAGGATTGAACATGATATCCTTCATCAAAATCTGCAATCATTCCATATCCAATCTCGTAGTAAAGAATCCGAGTGTATGTGGTATATTAAGATTTGTCGCTTTGCCGACCGCCTCTCTAAATCTCTTCACGTATTGGCTCAAACTTTCAATTGACTGTTGTTTTATTTGCATAGGGGAGGTTGTTAATTTCCCGCTTCTCCTGTTACTACTAAACTGATAATGGAATTTGTCGCAAAGCTTTTACCAAGACCCGATAGAGTTGGGTGACAGTGATGTCATCCATAATCAGGCCTCTTTTTTAGTGTAGTGACAAACATCTGACACCGACCAGCATTTGAGTGCTCATGTGCTCATAGTAACGTATAATACACTCGTACGTGTGGGTATTATCATAAGGATCGCATGTGCCATCATATGTCTCCAAAGGAGACATCTTTTTAGTCAGGTTAGTTCGAACCCGATTAATCTCTGGTGTAAACGGTGACTTTGGGTTGACTGGTAATTGGTTTGTCAAAGCCACAACTGATATTTTATGTTCCAACTCCATGAACTTTTGCATTATGGAATCGGGTATCCCCTTCGGGGGAGTTCCTCCACAATGATTTTTAAAATAATTTGGTGACGCAACTCGCTAACGTTGCTCGGCCCGTACATGTCCTTCCTCTAATTCCTTGGAGTATGTAGCATGCGCATGTTCCTTCCTTTCGACGAGCCTCCCGATCGGTGAGTTCAGGGTCAGCTCTATAGCGTAAATTCCCGACGCCTGTGCTAAGTCGAGGAAACTTCCCCCTCTTTCTCCAATTCCACCAACTGTGCATCTCATTCTTCCTGCTAGAGGCGTAAGGTCTCTAGAGCCTCCTTTGCTTATTAGATCTTGTGTAACTGAATTAACTTCTGCCTATCATGCCCCCCGTGCTCCCTATCTCGATCCTAGCGAGTACAGTTTTGGGATTGGTCGTTTATGCTAAGGATCGAGAGCCTTATGACTTGTAGAGAATAATTATCGTCGAACCAGAGCCAACTAGGCTTTTGTTATGATCGATTTGGGGTTGTTGGGTTCGAGTTTGTCTTTGACCGACTTAAGGATCTTGTGTGTTATCGGGATGACTGAGGACCTCTTCTGGTCAGGAACTATTTTTCTTTTGCCCTCCATTCTTTTAACTTGAAAGTAAACTTGTTATTTCAATTTAACACTAGAACACAGGCCCTCCTTCTAGCGCCAATGTTAACGTCAAAATCTGGCCACTCGCCAAATCACCAAACAACAAACTAAAAACACGCACAATGAACAAACACACACAACAAAAAGCTGACGACTCGGGCCACCTGGGGATAGCTGATGAGTGGGTTGAAATCCTACGAATTGGGTACTATTTCACTTGAAATATCGTATTTTCATGGTAATTTTCCATATTACTTGTTTAGGTTTTGTGTCATTTTGTCGGAAGAGAGGCAAAGATGGGCTTAGAAGCTAAAAAGGATAAAAAGATGAAGAATTGGGCAAGCTGTTAGAATAGCGCGAGGCACGCTTCAGGAGAGTTGTGAATGGCGCAGGCCGCGCCGGGCTGGTTAAGGTTTTGCATGAGTAGCGCGGGTGCGCCTCTCACTGAAGAAAGATAGCGTGGGGTGCGCCGATCTAACAAATCTGGCAGATTTGTTTCCTTTTTTTTCTAAAGTTAGTTTATATGAGGGCTTTGACTTACCTTATGTAATAGGGGTTTTAACTAAGTTTAAGGAGACTTTTGCTTGCAATTATTGGGGAGCCATTCACGGAGACTTGGAGATTTGTTTTGGAGAGCACATCAAGACGGAGATTGAAGCTATCGAGACTAGAGATCTTTAATAGAGTTTTTCTTCTTCTCTTAAATTCTTTATTTGTACTTGAGATGCTATTTAATTTTAATCTTCTAGTTTTTAGCATGATGATGAACAAATTTCCAATTAAGGATACAATGGAGCCAGTTGCAATGCAATAATTCTATTATCATTATTTTCACTTATTGATCTTGTGGAGTTAATTATCATATCTTGTGCTTAATTATTAATTATCTAGCTAGCAGTTAATTTGATATCTTATATGGAATTGAAAGAGGAAATCTATGATTAGATCTAGATGTGATAACGTATGAATTTTTTGATTCTTGTTAGAATAACATGATAGTGTATGAGATGAAAATACGTGTATGCCATGCATAACTTTGTTAGGAGTTTGTGCTTAATGAATCTATTTTAAGTGTCTTGTATGAAAATAGCAAAATAACTGGAATATGTCTTTTTGTTAATCATTGAAAGATGTTAATATATTGATAGGTAATCCTAGTTAGTAACTCATTGTATTAAATAAGTGGAAATACGGTAAGACGATTATTGCAGCGCAATTAGGGAAATTATATTCCTATATTTTTATCATCTGGTGATCAACAATTGTTAGTTAATTAGTTTTTATTTTCTTTTAATCAAAACAATTTCATAATCAATTGGAGTGACTGTTTAAGTGGATTTAAATTGGTAAAGCTTGAGAATTAGAATAGTTATTAGTATTTGTTCCTTGTGGGTTTGACATCCTTCTTACTTCTATATTACTTGATTGATCGTGTGCACTTGTGCGTATTTATCATTATATAAAACGGACAACAATAGCTCCGGTGTGAGAATAAGTACAAGCCAGAAACGTCAACAATGGAGGTATAAAACTGCTCTAGTTTGTAGGAGTAAATCTTATGTGTATGTACCTTGAACTTGAATTATGACTATATTTATAATTTAATCACACCGCCTTAATTTACCATGTCCGTCCCCGAGTTGGAATAGGAGTCCTATGTAGAGGTTCCTTATAACTGCAATTCTCATAATTGAATAGGATTTGTGTTCCCTGGAAATAGGAAGTCAAATAAGACAAGGGATCACAAGTAAATTTGGATTTTGACCTTTCTAGAAAATCAAACCTCCAATCCGTTAATGCAGTCATCCAGCCACGTGGATTGGGTCCCTCAAATCCCTCAGAACCAATAAATCACACTCCAATAGGGATCATCTTAAAGAGATGGCTATCTATCATTAACTACCCTGGTTAGTGACGGGAGATTTTAATGAAATTCAAATTCAAGAGGAGAAAAAAGGTTGATAAAAATGCAAAATTGCATTATGAGTTTATGGCTTTTGTGGATATGGTAGTTAACTTTACAATATAGAAAATCGCTATTTTGTGTTACAATTAATAGTACAAACTTATATATTTTGGGTCAGTTTTGCACAAATAATTATACCATAAATTTAAGGTACTATTTTTTGAACAAATAATTGTATTTTGAGGGAGGAATTTGCTAATTAGTAAAACTCAAGGACAAAAATATCGGGTAAAAGTGCATAAATGCCCCTGAGTTTTCGCGTTCGTCCCATTTAGCCCTTGAACTTTTTTTTAGTTAATAGAGGCCCCTGACGTTGTAAAACGTAGCTCAACTATGCCTATCACGTTAAAAAAGTTCCAGCAAGACAAACAGGTGTTAGAACCGACTGACACGTGACAAATAAAATTTAATTTAAAAAATATTTTTTTTCTCTTTCTTCTGGTGTTTTCTCTCTCTCATCTCCTTCCTTTATAATCCTTCTCCTTCGTCTTCTTTATCAAATTGGAAGACCTAACATTCAAAAAAAAATAAAAATGGCAAGATTTACTCAACGCCTCTTGCAACTCCGCCTCCACTTTCTTCCTCCGCTCCGCTAGCTTCTGTTTCACATCTGTCGTCGTCTCCTTTTTCATCTGGTTAAGTGCCATCGATATCTCTACCTTGGTCGCCCTCATCACCGCCGCCAACTGCTCTTTTATGTGTTTCACCTCCGCTGACGTGTCCTTAACGCCGCCAAACTTCTCCTTAATCGTCGCTTCTCTCTCGTCTATGAATTTCCCTAGCGAGGAGTAGTAGACCTTGTTGAGGGAGAACATGATGATTAAGAATTTGGCAGATCAAAATTGATTAGTTATGCTTTTTCAAATTACTCCGCGAGGAGTGGCGGCAAGGAGGAGAGAGAAGCAGCAAGAATGGCGACGAGGGAGGTGTTGGTGTGTAAGGATTAAAGCAGTAAAGCAAGTTAGTTAAGTCTGATTAGTGATGGGTACTTTTTTAATTACAGCAGTCAGGTTATATTGGTCTTTTCCTTTATTTTCTTTTAGAATAGATTTTAGTTTGAGAAAGGGAGCATGTGCTCATTGCTGCCTCTCGTTAGTTGAGATCAGAATGAGGAAGGATATATGTATGCAATCCAACCTGTAATTGGGGGTATGAAATGAATGAAATAATCTAATTCTCTCTCTATTGTTCTTCCCTTCTTTCTTACTCTAGTTCCTTTGTTCTAATTTCTCTCTTTCTCACCCAATGTTCTATCTATCCTTCAAATTTCTTAATCAATTTCCAGTTCTGAACTTCTAGTTCATTACAATTGGTATCAGAGCCCTTCCGATCCATCTATGGTGACCAATAATCAGCAACGCAACAACTTGGAAACTTATGTTAAGGAACAAACAAACATTATTCAACAATTACAAACTCAGCTACACGAATTGGTTAAAAACCTCAAACAAGACTTTGAGGAGAAGCTGGAGCAGAGGATGAAAGGATTCGAGGCTCTTCTTTCTGTGCGTTTGCAATCTCGTGCAAAATCCGATCTAAAACATGATCGAAAAGTGCTTATTTGTGGCTATACGGAAGAAGAGGACTGCTGGTGTGAAACAACTAATGCCATAAAGTCGGTATACCAAGATGATAGCGATGAAGAAGATGATCTAGTTATCACTGATGAGAGAGATCATGAGGAATTTCTGGCTAAACTTGAAGTTCCAAGCCTACAAATTCATCAACTCTCCGATCAATTAATTCATGACAAGGTAAATCCCCTTCATGCATGTGATTACTCTTCTTTTAACTTGGTGGAAAACACAACTACTCTATGCGCAAATAAAATAGAGATAGTTGATGCGTGTAATGTGTTCGATAAAATTCCTAAGAGAAGGGGATACAGTACTGCCCTTAACCCAGATTCCCCCAATGGTTTTGATCAATTCGTTAAAGCCATGAATCAACCTTTCCCAAATCCAGAGCCAGAGCATCAACGAAAAATTCTAATTTGTGGTGCTACCCAAGAGGATGACTGCCTATTTATAGCAACAGAATCCATGGGGCCAGATTATGATGAAAATGATGATCTAGGTGAGGTGGTTTTGGATTTTGAAGAGGAAGTGGTGAATTAAATTCAATTGCAGAATCTACTATTCAAACCAGTTTTCAAGGATGATGGAGATGAGGAAGGCTTTAAAAAGAAAATTTTAGACCCAGTTCCACTCAATAATCAAGTTGAAGAACTTAAGGAGCAAGTCAAAGGCAAGGTGTTTGATGAAATGCCTAGGAGTGTTCTAAATTTTGGCTATGCCGAGAAGGAGGGTTACTTGTATGTTATTACTAATCAATATCCGCCAAAGTACAATGATAGTGGAGGTGAGACTGAAATTCCAATGAGTGTTATTTATGGGTTAACTAATAAACCAAAAGAGCTAATTGTTGATATTGAATCTGCTGATGTTACTGATAAATTGGTAGTTGTTGAATATGTGGAGAATATGCACAAGTTCTATAAGCTAGCTGAGAAGGATAGTCAAATTTTTGACTACACAGACTCACAGATTGAGGTAAATAAGAGAATGGTTCAAATCTTTTGTCTGGATAATTTTGCTTTGGTCCAATCTGGTAATCATGTCATTGGAATTGATTTGGGTACCAACTCATGTGTTTCTACCATGGACAACAATGTTGGAGAGATATTTCATGTAAATGAAAAAGGATTTGGAAGAAGGTTTATTAAAAAGTTTGATATGTTGTAATATGGTTGTTCGATTAAAGGCAAATGTCATAAGATCATCATCACTGCACCGGTAGAGCAAAAAGAGCATGTGTTTGAATTGTTCCAAAGAGTGACTAAGTTAGTGTTTGATGTCATTGCTCATTTCCAAGCTCGGCGATACACTTTCTTATATCAAGAGCGAATGCATGTTAAGCACCTAGTTCAGTTTCTTTGTGACACTAAGCAAGGCTACACACAGAGTGGTGGGCTTCGTCCATTTGGTGTTTCATTTCTTGTCACAAATAGCCCACAGGTAGTCAATGAGCAAGGCATGGATGTTGATGTAATTCAAGGCAAGGGTCCAGAATTTATATTGGACAAGATGGCATTAGTTGAGAATTCTAACACTGCAGACAACTCAAGCACGGAGCAGGAACACATGATATTATAGCTCAAAAACCTGAGGAATAACAAGAGTATGATCAAAGAGAAAGCTACAACATTCTAAAGTTTTTATTTGAAGCGGTTTAGCCACATACATGCTACATGCCTTATGTATTCATTGTTGATGTTCTCTTCTTATATAAGGGCTGTTATACAAACAAGAGAATTCAAATCATTAAAGGTACAATATTTGATGGTTTTAATACTAATGCTAATGGAGGGAAAAAGGAAGAAATTAAAATAAAAATTTGGAAGACAACACACTGGAAATACCTTGTTCATGGTGAGCTCTTCTTTCTGCAATTCCTTTACCGGCATGATTTTGAAGGTAAAAATGGATTTGTTTTCATAAACGGGGTTGTATTTTCTGCTCTATATGCTAATGTCTATGTTGAGTTTTATGTTTGCACTAAGTGGAATTATGGTGGGTTTTCCCCTTGGTGGTTGTACTTCATACTTGGAGTTCAGTTTCCAATAGAGATGAAGAGTGCTCTTGAACAAAATCAATCTCAGGTTGTGTGTGAAGATGGTGAAGATGATATTTCTTACATAAATACATACTCGTGGTGAACGTATCTTTTGATTTTAGTACAATCACCTTCAAGAGATTCACTATGGTGCTTATGCAAGTTCCTAATATGTGTTTGGCACTTGAAGAATTTCATAGCCTTATGATGTCTCCCTTCTTTTATACTGGTACAACCATGATATCTACCAAGACCACAAATATTAATGATCTAGTTAACATGTATGTGTCAACAAAGAATGTGTGGGATACTAGGGATGATGTCACGGTGCAACAAATAAAGATAACACATGGAAATGGAAAAGAATCTGCATATTATGAGGTAACTAAGCGAGGGCCAAGCATGAAGAGGAATGACAACATCTGGACATCCGAATTAAAGGAAAGTGGCATGTATTGGGGTGTTATTTTTGATCCGGGGGGAATAATATTACTACCCATTGTTGAGGAATGAAGAAGCACTCTTAAATGTCACCTTGAAGACAAGGTGGTTGTCAACAAATGGGGTAATGTTGTCCAATTTATGTAACGACAATTAACGCGCAAGTATACGCGGTCAACAAGTAATACAAGATAAGTGGAGTGTCGTACCCACGAGGACGAAGTCTTAAGTGCAAATCAAATACTAATGTAAGTTCTATACTGTCTTAGCTAAACAAGTGATTAGAGATGGTATGTTAAACTATGTGATTACAACTAAAGGAGGTAAGAGAAGTAGTTGTACTAGGGAGTCAAGTTAGGATTACAATTCCCCTAATGCGTCGCCTAATCTCCTAACTCTCCACATCACAAACGAAACAAGGAATGGTCAGCCGAGAATAGAACTACACATAAGCTTCTGTCGAAGGCCAAATGCACATCCCTAGCTAGATGAATCACAATATTTCTATTGGTGAAAATAACTAGACTAGGGTCATTAAGCTTAGTCTCAAGGCTACACAAGGCAAATAGAGATATGTCTATCCTATTAAGCAGTTTATGCACACATTCCCATAGGCATGGTCATAACAAGTGTTCTTGTATTTTAAAAGTTAGATATTAATATCCATTTTTCAATATCCATTAATATCAATACCAAATACTCTGTCAAGCAATCAGTCAATAAGCAAGAAATACAACCCATTCCAAAATGTTTCATTAATATAAATAGGAGAGAAAGTTAATTAGGCTAAACAATAGGTTACATTGCAATCCTAAAAAAAATTAGTTCATAACCACGGTGCTAATACACATTTCTAAAACATTCAACATTGCTCAGTAATACACAAATAAATGAAAGATTTGGAATAAGAAAACTCCTGTTGTGAGGTTTTCTGTCTCCAATTCTTCTCTTCTCCGTGTAGCTTCTGAGCTGTGTAGGATGTTAAGACTATTCCTCCCTTGAAGCACAGCTTCTTTCTATTCTAAAAAATTAATTAATATTACTCTGTTATCTCTCTCTGTAATAATATCTCCTGGCGGCCGTACTTCTTTTCTATATCTCTATATATCTTTCTCTGTAATAATATCTCCTGGCGTCCATACTTCTTTTCTATCTGTCTATATATCTTTACTGCTCTTGCTTTAGGTCATTAAAAACAAGTCTCTGGCTAGACACCGAAGGTGGCACTGCGGCACGGAGAATAAGCTGCTGAATGGCGCTGCAGTGCCACGTAGGCATTAAAACACCGGAGCTCGTGCTACAGCGTGAGCCCATGAAGGATCAGGGCCGTTGCAGAGCCATGGTGACGTCAGCCTGAACAAGGAGATGGCGCTGCAGCGTGGAGAAAAAGCTTGGCTCTGGCGCCGCGGCGCTAGAGGGTGAAAAATGATAATTTTGCTCCTATAAACTGGAAATGACCTAAACAGCCCTGCATCATACAGGTTAAGCATAATAACAACAAAATATATATAAAAGAAAAACAAATAACATAAAACAAGCAGCGTCTTATGCTTTAGAGGATCTGATTCGTGATATAAATACCACTCATCAAATACCCCCAAACTTAAGCTTTTGCTTGTCCTCAAGCAAACTATCTAACATCCACACCTACATTACTGTAAGACACGAATGGAAACTACTCCTATAGAATATTATCATGGCTTCTAAGCACAATTATAGAGCCTCTCTGAGAATAGGACAAACATTGACATGAATGAGGGCTTAATATCAAATTTGCAAGTATGAGACTGTACTCGATCCATTCTAAGTGTGTGTGTGCGGACCAATCATCCTAACTAACCATAGCCCAAATTAAGATCACACAATTAATTATGATAACCAATCATCCTAACTCTGATATTTTATTAAATCAAAAGTTTTAACATAACACGATAACATCACTGCTATTTACATCAACTATCCCGAGATAAAGAATCTACAGGATTTAAAACATAAAATATTCCTCCATTTATAACACATTGGAATTTACATTATTAACTACCAGATAGGTTTCATAAAATCAAATGCTCCTATCACTGCCTATTAAGGCGACGATCAGCTTTGCCACGCTCTTCTTCCATAATCCTGAGACATTGTCCTGCGATCTAGCATGTATGACGGTAGTCCTTTGAACTGAATTGGGTACCTCATAACCTGATCTTGGGCTTTATCAATTGCATACTGAAGTGTAGAGTATGTCTCCTCAAGCTTGGCCTTCTTCGCCTGACAATTGTCTTCTGAGAGATCTGCTCGTCGTGATTCCGTTACCCAGGCCTCCTCTGCTATAGCCAGCCTTGTTGATTTCTCTTTCAGTTCATTCTTCAACTCCTCTATTTCCTCTAACTTCTGCTCGATTTGGCCTTTCTTGCGAACCAAATCCCACTCTATATTTTCCAGATGTGTGTGAAGAGCCTTAACCTCTCCATCCCTCTGCTCAATGGTAGACTGTTGAGTAACCAATCGTTCCCTCAGCTCCTGAACAGTCTCCCTCAGCTTCACGTAACTCTATGTTACGGTCATACAGCTTGTCATACATCTCAACACTGATAGAGCTCAGCGGGAACTCTTTAGGGTCTTCCTCCTCCTCTTCGGCTGCCTCAGCCTGAACCTCAATCTCCTCAGGGTCTTCCTCAGAGTCCTCCTCTGAATCAGACACCGGCACATACTCCTGACCAATGACTGTGATCAAGGGTGATGGCTCTCGTCGGACTAACTGCTCCCAGACTACGTGGATATCTCGGGGCTTCTCCTCTCTAGCCTCTAGGGGTACAAGGTCCCTGGACTGACTAGGTTCTCCAGCATCCGTCATCCTGACAAATAAAATTTTAAGTCTTAGTTATTACGTGATGCTAATCGATACTCGCGTATATAAGTATAAGCACATAGCACATAAGGTAAGTTATTATCTTTTTTAGAACTAGATAAGAGTTATCATTACTATGTGCTCCATCTCTAAAAGGCTACTATCCTAAGGTTTTCCCCCACCTAAGGTTCATAACCTATAGCTTTGACACCAACCTGTGACACCCCCAAATTTGGGTACTTCAATTTCACGGGATTTGGTGTTCACTGTACAAATATCGTCTATCTATCTACCCATAATAAATGCAAACCATGCAATAGATAGAAATAAATCCTCCCCTTATGGGGTTACAACATCTGAATAATAAATACAATCCCAGGTCATACTAACCTTAAACAACTGTGCTGAATATAAACAAATAAATAAGTCTTACACAACTTTAACATAAGTCTAAAACATAAACATATAAAAATAAACAACAAGTCTTCATCACTTGTTGACCTTGCCCTTGCCTTTGCTAGTAGAAGGCTCGTTGGACCTTTCGTTCTTAACTGCAATGTTATTATTACTCAAGAGTGAGCACGATTGCCCATAAGTATAATAATACAACAACAATATAATAACATGCTAGTGAATCAAAGACATCTGAATAAAGAAACTCAACTTTTGACTCAAGAATGACTAACAGGAATCAAAAGAACTTCTGAGGGTCATAAGACCTTGAACTATGTCCTAGGTTGTAAAGTTTTTATGCTTTAAACCTTTAACAGTCATAAGACTATGGACTCTACTTCTCGTACTTAGGAGGATCAGCCCTTACTATCATACTGTGCACAATATCTCAACGCTAAAGCGTAAATAATCCCCTTTTACAGGGTTGTTTATCTCAGTTTTGACATCAGAGTCCGCACCAAAGGAAGTTTGATTTGGATAAGCTCAATAAGTATTCTAGAATTTAGAACATTCATCAACTATGGACTAGTCAAATCAATAAGGGTTCACTAGTCCTATAAGGTTCAACAATAACATCGATATTCAACTTGAATAATAAATCTCAAGAGTATACAATCGAATAAGTATTGTATAACTGAATCATGCTTTTAAAAGAGTTACAATATATAATATGAATTTCGAACTGGAACAATTAAGAACACGAGCTTACTCGATATAGAAACACAAGTCTAAGACTTAATAAATGAATAAATTAGAATTTAGGAAACTTGCTAAATCAATAAGTTAGGGATAGGATACTTGCCTCTTGCACAAGCTACAAATATAATTACAATTCACTTCCTCAACGTCCTACACAATACATTATGTATACGACATCGATTAGTTTTCATAACTACCATATTTAACTGTTAAACTATTCACTTAAGTTCGACTTACAACTTGGTTTATAATATTACTCAATGGCTAACCACATAACATGAATGTAAACTCACAACATGCATATCACACATGTATATCCCTTTAAACAATCATAATCAAGTTTTACAATTACGATATTCAAGTTTTCACTTAGTTCGTTAACTTGAACCTTCACATTATCTTATACATGCCAATAACTTAGTTTATTAATCATGAACTTCAAATCATATAATATTCATGTATGTAACTTAGAACAACATCTTTTATTATCGAGAGCACTACACTTGTGTGCGTGCATGTCCGAAGCCTTCCGATTGCCTTCGAATACGCATCAGTCATAAATATGGCCATGTTTACCCATTTTAACGATTTCAAATTAAAAAACTTAAAGAATGAAAGTTGTAGGTCTACTCGTTATCTTTTTGAATCATCTTGAATCGCCTTAATCGGAGTTCGTATGAAAAAGTTATGCTTATTTTACTACAGGAGGTCAAAACAGTCTCGAAAACCAAAAAAAGCTCTCGGACAGCCCCTATACCCGCTGAGGCGGGTGTTTATGCCCATGAACACCCGCTAGGGCGGGCCCCCTGCTGGTGCACTCCCTGGTTCACGATTTTGACAGTTCGTTGGCCCAATTACTCCAATTAAATGTAAATTAAACTCACACAGCGATTTTTATGAAGTACGAACTTCATAGAAATATCATACAATGTTACTAACATGTTTTTGACATCTTAAATCATGCAATTACTCGAATCAAATTATTAAATTTCACCGTTCTTGGTGTTCTTGACGGTTTTGAAGAAAAACATGAAATTTGACGTCACGAATTTGTTATAACTCCGAATCCGTTCGTTCAAAGTTTGTTTTCTTTGTTTTAACATGTATTATCATAATCTACTGTCAAATTTAAGTTAAACAAATCATTTATGGCATAAAAATTGTACGTAAGGTTCGTATGGGCCATATATAGAACTTCTATACTCTGTAACTTTCGAAAACCCAATTCAAACAAAATTCTATGGTGTGATTACTGAAAGTTATGCATATATGGCATATAATATGTTATGGACATCAATTAATATATATATAGACATATAATCAAGCATTGACAATTTCCCATAGACAGAGAACCTCTAAAACACGTACATGGGAAAACATAACTCTGTAACTTCACAAGAATTCAATTAATACATATATGTATGAAATTGACTATTTTAAAACATGAATATACGATAGAAAACATGTTATAGCTAATTAGTAACACTTATATCATTACTACATGTGATAATCTCAAATTATATATTTACAGAGAACTTGAACATACGTTAATGGAAACTTTAAGAACTTGAATTTAAAAACATAGGAGGAGGGATTACCCTTTGCTA
This sequence comes from Panax stipuleanatus, assembly GCA_020205555.1. Lineage (NCBI taxonomy): Eukaryota > Viridiplantae > Streptophyta > Magnoliopsida > Apiales > Araliaceae > Panax > Panax stipuleanatus. Next base: position 94,527,358 of record CM035118.1, read on the forward strand.
CTTGTCTAGATTAGATGATAATAGAATGATGGAAGCCTCCTTTGATTCTCCAAACTTAATCTCACAGATTTTCTCTCTCAATTCTTTCTGATCTTTCTCTGATAAAATATACGTTATATGTACATGTAGTATATATGAAATATTAATATACGTGTATATGTGAACTAACCACGTAATGGTCAGTTAATCCCATAATGGGCTAACTTCCCAACTCCCTCCAAGGCCTTGTTTGGCTAGCTCCATATATTCCTTCCCCCTTTCCATTTATTTTAATTATAGCTTTATAATATAGTTTTAATATCACACCCAATTTAATCAAATAATGTTATTTAAATTAATTAAATAAAATGGCATAAATTCACATTAAATCACCTAGTCACATAATTAAAATTCTTATTTATTAATTATGTCAAATCATTAATTCTCTAATTAATTATTAAATTAATTAGAATAATATTATGCTTATTAATTAATATATTAAATCAATTAAACTCAATTAAATGCATCATTGAATATAAAAATTTATCCACCTTAATTTAATCAATGTAACACATATAATTAAATTAATCTACCACAAATTCATCAATTAATTAGTTAATTTAATAATTAAATCATCAAAAAATATTTATTTAATTCAATAAATATTCAAATTAAATTACAAAATCTCGTTCGTCACAGATTATGATATTACTCCATGATTGAGGGAGTATATTGTGAATGAACAAGATGATTTGTTCTTTTTCAATTGAGAGACTAAAGTGTAAAATAGTTATGTACTAAAGGTTTAAACCTTGAACTAATATTTTACTTTTTCCTATTTATCGAATATAGAATTATTTTCATTAACAATGTTATGTAAAATGATCAACATATCATTAACATACACAAAAACTATCAACATCTATTTTTGTCTTTATGTTGAAAGACTTGTAAAATAGATGTTATCTTATTATCATGTGAAAACATGGTGAGAATTTCAACTAAACCAATTTAATTATATAAAGGGGTTTTAATGAACTAATTTTATAACCTTGAGATTGAAGAATTTAATAATTCTTTAATAGTGGTAATATACTGAAAGTTAATTATGATATAACTTTTGCAAATCTGAAGTACACATGTGCTAGTGGGAGCCTTATGTTTGATATGCAATGCTCGAGGTCAGTTTTAAACTTAGTATACTAATGGTTTAAAATTAGTTTTTGTTAAATTTCTCAATGTTTTTAAAAGATCACATAAATGTCCCTTATATTATTAGTGAGGGAAATTATAAAATTCACAAGTAGGCGAATTTTCACCCAAAATAGGGCACTCTACGATCGTTTGGATTAACAAATTATGCTTAATATTTGTATCCTAGTTTGAAGACTCCTATTTCACTATATTGTGTTAGTGAAAATTTGTATCAAGTACAAATTATTAATCTTTCATAAGTGATTGTGATCTTGATTAAGTAAGAAAATATTCACAAGTAGGTGAATATATTCTTATATTTCCACAAGCAGGTGGATATATTATTACTCTTTGTGAATGATATAATTTACTTGAAGTAGCAAGTAATACTATTGCTTTATATAATGGAGAAAGTAAATGGAATCGAAATTTGTTGTTAGAACATCAAATTGTGGCCACTTCCATTGCTTAGTTCATTATGATGTGATAATGAAACTTTTTTGTGTAAAGCATATATAAGAGATTACCTTTAATGGTAAGTCTTGACATGTTGGTGATAGACATAATTTTTGTTAGACAATTGATACAAGAATGTATTATAATATTTGTCTAAGAGTAAGTTAAGTGACGACTTGACTTATCTTATTACTAAGACTTGACCAGAGTTTAGTAAGTTTAACTACTTGTGATATGGAACTTAAACCACTTTGAGTCAGGGGTGATGGGAACCCAATCTATTCCTAGGTTACCCCTAGTTTATAGGTTCAATGGAAAAAACAAGTCACAGTTGCTGACTGTGTTACTATCAATGTGGTTCCATATGTAGTCTAGGGTAGTAACGTGTGTTGCACGACCGAGGCTGAGTTATACTCTTAACAAAGTTGTTGTGTTCTTAGCAACAGAAACACATGTGAAACACTTTGCCTATATGAACTAGAAGTGGAGCCGCTTGTTATAGAGGGTTATGGTTTACTCTCTTAGAGGTTCATGGAATAGGGTATCACGCATGGCCATACAAGCGCAAAGTGATTGAGAATACTCACCGTGGTAGGAGGATTTTGTGTGTGTGTGTGAAAATTCCGGTCATATCATATAAAAATAGAGGTTCAATCTACGGACACCTTCAACTTCGATGTGACTTTGAGTTGTTTACACTAAGGGAATGTTCAATGTTCGTCACACCCTCTTTTATGCACACATGCCTTTGAGTTTGTTTGATAGAAAGTTGTTTTGATGAAAAATAGTTTTTCCAAACAAGCGGGGGATTGAAAGGAATTGCACCTTATTCTATATTTTGGAGACTTAATTATTGTCAAGTTTGGGCTTGAATAAAACCCATTAGTAGACATAATTGAAGTAAATATAAAGGTATAATTTGTTTCCCTAATTGAGAAAAATAAGAGAGAACTTCATTTGATTTGTGTAGAAATCATTTGATTTGTGTCTATAGTGAGACATTTAATAAGGTGCAAAGTTTTTTGATAAAACTATTTTACTTAGTCTCATTTAATAGAAAGGACTACCAGTATAAATGTTGTAGTCTAATCTTATTTTGGAACAAAAGAAAAATAGTGAGAACTATTCATATTATATTTAACTACTAATTATTACTAATATGTAACTTACATATTTAGTACTAATAAGTGTAGTTAAATATAATTTAATAGTTATAATATGTAACTTACAATATATATATGCATGTGTATATATTTATATGTATATGTTGATATATATACATATAAACTGAGATATATGCATAAGAGACATAAGTTTACATATATGATATCAACTTTTAACGATATGCTTTTTCTCTCTTCTATCTTCTCTAATTCTTCTTACAAATAAACAACTACTACAAAGTAGTGTTCAATCAGAATTTTCTGTGAATTGCTATCACGGATTATTCACTAAGACTTGACATATATCCTGGAGGTATATCATCTGCAACCCTTAGCAAACCGATCGTGGTGGGGGCGATAAACAACTTAAGGACAGAGATCACCCGTGTCACGTCTTCTACAATCAATCTTGACTCTACGAAGCTACAATTTCCTAACAATCCAGGCACCCTAGTCGCTCCTGTCGAATTTCTCAATTTCTAGAGACTACCCCTCAATATCCGTCTTTCACTTTGTAGTGCTCCTCTCAGATTTTCAATATCCTTTTTTTACTTTTCATAGAGAGACTACCCCTCAATATCCTTCTTTCCCTTTGCAGTGCTCCTCTCGAATTTTCAATATCCTTTTTCTACTTTTCAGAAGGGTACATTATGGTTTAAATCTCTCCCACAACACTCGTCACTTGTTGGATCAACTTCGACACACTCTGATAAGTAGGTTTTATACCTACTTATTGGACGCCAACTTGCTATGATTATGGCTTAAACTCAAGCACTTTAGTGTCTTTTAATGCGTTTTATCTTTGTTTTGCATATTTTAGGTAGGAAACTCCAAAGAGCAGGAAATGGCATGAAAATGAGCAATATGGCACGAGCTTGGCAACAAGGCAAGTGGGATGGCATTAAGATGGTGTGGTATGAAGATAACTTGGTATGAAGCTTGGCATGAGGAAAAGAGCACAAGAAAAGGGCCCCAAACCAGCTATTGTGAAGGAGCAAGAAGCAGCAAAAGAAAGGGCAAAGGAGTGCATGAAAGCAAAGGCCAGCTAGGGGAGTTCTACTTTTACCTTTTACCTTCAATGAGGACATTGCAGCTTTTAAGTTTGGGGGTATTAGGGTCATTTTTGCATGTAGTTAATTCATTTCATTTTGCATACTGTGTTAGTTCATTTAGTGCATGTAGATCGTGTTTTGTTAAAATTTGTCAAAATTTTAAATTATTTTTTTTGTTCTGTTATAGTTAACTGTGTTAGAGCATACTGCATGAATCCAGTTTCAGTTGGTTTGTTATGTATTTGGCCTGTGAGGAAACTGAAATCACTTGAATTTTGAACTGATTTGACTTAAGCTTACTTATAAGGTCATATATGCAAATCCTCATCTGTCAGATACTGTGTAACCGGTTAGCACGATAGAGTGACCATCATGACATGCTTAGTTTAAATTTTCACATACTTGTCTACTAGTGGGAAATCTATGTTTTAATGAAAGAGTTTCAGTTCTCATATGATAATAACTAAACTATAAAAAGCTTAAGTTTGGGGGAAACAGGAGGTATGCATGCTATTCGGAGAGATGGAGCGTAAGACGCATTCTCAGTTGAAAAGAAAAGAAAAAAGAATAGAATAAACACTTCGGCTACGTCGAGTTCTGTGGCCTTTAATATTTGAGCAAGTAAGCCCTAAGGGTGTCTCTACACCCAGCGCCCTAAGGCCTCGTGATCTGGCAGTCGTTGGTCGAAAGCTCGCTACACGGGTATCATTGAAAAGCCTAAGAGGAGTAGGCATTAAACAGTCGATTGTGTATATGGGAAAGTGCGAATACACCCTCGTGAGTAAATAAAAGAATAATAAACCCCCTGTTGACTCTTAGCTTTAGTAATACATGGACTTAGTTAGAAATTATCTGATTTACTGCTTTTCTTGAGTTAAAACTATTTTTCCCCTAAGAAGCATAGTATGTGATCTAGTTGTTCTAAGGCATGTTTAATGGTTATTAGGCACACAACGCACAATACATCAGTGCTGACAGATTTGGATTTGCAAGAATATGCTTTCAATCTTGTCTTGGGTAGCTTCTATATTTGATTATCTTGTGATTTTTTTGAGGCATTTCTTTGAAAGTTTAATTCTGACGGAGACTTGAATTTGCATTCATATTAGTATAGGTTGCATTCATTGTAGATAGTGCATTGCGTCTTTTGCTTAGTTTTATTTTGGTTGCTTGAGGGCAAGCAACATTTAAGTTTGGGGGTATTTGATTAGTGGTTTTTATGACCACTTATTCGAATATTAACCATCTTGTTCTGTTGCCGAAACTCAAGTATTCTTGTGCTTTTAAGGTGTTTTTGCTTTGTTTTGCAGTTTTCATGTTTTGGAACTCTCTTGGTGCTTAATGGACTAAAACGTCTGAAAGAATGCTAAAAAGGGCAAGAGGCTAAGCAATGGATTGATAGCATGATGGCATGATATGGCAAAGGAGTAAAGCGTGCAATGTTCAAGTGTGCAAGGAAGCGAAAACCAAGTGCAGCAGCAGAAGAAGACTTACACCAGCAGAAAAATCAAGGCTCGCGCTGCCGAGTCGGGTTTGCCTTGAAGAGCGGCGTGCCCGTGCCATTACCCAGACCAGGAAACTCAGATTCAACAACCGCGCGGCCGCACCAGGAAGAAGGCTTAAATGCGCGCGGCTGCGCCAATCCAAAATGATGCCAGATTTGACTTTCGACTTAGCAGATGGGTGAAGGCATATAAATAGGGCTTCTTGCCCTATTTGCTAGACATCTCCACTAGGGAACTCACATTAGCCCTAGCCCTAGCTCTCTCTTCTCTTCCTTTCCATTTTGTCTAGATTAGGAGTAAATTAGGTTAAGGTTAATTAGTTAGTTAGTTTCTAGGGTTTAGTTAGAGAAGAAGATTGAAGCAAGTGATTGACATCAAAGATCCACGCTTGGAGGGATATCACAGATTTGCATTTTCTATCCTTAAACTCTCCTTGTATCAAATTGTATTTGGATGATGTATATTCAACTTATGGATAATATATTTGAGTCATTTATAACTTAGGTTTTATTTTGAGGTTTCAACGGAACCTAATGAGTAGTTTACTTTGATATTCCTTCCATGATGGTCTTATTTGATTGCTGTGTGATTGTCTATTGCGGTTTATGCTTTCATTGCTTAATTGATTCATGACCAATTACTGTGATAACCTATGTGGACTTGAAAGACGAAATATAAGTTTAGATCTAATCGTAGTAGCGGGCGATTGTATGTTTATATGGCATTGATAGTATGATTTGTGCTTAAGATAGACATATACCGAAGCGCCGCCCGTAGTCAATTGAGAACTTGACCTTAAACCCTAATTATTTGTAAATCACATAGACATATAGTGGTTTAGGTAATGTGGGTGTTCATGTGCATTCTATCTTCTGTGGATTGCATGTGACATGGAGTCGGTGCATCGAAAGATGGCCGTCTCTCACTTTCGTATTCTCGGCTAACAAACTTGACGATTAAATTGACCTAAATGGAAGTTTATTGACTTAGATGAATCATTAGGGGAAATTGGAATCTCTTATCTTCATTATCTGATTTTACTCTAGGATTAATTAGGTTTAAGTTTACTTAATTGCCTAGTTAATTTAGTTTTTTAATTATAACTCTTTGCCACTCGTTTAAATAAGACCGAGATGATTATAGACTAGTGCTTTGGCGACCTTTTATCTGTTAATTCTCCGTGGGAACGATATCTGTACTTACACTTTATTACTTGTTGGCCGCGTATACTTGCGCGTAACAAGGCAGGTGGGATGGCATTAAGATGGTGTGGCATGAAGATAACTTGGTATGAAGCTTGGCATGAGGAAAAGAGCACAAGAAAAGGGCCCCAAACAAGCTATTGTGAAGGAGCAAGAAGCAGCAAAAAAAAGGGCAAAGGAGTGCATGAAAGCAAAGGCCAGAAAGTACATCAGCTGCAGAAGTGGTCACGCGCGGCCGCGCCAAGGAAGCAAGTAGAGGCAGCGCACCCGCGCTGTCTGGCGAAGCCAGAAGCTGGCTCTGGACTCCCGCGCGTCTGTGCCAATAAAGAGCAGTGAAGTCGCGCGGCTGCGCCAGTCAATTATCTTGACTTTTCATTTTGTTTTCTCGGCTGATTGTAATGGTTATAAGGCTGATGTTTTGTAAGGAACGGATATCACTTATCAGAACTTAGACTTCATTTAATTTTTCAAGCATTGTCTTACATTTTCTAGGGTTTAGGAGCTAAGGAGATCTTGAGAGCTTAACTCTTCTTCTCTTCTAGTTCAAGTAGCTTTCATTTTTAGGGCTCATCTTGGAGCTTATTTGTGGTCTAAACTCAAGCTTACTAGCATCTATTGAAAAGGGGAACCATAAGATTTGCACTCTCTATCTCTCTTTTCTCTACTTTCATATTTGTTCAATGCTTGGTTTAAATCCCATAATGGTTAGTGGTTCAGTGATGAACTAACTTCCATTATGGGATTCTAATGGATTCTATTTGCTTATTCTAGGGTTTTATGCCTCTTTGAAATGTATAGATGAGAATGTATGGTTTGCCTAGCATGGTTGTGTTTTAAGTTTAGATGCTTGATCAACATCTACTATAATAGTTTATATGGAATCGAAAGAGGATATGTAAACTTAGATTTTGCCATGCTAGCATGTGTTTGTGAAACTTGCATTTGATGAGTTTTGTGATTCGTAATCCGGATAGAAATATACCGTATTGTCATGTGTAGTCAATAGGGAGCTTGCACTTAAATCGGTTTAGCTTGTAAATTGCATTGACATATAGAAATTTAGGTTTTATCGATGTTCATGTGATTTCTATCTCTTTTGTAGATATTATATGATATGGAATTGATTTATTGAAAGATAGCCCTATTTCACATTCGTGCTCCCGGCTAGCATTCCTATGTGATTATTTATACATGACTTGAGGTGTTGTTAACCTAGATGATGCAATAGATGAAGTTAGGATCCCATATTTCTTTAATTTGAACCCCTTGCTTATTAATTAGTTAAGTTTATTTTAAAACCAGTCTAGTTAATTAAAGAACACTTTGACACACGTTTGAGCAGACGAAAATAACCATAGGACTGTTGCATGATTGTTTTAGCCTGACTCCTTTCTCTGTGGGAACGATCTCGACTTATCGAATTTATTACTTGTCGACCGTGTATACTTGCAAGTGTTTGTGCCCATTTTTGTTAACACCGAAAAGGCGCAACAAGTTTTTGACGCCGTTGCCGGGGATATGGTGTTAGTTTATTACTATTGACATCAGTTTGTGTTAGATTTGACTGACTTGAACAAATCTCTTCTTATCTCATTTCTAACTTTATTTTTATTTGTGTTTCAGGTACTTGTGGTTAGTTTATGCACACGCGAGCCTCCAATCCCGAGTTGGTGCCTCATCAAGAGAACATTAACGGTAGAGCGTGGAGAGCAAATATCAAAAACACTAACCAGCAAGAGCAACCTGAACTACCCCATCAAATGGCTGAAGAGCAGAGGGCCAATAATAGAGCCTTACAGGAATACTCCATGCCAAAAATCACCGATCTGCAGTCCAGTATAGTGCGGCCAGCAATCGCTGCAAATACTTTTGAGATAAAACCAAGGACACTGCAGATGATTCAGAATAATCTCCAGTTTGGGGGTACTCCTTCCGAAGATCCAAATGAGCATACCCTGAGTTTCATAGAGATATGCGACACGTTTAAGTTCAACGACGTTTCTGATGAGGCGGTAAAGCTTAGATTATTCCCTTTCACCTTGAGGGATAAGGCGAAGAGTTTGTTGCACTCATTACCCTCCGGATCAATCACCACGTGGGAAAATTGTGCTCAAAAATTTCTAACCAAATTCTTCCCTATGGCTAAGACTGCCTCCATGAGGAGTGCTTTGAGTCAGTTTGCACAGCTCCAAGGGGAAACGTTGTATGAAGCATGGGAACGCTACAAAGAAATGCTTAGGAAGTGCCCGCACTATGGAATGCCTGAATGGATGGTGATAAATTAGTTCTATAATGGATTGGGGTGGCAATCAAGGCCAATCATTGATGCCGCATAGGGAGGAGCTCTATGGACTAAAGACTTCTCAACAGCTTATGAGCTTATTAAAACAATAGCGACTAACGAGTATCAAAATCCAACGACAAGAATGGTTCAACCGAAGGTGGCAGAAGTATTGGATGTTGATGCAATCACATTATTGTCAGCACAATTGGCAGCAATGAACAAGAAGATAGATTCTATAGCTGAGAATAGAGTTCAACAGGTTGCATTTGTATGTGAGTTGTGTGCCGGAGCACACCTGACTGAGCAGTGTGCCATCACTACCGAGTCGGTACAGTTTGTCAGCAACTACCAAAAGCCACAGAATCAATTCCCAAACTCCTACCATCCCAACAATCGGAACCATCCTAACTTCAGTTAGAGCAACCAGAATGCTCAACAGCCCTAACCCTACCAAAATACTCAATCATCCCAACCTCAAACATCTCAAAATCAATACCAATTTGCACAACCACAACAACAACAACATTCCCAATATCAACCATATCAACCAAAGCCTCAACCACAACTACCCCAACATCAGTATGCCCCAAGACAATCACACCGTCCAGGATTTCATCAACACCAATAACAACAGTAATATCACTCAGATCCCGCTCCTCAGCAAGAAAAGAGACCTGACATGGAAAAATTATTGCTGAAGCATATTGCTGCTACTGAGTTAATGATGAAGAGGCAAGCGGTGGCAATCAAAAATTTGGAAATTCAGATGGGCCAAATGGCTAATTCAATCAATAACAGACCACAAGGAACTTTTCCAAGTACTACTGAAGCCAATCCAAGGAGGGAAGGAAAAAGAGCAATGTCAAGCCATTACACTGAGGTCAGGAAGGCAAACTACAGAATTACAGGCTGGCGTGCCCACGCCCAATAATGAAGAAGAGATCGCGCGGCCATAAAGGGGATCAGCCCAGCATTTTGTATGCATAAAATCCTGCTGGAAGATGATAGTAAGCCATCAGTGGAGCAACAGCGGAGACTGAATCCTATTATGAAGGAAGTGGTTAAGAAGGAGATATTAAAGTGGTTAGATGCAGGTATTATCTATCCGATATCAGACAGCTCTTGGGTGAGCCCGGTGCAGTGCGTGCCGAAGAAAGGGGGTATGACTGTGGTATTCAACAAAAATAACGAGCTAATACCTACCAGGACAGTGACGGGTTGGAGAGTCTACATGGACTACCGCAGACTAAATAAGGCTACAAGGAAAGATCATTTTCCCCTCTCGTTCATTGATCAGATGCTGGATAGGCTGGCAGGTCATGAATACTACTGCCTTCTGGATGGGTACTCAGGATACAATCAAATAGTGATAGCCCCAGAAGACCAAGAAAAGACTACCTTTACTTGTCCGTATGGTACATTTGCGTTTAGAAGGATGTCTTTCGGGTTGTGCAATGCCCCGGCTACATTTCAGAGGTGTATGATGGCTATTTTCTCTGATATGGTTGAGCACAATGTTGAAGTCTTCATGGACGATTTCTTGGTTTTTGGAGACTCCTTTGACCTACGTTTGGAGAAACTTGTAATGGTGTTAAAAAGGTGTTTTGAGACGAATCTAGTTCTGAATTGGGAAAAGTGCCATTTTATGGTATAAGAAGGTATCATTTTGGGACATAAAGTATCGAAGAAAGGATTAGAGGTGGACAGGGTTAAATTGGAAACTATTGAGAACTTGCCTACTCCTATTTCTGTAAAAGGTGTTCATAGCTTTTGGGGCATGCAGGCTTCTGCCGTCGGTTTATAAAGGACTTCTCGATGATTACAAAGCCACTTTGCAGTTTGTTAGAAAAAGATGTCCAGTTTAAATTTGATGAGGAATGCCTGACTTCATTTGGCATTTGAAAAAGAAGTTGACTACGGCACCAGTGATTACAACTCCGGATTGGGACCTTCCTTTTGAGCTGATGTGATGCAAGCAATTTTGCTGTGGGAGCTGTATTAGGCCAGCGTAGGGATAAGGTCTTTCATGTTATATATTATGCTAGCAAGACCCTTATTGATGCCCAGTTGAACTACACTACTACAAAAAAAGAGCTTTTAGCGGTGGTGTACGCATTCGACAAGTTTCGTGCTTATTTGATTGGGACTAGAGTGATTGTGTACACTGACCATGCAGCGATCCAATATTTGATAGCAAAGAAAGATGCCAAGCCCCGTCTGATCAGGTGGATACTTCTTTTACAAGAATTTAACTTAGAAATCAAGGACAGAAAAGGGACTGAGAACCAAGTGGCTGACCACTTATCTCGATTGGAGAATCCGGGAAGGGATGCAAAAGACAAAGTTATGATCAATGAGTCCTTCCCAAATGAGCAATTGTTTGTGGTGAAAGGCGAAGTGCCATGGTTCGCAGATTATACAAACTTCCTAGTAAGCAATATCATCCCTTCTGATTTAACTAGGCATCAAAAGAAGAAGTTTCTACACGATGTGAAATGGTTTATTTGGGATGAACCGTACTTGTTCAAGCAGTGTGCTGATCAAATGATTAGAAGGTGCATTCCATATAGCGAGACGGAGAGTATACTATAGGATTGCCACGCATCAGTATATGGAGGTCATTATGGGGGTGAAAGGACAGCGGCCAGGGTTTTGCAAGTAGGTTTTTATTGGCTGACTATCTTCAAGGATGCTTACAGCTTTGTTCAAAGATGTGATAGATGTCAGAGGGTAGGAAATATATCGAAGAGAAATGAAATGCCCTTGAATACAATCCTCGAGGTGGAGATCTTCGATGTCTGGGGGATAGACATTATGGGGCCCTTCGTTTCATCATGTGGGAACTTATACATCTTTCTAGCAGTCGATTACGTGTCCAAATGGGTGGAAGTGGCAGCTCTATCGATGAATGATATTTTCACGAGGTTCGGGACTCCTAGGGTGATCATTAGTGATGAAGGTACCCATTTTTGCAATCGCCAGTTTACAGCTTTGTTGGCTAAATATGGGATAAATCATCGAATAGCTACAGCTTTCCATCCCCAAACCAATGGCCAAGCAGAAGTGTCAAATCGTGAGGTGAAGAGAATACTGGAAAAGATTGTGAACCCCACGAGGAAAGATTGGTCGCTGAAGCTGGATGATGTGGTATGGGCTTATAGGACTGCCTACAAAACACCACTGGGTATGTCGCCATTTCAGCTTGTGTATGGAAAGGCTTGTCACCTTCTCCCATGGAGCTTGAACATAAAGCCTATTGGGCAATCAAGAAGCTGAATTTTGACTTAACGGCTGTAGGGGAGAAACGCCTACTCCAACTCAATGAGTTGGACGAATTTCGATTATAGGCCTATAAAAATTCCAAATTGTACAAAGAAAAAGTGAAAAGGTGGCATGATCGCAAGATTATGGAAAGGACATTTGAGCCAGGGCAAGCAGTGTTGTTATTCAATTCCAGACTTAGACTCTTCCCAGGAAAGCTCAAGTCAAGGTGGTTAGGGCCTTTCACTATAAAGACGGTATATCCACACGGTGCAATAGAAATTTTCGATAAGTACCCAGATAAGCCCTTCAAAGTTAATGGACATCGGCTGAAGCATTACTATGGTGGTGAGGTTGACAGACAAAAGGTCACCTCAATCCTTTCTACAACTTGATCAAAGCAGAGAAAGTTGAGCTAGTGGACCATAAACAAGCGCTCGATGGGAGGCACCCCATCATCTCTATCTCTCCCTCAAGTTTAATTCTTGCATCGCATGTCTATATATTTCTCTCTCATGTTTAATTATGGTTACTAATCTCTACAATTCCCTTCCCCCGTTTAATTCTAAGCATTTTGAAAAAAGTTGCCTATTTTTGAACATTGTGGTGTTAGAATGCTCATCGCCTACATTTTTGAACATTAGGAATGTAGCATGCATTTTTGGGAGTTAGAAGCTCTTTGTATATATTCATGGGATTTAATGTATTAGTGCCTACATTTTTGCAATTAGGCATAGTTTCACAGATTTTTGGAGCTGGAAGCTCATTGAACATATATTTGACGCGATCGCATATTACATATAAGCATATGGAATTTTTTGGGAATTAGCATAGAAATGATTCACATATATAGCGTTGCTAAGAATTTAGCAGAACATACATCTTACATATGCAAATTTTTTCTTTTTTGATTATGGAATCAAGCTACACTTATTTTTTGGTTGTTAGTTGTGCAGGTGAGGTAAAGGTTGAAAAATGCTTCTTATACCTTCACCATGTTGCTGCCACAAAGAAACAGAAAATATTGGCCAGTTCAGTGCCCGCGCGGCAGCGCCCTTCACAGTTCATTATCCCACACGCCCGCGCCTCTGCCGATCCAGAGACTCAAATTTTTGCCCTCGCGCGGCCGCGCCCCATATTAAGCGTACCCACACGCGGCCGCACCCTAGCCCGACCTTCACTGTCGTTTCTTTATTTTAATATAACTTGCCCGTTCCAAACCCTTATTCATATATCGCTTATAACCGACCCCCCCCCCCTCTCTCACAATAAACTCTCTCAGATAATCCAATCCCTTCCCTTTTACGAATCCCAATTCTCTCCATCCATAGTGGTAACCCTAATCCTCATTCATTATCCTTATACTTCTCATATACAAGCACACTCTTCCCACTTCCATTCCCCATCTCATCACCGTGATATTGTTATGGGGTTTAGAGATTCATATTGTAGAGATTTTCAGATCACAAGTTTGGGGGAAGTTTTGATCAATTGAGGATTTATTTATCATACTTGGCAGACAATCAGTTAGGCGTTTGTTCTTCAAATTGGGCAATTAGGGTTTGTGAAATCAGTGGCAGCCATACAAGTTTGGGGGTTGTTCTTCATCAGGATTCATCAGTCAATGGTTTGTGGAAGGAAAGTTTGTCTAAAATTCTCATGGGTCCAAAACGCTCACGATCGGCTGCTTTCGCATCTGCCTAGTCGGCTCGCAGTGGGTCGGACGACGACATCACCGTCGATTTGACCAAATTCATCAATATCGAGGCCCGAATTGAGTACTACCGGATAGCGGCAAAATCAGTTTTGAAGGAGCGGGGTTTGAAGCCGACGAAAGAAGATGGGGATATGCGGGCCATAATCCGAGAGATGGATGGCAGGGTGTTTGTGTTGGGTTTGTATGTAACGCAATCATGCAATCAAATCACATAAATAGGGCGGAAGCGTAAAAATTAGGTTTTCAAAATTTATACAAACCCATAACCATGATCATGCTTTGTGCTTGTTATCAATAACAGAAAAGAGAGAACATGGAATTATACCTTTGAAGATCTAAGCTTCCTCAGGTACAAGTTCTACTCCTTTGATTCCTTTGATTCCTCTGATAGTGGCTCCTTCCCTTGAATAATGTCAGCCACCCAAATGTTTGGCCTCTAACGGTGATCCACCAAGGAAGATGAAGAACTCAAGAAGATGGGTTATTGGCTTAACCCTTGTTTCTATCTCTATAGAATATGTGTACTCCCAACTCTTGGAAAATTTCACATCCCTTATTTCTGATATAAGACTCTCTTATATAGATATTAGGTTAACCCTCCTAATCCAATTAGAATAGGGTTTTATTTAATTAATTAATTAATACTTTTAATTAATTTATATCCTAATCTTTATTAGGATTGAGAGAGAGTACTGATATTATATTAATTCCTAAACTCCTTTAGAATTAAAATAATAATAATAATAATAATATTAATAAGACTCCTCTTATTAATTTATATTTAATATTTCTAAAATATTAAATAATAAACATTAAGCTATTTAATTTATTCTATCATCATAGATTAAATTAATTATACTTAATGCATTATTACTATCATGCCATTTTCTTCTTAAATAATTCTTCTTCCTTTTATGGTGTGACCCTTTAGGTTCTCCATATTAAACCGGTTGTGAATAAATCAATTAGAACAATTCTAATCTTATTTAAATAAATAAATTAAACTAATAATCTATTTAAATAAATAACATTTATTCTACAATAGGGATAAGCCTCCCTAGCGATCAACGACTTTCCAGATAATATAGATTTCAACATTAATCATAAAAGAACCTGTGAGTTAATAGTTACCGTACAATTCAATCCTTCCACCATACAATGTCCCAATTAAATATAAGACATGAATTTACTGTCAAGTCTTAATTTATTTAATCATATGTATTTCGATTAGAAAATGCACAACTCCAAATAATGCAAATTAGAAACCTCTTTCTAATTTCATTCTACCTTGGCCAAGGATTCCTGGGTTGTCATTTAACGAATCACATAGGACATATCTCCTCTTTTACTAGAGGTGGTAGATTCTTTATTGATCATTCATTATCTCCATATGTAACTCATTACACCCAAGCATACCCTATATATGCCTTAAAAGGCCTTAAGGAATTAGTCAAAGTATAATTTGTTACATACAAGATACTATGATGATCTCAAGTCCAAGGATCACATGTACTACTATCACATTAGGAATTCCTATTGACAGGCGAGTAAAACTCCATTAGGTATTCCATAGCGAGTCACGTTCAGTGAACTTATTCTCCAATAAGCACCTACATACTTGCTTTAGTGTCTCCACACAAATGACCATGAGATCAGTCATCCTCATCCAATGAGCAACCAACATATGTACCAATCTATCCGGATTTACTAATTCCCTTTTTAGTAATCCCACGATTGGGAACTATTTTAGTTTTAAAGCTTTCTAAGAATTTAGATCTCATTAGCATGATCAACATCATGATTCTAAAAGCATTGCTTAAAACTATGGGTTATTTACATATTATAAAAACAGCACCATGTAGATAATTAAATGCCTTTAATAAATAAATATTTTATTAATAAATAAATAAGATTGTTTACAAAGTATGTGCTTTATCATCATACATGATTGGCTTGTATGCACACTACTATCAGTTTGCGCCACACCGCCGCCGATGTCATTGGCTCTCGTTCGCGAATTCTACGCCAATGCCAAGATCACACAGAGCGCCCGGTCCTTTGTTCGGGGCCAAACCATTGACTATCGCCCGGCGGCGATTCGAGATATTCTGAACATGCCCCCGCCTCCGGCTGGACAGGAAAACTGGGTTGAGGCAGAGAGGTTGAGAACAAACCTGCACCAGTTGATCAGGGACTTGTGTGCGCCAGGCACAGTGTGGAAAATCAAGAAAGATACCGTTAATGAGTACACCACGTTGCCTGCCTCCGGGCTCAGCCGATATGCCAAGGCATGGAACCTGTTCCTTTGTGCCAGTTTGATGCCATCAACTCACCAGCACGAGATCACAGTTGAGCGAGCTATCATTTTGTGGGGCATCATAATGGGAAAATACGTTGATGTCGGCTATCTTTTTAACCAGAAGATGCTGAGGTTTATGCGAGGCAGTACCACGGGCTCCATTCCACATGCCGCCATAGTGGCCCATCTTTGTGCGAAGGCAGGGCTCGAGTAGGGAAATGAGCAGATACAAATGCCGAGTGGCAACATTACTCATGCCACTATCAAGCATTTTGAAGATTGTGCTGGAGGCAAGGCACACCCAAGAGAAAAAGGGTTCATTATATCAGCTCCTCCGCCAGTTCCTCCACAGCAGCCACAGTCAGCAGAGGGCGTAGCTCCTCCTCCAGTCGGTGACATAAAGCAAGGTCGCCAAATTCGTCGTATAGAGAGGAAGATCGACGCGCTGCATGAGAGTTTTGCCGAATTCACTGATGGTCTAACTCGGGCACTTGCTGAGACCTTTGCACAGCAAGGCACAATGCTGGAGTGGCTTGTGTTCACATCCGACTTGCCATACCCGTCGCCAGATACACCACCCGAGGAGGGTGGCCATGCCGATCAGTAGGGGAGTTTCCTAACCCTTTACCTTCAATAGGGGCATTGAATATGTTAAGTTCGGGGGTATTGGGTGTAGTTTGTAGTTATTGCATTTAGTTTTAATTTTTATATGTTTGCATTTAGTTTTAATTGCATAGTAGTTACATTTAGTTAATTGCATATTGCATGTTAGGTTGTATATAGTAGTTGCATTTTAATTTGTGTTAGCATTCTAGTTTGTGTTAGTTTAGAATTTTGCATAAAAAAAAAATTTTAGATTTTATTTCATTTTGTTTATTTAATATGTGTTTAAGTGTATTGCATTGCATAATCCCGCTTGTTTAGCCTGTTGAATTCCAATTTGGCCGATGATGACATTGAGTTATGATAGATTATTGAACTCTGTTAGTTGCTTAAGCTCAGTTATATGTTTATACATGATGTAATCTATACCTGTTGCTTGGATGTCACCGGATAGCACAGTTTGTCTTTACTTGCTTGTTGGCTAGATTAGTACATGCTTGTCTTCTAAGGGAAAAATTTTTGTTTTTATTGCTAGAATTGTGTAATAAAAGCAATAATGACCTTACCAACACTAGAATACAAGTTTGAGGGAAAACCTTGGGTATGCATGCTGATAAAAAGAAAAAGAAAAAGAAAAAGCAAAAAGAAAAGAAAATAAGCTGTGAAAAAGAAAAAAAATATAATAAATGCCTTGGCTAGCGAAGTCTTGTGGCCTTTGATACTCGAGCAAGTACGCCCTAGGAGATTGTCTCTACACCCAGCGCCCTAAGGCCTTTATGGTTTGGGAGTCGTTGGTCGAAAACTCGTTAAATGGGTATCATTGAAAAGCCTAAGAGGACCTAGCATTGCACAGTCAGGTGTAACCGCGGGAAAAGTACGAATATTGCCACCGTGTGAGAATAAAAGCATAATAAGCCCTTGTTGCGCTTCAACTTGCATCTATGTGCTGGTTTAGTCATTGTTATGTATAAATGAAAAATTCTTGATTTAAAACATAAATTTTCCTTCCTTAGAAGTATAGCATGTGGAATGTTATAACTTGTTACTCAGATGTAGTGTGTGTGCAATGTAACAATAGTTATGACATTGCACACACACACTACATCTGAGTAACAAGTTGTGACTTACAGATTGTCTGTCTATATAACTATTGCTTGAGCCAATTCATTATTCAGTGTTCTTGTTATCTATCTGAGGCGCATCTGATTGGAATTCATATTATGGCTGTTACTATAGGAATCATTTTTATGTAGTTAGTTGCATATCATGTAGTTGCATTTGTGTCTTTGCTTGAGGGCAAGCAATAGTTCAAGTTTGGGGGTATTTGAAAAGTAGGTTTTATACCTACATATTGGACGCCAACTTGCTATGATTATGGCTTAAACTAAAGCACTTTAGTGTCTTTTAATGCGTTTTATCTTTGTTTTGCATATTTTAGGCAGGAAACTCCAAAGAGCAAGAAATGGCATGAAAATGAGCAATATGGCATGAACTTGGCAACAATGCAGGTGGAATGGCATTAAGATGGTGTGGCATGAAGATAACTTGGTATGAAGCTTGGCATGAGGAAAAGAGCACAAGAAAAGGGCCCCAAACCAGCTATTGTGAAGGAGCAAGAAGCAACAAAAGAAAGGGCAAAGGAATGCATGAAAGCAAAGGCCAGAAAGTACATCAGCTGCAGAAATGGTCACACGCGGTCGCGCCAAGGAAGCAAGTAGAAGCAGGTCGCCCGCGCCGTCTGGCAAAGCCAGAAGCTGGCTCTAGACTCCCGCACGTCCGCGCCAGTAAAGAGCAGTGAAGCCGCGCGGTCGCGCTAGTTAATTATTTTGACTTTTCATTTTGTTTTCTCGACTGATTGTAATGGTTATAAGGCTGATGTTTTGTAAGGAACGGATATCACTTATCAGAACTTAGACTTCATTTAATTTTTCAAGCATTGTCTTACATTTTCTAGAGTTTAGGAGCTAAGGAGATCTTGAGAGCTTAACTCTTCTTCTCTTCTAGTTCAAGTAGCTTTCATTTCTAGGGCTCATCTTGGAGCTTATTTGTGGTCTAAACTCAAGCTTACTAGCATCTATTGAAAAGGGGAACCATAAGATTTGCACACTCTCTCTCTCTTTTCTCTACTTTCATATTTGTTCAATGCTTGGTTTAAATCCCATAATGGTCGGTGGTTCAGTGATGAACTAACTTCCATTATGGAATTCTAATGGATTCTATTTGTTTATTCTAGGATTTTATGCCTCTTTAAAATGTATGGATGAGAATGTATGGTTTGCCTAGCATGGTTGTGTTTTAAGTTTAGATGTTTGATCAACATCTACTATAATAGTTTATATGGAATCGAAAGAGGATATGTAAACTTAAATTTTGCCATGCTAGCATGTGTTTGTGAAACTTGCATTTGATAAGTTTTGTGATTCGTAATCCGAATAGAAATATACCGTATTGCCATATGTAGTCAATAGAGAGCTTGCACTTAAATCGGTTTAGCTTGTAAATTGCATTGACATATAGCAATTTAGGTTTTATCGATGTTCATGTGATTTCTATCTCTTTTGTAGATATTATATGATATGGACTTGATTTATTGAAAGATAGCCTTGTTTCACATTCGTGCTCCCGACTAGCATTCCTATGTGATTATTCACACATGACTTGAAGTGTTGTTAACCTAGATGATGCAATAGATGAAGTTAGGATCCCATATTTCTCTAATTTGAACCCCTTGCTTGTTAATTAGTTAAGTTTATTTTAAAACCAGTCTAGTTAATTAAAGAACACTTTGACACACGTTTGAGCAGACAAAAATAACCATAGGACTGTTGCATGATAGTTTAAACCTGACTCCTTTCTCTATGGGAACGATCTCAAACTTATCAAATTTATTACTTGTCGACCGTGTATACTTGCACGTATTTGTGCCCATTTTTGTTAACACCGAAAAGGCGCAACACACTCATTCACCCACCATTTGAATCTCTTCCACAACACTTCTCGTCACTTGTTGGATCAACTAAGACACTCATTTCCCCACCGCTTGTTTGTCACTATTCATCAGACACCCTTCCAATGGATCAGATTGGACTGCTCAACAGGAAAAAGAAGGAACTACATAAACTTCACTTGCACCTTGCTGAACACAAAACCACTTCCAGAAATAATAACTAGAAGGGAGCAACAAGTGAGGCTAGCATTCTAGGTTGGCAAAGAATTTAATTACAATGTCCCCCCAGCTACAAAGGATGTACAAGGTGCCCCAGGCTCCAGTACTAGTTACAAGAGATGAGTAACACCCAACCCTATGTTGCATCAAATGTTTACAAGAGACTGAAACTTTGCTCAGGCCCCTAGTAATAACAACAACAAATTAAAGGGATAAACTAAAACGGAAACGGAAACAAACAATGAAGTCAATAAATGCGAACCCAAAAGTTAAGGATTAGAACATGAAACTTGCTTTTGATGGCACTGTATCCTCCTTAGTTACCAGCAATAACACAAGGCTAGTACCTCTTCCGTCTGTGGCTAACGTTTCACTTCTGTATCAGCGTCTACCGATAGCTGCTAGGAGTTTTTGCAGGTATGCCAAAACTTAAACTCCAAATTAATTATACCAAAGTCTTTTCTTGCATGAATTTGTAAGGGTGATGTAGATACATTCAGAATTTGTGGAGCCCCCCCATATACCCAAAGGCTCTTAGCGTTTGTTATACTTGCTTTGCACTAGGCTGAGAAGGAAGTCTGTAAATATGTGCTCGTATTCTGGCATTTTCCCATACCCTGAAGAATAAATATATAGATTCGTGTCATACCAATTCTTTAAAAGATTTTACAGACAAAATAGATAAACGTTGGTCAATGGAATAGCTAGATATTTCTTAAATGGTTCTTCCTTACCAGGAAAATAGTTTATGTCAATGACATAAAAACGATCACGTGTTCCATGCTCACGGATAATATCTAAGTTGAACAGATGAAGACCCTACAGAACAAGCATAATAGTAAAATACATTACACAAAATATCAAGAAATAAATTGGGAAAAAAAAAGCTTAAAGCCAGTAATTATTTTCACAGATGCTGCTGCAAAACATAAGGAAAAATCAGCCTAGTACCAGGCGACGACGAAGTTCCCGAGCAAGTCTCTCCAGTAGAGGTCGTGGAGGAAGCTCTGAAATAAATAAGATGATCAAATCAAATAAGGCTCAACCCTTGTTATGATCACCAAAAAATATATATACAAAGACTGGAATAAAAATAAGTTTCAAAACTAATCAACAAATAGGACGTGCAAAATTGGGTGGATAGTGGAGAGGGTTGTTTTGTCAAAGAGGATTCCTCACCAGCAACACATGGGTCTAGATCTGCATCATCTGCTGATGCTGCGGCACAAGAAACCCTAGGAAATCGATATACACCAGCACTTTTGGACAATTCACGTTTGCTAACATCAGGCAAGGAGAAACGCCTAACCACCTTGATTGCTTCACCAACAATATAAACCTTGAAGAGAACACCTCCTACAACCACAAAATTACAAGCATTTCAAAATGTCTCCTTCTAACAACAGACAAGGTATTACGCACCTCAGTAATTACAACTGCATAATAGCATACCATGATTAACGAATTCCTGAAGAACAAGTGGGGGTTCTAGCATCTGGAGGGAGTATTGATCATAAGCCAGTGATAGCTCATGTGACTTGGTACTTCCATCTACAACCAGAGGCTTCGCTACTGAAACAACCACAAGAATAAAACCTCAGCAGGGAAATTATCACACCATAAAAACAACAGCTTCAATTCCTGACTTCATAAATTATTAAAGCTGGCTGGACGAGGACTATTATATAGGCCACCCAAGATGCCAAAGGTAGGTAAAGCACAGAGTAGACTTCCATAAATCTTTTTTTGCTCACCTAAATGCAGTCATTGTCAAGTGCAATGTAGTTTGTGTAGCTAAGTTAAAGCCATCACCAAAATCAAAATACAAGTTGCAGCCTGCAGATAATATTTTCTAAAAACACATTGTAAAATCTGACAAGTTGCAGCCTGCAGATAATATTTTCTCTTAATAAAACACATTGTAAAATCTGAACATACCAAGGGGTAACATCAGCCCAGCTTTAGTAACTGCATCAGGAATAGATGATGGGTCTTTTTTTATAACCAATTGTCTCGGAACACCAACTTTGCCTGCATAATACATAAAAATGGCCATCAGTTCTTTTGGGAATACTAAACTATACTGAAATTCAAACTACCAAAGATGTCACTTTGTCATATTATTAATGTTGAACAGTAGAAGAATTACCATGGGCATCAGACAAGTTCAGATCAGCAACATCCTGGAGCATGGACTGGCGATTGTACACATGTTGTATGGCATCTGGAGGATCAAGGACTGTGACTTCTGGATGCATCAGCCGATAATCCTTCAAAACATAGAAGCAAAAGAAGGGTAAGAAGAAATAATCAGTCATCGTGCATGTATGTCTGCAGAAAATCGAAAGTCACGTCACGATTGTCAAACACAGATATGCCTTTTCAGCCTCTAGACAAGGGAGAATCTTAAGTAAAGGAAATAAAATTACAATGTTCACATAAATATGATGCAATTTGGAGAAGTTAGTGCTGTACTGTATGATATCAATTTCAAAATCATATAATTGAAAATATAATATTCAAAATAGCTAAATATAAATATTCAATATAAAGACTAGTATGCATACTTCGGACAAGGTAAGGAGCCAGCTGTCGGCTTTAGGTGTGGAACAGATAGCCTACTTTTCCTCTACTCTGAACTATTTTCTTAAATGTTAATGACTAAAATCACCAGGGGCCATCAAAAGAAACTAATACTTTTCATCAACAGTTTCAAAGTTATCATAATGTGATTACTACTGAACTTATCCCATAAAGTGATAAAGGTTGCTATATACAGTAGAAATGAAGTATTGTTGTCCTTCTCACAGTTACCAAATACTCTTACTGACCTAGTGAACAACGTATTAGTACTTGTGTAACATGGTACTACTCTTACGTACTAATACTCTAAATGTAGCTTACAGAAGAAATATTTCTTTAGTGTTTACCTATAGTTGTAGAATATCAATATTCTAACTTAGTATTGGATTTGCAAACATCAGATTTATACTAAATTATTTATAAAACAATGAACTTGTTGTTTCTACTAAAAATCTTCTATCAAACTTAGTCATATTAGATTTAGATTCTAAGAGAACTCCTAACTATAAGCACTCATATAATGCTACCCTAGTGTACAACGTTTTAGCATGTTTAATGTACCGTGTACCCGTATCGGTTTGTGAATGAACCACATTCAAGGTTACACAAGACTCCTTTCAGAGAAACCTAGAAGCCTTGACAACTAAGTCTAATAGAATTCAACTTGCAAACAAGGAAATATAGTATGTAGTCCATTACATAAGGTTAAAAAAATACTTTAAAGCAAAATTACCAAGACTTGAAAAAAACAAGAATAAGTTAGCTGTCTCAGTTAGCCGCACAAAAAGGAATTGGCAATCTGCCATGGAAAAATGAACCCATTGTAACAAAATCAGGAATCCTTTAAGAGAAAGGCTACAGAAGACCTGTAGAATTCAGCTATATTGACCATGGATGGAGAAACATCACTTGCACGAATCTTGAGGACCTCAATTATAAAGTAATGATTCATGACGGGGAAAGAGCAAGCATTCTGCAAGTTATGTCTTGGCATAAGTCTAAAGCAACACGACACATGGTTCCCCTAGTTACTGTCATTGCATCTTCAGTCACAGCATTGATGAATTATATCACATGGTACCATAATTATATGCATCAACTAGTTATTGATATTTAATGGGCTTATGAATAAATAAATGAAGAATGAGAATGATATTTGGAGGACCAACCTCAAGGATTTTTTGCCATTCCTTTCCTGACAGCTGCATTAAAATATGGGGAAAATAGTAATTGTCAGATGTAACAATCATCTAATTTCTAAAAAAGTTTTTGCAAAATGCAAACAGACGCAAAGATAAATGGTACATAATATGAAGCCCACAGCCCACGAAAGTGAAATTGGTCCCAAGAACACACTCAAGAGGGGGAGAAGAATGCACAAAATATTCACTAACCTTATGTAAGACAATGTCAAAAGGACCTTGCTCAGAAAGAGGCCTACTTTGGTCAATAGCAACAAATAATATCCCCTTATTCCTGTATCGTGTAAAAACAGAGAAGAATCAGATTACTTATTTAGCAACAGAAACCCAAGGACAGCATATATAGATCATCAATAAAAACAAAAGTTTACAAACAAATAAGAGCTTCAAGTCTCCAATTTAGGTCCAAGAGAAAGGACAGCCTTCACACTCGATAGCATCAAACAAATGGCCCATAAATGACTTCGACAAATATTCAAACAAAAAACGGGCAAACACATATTGCATCTCATAAACAATTGCCTTTAACATATTACCATATATCCAAAGTGAGTTTACTTTTCTTACCCCAAGAAGAGGTCATCTTTGGCCCCCTTAAAAAGGCAAGCAGACAATATGGCACACGTAAAACATGACAAACAAATATCTCAACAACATGAACATGGTTTTGAATTCAATCTACAAACATTCAGAGTTAACAGAACAACATCCGGTAAATATCAATTTTAAGTTTTTACCCATAGATATTACTTCCTAGTAAAAGATGAAACCGAAAATTATTGAAGACAACATTTAGAGTTAAATATCAACACCCAGTAAATACCAATTCTCACCCATGGTTATTATTTCCTACAAAAAGATGAAACCAAAAATTACAGAAGACACTGTTCACCAACACCAACAACACATTTTACAGTTTAACATACGCAAGCAATCACTTTCATTTTGCATAAAGATATTATCTTCAAAGGATAAGGACTAAACCACCACAAAAATCTTACAACTATTACAGACAATTGAAATCATTGTCATTTTATTTTAGTGACCACATAACGTTAAGCCCACAAGTGATAGAATATTCAAAACCAAGATTCTAAATCTAAAAAACAATAAACAAATAAACAGCTCCAGCTGGTCACACAAACAGCTGTTGGATCAATTTTAAGGAAATACAGCAGGATCTCAAACGTCGATTGTACACAAACATGTAGATATTCCAATATTTCAGTCCTGATCACATAGAAAAATAAATAAAATTGACACAGATTCAAATCATTTCTCCTTAAAAAACAAATATTTACACATACATATCTCCGTGTGTAAAAATATAAGATTGGTTAAATTTCTAACTGGGTTGGTCCAAATTGAAAGAACGAACAAAGATTACCTAGCCAAGCCCTGAAGTTTGGGCTGCAAAAAGCTCTTAATCTTCTTAGAAGTAAGAGCATAACCAACCACCACAGCCTTCATATGGTGTGGAAACCCTCCGACTGAAGATACTACCTCTTCTTCTCTTTCCTCTTCATTCTTATAGTCTACAATTTCCTCCATAAACCTCATTGTCAATTTCTTCATTCTAATCATGCAAAATACAAACCCTAATCTGAAAATTAATCTGGTCTAGAAATTGGTACTAAAATTACTGAACGAATTTGAATTTTCTGAATCTAATGATATGATTTTGTTTTTCTTCTTTTTTCGATAAATTTGGAAGAAAATCGGAGAATTTGTTACAGAGAGGAAGGAGAAGGAGCAGGAGCTGCGGGCTAAATTAGAGAGAGAAAATACATACAGAAATGTGAGTGGCGAGTAGTATTTATGTACGCCTAGAGGTTGGGGATGCTTAGCTGTACTATTTTTATTTATTTTATTTATTTGTATTTGATTAATATATAATGTGAAAATGGGTAACGCGTGGGAGAGTAGTAATGATATACTCCCAGTCTCCCACCCGCTTTTGTAGACGAAACTGTTCAACGCGCTGGATGACGTGTAACACACAATACACACATTTTGGATTGGATTGCCATTATCATTACCATAGGTCTTTTTAGCCGGACATAAAAATTGAATATGAGTATATTTAAATTTTATCTGTTTATATTTTTACTTATTATTGAGGTCAAAATATAAATAAATAAAATATAAATACACTCAAGTCTAATTTTTATGTCTATGCAGAGTTTTTATTATCATTACCATTACTATTACCATTACCATTACCATTACTATGTATTGATAAGGTTATGATGCATGGATTCATCTTCCATTAAGATTTTAATTTTTGTGTTTATTATTGCCTCTCCCAAAATTAGAAAATATAATTCTAATTTTGAAGTCAAATAACGATATATTAAACTAAATTTATATAATTTATAAAATTTTAAAATTAATAAAATAAATTTTATAATTAATAGTGTTGATGATGGGGAATTTCTTCCTAGGTGTATGTCTTCCCTTTTTATATTTTCTCTATCTTTTTATTCAAAGGGTGACATTTTAGGAAAAGTCCGACATAAATGCCGACAGAATTTTGAAATGTTGATTTTAATGAAGGGTCAATTAGACACAGTCGCTAGTTGGTAAACATTCAAATGGATGTACTAATTAATTCAGATTTTAGAATTTTTGCAATATGGCCCATAAAATTAGTCTGAAACCGAGATTCATAGAATTCAGGAGTTTGCTTAAGCAAGGGGGAGGTGTTAGGCACCCCCGACTTCCGTGAAGACACAGTTTTCGCTTCTTAATGCTTTCCTAAATGTGTGTGTATGTTATTTGAAAGAAAACCTAATATCGCCACATAACTTTGAAATCATGAGAAGTGCATTTATTTTGAAAGTCATTCGGGGTCTCTTTGAGCCTATGTATAAAAGATTTATTTTAAGGAAAAAGTTTATTTTAGCTTTGATTTTGATTAAAAAAACATTTTGGGGTGACGTTTTAAAAAACACAGTTTTCAAACCCTTTACCAAATAAGAATCGAAGTCATTCATTGCTTTCAATTTTAGCTTAAGGTTGTTATAATAACCCGAATCGATTTGATTTTAAAAGATCTTTATTGTTTTGTTTAAAATCATTTTTTGGTGATAACCGGATAAAAAACAAGCATCAAAAGGGGGTCGCTCGTGGGCATGAAAACCATCTCAATAGTCCCGAACACCCGCAACCATAATCTTCACTATTACGGGGCCTGAAAACCGATTTTCGCGAGATGGAACCCTTGATACCATTTTAAGGCCCAAATTTACATGTACAATGATTGGATTGTGACGCCCCCAAAATAGGTTCAATACCAACCCATTCTGAGTCGCCAAATACATGGTACAGAATTTCAAATACAAAACTTTTATAATAAAAGGTCGTGAGAAATACGACCATACAACTATGAATTTCAATGCAAATCGTATATAATACGAAATATAATCATTCAAATTCATCCCTTATTTATTACAATTATTATTCCACTATTTTACAAAAATAGTGATGACTACTACTGCTCTATTCTGACCATCACACCGATCCCCGACTAGTTCCCGCAATATTCTCATTCCCTGAAGAGGACAATAGATGAAAAGGGTGAGCTCAACTAACCCAGTAAAGAATATTATGACGAAGATAATGGAAAATAAATTATCGTTAGTCTTCAACAATTCAGATAAAATATTATGGACAACAAGTTTTAGATCAATATTCGCAACGAAAATAACAATATATCAGAAGAATTAAATAGAAAATGATGTCTACTATCTTCTATGATTTAAAAGTCCATCATCAATATTTTATCTTTGTAACATCAATATATATCTCATATCAAATATTTATCTTTGCACTACGGACCAAAGGTATTCATTTGTATCACCAGTTGGTTATGTTCATCTCAACACCTGTCATCTTTGCACTACGGGCCAAAGGTACTCATCAGGTAATCATTCATCTTTGCACTACAGGCCAAAGATATTCAGTTATATCACCGTTTAGGACTGAGGATGATGAAAAATATTTTAAAGAACGAATCCCGCAAGATAAAGGACAAAGATTAAGGATTCGCATTTTAGTTTATCCAAGTTCAAAAATACTCCAAAATAATACTTGTAGAGCAAAATTAAAGAATAAAACTCAAAACTTGGATACAATCAAATGTAGGAACCTTAACAGGCAATTTGGACAAATAGAATAAAATTTAATTTTTCTGTGAATAGTGCTGTATTTGTGAATAGTGCCGTATACATGAATAGTAACCCCGATATAAAAAGATAAAAATTTTCATAAGAAAAATCATGCTTCATGAATAGTACTAGTGAATAGTACCGTATTCGTGAATAGTGCCGTATACGTGAATAGTAACTTCGACGAAAAAAATAAGAATTTCATAATAAAATTCATGCCAATATATTGGTATAATGATATTGAAAAGAATAACATCATTTACAAAAGAAAATAACATTCCTTACCTTAATCGGAGAGTAGTTTAGACTGGAATATCGGATATTATTTGGACGAAAACTTGCACTGCTATCAACACTCAAAATATCTAAATACTCACAAGAAATACGCTCGATATTATAGAGAGAAAATTTTCTGATTCTGGTGTGATTTTCAATTCTAATCTAAGCATCCTATTTATAGGAGAATGAAAAGGTACTATTTGAATAAAAATCACGGACTGCACAGTGAAAAATTTCGGATGAATTCACGGGCGCGCACCGACGAAAAAATTTAATTTTACTATTTATTACTGTGCAATAAAATATTCTAATAAAACAAAACTTTAAATAAAATATAATATATATATATATATATATATATATATATATATTACGTACCGTATAAGGTAGGTAATTAAAATATATATAATAATAATATTACTCCCTCCCCTACACGTAACATTCATCCCCCTTCTTTTTTTTTTCTTTACCAGTCAACATATATATATATATATATATATATATATATAATAAAAATGAGATAACTTCTACCGACCGTTTTGAAAAATAGGTAAATGGGGGTCCAAATAATAAGCAACATTTACAACAAATACTTCAATAAAAACCCATCTATTTATCTCAATTCACTTGGCTTCTCAAAATACATTTTTTCATCATTAATATTTCACAATATTAACAACCAATACTGATAAAAATACCTCAGCACTAATTCCTTCTTTTATATCCACAAAATAATTAATTTCTTATCATATAAATCAATAATTAAGTATTCACAAATAATATTACAAAACTATAATATTGACAACCCGGTCGTTCCCAAGAAAGAGAGGGCCTTCCGATAAGGATTTCTCCTTACTGGCGCGCAATTGAATAACCCCTCCTAGACAGAACTTCCTTAGACATTTCCAATAATGCTATCTAATAATATTATTCAAATAATATGAATTATTGATAATGTGAAATACTGTGTAATGACAATTATTGAATCAATAAAATATTATGCAATTATCAATGTAGTAATTATTGAATCAATAATATAAAATATTGAACAGTAATTACTGTAACAATTATAGAGTAGTGACTTCTTACGTAAGAATCAATAATTAGAATTACTGTGCAATACCGTGTGCTACTGTGCAACACCGCGTATTACTGTATTTTAATCACCAGGTATTTCAACAGTTTTAACGGTAACAACCACGCCGTTATTTTTAGAAAAACTTATTCTTGTCGTTTTCTTCATTTGAAAGTTTTCTGTTATGGGGCCCACAAATGATTGCGCTGTCGTACTAATATTCCCCGATAACAAGAATATTCCACGACCAAACGAATATTCCCCGACAAAATGAATATTTTATTACCACTTTTTTACTTTGCAAAAATTTGCACATATCTCCCATAACTCACCACATTTATCAAAACAACACCTTACTGTTTAAAACAATATATAAATAAAATTAAATATTTATTTATAAAATATGGGGTCTTACAACCTCCCCTCCTCATGAAATTTCGTCCTTGAAATTAACGTACGTACCTGGTCTGTCAAAAAGGTGAAGATACCTCGCTTTCATTTCCGATTCCAACTCCCAGGTCATTTCTTCGATTACAACTGTGACTCTCATGGTGCTTCAACCAAAGTACCTCACAATGATACCTATCAGTTTGTCACCGCACAAAACGTCGTCTACTACGGAGAGTCTGGCTTCGGTGCATCCCACAGAAGAAGTCACCAGCGAGAGGCTCGGGGCTCTTCACACCTTATAGCTCTTGATGCTTCGCCTTGACACGTTTACACGTTAAACACCTCTAGACAAACTCCGCGATCTCTCTCTTCATGTTGCTCCACCAAAATGTATGTTTGACGATCACGATACATTTTGGTACTTCCAGGATGGATTGCAAACGGTGTGTTGTGTGCCTCCATCATGATTCTATACTTCAAATCAGCATCGTTAGGAACACAAAGTCTGGAGTTGACTCGAAGTATTCCTTCTTCATCAATTCTCACCTTTGGAATAGCACTTTCTTGCACCTTCTTCTTCATCTTCATCAGCTCCGGGTCTGTAGTTTGAGCAGCTTTAACTTTATCATTTAAAGTTGGTTCTACACGTATACTTGACATCATCGCACTCGTACCCGCATATGATCTTCTACTTAACGCGTCAGCTACCACGTTCGCTTTTCGTAATCTTTCAACAGCTCCAACCAACGTCGTCGTTGTCGCATATTGAGTTCGCTCTGGGTGAAGAAATATTTAAGGCTTTTGGAGTATATTAGGATGTCATCAATAATGACCACCACGAAATGATCCAAATATTTCTCAAATATTCAATTCATCATGTTTGTAATGCGCGCATCGAGTTCTAAAGACAGTCTTTGGAATGCCATCAGTTCTAATCTTTAACTGATGATATCCAGAATAAAGATCGATCTTTGAGAAGAATTGCGCACCTTGCAACTGATAGTAGTGTGCATACAAGCCAATCATGTATGATGACAAAGCACATACTTTGTAAACAATCTTATTTATTTATTAATAAAATATTCATTTAAGGCATATAATTATCTACATGGTGCTGTTTTTATAATATGTAAATAACCCATAGTTTTAAGCAATGCTTTTAGAATCATGATGAGATCATGATAATGAGATCTAAATTCTTAGAAAGCTTAAAAACTAAAATAGTTCCCAATTGTGGGATTACTAAAATGAGGATTAGTAAATCCGGATAGATTTGTACATATGTTGCTTGCTCATTGGATGAGGATGACTGATCTCATGGTCATTTGTGTGGAGACACTAAAGCAAGTATGTAGGTGCTTATTGGAGAATAAGTTCACTGAACGTGACTCGCTATGGAATACCTAATGGAGTTTTACTCGCCTATCAATAGGAATTCCTAATGTGATAGTAGTACATGTGATCCTTGGACTTGAGATCATCATAGTATCTTGTATGTAACAAATTATACTTTGACTAATTCCTTAAGGCCTTTTAAGGCATATATAGGGTATGCTTGGGTGTAATGAGTTACATATGGAGATAATGAATGATCAATAAAGAATCTACCACCTCTAGTAAAAGAGGAAATATGTCCTATGTGATTCGTTAAATGACAACCCAGGAATCCTTGGCCAAGGTAGAATGAATTTAGAAAGAGGTTTCTAATTTGTAATATTTGGAGTTGTGCATTTTCTAATCGAAATACATATGATTAAATAAATTAAGACTTGACAGTAAATTCATGTCTTATATTTAATTGGGACATTGTATGGTGGAAGGATTGAATTGTACGGTAACTATTAACTCACAGGTTCTTTTATGATTAATGTTGAAATCTATATTATCTGGAAGTCGTTGATCGCTAGGGAGGCTTATCCCTATTGTAGAATAAATGTTATTTATTTAAATAGATTATTAGTTTAATTTGTTTATTTAAATAAGATTAGAATTGTTCTAATTGATTTATTCACAACCGGTTTAATATGGAGAACCTAAAGGGTCACACTATAAAAGAAAGAAGAATTATTTAAGAAGAAAATGGCATGATAGTAATAATGCATTAAGTATAATTAATTTAATCTATGATGATAGAATAAATTAAATAGCTTAATGTTTATTATTTAATATTTTAGAAATATTAAATATAAATTAATAAGAGGAGTCTTATTAATATTATTATTATTATTATTATTTTAATTCTAAAGGAGTTTAAGAATTAATATAATATCAGTACTCTCTCTCAATCCTAATAAAGATTAGGATATAAATTAATTAAAAGTATTTAATTAATTAATTAAATAAAACCCTATTCTAATTGGATTAGGAGGGTTAACCTAATATCTATATAAGAGAGTCTTATATCAGAAATAAGGTACGTGAATTTTTCAAGAGTTGGGAGTACACATATTCTATAGAGATAGAAACAAGGGTTAAGCTAATAACCCATCTTACTGAGTTCTTCATCTTCTTTGGTGGATCACCGTTAGAGGCCAAACATTTGGGTGACTGACATTGATCAAGGGAAGGAGCCACTACAGAGGAATCAAAGGAATCAAAGGAGTAGAACTTGTACCTGAGGAAGCTTGTATCTTCAAAGGTATAATTCTGTTTTTCTCCTTCTTCATTCACTGATAATTGATGCACAAGAATGATCATGGTAATGGGTTTGTATAAATTTTGAAAACCTAGTTTTTTACGCTTCCGCCCTATTTATGTGATTTGATTGCATGATTGCGTTACGTACAAACCCAACAGTGGTATCAGAGCCAATCTTGTGCTAATTATCAGTCTATGTGATTCCATACATGTATAATATGCGATTGGATCGAGTTCTGGGAACAAAATTTTTTCTGATTCTGCGAAGCTGCGCAGTTGCGCCGGTTCCTGGCCTTCTTGCTGCGCAGCTGCGCCGGTGTCTTGGCCTGGTTTTTCATGCTGCGCAGCTGCGCTGGTTCTTTTTATATTCCTGGCGCAGCTGTACACCACTAACAGAATCTGAATTTGTTTTATTTAATTAAATGAATGATTTATTTAATTAATAAAGGTTTAAAATAAAAATGTTTATTTTATATGAAATGAGATTTCAGAATTGCTAAAATTAAAGAGTTTAATTTGGAATTGTTTTTTGAATGAAATAAAGGAGTTTATTTTTCCAAAAAATAAAGTTTAGCAAACTTTTGCCCATTAACTGATATTAATACATATATGGAATGAATTTACTTTTATGAGATGAATAAGTTTTATCGATACGTATGATGATATGTATGGTAATAAAAGGGATTGATTATGGACTATGACCAATGTGATTGGATTTTATTTTGGATGAATTCTTAAATGTATGGGTTTTATAAAATGGGGTCTGCGTACCTCGTCTTCTCTGATTTTATTCTCGGTGTAAAATTCTATCTCCCTTCTATGTACTTCCCCTTGACTGCTGATCAAGGTTTCTATTTAAAAATAATTTATGTAATAGAGATAGTTAGAATTATCTTGAAGAAACTGGAGACCAAGGAGAAAGGAGCGCGTGAAGACCCGTTTGTATGGAGCCCGGGTTTAAATGTAACAGTTACGTTTAAATTTAAATTTTTGCACTCCTAGGTTTGACCTTTTGGTTCACTTGGTGGCTCTAGTGAACCAAACTAGAATAAAAGTCCATAATCAATCCGGGAAGAATATAGTATTCTATATTGCATGCTAAATATTATATATATTATATTTTATACAAACATGCTTCGCATGTTTAATAAAATGACGCGTATTTTATATATATATGTGCATGCGCGCTTAAAAAGATGAGACAAATAATAACAAACCTCTCAAAGAAATATTATTAAGTCTGAAGCGTTCAAATGATATTTGAAATATCGAACGTCGCCTTCTAGCATGATTAGTTAATAGAGTATTAAATATTTAATATGAGTTTGTTGTGCTATCCACAAGGCGAGTATTGAATATTTAAGATGTTAATTAATCACATTTGATGCTTATCAAGAAAATTGAACGATCTAGTCTTGTTGTGCTATCCACAAGGACGAAAATTTTTCTTTTTTGAATTTATGGAAGTGCTAGGCTGGACTTAACTTAAATCATTTTAGTTCGGATGTGCACACACATGACCATTATGATTTAAGAGGCAAAATAAAAGGAGTTACATGGTGATGTAATTGACAAGAGTTGTCTACCTATTTATTTGTATATCGCTTGTTGTGCTATCCACAAGGTTATATACATTTGAAATGGGATCCTTAATCTCACTAGCAAATCTTTAATTAGATGTTGCCGAACTATATGAGTGAGGGTAATATAGTTTGATGAAAATAGTGGGAGATACCAATTTAAAATAAAGACCTAAATTTATTTTGGTATGCAAAGTTAATAAAATGAATGTTTGCTAAAATGTTGTCTTTTCACATGCAGAATTTTAAAAATGTCAAAATCACTAATCTCACTACGAAGCATACTTGATGCAAATAAGCTTACCGGCCCGAATTATGAGGACTGGCTAAGAAATATGAGAATTGTTCTCACTGCTGAAAAGATTTCTTATGTCCTAAATTCCACTATCCCTGAATCTGTTTCAGAAACAGCCTCTGAGGAAGAGATTGCCACTTTCAATAAGTGGCAAGATGATGCATCTGTGGCTCAATGCATCATGCTCGCATCCATGAATAACGAGCTTCAGCGTCAGCACGAAAAAATGGATGCTACTGCTATGCTGCTTCACCTCAAGGAGTTGTATGGTGAACAGAGTAAGACTGCTAGATATGAGATATCTAAGGAGCTCTTCCGATCTCGGATGACCGAGGGCACTGCCGTCGAGACTCATGTTCTGAAGGTAATCAATTTGATTGAACGCCTTGGACAGCTTGGGTTCGTCATGGATGGGGAGTTGAGTCAAGACTTGGTCTTGCAGTCACTCCCTGAGACCTTCTCGCAGTTTGTGGTTAATTTTCACATGAATAAGCTAGATGTCAGCTTACCTGAGCTGCTTAACATGCTGAAAACTGCAGAAGGTCACTTCTCATCCAAGAAGAACCATGTCTTGATGGTGGATTCTTCCAATAAAAGGAAGAGGCCCAAGGTGTCTTCTGAAAAGAAGAAATCTAAGAAGGCTAAGGGAAAAGGGAAAGAAAAGGAGCAAAAGAAACCTGAACCAGCTAAATGAATGTGCTTTCATTGCAATGAGCCGGGACATTGGAAGAGGAACTGCAAGAAGTTTCTAGCAGAGAAGAAGCTTGGAGAAGCTTCGACTTCCAACCAAGGTTTGTTATGATTGAAATTAATTTTTCTGAAAGTCATAATTCTACTTGGGTATTGGATACCGGCTGTGGTTCTCACATATGTAATACTGTGCAGGGACTGGTCAGAAGTAGAAAGCTGAACAAAGATGAGGTGATCCTACGAGTGGGAAATGGAGCAAAAGTTGCTGCATTAGCTGTAGGAACTTATTGTTTAGCAATGCCTTCGGAAAAATCCATTTATCTTAATAATTGTTATTATGTTCCGAATATTATTAAAAATATTATTTCAATTTCTGTATTGGATATGGAAGGTTTTGATGTTATTATAAAGAACAATGGTTGTTCTATTTATAAAGACGATGTTTTATATGGTATTGAAAATTTGCGAAATGGACTTTATACACTTGACTTCCAGAAAATATATTTCAAATTGAATAAATTAAGAAAAGGAAAAGAGATGATATTAATTATACCTATATGTGGCACTGTAGACTCGGTCATATCAATGAAGCAAGATTATCCAAGTTGCATAAAGATGGGCTCCTCGAGCTATCTGATTATGAATCATATCCAACTTGTGAATCTTGTCTCATGGGTAAAATGACTAAATCTCCTTTTAGTGGAAAAGGAGAGAGAGTTACAGAGTTGTTGGCATTGATTCACACAGACGTTTGTGGACCTATGACAACAAGTGCACGGGGTGGGTATTCTTATTTTATTACTTTCACTGATGATCACTCAAGATTTGGATATGTGTATTTAATGAAATACAAATCAGAATCATTTGAAAAGTTCAAAGAGTTTAGAAGTGAAGTAGAGAAACAAACGGGCAAGAGTATTAAGATACTTCGATCAGATCGAGGTGGAGAATACTTAAGCAGTGAGTTTCTCAATTGTCTCAGAGAAAATGGTATAATCTCACAATGGACTCCTCCAGGTACACCACAGTTAAAATGGAGTATCTGAAAGGAGAAATCGAACACTGTTGGACATGGTTCGATCCATGATGAGTTTTACCGACCTTCCAATTTCCTTCTGGGGATATGCCCTAGAAACGGCTGCATACCTACTTAACAAGGTACCTACCAAATCCGCCCCAAAGACTCCATATGAGATGTGGAAAGGGAGGAAACCAAATCTTAAGCATGTTAAGACTTGGGGTTGTCCAGCTTATGTCAAAAAGTTTGAAAATGATAAGCTACAGACTAAATCCGATAAGTGTAGATTTGTGGGATACCCTAAAGAAACCGTAGGGTATTATTTCTATCATCCAACTGATCAAAAGGTGTTTGTTGCGAAACATGCTACCTTCTTGGAGAAAGAGTTTATCCATGAAGGGGTCAGTGGGAGCAAGATATATCTTGAAGAAGTTCAAGAACCACAAGTTATCACGGACCAAAGTCAGGTACCTAACCAAGTAGAAGAACCTACTGTACCACACCCTGTTCGTAAATCTGGAAGAGTACCGAAGATACCTGAGAGGTATGGATTCGTTATAGAGGATGACGATGAGGTACACATCATGAATGATGATGATCCATTGAATTACGAACAGGCTATGAGTAATAAAGACTCAGCGAAATGGCTTGAAGCCATGAAATCCGAAATGGACTCCATGTATGAAAACAAAGTATGGTCTTTGGTTTCACCACCTGAAGGTATTAAACCTATTGGGTGTAAATGGGTTTTTTAAGAAAAAGACTGGAGCAGACGGAAAGGTAGAGACCTATCAGGCCCGACTGGTTGCAAAAGGTTTCAAACAAAGACAAGGAGTTGACTATGATGAAACCTTCTCACCAGTAGCCATGCTCAAGTCCATTTGGATTTTGCTTGCGATTGCAGCTTACAACAACTATGAGATCTGGCAGATGGACGTGAAAACGGCCTTCCTCAATGGGAAACTTGAGGAGGATGTGTATATGACACAGCCAGAGGGATTTATTTCAAAAGTTGGAACAAATCAAGTCTGTAAGCTATAACGATCCATTTATGGGTTGAAGCAAGCTTCTCGTAGATGGAACATTCGTTTTGATGAGACAATCAAAGAGTTTGATTTTATCAAAAATGAGGATGAACCATGTGTATACAAGAAGGTTAGTGGGAGCGCAGTATCATTCCTTGTATTATATGTTGATGATATATTACTGATAGGGAATGACATTCCTATGTTACAATCCATTAAAATCTGGTTATCTAAAAACTTCTCCATGAAGGACTTGGGTGAAGCATCCTATATTTTGGGGATAAAGATCTATAGAGATAGATCTAAAAGGATGCTCGGCTTATCCCAAGGAACGTACATTGATACGATGTTAAAGAGGTTTAGCAGGGAAGTTTCCAAAAGAGGTCTCATGCTGATGAGCCATGGAATAAATCTCTCCAAGAAACAGGCCCCAAAGACACCTGAGGAGAGAGACCGTATGAGTAAGATCCCTTATGCTTCTGCAATAGGATCTATCATGTACGGTATGATATGTA
The DNA here is from genome assembly GCA_020205555.1 of Panax stipuleanatus. NCBI lineage: Eukaryota > Viridiplantae > Streptophyta > Magnoliopsida > Apiales > Araliaceae > Panax > Panax stipuleanatus. The sequence continues at coordinate 94,564,697 of CM035118.1, forward strand.
CTAGACCGGATGTTGCTCACGCACTTAGTGTAACAAGCAGATACCAGTCGAATCCAGGAGAAGAGCACTGGAAGGCAGTGAAAAATATCTTAAAGTACTTGAGAAGGACTAAAGATATTTTTCTTATCTACGGTGGGTCTGAATTAAAACGCGAGGGATTCACGGACTCAAGTTTTCAAACAGACCAAGATGACAGTAAATCTGTTTCAGGGTATGTGTTTACCTTGAACGGAGGTGCAGTGAGTTGGAAGAGTTCCAAGCAGCAAACGGTTGCTGATTCAGTGACAGAGGCAGAGTATATAGCTACAAGTGAAGCTGCAAAGGAAGCTGTTTGGATGAAGAAGTTCATAACTGAACTTGGTGTGGTTCCTAACATTGGAGAAGCAATTCCCGTATACTGTGACAACACCGGAGCGGTTGCACAGGCTAAGGAACCCAGGTCTCATCAGAAATCTAAACACGAGTTGCGGCGATTTTACTTGATCAGGGAGATCATTGAAAGAGGAGACGTCACCTTGGAGCGTGTAGACTCTCAAGACAACATTGCAGATCCATTTACTAAAGCTCTAACACAACAGCAGTTTAATCGTCACTTAGAGAAGATGGGTATGAGATACCATGGCGATTGGCTTTAGTGCAAGTGGGAGATTGATAGTAGTGTGCATACAAGCCAATCATTTATGATGACAAAGCACATACTTTGTAAACAATCTTATTTATTTATTAATAAAATATTCATTTAAGGCATATAATTATCTACATGGTGCTGTTTTTATAATATGTAAATAACCCATAGTTTTAAGCAATGCTTTTAGAATCATGATGAGATCATGATAATGAGATCTAAATTCTTAAAAAGCCTAAAAACTAAAATAGTTCCCAATTGTGGGAATACTAAAATGGGGATTAGTAAATCCGGATAGATTGGTACATATGTTGCTTGCTCATTGGATGAGGATGACTGATCTCATGGTCATTTGTGTGGAGACACTAAAGCAAGTATGTAGGTGCTTATTGGAGAATAAGTTCACTGAACGTGACTCGCTATGGAATACCTAATGGAGTTTTACTCGCCTGTCAATAGGAATTCCTAATGTGATAGTAGTACATGTGATCCTTGGACTTGAGATCATCATAGTATCTTGTATGTAACAAATTATACTTTGACTAATTCCTTAAGGCCTTTTAAGGCATATATAGGATATGCTTGGGTGTAATGAGTTACATATGGAGATAATGAATGATCAATAAAGAATCTACCACCTCTAGTAAAAGAGGAGATATGTCCTATGTGATTCGTTAAATGACAACCCAGGAATCCTTGGCCAAGGTAGAATGAAATTGGAAAGAGGTTTCTAATTTGCATTATTTGGAGTTGTGCATTTTCTAATCGAAATACATATGATTAAATAAATTAAGACTTGACAGTAAATCCATGTCTTATATTTAATTGGGACATTGTATGGTGGAAGGATTGAATTGTACGGTAACTATTAACTCACAGGTTCTTTTATGATTAATGTTGAAATCTATATTATCTGGAAAGTCGTTGATCGCTAGGGAGGCTTATCCCTATTGTAGAATAAATGTTATTTATTTAAATAGATTATTAGTTTAATTTATTTATTTAAATAAGATTAGAATTGTTCTAATTGATTTATTCACAACCGGTTTAATATGGAGAACCTAAAGGGTCACACTATAAAAGAAAGAAGAATTATTTAAGAAGAAAATGGCATGATAGTAATAATGCATTAAGTATAATTAATTTAATCTATGATGATAGAATAAATTAAATAGCTTAATATTTATTATTTAATATTTTAGAAATATTAAATATAAATTAATAAGAGGAGTCTTATTAATATTATTATTATTATTATTATTTTAATTCTAAAGGAGTTTAGGAATTAATATAATATCAGTACTCTCTCTCAATCCTAATAAAGATTAGGATATAAATTAATTAAAAGTATTTAATTAATTAATTAAATAAAACCCTATTCTAATTGGATTAGGAGGGTTAACCTAATATCTATATAAGAGAGTCTTATATCAGAAATAAGGTACGTGAATTTTTCACGAGTTGGGAGTACACATATTCTATAGAGATAGAAACAAGGGTTAAGCCAATAACCCATCTTACTGAGTTCTTCATCTTCCTTGGTGGATCACCGTTAGAGGCCAAACATTTGGGTGGCTGACATTGATCAAGGGAAGGAGCCACTACAGAGGAATCAAAGGAATCAAAGGAGTAGAACTTGTACCTGAGGAAGCTTGTATCTTCAAAGGTATAATTCTGTTTTTCTCCTTCTTCATTCACTGATAATTGATGCACAAGAATGATCATGGTAATGGGTTTGTATAAATTTTGAAAACCTAGTTTTTTACGCTTCCGCCCTATTTATGTGATTTGATTGCATGATTGCGTTACGTACAAACCCAACAGCAACTTATCGAACAGGTCATCAACGCGATATGACAGATACCTATTCTTGATGGTGACGTTGTTCAACTCCCGATAGTCAATACAAAGTCGCATATTCTCGTCTTTTTTCTTTACGAATAAAACAGGAGCACCCCAAGGAGACGTACTAAGACGTATAAAACCGATGTCTAACAACTCCTGTAGTTGGACCTTTAATTCCTGAAGTTTAATAAGAGTCATTCGATATGGGGTTTTAGAAATGAGTTTTGTACCGGGTTCAAGGTCAATAAAGAATTCAACTTCTCGTTCTAGGGGTAGACCGGGAAGTTCTTAGGGAAATACATCAGGAAATGTGACACCCCCAAATCCGGGTCCTCTGGCCCCGGTCCGATCGTCACGATCTAACATAAACATCCACCTCTTAACAACATACGATAACTAAAATGCGAAATATAATAAACGTACGTCGTTCATTCAAAAGGTGTTACTAGTCCCAAGATTTGATAACCTTAATACAACATACAAACATACCCTAGAACAGTCAATAGGGTTCATATTACATAACAGTAAATTAATTAAACATAAAGATAAAGTCTGCTCCTTGCAAACTAATCCTACATCTTCCCTTTACCCTTGTCCTTCCCTAAAGTCTCGGGCTTAACTGCAATATAAGTCATGATATAGCAAGAATGAGCAACAAGTTTGCTCATCAAGTTGAAATACAATAATAAAGGATATATCATGATGAATAGAAAATATCTAACAATGAATTCAACAATATGAATATCGAAAGCAAGAATAATGATTGCTTTTAGAATAACTGATAGTCAAGTAGACTTTTAAACTATAAAACTCCAACGGAATCAATAGCTGATTGACCCTTTGGTTACTGGCTACAAAATAAGTACTTGAGGGGATCAGCCTCGCGTACGCTATGTATATGCATAACATTCAACTCTGCTGTTTGTATCTTTATAATAGATACCTGGGGTACTCCCCTATATATGAGGGGTGTTCTTTTCAGTCTAAGAATCCATACCAACAATTGGTCTGGATAGCTTTTATAAAACTTCATACAATTGTCTGACCGAACAAGGGTTCAGACTCTATCTGACGCAGTTCAAGAATTATAGAACTCTTAAATAAGGTACAAGTCCAAGATTATACGAACTCAAGTGCACCAAGTGCGAATAACAATAATATCGATGTGGAATAATCGTAAAGTAATTAAACCACCTAATAGCATGCTTGGAAATAAAGTTCAAGCCTTAAATAATTAACTGTCAATGCGATAGTAACCTGCTCAATACAATATGAGAAGGATAGGAACTTGCACAATAAGAATTAAAGAACTTGCACAACCAAAGAGTGAAGTTCGGAGACTTGCTCAAGTAAAAGAGTAACAATTAAAGGACTTGCCTGTTCGCTCAGCTACGATTAAGTTCTAGCTTTAATTAAATCTCGCTGAAATAACCTAACATTAATAAGTCGGTATTCCAATTAGCATGTGTAAACTAATACGAGTCTACACTTACAAGAATCTGCTTATCATATTAATCTATCCATAATTCACGTAAGTCAATCTAATCATGTCATAGATTTAATAACTTTAGATTATCTAGTTTCTATGCATCAATATAGACTTGAACACATAATACTTCAAGTTACTTATATTTAATCAACATACATGCTTTATGATTATAATTTCAAGTTTGAAAACCTAGCATGCTCAACCTAATCCTAATTTAAAGTCATATGCTCTTATGTCGGTAATTTGTATACTTTACACAATACAAGTTCATGTTTCATGTTATCACATAACAAGGTTAAACATAACATGCATGCTCATGCGTATACTATACATGTATACTTTAATCCACCTATTTCATGCCTTAGAAATTCATTTTCTATGAATACGTGCATATGTGAAATTCACGCTTTGACCAAACGAGGTCTATGTTAACATGCTTATAGGCATAACGAACTCTAATGTACATGCTTGTATGATCAATACGTAATCCACATGGTGATCGATGATATAATCTTTCACGTTCTAAGCTTTTCGTTGAAAAATCACACTAAGTCAATAAGGTATCATAATACATGTTAAGTGCCTTGTGCTCATAACTTGTATATCTTAGAACTCATATATAAACCACATATATGCTCTCAAATAGTCAGAATCTAAAAGACATTAACCTTAGTCAAGTTCACTTTGAAAGTTCTTTGAAAGTTCTAGTGTGTGAACACACTTTAAACATGCATTTCATGTCAATATAAACTATACGATCATGTTTAGAATATCAGAATATGCACATGTTACGTATATGTCTAAGTCCACAATCGAAACTACAAGTTTTATTACAAAACCATAAGTGTTGCATCAATCATGTGTACTAACATTGTTATACTTGTTCATACTACATGCATATACTTATATATGTGTGTTAATCCATTTTACATTCTTGATCTAACAAGGTACCATATGCTAGTTCATGACAGCAACTTAACAAGAATTAAAATCTAGGAACTGGTCCTAGCGCAGCTGCGCCGCTGACCAGTACACAACTGGCGCAGCTGCACAGACTGTTGGCCAGTGACAGTAGCTTAACTGCTTCGGCAGTTCTGCAACCCAACTCAGAAAAAATTTATAAAGTTTGCTTCTATCATGACATATTGCAATTCTAACATACTTAGAAGTTGGTATAACACTTAGCAACATATCCCAAATCAATTATCAATAATTATATGCTTAATTCCAAGAATCAAAGATTAAGAATTTTACAGAAATCAAAAATGGAGTTATACCTCTACAAATGAACTTGATGCTAAACAAAATCTATAATGCTACTATGATACTCCTTCCTAACTCAATTGAAATCCTCAGCAAATGAATATGAGAAGAAGAGGAGTTATATTTATAGGTAAATATTTACACAGACTTTGCGATTCTCCATTAGATTAAACCAAAGGAATGAGTGTTTGTGCAATGGTTAAGGATTGGTGGTTGAGTAGTTGGTGAATCAATCATGAATCCCACATCTCCTACAATCATGAGCTAGAATTTATGAATTTGAGAAAGATATAGAATAGGCTAGCTTCTCACGTGAAGAGGAATTTGAGGGTGGGACTCTCATTTAGGGACAATGAAATCTCAGCCTTTGTAATTGTATATATATATATTATGTATGCTTAACATAATACATACATACTTAGATTATATAATGTATATGCACATAGTAACTACTTAAGTTATATGTATTTATTCCATATACATTTAGATGGGTGATACTATGTTATCTCAATTAGCAATTAATAATGAATAGGTAAACAACATATAATCCATGTACATTTTCCTTAATACCGAATGTAAAGCAATTGGGTATTATTATTACTCATTATTATAACTGTTATCATTATAATAACTTACTGAGATCAATTATTTATTGATATTACTATATGTTGATGAGGTATACATTAATGTTTTCCCACACATATATTGTCACATAAACATTAGTATGTAACTCTCATAATGTAATTATTCTTACTATATAGTTTATAATGTATAATCATATTAATGTGTCCCCTTGTATTATATATAATATATAGTTAACTACCGTATATTAAAGGTTTAACATATCGCATGCTTGTATGAAACGATTAATCAAGTAAATATAATATTATTATATTTACTAATCTCTCATTCATTAATTATTATTTATTCATAATAATTGTTAATCAACACATTATCAATTAATTAATCATAATTGAAATTAATCAAACAGGTTCGAATCTTGCCACTATATTCAAATAAATTGAATATTTAATTATTAATAATCTTATCAATTCTCTGATATTAAAGTCTTAGGGTTAGTCCACTAATTTAAATAAACTATTAGTGACTCCCTTTAACTATTCACAAATTCACATAACCACATAAGGTTCAAATAAACTCACAAAATTAACTCGTTAAAAATTAAATCACATATTTAATAAATAAGGAGTTTAAAATTCATGGTCGTTACAGGAAACTCATTAACAACAGAAATATCATTCAAATATGATGTATTCTGATTTAAATCAATAACATGGGCTAAGAAAGCTTGACATCCATTTTAAATAAATGAATAGCTTTATGACTTGAAATGATATTGATTGATTTTAGTGGTCTGGTTGTTTGAATGAAAGCTAACAACCTTACGAAATAATCAATTTTGGCAAGATAAGTGGTTAACCAGTCAATTTCTAAATTCACATCAAATGCAAGTATTTTCAAAGATATAAGATCAACAGGTAGGGTGAGGGTACCAATTTGAATCAAGCAAGATTTGTAAATCGTGGATGTAACGAAGGTTTCTCCCAACGAAGTTTCAACAGATAAGTCAAAGTCTAATTTCTCAGGGGTCAAGTTCAAATGTTGAGCACAAGCAGATAAAAGAACGGGTAGAACCGGTATCTAATAAGGTATAGACTTCGAAAAAGTGTACGATTAACTTACCCGTAATAACTTCGTTCAGGTTCCTCGCGTTTTGAGAAGTCATGAGAAACGTTCTCTCCTAAACTACCGACTTTGACTTGTCCGGTACAGCCTTTGGAGTCACTATCCCTACTGGACTTGGTTTCGCTACAGGACACACTCGAGCTATATGACCTTCTTTTCCACAATTGTAGCACACCTTGGATTTTTGTGTGCAGTTTGGACTGATGTGCCCTTCTTGTCCGCATTTATAGCATACGACCAGTGGTCGTTCTCCTCCCCTAGAAACGGTTGTTGATGCTGGTGCTGCTGTCGACGTCTACACGTTATCATTATTGTATATTCTCTTCTTAAAATCTTCCCCCAACTCACTTCTTTTATTATCATGGCCACGATTACCACCGGAGTGATTACCGCTTCTGTCATGATACTTTTCTCCCCGCTGGTTGTCATTGTTCCGATGACTGCTGCCATCGGTACGACCTTGGTTGTTGTCCCTTGGTTGAACATAATCATTATCCCGTTCTAATAATTGGACCTTGTTCACCACATCTGAATACAAACAAAGTTTGTGAGAAATGAGGTACTAACGAATTTCGGGTTTCAAACCTCTCAGAAACATCCGCGTCATACGTTCCTCATTATCCACCAAATGTGATGCGAACCGGGATAACTCTGCAAACTTAGCCTCGTACTGGGACACAATCATATTGTTCTGTTCTAGTTTAATAAACTTTACCTCCTTCATATGACTAATACTTTCTGGAAAGTACTTGTCATTGACCAGTTTTTGGAACTCTTCCCAAGACATCTTGAGTGCGGTAGGCTGGGTATGCTTCACAGATTCCCACCAGTAATCTGCCTCTCCGAGGAACATAAACATGGCGAATGGAACCTTCTATTCCTCTGTGCATCCCAAGACATCAAATATCTTGGTAATCTGCTTAATCTAATTTTCTGCCTTGATTGGATCTGTCTTTCCCTGAAACTCTGGAGGTCCCAACTCTTTGAACTGCTTGGCAGTGACAAGCCGCGAGTTGTTATTTCCACCTGTATTTTGTGCACGAGTGTCCCTCGTCTGATTTTGCATGAACTGCAAAAAGCTTCTAAACATCCCATCGTTCATAGTCTGATCAGTGGTATTGCCTTCCTGTTGCACGTTCTCCTGGTTGGTGATTAAAGGTGTCTCAACGGTCTCATTCACTCCATTGTTAACATTTTCAGCTGCCATTCTCAAATACTGCCATAAAACAAGGGTTAATTCAACAAATTAACATATCACATATTAACCTTATATTCCGACCGACCAATTAAACAACAAGTAAGCTTAGGTAGGACATACTAGCGAAGGATTTACTCGTCTCTCCCCTCCTAGTTCTATTCCCCGATCTCCGCCAGAGACCATATCCCTAAGCTCTGATACCAACTGTGACGCCCCCAAAATAGGTTCAATACCAACCCATTCTGAGTCGCCAAATACATGGTACAAAATTTTAAATACAAAACTTTTATAACAAAAGGTCGTGAGAAATACGACCTTAAAATTATGAATTTCAATGCAAATCGTATATAATACGAAATATAAACATTCAAATTCATCCCTTATTTATTACAATTATTATTCCACTATTTTACAAAAATAGTGATGACTACTACTGCTCTATTCTGACCATCACACCGATCCTCGACTAGTTCCCGCAATATTCTAATTCCCTGAAGAGGACAATAAATGAAAAGGGTGAGCTCAACTAGCCCAGTAAAGAATATTATGACTAAGATAATGGAAAATAAATTATCATTAGTCTTCAACAATTCAGATAAAATATTATGGACAACAAGTTTTAGATCAATATTCGCAGCGAAAATAACAATATATCAGAAGAATTAAGTAGAAAATAATGTCTACTATCTTCTATGATTTAAAAGTCCATCATCAATATTATATCCCTGTAACATCAATATATATCTCACATCAAATATTCATCTTTGCACTACGGGCCAAAGATATTCATTTGTATCACCAGTTGGTTATGTTCATATCAACACCTGTCATCTTTGCACTACGGGCCAAAGATACTCATCAGGTAATCATTCATCTTTGCACTACAGGCCAAAGATATTCAGTTATATCACCATTTAGGACTGAGGATGATGAAAAATATTTTAAAAAACGAATCCAGCGAGATAAAGGATAAAGATTAAAGATTCGTATTTTAATTTATCCAAGTTCAAAAATACTCTAAAATAATACTTTGTGGAGCAAAATTCAAGAATAAAACTCAAAACTTAGATACAATCAAATGTAGGAACCTTAACAAGCAATTTGGACAAATAGAATAAAATTTAATTTTTTTGTAAATAGTACCGTATGTGTGAATAGTGTTGTATACGTGAATAGTAACCCCGATATGAAAAGATAAAAATTTTCATAAGAAAAATCATGCTTCGTGAATAGTACTCGTGAATAGTACTGTATTCGTGAATAGTTTCGTATACGTGAATAGTGTCGTATACGTGAATAGTAACTTCGACGAAAAAAGTAAGAATTTTATAATAAAATCCATGTCAATATTTTGGTAGAATGATATTGAAAAGAATAACATCATTTACGAAAGAAAATAACATCCCTTACCTTAATCAGAGAGTAGTTTAGACTGGAATATCGGATATTATGTGGACGAAAACTTGCACTGCTATCAACACTCAAAATATCTAAATACTCACAAGAAATACGCTCGATATTATAGAGAGAAAATTTTCTGATTCTGGTGTGATTTTTAATTCTAAACTAAGCATCCTATTTATAAGAGAATGGAAGGGTACTATTTGAATAAAAATCACGGATTGCACAGTAAAAAAATTTGGACAACTTCACGGGCGCGCACCGGCAAAAAAATTTGATTTTACTATTCATTAATGTGCAATAAAATATTCTAATAAAACAAAACTTTAAATAATATATATATATATATATATATATATATATTACCTACCGTATAAAGTAGGTAATTAAAATATATATAATAATATTACTCCCTCCCCTACACGTAACATTCACCCCCCCTTTTTTTTCCTTTACTAGTCAACATACATATATATAAATATATAATACTTATATATATATATATATATATATATATATATATATATATATATATATATATATATATATATATATATAAAACAAAACTGAGATAACTTCTACTGACCGTTTTAAAAAATGGGTAAATGGGGGTCCAAATAATAAGCAACATTTACAACAAATACTTCAATAAAAACCCATCTATTTATCTCAATTCACTTGGCTTCTCAAAATACATTTTTTTCATCATTAATATTTCACAATATTAACAACCAATACTGATAAAAACACCTCAACACTAATTCCTTCTTTTATATCCACAAAATAATTATTTTCTTATCATATAAATCAATAATTAATTATTCACAAATAATATTACAGAACTACAATATTGACAACCAGGTTGTTCCCAGGAAAGAGGGGGCCTTCCGATAAAGATTTCTCCTTACTGGCGCGCAATTAAATAACTCCTCCTAGACAAAACTTCCTTAGACATTGCCAATAATGCTATCTAATAATATTATTCAAATAATATGAATTATTGATAATGTGAAATACTGTGCAATGACATTATTGAATCAATAAAATATTATGCAATTATCAATGTATCAATTATTGAATCAATAATATAAAATATTGAACAATAATTACTGTAACAATTATTGAGTAGTGACTTCTTACGTAAGAATCAATAATTAGAATTACTGTGCAATACCGTGTGCTACTGTGCAACACCGCGTATTACTGTATTTTAATCACCGGGTATTTCAACAGTTTTAACGGTAACAACCACGCCGTTATTTTTAGAAAAACTTATTCTTGTCGTTTTCTTCATTTGACAATTTTCTGTTATGGGGCCCACAAATGATTGCGCCGTCGTACGAATATTCCTCGCCAACAAGAATATTCCACGACCAAACGAATATTTCCCGACAAAATAAATATTTTATTACCACTTGTTTACTTTGCAAAAATTTGCACATATCTCTCATAGCTCACCACATTTATCAAAACAACACCTTACTGTTTAAAACAATATATAAAAAAAATTAAATATTTATTTATAAAATATGGGGTTTTACATGGATAATAATTTTTATAATCGAAACTACGTCCATCGTGAAAATTATGTTAAGATCCGATTTGCGGATCCCGACTCCAATATTCTTAAGCTCACATGATTGGAAACTATAATAAACAATATATTAAGAAAAGATAGCTAAGAAAGGGCTCTCGTAGACACTGTCTCGTAGCAAAATCTAAGTCAACATCGTGAGGGACTATATGTATTGATGAGATCTATCAAAGGGAATGAGAATCTAGGGAATAATTCTGTAGATCTAAGATCCCCTAAGATCTATACAATGACATAATTAGGACTTAATCGAGAATATATCCCGAACTGGCTATTAGGTAATTCAATTATCAGAATCCCTTGACGGCTAGAAGGTGGGAGCCCCTCATCGTTAGATATGAATCTAGGATTTTTTGGGATAAGCAAAATCAGCTTAAAACAATGAAAATAACTAGATCTAAGCTAAATCTAGAATAAAGGTTAAAGCTTTCAATTTTGAAACAGGACAACAAGCTAGATCTTAACTAGATCTAAGATGGATCTGGTGAAAAGATTCAAATTTTAACAACTTCCAAGCAAAACAAACGGTTCAAATATAAGGAAAATCAAGAAATCAACACAGGGATATCATCGGGTGATTAGGAGGAGATTGCTTTCATGGAAAATCCTCTCTAACCACCCATAACCCCAACACATGATTCACACACCCTAGTATTAGGTTTGTATATAGCGCGAGCATGCAATCAAATTACATAAACGTAGCGAAAGCACGATAAAACAAATTTTAAAATTTTATACAAACCATCACCATGATCATATCTTGTGCTCAATTATCAATCAATAGCAAAGAGATGGAGAATCAGAATTATACCCCTGTAAAATCGTGTTTCCTCAAGTACAAGTTCAACTCCAAATCCTTTCTCGTTCTCCTTGAATTCACCGGGTTTGATTTCTTCCTTTGATCAACATTAGTCACTCAAGTGTTTGGCCTCTAGAGGTGATCCTCCAAGGAAATATGTATTCAAGAAGATGGGTGTTGTCAAAACCCTAGTTTCTATCTCTATAGAAAATATCAGTACTCTCCCAACTCTTGGAAGTTTGTGTAACTCTCAACCCATAATAAGACTCCTTTTATTTATAGATGTAGGCAATCCTCCTAAACAATTTAGGAACATGATTTTATTTTAATTAATTATATTCCTAATCTAATTAGGATTTTATGAGAGTATTTTTATTAATTAATTCTCAAACCCTTTTAGGAATTAAATAATAATAATAATAAGACTCCTCTTATTAATTTATATTTAATATTTTCAAAATATTAAATAATAAATATTAAGCTATTTAATTTATTCTATCACCAGAGATTAAATTAAATATACTTAACTTATTTGTAGACACTCGAAATTTTGCTTCTTTTATACTAACTTTGCAGAAGGGCAAAAGCGTAATTTTACTTTGGAGATAACCCCGAATGTAAAGCAAAAGAATCAGGTCATCCTGGAGACAACCCCGTGAATGATTCAAAGGACCAATGACGTCCGAACATGTCGCGAACCGAACGAGGATCGCCAAGTTAAGACAGTGTCCGTCGAAAACCAACTCATCAAACCTCGAACTGCGTGCCATCGAAGATAAACCAGCTAATTGCCGTCTGGAACCGGAAGATATATCTCAGCTACCAGCATCATCTTCCCGGACCCTGATTCAGTCAGACTCAATCTTACTCCGCCGCATTCCGTAAAGACTTTCCGAAAGTTCGATCTGCGAAGGTCAACTTCCTCTGAATCGAGATCGAAGGAACACATTTTGAGACGGTGGGACCCTCGGGGCCCAGCCGCATCTATACATGCGGCTTGTAAGAATCGTGAATTTCATGAATAAATATTAATATTGATATAATAAGAAAATGAATATTTATTTGATTATAAATGTTTATGTGTTATGAGATGAGTAATTTAATTAATTCAAATTGAATTTATAATAATTGAGAAAATATAGAAATTACGATGAACTCGTAGAATGCCTTGTGTGGCACGGAGAATGGAAATGATGATGATTTAATTAATTAAAGGATGAGGGAATTAATAAGTGAATAATTAATTAATATTATATTATTAATTAATTGTTATTGTGAGTAATAGAATATTATTGAGTAAATAAATAATTAAATATTTTATTGTTAATTAATTGTTACTATGAATGATAGTAGATTAATGAATAAATAATTAATTTATATAATAGATCAATGCTTGTTCGATTAATTGGTATGTGCAAGGATGTGTGATGATTAAACATATAATATATAGTAATTACATCTATATTATATAAAGTGTAGGGTGACACTTTAATGTGACTATATTATATATAAAACTATGTAGTAAGATTAAATGAATTTTGTAGGTTACATAATGAGATTATGTGACAACATGTATCTATGAATACATTAGAGGTGTACCTCATGAATATTATAATAAACTAAAAAAATAATTGTTACTTAATGATTATTTCAATAATTTAATATAATTGAAATAATATAGTTTATGATAATGTGGAAAGATAATACCAATTAGATTATATTTGGTATTATCACAATGTACATGGATTATATTATGTGTATTGATATATACCCCCAACTTGCTATTATGTAGTAATGTTATCTCATTAAAATCCATGTATACACCCAATTAAATTTAAAACCTAAGTATGTTATGTGTGTGCGTATATAAATCTATAGTATATGATATTAGTTCACTTCCTACTTGCAAATGTTGAGCTTTATTAGCCTTGTCCCAAAATGAGTGGCTCATTCTCTCCTCACGTGTTTAACTATAAGGCTAAGCCTATTACTTGCATAAATCAATTCTCAACATACTAGCTAATCATGGATGGGGAGTGGGCTTAACAGTGATCTTCAACAACTCTACCAACTACTCTCCATTAACCAATGAATTCTTCTTCTTCCCATTGGTTTGAATTGGTGGAGAATAGCATTGTCTGTGTAATTCCTTTTCAATAAATGAAGCTCTTCTCCTCCTTGTTTTCAATTGCTGAGTTTTTCTATCAAGCGAGAATTGAGAGTACGTATATCATTGTGGTGAGAAGTCTGAGAGTTAAGGAAGCTTTTAGCAGCAAGCTTAGCAAACCATTTAGCAGAGGTATAACTCTCATTATTCTTCATTTCTAAAAATTCTAAATTCTTGATAATGCATGAATTCTATGTTAATTGGATTGAGAAATGATTGTTAGTTGTTATCTAAGCTAGTACGCATGTTAGGAATGCAATGCTGATTAGAAATTAACATGTTTCGTGAAGAATTTTCATGTATGAGTTTGGTTTCTGCCGTTGCAGAAGGCCATTCTGAACTGTCCAGGGTACGGCGCAGCTGCGCTCTCCCTGCAGTTCAAAATGGCGCAGCTGCGCCAGACATCAGTTTTGAACTTTAATCTCTGCTATAATTTGATAAGTCCTAACATGTTGATATCACTTAGACATGCATGAAAACAGGTTTAACATGTATAAATATGTACCTTGACATAGCATGAACATTCTTGACTTCATTAGTATACGTTTACTAAACGAACTTATGGTTTTGAAAATGAACTTTGACATATACCATGATGTTTATGTTTTGACTTTTTAAGCATGTTTGTATGGTCTAGATATGCATGAAATGTGAGTCTAAGGTGTTGAGCATACCCTAGAATACATGGTTTAAGTGGAAAATGATTTCGAAAGCAAAACTCGAACTTTTTGCAAACTAAGTTGCAGGAATGCAGTGTAACTATATTCTGATATTTTTGGACATGCATGCTAGTGCCCTTAACATCACTAAGATGGGCTATATGTGCACACACCTTGTTAGACACTATGAAAGTTAGTCAAGCATGAATTAGACATGTTTTAAAGCAATAAATGATGCTAGTTATGCGTATGTGATGAAGATCCTTGTGAGCATGCATATTGCAGATTTTGTGACCACTTTATGTGTATGAATGGCAAACGTGATAGCCTTTATGATTTTATGACCATTATTTGGCCTTAAGTCATTAGGAATACCAATCTAGAACTATAACATATAAGTTAAACTTGGAAAGATTATGTAAGCATGCAAAACCCTTTAACATGTGTATATACTATGTGGTAATATCTATGTATGCTTATGAATGGGACAGAAATAGAAGAGCAAAGCCCAACTCTGGTCTGGCCAGGGGATAACGCAACTGCGCCATCCCTAAGCCTAACCAGAGTGCAGCTGCGCTAGCCTGTATTCTGGTCTAGACGATTCTGCTTGTTTCTGATTTTGGCAGCTTACTTATAATGATACTCTAATCTATTAAACATAGTCTGATTGGTACTGGTTGTAATCATATGTGATAATGATGTACTAGGAAGATGTTTAACTTCTAAAGAGAAATCTAAAGATAGCAAAGACATAATCGATTAAGTGTTATGATTCAATATGATGCTATACGTGGTATAACTATGTAGCAAGGATAAGATTTAACATATGTGTTGATTGTATGTACGAGATAATGTATGTTGTTAAACTGTGTAACTAATAGATATCCTATATATGTAACTATGTTATAATAGGATTCAAAAAGTGTTGATAAGTTTTACATTGATAAACTACGCATAAGGCAAGTATCCTAACCGACACATTTACTTTATGCAAGTATCTAGACCTTATCTCTTTGATGCAAGTTCCCTAACTTACACAACCTCGTATATTGTGCAAGTTTCCTAGACTTCAATTGATGTTGAATATTGTGCAAGTATCTGAACTATACTCTTTTATTGAGCAAGTTCCTTAACTTTTTTCATTTTACATAGTGTATAAGTCCGAATTGTTGCCATGCCAACTAATATTCGTTATTATTCAAACAACAACTTTATATTTGGATGTTGTTGCAAGCAGTTGAACTTATCATTCTTGAATGCATTACAAAAGTGTCTAAGCCATTTGATTCGGCTAGACTAATATCTTATGATTAGAAAGTTATCCAAACCAATTGATTAGTGCAGAATCTTATAATTGACTGAGATGAACAACCCTTTTGAAGGAGAAACTATATATTGTCGGGAGACCGACGTGCGCACTTGAGTACGATTAAACGATATGCATAACGTAGAGTACTTTAGGCTGATCACCTGTTGTACTTGTTTTATTGGATTATCAACATATTGCTGTTAATTCTAGTATAAGTTCATAGTCCTTAGTGACTGCTCATTTTCATTGTTTTGAAATCTCAAAATAATTAATCATTGAATCTTATTGATATTTTTCTATCCTTAGCGACTGTTATTAAGAATTGTTGATACTTCCTACTATTCTTGAACTATCACCTATTGCTGTGTCCTTGGAGAATTAAAAACTATATTGACCCCTTATTGCTATGTTACTTGTTGAGCAAACTTGTTGCTCATTCTTGCTTTTTCCTAAAAATATTTCAGTTAAGACAGAGAAAGGCGGACCCTCGGGCACTGATAAGGGCAAGGGCAAGGCTACGGAGTACATTTGTATTTATGTGAAACTTTTATGACGATTATAATAAGATTCTATTCTATTATGTATTAGTTAAGATTATGTATGCTTAAGCTACGTTTAAGATGTAAGAGATGTTCAAGTTACGAAACCTTGGGACATAAATGATTATATTAAATAAATATAATCGATTCTTATATTTTCATTGCGCGAGATGTTATTATGTCGTTAAATATTTAGAAAGTGACGAACCGAATTCGAGACGCTAGCGGTCCGAATTTCGGAGTGTCACACGGCTAGCCCATATATGTGCCTGGCTCCAACAGATTAAAAGAGTAATTCAGCTCATTTAGAAAAAGGGGGAGGAGATAATTTTAGAGAGAGAAGCCCTCGGGTTGGACTTATATACACCAAATTTGAGCTATTTTATCTTGTTTAGCATCTACTGGGAGTCCCGAGAGTGTTCTAAGTTGATCACGGGTGTTAAAACGCTTGTTCACGTGTCCCCCAAGGTGAAAAAACCCTCTTTCTAGCTACGTTCTTTGTAAATTTTGTTCAATATACTAGATTGATGATATATATTGTTTAAATCTAGTTAAACTTGTTGTTTTCTAAGTATATTGTGTAATAGTTGGTAGATATTGTGTTTCTACCGGTTATATTGTGCATATCTTGTTGTAAATCAAGTCCGAAGGCTAGATCTACCTAGATCTAAGCCGAATCTAGCCTTTTGAGTGGTTATTAAGCATGAAGCTTTTTAACCTGTATGCTAGATCGATTTAAATCCATGGTAGATCTACGTATTTATTGCTTTTAATCGGTCCCGGTTACCCCATATAGCCCTAGATTTATATCTAGAGGCGAAAGGGGTCTGAAATGGCTTGAAACGGTGATTTCAACCGATGAAATCATCTAATATCAAAGCCTAGAACATTGAATATATGTATTCCCGCATAAATAATGTGAGCCTAGGAATCCCAGTGTTGAGATCCCCGATTGGATCCCGACTTGATTCCTACGATGGATCTATTTTTATGATGTAATGTTTAAATAACGCAAATATCATTGTATATGTAATATTTGGATCTTGAAGATGAACACGAGGGGTTAGTCCCGAGAAGTCGGATTCAAGATCCCGTGATAGTAAAAACTTTAATTGTGGGTGCTCGGTTTCATCAAGATGGCTTACATGCCCGATGATGATCCGACCCTTTTTGGCGCTTCTTACATACATATCATCAAAATGATTTCTAATAAAACCACAAAGAGCTTTAAATGACAATAAAGCGGTTGGGGATAGACATTAGATCATAAATGGAAGTATCAAAGGACCTCGATTCCTATTTGATGAAGGATTTGAAAACTTTGTTTTCAACATATCATTGATATATATTGTGTTCTAAAAATGAACTTTTATATAAATCAAATACTTTGTGCATAGGGTTGAAGAGGTACAACACTACTTTCGTAATAATTACATATACTAAAAAATCAATAATGGAAGTATCACAGATCCTTGATTACTATTCGGGCGAAGGATTTGAAAACCTTGTGTTTTTCCAAAACATCATATGAAATATATATTTCGTCTAAAAATGAACTTTTGCTAAATCAAACCCTTCGTACATAGGTGCAAAAGAGGAACGACACTACTTTCAAATAACTCACAATGAGGCTTAGGATAAACCTTTTCAAATAAAACACATACGCACACACACTCACACACACACTTTATGCATAGGAAATCAATAAGATGCGGTACCGTATTTTCACGGGAGTCGGGGGGTGCCTAACACCTTCCCCCGCTTAACCTAGCCCTCGAATTCCATGAATCTCGGGTTTCAGACCAATCTTTCGGATTCACATATTGGACCATATTGTGAAAATTATTAAAACTCGGATGAGTTGGTACATCCATTTAAACCATACCAATTGGCGGCTCTGTCTCATTCGGTCCAATCATAAATAAATAAATTCACTCTTTTCAAAGTCGGTACCGCTTTCCTAAAACCTCACCCTTTAAAAAATCCAAAGACATAGTGAACGAAAAAGGGTAAAAACAAACAAAAACAAACTTAGGAAAGATGGACATCCTCACATCAAAGGATTTTTCCCGGCATCGACAGGTGGTGACTCTGCTGAGGATTCGAGAGGGCTTAGGTCGCGTTCAATCTTTTTGATTTTCATTTTGCATGAGCATCTTGTGTGAATGATCTTTGTGTGTGATAATTGTCTCAATCTTAAAGCATTTTTTTGTATTAGTGCCTCACACAATATATTAGTGCTTCGCACAATGTCATCATAATTGCATACGGTGAAGACGTGAATGTATGTGAATGTATGTTGTATGGTACCTCCATTAGGAGGCAATCCCGTCGGTTGTTTATTACTTGACTACTCTGGGTGTTTCCATTGTGAGGCTCAGGAAAGGCACCATTCAGATCCTCTCCAATTGAAAAATGGATGTTTTCATCAAGTAAATTGCGAAGATTTGGAAACCAATTTCAAACAGCCCGTGAGAGTAACCCTAAGATAGGTCAGCCTATGATAAACCAAACGCGGGGTAGGCCTCTTTATGCCCTATTTAATCTTCCGCATATATAAATGACAATTATTTTGAAACTGTCATTTATACATCTTTCTTATCCTGTGATCAAGTCGACTAACCCTTTGTTTCGCAGGAAAAGATTAAAAAACCATTAAACTGATGCATATCATGTCATGCATCTCTGTCCACCAATATCCATTCTAAACTAGATATCATTTTTGTGCAGATTGGTCCCAGAACTCGATTTTGAGCCAAGAAGGCCCATTCACCACCGATCAAGATGGCTGAAGGAAGCTCATCAGAATCCATCCCTGTATCTCGGGAGCGTGAATTATTCGGATCTGTGTATTTTCCCAAAAGCGAGATACCTGGATAATTTTTAAATCCCAGAGTTCGAGAAATACAATGGATTGGGGGATCCCTATACTAACTTAAAAGTCTACATAGGTGAACTGGGAACCTACGCCTAGGATGAGAACCTCAGAATGCAATTATTCCAGAAAAGCCTTACCAGTGAAGCCTGAACTTGGTACGCTCGAATAGATAATTCCAAAGTCCGAGGTTGGGAAGATTTGGCCCATGCGTTCCTCAACCAGTATAGCTTCCAATCCCAAATGACACCTGATCGCTACCAAGTTACCAAAGTCAAGAAACTGAGTAGTGAGTCGTTCAGAGAATATACACAGCGGTGGAGGTGAATGGCGGCCCAAGTTAACCCACCAATGGATGAAAGTGAGATGGTGACAACTTTTATTGACATACAAGAAGCCCTTTTCTATGAGAGAGTCCTCGTCGGGTTAGGAAAATCCTTCTTTGAAATGATCAAACATGGAGAAATGGCAAAAATGGGTTTGAAGTCTGGCAAAATTAAAGATTTCACTGCCTTGGAAGCCGTAGCAAAGCACATACAGTTGGGAAACTATGCGAGCGCCCCCAAAAGAGTATCTAAAAGGAAGGAAGAAGATGTCTCTTTAATATTTCAAGGACAAGCTACCAATAAGAGCCCTAATCCGCCTATCCAGAAGTAGAACTCTCATCCTGTGAATTCCCAAAATCCTACAGCATTGAAGGTTGGGGAGAACAAGCGAAGAAGGATATTAACTCCTTTAGGGGACTCTTTAGAGAATATATAAGCATTGTTGATCGCCCAGAAGAAGACCATTGAGCTAGCTCTAACTTCTGATCCAAATGGAAGGCAATTTGATCCCAACAAGAAACGCGCTTACCATTCCAACTCATTGGGGCATGATACTTAGGAATGCTGGACTTTAAAACACAAGATTCAGAACTTGATTGACAATGGAGAGATCATAGTCAAAGCCCCAGAGCAGCCGAATGTCAACAAGAACCCTTTGCCTCAGCATAATGCGGAAGGAATCAATATGATCAGTGCAGAAGGCAGGGAAAACCACAAGTACCGAAGGAAGTTGGGGGAAGCACCCTCTGCGAATGATCCTGCAATATGGGAATACCCCGAAGAGAAGTATGGGGTGGAGCAAGACTTGGCCTCAATTAAGGCGCGAGTTGATCAGTTAGCAGATCTGGTCGTATACCAACACCAGTTGACCCGAAAGCTAATAGACCAAGTCCTACCAAGGCCAACCGACACTATATCCGACCAAGATGTCCCAATCTCAAGAAGGGATCAAATTCGCTGTCAAGAGCAGAACAAATGGACAGAAAAGATGGCTTGAGAAGCTAGAATTCAGCACCGACGAGAATTTGCAGCCAAACGAAAATTCGCCCCCTTGGGCAGTCCAAGGAGGAAATTCTGTGCACCTTGATCGCGGAAGGAAAGATCACAAAATTTTTACCACCCCCGGATCCGCGATCAAAGTGTTTCGATCCTTCTAGGTCTTGCCTCTATCATTCGAATGCCTCTGGACAGGCCACTGAGGAATGTTGGGCCCTATGACACTTAATTTAGAATCTGATCAAATCATAAGAGCTAGAACTAATGAGTAAAACAGAGATCTTCTTTGAAGAAGAGATAATATATCCTCGAGGGGTAAGGAATTTGGAGGGAATGCTAGCTGTTATCCTTTGCATAGAAGGAGCGTCTGGCGGACCCATAACCATAAAAGGATTACATGGGCAGGGAAACAAGACTACTCTCGTGATATCGGCACCAAAACCCCTGATGTTGGCTCCTTGATCGTAATTCCTAATTTTTAGCCTAAAAAAGGTTCCATGGAATTATGGAGAAAGCATAAAATTGACACCCGAGTGTACAACTATCGTACCTAAGGAGAATCCACTTTACCTCCTGGGGCGTTTATTGAAACCAGCGACCAAGATGTTGGGGAAGGTATCAACGGGAAAGATCGCAGAATTCCTCCATAAAATGGGGCACAACGAAGCAAGGACGGTGAAGCAGTTGGAAGCGGAACCACATCAAATCTCCATTCTGGATTTTGTATTGGCTTCTGACGACCATCGTCAAATTCTAATCCAAGTATTGGAGGAGGCACACCTGCCCAAAACCATTGATACTGAGAAATTCCAGCACCTAATTAGCCATGTATTGGACAGTAATGTGATATCATTTATCGATGACGATATACCGACCGAGGAAACTGGGCATCGTAGACTATTGTATATTGTTGTCGTATCATATGGATACGTGGTAGGAGGCGTGCTAATTGATGGCAGATCATCCTTGAACATCTATCCACAGGATACTCTGGATAGGATGAAGATCAACCCGAATCGGATTCGAGAAAGCCATGTAGTGGTACAAGCATTTGACGGATCAAGAAGGGATACAGTTGGGGAAATTGAACTTCCTGTAGAGATTGGCCCGTTCACCTTCAATATACTTTTACAAATCCTGAAAATCATTACCGGATATAATCTGTTACTGGGACGACCATGGATCCATATGGCTGGGGCTGTTCCTTTAACTCTTCATCAGCAATTGAAATACATTGTTAACGGCAATCTGGTCAATATCAGTGCAGAACCTGAATATCCTATCCATAATCTGGGAGATATGCCCCTGATCAGCATGAATGAGGGTATTGAGCCCGCCAGTTTTTAAGCCTTTGAAGTAAGCAATCCACGATACCACTCTGTGGGTGAGACAACATTAACTTCCCGGATATCTCCAGAAGTGATGGCAGTTGGCCAAGATGCTTTCCAAAGGATATCGACTAGGCCGAGGATTGGGGAGAAATGGCCAAGGAATCAAGAACCCGATCCACATACCCACGCAGTTGGGAAGGGTTGGATTAGGATACTCTAGTGGATCCAAACATCGTAATCCTTACAAGCACATGCCAGTTAACCATCTAATTCATCTCAAGCCAGACCTCAGTGAAGCCGGATTTAAGGAGCCATTGAAGAAGGTCCCTGTTATTATCTCAAACCTCCTGATCCCTAAAGTCAATCAGAACGGATATAAGGAGATTAGTGATGAAGAGATTATTAAGGATGCTGCCCGGATGGCCAAAGATAAGAAGTTTCTAGATGAGATTTAGTTACAATTTGTGAGTAGCTTTTGCCTTCCTAAAGATGACCTGAAGAAATCCAATGAGGCAGACCTGTCAAATGATCAACCCATCCTCCCGATCCTTAACTAGGGAAGTGTGAACATCCCGAAGGAGGATCCAGGGACCGGTTCCAAATTAGTTATGGTCATCCTGGAAGACACCGACAACTCCAGCAACGCGTATATCTCAGCTATCCCCCAGGATCTAACTACCAGTAATTGGACGGTCACCCCTCAGATTGTCCGAAAAGGGTAAAACCAGAAAGTGATCCATTGACAGGGAGCTTTACCTTTATATATTTATGTCTGTTTTTATTTTATCTGCAACTTGTTATTTCCTGTTGTCATATCAACTGCTAAATCCTTTTGTAATTGACAACCGTTTGTATATATTTAGCAATAATATTTTTGTCTCAGGTTTCCAAATTTGAGTATTTCTAGCCACTCTATGACTTGCCAAATTTGAGTAATGATTACGATTTCAATATAGAATTGGACTTTGACTTGATGGGGATTGAGCAAGAGGAAGTGGATGATAACTAGGTGCCCGAGGAAATCAAAGCATGGTCAAAGATAAACCTAAACCCAACCTTGATCAAACCACCACCATAAATATCAGAACCCCTAACAATCCCCAAGAGATATATATCGGAACCAACCTTCCCTTTAACCAAGAAAAAGAACTAATCAAACTTCTAACCCAATTCAAGGATATTTTTGCTTGGTCTCATGAAGACATGATAGGTCTATCCACCGATATAGTTGTCCATCGACTACTAATTAAAGAAGGTTTCAAACCAGTTAAGCATAAATTAAGACGGTTGAAACTAGAATGGAGCCTGAAGGTCAAAAAAGAAATCATCAAACAGTTCAAACCAAGAATCATTATGGTATCAACATACCCTGAATGGTTGTCCAACGTAGTCCCAGTGCCAAAATCTGGGGGGAAGGTGTGAGTAGGTGTAGATTATCGAGATCTTAACAAGGCCAGCCTTAAAGATGACTTCCCAGTGCTGTTCATCCACGTGTTAATTGACAATATGACACAGTTCGAAATGTATTCTTTAGACGATTACTTTGCCGGATATCATCAGATTATTGTTGCTGAAGAAGACAGGGAAAAGACCGCCTTCATTACCCCTTTGGGAACATTCTGTTATCGAAGACTAGCTTTTGGCCTTACCAATGCTGGTGCTACTTATCAGAGGGCCATGATGACCTTATTTCATAATATGATGTATAAAGATATCGAAGTGTATGTGGATGATATCATCGTGAAGTCTAGAGAGGTTGATGACCATTGCACCCATCTTAGGAAGTTGTTTGAATAACTCCGCAAATTCAATTTGAAGTTAAATCCAGCGAAGTGTGCTTTTGGTGTGAAATCCGGTAAACTGCTAGGATTTCTTGTGAGCAACCGGGGCATTGAGTTGGATCCTGCCAAGATCAAAGCCATTACTGAGATGCTCGAACCAAAGACCGAGAAGGAAATCCGAGGCTTCCTGGGAAGAATAAACTTCATCAGCCGGTTCATACCGCAGTTGACAGCAACCTGTGAACCCATTTTCAAATTGTTAAGAAAGAACTCCTCGGGAAAATGGAATGAAGACTGCCGAAAAGCTTTCAGCACCATCTAGAAGAGGTTGATTGAAGCGCCTGTCTTGGTACCCCCAAGGGATGGAATTCCGCTATTCATGTATATCTCAGTCAATTCCAATGATATGGGTTGCTTACTGGGGCAAAAGGATGATATGGGGAAAGAAAGGGCGATTTATTATCTCAGTAAACGTTTCAGCTGCGGAGAGCAGAAATACACCCAGATAGAAAAGACCTTCTGTGCATTATCTTGGGCAGCCACGAGGTTACAGCATTACCTACACGGCCATACAACTTATCTCATCTCTAGGATGGATCCTTTGAAATACATCTTCAACAAGTCGATGTTAAATTATTGATTATCCAAGTGGCAGTCGATCCTCCAACAGTTCGACATCATCTAGGATTTCTTGTGGGCAACCGGGGCATTGAGTTGGATCCTGCCAAGATCAAAGCCATTACTGAGATGCTCGAACCAAAGACCGAGAAGGAAATCCGAGGCTTCATGGGAAGAATAAACTTCATCAGCCGGTTCATATCGCAGTTGACAGCAACCTGTGAACCCATTTTCAAATTGTTAAGAAAGAACTCCTCGGGAAAATAGAATGAAGACTGCCGAAAAGCTTTCCGCACCATCCAGAAGAGGTTGATTGAAGCGCCTGTCTTGGTACCCCCAAGGGATGGAATTCCGTTATTCATGTATATCTCAGTCAATTCCAATGATATGGGTTGCTTATTGGGGCAAAAGGATGATATGGGGAAAGAAAGGGCGATTTATTATCTCAGTAAACATTTCAGCTGCGGAGAGCAGAAATACACCATGATAGAAAGGACCTTCTGTGCATTATCTTGGGCAGCCACGAGGTTACAGCATTACCTACACGGCCATACAACTTATCTCATCTCTAGGATGGATCCTTTGAAATACATCTTCAACAAGCCGATGTTAAATTACCGATTATCCAAGTGGCAGTCGATCCTCCAATAGTTCGACATCATCTATGTGACCCAAAAGTCCATCAAAGGGCAAGGAATTGCAGATCACCTGTCGGCCACACCAGCAGGAGGTTATGATCCTCTGGAAACCTATTTCCCAGAGGAGGAAGTGATGACTATTCAACTGACCAGTAAAGAGGATAAAGGTCAATTCTGGAAAATGTATTTTGACGGCTCATCAAACACTGAAGGCGCGGGAGCAGGGGCAGTTCTAGTGTCCATCATGAGAGATCAATACCCCGTGGCAACTAAGTTGCATTTTAACAATTCCAACAATACCGCAAAATATGAAGGATGCATTGTGGGGTTAAAACTGGCTCAGTCCTTAGGAGTTAAACGATTAGTTGTGTTTACAGATTCGGAACTGGTCATCAGACAGTCCACCGGGGCCTACACCACCAAGGAATTGCATCTACTGCCTTACCATTAACATATTCTCAGATTGGATAGAGAGTTTGAAGACATTGCCTTCATGCATATTCCCCGGAACTGAAATGATTTCGCCGATGCATTGGCTACATTGGCTTCATTGGTGAACCTATTAGCAAGGAAGGTAATGCCTGTCATCACTTTCACTGTACAGAACGCATCGTCATATGGAAACAGTGTAGGGGAGATATCAGATGAAATAACACCTACTGGACCACATTGGTACCACCATATTAAAGAATATTTACGAGATCAATCAACCCTTGAAGGAATGAGTCAAGCCACGAAGAAGCGAATACAGAAAATGGCCATAAATTTCTACTTAAGTGGAGATGCTCTCTATAAGAGAGACCTAGGTGTAGGCCTTCTGAAATGTCTAGATAGAGATCAAGCCCAGTGACTTATGAATGAAGTACATGGTGGGGTGTGTGGAGCATATATGAGTGGACCCCTGCTTATCAAGAAAATTCTAAGGATGGGACATTATTGGATATCCCTCAAAGCGGATTGCGAGGATCATGTCAAGCGTTGTTATCAATGCTAGATCCATGCCAACATTATTCATGCATCCCCAAATCAACTGCATTGCATGACATCACCATAGCCTTTCTCCATGTGGGGAATGGACGTGATAGGACCTGTTAAGCCTAAAGCCAGTAACGGTCACCGATTCGTCTTCATTATGATCGACTACTTTACCAAGTGGGTTGAAGCAGCTTCCTTCCCCAAGGTCACCAAGGAGGTCATCGTTGGTTTCATTAGAAACAACGTCATCTGTCAGTATGGACAACCCGAGGTTATCATATCGGACAACGCAAAGAATCTAAATAATGAGATGATGAGGGAACTGTGCAGTAAGTTCAATATCAAACACCTTAATTCGGTTATTTATCGCCCAAAAATGAACGGCGCGGTGGAAGCCGCTAATAAGAATATCAAGAAGATAATGATGAAGATGTTGGCAAATCACTGGGGATGGCCTAATCTGTTGTCATTAACCTTATTTGCATACCGAACGTCGACTTGAACCTCGACTGGGGCAACACCTTATTCGTTAGTCTATGGTATGGAGGCCGTACTTCCTGTCGAAATGGAGATGGAATCACTAAGAGTGATGCTAGATTCCCAGATAGAGGAGAGCCTATGGATACAAGATCGATACGATCAGTTATCCCTGATAGATGAAAGGAGAGCTGCTGCTATCTTCCACGACCAACTATATCAGCAGCGAATGTCCCAATCTTATAACAAGAAGGTGCGACCTCGAGAATTTAAAGAGCATGATTTGGTACTAAAGAAGATTATTCCAGGCCAGGATGCAGCTAAAGGAAAATTTATCCCAAATTGGGAAGGACCCTTTGTTGTCAAAGCAATCCTATTGGGCAGTGCCTTGAAATTGGAGGAGATGGACGGTGCGGAATTCCCACAATTGATCAATTTTGATTCTGTGAAATAGTATTATGTCTGAGACCCCTTTCATTTCAAACTGGAATTCTGTGTCTTGATAAAAAAAAAATAAAAAAAAAGAAAAAGAAAAAAGAAAAGAAAAAAAGAAAGAAAAGAAAAAAGAAGAAAAAATATATATCAAGTTTGGTTTTCAGGTCTGAGCCTGAACTACGAAAGACCTGATCTCCCATCTGC
This sequence comes from Panax stipuleanatus, assembly GCA_020205555.1. Lineage (NCBI taxonomy): Eukaryota > Viridiplantae > Streptophyta > Magnoliopsida > Apiales > Araliaceae > Panax > Panax stipuleanatus. The sequence continues at coordinate 94,591,948 of CM035118.1, forward strand.
GGGAGTACGTAGGCAGCCATTTATAGTGCGGTCAAATCAAATAAAAAAAATCAAAACCCCATCAAATCAAACAAAGAAATCAAAACCCCATCAAACCAAGCTCAAACCAAAATAATCCCTTTTCAACTATTTAGGCCAAGCCTGAACTACGAAAGACCTGATCTCTCCTCTATAGGAGTACGTAGGCAACCATTTATGGTGCGGCCTAACCTTCGAAAGAATCCAAACACTTTCACCTTATATTCGCAAAACCAAAATATTAACCTATACAGAAACCGAAATATAACACAAACTCGCCCAATCAACGGCTCATGCGGAGATGACCTAGCGACATCTCAGCATCACCCTTCTGAATCTGGCGCAAGTATGACAAGACCAGTTCTATGTTGACATAATAAATCATGAAGCGAGAATGGTAATAGTGTACAAGGCTAGACATGCTCAAATAAGGGAAATGAACTGAACTTGTTTCTTTTTATATATACAACTGTTTAGAATACAAAAGTTGTTTCTAACCTGTGACAAAATATAATAACAAAGTATGTACAGGAAAATAAAATAAGGCTATAAATCGACGGTAAGACGAGTCAATATAGCCAGGTATCCAGCTGTCTCTGCAATCTGAGGAGCATCCTTGAGCTCATGCTTCAGTACCTCGACACGTCTCAACATCTCTACTTCCATGTGATAAATGCCCTCTTGACCCTGCACTATGCCTTATACGTGACTAATGAGTCCTGTCGACGTCGGGAAAAAATTGCAGGTCGAGTTGGACCCGAATCTTTCTATCTTCCTAAGTTCTGTCTACCCTTATTCTTTTTATTGCGAAAAAGGTTTTGAAGGGTTTTTTTTAGGAAAAAGCCAACATGTATCATGTCGACGATTTGAACGTTTTACAGAGTCGCCAGTTGGTAGATTTAAAATGGTTGTACCAACCTAACCGAGTTTATTTGAAAGGAGGCCCAATTGCTGGACACTGTCGAAACTTAATCTTTGAAATAGAAGTTCTAAGTTCGGGGGCTTGGTTAAGTGCGGGGAAGGTGTTAGGCACTCCACAACTCCCGTGAAAACATGGTTCTGCATCTTTTTAATATTTCCCTTTTAAATCTGAAATGTGTGTGTGAATGCTGGAAGAAATTGGGCCTATATTTGATTGATTGAAAGTATGGACGTGCTTCGTTGAACCTATATACGAAGGGTTTGATTTGATTTGCAAAAGTCTCTCTTTTAGATAAGATTATTAAAATGATGTTTTGAAAGCAGTTTTTCAAACCCTTACACTAACATAGGAATTGAAACATGTTGATACTTCCATTTTTAATCTTTCCAGCCTTTTGGCTCAATTTGAATGGTGATTGTCGGGCTATGAAGCATCCTCGACCACAAAATACATACAAGTGTCAGTCTTCTCATGGGAATGATAGCCATCGGAGTGACTCTGACACGACAAACCATTATTCTCATTATATTGAGACCTTAAACCCGGATGACCGTTTTAAGGTCTTTCGGAGGTACATTTTACAGAAAAACTGGCAGGGTACATCTGTATAATAAAGTTTGTCCATCGTGGGAATCAGATTCTGATTAGTTTGATCATGAATCCCACGATTCCTAGGCTCACAAAGGGAAGCCAATAAACCTGCACAGCTCAAATATGGACATAAAATATATATTTACATCCAGATGTCACCAGAACCAAGGATTCATCAATAAATCCTAGCTCGCGCATAGCCGAAGCGTCTCGTTCCCACTAGATAGCGATCTAAGGCCCGCGAGGTTGCTTTCAGGAATAGAACTAGAAAAATTGCTAGATTTAAGTAAATCTCTGCCATTCTGGCTTCCCGGTTCCGTCTGGACCTATTTTGAACCGTTTGAAAGCTAGAGTTGGCGAGATTTAAAGAAATCTAGTTCGCCCGCAGAAATGTCAGTGCCAATTCATATCAAATGAATATTTAAAGCAACATGTTGGGAATATACATGAGAATGTTATTCCTATTTTATATGATTTGATTATGATATAAATGAATGAATATACAAGTATGCTTGCATTAATGAAAGCTGTAAAGTCCTTTGATAGATAATAGGAATATATGTACAAGGACTTAGAATGAATTGATCAAATATGTTAGGTTGATTCTACATAAACAAAACAGCTTTGTAAAGTCCTTAAAAAGAAATGATGTACAAGGACTATAAATATAGAAAGATCAAGCTTGTTAGGTTGATCTTATAAAGTGTAATAGATAGGCTTGTATGATCATCGAGCACTGCACCAGCATTGTAGTCTGCCAGGAGAGACAAGGAAGATTTTAGAACTATCAAGGCAGAATCGTAGTCTGCAAGGATAGTAGATCTCGGAGTTCGTAGTCTGCCAGGAGAGACGAGAAAGGATCGTAGTATATCGAGAAGAACTTTCTCAGAGCCATAGTCTGCTGAGGAAGTCATGTTCAGAATCGTAGAGACATCTTGTCTATGAGCTGACCGAGCGTTTGCCAGAGCTAAGTCAAGAATCGTAGATCACACTTGAAGTAGTGGAGTCTACTGATCACATCAGAGGCAGAGATCGTAGTCGAGCCAGATCAGACGTGGACAACAAGTATGAAGGAAGAAATCATAGTCTGTCAAGATCTGATCTCGGAGTCGTAGTGTTTGCAGAAACAAGGCTAAATCGTAGTCTGCAGAACTAAGGCGTCTACAGAGGTTGCTTACAATGCCAACGCAGAATCGTAGTGTCAACACGATTCTCAATAGATGAGCACTCCCATAGAATCCAAAGATGAAGCCTCTGGTTTGAGCTGCAAAGATACATTCCACCTGAAGGAAACTAGAGAGCACTCAATGGATGGCATGCAAGCTAACCGAAGATCTAAGCACCAACTCAATCGTCATCCAGGTTGAGTTGTGAAGTCATTTGAGATAAAGTCTTCCACAAGTCGATCAGAAGAAGACTTCAGATAAAGTAACTGACTAGAAAAAGTCAGCAAGTACAGTAGCTGTCAAGATAACAAAAGACAACGATCTTGCAATTAACCAGGATTGTAGTGTTTTCCAAACAAGCAGGAATTGATGTAGTTTACACAGAGATACTGACCAGCTTATGAAGAACAAGACAGAAGTGATTAAGCATGGGTCAGACCATTGTTGATAGGTGAACGGGAGATCACCAGGAGAAAGAGAGCTGGGTATGCCACAAATTTGATGTGTCTTACTATTCAGAAGGAGGCCAGAACGACAAGTCAAGCTATCAGTTCCTGAGATCAGTCAAGGCAAGCAGAAGTGTTGAAGTACTGCACAAGAGAACGAAGAGGTGTTCTACATTGCATATCTAAAGAACACTCTTCAGAATCGTAGTGTTGTCTCAACCAGTCAAAGAGCAATATTCAACAAGACACTATGATCAAGGTCCAAGAACATCTGCATCAAAATTGTAGAGTTCGGGCATCTGAATATTGAAGCACTGGCAACGTCTTAATATGAAGACTAACATCCGAACGTTGCTAATTGAGAGCATCGATGCAAAAGGACAACTCCTGTAGATTCAAATCAGAGAATCAGAAAGGAGATATAAAGACTACTACCAGCCTGACACGAAACAGTGACATCTCTGGGGCGGTAGGTGAGAAAGCAGACTGCTGTGTCAGTAAAGTAAAAAAAGAGCTATCACGTCACATCAGCAGTCTGCACCAAATAACTATAGATCTGCAAAGCAATTCAAATAGCTTCCAACGACTACTTTCCAACAGAAAGATCATGGAAGGGTATTTAATTGACAGAGCTTCAAGGATAAGAGTTGTTGCTGCGTTGTAGAATCATTGAGTTGTTGGAATGCTACATTATTGACTCTACGAGTTCCACCAGAGCTGAAAAGAACAAGTCTCAGTGGCAGTGAGACTACGAAGGTGGAAGTGAAGCAGATTTAAAGAAGGACTTAAACAGACCAAAGCTTCACTCAACAAGGATGAGAATGCCATTGAAGATGGCAGCTAAGCTGAGAGCCGAGAAGGCCAAGAAGATAGCATTCAGGAAAGTGGCTGAGCATAAAGAAGATCAGAAGAGCCACTTTACGGATCACCATAAAGAACCAGAAGCTGAAAAGGAAAAGATGCAGAACCATGTCTGCTTATCTATCAAGAAGGGTTCAAGGAGTACTAAGGACCAGAAGAAGGTGACCCACAATAAAACGCCTTAGCAGACCTATGTGGTGATGGTGCACAGCTGACAACAGAAGAAGATGAGCTGAACAGAATGAAGATCAGCTGCATCTGAGAAGAAGTGGTCCAGACTCTACGCAGAATGAAAAGAGGGCCACGCCAAGCTGCTAAGTACTAAGATGATCAAGCTTAAAGACATCTTAGTAGCAAAGCACAAACAACAACAACAACTACAACAACGAGTAGCCAGGGCCTGAGGGGTCCTTGTCTAGAGGGACTAAATGAGTTCCAAGTCTGGGGGTCTTGAAGAGTTATTAGTGAACTAGAGGAGTTCCAAGTCAGAGGACTTGAAGAGTTCTTAGTGAACTAAAGGAGTTCCAAGTCAGAGGACTTGAAGAGTTCTAAGTGAACTGAAGTTCCAGGGCTGCGGGCCTTGAAGGAATCTTAGTGATTCAGGGTGTTGTCCTTCCTTAGGGGATTTCCTGCGAGAGTGCAGAAGAGTGGATTAGGAGCTTGTGTCTCTGAACCACTTAAAACCCCTTGTGTCTTTTACATTCTGTCATTACTTTCTGTCATTACATTATGTACTTAACTGCTATAACTGCTATGTTTGTATTAACTACTTATAACTAAACTAACTCCAAGAACAATGTATCAATGTTTATCAATATATCAATGAAGGGGACATTTAACTTATTCCGCTGTGCTTGAAATGATTCTTATGTTTGTCATATGCTAACTTCTTAGCAATACGAAATAAAATAGAAAAGAGCTTTAAAAACACAAAAGATCTATTCAACCCCTCCTTCTAGATCTATTGTGTGCCTACTGGGAACTAACACAACAATTTAATCAAAATAAGTAAAGAAATATATATATATATAATTAAATATATACGAAAGTTGTAAAGGGCGATGAGTTTGCACTCCGATGCCAGGTCTGGAATGTAAATATATATATATATATATTAAAAAAAATTGTAAGAAGCCACGGAGTTATCCAGGCTGGACAGAATCGAAATATATTTATAGATATAAAAGCGGTAAAGGGCGGTGGGTTTTCACTCCGAGACTTGAACTGGAATGGAAATATATATATATAAAGGCTGTAAAATGCCACGGAGTAATCCAGGCTGGACAGAGTTGAAATATATATATATATATATATATATATATATATATATATATATATATATATATATATATATATATATATATATAAAAGCTGTAAAATGCCACAGAGTAATCTAGGCTTGACGAAATGTAAATATATATATATATAAAGCTCTAAAGGGCAACATACATTCTATCCTTTGCCCGGACATAAATTTAAGTATATATATATATTTATAAAAATAGTAAAAAGCCACAGAATGATCCAGGCCGAACTAGAATGTAAATGTTAATATATATAGCTAATATATATATATTAAAGCAATAAAAAGGTCATGAAGTATAAATTCAGGCCAAAATAAGTTAGAAATATATATATATATAGTTATATATATAAAAGCCGTAAACTACCATAGATTTGACATCCGGGCTTGACAGAATTGAAAAATTAGTATATATATACAGTTAAATATATATATTAAAAAGCCAAATCCGGACTGGGAAGATAACCCAATTCGACGAAGTTGCTATAAGCGGAAATATATATATTAAAAAGCCAAACCCGAACTGGGAAGATAACCCAATCCGACGAAGTTGCTATGAGCGGAGATATATATATATATATATAAAAGCTGTTAAAAGCGACGGATCGACGATCCGAGTTATAGAAATGCCAAAAAATGAGTTTATATACTAAAATGTACGAAAAAGTAAGCAAAACGACCACTGAACTAAGTTCCGGGCATAATCAGAAAGTGAAAATTAACGTGCAAGTGTATAAAAGTGCAATGAAGTAATATGAACTTTCTGATCGTAAAAATACTCACAATGGACTGCTACACGGGGTTTTTGCCAAATCGTAGGCTTTAAACGTCTATTTCTACCAGTTAATTTTTGATATGTGGTAGTATATGAGTATATCTACGTGTTAGAGTAATAAAATTTGGGTTTGGAGTACAAGAGTATGGCTGAGAAACTAAACGGGCAAAGGTTCAGAGCGTTTCTGAATTATAAAATGAGCTGAGGGTGCACGTTTATTTATAGACCCGGTGGAAGCGGCTCTACCCGCGTTAGCTGCAGGTAGAGGTGAGACTCCATGTGGTATGGCCCACATGGCTGGTTCCGTTGCATCGAAGTACGTGCACTCCGAGCAATGCGAGGTCAGATTCAAAACTTTCTAACTTTTGATCGGAGCGTCCGTTTGAGGCATGCTATACCTTTCCGGAAAGCCCTCACCGAGAGTGTCATAATGAGATGGGAGTAAATATTTTCTGAGCCCAAAAATACAGGTTCATAACCAGGTCTTTGATTCCTCACAGTTTATCCGTTGAACTGTCTTGCGCTTTTTCTACTCGGGATCATTGTTATGGTTCTTTCTGACTTTGGTGGAAAAAATTTGGCTCGAGTTTGACTAAATCGGCTTTAAGTTGGAAAAATAACATTTTGCCCCTCCCGGGGTTGCCTTCAGTGCTGGCATGGCCTTTGACTGACTTCCCGGGGTTGTCTCCGAGGTTTGGATTTCAGTCGATTCTGTTTGTCCTCAGGGTTGTCTCTGAGGCTGACTTGGTTCTTCCAGGTTTGTCTTTAGAGATGATGTGAGGCTTCGGGGTTGTCTTCAAAGTTGATTTGGCCTCCTGGGTTGAGACTGGGGCTGAGTTGTACCTCCCGGGTTGAGACCGGGACTCATCTGTACCTCCTGGGTTGAGATAGGGGTTGACCTGTACCTCCCGGGTTGAGACCAGGGTTAACCTGTACCTCCTGGGTTGAGACCGGGGTTGAGACCGGTGTTGATCTGTACCTCCCGGGTTGAGATTAGGGTTGATCTATACCTCCTGGGTTGAGACTGGGGTTGACCTGTACCTCTCGGGTTAAGATCGAGGTTGATCTGTACCTCCTGGGTTGAGATCGGGGTTGATCTGTACCTCCTGGGTTGAGGCCGGGGCTGACCTATTCCTCCCGGGTTGAGACTGGGGCTGACCTGTACCTCCTAGGTTAAGACCGGGGATGACCTGTACCTCTCAGGTTGAGATCGGGGTTGACTTGTACCTCTTGAGTTGAGACCAGGGTTGATCTGTACCTCCCGGGTTGAGACCGAGGCTGACTTGTACTTCCTGGGATTAGACCGAGGCTGACCTGTACCTCCAAGGTTGAGACCGGGGTAGACCTGTACCTCCCGGGTTGATACTGGGGTTGATTTGTACCTCCCAGGTTGAGACTGGGGATGACCTGTTTCTCTTGGGTTGAGACTGAGGATGATTTGTACCTCCCGGGGTGAGATCGGGGATGACCTGTACCTCCTGAGTTGAGACCAGGGTTGACCTGTACCTCCCGGGTTGAGACCGGGGCTGATTTGTACCTCCTGGGTTGAGACCGGGGTTAACTTGTACCTCCCGGGTTAAGACCAGGGTTAACCTGACTGTTTTGCCCTCCTACAGGGTTAGTAACAGGAACATAAAATCTTGATTGTCTACAACAGAACTGAAGAAAATTCTGAGTGTCTACAGATGCCCCTCTTTATCATGTTTATGTAATGTAATGAAATGAACAGGATAAATATTGCTAGACACTGGGACTATGATGAATGCAAATGTAATGCAATGCATGACATGCTATGTGATGAATGTTTGATGCCTTTTAGGGTTATCATCAAATGTTTACGTCATTTTCCTGCTGGGGACAACGTCATTCACGATAACCCTTGGGGGCAAAATTGTCAGGCAGTTACTGGTCGGATATTATTGATAGGCTATCTCAACATATCCTTGTCACTCTCTGCTAGGAATGACGTCACTCATGATAGCCTTTGTGGATTCTCTGGACGCCTACCTCGAATGGCATCTTACCAAGTCAAGATGACTACCGAATCCTTCTCAATACCTCCTCTGAGTATCAGTATAATAGATTCCATCATCTCTTTTTTGTGGGGATAGATTGATATATTGTCTTCGCCATCGGATCATTCCTGATGCTTCGCTGAGGTTGAGCCAACGGCTAAATTATTATTGGTCTGTACCCGACGCTTCGCTGGGGTTGAGCCAACGGCTGAATTATCACCGGTCTGTACCCGATGCTTCGCTGGGGTTGAGCCAACGGCTGAATTATCACCGGTCTATACCCGATGCTTCCTTAGGGTTGAGCCAACGGCTGAATTGTCACTAGTCTGTATCCGATGCTTCGCTGAGGTTGAGCCAACGGCTGAACTGTCACTGGTTTGTACCCGACGCTTCGCTGGGGTTGAGCCAACTACTGAATTATCACCGATCTATACCCGATGCTTCACTGGGGTTGAGCCAACAGCTAAATTATTATCGGTCTGTACCCAACGCTTCGCTAGGGTTGAGCCAACGGCTGAATTATCACCGGTCTGTACACGACGCTTCGTTGGGGTTGAGCTAACGGCTGAATTGTCATCGATCTATACCCAACGCTTCGTTGGGGTTGAGCCAATGGCTGAACGGTCACCGGTCTGTACCCGATGCTTTGTTGGGGTTGTGCCAACGGCTGAACTGTCGTCGGTCTATACCAGATGCTTCTAAAGTGGCAGTTTTCGGCAGTTTTGTGCAGTTTTTCAGCAGTTTTTCAACAATTTTTCAGAAGTTTTCGTCATTGGTCCCCAGATATTGCTTCGGGATGAATACCAATGGCTTTCATGAAGTTCCACCCTCTGTCAGTAATCCGCTGCTTAAACGCAGGATTTCAGGACAAACCGCTCAATCGCGTAGCAGTTTTTTCTCAAATTTGACTTTTTGCTCCTGTAAACTTCATTTCAACTCGAACTGGATCGAGCCGGAGGGGGCAGGACCCACCCTTGGGAGCCGCAGGTAGGGGTGCTATAGCCACAGATAGGGGTGCTATAGCTGGAGGTGGGCCTGCTCCTTCCTGTAATTTTAAAATGGGCAGCGGGAGCTCTCATAAATCATTTTCAATTTTGATTTTCTATAGAAATCGAATTTTCTTTTTCAGATCTACCGAGTTCGGGCAGCTTTTTTCAGATTTCGTCAGCGGCCACGCGTTCGGCATATCTCAGGTGACGTTTACATTCCTTCTTTTCCAGTTTTGACCGTTAGAACTGTGTAAACCACGTAGGGTGCTTTTGAACGCAATGTAAAAAAAATGTATGCTTAGATGACTTGCTAATTTTTTTTTTACTTCATAAGTATGCATATTTTACTACGATGCACGTTTTGATGTAAGAAAATTTGAATTTTGAGACAATTAATTTTTGCTCTTTTTGATTAGTTTTCTCATCCTTTTTGAGGCATAATGAGCCTGGATTTTCAACTAAAAATGTCCATGGTAATTTGGCTACCATGTGAAGTTTATTTTTGACTCTTCTTTATAAATATAAACTATTTCTATTTTTGAAAAGGTGTGCTACTGAATGACCACTTAGACATGCCTATGTTCATGCGGACAGTCCATTTTACAATGGAGACTCTGGCAAAAATTTTTCAAAAGCCTGAGCATTTAACAAACATGCAGTTTTGACTCTACTGGGGATTTTAACTGACCCATGCTTGTTTTAGGATTTAAAAATGCATAAAATACTGATTTAAATTAATGAGCCACATGTTTTAGGCTTACCTCACCCTTTCTGAGGTTATTTGGAGACTTTGTCCAGGTTATGGAGCGACATAGACTCGGGAGTGCTAGCAGGGTCATTTCAAAAGTTAGACGGAGGAGAGCCTCTGATGTTCCTCAGCCACGACCAGTCCGCCGCCTCGTAGATTGGCCGAGTCAGTGATTCATCCGGTTGGAGCTGAGCTGCCGGTTGACATAGATGATGAGGAGGCTCCATTTGTTGCTCCTGCCCCAGCTCAGGCTCCACGTGTGGAGCTCCCAGGCATTGTAGTGCCACTTTATGATCTGCTGGGAGATTTGAGTCGCCATCCATCAAGATTCCTTTATGCCAACGAGGTGACTGAAGTTTTCTTCTTTCTGGATTTTCTTTCTTTCTTTTGCCATTCTCAAGGCACAGGTTTGATATGGGTTGACTTTTGATGCAGGTTCCTGGCTTTACGCAGCCTTGAGGGAATTGTTTAATGTGCATGTCTTTATCACACTCTGCACCACGAGTACATGGACATTGTCGACACCTGGGGGTTTCAGGCGTTCTTTTTTATCCTTCCCAGCCTTGCCCCTGGGGTTATATGAGGGATTTGTCTGAGAGCTGGTTCCACCAGACTCAGTCTCTCCACTTGCTGTATTGCGAGGTGATGATGACGCCGATGGATTGGAGGTTCATCACTAGGATAGAGTTTGAGGGTGAGCCAGTGCCTGTTGTGGCTGACATTACACCCACTGCCGTTCGGTCCCTTTTGGGAGTTCCTGCGACGGCCATCAAGGGTCGAACGATCCGATCTAGTCCTTTAAGTGTAGATGGCCAGAGTCGGGCTTTGCTTGAGCCTCTGCCTGATGATCAGAGGGCTAGAGATCGCATCCTGTGGTGAATGTTCTTAGTGATCATTAGGGGTTGTTTCCTAGCGGACAACTTTGAGACGGTGTTCTTTGCCCTGGTTAGTGCCACTCGACATGTGGAGCGCCTCAGTGACTTTGATTGGGGTACCTATACCTTTATCTATTTTCTCCGAGGTTTGTGCATGCGCTCGGAGGGTGTAACAGAGGCTTGGTTAGGGTTCTACCCATTTCTGCTGGTGAGTACATCTTTCTTGTACCTTTTTGATTTCTGCATTTATATTTGTTAGTCTTGGTCACTGAGGACTTTTGATATTTATATAGCCAGTTCTGGGCATATGAGAGGCTCCCTTGCCTACGTCCCACCACTACTTTGGGCCTGGAGACTTATCCTCGGGGATGACGTTGACACCACTCCACTTTGACGGAGGCTTCGGTAGCTGAGGGATTCACCCACTCTTGCCTGCAACTCGAGCTTTTGACGACTAGATCGATCTCGTGGGTCTCATATACCTCAGAATTTTTGACAGTTGGGTTTGAGGGAGGCTTCCCCACTGGCCGAGAGTTTGCATTATCTACCTGCAAAGTCCCATTTTTGACAGAGGGAGGTTGAGAGCTCTATTTAGGAAAGCATGCTATCTAGAGCATCACGGGGCAGATCCGCATTCCCTTTGTTCCTCCTGCTTGGCATCATTGGCCACTAATTCAACCACTCACAGACATCCCTATGGAGGGCGTATTTGGCTTTACCCTGTTAGAAGGTCCATATAGCCAGGAGGCATTTAGCAGTTGGTGGAGTCCTCACACTATTGAGGCTCAGACTCGTGCTACCCAGTTCATGGCAGACATGGTGCCGGGGTCTGTGATGATGACAGACTGGATAGCTTGCCTTCGAGAGCCTACCTACTTGGACCCGATTACAGGACTGACCTAGCAGTTGGAGAGAGCTCATTTGTTCATCAGGCATCTTGGCAGAGACCCATCAGAGGCATATTTTTTTGATGCTTCCAGCTCTGGAGCGGGCCCTTTTACAGGTCCATTTTCTAGCAGTTATACAGGGGCTGATCCTCCCCTGCACCTCCCTGACATTCCTGATGGTCGATACTTTGTGTCCATAGAGGAGATGGAGCAGGTTAACAGCCTGAGTGTAGATATTCTGGATCTTTTTGGATAGTTTTTCTCGCTATATCTTTTGATAAGCCACTGTTTTGGCTATTGGGCGGCTGTGCCCCATTTTGAATAGGCCACTATTAGTAGTTGGGTGGTGGTGCCCCATATTCCTGTACTTTTTATTTTGTATTTTATTAGCAGACAGAGATGATGCTTGCAGTAAATAGTTTATTATAGATATACATGATATTCCTATCTATTGCATCATGTTTATCATTGTCATTATGCATGTATTATGTCATGGATATGCATTTAAACAGATGAGTTCAGATTTGACCCCTGGATGGTCTTGTGATACGGTGATACAGATGTCGTCCTCGACAGTCAGTCGCATCAAGCATCTACCACCATCTATGGTGGCATCGTCATTGAGGTCGTGGTACCATAGTATGCCCTTCCCAGTCAGAGGGACAGTGGATCGAACGTTAGGGCATTCATTGGCCCTTGTTAACTTTCAGGTTCCTTATGGATTCATTGATGGACTTTTATCCTATTGGATACCTGAAAGGCAGGTTTTTCTCTTCGGGCGGCGTGAGTTGACTCTGACTTTAGAGGAGTACGAGCAACTTACTGGTTTGGCTTTGGACTTGCCTTGTGCTCGTACTGCTATTAGTGATATGAGGAGACCGTTCCTGAGGATGTCGAGTCTACGTCAGAGTGTAGTCACGAATGAGATCATTTCCAGACGGGTGATCTCTATTGACTTTTTGATCGATGGTTTTGGTAGACTGGACAGCTACGATCGACACGCTGGGGATTTTATCATCTCGGCCGAGGAGTGGCATTCAGCCAGAATAGATGTTTTACTAATGTGCATCATAGCCTATGTATACATGCCACTTTATTTGGACCATTTGGACGTTGGCTTGATGGTCGTGGTCCGTGCCCTTATAAAAGGTTGAACTGTTGTGCCGATGATACTGGCCGAGACCTTGAGGTCAGCTACCTACTGTAGTACCCATCCAGAGGGGTTTTTTAGAGGTAGCTCTGTCCTTCTGCATGTATGGCTCACGACCCATTTACGTTCGATCGGCTTCTTCAAACATCAGGGGTACTTCTTCACCCACGAGATAGCTACGTCCTACTCCTTTCAGCCAGCGGAGTGTTCGGATGCGGAGACATGGTTAGATTTTCTGTCAGATATTGAGCATCCCTTTTCTATCCTGCCATGCTCAGGGCTAGTCTCCCCTTATAGCTTCATCACCCATACATCTGGCATGGACTACTTGCCTCTAGCGGGATTGAGAGTGGTGACCACTTACCATCTGTTGGTAGTTATGGGTCAGTTTGATCAGTTCCAGAGCCTGCACCAGTTTGAGGGGGCCATTAATCAGCGGATGTCAGCTTCTTCTATGCCATCAGCAGAACTGATCAGGATATATAAGTGTTGGACTCATAGGGAGAGGGCTAATTTCTCTACTAGCCATCCGGATTGCTCTCCAGAGTACGCAGCGTGGTTGGAGACTGATATAGCAGCAGCTACCGTTATCCAGTCAGCTCCTATTATGGATTCAGATGAGGAGGAACCTATGGAGGATCCTGATTCTCCTACGAAGGAGGATTTGTTTATGGTTCTGACAGCAGCGTTAGTGAGTGACCCACTAATCATTATTGCTGGAATAGATCCAGCTATAGCAGATTCATTAGCTAGGATAACTTTCGAGAGAGATCAGGCTAGGATGCCGATGTTGACTGCCCTGTCTGGCAGAGATATAACTTTTGCTGATAGAGATAAGGCTCGAGCCACTCGGGATACGGCATTGGTCGAGAGAGATGAGGCTCGATCTTCTCGAGATGCTGCTTTTGTCGAGATTGAGGAGACTTTGATTGCCAGGGATGCTGCTTTGATAGAGAGGGATGAGGCCATAGCTTCCCGAGATCTACACATTGTCAACAGTACTGCTCTTCGATCATATACTCATGGTCTGGTTGTCAATATGAGTGTTTATATTGATGATCACAGTGCCACTATACAGATGGCTGTGGATGTTTTGGTTCGCATGGAGGCTGAGGGTATTGCGCTTGCAGCGGCTCCTCCATCTTCAGAGAGAGATGCCATGTTGGCACTGTTCTCCCGTTTATCATTGGGTCCATAGACTAGCTTTGTTTTTCCTGCACATACTAGATCGGCTATTTTTGTCATGTACATGACACAATGTATATATTAAACAGTATTATATATCACAGAAACATATGTTAATTCACTTCCCTGTTTGGATATGTATTGTCATTGCTGAGTGATTACCACTTCTTTCATGACTTGCTATTGTTGATGTATCATGAGCTTCTCCTTGATGGACTGACATTGAGATGTCAGAGAATATCTTAGATGGGCCTGTTGACCATGAAGGCTTGATAGAATTTAGGTTTCATATAATTTCGGTGTCTTGGGACTGGTTTTTATTGGTTTTTTTTTTGTTTTTCTTTGAAGGTCATACCGCATTGTGAATGGCTGCCTACGTAATCCCGAGTGTAAAGAGATCAGGTCATTCGTAGTTCCGTCTTTTATGTGAAAGAGGCTTGAGAAGTGTCTCTTTTGAGTTTGGTTTGATGAGTTTTTGAGTTTTTTATTTGGTTTGACTGCACCAGGAATGGCTGCCTATGTACTCTCGGGTTGAGGGAGATCAGGTCATTCGTAGTTCTATTTTTCTAGTGAAAGCCGAACTGATTTGATTGATTCGCAGGACTAGGATGCTGGTATGCATGTGTTTCAGATATAGTACTTTTTCACAGTGTCTGAATTGATGAGTTGGGGAAATTTGCTCCCGTCCATCTCTTGCAATTTGACAGCTCCTCCTTCCAACACTTCTTTAACAATGAAAGGGCCTTCCCAATTAGGGGTGAATTTTCCTTTGGCTTCGTCTTGATTGGCCAAAACTTTCTTTAATACCAAGTCGTTCTCTTTGAATTGCCGTATTCGGACTTTCTTATTGTATGATCGAGCAATCCTTTGCTGATATAACTGCCCGTGGAAAATGGCTGTAGCCCTCTTTTCATCTATCAGGGATAGCTGGTGGTACCGATCTAGCAACCACTGGTCTTCCTCCATCTGAGCGTCTATTAACACTCTCAAAGACTCCATTTCTACTTCTATGGGAAGTACTACTTCCATGCCATAGACCAATGAGTAGGGGGTCACCCCAGTAGAAGTACGCATTGACGTTCTGTATGCTAACAGGGTTAAAGGCAACATGTCAGGCCATTCTTTGTGATTGGCGAACATTTTCTGCATGATCTTTTTGATGTTCTTGTTGGCCGCTTCGACATCACCATTCATCTTGGGCCGGTAGATGACGGAATTGAGATGCTTAATGTGGAACTTATTGCATAACTCTCTCATTATCTGATTGTTTATGTTCTTGGCATTATCTGATACGATCACATCCGGTTGTCTATATCGACAGACGACATTATTTCTGATGAAACCAATGATTACCTCTTTGGTGACTTGGGGAAAAGAGGCCGCTTCAACCCACTTGGTGAAGTAATCGATCATGGTGAAGATGAATCGATGTCCATTGTTGGCTTTAGGCTCTACTGGACCTATCACATCCATTCCCCACATGAAGAAAGGCCATGGCGAACTCATGTTATGCAGCTCGTTTGGAGGAGCGTGAATAGCATTTCTATGGACTTGGCATTGATAGCATCTCCTGTCATGATCATCACAGTCAGCTTTGAGAGAGATCCAATAATGCCATGTTCTTAATAATTTCTTGGCCAACAGATAATCGCTCATGTGTGGACCACAGATTCCACTGTGGACTTCATCCATCAATCTCTGGGCTTGCTCTTTATCAAGGCATTGTAAGAGCCCTATTCCAACATCCCTATATAGAGTGCATCTCCGCTTAGATAGAACTTCATAGCCATCTTGTGAATTCATTTTTGTTTGGAATGGCTTGCCCCAGCGGGTGTAGATCCATCTCGGAGATACTCCTTGATGTTTTGATACCAAGGCTGTTTGATAGGAGGTATTTCATCTGATACTTCTCCAATGTAATTCCCATGTATCAGGGGCTTTTGGTTTGTGAATTTGATGTCGGGAATCCCACTCCTATAGGATATACGGATCAAGGAAGCCAACATCGCCAATGCATCGACAAAGTCATTTCTTTCCTGAGGAATGTGGATGAAGGTTATGTCTTCAAACTCCATGGATATTTTGACGACCTGCCGATGATAGGGCAACAAATATAGTTCTTCGGTGTGATATGCCCCAGTGGTTTGTCTGATAACCAACTCAGAATCTCCAAAGACTAGTAGATGTTTGACACCCATGGATTGGGCTAACTTCAACCCCATTATACAACCTTCATACTCAGCTGTGCTGTTGGTGTTGACAAACTGCAGCTTGGTAGCCACAGGATATTGTTCTCCTGTACCATAGATAAAGACTGCCCCAGCTCCAGCACCTTCCATGTTTATTGCTCCATCAAAATACATTTTCCATGGTTGGACTGCATTTTCTTGAAGATCTTGCTGAATTATCATGATCCTATCATCCGGGAAATAAGTTTCCAGAGGTTCGAACCCTCTTGATGGTGCTTCAGCTAGTTGATCTGCAATGCCTTGACCTTTGATGGACTTCTGAGTCACGTAGACAATGTCGAACTGTTGGAGGATTAACTGCCATTTGGACAATCGACAAGTCAACATTGGCTTGTTTAATACATATTTTAGTGGATCCATGCAGGATATGAGGTAGGTTGTGTGCTCATGAAGATAGTGTTGCAACCTCATGGCGGCCCATGCTAACGCACAACATGTCTTCTTGATCAGGGTGTACTTCTGTTCACCGCTGCTGAATCTTTTGCTGATGTAGTAGATAGCTCGCTCCTTGCTACTATCATCTTTTTGTCCTAACATGCAGCCCATTGCATTGGCATTGACAGACAGGTACATGAACAGGGGAACTCCATCCCTCGGGGGTACCAAGGCAGGAGCTTCGATCAGCTGCTTCTTGATGGGAAGGAAGGCTTTCTGACAATCCTCATTCCATTTCGTGGAGGAATTCTTCCTTAGTAGCTTGAAGATGGGTTCACTAGTCGATGTGAGCTGGGAAATGAATCGACTTATGAAATTGATCCTTCCCAGGAACCCACGTATCTTTTTCTCTATTCGAGGTACGGGCATCTCAGTGATGGCTTTTATCTTGGTAGGATCCAGCTCAATGCCTCTATTACTCAGCAGAAATCCCAATAACTTGCCCGACTTGACGCCAAAAGCACATTTGCTAGATTCAGCTTGAGGTTGTACTTGCGCAACCTGTTGAAAAGCTTCCTGAGATGGTCAATATGATCGTCCTCCTTTCGAGATTTAATGATGATGTCATCCACATAGACCTCTATCTCCTTATGCATCATGTCATGAAACAGGGCCATCATGGCTCGCTGATATGTGGCCCCGACATTGATGAGGCCAAAGGACAATCGTCTTTAACAGAATGTTCCCCAGGGAGTGATGAAAGCTGTTTTCTCCCTATCCTTTTCAGCAACCATAATTTGATGGTAACCAGCAAAGCAATCCACAAAAGAAAACATGCCATACCGCACCGTGTTGTCTATCAAGATATGGATGAAAGGTACTGGGAAATTGTCCTTAAGGCAGGCTTTGTTCAAATCCCTGTAATCCACGCATACTCGAACCTTCCCTCCGGGCTTAGGCACGGGAACTATGTTTGACAACTACTCTGGGTACGTTGATACCATGATGATGCCGACTTTGAATTATTTAACAACTTCTTCTTTGACTTTCAAGCTCCATTCAAGTTTCAATCGCCTGAGCTTTTATTTGACTGGCTTGAATCCATCTTTGATGGGCATTCAATGGATGACAATATCAGTGTATAAGCCCACCATGTCTTCATGTGACCACACAAACACATCCTGGAACTGTGTTAGGAGTTCAATCAGTTCAGTTTTTTGGTTTTGTGTGAGGTCTATGCCTATCTGGATTTCTTTGAGGTTTTCTGAGGTTTTGACATTGACGGTGGTGGTTTGGTCGAGGTTTGGTTTGGGTTTGTCTTCGACCCATTATTTTATCTCCTCGGGAACCTCATAGTCATTTTCCTCCTCTTGATCAACTTCCATCAAGTCAAAGTTCAGTTCTACACCAAACTTGTAGTCACTGTGACAGGTTGGCATCTCATCAGCAGGGACAAACAAATTCAATCTTAGAGTCCTGAAAACAAAAATGCTTTCACTTTAATATTGTAACTGTTTAAACATACAAAACATTTGGCAAAGCATTACAAAAGTTACTGCTATAGTTGTGCAACCAAAATAAGCAGTAAATGAAACAATGTTACAGGGCAGAAGATTCTCTGCCCTTTTACCCTTTTTGAATTAGGCAAGGGACACTGCTCTAGTTATCCAGGGTCAGATCCTCATGAACAGGGAGGATCAAGGAATTGTGCTCATCTGCCTCATCTCTGATGATGACTAAGGCATCCTTCAGAATAAGGCCGAGGTTTTTCTTTGAACTGCCTCCCTTCCCCTTCTTGATGTGAGGAATTTGGATCTAATCCTCCTCGTCATTGTATGGGATAACATCATTCATACCTTCGTAGTGTATGAGAACCCGCATGTTAGCAAATGGGTCTCGTCCTTCGTACATGAGCTTTTTTTTTCCCTTTTTGCTGTCCCCTTCAGGCTTTGGGGTCTTTCTCTCACATTCCGGTATGATTAGAGGAAACAGTATGACTGATACCACAGTAGGGATCTTCCTCATTGGCTTCACAAATCCGGCATCAATGAGGTTTGGCAATAGTATGGTGGAAGCATGAACCTTAGGAAGCTTATACGGGTTCCGATGGCTTAATCCGGATGAATATCCCAATCCATCTTTCCCCGACTGACTCAGGATTTGCACAGGACTCTTGATACCTTGCTGATTCTTTCCTAACCCTTCTCTAGGGCGAAAACCCAAAGATACCATCTCCTGGCCGACTGTCATCACTTTGGGGGGGACTTTAGGCTTCAAGGCTGGTGCCCCCACTGGTAGGTACTGAGTATCGCTTACCTCCAAGGCTTGAAAACTAGCAGGTTCAATCCCTACATTCAGACTAATCACTAGCATGTCTCCCTGTATGCAGATAAGATATTCTGGTTCGGCATTCACCGTAATTAGGTTGCCACTGATAATGTATTTGAGTTATTGATGGAGGGTGGATGGAACAGCTCTTGCCATGTGGATCCATGGCCTTCCCAGCAACAAGTTGTATCCGGTGGTGATGTTGAGCACCTGGAAAGATACATAGAAAGTGTGCGGACCAATCTCCATAGGAAGCTCAATTTCTCCCATAGCCTCTCGGCAAGATCCATCGAAAGCCCGGATGACCACATGACTGGTTCTGATTTGGTTTGGGTTGATCTTCATTCTCTCTAAGGTGTCGTATGGACAGATGTTTAGGGACGATCTTCCATCTATCAGCACACCTCCGATTACATACCCTGAAGACATCACCGCTATGTGCAGTGATTTATGATGGCCCGTCCCTTCTGCGGGTATATCATCGTCAGTGAAAGATATCACATTACTGTTGAAGATGTGTTCTATCACATGACGAAATTTCTCGATATCCACTGTCTTTGGCAGATGGGCTTCTTCTAGTACTTTCACCAGAATGTTGCGATGATCCACCGATGATAAGACCAGATCTAGGATGGACATCTGCTTGGGTGTATCTTTTAGGCTTTGCACCACTTTGATTTTATTGTGTCCCATTTTGTTGAGGAACTCTTCGATTTTCTCTTCAGTCACCTTTTATTTGGCCTTAATGACTGATTTGATCACCCGCTGAGGCAGATACAATGGATTCTTCTTTGGTACTATGGCAATGTTGTTTGAGGTGGAACCTTCATCATTCCCGTAGTTCCATGGAACTCTTTTCAGACTGATCACTGGATACTGTGGTCTGAATGGTAATATCAAAGGCTGGGGCGTCGCCAACTTCATAAGATTTTGTGCTTCTTGGACCCCTTTCCCTGGTAGCATTAGGGGTGTGCGGGCTAGCTCTTTTTCATAGGAGATAACAGCTACTGTATCCTGATTCCATGCAGTGGGAATGAAGAGAGTTTCTAAATTCGGGAGGCTATAATCCTGATTCCCTCTTATCAGTTCTCCATTTTTAATCATGTTCTGAATTAAGTGATGAAGTCCCCAGCAATCTTCGGTGTCATGACCGGGTGCATTGGAGTGATACTAACAGATTCGATCAGGCTTGAATTTTCTGGATCGAGGATTTACTGGGGGTAACAGATCTGTAACCATCCCCTCATTGATAAACATCTGGAGGATTTCCTTCATCGGCTGGTTCAGGTTGGTGAAATTTCTCTGGAAGGCGAACTCCCTATCTACTTGAAACTTTTCCTCCTTGGCCACTTTATCGGCCCAGGGTTCATGTTCATGAAACCGGTAGTGATCCCTCATAGCAATGGGGCTAATCTCAGGGGTAGGCAGACTTATCTCCTGTTGGTTGGATTGATTTATCAGCTGCCTGGTTATTTGATGTTGATATACAACCAGCTCTGCTAACTATCCAATTTGTTCCTTGATAGACTTAATCTCCTGTTCTATCAGGAATCGCCTTTCTGATAACTCCTAACTGTCTAGGCTGGGTTGAGTTATTTCTTCGACGTATCGGAGATATTTGGATCCTTCTCCATTTTGCGGACTAATCATGTTGACAGCCTCCTCTTTGTGCTGAGGGAGGGGATTATCTTGTACGTGTGGTTGCTCCGGTTTGGTCACCACAATCTCTCCATTGTCTATTAAGTCCTGGATTTTGTGCTTGAGAGACCAACAGTCTTGTGTATCATGGCCCGGAGATCCGGAATGGTAGGCACACTTCTTACTTAGGTCGAAATTCCGTCCACCGGTATTGGTCGGTGGAAGGAGGTGAACGATCTTTTTTTGTGCCGTCAACAGTTTTAACACATTCTTGAGTGAATCCCCTAAGGGGGTGAACGTTCTTCGACGTGTGGCCTCCAAATTTTTTTGGAATAGAGGGTTTGAAGGTTGTGCTGAAGCTTGAAAAGGGGAATAGTTCCTCCTTTGAATGGGCATGTTGCTTGACTCGCTTCTTTGATTCTGTCCTTGCAATACCAAGGACACTTCTTCGTCTTTCTTCTTGTGTACCCTTCGGGGATTACTCTCGTAACTCCCAGACTAGATATGCTCGGCAACAGCTTCTAAGGTGGTCAAATGCTTTATCTTCCCAGATTTCAGCCCCATTTCAGCCATTTCTCCGTGCTTGATCATCTCTGAGAATGGCTTTCCTATGCCTGCTAGGGCCCTTTCATAATACAGAGCTTCTTGAATGCCGATGAAGGTCATGACTATCTCAGACTCAGTCATAGGTGGAGTGACTTGTGTCGCCATTCATCTCTAGCGTTGAGCATATTCCCTGAATGACTTGGTGTTTTTTTTTCTTGATTTTGATATCTATCTGGAGCCAGTTGAGACTGAAAACTGTATTGATTGAGGAATGCATGTGCCAGCACTTCCCAACTGTGAATTTTAGAGTTGTCCAGACGGGCATACCATGCTCTAGCCTCTCCGGTCAGACTTTTCTGGAATAACTGCATTCGGAGTTTCTCATCATCTGCATAGGATCCAAGCTCTCCAATGAATACTTTCAAGTGAGTGTAGGGGTCTCCCAATCCATCATATTTCTCAAAATTAGGGACTTGAAATTTTTCAGGGTAACGAGCCCCGGGGAATATACCTAAGTCTGAATAATTGACACTGCCAAATGCCCCATTCCCTTTGATAGACCGGATGGTTTCTTCCATCTATTGGACTTTCTTCAAAATGTCACCATCTTTCTGTTCTTTGTTAAGGATGGTGATTTCAGGAGTTTTGTTGGTAGTGTCCTGGTTCTGTGGATAAAGAATCTGAGTATTTGTTTTCCTGATCTTTTGATTGCCACCTGGTGTTCCGGGTTCTGTGTGACCCTGTGCTTGTTTCCCTTTAAGAGATTTACTCTGCTCTCTTAAGAAAGTGGCCAATTCGGCTATCTGGTTCTTCAGTCCTTCAAACTCTTCCCTAGAAACAGGGGTGGATTCTGGCTGAGCACTGGAAGCCATGTCCGGAGATGGACTTAGTGCTTTCTTAGACTTAGATCTAGTGACATGACCAATTTTTAACCTACAACAAACGTAGGTGTGTCAATTTCCTGAGGTAGGTATGGATATGATGCATGCCATGATGTGTTTTTGAGATTTTTTAATCTTATCCTACAAAACAGAGGTCAGTTGTTTTGATGACAGGATAATATGACAGGATTTTATAAGACATGGAATGTAGATTATGATATTTACATTGGAATTGAAAACTTAACACTGAATTGAAAAAGGAAGGCATGAAGAGGCTTCCCTTCAGATTTGGTTGATCAGAGGTTGACCTATCTTAGGTTAATCTCGCGGCTTTTCGGCATGAAGGTCCCCAAATCATCACAATCTACTAGAGGGGAAATTAATCCGATCTTTCAACTGGAGCGAATCTGAGTGGTGCTTTTTCATGAGCCCCGAAGACTTAGCCGTCCTCGAAGACATTACTCTGTCACCGATGAGTTTGCCTCCTGGTGGAGGAATCACACAACATACATTCACATACATCGCGTCTCACCGTATGCATATGATGACATTGGTGCGAAGCACTAATATAAAGCAGGAAAGTATTCATTCACATTCATTCAATGTAAAGATGCATCATTCACACATTCATTTAATGTAAAGAAACTCAGCATTCACACATAAGCAAATATGAAAGGGAAATGTTGAAAAGATTTGAATGCGGCATAAGCCCTCTACTGTCCCCAGCAGAGTCGCCACCTGTCGATGTCGGGAAAAAATTGCAGGTCGGGTTGGACCCAAATCTTTCTCTCTTCCTAAGTTCTGTCTACCCTTATTCTTTTTATTGTGAAAAAGGTTTTGAAGGGTTTTTTAGGAAAAAGCCAACATGTATCATGTCGACGATTTGAACATTTTACAGAGTCGCCAGTTGGTAGATTTGAAATGGTTGTACCAACCCAACCAAGTTTGTTTGAAGGAGGCCCAATTGCTGGACACTGTCGAAACTTGATCTTTGAAACCAAAGTTCAAAGTTCGGGGGCTTGGTTAACTGTAGGGAAGGTGTTAGGTACCCCACAACTCCCGTGAAAACATGGTTCCGCATCTTTTTAATATTTTCCTTTTAAATCTGAAATGTGTGTGTGAATGCTGAAAGAAATTGGGCCTATGCTTGATTGATTGAAAGCATGACGTGCTTTATTGAACCTTTATACGAAGGGTTTGATTAGATTTGCAAAAGTCTCTCTTTTAGACAAGATTATTAAAATGATGCTTTGAAAGCAGGTTTTCAAACCCTTAAGCTAACATAGGAATTGAAGCATGTTAATATTTCCATTTTTTATCTTTCCAGCCTTTTGGCTCAATTTGAAAGGTGATTGTCGGGTTGCGAAGCATCCTCGACCACAAAATATATACAAGTGTCGGTCTTCTCATGGGCATGACAGCCATCAGAGTGACTCTGACACGACTAACCATTATTCTCATTATATTGAGACCTTAAACCCGGATGACCGTTTTAAGGTCTTTCGGAGGTACATTTTATAGAAAAATTGACAGGGTATGCGACGCCCCCAAATCCGGGTCCCTAGAACCTCGGATGTGGTACGTTACGGTACTTCATCATTATACATATTCTTTAAACTAATGCAGAACAAATAAACATACATTGTTTATTTCAC
This sequence comes from Panax stipuleanatus, assembly GCA_020205555.1. Taxonomy (NCBI): domain Eukaryota; kingdom Viridiplantae; phylum Streptophyta; class Magnoliopsida; order Apiales; family Araliaceae; genus Panax; species Panax stipuleanatus. Next base: position 94,615,551 of record CM035118.1, read on the forward strand.
ATGATTCTATAACATTTCCCAAGGTCTATTAACCTTAACTGAATACATACCTTTAATAATTAAAAAGGTTCATATATGTGATTACATCAGATAACTAATAGTTATAGATGCATACTAATCTACTCTTGTAGTTCGTCTTTGTCCTTCTTTCTTCGAGCCATCAGTCTTAATCTGAAATTTGTTATCATGATATAGCAAGGGTGAGAAACTACTTTGCTCAGCAAGTTTAAATTCAATAAAGATATATCATGATTGAAAGAAAAATATGCTTTCAAGTTTTCAACAACATAATAATTGTGAAAGAATATAAATCAAAATGTCAATAATTGAATGACTGAATCAATAATGTTTAATGTCACAAGGACCATGAACAACTTTAACTGAACCTTAGGGTAATGAAGGTGATCAACCTTTCATACCTGATGAACATATGCAAACATGCACTAAGTGCGAATCAATAATCAGTATGGACGTGAATCATCAACAATATTATTCACTAACATGCTTTGAAAATATAACTCGAGTTTGAGTTAAGGAAAACTTGCCTGCATAGTCGATTACTGCTATGCAATCTAATTTATCTCCATATTGAAAAGACCTATCAGTTATAAGATTGATCTTTCAATTAGCATATCATACCTTATTCCATAATACTATCTAACACTTAACCACATAGTCAAATATTTGTTAACCTTAACACCATATTCATTTATAAATCTAAACCTAGCATATATCGAGTCTTTAATAGTATTTAATATAGTATACTGAGTGATTTCTCACAAACAACCAACAAATTAGTTTCCGTCTCGTCTACACTATTTTCATAGTGAGTTAGATCGGTTACAAATTCGTTTATACCTCCGCTTTCTGAAGGAATTGTTTAGCCCAAGTACTATGCATCAACTATTGCAGAGTACGATTGTACTACTTTAGACTTAAGACTTACTCACTTATAATCTCATTATCTTATATTAACTTGTCTAACATTCAATCACATAGTTAAGTATTAGACATTACATTATAGCCTTAGTAATACTATTATACTTTGATAATATTTTCATCATGTTATAGCTTATACTTATAAGTTATCCCTTTATATGTCATCTTATTAAACTAGATAGCATTTCAGTAACCCAAAATACTATTTCAGTCAACCAGGTAACATTTTAGCATCCTAAAATTATTATTTCAGCAGCCCGTAATCAGCTTCAGCAGACTGAATTCAATTTCAGCAACCCAAAATCAAATTCAGTACCCTGTACTCTTCTTTCAATAGACTATAAATGATAGTAGTGTGCATACAAGCCAATTATGTATGAAGATAAAGCACATACTTTGTAAATAATCTTATTTATTTATTAATAAAATATTCATTTAAGGTATTTAATTATCTACATGGTGCTGTTTTTAATAATATGTAAATAATCCATAGTTTTAAGTAATGATTTTAGAATCATGATGAGATCATGCTAATGAGATCTAAATTCTTAGAAGGCTTAAAAACTAAAATAGTTCCTAATTGTGGGATTACTAAAATGGGGATTAGTAAATCCGGATAGATTGGTACATATGTTGCTTGCTCATTGGATGAGGATGACTGATCTCATGGTTATTTGTGTGGAGACACTAAAGCAAGTATGTAGGTGCTTATTAGAGAATAAGTTCACTGAACGTGACTCGCTATGAATTACCTAATGGAGTTTTACTCGCCTGTCAATAGGAATTCCTAATGTGATAGTAGTACAAGTGATTCTTGGACTTGAGATCATCATAGTATCTTGTATGTAACAAATTATACTTTGACTTATTCCTGAAGGCCTTTTAAGGCATATATAGGGTATGCTTGGGTATAATGAGTTGCATATGAAGATAATGTATGATCAATAAAGAATCTACCACCTCTAGTAAAAGAGGAGATATGTCCTACGTGATTCGTTAAATGACAACCCAGGAATCCTTGGCTAAGGTAGAATGAAATTAGAAAGAGGTTTCTAATTTGCATTATTTGGAGTTGTGCGTTTTCTAATCGAAATACATATGATTAAATAAATTAAGACTTGACAGTAAATCCATGTCTTATATTTAATTGGGACATTGTATGGTGGAAGGATTGAATTGTATGGTAACTATTAACTCACAGATTCTTTTATGATTAATGTTGAAATCTATATTATCTGGAAAGTCGTTGATCGCTAGGGAGGCTTATCCCTATTGTAGAATAAATGTTATTTATTTAAATAGATTATTAGTTTAATTTATTTATTTAAATAAGATTAGAATTATTCTAATTGATTTATTCATAACCGGTTTAATATGGAGAACCTAAAGGGTCACACCATAAAAAGAAGAATAATTATTTAAGAAGGTAATGTCATAATCGTAATAATGCATTAAGTATAATTAATTTAATCTATGGCGATAGAATAAATTAAATAGCTTAATGTTTAATATTTAATATTTTGGAAATATTAAATATAAATTAATAAGAGATGTCTTATTAATATTATTACAATTATTATTATTTTAATTTCTAAAAGAGTTTAGTAATTAATTTAATATTAGTACTATCATTTATTCCTAATAAGATTAGGAGACAAATTAATTAAATAAATTTAATTAATTACTCCCAATGTGGTTGGAAGCCTAAATTAATTAAAAGAGTTTAATTAATTAAATGAAATCCCATGTCTAATAGGATTAGAAGGGTTGACCAATATTTATATAAGAGGAGTCTTATAATAGATATTAGTTGATGCAATTTCAATTGTTGGAGAGTACTCTTTTTCTATAGAGGATAGAAAACTAAGCCAATCACTCCTCCTTCTTGATAATTCATCTTCCTTGGTGGATCACCTCTAGAGGCCAAACACTTGGGCGGCTAACGTTAATCAAAGGAAGGAATCTAACTCAAAAATTCAAGGAGATCACGAAGAACAAAGAGTTGAACTCGTACCTGTGGAAGCTTCGTTCTACAAGGGTATAATTCCATAACTTCTTATTTATCGTTTTAAATTAATAATTTGCATAAAAGATGATCCGGGTAATAGTTTTGTAGAAATTTTTTAAACTCTGATATACCATGCTTCCGCTAATTTTGTAATTTGATTGCGTCACGATTTCGTACAAACCCAATAGTGATATCAGAGCCAAACCTTTATGTAATTATTAATTGATTTGATTCCATATATGTATGAGTATGTATTTAAAATAATTTATTGGGCATAATTAATTGTATAAAATTATTTTTTTTTGAAAGAAAAAAAGAAAAAGGAAACAGTTTTTTTTATCGCTGCTGGAATCCTTCATGAATCATCCCCATGAAACAAGCTGCTGGGATCTTCCTGAATCATTCACACGAATTGGTTTTAAAATTCCTAATGATTCATCTTTATATCATATATATATATATATATATATATATATTTATATATATATATATATATATACTTTTATATTATATATAAGTAAATATACCTTATATGTATAACGAAAATGGTGCCAAGACCAGGAGGATTTCAAAAGCGGTTATATATATATATAATATGATATATATATATCTATATCTATATATATATATATATATTATATTTTTAATAATTTTATATTTAAAATAAAGAGTTTATTTTAATCTTGAAATTGGATTTCATGCAATTTAAAATTGCCCATTAAATGATACTCATATATATATGGAATGTTAATTCATGAGATGGATATTTATTTATTGATATATATGGTGATATGTATGATAATAAATGGAGATTGATTATGGACTATTTGACCAATGTGATTGGATTTTATTTTAGTTGAATGCTTGAATGAATGGGTTTTATTAAATGGGGTCTGCGTACCTCGTCTTCTCTAATTTTTTTCTTGATGTAAAATTATATCTCCCTCCTATGTACTTCCCCTTGACTGCTGATCAATGTTTCTATTTAAATTAAATAGTTTAATGTAATAGAAATAGTTAGAATTATCTTGAAGAAATTGGAGACCAAGGAGCAAGAAGCGCGTGAAGACCCGTTTGTATGGAGTCTGGGTTTAAATGTAATAGTTACGTTTAAATTTAAATTCTTGCACTCCTAGGTTTGACCTTTTGGTTCACTTGGTGGCTCTAGTGAACCAAACTAGAATAAAAGTCCATAATCAATCCGGGTAGAATATAGTATTCTATATAACATGCTAAATATTATATATATTATATTTTATGCAAACATGCTTCGCATGTTTAATAAAATGACGCGTATTTTATATATATATATGTGCATGCGCGCTAAACAAGATGAGACAAATAATAACAAACACCTCAAAGAAATAATATTAAGTCCGAAGCGTTCAAATGATATTTAGAATATCGAACGTCGCCTTCTAGCATGATTAATTGATAGAGTATTAAATATTTAATATGAGCTTGTTGTGCTATCCACAAGGCGAGTATTGAGTATTTAAGATGTTAATTAATCACATTTGATGCTTCTCAAGAAAATTGAACGATTTAGTCTTGTTGTGCTATCCACAAGGACGAACATTTTTCTTTTTAAAATTTATAAAAGTGCTAGGCTGGACTTAACTTAAATTATTTTAGTTCGGATGGTCACACACTTGACCATTATGATTTAAGAGGCAAAATAAAATGAATTACATGGTGATGTAATTGACAAGAGTTGTCTACCTATTTATTTGTATATCGCTTGTTGTGCTATCCACAAGGTTATATGCATTTGAAATGGGATCCTTATTCTCACTAGCAAATCTTTAATTAGATGTTGCCAAACTATATAAGTGAGGGTAATATAGTTTGATTGAAAATAGTGGGATATACCAATTTAAAATAAAGACCTAAATTTATTTTGGTATGCAAAGTTAATAAAATGAATGTTTGGTAAAATGTTATTTTCTTTCACATGCAAAATTTTAAAAATGTCTAAATCACTAATCTCACTACGAAGCATACTTCATGCAAACAAGCTTACCGGACCATATTATGAGGACTGGCTAAGAAATCTGAGAATTGTTCTCACTGCTGAAAAGATTTGTATTGTCCTAAATTCAACTGTCTCTGAATCTGTTTCAAAAATAGCCTCTGAGGAAGAGATTGCCACTTTCAATAAGTGGCAAGCTCAATGCATCATGGTCGCATCCATGAATAACGAGCTTCAGCGTCAGCACGTAAACATGGATGCTCCTGCTATGCTGCTTCACCTCAAAGAGTTGTACGGTGAACAGAGTAGGACTGCTAGATATGAGATATCTAAGGAGCTCTTCCAATCTCGGATGACCGAGGGTACTGCCATCAAGACTCATGTCCTAAAGGTGATCAATTTGATTGAACGCCTTGGACAGCTGGGGTTCGTCATGGATGGGGAGCTGAGTCAAGACTTGGTCTTGCAGTTACTCCCTGAGACCTTTTCGCAGTTGGTGGTTAATTTTCACATGAATAAGCTAGATGTCAACTTGCCTGAGCTGCTTAACATGCTGAAAACCGCAGAAGGTCACTTCCCATCCAAGAATAACCATGTCTTAATGGTGGATTCTTCCAATAAAAGGAAGAGGCCCAAGGTATCTTCTGAAAAGAAGAAATCCAAAAAGGCTAAAGGAAAGGGGAAAGAAAAGGTACAAAAGAAACCTGAACAAGCTAAAGGAATGTGCTTTCATTGCAATGAGCCGGGACATTGGAAGAGGAACTGCAAGAAGTTTCTAGCAGAGAAGAAGCTTGGAGAAGCTTCGACTTCCAATCAAGGTTTGTTTATGATTGAAATTAATTTTTTTGAAAGTCATAATTCTACTTGGGTATTGGATACCGGCTGTGGTTCTCACATATGTAACACTGTGCAGGGACTAGTCAGAAGTAGAAAGCTGAACAATGATGAGGTGATCCTATGAGTGGGGAATGGAGTAAAGGTTGTTGCATTAGCTGTAGGAACTTGAGCAAAGGTTGCTGCATTAGCTGTAGAAACTTATTGTTTAGCAATGCCCTCGGGCAAGACCATTTATCTTAATAATTGTTATTATGTTCCGAATATTATTAAAAACATTATTTCAATTTCTGTATTGGATATGGAAGAATTTGACATTATTATAAAGAACAATGGTTGTTCTATTTATAAAGACGATGTTTTATATGGTATTAAAAATTTGCGAAATGGACTTTATATACTTGACTTGCAAGAAAATATATTTTAAATTGAACAAACTAAGAAAAGGAAAAGAGATGATATTAATTATACCTATATGTGGCACTGTAGACTCGATCATATCAATGAAACAAGATTATCTAAGTTGCATAAGGATGGGCTCCTAGAGCTATCCGATTATGAATCATATCCAACTTGTGAATCTTGTCTCATGGGTAAAATGACTAAATCTCCTTTTAGTGGAAAAGGAGAAAGAGTTACAGAGTTGTTGGCATTGATTCACACAGACGTTTGTGGACCTATGACAACAAGTGCATGGGGAGGGTATTCTTATTTTATTACTTTCACTGATGATCACTCAAGATTTGGATATGTGTATTTGATGAAATACAAATCAGAATCATTTGAAAAGTTCAAAGAGTTCAGAAGTGAAGTAGAGAAACAAACGGGCAAGAGTATTAAGATACTTCGAATAGATCAAGGTGGAGAATACTTAAGCGGTGAGCTTCTCAATTGTCTCACAGAAAATGGTATAATCTCACAATGGACTCCTCTAGGTACACCACAGTTAAATGGAGTATCTGAAAGGAGAAATTGAACACTGTTGGACATGGTTCGATCTATGATGAGTTTTACCGACCTTCCAATTTCCTTCTGGGGATATGCCCTAGAAACGGCTGCATACCTACTTAATAAGGTACCTACCAAATCTGCCCCAAAGACTCCATATGAGACGTGGAAGGGGAGGAAACCAAATCTTAAGCATGTTAAGACTTGGGGTTATCCAGCTTATGTCAAAAAGTTTGAAAATGATAAGCTACAGACTAAAACCGATAAGTGTAGATTTATGGGATACCCTAAAGAAACTTTAGAGTGTTATTTCTATCATCCAACTGATCAAAATGTGTTTGTTGCGAAACATGCTGCCTTCTTGGAAAAGGAGTTTATCCATGAAGGGGTCAGTGGGAGTAAGATATATATTGAAGAAGTTCAAGAACCACAAGTTACCACGGATCAAAGTCAGGTACCTGACCAAGTAGAAGAACCTATTGTACAACACCCTATTCGTAAATCTGGAAGAGTACCGAAGATACCTGAGAGGTATGGATTCGTTATAGAGGATGACGATGAGGTACACATCATGAATGATGATGATCCATTGAATTACGAACATGCTATGAGTAATAAAGACTCAGGGAAATGGCTTGAAGCCATGAAATCCGAAATGGACTCCATGTATGAAAATAAAGTATGGACTTTGGTTTCACCACCTGAAGGCATTAAGCCTATTGGGAGTAAATGGGTCTTTAAAAGAAACACAGGAGCGGACGACAAGGTAGAGACCTATAAAGCCCGACTGGTTGCAAAAGGTTTCAAATAAAGACAATGAATTGACTATGATGAAACCTTCTCACCAGTAGCTATGCTCAAGTCCATTCGGATTTTGCTTGCGATTGCAGCTTATAACGACTATGAGATCTGGCAGTTGGATGTGAAAACGGCCTTCCTCAATGGGAAAATTGAGGAGGATGTGTATATGACACAGCCAGAAGGATTTGTTTCAAAGGTTGGAACAAATCAAGTCTGTAAGCTGCAACGATCCATTTATGGATTGAAGAAAGCTTCTCGTAGATGGAACATTCGTTTTGATGAGACAATCAAAGAGTTTGATTTTATCAAAAATGACGATGAACTATGTGTGTACAAGAAGGTTAGTGGGAGCGCAGTCTCATTTCTTGTATTATATGTTGATGATATATTACTGATAGGGAATGACATTCCTATGCTACAATCGATTAAAATCTGGTTATCTAAACACTTCTCCATGAAGGACTTGGGAGAAGCATCCTATATTTTGGGGATAAAGATCTATAGAGATAGATCTAAAAGGATGCTTGGTTTATCCCAAGGAACGTACATTGATGCGATGCTAAAGAGGTTTAGCATGAAGATTCCAAAAGAGGTCTCATGCCGATGAGCCATGGAATACATCTCTCCAAGAAATAGGCCCCAAAGACACCTGAGGAGAGAGATCGTATGAGTAAGATCCCTTATGCTTCTGCAATAGGATCTATCATGTACGGTATGATATGTACTAGATCGGATGTTGCTCATGCACTTAGTGTAACGAGCAGATACCAGTCAAATCCTGGAGAAGAGCACTGAAAGGCAGTGAAGAATATCCTAAAATACTTGAGAAGGACTAAAGATATTTTTCTTGTCTACGGTTGGTCTGAATTAAAACTCGAGGGATTCACAGACTCAAGTTTTCAAACAGACCAAGATGACAGTAAATCTGTTTCGGGGTATGTGTTTACCTTGAACGGAGGCACAGTGAGTTGGAAGAGTTCCAAGCAACAAACATTTGCTGATTCAGTGACAGAGGCAGAGTATATATCTGCAAGTGAAGCTGCAAAGGAAGCTGTTTGGATGAAGAAGTTCATAACTGAACTTGGTATGGTTCCTAGCATTGGAGAAGCAATTCCCGTTTACTGTGACAACACAGGAGCAGTTGGACAGGCTAAGGAACCCAGGTCTCATCAGAAATCTAAACACGTGTTACGGCGATTTCATTTGATCAAGGAGATCATTGAAAGAGGAGACGTCACCTTGGAGCGTGTGGACTCTCAAGACAACATTGCAGATCCATTTACTAAAGCTCTAACATAACAGCAGTTTGATCGTCACTTAGAGAAGATGGGTATGAGATACCATGACGATTGACTTTAGTGCAAGTGGGAGATTGATAGTAGTGTGCATACAAGCCAATCATGTATGATAATAAAGCACATACTTTATAAATAATCTTATTTATTTATTAATAAAATATTCATTTAAGGCATTTAATTATCTACATGGTGCTGTTTTTAATAATATGTAAATAACCCATAGTTTTAAGCAATGATTTTAGAATCATGATGAGATCATGCTAATGAGATCTAAATTCTTAGAAAGCTTAAAAACTAAAATAGTTCCTAATTGTGGGATTACTACAATGGGGATTAGTAAATCCGGATAGATTGGTACATATGTTGCTTGCTCATTGGATGAGGATGACTGATCTCATAGTCATTTGTGTGGAGACACTAAAGCAAGTATGTAGGTACTTATTGGAGAATAAGTTCACTGAACGTGACTCGCTATGAAATACCTAATGGAGTTTTACTCGCTTGTCAATAGGAATTCCTAATGTGATAGTAGTACAAGTGATCCTTGGACTTGAGATCATCATAGTATCTTGTATGTAACAAATTATACTTTGACTTATTCCTTAAGGCCTTTTAAGGCATATATAGGGTATGCTTGGGTATAATGAGTTACATATGAGATAATGTATGATCAATAAAGAATCTACCACCTCTAATAAAAGAGGAGATATGTCCTATGTGATTCGTTAAATGACAATCCAGGAATCCTTGGCCAAAGTAGAATAAAATTAGAAAGAGGTTTCTAATTTGCATTATTTCGAGTTGTGCGTTTTCTAATCGAAATGCATATGATTAAATACATTAAGACTTGACAGTAAATCCATGTCTTATATTTAATTGGGACATTGTATGGTGGAAGGATTGAATTGTATGGTAACTATTAACTCACAGGTTCTTTTATGATTAATGTTGAAATCTATATTATCTGGAAAGTCGTTGATCGCTAGGGAGGCTTATCCCTATTGTAGAATAAATGTTATTTATATAAATAGATTATTAGTTTAATTTATTTATTTAAATAAGATTAGAATTGTTTTAATTAATTTATTCACAACCGGTTTAATATGGAGAACCTAAAGGGTCACACCATAAAAAGAAGAATAATTATTTAAGAAGGTAATGGAATAATCGTAATAATGCATTAAGTATAATTAATTTAATCTATGGCGATAGAATAAATTAATTAGCTTAATGTTTAATATTTAATATTTTGGAAATATTAAATATAAATTAATAAGAGATGTCTTATTAATATTATTATAATTATTATTATTTTAATTTCTAAAAGAGTTTAGTAATTAATTTAATATTAGTACTATCATTTATTCCTAATAAGATTAGAAGACAAATTAATTAAATGAATTTAATTAATTATTCCCAATGTGGTGGGAAGCCTAAATTAATTAAAGGAGTTTAATTAATTAAATGAAATCCCATGTCTAATAGGATTAGAAGGGTTGACCAATATTTATATAAGAGGAGTTTTATAATAGATATTAGTTGATGCAATTCTAATTGTTGGAGAGTACTCATTTTCTATAGAGGATAGAAAACTAAGCCAACCATCCTCCTTCTTGATAATTCATCTTCTTTGGTGGATCACCTCTAGAGGCCAAACACTTGGGTGGCTAACGTTAATCAAAGAAAGGAATCTAACCCAGAAATTTAAGGAGATCACGAAGAACAAGGAGTTGAATTCGTACCTGTGGAAGCTTCGTTCTACAAGGGTATGATTCCATAACTTCTTATTTATCGTTTTAAATAAATAATTTGCATAAAGGATGAACCGGGTAATGGTTTTGTAAAATTTTTTTAAACTCTGATATACCATGCTTCCGCTAATTTTGCAATTTGATTGCGTCACGATTTCGTACAAACCCAACAATAAACATAATATAGTTCCTTGAATACCAAGTTCAACAACTATAATTAATTCTCTTATTTTAATTCCCCGTTTAATATTATTAATTAAGTAATAATATTTTCAAGCTAATGTTATTAACTTTTTAATAACATTGAAGTCAAATATTACTAAAAATATTTCAATCAAATATCATTAATCATGTAAAAATATTTAAAGTCCTTTATTCAATTAATAAATAATTTATTTTAATTATTTTCCTTTCTTTAATTAATTCATTTAAGCATTCTAAAATGCCATAAACATCATAACTCTTCACAACCGACCGCAAACCTTCATTACAAATCTGCATAAATCATGCTTAAGGGTATTAAGTCATGAAACCATATTTTTCATATTTTTCACATCATATATTCAATTTAATCCATTTATTCATATAACATCATTTATGTTAAAAATAGAAAAACATCTCTAAAATTATTTATTTTTTGGAAATAAGCCATATATATTCTCCTTATGAAAATATATTTTTCCAGAAAATTTTAAAATACATTTACTATTTTTAAATAGTCCAAAATAGCCAAATATTCTCAGATTATTCATAAATTGAGATTGTCTCCAAAAATTCTATAATTTTCCAGGTAAGCTCCTGTTATACACATGTACTTTCAGTAAAAATTTCATAATATTTGGACTTACATACAGAGAGTTATTCGGGTAGTTTTATAAAAATAGCCCTTAGCCGTAAAATCCCTAACTCCTATTCCGTAGGCCAAAAATTCTCAGATTTTTATAGGATCTAGATAACCTCTGATATTAACTCTCCACATTTTTACAGAATTTTTAAAACACAAAAAGTTGACGAAAATGCCTTTGGGGCAGACGGTCAGAACACTTTTTACACCTTTTTGTCCACTACATGGACTGTTTTCACTAAAATCCATACCACGACTTTTAGAAACTTGATTTTTGAGTTCTACCACTTGAGTTTAATAGTTAACACATATATCTAGCACCCCTATTCGACGGGTCGAGAAAAGAAGGTGTAGATCTAAAATACTAGTTGATCAAAGGGAGAGAAAGCTAGGGTTTTCTAGTTTTCTAGAAATCTAGTTCTCTTTCTTTCCTTTTGATCCACTTTCTAACACTTGAATAAGTTAGATCAATACTTGAATCCATGAAAAAAACATAGATTTAATAGTTTATACTTCCAAATCATGAACTCCTTTTTCATTATACCACTAAAATAAATGAGAGAAAAGCTTAAAAAAATAGGTTTAAACCTTGATTTCCATGGAGAATTTTTTCTCCTTCTTCTCTCCCCTAGGCTGTCGCCCCTCGCCCCTCGCCCCTCTCCCCTCTCCCTTTTTTTTTTCTCTCTCTCTCTCTCTTTGCTTATTTTCTCTTTATTTTACTTAGGAAATGAACTAAGATAAAATAAAAAGTTTTCTTTTATTTACTTAAAGTTAAAAGATATAATTATATAATGTATATCTATATATTATTATTATATCTTGCATTTCCTTTCTCTCTCTCTCATTATGAAAATGTTTGCTTGCAAGATAACCCAAAAGTGTTGGCACCATTATTAAAATGACACCTAAAAAGTAACTTACCTACTAAAGTTAACTAATTATCACATGCACCTCCCTTTTCTCCTCTCCCATAATTTTCGGCCACATGGACCTTGTACATCCAATTAATTTATTTTATTTTAAGCTCCATTTAATGACTAAAATATCCTTCCCCCAAGTGAGCTTAACTTGGGTTTTTTGCTAATTTCTTTTGGGCTTGCATTTTTTTTCTTATTTTTTTACTAGTTAAAATGAACTTGGGCTTCCACCCATAATTAAATTATACCATTATTATACTTGCCCTATACATGATATATTAGGCTAGTTTAATAATTTAATTGTCCTTAAATCACTTTATCTATAAGTCCCATGCTTAATTAAATAATTGGGCTTGTTTAAATTACTTACTCTTCTTAATTTATTAACTCTTGCACTAATACTCATTATTATTAATATTTTCATATTATTATCCATTAATAATATTAATTCACTTACATAACCCAATTAGACTTGTCGTATTCAAGTGTATTGAGTATGTAATTAGGGTTTAATACCTTAATCAAATAACTATTAAGTCCCTTCACTTGTTAGGCTTAGTTGGGCCACTCTATTTAATTTCTTGGACTATGATATTATTATAGTCCAATACTTTTAATTCTATTCTACCCTAATCATTTAATTAGAGTTTTTATTTCTCACATTTGAAAATAAATTCCTTACTTATGCCTCTTTAATTTCATAACTCAATTAGACTTGGTTTACTTAGGTTATAAAATTAATTATTTGAGATATATAAAATAAATCTCTCAAGGTTAGTATATATTTTTATATACTAACATTTTCCCATATTATAATCCCTTAGGTTATTTAATTACTATACCTAATATATATATATTAGGTTACTTAACTTTATTCTTAATTCTCATTATATACAAAATAAATGTATACACATTATATAATGTATATTTATTTAATCATATACATAGTTCACATAATTTATAACATATTCCACTCCTAACTCCGATTTTGACTTTTATCCATAAAAGTCAAGTGTTAACTTTGACCAAAAATTCAACCCTTACACATTTTGTGTTTATTGTCTTTTCTGACTTAACTTGACGATCTTGACTCAATCGAGTAGTCCGGCCTCAAAATTCTATCTCTAACTCAAATTTTGAGCTTTAACTTACTCCATTTTTTAATGCTAAACATATTAGCTAATTACTTTATACTTATTCATCTTCTTATTTGCAAATCAAGGCCAACATTCAAGCAATCCTAATTACTAACATAGTTTTATCTTGATTCTCATATCCCTAACGTAATTCATCATTCCTCTTGCTAAAATATATAGTACCTTACTAAGTATATATATATATATATACATATACTCATCTTCGTTTAACCTCATAGCATCTTCTCATGTGAAATTTTATTTTCTTAATAAAATTTCCACATGTATCATTATAACATTTCTTACACCATTTAATTCACATTAATTTTATAGGTTTCGTAATACCTTATCCTTAACATTCCTTCACACCATTTCTAGGGTTTTGGAATTTTGTAACCCACATTTTCTCTATTCTCATTCGAATAGTAAACCATATAGGTTCTTCTTTAAAATTTTTAAATTATTCCTCAAATTTCCATCTAGGTTTTATCCTTTAACCTTTATTTTAATCATTTAAGATCTTATAATTTTTTGGGTTATCACAGGGTACATCTGTAAAGTGGAGTTTGTCCATCGTGGAAATCAGATTCTGATCAGTTTGTTTATGAATCCCATGAGTCCTAGGCTCACAAAGGGAAGCCAATAAACCCGCACATCTCAAATATGGGCTGAAAATATATATTTACATTCAGATGTCGCCAGAACCAAAGATTCATCAGTAAATCCTGGTTCGCGCATAGCCGAAGCGTCTCATTCTCACTAGATAGTGATCTAAGAGCCGCGAGGTTGCTTTCTGGAATGGAACTAGAAAAATTGCTAAATTTAAGTAAATCTCTGCCATTCTAGCTTTTCAGTTCCGTCTGGACCTATTTTGAATCGTTTGAAAGCTAGAGTTGGCGAGATTTAAAGAAATCTAGTTCGCCCGTAGAAATGTCAGTGCCGATTCATATCAAATGAATATTTAAAGCAACAATTTAATCAAAATAAGTAAAGAAATATATATATATATATATATATAATTATATATATACAAAAGCTGTAAAGGGCGATGGGTTTGCACTCTGATGCCCGGACTAGAATGTAAATATATATATATATATATATATATATATATATATTAAAAAAACTGTAAGAAGCCACGAAGTAATCCAAGCTGGACAGAATCGAAATATATATATATATATATATATATATATATATATATATATATATATATATATATATAGATATAAAAGCAGGTAAAGGGCGGTGAGTTTTCACTCCGAGGCCCGAATTGGAATGGAAATATATATATATATATATATATATATATATATATATATATATATTTATAAAAGCTGTAAAAAGTCACGGAGTAATCTAGGTTGGACAGAATTAAATATATATATATATAAGCTGTAAAATATCACGGAGTAATCCAGGCTTGACGAAATATAAATATATATATATATATAAAGTTGTAAAGGGCGACAAACATTCTATCCTTTGCCCGGACAGAAATGTAAGTATATAAATATTTATAAAAATAGTAAAAAGGCCACAGAATGATCCAGGCCGAACTGAAATGTAAATGTTAATATATATAGCTAATATATATATATATATATATATATATATTAAAGTAATAAAAAGGCCATAAAGTATAAATTCAGGCCAAAATAAGTCAGAATTATATATATATATATATATATATAAAAGCCATAAGCTACCACAGATTTGACATCCGGACTTGACAGAATTGAAAAGTTAGTAAATATACAGTTAAATATATACATTAAAAAGCCAAATCCGGACTGAAAAGATAACCCAGTCTGACGAATTTCTATAAACAGATATATATATATATATATATATATATATATATATATATATATATATAAGCTGTTAAAAACGACGGATCGACGATTCGAGATGTAGAAATGCCAGAAAATGAGTTTATGTACTAAAATGTACTAAAACGTAAGCAAAACGGCCACGGAACTGAGTTTCGGGCATAATCAGAAAGTGAAACTTAACGTGCAAGTATATAAAAGTGCAATGAAGTAATAGGAACTTTCTGATCGTAAAAATACTCACAATGAACTGCTACACGGGCTTTTTGCCAAATCGTAGCTTTAAACGTCCGTTTCTACCGGTTAATTTTTGATATGTGATAGTATATGAGTATATCTACGTGTTAGAGTAATAAAATTTGGGTTTGGAGTACAAGAGTATGGCTGAGAAACGAAACGGGCAGAGGTTTAAAGCGTTTCTGAATTATGAAATGAGCTGAGGCTGCACGTTTATTTATAAACCCGGTGGAAGTGGCTCTACCTGCGACAGCCATAGGTAGAGGTGCGGCTCCACATGGCAGGTCCCATTTCATTGAAGTACGTGCACTCTGAGCAATGCGAGGTCAGATTCAAAACTTTCTAACTTTTGATCGGAGTGTCTGTTTGAGGCGTACTATACCTTTTCGGAAAGCCCTCGCCGAGAGTGTCGCCATGATATGGGAGTAAACCTTTTTTGAGTCCAAAAAAATGGGTTCATAACCAGGTCTTCGATTCCTCGCGGTTTATCCGTTGAACTTTCTTGCGCTGTTTCCACTCGGGATCATTGTTATAGTTCTTTCTGACCTTGGTGGCATCAATTTGGCTCGAGTTTGACCGAGTCTTCTTTAAGTTGGCAAACTAACCATTTTTCCCCTCCCGGGGTTGCCTTCAGTGCTGGCACGGCCTTCGGCTGACTTCCCGGGGTTGTCTCCAAGGTTTGGATTTCAGCCGATTCTGTTTGTCCTCAGGGTTTTCTTCGAGGTCGACTTGGTTCTTCCAAGTTTGTCTCTAGAGATTATATAAGGCTTCGGGGTTATCTCCGAAGTTTAGTTGGCCTCCTGGGTTGAGACCGGGGCTGAGTTGTACCTCCCGGGTTGAGACCTGGACTGATCTGTACCTCCCGTGTTGAGATCGGGGTTGGCCTGTATCTCCCGAGTTGAGACAGAGGTTGACCTGTACCTCCCGGGTTGAGACCGAGGTTGATCTGTACCTCCTGGGTTGAGACCGGGGTTGATCTGTACCTCCCGAGTTGAGATCGGGGTTGACCTGTACCTCCCGGATTGAGACCGGGGTTGGTCTGTACCTCCCTGGTTGAGACCAGGGTTGACCTGTACCTCCCGGGTTGAGACCGGGGTTAACCTGTACCTACCGGGTTTAGACCGGGGCTGACCTGTACCTCCTAGGTTGAGACCGAGGCTGACCTGTACTTCCCGGGTTGAGACCGGGGTTGACCTGTACCTCCCGGGTTGAGACAGGGGTTGACCTGTTTCTCCCGGGTTGAGACCGGGGTTGATCAGTACCTCCAGGGTTGAGACCGGGGCTGACCTGTACTTCCCAGGTTAAGACTGGGGCTGACCTGTACCTCCCAGGTTGAAACTGGGGCTGACCTGTTCTTCCCGGGTTGAGACCGGGGTTGCCCTGTACCTCCCGGGTTGAGACCGGGGTTGATCTGTACCTCCCTGGTTGAGACCGGGGTTGACCTGTACCTCCCGGGTTGAGACCGGGGTTGATTTTTACCTCCCAGGTTGAGACAGGGGATGACCTATTCCTCCCGGGTTGAGACTGGGGATAACCTGTACCTCCCGGGTTGAGACCGGGGCTGACCTGTACCTCTCGGGTTGAGATCGGGGTTGACATGTACCTCCCGGGTTGAGACCGAGGTTGATATGTACCTTTCGGGTTGAGACCGGGGTTGACCTGACTGTTTTGCCCTCCTGCAGGGTTAGTAATAGGAACACAAATACTTGATTGTCTATAACTGAACTGAAGAAAATTCTGAGTGTCTACAAGTCCATCTGCGAAAGTCTGGTCCGCATCTCTATCAACGAGGGCCTGATCTCGGGAAACAAAGGCTGTGTCTCTCTCAGCGATAGCAGCATCCTGACCAGCTACGGTGGTCAACATCAAGGACCTAGCCCGATCCTTCTCAAAGGTCACCAAGTGAAGCTGTCTGTCCATCGCCTCCATGGAAACAGAGGACGAACTAGGGACTGTACATACTAGAGAAGCTGTCAACTTCGCAAACAAAGCAAAGCATCCTCAGTCAGAGATATAGGATCCTCCATGGGCTCCTCAACGTTAGTAGACCCACCATCATCCTCGGATAAAGATCTTGTCTCAACCTGGTCTGCTACGTCTGGTGCCAAATCCGACTCTAGCCAATCTGAGTACTCTGCAGATCGGCCCGGATGGAAGTCTCTGAACTCCGCTGTCTGCCGATGAGACCAAAATCCGTAAACCCTGAGCTAGATCAGCCTTGGTAACTAAGCAAACGGGGAAGCAATAATCCTCAGTCCCCTCAAATTAATGGACCTCTTGATACTGATCCATTGTCTGTTTTATATAATGACAATTAACGCGCAAGTATACGCGGTCAACAAGTAATAAAGTGAAAGTACAGATATCCTTCCCACGAGGAATTAACAGATAAAAGGTTGCCAAATCAATAGTCCATAATCGCCTTAGTCTTATTTAAACGAGCCATAAAGAGTTGGAATTAAAACTAAGTTAACTAGGCAAGGAATTAAACTTAAACTAAGTAATCCTAAGGTAGAATCAGATAATGAAGATAAGAGATTCAAATTTCCCCTGATGATTCGTCTAAGTCGACATACTTCCAATTCGGTCAAATTAATAGTTACAGTTGCTAGCCGAGAACACAAAAGTGAGAGAAGGCCATCTTTCGATGCACCTAATCTATCTCACGTGCAATCCACAGATGATAGAACACACGTGAACACCCACATTATCTAAACCCCTATATGTCTATGGTGTTTACAAATAAATAGGGTTTAAGGTCAAGTTCTCTATTGACTACGAGCGGCGCTTCGGTATATGTCTATCCTAAGCACAAATCATACGTCCAACGCCATATGAACATATAATCGCCCGCCACCGCGATTCGATCTAAACCTACACTTCGTCTTTCAAGTCCACATAGGTTATCACACTAATTGGTCATGACTCAATTAAGCAATGAAAGCATATATCGCAGTAGACAATCACATAACAATTAATAAGAACCAATATGGAAGAGAAATCAACATTAACTACTCACTAGGTTCCATTGGAACCTCAAATATATCATCCACAAGGTTCATAAACATTATCCGAATACAAATTGAATACAAGGAGAGTTAAGAGATAGAGAATGCAAATCTTTAGTCTTTCTCCAAGCTTGGATCTTTGATGCTAATCCCTTGCTTCAATCTTCAAACCTAATTTAACCCTAGAAACTAACTAACTAAACTAAACCCTACTCTAGACTTAATCTACTCCTAATCTATACAAGAAATATAAAGGAAATGGAAGAACAAGCTAGGGTTAGGGCTTAAGGCCAAAATCTGATGTTCTTTCTTACCCAAAACGAGCCCCCTTATATCCCACTCAAAAGCCAAGTCCCGTTCAATTGAAAAGTCAAGTCTGGCACAGCTGGGGACTGGCGCGGCCGCGCCCAAAAATGCACTAGAATCCGCGCGCCCGAGCCAAGGCTTTTGTGCTGCAGAGTCCTCTGGTAAAACGGCCATAACTTTTGCTCCGGGAGGAGTTACGAGGCCTTCCACCTGTCAAATCGAAGCTATCGAAGAGATCTACAACTTTTATTCTTTGAATATTGAGAAATAATGGATGGATGAAGGCTGAAATTGAGCTCCAAGTGACAGCTGTGCAATAGAAATCCAAAACCGTGGAGTTTAACGTCCGTTGGTATACGGGGCATAACTCTCGCCTCCGAACTCCGATTGGGATGATTCAAGATGTTCCGGAAAGCTTAGAAGACGCTCTAAAATATGAACTAAGCTCCAATCCAAGAACATGAAATGACCATAAAACCCCCCAAACGAAGTCCGGATTGCATTTTCTTTCCATTTTTGCTTCACATGCCATTCTTGCTCCTTTTGTCCTTTAGACTCGTGGCATCACCTTCATTGCTTCCTCACCCATGCTATCTTCATGCTTTAAGCCCATTTCAGTGCTTTGCCCCATTTAAGCATTCTTTTGCCCTTTTAAGCTCAATTTGCACCCGGAGAGTTTATAAACCTGAAAATCACAAAACAAAGCAAAAACACAAAAAACGCACAACGATACTTGAGTTTAAGCAACAGAATGAGTTGGTTACTATCCGAATAAGTGGTCATAAAAGCCACTTATCAAATACCCCCAAACTTAAACATTGCTTGCCCTCAAGCAACCAAAACAAAACTAAACAAAAGATGCAATGCAGTACCTACAATGTATGCAATCTACGCTATCATCAATGCGAATCCAAGTTCCCAGCCAGTATTGAACTTTCAAAGCAATGCCTCAGAAAACTACGAGATAGTCGAACAGATAAGCTACCCAAAACAAGACCATAAGGCATATTCTGTAAATCCAAAATTGTCAGCACTGATATATTGTGCTTTGTGTGCCTAACAACCATTAGATATGCATTCAGACAAATAATTCACATACTATGCTTCTTAGGGGAAAAACAAGATTTAACTTAAGAAAGACAGCAAATCATATAAGTTCTAACTAAACCATATATTACTGGAGTAAAGAGTCAACAGGGGGTTTTTATTAAGCTTTTATTACCTCACGAGGGCGTATTCACACTTTTCCGTGTACACAATCGACTGTACCATGCCTAGTCCTCTTAGGCTTTTCAATAATATTCATGTAGCGAGCTTTCGACCAACGACTCCCAGACCAGACGGCCTTAGGGCGCTGGGCGTAGAAACACCTCGAGGGCTTACTTGCTCGAATATCAAAGGCCACAGAACTCGACGTAGCCAATATGTTTATTCTATTTTTTTTCTTTTTTAATGCATTTTCTTTTGTTTTCTTTTTCTTTTTCTTTTTCTTTTCCTACAAGGGAGTGCGTCTTACGCTCCATCTCCTCGAATATATCATGCATGTCCTCTGTTTCCCCCAAACTTAAGCTTTTAACAGTCTAGTTATTATTATATGCGAACTGAAACTCTTTTATTAAAACATAGTTTTTCCACCAGAAGACAAGTATGTAAACATTTAAACTTAGCATATCATGGTGTTTACTCTATCGTGCTTACTGGTTACACAATATCTGACAGGTAAGGATTTACATATATGAACATGAAATCAGGCTTAAGTCACAAATCAGTTCAACAATCAAGTGATTTCAGTTTCTTCACAGGCAATATACATAACTAACCAATTAAAAACTGGATTCATGCAGTATGCTCTAACACAGAATGCAAAATAGAATGCAAAAAATAAAGAATTTTTTTTTAAATTTTCACAAATTTTAACTATTTACAACCTACATGCACTATATGAACTAACTTACATGCAATGAACTATTTACATGCAAAACATGAAATGAATTACTTATATGCAAAATAAACACCAATACCCCCAAACTTAAACTATTCAATGTCCTCATTGAAGGTAAAGGTAAAAAGAAAGAAACTCCCCTATTTGGCTTCATATGCTGTATGAAATGAAGTGGCGCCCTCTCAGAAGTTTCCCCGTCTCATCTCTGCTCTTGGTAAAATAAACTCCGCTCAACACTATACTCAACGAACCAACCCAGCTCCATATCAATCTTGCTCTGCTAGAGATTCCACACTCAATGTCTCAATTGATCAGGTTGAGAGGATGAGGTGGATGGGAATTGGTACTTTGGATTGAAGAGGTAGGAGGTTTTCAAAACTAAGGCTTGTAGTGGGGGGGGGGGGGATTGCATTAAGGAACTGAGGGTTTGGGATTAAAAGGACTGAGGCTTGGGGGCTGTTAATAATTGACATGAAGTGGTACCCCCCAAAATCTACAGGATTTTTCCCAAGACAGGCCCAGATTATGCGTGGCGCGGCCGCGCGTAGTAATGCCTTGGATGGGGCGCAGCCGCGCGGGCCATCAGATTTTTCTGCTGCTGATTTTTGCTAGGCAATGAGGTTGGCTTTGAGCTTGCATTCTTTCCAGCAACTTTGACCTGAGAGAAAGCATAACATCTTTATTAAGCCCTCTTATACTAACAAAAGTATATTAACTATTTACATCAAGAGAATTAAACATGGAAAGATATATGCATTCAAATTCCCAAAAAATTCTCTAAGTGCGTATACGCAATGTGCAAGTGTATCAAAAGTATGCTATAAGCTTCATGGTCCCAAAAAGATATGCACTAATGCCTAAGTTCAAAAATATAGGCAATGAACTCCTAATTCCTACAGTATGCAAAAATTAAACTAAATATTAACTAATAAGAATTAAACGAGGGGGAGGGAAATGTGATAGAAAGCATGTAAATGGAGAATTAAACAAAGAGATAGAGAGAGGGATGATGGGAAGTAGGTAATGGAGAATTAAACAAAGAGAGAGAGAAATGATGGGGTGCCTCCCATCTAGCACTTGATTTATAGTCCTCTAGCTCGACTGTGTCTGCCCACTGCTACCCAACTCCCCGACGATACTGGAGAACCCCTCCATCCATCAGAATAGCTGTGTGACTTTGGCGGCTTCCCAGTAGGAGCGGATGCATATTTAAACTACCTAGCATTGGATAAGTAAAAGAATTCCCCGTCCTGAAGGTTGGGGAGCTAGGCAAGGGTTCCGTTGTGTAGGTGAAATGATAGGGGCATGGAGGTATAGACCACACAACGGACTCTTCTTCTATTCTCTTCTCTTCTGACCACCATGGTTTGAAGCTCATGGACTCTCTCATGTCGTCGAGATCCTTATCTGTAATGTGGCTTCCAAGGGGGCAAGGGTGTGCAAACTTGACTGGTGTTTCAAACTTCAGCGGAGAAGGCTCTTGGGGAATTATCACTGTCAGTTCACTTTCATTTTCCACATCCCCAATCATCTCCTCGATATCCATTGCCTTATGCTCATCCAGTTGCAAGTGCACTTCTGAATCTCCATCAGTTTCTGCATCCATTTCATAGCACCAAGTATCCTGGGGAACGATACTCACGGCTTCAGTCATCTGAGGCATTGGACTTTGACTATCTTGAGCTTTATTTACTTGCTCAATCACCTCCTCATTCCTTAAAGCTGTGCTAATTTGCTCTACCCAAGTCTGAAGATCCTCAATTGACTGCTCTTGTTCGACCAAGATCTCCTTTGTTGATGCTAATGAGCTACCCCACATAGTGTTCAATCCTTCCTTTTTTGTTTCAGCCACGGGCTCCCTGTATTGAGGCACACTAGTAGAAGCATAGTTAATTGGGGCCATTTGATATTGAAAAATTTGGTTTGATGGTTCCTGGCTCCCAAACAACTCCTCTTGGTTTTTTTGAGCTTGCATACATGAAGTCCATTATTGACTGTTCTCCTTGTAAACATGGGGATTGATAAGTGGGTTCGGGTGCACAATTTGGACTTGGCTCATATTATTTTTGATAGCTCACAGTATGGTTTTGCATCCCTTGTTCATCCTCTATCATCAAGGCCTTGCTAATCTGCTCTGCCCAGTTCTGAATACTCTTGAATGACTTCTGTAGCTCATTCAAGATGTCCTTTAGTGATTCTATGCCACTTCTTTCCTCCAAGCTTGCATTTTCTGTGTCACCCTCAAAATTGTGTTGAGGCTCGTAAACTGGAGTCTGGAAGGTACATTCTGGGGCGTATGCGGGATTTGGATCCCAGTGTTGGCTTTGATAGTAGTCTGATGAAGGGTTTGGGTGATACCCCCAATCTTGTTGATAAGTGGGATAAGGTTCGGTGTAGGAATAACCACCCCCATACTGCTCCTGCCCATAACTGATGGGCTTCTGATGGCTTGTGTAGCTTCCAGCACCATAGTCATAGGTCACTGCCGTCTCTCGATTCTGCTGAGCTGAGACAGTATCCAGCTTCCTCGAGAGAACCTCTAGCTATGCTGAAAGTGTTGCAATTGGGTTGACGCCATCAGTGTATGCTTCCCTTGGTTGCTCTTGCCTTGTACCATTCCATGGATAGAAATTTAAGTCCATTGTACCTGAAAAGAGAATATGAGAAGAGAATTAAACAAAAATAAAAAGTTTAAATTAAGACTAATTTGATTAAACTAATGTTGGCAAATAGTTATCAAATAATTCCCTGACAACGGCGCCAAAAACTTGTTGTCCATTTTATATAACGACAATTAACGCGCAAGTATACGCAGTCAAAAAGTAATAAAGTGAAAGTACATATATCATTCCCACGAGGAATTAATAGATAAAAGGTTGCCAAATCAATAGTCCATAATCGCCTCAGTCTTATTTAAACGAGTGATAAAGAGTTGAAATTAAAACTAAGTTAACTAGGCAAGGAATTAAACTTAAACTAAGTAATCCTAAGGTAGAATCAGATAATGAAGATAAGAGATTCCAATTTCCCCTAATGATTCGTCTAAGTCGACATACTTCCAATTAGGTCAAATTAATAGTTACAGTTGATACCCGAGAACACAAAAGTGAGAGAAGGTCATCTTTCGATGCACCTAATCTATCTCATGTGCAATCCACAGATGATAGAACACACGTGAACACCCATATGATCTAAACCCCTATATGTCTATGGTGTTTACAAATAAATAGGGTTTAAGGTCAAGTTCTCTATTGACTACGAGCGGCGCTTCGGTATATGTCTATCATAAGCACAAATCATACGTCCAACGCCATGTGAACATACAATCGCCCGCCACCGTGATTCGATCTAAACCTACACTTCGTCTTTCAAGTCCACATAGGTTATCACACCAATTGGTCATGACTCAATTAAGCAATGAAAGCATATATCGCAGTAGACAATCACATAACAATCAATAAGAACCAATATGGAAGAGAAATCAACATTAACTACTCATTAGGTTCCATTGGAACCTCAAAATACAATTTAAGTCATAGACAACTCAAATATATCATCCACAAGGTTCATAAACATTATCTGAATACAAATTGAATACAAGGAGAGTTAGAAGATAGAGAATGCAAATCTTTAGTCTTTCTCCAAGCTTGGATCTTTGATGCTAATCCTTTGCTTCAATCTTCAAACCTAATTTAACCCTAGAAACTAACTAACTAAACTAAACTCTGCTCTAGACTTAATCTACTCCTAATCTATACAAGAAATATAAAGGAAATGGAAGAACAAGCTAGGGTTAGGGCTTAAGGCCAAAATCTGATGTTCTTTCTTACCCAAAACGAGCCCCCTTATATCCCACTCAAAAGCCAAGTCCCGTTCAATTGAAAAGTCAAGTCTGGCACAGCTGGGGACTGGCGCGGCCGCGCCCAAAAATGCACTAGAATCCGCGCGCCCGCGCCAAGGCTTTTGTGCTGCAGAGTCCTCTGGTAAAACGGCCATAACTTTTGATCCGGGAGGAGTTACGAGGCCTGCCACCTGTCAAATCGAAGCTATCGAAGAGATCTATAACTTTTATTCTTTGAATATTGAGAAATAATGGATGGATGAAGGCTGAAATTGAGCTCCAAGTGACAGCTGTGCAATAGAAATCCAAAACCGTGGAGTTTAACGTCTATTGGTATATGGGGCATAACTCTCGCCTCCGAACTCCGATTGGGATGATTCAAGATGTTCCGGAAAGCTTAGAAGACGCTCTACAATATGAACTTAGCTCCAATACAAGAACATGAAATGAACATAAAACCCCCCAAACGAAGTTCGGATTGCATTTCCTTCCCATTTTTGCTTCACATGCTATTCTTGCTCCTTTTGGCCTCTAGACTCGTGGCATCACCTTCATTGCTTCCTCACCCATGCTATCTTCATGCTTTAAGCCCATTTCAGTGCTTTGCCTCATTTAAGCGTTCTTTTGCCCTTTTAAGCCTAATTTGCACCCGGAGAGTTTATAAACCTGAAAATCACAAAACAAAGCAAAAACACATAAAACGCACAACGATACTTGAGTTTAAGCAACAGAATGAGTTGGTTACTATCCGAATAAGTTGTCATAAAAGCCACTTATCATGATCAAACTGGTCCATCACTGCCAAAGGATGATAGGTCGTCACACCCCTCAAACCGGCCAACGGAAGGAATTCCAGGTCAGCTATATGGGTGGTGAAACTCAGAAAGGAGCAATAACCAGAATACATAACTATCTCAAAAGGATCCTCCATGGCACCTAGAAATGAAGTCTAGGACGCCTCATCGATGTAGGAAATCGGGCGATATGAGTAGATCTACGATATGCCATGTCCAAAGCAGAACCCATGACGACAAAGCCGATCGATCGGTTTGAGGTGAGTCATGAACCAGATATATAGGAGCATGGGGCTACCTCTAAACTCTTGATCCCCAACAGTCCGGCAGATAGATGCTGATATTAATGTCTCTGCCAAGATAAGAGGAAGTATGGTGAAGTCATCTCTAAGAGCCCTGACAGCCATCGACAATCCCCACATCTAAATGGTCAGCATAGAATGACATGTATAGATATGCTATGAGGCACATGACCAGGGCATCCACTCGGGCAGTGTGCCATCTCTCTTTTGAAATGGCAAAATCTCCATGATAAACAGCGAAGCTGTCAGCAGATGCAAAATGGCCTATTATGAAGTCCATACAAATAATGTGGCTGCCACTCACCTCTGCCAGTACGACTGCCCTCCTCAGTCTGGTAACTTTCATGAACTGGCGGCGCATATGGCCTAACGCCATCCGAGTACACAACCCCTCCATTGATAATCTGGAGATGCGATTATACTCCTTCAGAGTGGGAGTCAACTCATCAGAGCCAAACCAAAAAACATGGCGCTTTGGAATCCAGTAGCTAAGCATCCCATCAACAAATCCCTCTGGAACCTAAAAGGATAACAGAGATAAGGAATGGCCCAGCATGCGACCGACTGAAATGCTGTCAAAATACGTCAAATGGTCATGCCAAACCCTCAAACTGGTAGCTATCCGACTAGGCAGAAGGTGATCCAAGCGAGCAACAGCAGAGGAGGCCATCTATAAAACTGTGTCAATAAGACCATATAAGGGTCAATCTCTATCCAATCATTTAAATATATATGAAGCATACATCATAACAAGTGATAATATAGCATGTGTGATGAATAAATAGAAAACATCATACATAGATATTTGCCGAATACATCAGTTTTATATACATCACTGTCATCCCTATGATACATGTGAAAACTAAGAAATAAAAAGTACAAGATACTGGGGCATAAATGCCCAAGGACTAACAAAGGACCTATGGAGTCATCACGATGTCATCTACAAAAGTGATACTGTTGTCGAACTGATCCAACTGAGCCAAGTCCTCATGAGTAGGCATATCCTACCTAGAAGGGCGATAAGGCATATCCTGCTGATCTGGGCGATAAGGTGTCTCCTACACATCCGGGTGATAAGTAAATGGATCACATCCATCCTAAAAACCACTAGTGCTTGAGGGTCCAGCCCCATGAGAACCACCAGTGTCTGATGGTCCAGCCTCGTGATCCTGAGCAGCAAAAGTACTAACTAAGGAAGGGTCCACACCCATAGGACGATAGTACGTCGACAGCTGCTCCAACTGACACCTTAAATCAGCTATCTGAGTCTGATGAGAGGGTTTCTGGAAGTATGATATCCAGTCCTTCATCATAATAGACCCCGGAACCATATCTCCCAGGAACTGGGCAGCCCGGGTCTGAGATCTTATCGTGAGTAGGCCCCACCAAGTGGAAAATTCCTCGAAAGTGATTGGACCATCTGACAAATGAAATCCCTCATACCCAACGATAGGAATCACTGCAGCTGGCTGAGATAAAGGCCAGAATCGCTGAGCTGGAGGAAGAAAAGGAAGGCGAATCTCCCTAGTGATACATCTAAAAGCACGCTCCCCGAGGTAGAGCTCCTAACCTCCATCAAATAGGAATGGAATTCGGCGAGTAGATAGATGATACTCAGGCCCTATCGATAGACCATCCTCAAATCCCTCAGACAAGTGCTCTACAGAATAAGGGACCCACACTACATCAGAGGCCGTTAATGTCTCTAACTGAAGACGTGCATGGGTGAAGCCCTCTGCAATCGGGACCTCCAATAAAGTAGACTGATGCCATCTACGTCCCCGAGGATAAGTGTCCAAGCCCAGGACAGAGATAGAGCGAAGACAGGGAAGCCTCTCGTAAGCCCATAATTGTTAATACAAAGAACCCGACATTAATGGGAAAAGATAAACTAATCAAAATTCAGACATGTGAAATTCAGTCAAAAGGGACTCAACAGAAGAAATGGGTAGAATCCGATGCAGGCATCGGTGACTCCCTCGGATCGCAGTCGCACCCCGTGAAGAAAGAGAACGAATGTAAAAGATCCCCAATCATAGTCCCTAATGCGGTCTACGTCTCGAACAACCCCTACCAAGCTAAAGGGAACAGTGGAGGAGTTGTTCGTAATGAAACAACCCCTCATAATGGCCAGGAATAGACGCCGCAAGATGCGATCTCTATCCGTCAAATCTGCAGGTAACGGCTGCTATAGAGTGCCTCGAGCAGCATCGACGCTCAGGCATCCAGACCAAATACTACGGGCCTTTAAGGCCCACTCCTGAGAAGAAAACCCTAAAAGAGTGCGCACATCGGTCGAAGTGATACCCGTCTCCAAGGGAACTCTGTCCCTAGTAAACTCCAGGCCTGTGATATACCTCCAACCCATGGGTGTCATCATAACCTCGCAATCTAGCAGATGGAGGGACTGACTCTGATGAAACCATCACTCTGATAAAGCTCGTAAATAGCCCTAGAGGCAGTGACGGGGACTAATAGTGAAGAAAGCCTCGAATCCCCAAGAATCCACTACCGCCCGGTACTCTAGATGTAGCGAATGATACAAAGAGTATATACTGAACCAGTTACCCCTTGGCTGGGTAAACTGTGAGAACCCGAATTTTTAAGAATTATCAATAATGAGAATTTAATAAATAAAATTCTTAAGGCATGAGATGGGTTCCAATAAGAATATATATATATATATGTGTTATATATCTTAAAGTATGTGGTTCGATAAGAAGGAATTCTATATATATGAGATTTTGTAGTTGAATAACTATTAAAAAGAAAATAGAGTTTGAACTTAGAGTTTAATCTCTAAATTATTGAAGAAGGTGGAAATCAATGTTGGTTAACTAATATAATAAGTTAGCAATTAAAACGTATATTCAAAGTATTCAAGAAATTGATTCTGGTTTTGCTCAAGCAGAACTTGTCTGCACCTAAACTTGAGGTGGCGTAGCTGCGCCACTTTCAAGCCTTATACCAGCGCACCTGCGCCGGTCTGTAGAAATTTCTGAGAGAGTTGTGTAATCTGAATTTACAATACATATATTAGTGGTTAATATACGTCATAATTAGTGACCAATCTGTCCAAGAATGGATTGAGATAGTAAAATATGAATTAGTTAATTATGGGAATTAACTAACGAGAATAAATATTGGTTAATTAAATTGGAAGTTATAGTATGGAATAATATAATTTGAATATTAAAGCCTTAATTAACTATGGTGATACAGTAAGGGATTTAAGACCACTTATGTAAATAGTGAGTTAATACATGTGTGGAGTATGTGATTATAGTAAGTGCCTTTATATATTACTTGGCATAGTATTATGTGAATGTGCGAATGACGTTAATAATAATAATATATATATATATATATATATATATATATATATATTGTTAAACTAATATATCTTTAAATAAATATTGATTAGAGAATTAATTAATATTTGAGATATGGTTAAATGTATAGATTTAAGAAATTATTTTGGGGATAATTTATAGAAAGAGAAATAATTATATTATATTTCTAATAAGAGATATTAAAATAAGTTCTAACATTGAATTATTTTAATAAAAAGGAGAATATTATTTTGTATAATAATATTACCTTATATAGCTTTGTATGAGGTAATATGTATGATTTAGTAATATGGTAAATATATTAAAACATATTTGCTATATGGAAAAAATTTATTATAATAGAAAGTAAACTTATTATCTATTTTCTATATATAATACGTGTATATGTGTCGTATATGTAATTACTTTAGTGAGACGTGAATATTATATTAAAATAATATTTTGAGAAAATGAGTAAATCATTTTATTATAATTAATGCCTATAGTGGGAGAAAACATGATAAAAACATTTTTATGTCATGTTATGGTAAAATACATAATTTTAATGTATTTTCAAGAGAGTTAATTAATAAAAGAAAACTAAGTTATTTTAATGTACTAAATAACTTAAGTTATTATTTTACCGTAGATTATATTATTTAAATAATTAATAGAGTAAATATTAATTATTCTAAGCGTAAAGGTTATATGCATTATAAGTGTATAATTACTTAAGGTAGCTAAATAACTTAGTATTGAAGTGCATGTGTCACACAACTTTATATTAAAAGAATATTAAAGTGTGGTGGAAGTGATAATGAACCTAATTAAGCTTGTGAAATATGCCTAGCGTGGCAAAGTGGTAGAATGAATAATTCATTAAGTAAATTAATGAAGGAATGATTAAACGGAATTAATTAATGTTATGATGGGAATTAGTTGCTATGTGCAAGTATATATGTTATGAGAATATGTAAATTAATAATGTAATGATATTACATTATGAACATATTATAAGAAGTGATATCGAGAATAATATTATGTTGTGAAATTATATTATTACTAAGCTTGTGGATACATTAAGGGTATGTATGGAATAATAGTACAACATGAGCATATTATAAGAGGTAATATTAGTTGGTGAGACTATTATGTTAAGCTTGAGACCTATTAATTTTTAAGCTTATATAATTATGCCTTGTGTAGCATAAAAAGTAGAGTTAAATCAATTGGAGGTTTAACTATAATTATTAAATGGTGAGTTAATAAATATTTGATATTAATTATCATATTTGGGTATATTAGAGATAATGAATTTTAATGGAAAATGAGTGGTTGAGAATACCCAACTATTTTATAATTAGCCCAATTAAAATATTATTGGACTAAAACAATGTATATGAGTTACATTATTATATGTATGCTTGTTATATGTGGTTGTACATATGTATATATATATATATATATATATATATATATATGTACTTATAACTTATTGTAGCAATATTAAGCCATTATATATTGACTTAATAAGCCCAAAAGAAATAAAACACTAAGTGTTAGTATTATTTCATTGCCTCTAGTTGCTGAGATTAGAATTGTCCGATAAAGAGTGTCACTTTTCTTTCTCTTCACTTGATTGGCCTAAAGCCTAGCCTATTCTTGCAAAACCAAACTCTAACAATGGTAGAAAATGATGAGGGGGAGTGGGTTGATGGAGTTGCCAATACTATTCCACCAATTATCAAATGTCTATTGTATTATTCTTCATTCCATTGGTTTGATTCATTGTGCAAGACCCAAATTTGGGTAATAAATTGCCTATAAATGGAAGCCTCCACTTCTCAAATTCCATTTGCTAAGTTCTCTGTAAAAATCAAATTAGTGAGTGTTGTGGAATTGTGTAAACAATCTGAAGTAGGAGCAAAGAAGTTGGCAATTTAAGCTTCAAGAGGTAACATTACTATCAAACATACTCTTAATTTTGAGTTCTTAGAAATGTCAAGAAAATACTTGTTTTGAGTCAAAATTGATGGCTAAGAATTATTGTAATCTATGAATTGTTGGAAGATACTGATAATATAGTTAAGTACGAAAACAACAGAAGTTAAACGGACCAGTTTGGTTTAGAAATGAATCCTTAGTGATGAAATTAGCTAAACTTGTCAAAACATGAAAATTTAGTATGAACATGTGTTTTGGATTAATATTTGGGTATTTTAATGTTTATGTTAATTGTTGATTCTTTGGTATGTTGTAGTTTTATGAGTTACGAATCTATAGAATCGAAAACGGAATGAATTGGATGTGTATAACTCGCGTTATGACGATCGGAACGTGAAATGGTCTGCAAAATCATGAAGATCAAGTCTGGAAACACCTTCTCCATCATGGGGTGCAGCTGCGCTGCCCCCAAGGCCATTTTGGGCGCAGCTGCGGCTGAACTATGTCAGACAACACTGTTTTGACCTGCTGTAGTAAATTAGACATAACTTCTTCATACGAACTCCGATTGAGACGGTTCAGGATGATTCGGAAAGATAACGAGTAGGCCTACAACTTTCATTCTTTAAGTTTGTCGATTTGAAGTCGTTAAGAGGGGTAAAAATGTCCATCTTTGTGACTGCTATGTATTCAGAAGCAATCGGAGGGCGTCGGACATGCACGTACGCAATTGTAGTGCTCCCGACGATAAAATATGTTATTCTAAGTGATAAAATATAAATATGCATGATAATAGACATGTCATATAACTAAGATTACTTTACTCATAATGGAATGCTTGAACATGATTTTCTAAAAGAAAACTTAAAGTTTTTGAGAAACGGAAGTTGATGAATTTGGTGTCCTTTAAGTTTTGACCTTGGACCCTATGTACGCATATCAACATGCATGAAATGTAGTTTTAAAGTTGCCTTGCATATACTAAATTGACATAGCTTGGTTTAAAATGTTTTAAAAGAAAACTCAGAAGTTTTGAGAACTAATAGTTTCAAATATTGTGTAAAGTATACTCTGACCTTTCTAGCATGCATACTAAGACGCCTTATGCCTCTAGACATGACGAATATGTTCATCATCTAGCCAAGCATGAATTGGACCTTTCAAGTATGGTTTAAAATAAGTTTTCAAATAATGAACTATGCTATGTCTATGTAAATAAGATAGATACATGTGAGCAGCTATTAGAGGCTTATTAGTACCAATATATGGTTTAAAAGCTTATAACATCGAATCTTGTTAAAGAAAGTTGTTTAGCCTTATTGATTGAAATAAATCATTATGGACCTAAGTAATTGGAATATGAACTTGAAAATAAATCACAACCTACTTGATGTATGTTTACAGTACGTATCAGAATACATGTTATGCTAGAAATTATATTGGGCAATAAAAGCCTAAGTCTGGTTCTGGCAGGGAGTAGCGCGACCGCGCCACTCCCAAGCTTAAATGCAGTGCGGCCGCGCCGTTCTGTAGGGTGACTAAGAGTAGTTTGTTAACTGCATGGTCTTAAGTTATGGTTATATGTTGTCCTTAAGAACTACAAGATACGAAACAAGATTGTTTAGATAAATATGATAGTAGAATGAGCTAGTATCATGGTTATCCTAAGTTCAATTAAAAATGAAACCAAGTTAGGAAATAATATTTGTTCTTATATTAAGAGCGTATGAAATGTATGACTGATGGGTATGAATCCATAATTATATAACTGTGTAGGAATACACGCAGTGCAGATAAGCTTTAAGTAGTTAAATCGTAGTTGATAAACTACGAATCAGGCAAGTCTTTCAGTTCTTATTTGATATATAAATTCTATAACTGTTAATTGAGTTATATTATGTTATGAGAATGTTGATGTATATATATGAAATGTATATGAGATATGTATGAGATTGAAAGTTGATCTTTGATGATATACTTGTGAAGTGAATCTCTATGCCTGTTATGTGAGGAGTAACATGTGTAGGAAATATTAATTGATTATGAATGTATGAACTGAATATGATATTATATGCTATATGATGCATGAAAATCGTTAGAATTGCTGAGCTGTCGAGCTCACTCTTGCAAATAACCATTTTTGCAGCTTAAGGACTCATGATTAAAGTATTATGCTACTTGACTGATAGAGTTCCGTAGTGTCGTAATGAGATCGATGTAGTTATCTAATGCTATGATCTTGAACAATGTCTAAGTTTTATATGATGTATTATACTTGTCGTGCTGTAAAGTTATACTATGTGGTACATAGAAGATATCGTATTAAGATGTAAACGTTTATACAATAACTCAAATAAAATGAATCATATCATATAGTTAATTCAAGGATTTGTAATCGATTCAAGTTATGAAAATCAATAAAAGATTTTATTCAAAGAAGATTGAAAAAGTTTAAGTTATTCTGCATTTTTATAATATCGAATATGATATAAGACAGGAATGGTAAATGACCAAGATTGTAACTTATAAAAGTTTGGGGTCATTATATGAGATCCTGATAATGAAAAGAATTATATTCTACATTGTAATAAAGTGAAGTTATATTCATTAAGTTATGAATAAAAGATGTAAATATTTGACTAGTAGTATCATGGCGGACTGGATCCGAGGTTTCGAAGGGACCCAGATTCGGGGGCGTCACATAAACTCTGGAACCTGCAGGACCTTAAGGTTAAGAAAATCGGTTGTTGACAGAAAAGAGAAATGAAGACAAATTAATGTAAAGATCATGTACCTCATTCGCTTGCAAGTGAATAGAGGGATGGCGGCTCAGATCTGTACCCAGCAAATAAGGAACAACTACCTGAATACCAGGAAGAAATCGTGGCACAGCAGTGGGCTGAGGTAGAACCTCAGGCTCAGGGATATCCTCCTCGTCCAAATAAGGGTGGTCCTCACCAAGAGGACGTAGAACTGGCTTCGTCAATCGCTGAACCTGCTTACTAATTCATGGAATAGGAACATTAGAGGGAGGTCTCCGCCGGCGAACTCTAGCTGAAACCCACTGGGATGAAGAATGACTAGGTCCCGCAGAATCCATATCTGAACAATGAGTTTGTAGGAATCAAAGCAAAGTCAGGTATATTCCTGCCCTTTTCAAATTTCAAATTCAATCCCTGAAATATAATTTAGGTCATCACATCATGCATATCCTACATATGCCATTATATGTGTACATCATTTTTAACTCGCATCCTAGCATATCTATACATATATCTAGGACCCTGACGTCTGACTCATAATTTTTTTTTGCCAGAGTCTCTTCTATAAAATGGACTATCAACATGCCCGAAGCATGCATTAGATCACCCTATGAGGGTATACCATCACAGCTAAGCAATTAAATATCAATTTAAACTGTTGTTCTAACACATAGCTATAATTCATGTCTAGATTAACTGATAAATGATAATATATCGCATCCATACGGTCCATAAGATGATATGTAAGCATGCATTGCATTATAAACATGTCCATCAAACTATCAATGTATACATTTTAGATATAATGCGTCTAAGGAAAGAAATACGATTTTTCACCGATGAAAACACGAAAAAATGGAGTCTATACGTTACCCGTAGTACATAGAAGAGATGTATGGTGACAGATCGCTCCAAATTAAGTCGAAATAACGTAGATCTGAGATGGGGCTTGAATTTTTCAGAGAGAACACAAGAAAACTCAAGTCGAATGAATGAAAATGAGCCATCCCGAAGGTATAAGCCTGATCGCGGATAGCCTCATCGCTGCCCTAGATGGGTCCCGCGGCTTCCCGATTAGTAAAGTGAAGTTCGAAATGTGTTATTTTTGGTTCAGAATGGTCACATTATTTAAAATGGTACCTTTCTGGGTCAGTTTTAAACCCCAAAACCCCTAAAAACCCTCCGAAAAAAGTAAAAATTTAGTAAAGATTAGAAATCCAGATGTTGAATGCCAGAAGACCAGAAAGTTAGTTAAAATCAATACTACATCTCAGAATCCACCGGCAATGAACCAGTAAAAGCATCGGCTCGACCCCTGATGATGTAATCCACAGGCAATGAACCAGTGAAGGCGTTGGCTCGACCCCCGATGATGTAATCCATCGACAATGAACCAGTGAAGGCGTCGGCTCGACCGTCGATGATGTAATCCACCAGCAACGAACCAGTTAAGGCGATGGCTCAACCCCCGATGATGTAATCCACAGGCAACGAACCAGTGAAGGCGTCGGCTCGACCCCTGATGATGTAATCCACCGGCAACAAACCAGTGAAGGCGTCGGTTCGACCCCTGATAATGTAATCCACCGGCAACGAACCAATAAAAGCATCGGCATATCCCCGATGGTGTAATCCATTGGCAACAACCCAACGAAGGCATCGACACAACCCCGATAGTGTAATCCGTTGGCAACAATCCAACACAGGCGGAGGCATAACTCTGATGAGGTAATCCATTGACTACAACTCAAACCCAGGTCGGCTCAGCACCGATAAAGTTATCCGTTGGCTACAACCCAATGTGGGCATCGACTTAACCTCGATGACGTAATCCTCATGACTTTCTTATAATCTCACATATCATATTTTACACGTGACATTGCATTATCAGATAAACCTTGTCATACATTCTCCGTGTCTAGTAATCTTTGTCATGTTCATTCCATTACATTGCATAAACATGACAAAGAGGGGCATCTATAGACACTAAAAAGTTTGCTTCCTTTATACTAACCTTGCAGAAGGGCAAAAGCGTAACTTTACTTTGGAGATAACCCTGAGGTAAGGCAAAAGAATTAGGTCATCCCGGAGACAACCCCGTGAATGATTCAAAGGACCAATGACGTCCGAACATGTCGCGAACCGAACAAGGATCGCCAAGCTGAGGCAGTGTCCACCGAAAACCACCTTAGCAAACCTCAAATTACGTGCCATCAAAGATAAACTAATTAACTGCCGTCTGGAATGGGAAGATATATCTCAGCTACCAGCATCATCTTCCCGGACCCTGATTCAGTCAGACTCAATCTTACTCCTGCCGCATTTCGCAAAACTTTCCAAAAGTTCAATCTGCGAAGGTCAACTTCCTCTGAACCGAGACCGAAGGAACACATTTCAAGATGGGGGGACTAGCAGGGCCCAGCCGCATCAATACATGCGGCTAGCTGTATGTATATATGCGGCTGGCTCCGATAGATTAAAAGAGCAATTCAACTCATTAAGAAAAAGGGGGAGGAGATAGTTTTAGAGAGAGAAAACATTTCTAGAGAGAGAAGCCCTCGGGTTGGACTTATATACACCAACTTTGAGCTATTTTATCTTGTTTATCATCTACTTGGAGTCCCGAGAGTGTTCTAAGTTGATTTCGGGTGCTAAAACACTTGTTCACGCGTCCCCCAAGGTGAAAAAACGTTCTTTCTAGCTACGTTCTTTGTAAATTTTGTTCAATCTACTATATTGATAATATTTATTATTTAAATCTAGTTAAGCTTGTTGTTTTCTAAGTATATTGTGTAATAGTTGGTAAATATTGCATTTCTATCGGTTATATTGTGCATATCTTGTTGTAAATCAAGTCCGGAGGCTATATCTACCTAGATCTAAGCCGAATCTAGCTTTTTGAGTGGTTATTAAGCATGAAACTTTAACCCGTATGCTAGATAAGTTTAGATCCATGGTAGATCTACGTATTTATTACTTTTAATAAGTCCCGGTTACCCTATATAGCCCTAGATTTATATCTAGAGGCGAAAGGGATGGCTTGAAACGGTGATTTAAGCCGATGAAATCATCTAATATCGAAGCCTAGGACATTGTATATATGTATTCTCGCATAAATGATGTGAGCCTAGGAATCCCGGTGTTGAGATCCCCGATTAGATCCCGACTTGATTCCCACGATGGACCGATTTTTATGATGTAATGTTTAAATAATGCAAATATCATTGCATGTATATGTAATATTTGGATCTTGAAGACGAACTCGAGGGGTTAGTCCCGAGAAGTCGAATTCAAGATCCCGTGATAGTGAAAACTTTAATTGTGGGTGCTCGGTTTCATCGAGATGGCTTACATGCCCGATGATGTTGGCGCTTCTTACATGCATATCATCAAAATGATTTCTAATAAAACCACAAAGAGCTTTAAATGACAATAAAGCGGTTGGGGATAGACATTAGATCATAAATGGAAGTATCAAAGGACCTCAATTCCTATTTGTTGAAGGATTTGAAAACTTTGTTTTCAAAACATCATTGATATATATTGTGTTCTAAAAATGAACTTTTATATAAATCAAATCCTTTGTGTATAGGGTTGAAGAGGTACAACACTACTTTCGTAATAATTACATATACTAAAAAATCAATAATGGAAGTATCACAGATCCTTGATTACTATTCGGGCGAAGGATTTGAAAACCTTGTGTTTTCCCAAAACATCATATGAAATATATATTTCGTCTAAAAATGAACTTTTGCTAAATCAAACCCTTCGTACATAGGTGCAAAAGAGGAACGGCATTACTTCCAAATAACTCGCAATGAGGCTTAGAATAAACCTTTTCAAATAAAACACACACATACACATATTCACACACACACACACACACACTTTATGCATATAAAATCAATAAGATACGATACCGTATTTTCACGGGAGTCGGGGGGTGCCTAACATCTTCCCCCCGCTTAATTTAGCCCCCGAATTCCACGAATCTCGGGTTTTAGACCAATATTTTGGAGTCACATATTGGACCATATTGTGAACATTATTAAAACTTGGATGAGTTAGTACATCCATTTAAACCATACCAACTGGCGGCTCTGTCTCATTCGGTCCAATCATAAATTAATAAATTCAATCTTTTCAAAGTCGTCAACACTTATGTCGGTATCGCATTCCTAAAACCTCACCCTTTAAAAACTCCAAAGACATAGCGAACGGAAAAGGGTAAAAACAAACAAAAATAAACTTAGGAAAGATGAACATCCCCACATCAAAGGATTTTCCCGGCGTCGACATTATTATTACAGTTATGCCATTTACTTCTTAAATAAATATTTTCTTTTTATGGTGTGACCCTTTAGGTTCTCCATATTAAACCGGTTGTGAATAAATCAATTCGAACAATCCTAATCTTATTTAAATAAATAAATTAAACTATTTAATTTATTTAAATAAATAATATTTATTCTACAATAAGGGTAAGCCCTCTTAGCGATCAACAACTTTCTAGATAAAACAGATTTCAACATTAATCATAAAAGAACATTTCAGTGAATATTTATCGTACAATTCAATCCTTCCACCATACAATGTCCCAATTAAATATATGACATAAAATTACTGTCAAGTCTTATTTTATTTAATTATATGTATTTCGATTATGAAATGCATAAATCTAAATAATGCAAATTAGAAATTCCTTTTTAATTTCATTTTACCTTGGCCAAGGATTCTTGAGTTGTCATTTATCGAATCACATAGGACATTCTCTCCTCTTACTAGAAGCGGTAGATTCTTTGTTGATAATTCATTATCTCCATATATAAATTATTATACCCAAACATACCCTTTGCTATACCCTAAAGGTCTTAAGGGACATGTCAAAGCATAACTTATCATACACAAGATACTATGATGAATCTCAAGTCTGAGGATCACTTGTACTACTATCACTAGAGGAATTTCTATTGACAAGCAAGTAAAACTCCGTTAGATATTCCTTAGTGAGCTACGTTCAGTGAATTTATTCTTCAATAAAAACCTACATACTTGATTTAGTGTCTCCACACAAATGATTATGAGATCAATCATCCTCTTCCTAAGAGCAAGCAAAGTATGTACCAATCTATCCGGATTCACTAATCTCCTTTTTAGTATTCCAACAATTGGGAACTATTATGAGGACCCAGAATTTTAAATAATTAAAATTTTACGAATAAATTTTTTTGTGGTATTAATTATCAATATTGTGCTGAGTCTCTGTGATACGAGTTTAGTAAGATGGTCAAACTGGGTATTGACTGAGAAATATGAATAGAGATATAGTTAACAGATATTGATAAACCATAATTCAGTTGATGAAAACCCTAACCCTAATTACGGATAGAGATTTGATAGTTAATACAGTTATTATAATTGTATCTATGATCGTGTGTGTGTATAGTAAGGGATTAATGATCAAATATTGACCAAATAAGGTATAACTTTAGTAAACCCTAATTATAGATTAAAATCCCTAATCTGTAGTTAGAAAACCCTAATTTCTTATTCGGGAATCCTAAACCCTAATTTGTAAACCTTAATGGTGATTAGCAAATCCTAATATTATTTATCAAATCCTAAGGGTTAAATTTTAAGGGAAACATAGGAAATGACCGAACTATCCTTAGAAATTGTGGGAAATTATTAGAATACCCTTTTGGAGGTAAAATGACTAAACTACCATTAAAATTGTGAGGAAAATTATTAGAATACCCTTTTGGACGCGAAATGATCAAATTACCCTTAAAATTATATGTGAAATGACCAAAATACCCTCCAATCCAGGTGAACTTAAATTAACCAATCAGAGAAGAGATGATGCAAGCATGATATCAGCATTAAAGAAATACAAAGATGATGTCATCATGATGATGTTATGATGATGTCACCTGGTGGATATTTTGGAAATGACTATTTTGTCCTAATAGAAAATTATTAATGACTTTTATGTCCTAGGAATGAGTTAAGAATAAATGAGAAAATTAAGTTATATTGAGTTACAAAACTTGGAAATGTGATTTTAATAATTAAATAATCATTATATGATATAATAAGACTTTATAGGGGTATTTTGATTAATTTTAGTAAAAAGTATATGAATGGCATATTATGTGCGTTAAATAAATTAAATAATAAGAGATAAATAATTAAATTAAATTATTTATAAATGAATAAAATATTATTAATAATATTACTAAGTGATTAAAATATTATTAAAGAATTAATAATATTTATAAATGATTCAAATATTATTAAAGGATTAATAATATTTATAAATGATTAAGATATTATTAAATAATTAATAATATTATTAAGTAATTAAAATATTATTAAAGGATTAATAATATTTATAAATGATTAAGATGTTATTAAATTATTAATAATATGTGTAAAGGATTAATGATATTATTAAATGGTTAATAATATTAAGAAGTAAATAAAATATTATTAAATAATTAATAATATTAGACGAGAGTCTTAAGATAATGATTAAATAATTAAAATATTATCAAAGAATGATAATATTACTAATAAGTTAAGGAATTATCTAATGTTTGATTATGTGAATAAATGTTAGATAACTTCTTTGAAGATTAGTTGAGATTACGATATGTTATGCTGATTGAAAGATCAATCTTATTAATGATAGGTCTTCTCTAAGAGATTAAATTAGATTGCTTAGCGGTAATCGTCGGAGCAGGCAAGTTTTTCTGCACTGTGCAAACTTTCTATTTTTATGCAAGTTTTTCTAACTTCATTTAAATTCTATATTAAATGCAAGTCATATATATTGATATACGAACTTGTTATAAATATTATTCGTGATATCTGTGATTTGAAGAGGGTTATGACTTATTGTTCAAGCATAACTAAACCATACGAGCTGTTATTTGCATAAAATGTGTTTGATTTAATATCAAAGCATAAACTGTGGAAAAACCAATATTGTTTGGTGCATATATATATTGATACTTGTCCCGGAATTATATTGGCAGCCATAGTACTGACCTTGGTTTACAGTTATGGGCAGTTATAACACTGACCCTAGGTTTTCAATTGCAGGCAGTTAAAAAATTACTGACCTTATTAAATTGGTAGGATGATATGCATACTCCTAGGATATGATTAGGCTGATCACCTATAAGATATCTGAACAGAACTCCTATAAGTCTTTATGACTCTTAGGAATGCGGTGCGGTTGACCGAATCAACTCGGGTGGCTAAGTCTTTATGACTGATAGTAGCTCGTGATAGTAAACGAACAGAACTCCTAGAAGTCTTTATGACTGTTAGGAATGCGATGTGGGAAAAATACTCTGAACTATATGTTCATTCAATTCAGATTCAGTGTGAGTATAATATACAACTTGATTAAAACTTGCTTAGCTTTCTGTAGCTCATCCTTGCAATTATTCTTTTCCTTTGCAGCTTTAGCTGAAATGTCAAAGGTTTTGGAGATCAATAATATGGATGGAAGAACTCAATCGATGTAAATTTGTCTATATCCTCGGAAACTATACTCTGATATAATAGTAAGTTGGGATTTATTTGTAAGCTAATTTAAGAATATATAATATTGTATTATCATCTTTAACAATTGCGTAGTTTTTACCTTTCTAGAACATAGGAAGAAATACAATATCTATATGAACTATACATCTGAATTAGGAGTATTGAAAGATATTGTGGTTCTCTGATGCACTGAGGTCGGTCGCACCCCTCAGATTCCAAGAACGACCCTAACATTAATACTACGAATGTCAGATAGATGAGAATTATTGATATGAAAGAAATATCCATGAGATTATAAACCTATTCATCCAAGTGAGGGTATCCCAACACAGTTTCTGACGAGAACTACTGTTCATTATGGAATACTGTGAATCTTGGATTGATAGGAATTATTATCTTATGGAATATTTACGTGAGCACCAAATCTGCTACAGGGATTGTAGAGAATTTGGGGGCATCACAATTTGGTATCAAAGCTGTAGGTTATAAACCTTAGGTTGGGTTACCTTAGGCTATAACCTTGGAGGAATAGGAGTGGCAGAAAAGTTAGTAAAAACATAAACTCAAAAAGAGTTTAGAGGATATGAATTGAGGAAATTCATCGTAAAATAAGATAAAAACTAACTTAAAGAAAACTATTGTTTGCTATGTGTATATAATGTATATTACGTGCTAGTCTAGTAATATAGTTGATCGATACTTTAGAATTTAAGGATGTTCACATAAGAGAGTGAGGAACTGGTCGTTCCGTTTGAACCGATATATGAATCAGAATCAGTTGGGTTAAAAGGGAATGATCCGTAGGGAGGGATACGAGAAGTGTCAATTGAAGTAGCTTATGGAATAGTATTGAAGCTATATAAGATAAAACTATGGTAAATTTAGAAAGTGTTCATGAAGAGTACCAGAGTTGGAACTAAGTGAAGAGGGAGACTTATATTCCATTTAGAATTCTATTAAGTAGAAGAGTAGGACATGTTTAGGGAACAGGTTGAGAAAATGAGATTTAAGTGGCAATGTAAAACTCAGAGTAATGAGGGAAAATAAAGTATGGAATAACAGTGACCTAAGAGGCTCATGAAGTAAACAAAAGAAGATAGAAGAACTGTGGAAGGATGCATGCAGATGTATGTAGGAAAGGCAGAAGGTATTGCTATAATGAAAAGACAGGGTAAAGAAGTAGAACGATATAAAAAGAAGATTGAGTTTTAGTAATTCAGTACGGGTAAGGAAAATAGGATAATACTTTATGAATGAATTTATATATATATATATATATATATGAATATATCTCTGTGTGTAATGTATAAGTTCCAAACTTTGGTATAAGTTAAGGAAAATATGATAGTAAATTCTAACTTCGTGACTGGAATAAAGGGATGTGTAATATATATAGCAGCAGCTATAAGGTGAACTGTAACTTATGAATTTATAAGTTTTCCTATGTGTTTTTGGACAAGCTAGTGATAATATATAAAACACTAGTCAAGTACGTGACGTACAAATTCTGTTCGTTTAACCGAATTACTTGTTGTACTTGTATTTATACTTAGTTATATGGTAACACATGGAAGATCACAATCAGAGATCGACGTGAAACAATTAGAGTCAAACTCAACTAAACAGTTGGTAAATTTTTGGTTAGGAGCTTTACAGGGGAGGTCCGAGAATACAACACAAGTTGAACCCAATACTCTAATATTACCTTAAAACTTTAAGTTAGCTGGACCACCAGAGTTAAAGAATACCGATGAACCAAAGAATTAAGCGTTAAGGGAGTGTCAAACGAAGAGAAATAACAAAAGGAAGTCGAATGCCATTTTTTCTAACAAAACTAGTCAGATGAATAAAGGTTGTCGTATTTGTGGGAACATGCACGGTTGGGTATGTATTTTAGTGGGACTAAGTGTTTTACTTGTGGGAGAGATGGACATTACTCAAACTGGTGTCCACAAAAGTGGAATAGTAATAAGAATGGAATCACATGTTTCCACTATGGGGTGAAGGGACACATTGCTAAGTTCTGTCCAAAGCCCAGAGATCCAAACAAAGGGGAAAACCAAAACTTCAAACCAGTAGTAGCCGGAGAGGTTGGTCAGAGTCGTTCAAAAGAGTTAGAACCTTTAACATGATAATGAGGGATGCTGTTGCACAAGACGTAGTAACAGGTATTATCCCAAATCGATATTTAAAATATTCATGAAATATTTGACTCTAGTACGCAGTATTCATTCACATCTAGTGATTTTTCTAAAAACATAAAAAATGTTAGGTGAAAACATGAATATAAAAACTTTTCATAAAGAACAAGTTTTGTTAAAATCATATAATTTTTTTATGATATAAAGTTTCCGTTAAGAGAGTTTAATGAAATTTAGGGATAAATTGGTTAATCATAAGTTAAAGATTGACTGAAAAAAAAATTATAGGGTATAACAGTTATCTAAACAGGAAAAAAAATTCCTAGAAAAGTTGGAAAAGTCTTTTGTTGAGGTGAAGGGATAGAAAAGATTTTTACTAAAAACTATATTACTATTCCATTAATAATTAATATCATTATAGACATTTTTAAAAGTTAAAAGAATCAAGAAAAGTTAGAAGTAATAATAAAACAACGAGGTATTGATAAAAGATTTTAATAAATTGGGATTTAGATAAGAGTTTCAACTAACTCTATCTAGGGATAATAGTCCAACTTTAACGGAATCAAAGAAATACAGGAGGTGGTTAAAGATTTTTTCGAAGTATAAGCCAAGATAATTTATAAAATAAATATTGAATTCATAATGGATAGAAATAGGACACTAAAATACAAAGAAAGTATTACATGGCACATAATTAACATTAATAGGAAAATTTTCAAATTGTGTAAATGGTGTTAGACCCAAGGGTTGCGACGATTTTTAGTGCAATAAGGGGCCTAGGTATTGTTGCAGAAATTGTGAAACCAGTTCTCAAGGAACTTTTGAAACTATATAACAGAAACTAGGAGCTTATTGAAATAGATAACTATCACCATTATCATGAGGTGGGTAGTTTTATTTCTATAAGGTTAGATTCAAGGATATACGATTTATTTCAAACTCTAAGAAATGAGTTATTAATTATATTTAGGGACTTAGTGAAGGGCAAGTACAGTATACCACCCATAAGCAGATGAACAAAGTAAGATAACCATTCAGACCTTAAATAATAGATTAAGGACTTGTGATTCATACTTCAAAGAAAATGGAAGTTTTTTTTAGAAGTTGTATACCATAGTTATCAT
The DNA here is from genome assembly GCA_020205555.1 of Panax stipuleanatus. Lineage (NCBI taxonomy): Eukaryota > Viridiplantae > Streptophyta > Magnoliopsida > Apiales > Araliaceae > Panax > Panax stipuleanatus. The sequence goes on from CM035118.1 coordinate 94,660,130, forward strand.
GCTAGCATAAAAATGACGCTTTGGACAGTATACAATATATAACACATCGGTATTAGGATTTTATGTGGAAGATTTCAAACAGTTAAGACTCAATAGAAAATAATGAGAAGTTAAGGGGATTCTTAGAAGTGTTACCTTGGAAGGGTAAATATATTTTAATAAGAAAATAAAAGTAGGTACGTAAATTGTTGAACCATGTTAGTTAACAAAGAGGAAGTGGAGTGAGAATACCCAATATAATAACAAGTCCGAAGAAGACACAAGGTTGTTTTTCATGTGGATCAACAGATCATCGGGTTCGAAATTATCCCAAGAAGAATGGGGATAAGGGAAGTATCAACAAGGGACCCAGTAGCGGAACCCTGACGATTAGAGGGTCTTCTAAGCCGGGAAGACCAACGGCACGTACGTTTGATATGACGATGCAAGACGCACTAGCTGCACAGAAGATGGTGGCAGACAACTATTTCGTTCAGTAATTTAATTACGTGAGTGATATTGGATAGATATCGCTATGAGTTGTTCTTTTTATGAATCCAAGTCATAGGTTAATATATGAGACACAAATTAATATTGTGTTGATAAGAATGAAGTGATGATACAACTTTAAAAGATTTTAGAGAGTAAGAAAGTGGTGATTCCGATGACTGAATCCTTATAAGGAGGGGAGAATGTGAGGACCCAGAATTTTAAACAATTAAAATTTTACGAATAAAATTTTTTGTGGTATTAATTATCAATATTGTGCTGAGTATCTGTGATACGAGTTTAGTAAGATGGTCAAACTGGGTATTGACTGAGAAATATGAGTAGAGATATAGTTAACAGATATTGATAAACCTTAATTCAATTGATGAAAACCCTAACCCTAATTACGGATAGAGATTTGATAGTTAATACAGTTATTATAATTGTATCTATGATCGTGTGTGTGTATAGTAAGGGATTAATGATCAAATGTTGACCAAATAAGGTATAACTTTAGTAAACCCTAATGATAGATTAAAATCCCTAATCTGTAGTTAGAAAACCCTAATTTCTTATTCGGGAATCCTAAACCCTAATTTGTAAACCTTAATGGTGATTAGCAAATCCTAATATTATTTATCAAATCCTAAGGGTTAAATTTTAAGGGAAACATAGGAAATGACCGAACTATCCTTAGAAATTGTGTGGGAAATTATTAGAATACCCTTTTGGAGGTAAAATGACTAAACTACCCTTAAAATTGTGAGAAAAATTATTAGAATACCCTTTTGGAGGCGAAATGACCAAATTACCCTTAAAATTATATGTGAAATGACCAAAATACCCTCCAATCCAGGTGAACTTAAATCAACCAATCAGAAAAGAGATGATGCAAGCATGACATTTGCATTAAAAAAACACAAAGATGATGTCATCATGATGATGTCACCTGGTGGATATTTTGGAAATGACTATTTTGTCCTAACAGAAAATTATTAATGACTTTTATGTCCTAGGAAGGAAATTGCTAGGAAGTTTCCTAATAATATGAAAATAACAATTTTGCCCCAAGAGAGATTTGATATTGACCATGGCATCCTTGAAGGAAATTTCTAAGAAATTTCCTAAATGTAGTAAAATGATAATTTTGTCCCTAAAGAAATTTGATTATGACCAATATGTCTTGTGAGAAAATTTCCAGGAAATTTTCTTAAGATGACTTAAAGACCATTTTACCATTTCCTAGTGATGGTTAAAGACTATTTTACCCTTGGTCTTCATTTAACATACTAGCTAAACAAAACAAAAGAAAGGAAAAAGAAAGAAAAAGAGAAATAATTCTCTCTTATCTCTCTCACCCCCACCCGAGAATAGAAGAGGAAGAAGAGAGGGAGGGCTGCTATGGGAGAAGAGAAGAAGAGAAGAAAGAAAGGATAAATCAAAAGGAGGCACTCTAAAGGTATAAAAATCTCCTAAACTTAAAACCTTAGCTAGTATAATTTATTTTGTTATGGTTGTTTTAGATCAAATGTTGAGCTTAAGATCTTAAACTATATTTGGTAGATGTACATATTTTATGATATTTCATGTTTAGATAGTACCATTTTAAGAGTTGAAAAGCTTGGAAATCAAAAGAAAACCAAAATAGTTTTCTTGCTCAAAAACCTTTAAAATCAGTCCACTTTGAGGCTTTACCATTTAAAATCTATATATTATTTTTGTGATCCGTCAAAGAGGTTAGTTAGATACATGAGTTATCTGTTGAACCCAAGTAGTATAACTCAAAAATGTTAAACGAATCAACCGTGGTGTCATTTTTCGTAAAATACTCCCTACCGACAAAAATCTGGAAAAATTAAATGAGTTTTCTGGCAATTTTTAGTGAAGGATTTTTCGGATAGTTTTGTTGGTCTAAAAATTCCGACCTTTTGTGATATGATACTATATCAAGTTAAATAGGTCTTGTCCAAAGATGGGGATTTGTCGATGTATAGAAAGGGAGATATGGATTTTACAAGAAAACGTGATTGTAAAAGAAAACTGTAATAACTTGGTGAGTTCAACTTAGAAACATATGAAATTTTTACATTAGGATCTGTTGAATAATATGTAGCTACCATATACATTTCAGAATTTTCGGACAGAAGGATAATTTATGATAAATATTGCTATTTTCGACAATTTTAACCTATTTAAAAATACCAAACGAATTTGGAAAATTACAAGAAAATTATTTTGTGCCTAAAATCTCATATACTGATATTCCCCATTATATAAAAAAATAATAAGTTGTTTTGATATTTTTCATGCCTATGAATGAGTTAAGAATAAATGAGAAAATTAAGTTATATTGAGTTATAAAACTTGAAAATGTGATTTTAATAATTAAATAATCATTATATGATATAATAAGACTTTATAGGGGTATTTTGATTAATTTTAATAAAAAGTATATGAATGGCATATTATGTGCGTTAAATAAATTAAATAATAAGAGATAAATAATTAAATTAAATTGTTTATAAATGAATAAAATATTATTAATAATATTACTAAGTGATTAAAATATTATTAAAGGATTAATAATATTTATAAATGATTCAAATATTATTAAAGGATTAATAATATTTATAAATAATTAAGATATTATTAAATAATAATAATATTATTAAGTAATTGAAATATTATTAAAGGATTAATAATATTTATAAATGATTAAGATGTTATTAAATGATTAATAATATGTGTCAAGGATTAATGATATTATTAAATGGTTAATAATATTAAGAAGTAAATAAAATATTATTAAATGATTAATAATATTAGACGAGAGTCTTAAGATAATGATTAAATAATTAAAATATTATCAAAGAATGATACTATTACTAATAAGTTAAGGAATTATCTAATGTTTGATTATGTGAATAAATGTTAGATACCTTATTTGAAGATTAGTTGAGATTACGATATGTTATGCTGTTTGAAAGATCAATCTTATTAATGATAGGTCTTCTCTAAGAGATTAAATTAGATTGCTTAGCGGTAATCGTCGGAGCAGGCAAGTTTTTCTGCACTGTGCAAACTTTCTATTTTTATGCAAGTTTTTCTAACTTCATTTAAATTCTATATTAAATGCAAATCATATATATTGATATACGAACTTGTTATAAATATTATTCGTGATACCTGTGATTTGAAAAGGGTTATGACTTATTGTTCAAGCATAACTAAACCATATGAGCTATTATTTGCGTAAAATGTGTTTGATTTGATATCAAAGCATAAACTGTGGAAAAACCAATATTGTTTGGTGCATATATATATTGATACTTGTCCCGGAATTATATTGGCAGTCATAGTACTGACCTTGGTTTACAGTTATGGGCAGTTATAACACTGACCCTAGGTTTTCAATTGCAGGCAGTTAAAAAATTACTGACCTTATTAAATTGGTAGGATGATATGCGTACTCCTAAGATATGATTAGGCTGATCACCTATGAGATATCCGAACAGAACTCCTATAAGTCTTTATGACTCTTAGGAATGCAGTGCGGTTGACCGAATCAACTCGGGTGGCTAAGTCTTTATGACTGATAGTAGCTCGTGATGGTAAACGAACAGAACTCCTATAAGTCTTTATGACTCTTAGGAATGCGATGTGGGAAAAATACTCTGAACTATATGTTCATTCAATTCAGATTCAGTGCGACTATAATATACAACTTGATTAAAACTTGCTGAGCTTTCTGTAGCTCATCCTTGCAATTATTCTTTTCATTTGCAGCTTTAGCTGAAATGTCAAAGGTTCTGGAGATCAATAATATGGATGGAGGAACTCAGTCAATGTAAATTTGTCTATATCCTCGGGAACTATACTCTGATATAATAGTAAGTTGGGATTTATTTGTAAGCCAATTGAAGAATATATAATATTGTATTATCATCTTTAACAATTGCATAGTTTTTACCTTTCTAGAACATAGGAAGAAATACAATATCTATATGAACTATACATCTGAATTGGGAGTATTGAAAGATATTGTGGTTCTCTGATGCACTGAGGTCGGTCGCACCCCTCAGATTCCAAGAATGACCCTAACATTAATACTACGAATGTCAGATAGATGGGAATTATTGATATGAAAGAAATATCAGTGAGATTATAAACCTATTCATCCAAGTAAGGGTATCCCAACACAGTTTCTGACGAGAACTACTGTTCATTGTGGAATACTGTGAATCTTGAATTGATAGGAATTATTATCTTATAGAATATTTACGTGAGCATCAAATCTGTTACAGGGATTGTAGAGAATTTGGGGGCGTCACAACTATTTTAGTTTTAAGCTATCTAAGAATTTAGATCTCATTAGCATAATCATTATCATAATTCTAAAAGCATTGCTTAAAACTATAGGTTTATCACATATAATATAACTTCACCATGTAGATAAAGTAAAATGCCTTTAATAAATGAATTCTTTTATTAATAAACGAATAAGATTACAAAGCATATGCTATATCATATCAATTATAATTAGCTTGTGTGTATTCCACTTTCAATCTCTCACTTGCACTAAAATCAATCGCCATGATATCTCATACCCATATTCTCTTAGTGACGATCAAACTGTTGTTGTGTTAAAACTTTAGTTAATGGATTTACAATGTTATCTTGAGAGTTTACAGGCTCCAGGGTGACGTCTCCTCTTTCAATGATCTCTCTAATCAAATGAAACTGCCGCAACATATGTTTGGATTTTTGATGAGACCTGTGTTCCTTGGCCTGTGCAACAGCTCCTGTGTTGTCACAAAATAAAGGTATTGCTTTTCTAATGCTAGGAATCACACCAAGTTCAGTTATGAACTTCTTCATCCAAACAGCCTCCTTTGCAGCTTCACTTGCAGCTATGTACTCTGCCTCTATCGCTAAATCAACAATTGTTTGTTGCTTGGAACTCTTCCAACTCACTGAGCCACCATTTAAGGTAAATACATACCCCAGAACGGATTTATTTCCATCTTGGTTCTTTTGAAAACTTGAGTTTATATAGCCCTGTAGTTTCAATTCAAACCCCACCGTAGACAAGAAATACATCCTTAGTTCTTCTTAAGTACTTTAGGATGTTTTTCATTGCTTTCCAGTGTTCCTCTCCTGGATTCGACTGATATTTGCTTGTCACACTAAGTGCATGAGCGATATCTTATCTAGTACATATCATATCTTACATGATAGATCCTATTAATGAAGCATAAAGAATTTTACTCATACAGTCTCTCTCCTCAAGTGTCTTTAGGGCATGTTTCTTGTAGAGATATATTCCATGGCTTATCGGCATGAGATCTCTCTTGGAATCTTCCATGCTAAATGATGAGTGAGTTTTATACTTACGAATCAGATATTGTTTAGCTTAATTATTGTTATCCTTAAGTGTTTTTAGTATCTTTTTATTAGTTTTTGTGTTTATTTCTTGTAGAATGGAGCTGGAGGGATAAACTGGTCATTTGGGAGAAGAAAAGAATTAAAAATCATTAAAATTGGAGCTGAGTGGCATTTTTGTAATTACCTGGTCTTTGTCTAGCGCATAGTGCGCTTGGATTGCACTAAACCTAGCGCATAGTGCGCTAGGCCACGCCTAATGTGGGTTATTTTTGCTGCTAAATTGATTTGGAAAAAAGAAGGACTCTGGAGGAGGGTTTTGACTAACACAAAAAGAAAGAAGACTTTAAAAAAAAAGACGAATCGTGGAATTTCGGACGACAAGGATTTGCAGAGAGAACAACGAAGGAAAACACGAAGGAGGATTACAAGGATTGAAGATCAAAGAGAGAGTATTGGAGCAAATTCAGAGTTTCTTTTTCTCTTCTCTAGTTTTATCTTTTGTAATTACCTGGGATGTTTAGGTTATTAATCTGGATGATGTTTTTCTTTATTATTATCATGCACTAAACTTTAATTAAGATTGCAACGGAACTTGGTATGTAGTTTAAATTTAACCTTCCCATTGAATGAAAGTTGGTTTTTATTGAATTGTTTATTATATCTTTTGCTTATTGATTAATTGTTTGGCCAACAATTACTGTGATAATCTATATAAAATTGGAAGATCGAGTATAGATTGAGATCTGGATATAATAACATCTGTTCATATAATCTGAATAGGGTTAATATGATTAGCATGTAGGATAGGAATATACCTATGTGTCTTTTGTATCCATTGAAAGAATTTGTACGTAAAACCCTAATTAACTTGATTCACATAGGAATATAGTGAATTAATTAACTAGGGTGTTCCTGGTAATTCTGTGTCTTAAGGATCAGATTTAGGAGGATTTGTTCACGTATTTTGGGAAAAAGTGTGTGAATTTTATAAAGCATTCTTGGATAATGATTCGTATTAATTAACTGAGTGAAATGAGATGTAAATTGATTTAAATGAAATACCAAGGGAAGTTGTAATCTTAACCTGTTAAATCTGCATTAATCTTGTGAACTTTGGTCTTAGTTATTAATTTTGCTAAGTTAGATTTTCATATCACAACCAATATTTCGTAGTTTAAAATAAGATTAATTGAATTAAAATTTATAATTGATAAAGGTTAATCTATTTCCTCGTGGGAACGATATCCTTGCTTGCTGAATATTACAATTGAACGCGTATACTTGCGTGTTAAAGTGCTATTAATAAAATAGGCAACAAGTTTTTGGCGCCGTTGCCGGGGAAATTAGTTTAATATTTCGTTATTATTAATTTTGATATAGTTAATCTTAATTTAGACTTTTATTTTCATTTTTTTTTCTCTCAGGTTATCTTCTCTTGTGTATGCAAACGAGATCGAAACAGCCGGAGCTTGAACCATACGAAGACGATATCGATAAAAGGTTCAAACAGTTGCGTAAGTGGGTTAAAGAAACGCGAGAGGCACTTGAGAAGAAAGATACAATGGCTGAGGGGCAACAAAAATCCCTTCAGGATTATGCTATGCCAAAAATGGATGGGATCAGGTCAAGCATTCAACGACCGGCAATTAATGCTGCAACTTTTGAGATTAAGCCAGGAACTATCCAAATGATTCAAAATTTGGTACAGTTTGGGGGCTTGGCTAATGATGATCCAAATGAGCACTTGGTGAGTTTTCTAGAGGTTTGTGACACATTCAAATACAACCAAGTCTCAGACGACGCAGTTAGACTTCGTTTGTTTCCGTTCACTCTTCGAGATAAAGCTAGAGGATGGTTACATTCACTTCCACCTGGATCCATTACCACATGGGATGATCTAGCACAGAAGTTCCTAGCAAAGTTTTTTCCTCCTGCCAAAACAGCAAAGTTGAGGAACGAGATAACCAATTTCACTCAATTTGATTCAGAGTCATTATATGATGCCTGGGAGAGATTTAAAGAGTACATGAGAAAATGTCCACACCATGGATTGCCCGATTGGTTAATAGTACAATCATTCTACAATGGGCTCATGGGTGGTATACGGGCTAGTGTTGACGCGGCATCTGGAGGTGCCTTCATGACAAAGAATTTTAATGAAGCGTACAGTTTGCTAGAGGTGATGTCAGCTAACAACTACCAATGGCCAACTGCTAGAATGACACAACCAAAGGTTGCTGGGATATTAGAGGTAGATGCAGTTACAGCATTGTCAGCCCAAATTGCAGCTCTAACACAGAAAATTGAACAAATGGGGAATCAAAATAGGCAAACTGTGGCGATGGTATGTGAATTATGCGCGGGGAACCATTCAAGTGATCAGTGTGCAATAAGTCCTGAATCAGTGCAATTTGTGTCTAATTATAATCGACAACAAGGTAATAATGCAAATAGTTATAACCCAGGATGGAGGAACCACCCAAATCTATCTTGGAGCAATAATCAGTCACAAGCACAAGCTCAAGCTCGAAGACAGTCAGATCCACCTGGATTTCAGCCTCAACACCCACAACCTCAACAACCTGACAAGTTATCTCAAATGGAGGAATTGCTTGCAAGAATGGCAACTCAGTTTGAAGCAACAACAAAGAACCAATCAGCAGCAATAAGGAATCTTGAAAATCAGATTGGGCAGATAGCAAGTGCTTTAAACAACCGACCTCAAGGTTCGCTACCAAGTGATACTGAGAAGAATCCGAGGAAGGATGGGAATGAACAATGTAAAGCAGTTACACTCAGAAGTGGGAAGGAGTTGACTACAGACTCTGATGAGAAGAAAACAAATAGTAATGAGAAGGTGGATGGAAAAGAATCTGGAAATTCAGAAGGCAAATCTGAGAAAAGAATTATTGAAAAGCAGAAAGAAGAAAATCAGATGCCAGTTGCACCACCTTTACCATATCCACAGAGATTTCAAAAGCAGAAGTTAGACAGACAATTTTCAAAGTTTCTAGAAGTGTTTAAAAAGCTGCAGATTAATATTCCATTCGCAGATGCTCTAGAACAAATGCCTAGCTATGTAAAATTCATGAAGGATATTCTATCGAGGAAGAGAAAGCTAGGAGAGTTCGAGACAGTAGCATTGACGGAGGAATGTAGTGCTATTTTACAGAGGAAGTTACCACCGAAGTTGAAGGATCCCGGTAGCTTCACCATTCCGTGCACAATAGGTACTCAGTTTTTCAGTAGATGTCTATGTGATTTGGGAGCGAGCATCAACCTTATGCCATTATCAGTCTATCAAGAGCTTGGGTTGAAGGAAGCTACACCAACGAATGTCACATTGCAGCTTGCTGATAGATCTCTCACCTACCCCAAGGGAATAGTGGAAGATGTGCTAGTAAAGGTAGATAAGTTTATATTCCCTGTGGACTTCATAGTTCTTGACTTTGAGGAGGATAGCAATATACCGATTATTCTTGGGCGCCCGTTTTTAGCTACGGGTAGGACTTTAATTGATGTGCAAAAAGGAGAGTTAACAATGAGGGTCCAAGATGAAGAGGTGACTTTTAATGTATTCAAAGCAATGAAGTTTCCAAAGGAAGAGGAAGACTGTTTCCGGGTTGATCTGATTGAGGGAGCGATTAGGGAAACAAATATCAAAACAATAAATGAAGACCCTCTAGAAACAGCATTGGTAAGTGAGAACATGTCTGATGACTCAACTGCATTAGAATTGGCTCATATGTTAGATTCATTACCAAAATTCACACGAGTCAGGCCAACAATTGAACCTTTGGACTACTGGGGAAAGCCATCAGAAAAGGTCAAATCATCAGTGGAAGAACCGCCAACCTTGGAACTTAAACCATTGCCTAACCATCTACGGTATGCATACATTGGTTCTTCTTCTACTCTACCAGTCATAATATCTGCATCACTTGATGAGGTTCAAGAAGAAAAGCTACTAAGGGTACTTCGGCAATACAAGACTGCTCTTGGGTGGACTCTTGCGGACATCAAGGGGATAAGCCCATCAATTTGCATGCATAAGATTCTATTGGAAGATGAAGCAAAACCGACTATTGAACAACAACGAAGACTCAATCCCATAATGAAGGAGGTTGTTAAAAAAGAAATTATTAAATGGTTGGATGCAGGAATTGTCTACCCTATCTCAGATAGCTCATGGGTAAGTCCGATTCAATGTGTGCCAAAGAAAGGAGGAATGACAGTAGTTGCAAATGAGCATAATGAATTGATTCCGACTCGAACAGTTACGGGTTGGCGGGTGTGTATGGATTACAGAAAGTTAAACAAGGCCACTCGTAAGGACCATTTTCCTCTACCATTCATAGATCAGATGTTGGACAGGCTTGCAGGGCATGAGTATTATTGCCTCTTAGATGGATACTCAGGTTATAACCAGATTGCCATTGCACCCGAGGATCAGGAGAAGACGACATTCACATGCCCATATGGTACTTTCGCTTTTCGCAGAATGTCTTTTGGATTATGTAATGCGCCGGCAACATTTCAACGGTGTATGATGGCTATTTTCTCCGATATGGTCGAACAAAATCTCGAGGTATTTATGGATGATTTTTCAGTTTTTGGGGATTCGTTCGATTATTGTTTGGAAAATCTCACTCTTGTGCTCAAACGGTGTATGGAAACGAATTTGGTTTTAAACTGGGAGAAATGTCATTTTATGGTGCAAGAGGGGATAATCTTGGGTCATCGAGTGTCATCAAAAGGAATTGAGGTTGATAGAGCTAAGATCGAAACCATTGAGAGCCTCCCGCCACCAGTTTCAGTAAAGGGTATTCGAAGTTTTTTGGGACATGCTGGTTTCTATAGAAGATTTATAAAAGACTTCTCCAAAATCACAAAACCACTTTGCAATCTTTTGGAGAAGGATGTCCCATTCAACTTTGATCAAGCATGCCTGGAAGCTTTTGATGTGTTGAAAAAGAAACTAGTTACTGCACCTGTAATCATAGCGCCAGAGTGGAGTATCCCATTCGAATTAATGTGTGATGCTAGCGACTTTGTGATTGGCGCAGTCCTTGGCCAACGAAAGGATAAAATTTTTCATGCTATATACTATGCTAGTAAGACGTTAACGGATGCCCAACTGAATTATACCACTACCGAGAAGGAGCTCTTAGCAGTTGTTTATGCATTTGATAAATTTCGCTCATATTTGATTGGGACAAAGGTGATTGTGTTTACAGACCATTCAGCAATTAAGTACTTGATAGCAAAGAAGGATGCGAAGTCGAGATTGATTCGATGGGTATTATTGCTACAAGAGTTTAACTTGGAGATCCGGGACCGAAAAGGAACAGAAAATCAGGTTGCGGATCATTTATCACGGTTAGAGAATGCAGAACTAAAAAAAGATGACACCACAGTGATCAACGAATTTTTTCCAGATGAACAACTGTTTGTGGTAAGGATGGATACACCATGGTATGCAGATTATGTAAATTTCATTGTGAGTAAGGTGTTTCCGCCAGATTTGACGAGTCAGTAGAAGAAGAAATTTCTATATGATGTGAAACAGTATTTATGGGATGAGCCATTTTTATTTAAACAATGTGGAGATCAAGTAATAAGAAGGTGCGTTCCGAAAAGTGAAATGGAGAATATTCTGTACCAATGTCATGCATCTGACTATGGTGGTCATTTTGGGAGAGAAAGAACGGCAGCTAAGGTACTTCAATGTGGATTCTTCTGGCCAACACTCTTTAAGGATGCCCATGTATTTTCATTGAAATGTGATAGATGCCAAAGAGTTGGTAGTATATCAAAGCGACAAGAGATGCCACTAAATATGATCCTAGAAGTAGAATTGTTTGATGTTTGGGGCATTGACTTCATGGGACCATTTCCATCATCTTTTAGCAACTCCTATATACTTCTAGCGGTGGACTACGTCTCAAAGTGGGTTGAAGCTATAGCATCGCCCACCAATGATGCTAAGGTTGTGGTTAAGTTCATACGAAAGAATATTTTCTCTAGATTCGGCACGCCTCGTGCAATCATTAGTGATGAAGGCACGCACTTCCGTAATAAGCAGTTCTCAGCTATTCTCGCTAAGTACGGAGTTACTCATAAGGTAGCTACTGCTTACCATCCACAGACAAGTGGTCAAGCCGAGGTATCCAACCGAGAAGTAAAACGAATACTCGAGAAGGTAGTGAACCCTAGTCGGAAAGATTGGGCTAGTAAGTTGGATGATGCTCTATGGGCGTATCGTACAGCTTACAAGACACCGATAGGGATGTCACCATACAGGTTGGTTTATGGGAAAGCATGCCATCTTCCGGTAGAGTTAGAACACAGTGCTTATTGGGCTATCCGGAAGTTGAACTTTGATATATCCGCTGCGGGAGAAAAACGCCTCTTACAATTAAACCAAATGGATGAATTCAGACTCCAATCATATGAAAATGCGAGGTTATACAAAGAAAAGGTTAAGCGGTGGCATGACGATAAAATCCTAAAAAGAAAGTTTGAAGCAGGGCAAAAAGTGTTGTTATACAACTCCAGGCTAAAACTTTTTCCAGGAAAGTTAAAATCACGTTGGTCAGGTCCATTCAGTATTACAAAGGTATTTCCTCACGGAGCCGTGGAAGTTGAGGAGCCAGATTCGAAACGCATTTTCAAAGTCAACGGTCAGAGGTTGAAACATTACTATGGGGGTCACATCGATCGTGAGAAAACATCTGTTAGTCTCACGGATTAGAACGGCGAAAACACAGTCGGGCTGAAGACTATAAACAAAGCGCTAACTGGGAGGCAACCCAGGAATTTTATTTATTTATTTATTTGATTTTAATTTGCTTCACTGTTAGTTTATTTCAATAGTTATTACCCGTATGTTCTTTAACATGATCTTTAATTGATTTCAGGATGGGAAACAAGTTTATAGTTAGCGGCATCGACTAATGGCCACTACGACTACCCATTCGGGGGTCTCGCTCCCCGGTGAGCAAGCGGCTGCCCAGCTCGCCGGTGAGCTGGCGGGGGTTGCAAGGGGGCAGCGCCCCCTGGAAGCCACGCACCTATGAGCAAAATTGCAGAATGTCCACTTGTTAAAATCTCAAATCTTTAATCAATTTTTTATATATAGTGTAGTTAGTTTAGTGTTGATTAAATTGGATTAGTTAGCTTAGTTAATTTAGAAGTATTAAGGTAATCTGCAAGGTGAAGGTTGAATTGAGTTCTATTTGATTGCAGGGACTAAAACGCAGGAATTTGGAACTCCTTGCCTCACAGCGCATGAAGCGCTCATTTTATGCACAAGCTGGCGCATAGTGCACTCAATCAGCCCCAAAGCCAGCCAACTCCCTGCCTAATAGCGCATCATGCGCCCCAGTAAGCCTAAAGAGAGAGCCCAGTGCGCCCACATATGCCCAACCTTGGAAACCAGCGCACACTGCGCCTCTCCTGCACAAATCATAGCGCATCATGCGCCCCAACATACCCAATCCCCTGGTAGCCAGCGCATAGTACACCTATTTCAAGCTAAAACCAAGCGCACAGTGCGCTATACAAGCAACACGAATAGATTTAAACTCCACAACAGGCACAACTTCTATCAAACCCAAAGTCAGCTCTCTTCTACTCTTCTATTCATACCAAAACACTACCCAACGCAAGCCTTCACTCTCGTTCACCCACGACAACCCATTCTATTCCCTCCTATACCCGAAAAACACTACCCAACCTCTCCTTCACAAATCAAACCCAACCTTTTCACCTCAAAACTAGTTATTCCCATCTCTCACCCCTACCCAACCACACAAGGTGGACATTAAGCATCAAATAAATTGGTTCATCAATTCAATTGGCACAATCCAGGGACATAAACAAGTAAGTTTAATCAGAAATTATCTATGATTATTTGGATTTGCTCGATTGGGGTTACTCTAGTACATCCATTGAAGAAATATTAAATATTTTTGTTTGAGCACCCATTGAGTTTGTGTTGACGCAATTGGTTGGGTACTCTTACATTGTTGAGTGTATGGCATTAGAAGGACATTGTGCTTAGTTAATTGACAGATTTGGTGAAAATAAGTTTGGGGGAAGAGTTTTGCACAAGCTGTTTATAACATTGCACTCCAACTGTTTGATATTGTGCCTCAAAGATAAACATTGGCTTTTGAGAGGTTTGAACTCCGATTTTTGTTTGGGCAAGACATGACACTCACATCTTTGGCTCGCAAGCGACAGAGAGGAGAGAGTTCGGGAGCTACAGGAAAATTTGACAAAAAGCGATTCCAAACCTATGAAGCATCTGAGCATTATAAAAATTGGTTAGCTGGAAGACCTTTAATACCAGAGCGGGGATTGCTCCTGGAAGCTCAAGACAGGGAACTTGCCTTGATGATAGCGAGCCGCAATTGGTTAGATTTTACTTCTCAACCAGAGCCGGCGGTAGTTAAGATTGTCAAAGAATTTTATGCCAACGCAACTGCGGCTGATGGCAATAATGTTATGGTTCGAGGACGAGCAGTCAACATGGGACGAAAAGCAATCAATGCATATTATAGGTTGTCCAAGATCAAAAACAGTGAGTATAAAGAATATATGAAACATGATTTGGATTATAGTGAGGTGATTGCCACCCTATGTGAACCAGGGACGGAATGGGCATTAACAGATCAGCAAGAAGCACGTCATTTCCCTACAGCAAAGCTAAGCCGTTATGGTAAAGCTTGGAATGCCTTCATTTGTGCAAAGTTGATGCCATGTAGGCATATGAGTGAAGTGATGAGTCAAAGGGCAGCCTTGTTATTTTGCATTGCGAAAGATAAATCAGTTGACATTGGGCAGGTGATCTATGAATCTATCTTGAACGGAATGCAGCCAGGAACTACAGGCGGTTTACCTCACCCGTCTTTAATTACAGCACTGTGTCGCCAAGCAGGGGTTCAATGGAATGATAAGGAAGAGGTTTTGATGCCGTTAGCCCCAATTAATCACAAAGCAATGGTTAAATACAAGATATGGGATGGGCTGAATCACACCCACGGGGACTGGGATTTATTATCGCTCCCCCAGTACATGTTGAGCATCCTCCTGAGGCCCCAAGTTCAATGCCACCACCTAATTGGGTTGAGAATATACGGAGGGACATACAACATCATACGAGACGAATTGACTTGGTAGCAACCCAGATACACCGGGGTTTTGATCGTATGGATCGACAGCAATCTTGTCTTGCCCAACGTCAAGCAGAAATTTATTCTCATTGTACCACGTCGTTAGCAGATATGTTTCGCCGAATGAATCCAGCCGGGACTCCGTACCAGTTCACACTCCCTCCACCTCTGTCAGTGTATCCACCTCCAGACTTACCTCCTCCTAATGCCGAAGATGAAGATGCCGGAGAGGAGTAGGCGTTGATCAGGGAAGTCCTCAGTCCCTAATTTTTTTAAATTTGTATACAATGAGGACATTGCATATGTTAAGTTTGGGGGTGCATTCATTTGTATTTGCATGTAGTGGTCATTTGTATTTGCATGTAGTGGTCATTTGTATTTGCATGTAGTGGTCATTCTTATTAAAAAATAATAATAATAATAATAATAATAATAAATATAAAAAAAAATGCATTTAGTTAGTTCATATTGCATGAATCCTGGCATTGAGTTAGTTGAAGATGACTTAGCCAATGATGAGATTGGAATTATATATAGTTTAACAGTACTGACAATTGAGATATGGATGTAGTTTCGTATTGTGATGTAAATCTTATCCTGTTTGAAAACTGATGTAATCGGGTAGCACGTTAGGTTAACCATTGTAATTAAATTAGTTTAAATGATAGCATAATTGTCTTCTTGGGGGAAATATTTGTTCTAATGAAGGAAAATTTGTAAAGTTGTGGTAAAAGCTAGGATGACGCAGAAACTTAAGTTTGGGGGAAAATATGGGATTTAAATAAAAAAAAAAAAGAAAAAAAAAAGAAGAAAAAAGAGAGATATATATACAGGTGAATAAACACGTTGACTTGTTTAGTTCTGTGGCCTTTGCTACTTGAGTAAGTAAACCCTAGGGGATGTCTTTACACCCAGCGCCCTAAAGCCGTCTGGTTTGGGAGTCGTTGGTCGAAAGCTCGCTACATGGGTATCATTGAAAAGCCTAAGAGAACTAGACATTGCATAGTCAAGTGTAAACACGAGAAAGAGCGTAAATGCCCTCGTGAGCAAAAAAAAATAAAAGAAAAAAAAATCCCGTATTGACTCTGAACTTGGTGATTGTGAAAGTTCTAGCCGAAGCTTAACTTGTTACAAAGATTCTTAAGTTAAGATATGTGTTTGTCCCTCTAAGAAGCATATTATGCAATATATTTGAACTGTAGTTGATTTTAATGGTTGTTAAGCACACACACACTACATAAGAAACAACAGGCTTTGATTTACGGATTGGTATGAGCTATTGAATTGTCTTATTTGGATGTATTGTTTGAATCTATTGTTGATACCTCTGAGGCATATTTGTTTGATTTCTTACTGACTGATGGCTGGATGCGTAGACATTTAGATAGGTTGCATTTGCATTATTGCATTGTTTGGGGACAAACAATTAAATAAGTTTGGGGGTATTTGATGAGTGAGTTTTATACTTACGAATCAGATATTGTTTAGCTTAATTATTGTTATCCTTAAGTGTTTTTAGTATCTTTTTATTAGTTTTTGTGTTTATTTCTTGTAGAATGGAGCTGGAGGGATAAACTGGTCATTTGGGAGAAGAAAAGAATTAAAAATCATTAAAATTGGAGCTGAGTGGCATTTTTGTAATTACCTGGTCTTTGTCTAGCGCATAGTGCGCTTGGATTGCACTAAACCTAGCGCATAGTGCGCTAGGCCACGCCTAATATGGGTTATTTTTGCTGCTAAATTGATTTGGAAAAAAGAAGGACTCTGGAGGAGGGTTTTGACTAACACAAAAAGAAAGGAGACTTTAAAAAAAAAGACGTATCGTGGAATTTCGGACGACAAGGATTTGCAGAGAGAACAACGAAGGAAAACACGAAGGAGGATTACAAGGATTGAAGATCAAAGAGAGAGTATTGGAGCACATTCAGAGTTTCTTTTTCTCTTCTCTAGTTTTATCTTTTGTAATTACCTGGGATGTTTAGATTATTAATCTGGATGATGTTTTTCTTTATTATTATCATGCACTAAACTTTAATTAAGATTGCAACGGAACTTGGTATGTAGTTTAAATTTAACCTTCCCATTGAATGAAAGTTGGTTTTTATTGAATTGTTTATTATATCTTTTGCTTATTGATTAATTGTTTGGCCAACAATTACTGTGATACTCTATATAAAATTGGAAGATCGAGTATAGATTGAGATCTGGATATAATAACATCTGTTCATATAATCTGAATAGGGTTAATATGATTAGCATGTAGGATAGGAATATACCTATGTGTCTTTTGTATCCATTGAAAGAATTTGTACGTAAAACCCTAATTAACTTGATTCACATAGGAATATAGTGAATTAATTAACTAGGGTGTTCCTGGTAATTCTGTGTCTTAAGGATCAGATTTAGGAGGATTTGTTCACGTATTTTGGGAAAAAGTGTGTGAATTTTATAAAGCATTCTTGGATAATGATTCGTATTAATTAACTGAGTTAAATGAGATGTAAATTGATTTAAATGAAATACCAAGGGAAGTTGTAATCTTAACCTGTTAAATCTGCATTAATCTTGTGAACTTTGGTCTTAGTTATTAATTTTGCTAAGTTAGATTTTCATATCACAACCAATATTTCGTAGTTTAAAATAAGATTAATTGAATTAAAATTTATAATTGATAAAGGTTAATCTATTTCCTCGTGGGAACGATATCCTTGCTTGCTGAATATTACAATTGAACGCGTATACTTGCGTGTTAAAGTGCTATTAATAAAATAGGCAACACTAAACTTCTTTAGCATCTAGTCAATGTACGTTCCTTGGGGTAAGCCAAGCATCCTTTTAGATCTATCTCTATAGATCTTTATCCCCAAAATAAAGGATGTCTCACCCAAGTCCTTCATGGAGAAGTGTTTAGATAACCATAATTTGATCGATTGTAGCATATGAATATCATTCCCTATTGGTAATATATAGTCAACATATAATACTAGGAATGAAATAGCGCTTCCACTAACTTTCTTGTATACACATGGTTCATCCTCATTTTTGATAAAATCAAACTCTTTGATTCTCTCATCAAAATGGATGATCCACCTTCGAGAAGCTTGCTTCAATCCATAAATGGATCGTTGTAGATTACAGACTTGATTTGTTTCAACCGTTAAAACAAAACCTCTGGCTATATCATATATACATCCTCCTCAAGTTTTCCATTGAGGAAGGCCGTTTTCACGTCCATTTGCTAGATTTCGTAGTTGATGAGTGAGTTTTATACTTACGAATCCGGTATTATTAAACTTAATTATTGTTATCTCTGAGTGTTTTTAGTATCTTTTTATTTTTTTGTGTTTATTTATTTCAGGATGGAGCTGGAGGGGCAATTGGGTCATTTTGGAGGAGAAAAGAATTAAAATTCAAGATGAATGACATTTTTGTAATTTTGAGGTACCAGTCAAGTGCCTAGGCGCTTGGAAATAAACTAGGTTAAGCGCCTAGGCGCTCATGCACAACCACAATTGATTTTTTTGCTGCTGATGTCGAAGTCGGGAAAAATCTTGATCCCTTTTCCTATGTGTTTCTACCATTGATATTTTCTATTTGGATTTGTTTGATCTGAGGGTTAGATTTCAGGAAAAGACCAATATACAATGTCGATGATTTTGAAAATATTGATTTTATTGGTCCTAATTAGATAGAGTCGCCAGTTGGTATAAGTTAAAATGGTTGTACCAACTCAAACGAGTTTTGAAAAGTTTTGCAATATGACCCAATTATTGGACTCTATTTAATTGGTCTTGGAAACCAAAATTTCATAGAGTTTGGGGGCTTGATTAAGCGGGGGAAAGGTGTTAGGCAACCCTCGACTTTTGTAAAACACGGTTACCACGTCTTTTCAAATCCCTAATCTTTGTGTATGTGTGTGTGCGCATTACAGTTAATTAGGCCTAAGTGCTTTATTTGAAAGTAGTGATGTGCTTCGTTGGACCTATATACGAAGGATTTGATTTAATGAAAAGTCCATTTTAAACAAGGATATTGGGAGCTGTCGTTTAGCACTCCAAAATTTACCTTACTCCTATTCCACTAACTAAAGAATTAGTATAGTAACAAGCAAGGATCGATCCCATAGAGAGTGTTTTGTTTTATATTTATCCAAATATTTTCTAATGAATTGGGGAATTTTGGTTTGAAAAGTTGAATTATCGAAAGTGAATTTAAAACAAGTATCAATGAGTAAAAAGCTTCAATTCTTCAGTTCAGTATCGTCTTTTCACAATTATGAATTAACCAAATTTTTTACAATATTTATCCTTAAATGAGATTAGCAATCCTAGATAACCGCGATCGCTAGTTATCCGAAATTCTCCTTATGTGTAAATCTAATGCGACAATCGCCAACAAAAGATCTTAACTATCATATAACCTAGAACTATAAGTCTAAATTTAATATGATAGAAGCATGAAGAATGAGAATTAGATTGTTCCAAGCAACAATTACACAATCAGAAATTAATTAACTTGTCTTCTGAAAATCTTAATAATATCCAAAAATTTGACCACAATCGAATATCATTAATTTCTACTTATGATCAGACATACACCGTTTGCTTAATATATATTTTAATCTAGCAGATGATAACAATTTACTAATTTAATCCTGTAGAAACTAAATTAGTTAATTTAATAGCATACAAGAAAGTTTATGTAGATAATCAAGAAAAAATCTCACATACGAAAGAGTAAATAAAGTAAACTTTATCAAACCGTTAATTATAAATAATGTTCAACATCCCTTCATAATTGAATTGAGTAGTTTAGCTTGACATGCCGTGATTCTCCAAAACTAGGGTTTGAATGAATGTAGAAGAAGATATCTGATAATCTATGATAATCCCCTTTTATATTGGGTCTTACATCCCTTTATAAATTCTAAAACAAACCTCCAAAACCCACAAGTTCGCAATTCTAATTGCATTAGAAGTCTGCCCAAAACTTTCCAAAAACTCAAAAATACTAATTTTCTGATGCACAACGCGTCGGGGAGCAGTTTTCTTCATAAAAATGCGCCAGGGCGCAGTTTCGCAGAGAGGTCTGCGCCGGGGAGCATTTTTCCTTCATAAAATTTGTTGGAGCGCACTTCCATTTTCTGCTGTGACATCCTTTGGTAAAATGAGCATATGTTTTGATCCAGGAAGAGTTACGGGACGTGCTACCTATCATATCGAAGCTGTTGACGAGATCTAAAACTTTCATTCTTTGAACATTGACAGATTCTGATTGGATCAAGGTTGAAATCGGCTCCAAGTGACTGCTATGTAAATTGCAACTTCCAAACTCTGAGGTTTCAACTTTCGCTTGGTAAAAAGGTCATATGAACTCCGATTGGGACGATTCAAGATGTTACGAAAAGCTAAGACATAGCTCTACAATAAAATCCAAGTCCCAAGCAAAGACCATAAATCCAACTTAGCATTAAAAACCCAACAATCTTTTTATTTTCCTCGTAAACTCATAACCAAACCTATTAAGCCCTTGTTAACAACCAAACATGCAATAGACTACGCATAAAGAAATCAAAATAAATGAATATCATGCATTCGTCAAATTCCCCCACACTTAGCTTTTACACGTCCTCGTGTAAACCAAACCCAAGGTTATGTTATCATTCACATAATTCTATCCAACCATAGTATCAAAAAGTTCAAGTTAAAATTCATGAATATCAATACTTATCAACAAAAACCCGATTAGCATCTCATTAATCAATTTATGACTACTAACCTTATCACCTCAACAATGAATTTCATCAAATCGAACTGTATCCACATAAGTATCTATCCCATAATCCACATACTCACCCAACTTAGTTATCATGGAGCAAAAACCACACACACTAACACATAACTCAAAACAAATTTTCCTGTACTTTTTCCTTGCTTTTCGTAGAACTTTCTTTATATCCCAGATGAATATATTTTGATGTTTTCTTGTATTTTTCTATTTCTTGACATGTATAATATCTCATTTTCTTAGGCTTTTCAGTGCTACCCATGTAACAAACTTTCCTCCAACGACTCCCAAACCAGATGGTCTTAGGGCACTGGGTGTAAAGACACCCCTTGGGCTTACTCATTCAAGTAACAAAGGCCACAAAAGTCGACTAGTCAAGCTGCTTTTATCCATCACACTTTTTAGCGTGAATATCGATGCTTCCCGAGGCTTGGATACCTAGTTAATTCATATAATGGACATTGAAGCAGATTTTCACTATTTTTCCATACATCAATTTCATCATCAATTTTTTTCATTTTTTTTCTTTTCACAAGGATCTTTCATTGACATAGCAGTGAAAACAGTTCTAAAGCAAGAAATTAGTGCACATAGACAACTCCACATACAACTTAGTCAACTAAGCATGTTTCACATATTCAAGTACTCATGCATCAATTAATTCAATTCAAATCAAGTACACTGGTTACTGACTTAGTTTCCAACATTCATTGATCAACTAAATACCAACAGATCTTGAAATTAAGCATCAATTTTTAATTTGTGACTCCAACCCTTCAACACTTAGGCGAATAAAATCATGGAACCAAGCAAAAATTTTAGCAGATTTTGAAACTCTAGCAAATTTTAGACTATTATACCTAAAAAAAAATGAAGAAAACTAAAATCTAAAATTCCCTCCCCCCACACTCAAACCTTACATTGTCCCCAATGTAAGAAAATCATGCAAAGTAGAAAACTACTAAAACTAACAAATTAAAAAGGAAAGGGATAGAAAGATCAAATCTGAATTCTTGGGTTGCCTCCCAAGCAGCTGCCCTTGTTTAACGTCGTTAGCTCGAATGCAATCCACTCAATCATCCGGAAGCCGGATCCATCAGCGTCAACATCTTAACCTCTTCAACCTGACTGCTATCCAAAAATGGCTTCAACCTATGTCCGTTCGCCTTGAACTCATTCCTTGTCTTTGGATTTTGTATATCTATAGCACCATGAGGAAACACATTAGTAACAACAAATGGTCCCTCCCAACGGGAATGCAACTTTCCTGGAAATAATTTCAATCGTGAATTATAAAGGAGAACTTTTTGCCCAACAGTGAAATTCTTTGGCAAAATCTGCTTATTATGGAAAGCTTTCGTCTTAGCCTTATACAGTTTAGAACTCTCATATGATTCAGTACTCAACTCCTCTAGTTCTTGTAACTGCAACTTCCTATGAACGCCAGCTTGATCCAAGTTCATATTACACTATTTGATTGCCCAGAAAGCTTTATGCTCTAGCTCCACAGGTAGGTGGCACAGTTTCCGGACACCAGCCTATAAGGCGACATACCAATTGGAGTTTTGTACGCCGTCTTATATGCCTATAGTGCATCATCTAATCTAAGACTCCAATCTTTCATGCTCGGGTTGACTAATTTCTCCAAAATGGATTTTATCTCTCAGTTGGATACCTCAGCTTGGCCATTGCTTTGCGGAAGATAGGCTGTAGAGACCTTGTGAAGAACGTTATATTTCCTGAACAAAGTTGCTAAAACCCTATTACAGAAGTGAGTTCCGCGATCACTAATGATAGCCCATGATGCTCCAAACCTGACAAATATGTTAGTCCTGACAAATTTATAACAATTTTAGAATCGTCAGTCCTAGTGGCTTTAGCTTCCACCCACTTTGAAACATAATCAACAGTCAATAAGATGTAAACATTACCAAAGGAAACAGGAAAAGGTCCCATAAAATTAATACCCCAAACATCAAAGATTTTAACAATTAGAATAGGGTTTTGTGGCATTTGATGTCTATGTGATATATTTCCCATTCTTTGATAATTTTCACATGATTTGCAAAATAGATACGAGTCTTTGAAAATTGAGGGCCAAAAGAAACCACTCTCTAACACCTTATGCGATGTTATTTTAGGTCCAAAATGACCTCCACAAGCATAGGAATGACAGAAAGCTAGAATAGATTGGAACTCATTATCAGGTACACAACGTCTAACTATCTGATCAGCACAAAATTTCCATAAGTATGGGTCATCCCACACACAATATTTTGCATCACTCTTAAGTTTTTCTTTCTGGGATTTTGAAAACTCACCCGGTAAATATATACTTACCAAATAATTTACAATGTCTGCATACCAGGGAGTTGTATTGCCAATGGAAAGTAGATGCTCATCCGAGAAAATATCTTGTAATGGTAGTGCTTCTTCCTCCTTAAGAATTATGCTCAAGTGATCCGCTACCAAGTTATCCACGCCCTTTTTATCTTTAATTTCCAAGTCGAATTCTTGCAGTAGCAAGATCCACCTTATGATTTGAGGTTTGGACTCTTTTTTGTAAGCAAGTACCTGAAAGCAGCATGGTCAGAATAAACTATCACTTTAGTACCAAGTAAGTAGGATCTAAACTTCTCTAAAGCAAATACAACAGATAAGAGTTCTTTTTTAGTTGTGGAATAGTTTATCTAAGCCGCATTCAATGTTCTAGAAGCATAGTAGATGGCATGAACAGCTTTGTCAATCTTTTGGCCCAAGACGGCGCCTGCAACATAGTTTCTTGCATCACACATTATCTCAAATGGAAACTTCCAATTCGGTGGTTTAATGACAGGGGCTGACGTCAATAATTTCTTTAAGGTATCAAAAGCCACCTTGCATTCATCATGAAAATGGAATTCCACATCTTTCTGGAGTAACTTGCATAAGGGCAATGCTATCTTGGAGAAATCTTTGATAAACCTGCAATAAAATCCTGCATGTCCAAGAAAAGAGCGTATCTTCTGCACGCTGACGGGGTAAGGCAAAGTAGATATAATATCAAATTTAGCTTTATTGACTTCTAAACTATTAACTAACACTGCATGACCAAGTACAATCCCTTGTTCTACCATAAAGTGACATTTTTCTCAATTTAGCACAAGGTTAGTTTCCAAACATTTGTCCAAAACACGAGTCAGATTATCTAGACAAGCATATAAAGAATTACCATAAATTGTGAAATTATCCATAAAGACCTCAATGCATTCTTCTAAAAGATAAAAAAATACTCACCATGCATCTTTGAAAAGTACCTGGGGCATTGCAGAGTCCAAAGGACATTCGTTGAAAGGCAAAGGTACCAAAGGGACATGTGAATGTGGTCTTTTCTTGGTCTTCGGGTGCAATCATAATCTGGTTATAACCTGAAAAACCATCTAGAAAGCAATAATAAGTATGCCCAACTAATCGTTCTAACATTTGATCAATAAAAGGAATGGGAAAGTGATCTTTTTTAGTTACAACATTTAACCTCCTATAGTCAATACACACTTTCCAACCTGTTTGCATCCTGTGTGGGCACTAACTCATTATTATCATTCTTGACAACCGTGATTTCGGATTTCTTTGGAGCTACCTGCACCGGACTTACCCATTGACTATCGGAGATGGGGTAGATGATTCCTGCATCGAGTAATTTTATTACCTCTTTCTTTACTACCTCCATTATAGGTGAGTTCAATCGTCTTTGTGCATCCCTCATAGGTTAGCCTCGTCTTCCAGCAAAATTTGATGCATGCACATTGCGGGACTAATGCCTTTGATATCTGATATAGTCCATCCAAACACTATGATGTGGTCCCTAAGGACTCTCAACAATTTTTCTTCTTGCACTTTGGTTAGATTACTAGCAATTATCACAGGTAAAGTCTCATTAGTCCCCAAATACACATATTTCAAGTGTGCAGGTAATTATTTCAATTCAAGTGTTGGAGCTTGCACAATAGATGGTAATAGTTTTTGATGAGACACAGATAATTGAATTAAATGGACTGCATGTTTATTTGAGAGTTTAGGCAATGAGTGTAGTGCAGCCATAGTTTCCTTCAATTTTTTATTTTGCTCAAGTTCATACTTCCCATCCATGTCCAAACTGCTACAAATAGCAACCTCCAAGTTGTCTCTCTGAATTTGTTCAAAAGTTTCCTGCACTAAAGAGTCACACACATCAATTGCAAAAACTTGATAAATATCACTAGGGTACCTCATGACATCATAGATGTTAAATTGGATCTTTTCTCCATCAAACTCCATTGTTAAGGTCCCATTGTGCACATCAATCATAGTCCTTGCTGTTTTTAGGAAGGGCCTTCCTAACAAGATGTGAGATGGGTTTGGTGATGTATCATCCTCCATATCCACTATATAAAAATTTGCATGAAAGATTAGTTCGTTCACCTGCACCAAGACATCTTCAACTACCCCTCGAGGGTAAGTGTTAGTACGATCTGTCAATTGAATAATAACACTAGTATTTTTCAAAGGACCTAGATTTAGAGACTTATAAACAGATAATGGCAACACATTAATTGAAGCACCTAAATCTAGCATGGCCTTCTCAAATCTAGTGTTTTCTATCTTGTATAGGATCGTGAACATACCGGGATCTTTACATTTAGGGGGGCATTTTTCTTTGAAGAACAGCTGATACATTCTCCCCAACTGTGACTTTTTCATCATTTTCCAATTTTTGTTTGTTAGATCACAATTCTTTTAAAAATTTCGTATATCGTGACACTTGTTTAATTGCATCAAGTAATGGAATATTCACTTCTACTTTCCTAAAAGTTTCCAAAATTTCTTTTTCCTGTTCATCTTTCTTTGAAGTTCTAGAATTTCTGGGAGGAAAGGGAAGAGGAATATTTTTAAGCTGACAAGGAGGGTTAGGGTGTACCTTAGATTTTTCCAGTTCCTCCTTAGCTTGCTCTTTCTCAAACTCAACTGTGGCTATAGGTGTATCCATCTGCTTCCCACTCTGCAAGGTTATAGCACTAGCATTCTACTTCGAATTCACAACAGTTTGAGATGTGAGCTTCCCTAAACCTTGAGAGTCCAACCGATCCACAATAGTAGCTAATTGGCTCATTTGACTCTCTAAACTACGGATGGAAGATCTCGTCTCTTGTTAAAACTGTTGTGTCTGTGTCATAAATGCTTTGAACATGTCCTCCAAGGATGTTCCAGGATTAGCCGGTGTTGCTGGTTTTGGTTGGTACTGCTGCTGATTTGGCTAAAATTGCTGTTTATTTGGGTAGAACCCTTGCACCTGCGGCCTATCAGCCTCATAACTCAAGTTGGGATGATCCCTCCATCCTGGATTGTAAGTATTCGAAAAAGGATCATATTTCCTCTGCGACTGTGCCTGGTAATTTCCCACTGCATTAGCTTGTTGAGCATTCTCTTCCTCTTGTAATGTCGGGCATGAATCTGTAGGGTGCCCCTCCATTAAACATATTCGCAATCCTTTGCAACCTACAAGTTACCTGTTGCTAATTATTTCACCACAATAGTTAAGTCAGAAATCTGTTGCTCTAAATTACTCGTGCTTACCTTACTTACCCTTTGTGCTGGATGATCATTCCGTGTTCCGTATTGTTGTGCTTTAGCGGCCATATTTGCAATCAAATTCTTTGCAGCCTCTAGGTGTTTTATCTACCAATGCTCCTCCACTAGCAGTGTTGATCATAGTCCTATCCATCGGTACAAGTCCCTCACAAAAGTACTAGATAAGGTGTTGATCATCAATCTGGTGGGGTGGACAGCTGGAACAAAGCTTTTTTGAATCTCTCCTAGTATTCATACAATGTTTCACCGCTGAATTGTCGGATTCCGCAAATTTCTTTCCTTATGTTGGCTACTCTTAAAGCAAGAAAGTATTTCTCCAAAAATAGCCTTTTCATGTCATTCCATGATTGTATCGATCCCGAGGGAAGATAATACAACCAATCTTTTGCTAAATCCTCCAGTGAGAATGGGAAAACTCTCAGTTTTATCTGCTCCTCCGTAATGTTGTGTGGCTTCATGGTTGAGCACACAACATGAAACTCCTTCAAATGCTTGTAAGGATCCTCACCTGTAAGACCACGAAAAGTAGGCAAAAGGTGAATTAGTCCGGATTTCAATTCAAACGCAGCATTTAAAGCAGGATATTCAATGCATAGAGGTTGTTGAATGAGATTAGGAGTAGACAACTCCTTTAAAGTCATGCTATTATTTGGCAGCGCCATCTCTTTGTCTGATTTGCTAGAAGAATGGTCTGAAAGTAGTGTGAGTGCGATGTTGAGGCCTTGTGATGGAGTTTCGTCAGAATCTGCAAGTGTACCTTGGGATTTTTGAGCTTCCTTCCTAAGCCTTCATGCAGTTCTCTCTATTTCTGGATCAAATTTTAAATCAAGAGAGTGAGAGGATCGAGGCATAAACAAAAATAAATGAAAACAATTGAATAAATTAAAAAAAAAAATCCCCGGCAACGGCACAAAAATTTAGGAGCTGTCGTTTAGCACTCCAAAATTAACCTTACTCCTATTCCACTAACTCAAGAATTAGTATAGTAACAAACAATGATCAATCCCACAGAGAGTGTTTTGTTTTATATTTATCCAAGTATTTTCTAATGAATTGGGGAATTTTGGTTTGAAAAGTTGAATTATCCAAAGTGAATTTAAAAGAAGTATCAATGAGTAAAAAACTTCAATTCTTTAGTTCAGTATCGCCTTTTCACAATTATGAATTAACTAAGTTTTTTAAAATATTTATCCTTCAATGAGATTAACAATCCTAGATAACCGCGATCGCTAGTTATTCAAAATTCTCCTTATGTGTAAATCTAATGCGACAATCGCCAACAAAAGATCTTAACTATCATATAACCTAGAACTATCAGTCTAAATTTAATATGATAGGAGCATGAAGAATGAGAACTAGATTGTTCCAAGCAACAATTACACAATCAGGATTTATTTAACTTGTCTTCTGAAAATCTTAATAATATCCAAAAGTTTGACCATAATCGAATATCATTAATTACTACTTATGATTAGACATACATCGTTTGCTTAATATATATCTTAATCTAGCAGATGATATCAATTTACTAATTTAATCCTGCAGAAACTAAATTAGTTAATTGAATAGCATATAAGAAAGTTTATGTAGATAATCAGAATAAATCTCACGTGCGAAAGAGTAAATAAAGTAAACTTGCTCAAATCAGTTAATTATGAATAAGGTTCAACATCACTTCAGAATTGAATTGAGTAGTTTAGCTTGACATGTCGTGATTCTCCAAAACTAGGATTTGAATGAATGTAGAAGAAGATATCTGATAATCTATGATAATCCCCCTTTATATTGGGTCTTACATCCCTTTATAAATTCTAAAACAAACCTCCAAAACCCACAAGTTCGCAATCCTAATTGCATTAGAAGTCTGCCCAACACTTCCCAAAAACTCGAAAATACAAACGCGCTGGGGCGCAATTTGGCAGAGAGGTCTACGCCGGGGGTGCATTTTTCCTTTATAAAATTTGCCGGGGCGCAGTTTGGCATAGAGGTCTGCGCCGGGGCTCATTTTTCCTTCATAAAATTCGCCGGGGCGCACTTCCATTTTTAGCTGCGACATCCTTTCATAAAATGAGTATATCTTTTGATCCAGGAAGAGTTACGGGGCCTGCTACCTATCAAATCGAAGCAGTCGACGAGATCTACAACTTTCGTTCTTTGAGTATTGACAGATTTTGATTGGATCAAGGTTGAAATTGGCTCCATGTGACTGCTATGTAAATTGTAACTTTCAAACTCTAAGGTTTAAACTTCGCTTGGTAAAAAGGTCATATGAACTCCGATTGGGACGATTCAAGATGTTACAGAAAGCTAAGGAATAGCTCTACAATAAAATCCAAGTCCCAAGCCAAGGCCATGAATCCAATTTAGCATTAAAAACCCAACAATCTTCTTAGTTTTCCTCGTTTCATCTCCATTTTGACCTGAAACCCATAAATAAACCTATTAAGCCCTTGTTAACAACCAAACATGCAATAGACTACGCATAAAGAAATCAAAATAAATGAATATCATGCACTCGTCAGATATGAACATGATATTTTGAAAAGAGATTTCAAACCCTTTCGCTCGCATAGGAATTGAAGCCCTTTGATACTTTCATTTTATTCAGTATTCGACTGAATTTTGATTTTATTGGAGATGCGAAGCATCTCTAACAATAAATAAATACATACATGATTGTCGAGCCTTTTATGGGCATGAAAGCCATTGAACTGACCCAAGCACCACAAACTACAATTTAATTATGTCGGGGCTTTAAATCCGTATCCCCGCTTTTAGGCCCATGGTTACATTTACAAGGGGCTGCAAGCTATATATACAATTCAGATTTGTCCATCATGGGAATCAGATCTAGATCCATGTCATTAATCATAGATCCCGTGATCCCTAGGCTCACAAAAATATCATTCAAAAGCTTGCACGACAGATAAATTGAACTAGAATGCAGATTAAAATGTAGACGTCGCAAAACAAAGGATTCATCAGTTAAACCCTTGTATGCACGTAGCCAAGCTTCCCGTTCTCTCTAGATACAGATCTAGGGTCGTGTAGTTGCTTAATATTTACAAAAACTAGAAAGAAAATTAGATTTAAATAAATCTTAGCCATTCTAGCTTAACGATTCTAGTTTTACAACTTTTGAACTAGTTAAAAGTTAGATATGACTAGATTTAGATAAATCTAGACCGCAAACTTTATATTAGTACAGATTTATATCAAATGAACAATTAAAGTTGATATTTAATCACATTAAATAAATAATATATATATATTACTTATATATTACTTATATATATATATATATTAAAGCAGAAAAAATCCACAGATTCATAATCCAGAAGTGACTGATCAATATATATATATATATATATATATGCGTATATATTTATTAAAGCTGAAAAGATCATAGATTAACAATCCAGGCCCAACGAATTGATATAAATATAAATATATGATTATATATATATTAAAGCAGTAAAAAGTCACAGATTAGCAATCCAGGCTAAATGAATTAATGTAAATATATATATATATATATATATATATATATATATATATATTAAAGCAGTAAAAAACTTCAGATAAGAAGAAATCTCACAGTGTACAGCGAGGAAGGCTTTAAACTGCTTTTGAAGCTTGAAAACTCCGTTTTCACCGGTTAAAACTTGATATGTTGGTATATATACGTATAAAAGTGTTTACAAAAAATAATATTGAAGTTTGGAACACTGTTGGGAGGGTTAAGAGCTGAAATGGGTGGAATTTCCTCACTTTTCTCTCTTTTTCTCTTCTTTTTTTGCTGATAGAGAGGTCTATTATAGACTAAATGAGCCACGGGTCAACCTGCGACAGCCGCGAGTTTACCTACGACTGATCCAGGTGGGCCCGACCTTGTGGGTCCTGTTGTCTCGAAGTATGTGCACTACGACCAACGTGCAGTATGCTTAAACTTTCATAACTTTTAATCTGGGAATCCGATGGAGGCATGCTATACCTTTTCAAAAATTCCTTTCCGAGAGCTACACAATGACATGGTATTTGACCTTTTCTTGAATCCAGGAAGACGAGTCCATGACCAGATCTTCGAGTCTTCGCAGTCCGTCCGTTGAGCTATCTTGTGTTGTTTTCACTCGAGATTGACGTTATGGTTCTGCATGACCTTCATGGAAGTGATTTAACTTGATTTAACGTTGAATTGACCAAATGACCATTTTACCCTTCCGAGGGTTGTCTCCAAGGTTGACGGGGCTTTCGACTATTTTTCAGGGTTTTGATCCCAGCCGATTCTGTTCTTCCTCAGGGTTATCTCCGAGGATTGATTTGATGCTTCGAGTTTGTCTCCGAAGGTTGACTTGATCTCCCGGGGTTGTCGTCGGGGTTTGATTGGATCTCCTGGGGTTGTCAGCTAGGGTTTGATTTGATCTCCAAGGGTTGTCGTTGTGGTTTGATTTGATCTCCCTAGGTTATCATCGGGGTTTGATTTGATCTCTCGGGGTTGTAATTGGGGTTTGATTTAATCTCCTGGGGTTGTCATCGGGGTTTGATTTGATCTCCCAGGGTTGTCGTCGGGGTTTGATTTAATAATTTGGATTTCCAGGGTTACCTCTGGAGGGTAAAAGAAGATTTTACCCTCCTAAAGGGTTTGTAACAGGAATGCAAAATTTTGAGTGTCTACAGATGCCCCTCTTTATCATGTTTATGTATTACAATGGAATGAACAAGATAAAGATTGCTAGACACTGGAAATGGGATATATGCAAATGTAATGCAATGCATGATATGCTAATTCATGAATGCTATATGCTTTTGTGGGGTTAGTTGCCATGGGTATTCTATCACTGACTGCTCCCGCCATTTCATCTGGGGATGGAGTTGTCAATGATGGTCTTCACTACACTATCTTGATGTCTACTCGAATGGTACTTTACACAGGCTTTCATCACCGAACTTTCTCGATGCCTACTCGAATGGTAGTTTGCAAAGCTTTCATCACCGGATCTTTCCTGATGCTACATTGGGTTGAAGCCCATGGTTTAAAATGTTTGTCAATGCTACCAAGATTGATTCTGTGAAATGTTGTAGAGAGGTTTTTAAGATTCCGGTTGGGGAGATTTTTATATGGTTGATACCACTGGACATTTCTGAATTCGACGTTGGGATTGTCACCAACGTTCTTTGTCTTTAGATACACCCTCTGACTTTACCTCTACTGGGGATATTTCTCTTCGGATAAGTGACCTCATTGGAGATTCTATGATGCCTATCTTGATGATAGTTTACACTGGTTTACATCATTGGATCCTTCCCGATGCTACGCTGGGGCTGTCACCAACGACTTGGATTTTTATCTGGTTGATGCCGACATTCCTATCAGGGATAGGACTCTTGATACCTACTCGAACGGTAGTTTTGGTTTGCCCATCATCGAACCTCCATGGTGCCTCGGCTGGAGATTTGTATAACAGATTCCATCATCGATCCTCCTAGGGGAAGATATTTTTCCACTGATTTTCATCATCAGATCTTTCCCAATGCTACGCTGGAGTCGTCGCCAACAGTTTGCAATATCAGATACTCTGACATTCGTTGAAGCAGTTCTTAATGACTTTCTTCACCAGATCTTTCCCGATGCTACGCTGGAGTTGTCGCCAACGGTTTACAATATCAGACGCTCTGACCTTCGTTGTAGGAGTTCTCAATGACTCTTTCCCGATGCTACGCTGGAGTTGTCGCCAATGGTTTGAAATATCAAACGTGACTGATTTCTTTAATGGGGATATATGCTAAACTAATGCAAGCATTAGGACTTAGACTATGCCTGAAACAATGATTTAAAATAAGCTTTAAGTTTAAATCTTACCTCACCCTTTCTGAGGTGATTTGGAAATTTTGTTCAGGTTATGTATTCAGATATAACGAGCAGCTTTCGTTGAGTCTCCGTAGGCGTGAGGAGGAGAGCTTCTAATGTCCCTCAGCCTCGTCCTGCCCAGCAGCCTCGCCGATAGACTGAGTCAGTGATTCGTCCTTTCCGGGTTGATAAGCCGGATGGTGTGGATGAGGAGGAGGATGTCCCTGTTATGGACCCCGCTCCTGCTTCTACTACCCCGCATTGAGAGCTTCCAGCCATCATCGTGATGATTCCAGATCTTTTGGAGGATTTGAGACGCTATCCTTCGATCTATTTCCATGCAAATGAGGTAACAAAAGTTTTTATTATGGAATTTCTACCTTTTTCCATTTTTAGGATAATGGCTTAATCTTGATTTGCAATTTGATGCAGGTTCCCGGCTTCACTCAGCCCAGGGGAAATTGTTTTAGTATTTATTCCTTGTACCAGACCCTTCATCAGGAGTACCAGGCCATCGTCCACTCTTGGGGTTTCGAGGCCTTCTTCTCTATTCCTCCCCATCGCTGCCCTTGGGGTTATCTGTGGGCTTTATCTAAGCGCTGGTTCCACCAGACTTAGTCTCTACACCTATTAGACTGTGAGGTGATGATGACACCGATGGACTTGTGGTTCATCATGGGGTTGGAGTTTACAGGTGAGTCGGTGCATGTGGTGGCTAATATTTTACCTGCTGTCGTTCGATCCCTTTTGGGAGTTCCTGCTACGGCCCTCAAGAGTTGGACTGTCCGCTCTGGGCCCTTGAGCATGGATGCCACGAGCGGGATTTTGACCGAGCCTTTGCCTGCTTATCAGAGGGTTAGAGATTGCATTCTTCGATGACTATTCTGGGTCATCATAAGGGGTTGTTTCACAGCAAATAACTCCTTGATGGTCTCTTTTGTTTTGGTTAGCACCACCCGTGATGTGGATCGCATCAGGAATTTTAACTGGGGCTCTTTCACCTTTGCCTATTTTCTTCGCGCATCTACGCTCAGAGGGGGTGACGGAGGCTTGGCTAGGCTTTTACCCATTTCTTCTGGTGAGTAATTTCTATTTATCTCTCAGTTTCCCTTATTTGGGTTACCAATTTTTATTACTGAGGACGTTTGATCTCTGCCCTTCCAGTTTTGGGCATATGAGAGGCTCCCTTGCCTGCGCCCGACTACTACTCTAGGTTTGGAGACCTATCTGAGAGGACGACGATGGAATTATTCCACCTTTACAGAGGTCCCTGTGGAAAAGAGGTTTACTTATTCTCGCTTGCATTTGGAGTTATTGACCGCCGATTCCGTCACATGGGTTCCTTACACCCCTGATTATCTGACAGTCTATTTTAAGGATGGATTCCCGACCGGAGTAGAGTATGTATTATCTACTCGTCAGATCCCTCTCTTGACTAATGGAGGCTGGAAGCACTACTTGGGAGAGTGTGCTATCAGGAGTATCACAAGGGAGATTTATATTCCATTCTTTCCTTCTGCTAGATGACATTTGTCCCTATCTCAGTCGGTTGTAGACATTCCCATAATGGGCTTGGATGGCTTGACAGTATCAGAGCTACCGCTAGTGGTTTCCTCGTACTATTGGGGCTCAGACCCGTGACACTCAATTCATAGCAGACATGATTTTTGGGTCTGTGATGATGACAGATTGGATAGCCTGTGTTCAATAGCCCACTCACTTGGAGCAGATTACCAGCTTGACCCATCAATTGGACCATGCACACTTTTTCATCAGGCACCTTGGCAGAAATCCTTTGGAGGCAGATTCTTTTGATCCATCCAGCTATGGCATTGGCCCCTCAGGTGGTCCATATTTTGGAAACTTTACTGGTGCAAATCCCCCTCTCTATCGACCCTACATCCCTTTTAGCAGAGATTCAGTGACTTAGGAGGAGTTGCAACAGGTTAATCGACTGGGTGATATAAACATCATAGATTTCTTTGGATAGGTTTCTCGCTATATCTTTTGATAGGCCTCTGTTAGTTGTTGGGCGGCTATGCCCCATTTCTCGT
Organism: Panax stipuleanatus; assembly: GCA_020205555.1. Classification (NCBI taxonomy): domain Eukaryota; kingdom Viridiplantae; phylum Streptophyta; class Magnoliopsida; order Apiales; family Araliaceae; genus Panax; species Panax stipuleanatus. Next base: position 94,694,458 of record CM035118.1, read on the forward strand.
TATCTTTTTTGATAGGCCTCTGTTAGTTATTAGGAGGCTATGACCCATTTCCCTGTACTTTTTATTTTTTAGCTTTCAGACAGAGATGATGTATTTAGGAATGTATGTATAACGCTTTCTATCCCTTACATCATATTATCATTTATCATTATCATTTATCATGATATATACATTATGTCATGGATATGCATTCAGATAGGTGAGTTTAGCATTGACCCCTGGATGGTCTCATGATACGGTTCTACAGATGTCTTCATCTACCGTCAGTCGGATTGAGCACACACCACCCATATTGATAGCTTCCTCTTTGAGATCATGGTATGATAGTTTGCCTCCCACTGATCAGGTGACAATTGACTAGATGTTAAGGCATTCCATGGCCATCCTGACGTTCCAGGTACCATTGGGCTTCGTAGACAGCATGATATGTTGTTGGATACCTGAGAGACGGATTTTTAGGTTTGGTATCCACCAGCTGACTCATACGTTAGAGGAGTATGAGCGCATTACTAATTTGCCATTGGATCGGCCTTGTGCTAGGATGGCCACTGGCGATATGAGGCAGTAGTTTATGACATTGACTAGCTTACGACACAGAGTCATCGCGGATGAGATCACTTCAGGGCATGTGGTGTCCTTGGATTTCTTGATTGATCGATTTGGCTTGCTGGACAGCTATGTACAATACTCAGGAGACTTCACTATCACTGCAGATAAGTAGCAGATTGGCCGCGTAGATATCATATTGATGTGTGTTACAGCTTACTTGTACATGCCTCTATACATGAACCATCTGAACATTGGCCTGCTTACAATGGTTCGAGCTTGCAGAGAGGGTTGTACCATCTTTCCCATGATATTGGCGGAGACCTTGAGGTCGACCACATTCTGCCATACCCATTCTGTGGGTTTCTTAAGGGGAGTGCCGTATTATTATATGTGTGGTTTATGACACATTTGAGACCGATCGACACTTTTAGACATCATGGGTACTATTTACTCATGAGATAGCCATGTCTTATTCTTTTAAGCCGGCTGAGTGTACAAATGCGACATCTTGTTTGGCTTTCCTGACGGCGATCAAGGATCCATTTGCGATCTTGTCATGTTCAGGATTCAGCTCTCCTTATAGCTTTATTACTCATGCAATCAGCATGGATTATCTACCCCTGGCGAGTTTGAGAGGGGTGACCACATATCATCCACTGGCTGTCATGGGACAGTTCGATCAGTTTCAGAACATTCACCACTTTGAGGGGGCTTTGGATCGGTGACTATCAGCTTCATCTCTATCATCAGATGACTTGACCAGGATTTAGGATTATTGGTCTCGTTGTAAGAGGGCTGATTTTTTGACTAGTCATCCGGGTCGTTCTTTAGAGTACTCTGCATGGCTGGAGGCAGACACTGCATCAAATGTGGTTGTTTACTAAGAACCGAGTATTGATTCTGATGAGGAAGAGCCTATGGAGGACCCTGATTCTCGCACCGAGGATGAGTTATTTGCTGGTTTGACAGTAGCTTTGGTCAGTGACACCCCGAGCACTTCTACTTATACCGTTCCATTTCTTGTAGAGTCTTCAGAGCAGGTGATTTATCGAATGACCTTTGAGAGGGATCAGGCTAGAGCACTGATGTTGATAGCCTTTTCTGGTCGGGATGCTTCTTTTGTCTAGAGAGATGATGCTCGAGCCACCCGACGCAGCCTTTGTTGAGAGGGATGATGCTCGAGCTGCTAGAGATGCTGCTTTTGTTGAGCGGGATGAGGCTTGAGCTACCCGGGATGTTTACATCGCTGATAGTACTGCACTTAGATCCTACACGTATAGCATTATTGCAGATATGAGTGCATTGATAGATGATCATGGTAATACTATGCAGATGGCTGTGGATATTTTAGCTCGCATGGAGACCTTAGGGCATGAGCTCATAGATACACCTCCATCTTCTGAGAGGGATGCCATGTTAGACTTGCTATCCCTTTTATCTACGGGTTTATAGACTAGCTTTTATTTTCCTGCATAGACTAGGTCTGCCATTTTTGTCATGTACAGGATACATTGTATATATTAAACAATATTATATGACAAAGAAATATATTTTGATTCACTTCCCTTTTGGATATATTTTTTCATTGATGAATGATTACCACTTTTTTCATGACTTGCTGTCTTGATATATCATGCACTTTTCCTTGATAAATTGACATTGAGATGTCGTAGAGTATCTCAGAAGGGTCTGCTGATCAGGGATGCTTGATAGTATTTGGGTTTTATATAGGGTTTGGTGTCTTGAGACTGGGTTTTAATTGGATGTTTGAGTTTATAGGGAAAAGTTATTTTTTCTTCTTGAAGGTTAGACTGCACCATAAATGGTTGCCTACGTACTCCCGTGGTTGAGGGAGATCAGGTCATTCGTAGTTTAGGCTTAGCTTGAATAGTTTGATAAATGGATTTTCTATTTTTTTTTCACAGGACCCAAATGGCGGTTTGCAGGTGATTCAGACATAATACCTTTTCATAGTGTCTGAATTGATAAGTTGAGGGAATTCTTCCCCGTCCATTTCTTGCAATCTGATGGCTCCTCCTGTCAACACTTCTTTGTCAATGAAAGGGCCCTCCCAATTAGAGGAAAACTTTCCTTTGGCTTCATCTTGATTGGCAAGGACTTTCTTCAGTACCAAGTCATTTTCTTTGAATTGCCAGAGTCAAACTTTCTTGTTGTATGACCGAGCAATCCTTTGCTGATATAATTGCCCATAAAAGATTGTTGTAGCCTTTTTTCATCTATCAGAGATAACTGGTGGTATCGCTCTTGCAACCACTGGTCTTCTTTCATCTGAGCATCTATTAACACCCTTAATAATGCCATTTCTACTTCTATGGGGAGTACTGCTTCTATGCCATAGACTAATAAGTAGGGGGTAGCCCCAGTAGAAGTATGCATTGTCGTTCTATAGGCTAGCAAAATCAGAGGCAATATGTCAGGCCATCGCTTGTGATTGGCAGACATTATTTGCATGATTTTCTTGATATTTTTGTTGGCCGCTTCGACATCGCCATTCATCTTGGGACGATAGATGATGAAATTGAGATGCTTAATCTAAAACTTGATGCATAATTCTTTCATCATCTGCTTGTTTAGATTCTTGGCATTATCTGACACGATTAACTCCGGTTGTCCGTATCTACAGATGATATTATTTCAGATAAAACCAATGATTACCTCTTTGGTAACTTTGGGAAAGGAGGCGGCCTCCACTCATTTGGTGAAGTAATCAATCATAGTGAAGATGAATCGATGACCATTACTGGCTTTGGGTTTTATTGTCCCAATCACGTCCATTCCCCACATGGAAAAGGGTCATGGCAAACTCATATTGTGCAATTCGTTTGGAGGAGCGTGGATGAAATTTCCATGGATTTGGCATTGATAGCATCTTCTGACGTGATCATTACAGTCAGCTTTGAGAGAGATCCAGTAATGCCCTGTTCTCAATATCTTCCTGGCAAGTAAAGGACCACTCATGTGTGGACCACACACTCCACCATGGACTTCAGCTAGGAGCCTTTGGGCTTGATCTTTATCCAGGCACCTTAAAAGGCCTATTCCAGCATCCTTTTTATAAAGTGTGTTCCTGCTCAGATAGAATTTCATAGCCATCTTATGAATCCATTTTCTTTCAGCTTGACTTACCCCGGCAGGCATAGATCCATCTCGCAGATATTTTTTTATATCCTGGTACCAAGGCTGTTTGATAGGAGGTAGTTCATCTGATATTTCTCCAATGTAACTCCCATATAATAAGGCCTTTTGGCTTGTAATTTTGATGTCGGGAATTCCCATCCTATCAAATATGTGGATTAAGGAGGCCAATGTTGCCAATGCATCAACAAAGTCATTCCTACTTCGAGGGATATGGATGAAGGTTATTTCTTCAAACTCCATGGCTATTTTGATCACTTGTCGATGATAGGGCAGCAAATGCAATTCTTTGGTATGATACGCCCCGGTGGTTTGTTTAATAACCAACTCAGAATCCCCAAAGACCAATAACCGTTTGATACCCATGGATCAGGCCAGCTTCAACCCCATTATATAGCCCTCATACTTAGCTTTGTTGTTAGTGTTGACAAACAGCAACTTGATGGCCATAGGATACTGTTCTCCTGTAAGAGATATAAGAACTGCCCCTACTCCGACACCTTTCATGTTCATGGCTCCATCGAAATACAATTTCCAACATTGGACTGTATTTTCTTGAGGGATTTTTTGAATTGTCATTATCCCATCATCCGGGAAATAAGTTTCCAAGGGTTTGAAATCCCTTGATGGTGCTTTGGCAAATTGATCCGCAATTCCTTGACTTTTGACAGACTTCTAAGTCACGTAGATGATGTCGAACTGTTGGAGGATCAACTACCATTTGGACAATCAGCAATTCAATATGGGTTTGCTGAATATATACTTTAGAGGATCCATATGGGATATGAGATAGGTCGTGTATCCATGAAGATAATGTTGTAACCTTATGGCGGCTATAACGATTGAGATTTTATATTTAATTTTAAATATTTATTGAGTTAAATAAATATTTTATGTGATTTATTTATTATATTAAATAAATAAATTATGTGATTTATGGAGTGATTTAATTAAGTGTTATATATTAATTAAATGAATGTGTAATATTTATTTAATTAATGTATATTAATTTTATACTATAGTTCTAATTTAATTGAGATAATTAAATTAGATGAGATGTGTGTTAAGTGTTACGGGAATTATAATTAGCGAGTAATTATAATTATGTGACAATTTTATGTGATTAATTGATGTTAGATTTTAATTGATTAAATTAGATGATTAATATTTAATTAATTAAAATGTGACATTTAAAATATTTGTTAAATGATTTGTTAAAATAAAAAAAAGATTTTAAATGATTTTAAATAAACAAGGCTTTGCATTTGTTTTTAAATCTATTTTCCAAACAAGGCCTTAGCTAATAATTTGTTTTTAAATAAAGGGTTTGCCAAGCATGGCCTTATGGCTATTCAAATTCAAATTTTATAACTGTTAAATTAATTAAGTTATTAAGTATTAGTTAATACGTATATTATTGATACATCAGTTATATATCTATATACTACGTAAAGAAAAACTACGTTAGTTTTCTAAGCCTAAGTCTAAACTAAGAACAAAGAAAAGAAGAGCAGAGAATTTAGAGAACGAAGGGTAGAAGAGAAGGAAGAGAAAGCTTGAGAAGGCTAGAGTTAATCTTCATATTCTTCTACAATCATCAAACAAAGGGTAATTACTATCTCATAGTTTTAAAAAATTTAATTAGTTGTTCTTCCTTGTTTTGAGTTTCTGTAAATTTTGGTTTACTGTAAATTTTAAGAAAACGTATTAACATGAATTGTATATATATATATATATATGGTGTTCATGTATTGTCAATAGTTGATTGGTAGGCTATAAACGACTTTTCAGAAATCAAATTATAGTAGAAACATGTTTTAATGAATAAAATATGTTCATATGGAATTTCATGTAATTGGTTGATTTTAGAGAAAAATTGATGAATTAGTATATGCTAAAATGCTTATTAGGAATTTGGTTTGATGTTATCTTCAATTTGGTATATAATGCATGTATATAAAGTTGAATTAGTTGAGAAATTTTATTACAGTGAATTGTTTAGAGGAAATATGAGTTTTGTGATAATAGCCAAATTTGAATTTTAAAACTCTTGATTCTCGTTGTTTAAATGAATTTATGTTTTGAAAGCATGTTAGATATATGTATTACAGCGTATATATGATTTACAGTGTCTATGTTACTGTATTTTTCCGTTTGATGGCTTGTCTGGGATGTTCGGTAAAGCAGAGGGTCGAAACTGTCTGCGTCTGGCCGCGTTGCTGCGCAGCTGCGCCGGCAGCAAGGCCAGGAGCAGCTCAGCTGCGCTACTTGCCCTTCCCAGAACCATCCCCTGAGCAGCTGCGCCGGTTTCAGCGCAGCTGCGCCTTGTCTTGGGCAGAGACAGTAAGTTTTAATCAAGTGTGCAGTGTGTTTTTATGTTTCCATTACATTATTGCTAAGATAATGAGCATGTATCTAGCTGCTATAACATGTGTTAACATGAAGTTGATAATTTCATAATTTGAGAAAAAGGAAGTTTTGAAAACCTAATATAGTATTTAAATTATAAGCTATAATTGTTTAATTATAAAATAAGTTACTTAATTATAATTTGATTAATTATAATTAAGAGTAAATGTTTAATTTAAATTATAATTCTGTGAAATTATAATAGTTGATTTATTTTAATCAATTAGATGTTAATTTAAATTATAATTTATGTAATTATAATTTAATAAATGCATGATTATTATAGATTATAATTGATAAATACATGATTAATTATAAATTGTGTAATTATAATGCATGATGTAGTTTAATTGATTTTAAATTATAATTATTTATAATTTAAATGGTAATTATAATTTAAGTAATTATAATTTTATTAAGTGTTTGAATTATAATTGTTTAACTATAATTTAGTTAAATACATAATTAATTTAATTATGTGAGTATATGTAAGTGATGTAATTATCTATGTGATGGTTGATTATTATTATTTATTTAACTGGAATGAGTTAACCATGAGAGTTAACCAATTATGTGAATTAGTTATGTGTTAACTAATTTAGGTTATTATGATTGGATGTATATAGGAAGTATTAAAGTACGTGGATTGTGTTAAGTAGCTTGCGCTTGAGGCAAGTTTTCTAAACCCTAATCTTGTATTAATTTTATGCAAGTTTTCTAATCCCTGATCTTGTATTAATTTTATGCAAGTCTTCTAACCCTAAACTTGTTAATTATATACAATTTCTTTGAGTTCATATATTCATTGTTGAGAATGTCCTTTCCATTTCTGTATTGGACAATTGTTTATTTAATTGAAATGATCTTAACTTATTGTTCAAGTAAGATCCAGTTTATTATTTTAAATGCTTTAAGTGTACTTCTAAAGCATATGTTAATTCATAATTCTTTTATTTATGAATTATTGAAAGTCGATTCAACTAATCCTTAGTTGATGAACGTGAATTCTAAATTACCCTTGTAAGCTTATCCAAACCAAACTTTCTTTGGTACGGACTTGAATTCAAATTATTGAGTTGAACAACCCTATTTACTAGGGGAAGTTACTACGCATAGCGTTAAGATGTTTGTGCACAATACATGGTACGAAGGGCTGATCCCCCTAAGTACGAGTTAAGGTCCATAGTCTTATTGACTGTTAAAGGTTTAAATAGAAATATTTATAACCTAGGGAAAGAGTTCAAAGGTCTTATGATCCTTAGACAAATTCCATATTCGAATTTTAATGTTGATAGAGAATTATTATTCAATTCTTTATTATTGAAGCAAGCTAAGTTGTACATATTCTTTTAAAGATATCCTTTCATGTCTATATTATTGTTAAACTCCAGTGAGTTGTTGTTTGCTCACTCTTGCATTAAATAACAATTGTAGTTAAGGTTGATAAATTGATGCCCCGTCTACGAGTAAAGGCAAGGGAAAGATGAACAAGTGAAGACTTGTTTAATTATTTTGAAATGGTTGTAATAAGACTTTTATGTCATGTTTTTATTCCGCACTTTATTGTTTATGTCAAGGTTAGAGTAACCCTGGGATTAATTTTTGAGAAGGTTGTAACCCTTGTTTTAAGGAAGATTTTATTATTTTGAATAAAGGTTGTAATTTATTTTGAGATATTTGGGTAGATGTTTGTTATAGTTAGAAAGTGAACACCAAATCATGTGGAAACGAAGTACCCGAATTTGGGGGTGTCACAGGTTGGTATCAAAGCTGTAGGTTTTGAAACCTTAGGTGGGGAAAAACCTTAGGTAGTAGCTTTGTAGGTAAGATCGAAAAGATAGGTGTGATAGGTAAATATAATAACTACCTTATGTGCTACGTGTTTACATTTTAGTATTCGAAGAGTGTCGATTCGTTATCACGTACTAATGAACTTTAAAATTCTTTTGTCAGGATGTCGAACGTTGGAGAACCTAGTCAGGTTAGAGAGGATGTACCTCAGATGCCTAGAGAGGAGGAGCCCCGTGACATACATATTGTTTGGGAGCAGTTGGTTAGGAGAGAGCCATCTCCAGTGATTACCGTAGATGGTCAGGAGCGTGAGCTGACACCTATTCCAGAAGAAGAGGACAAGGACGAGTCTGAAGAGGAGGAGGAGGAGGAAGAGGATCTCGAAGAGGAATTCCCACCTTACTCTACTAGTGCTGAGATGTACGAGGCAGTCTACGACAGCAACATTGAGCTTCATGGTCGAGTCGGAGAGCTCAAAGAAACCATTCAGCAACGAGACGAGACGATCGAGGAAATGGCAAGTGACCTAGGAGATGCACAGTGGAACCTGATACATATGGAGGTTGATAGAGATGCTGCTCGATTTGAACTGGCAAAGCTGAAGCAAGACATCCAGGAGGAGTCGAGGAAGCGTGCCAGAGCGAGTCAAGCTTGAGAGCTAATCAACGAGCCGATCGAGCTGAAGGTGAAGCTGAAGCCAATAGGGCCAAGCTGAGGGAAACAGTGTATGTTTTTCATACAGCGATAGAAAGAACTCAGGACTGTGTTTTCTACTACTCAGCTCAGTTCCAAGGTTTACCGTGGTATGTGGTGGAACGAAGAACAGCGTTTTGGGTAATGGAAGAGGAACGCAGAGAGGCTGCGCGACGTATTAATATGCCTAGGCAGTAGCAGTAGCAGTAGTAGTAGCAGTAGCAGTAGTAGTAGAGCTTTTGTTTATATGTTGCTTTTTGTAGTAAATAAAGTAAATCCCATAATTTGAGATAAGAATGGGATAAGTTAATAATGTAATCCTGCAACTTTTCCAGTTCAGGAAGGATGATGTAAATGGCAGAAATGCTATCTGATTGATGTTTTTAAACTACGACTAATGAATAAAAGAAGTTTATTAATGTGCTATATGTTCTATGTGAACTATGTTATTCGAACGTTTAAGTATGAACTTGAATATTTAAAAATTTAATAAAGGGTCTAATAATAATATTTTCTTAACAGAAAATGCCTCCTAAAAGAAGAATAACACGTCAAAACCCCGAGGGTGCGACGAACAACAACAATAACGATGGGATGAATCCCAACTCGGTTCAGCAATTGGTGAACCTGTTGACAGGAGCTCTTGCGAATCAGCCTCAAGTGCAGAGTACTACGTTCAAGGAATTCAAGGCAGTAGGACCGCCTTAGTTCAAGGGATCGACCAACCCTATTGAGGCTCAGACGTGGGTTATGGAAATGGAGAAGGTATTTGACGTGGCTACTGTAGGGGAAGACTAGAAGACAGCATTCGCGGCTTTTATGTTGAAGTCGGATGCTAGTTTTTGGTGGCAGGATAATAAGACCCGGGAGGGAGAAGGAGTCATCACGTGGGAACGTTTCAAGGAAATGTTCTACGAGGTGTACTTTCCAGTGAGTTCGCAGGACCAGATGGAGGTCCAATTTCTAGAGCTTAAGCAAGGAGGGATGACGGTGTCCGAGTATGCCGCTAAGTTCAACGAATTGGCCAGGTTTGCTACATACCAGGTCAGCACTGACGCTAGGAAGGCGAGAAGGTTTGAGCGAAGACTGAAGCCTTGGCTCTACAGCAAGGTTTCCATGTTCCAGCTGAACACATTTGCAGCTGTGCTGCAGAAGGCCATACTTGCTGAAGGAGGAAGCGAAGCGGTAACGAAGTTCAACCAAGATAAGAAGAAGAAGAATGAGGTAGAAACCAAGATTGGGGGTAGCAGCGCTGTGAACCAGAAGAGGAAATGGAATGACAATACCTCTGCTGGGAGTCAGCAAAGAAGCCAACAGAAGAGGAAGTTCGAAGCATGTGCTACATACGGTAAGAATCACACTGGCGTGTGCATAAAAGGGAAGCGGGTGTGCTTCAACTGTGGTCAGGAAGGCCACATCGCGCCTAATTGCCCAAACCTGAAAAGGGAGCTTGCTTTACATGTGGATCCAAGGATCACATGGCTCGCAACTTCCCTAAGAAGCTGACGGCAGGGTCAACTGGGAGCGGAGGGAATGGAAGCGGCAGTACTATTACTATCGCTGCACCATTGCAAGCTGTTCGACCCACTGCACGGACATTCAATATAACGGTGCAGGATGCTGTGCAATCAAAAGACATGATGTCAGGTATTATTCTGGTCAATAGTATAAATGCATATGTATTATTTGATTCGGGTGCTACTTGTTCATTCATATCTGATGATTTTGCTAAAACCCTGGACTTACCTGTAGAAGAGTTAGTTTACCCCTTGAACATAGAGATTGCGAATAGGGAGGTTATTCCTGTTAGGAGCGTTTATAAGAACTGTAGATTGGACATTAAGGGTCAGGAGCTTAAAGTAGATTTGATTCCGATAAAACTTGGGGAATTCGATGTCATACTGGGTATGGATTGGTTGTTCAACCATGGGGCGATAATCGACTGTTAGAAGAAGTCGATAAACCTTATGACTCCATCGAAGTTAGTGTTCTATGGTAGCAAATCGCCTAGACAAACGAGTTGTCTGACGGTTATGCAAGCCAAGAAACTTTTGACACAAGGCTGTGTGGGATATCTAGCCTACATAGTAGATACGCGTAAGGAAAGCCCGAACGTGGGGGAGATATCGGTAGTTAAGGAGTTTGTGGACGTTTTTTCGAGCGATTTGCCAAGACTTCCCCCAGATATGGAGATAGAGTTCGTGATCAATCTAGCGCCGGGAACTGCTCCGATTTTGAAGGCTCCATACAGAATGGCTCCAGTTGAGATGAAGGAACTAATGGTTCAACTACAAGAATTGCTAGACAAGAAGTATATTCAACCAAGCGTTTCACCGTGGGGAGCGCCAGTTTTGTTTGTGAAGAAGAAGGATGGATCGATCCATCTTTGCATTGATTATAGGGAATTGAATAAAGTTACGATCAAGAATAGGTATCCTTTACTTAGGATCGATGACTTGTTTGATCAGTTGAAGGGTGCGAAGTACTTCTCAAAAATTAATTTGAGAAGCGGGTATCATCAATTGAAGGTGAGGAAGGAAGATATACCTAAAACGGCTTTTAGGACTCGATATGGTCGTTACGAGTTCTTGGTGATGTCATTTGGTCTCACGAATGCCCCAGCTGTATTTATGGACTTAATGAACAGGGTGTTCAAGCCATTTCTGGACAAGTTCGTGGTAGTGTTCATAGATGGCATCCTAGTTTATTCCAAGACCGAGGAGGAACATGCTGAACACTTACGACTAACCTTAGAAGCCCTGAGACAAGAGAAGCTTTACGCTAAATTCTCGAAGTGCGAATTCTGGTTGGAACATGTGCAATTTCTTGGCCACATAATCGACAAGGATGGTATTTCGGTAGATCCGTCGAAGGTTGAAGCTGTTATGAATTGGGATCAGCAGAAGATGCCACCTGAAGTGAGGAGTTTCTTGGGATTGGCACGTTATTACCGTAGATTTATCCAAGACTTTTCTAGAATGGCAACTTCGTTGACGAATTTGACTCGTAAAACGGTTAAATTTGTTTGGACGGAGAAATGTGGGGAAAGTTTTCAAGAGCTGAAGAAGAGGCTGAGTACTGCGCCTGTATTGTCTTTACCGGATAGTACGGGAAATTTTGTGGTGTATAGCGATGCCTCACATAAAGGATTAGGCTGTGTGTTAATGCAGAGAGGCAAAGTCATTGCCTATGTGTCACGTCAGCTAAAGGATTATGAGAAGGGGTATCTCTAGAATTTGCGGCAGTAGTTTTTGCCCTAAAGATTTAGAGGCACTACTTATATGGAGAAAAGTATGAAATATACACAGATCACAAGAGTCTGAAGTATATATTTACCCAGAAGGATTTGAACATGCGCCAAAGAAGATGGTTGGAACTGATTAAAGACTACGATTGCGAGATACTTTACCATCCGGGAAAAGCTAATGTTGTCGCCGACGCTTTGAGCAGGAAAGGTCGGGAGAAACTGAATGTGTTAACTAATCAGGATCGGTTAATAGAACAGATGGCTAGATTGGAGTTGGAGGTGAAGTTTCCGAAAGAATCGGATGAGATGTTGTTTCAACTAACCACTGGTTCTACTCTAGTAGACAAAGTGAAAGAAGCACAACTTCACGATGAAGAATGTAAGAAAATTTAGAGGAGGATAACTGATGGCGAAGAGTTCAAGTTCAAGATCGATAATGAAGGTCTGTTACGGTTTGAAGGTAGAATCTGGGTACCGCCAGTACCTGAGGTCAAAGAGGAGATTCTGTGCGAAGCTCATAGTTCTAGATATTCTATTCACCCCGGGAGTACGAAGATGTACCAGGATCTCAGGCATCATTTTTGGTGGCCGAATATAAAGAAGGACGTTGCGGAATGCGTTGCGGAATGCTTTACGTGCCAGAAAGTTAAAGAAGAACACCAGAGACCGAGTAGTTTGCTGCAACCATTAGAAATTCCAGAGTGGAAGTGGGAGCACATCACGATGGATTTCGTGGTGGGTCTTCCAATGACTCAGAAGGGATTTGATGCGATATGGGTTATACTGGATCGACTAACGAAGTCAGCCCACTTTCTGCCGATCAGGGTTAAGTACAACCTGGATAAGCTAGCGAAGCTGTACGTGAAGGAAGTTATTTCTAGACACGGTGTTTCGGTGTCAATTGTGTCCGACAGAGATCCACGTTTTACGTCTAATTTCTGGAAGAGATTGCAAGAATATCTTGAACGCAATTGCGAATGAGTATAGCGTATCATCCTCAAACTGATGGACAGAGCGAGAGAACGATTCAGACACTTGAGGATATGCTGAGAGCTTGTGTGATGGACTTCAAAGGAAGCTGGGAGGATTATCTACCGTTGATGGAGTTCGCCTACAACAATAGTCATCATACGAGTATTGGCATGCCGCCCTACGAAGCATTATACGACAGAAAAAGTAGAACTCCTTTGTGCTGGGATGAAGTCGGTGAACGTCAATTGTTGGGACCAGAATTGGTACAATAAACCGCTGAAATTGTGAAGCTGATCAGAACGAGATTAGTTGCTGCTCAAGACAGACAGAAGAAGTATGCCGATCTTCATCGAAAAAATCGAGAATTCTTACCAGGAAGTTTCGTGTTCTTGAAAGTATCTCCCTGGAAGGGGAAGATTCGATTTGGTAAGAAGGGAAAGCTGAGTCCCAGATTTATTGGACCTTTTGAGGTGTTGCGAAAAGTTGGCGAGGTAGCTTACGAGATAGCATTACCTCCGGAGCTCGAGAATATGCATAATGTCTTTCATATTTCTATGTTCAGACCTTACAAGCATTATTATAAACATGTAATAGAATATGAACCTTTATAATTTGATAAAGACTTAACATATGAAGAAGTGCCTGCTCAAATAGTTGATAGAAAGGAACAAGTACTTAGGAATAAAGTGATACCTTCTGTTAAGGTAATCTGGAGGAACCACAGTGCTGAAGAAGCTACGTGGGAACTCAAAGATGTTATGATGAAATCTTATCCGCATTTATTTGATTAGTTTTGTGTAACCCCTTATATATTGATTCTGGGGACAGAATCCTTTTAAGGAGGGAAGAATGTAATAGACAATTTTTTTTTTTTTACGTGTGATTCTGGGGATAGAATTCTTTTAAGGAGGGAAGATTGTAACGATTGAGATTTTATATTTAATTTTAAATATTTATTGAGTTAAATAAATATTTTATGTGATTTATTTATTGGATTAAATAAATAAATTATGTGATTTATGGAGTGATTTAATTAAGTGTTATATATTAATTAAATGAATGTGTAATATTTATTTAATTAATGTATATTAATTTTATACTATAGTTCTAATTTAATTGAGATAATTAAATTAGATGAGATGTGTGTTAAGTGTTACGGGAATTATAATTAGCGAGCAATTATAATTATGTGACAATTTTATGTGATTAATTGATGTTAGATTTTAATTGATTAAATTAGATGATTAATATTTAATTAATTAAAATGTGACATTTAAAATATGTGTTAAATGATTTGTTAAAATAAAAGAAAAAGGATTTTAAATGATTTTAAATAAACAAGGCTTCGCATTTGTTTTTAAATCTATTTTCCAAACAAGGCCTTAGCTAATAATCTGTTTTTAAATAAAGGGTTTGCCAAACATGGCCTTATGGCAATTCAAATTCAAAATTTATAACTGTTAAATTAATTAAGTTATTAAGTATTAGTTACTACGTATATTATTGATACATCAGTTATATATCTATATACTACGTAAAGAAAAACTACGTTAGTTTTCTAAGCCTAAGTCTAAACTAAGAACAAAGAAAAGAATAGCAGAGAATTTAGAGAGAGAAGGGAAGAAGAGAAGGAAGAGAAAGCTTGAGAAGGCTAGAGTTAATCTTCATATTCTTCTACAATCATCAAACAAAGGGTAATTACTATCTCATATTTTTTAAAAATTTAATTAGTTGTTCTTCCTTGTTTTGAGTTTTTGTAAATTTTGGTTTACTGTAAATTTCAAGAAAACGTATTAACATGAATTGTATATATATATATATATATATATATATATATGGTGTTCAAGTATTGTCAATTGTTGATTGGTAGGCTATAAACGACTTTTCAGAAATCAAATTATAGTAGAAACATGTTCTAATGAATAAAATATGTTCATATGAAATTTCATGTAATTGGTTGATTTTAGAGAAAAATTAATGAATTAGTATATGCTAACATGCTTATTAGGAATTTGGTTTGATGTTATCTTCAATTTGGTATATAATGCATGTATATAAAGTTGAATTAGTTGAGAAATTTTATTACAGTGAATTGTTTAGAGGAAATATGAGTTTTGTGATAATAGCCAAATTTGAATTTTAAAACTCTTGATTCTCGTTGTTTAAATGATTTTATGTTTTGGAAGCATGTTAGATATATGTATTACAGCGTATATATGATTTACAGTGTCTATGTTACTGTATTTTTCCGTTTGATGACTTGTCTAGGATGTTCGGTAAAGCAGAAGGTCGAAACTGTCTGCGTCTGGCCGCGTTGTTGCGCAGCTGCGCCGGCAGCAAGGCTAGGAGCAGAGCAGCTGCGCCACTTGCCCTTCCTAGAACAATCCCCTGCGCAGCTGCGCCGGTTTCAGGGCAGCTGGTTGCGCAGCTGCGCCGTGTCCTGTGCAGAGGCAGCGAGTTTTAATCAAGTGTGTAGTGTGTTTTTATGTTTCCATTACATTATTGCTAAGATAATGAGCATGTATCTAGCTGCTATAACATGTGTTAATATGAAGTTGATAATTTCATAATTTGAGAAAAATAAAGTTTTGAAAACCTAATATAGTATTTAAATTATACGCTATAATTGTTTAATTGTAAAATAAGTTACTTAATTATAATTTGATTAATTATAATTAAGAGTAAATGTTTAATTTAAATTATAATTCTGTGAAATTATAATAGTTGATTTATTTTAATCAATTAGATGTTAATTTAAATTATAATTTATGTAATTATAATTTAATAAATGCGTGATTATTATAGATTATAATTGATAAATACATGATTAATTATAAATTGTGTAATTATAATGCATGATGTAGTTTAATTGATTTTAAATTATAATTATTTATAATTTAAATGGTAATTATAATTTAAGTAATTATAATTTGATTAAGTGTTTGAATTATAATTGTTTAACTATAATTTAGTTACATAATTAATTTAATTATGTGAGTATATATAAGCGATGTAATTATCTATGTGATGGTTGATTATTATTATTTATTTAACTGGAATGAGTTAACCATGAGAGTTAACCAATTATGTGAATTAGTTATGTGTTAACTAATTTAGGTTATTATGATTGGATGTATATAGGAAGTTTTAAAGTACGTGAATTGTGTTAAGTAGCTTGCGCTTGAGGCAAGTTTTTAAACCCTAATCTTGTATAAATTTTATGCAAGTTTTTTAAACCCTGATCTTGTATTAATTTTATGCAAGTCTTCTAACCCTAAACTTGTTAATTCTATACAATTTCTTTGAGTTCATATATTCATTGTTGAGAATGTCCTTTCCATTTCTGTATTGGACAATTGTTTATTTAATTGAAATGATCTTAACTTATTGTTCAAGTAAGATCCAGTTTATTATTTTAAATACTTTAAGTTTACTTCTAAAGCATATGTTAATTTATAATTCTTTTATTTATGAATTATTGAAAGTCGATTCAACTAATCCTTAGTTGATGAATGTGAATTCTAAATTACCCTTGTAAGCTTATCCAAACCAAACTTTATTTGGTACGAACTTGAATTCAAATTACTGAGTTGAACAACCCTATTTACTAGGGAAAGTTACTACGCATAACGTTAAGATGTTTGTGCACAATACATGGTACGAAGGGTTGATTCCCCTAAGTACGAGTTAAGGTCCATAGTCTTATTGACTGTTAAAGGTTTAAATAGAAATATTTATAACCTAGGACAAGAGTTCAAAGGTCTTATGACCCTCAGACAAATTTCATATTCGAATTTTAATGTTGATAGAGAATTATTATTCAATTCTTTATTATTGAAGCAAGCTAAGTTGTTCAGATTCTTTTAAAGATATCATTTCATGTCTATATTATTGTTAAACTCCAGTGAGCTGTTGTTTGCTCACTCTTGCATTAAATAACAATTGCAGTTAAGGTTGATAACGTTGATGCCCCGTCTACGAGTAAAGGGAAGGGAAAGATGAACAAGTGAAGACTTGTTTAATTATTTTGAAATGGTTGTAATATGACTTTTATGTCATATTTTTATTCCGCACTTTATTGTTTATGTCAAGGTTAGAGTAACCCTGGGATTGATTTTTGAGAAGGTTGTAACCCTTGTTTTAAGGAAGATTTTATTATTTTGAATAAAGGTTGTAATTTATTTTGAGATATTTGGGTAGATGTTTGTTATAGTTAGAAAGTGAACACCAAATCATGTGGAAACGAAGTACCCGGATTTGGGGGTGTCACAGCGGCCCATGCTAACGCACAACAGGTCTTTTCAATCAAAGTGTACTTTTGCTGACCGCTACTGAATCTTTTGCTAATGTAATAGATTACTCTTTCCTTGTTCCTATCATCCTTCTGTCCCACATTGCAACCCATAGTATTGGCATTAACTGACAAGTACATAAATAGGGGAACCTCATCTCTTGGGGGTACCAAAATAGGGGCTTCGATTAACTACTTCTTGATGGAAAGAAAGACTTTTTGACAATCTTCATTCCACTTCATGGAGGAATTTTTCCTTATCAGCTTAAAGATGGGTTCACACGTTGCTATGAGTTGAGAGATGAATCTGCTTATGAAATTGATTCTCCCCAGAAATCCTCGTATTTTCTTTTCTGTTCGGGGCACTAGCATCTCAGTGATGGCTTTAATCTTAGCGGGATCCAGCTTAATGCCTCTGTTGCTCACTAAAAATCCCAACAACTTGCTTGATGTTGGGTAAAATCTAATTACGCACAACACGCAAGTATAAGTGGTCCACAAGTAATAAAGTGATGAGTCGAGTATCGTTTCCACGGAGAAAATAACTAAAGTTTATCCTAATAATTACCAACTTTATATTATCTCAATTTTATTAAACGAATGATCAAATCTGTGAAACTTATAAAAACTACTAATGAATTCAAAACCAACTAACTACCCACGCTTTTAATCAGGTATTGGAGATTTAAGTCTACAATTTCACTTTATGCTTCACTCAGAATGACACACTTCCTTTTAATTCTAATAAACTACCCCACCTTGTAAATCAAGAACACAATAGTAGATATAACCATCTCTCAGTGAATTATGCCCATATCCACTTAAATCCACAATTGATAGAATTAAATAGAACACCCTAGTTAACTAATCCACTATATCTCTATGTGAATTATAATTAAAGAAGGTTTAATCACGAGATCTCATAAGATTACGTGCGATGCATAAGTATATCTTTATCCTAAGCATAAATTATGACTCCCAACGTTATGCAGAAATCACAATCACACGCCACTATGATTAGGTCTAACCCATAATCCATCTCTCGAGTGCATATGGGTTGCTAAGAAATTGGTGATCAAGCAATTTATTAATTAAGCATAAACCATTGTAGACAAATCTGGAATTAGTCTCACTGAATTAATATAGAAGTATATCAATCCTCATTAAACACAAAGATCCATCGTAAACTTAAAAAGTAATTTAGTTCATGATAAATGAATAAGAAACTAAAATCCACAATGATACTAGCATTCTGAATACAAAGATAAAGATAGAGAATAAAAATTGTAAGTGGAACTGCTGCACTTCTTCGATCTCCTTTGCGTTCTTCGTGCTCAAACTCCTTGCTTCAATCCTCCAATTGTGATCCATGAATTAGGGCTCTGTTAATGATCATGATCATGTCTTCTTTGCCCATCTAGTTGCTTAAAATACTCTTCCAATCGCAAGCCAAATCCATCACAATAACCTGTCTAGAGTCCTTCCCGAACCAGGAAAACTTTAAGTTAACTGCCGCGTAGCCTGCCCCAGTGGGTGTTCAATGTCTGATGAAAAAATGACCCCTTCCCCGACGGGTGGTTTGACTTATAGAAGCCCGCCCCGGCAGGTGTGCTGGCTGAAAACTGCATCCTTTTGCCTTTAACTCCTACATTCTCTCCAATCCAATTCCTGCAACACCACCACGGAAAGCAAGTAAAACAATAATAAAACTACTCGAAGTAGCAACGAATTAAGCTTGAAAGGTAACCAATTCATAGGTATAAAATCCACTCATCAAATACCCCCAAGCTTGAGACTTTTCTTGTCCTCAAGCAAAACACAATGCAAATGCAAACTAACTATATGCCTACGAATTCAGCTGTCAAACAGTATAAAGCTCACGAAGATTACCTCAAAGAAATCACAATAGATATAATTAACAAATTCATCCGAGAACATGTCAGCAGTTCAAATCAATCTATAAATCAACGCTTGTTATTACTGTTGCCGTGTGTGTGTGCTCAACAACTATGATAACCAACTACAGTTCAAATATATCACATAATACGCTTCTTATAAGGAAAACACAGCTTCAACTTAAGAAATTATGTAAACAAGCTACGCTCAACTAAGACTTAACATAAACTAAGTCAGAAGTCAATATGGGAGAATTTTGCTACCTTTATTCAGTTATAGGGGAATTTTGCTCTTTTTCCCGTATTTCTACTCTACTCATGGCTGTGCAATGTCTAGTTCCCTTAGGCTTTTCAGTGTCACCCAATTAGAGCTTTCGACCAACGACTCCCAAACCAGACGACTTTAGGGCGTTGGGTGTAAAGACATCCCCTAGGGCGTATTACTTGAGTAACAAAGGCCAAAAAACTAAACTAGTTACGGTGTTTATTCATATATTTTTCCTCTTTCTCATATTTTTTCCTTCTTTTTTTATATATATAAATAGATCCCATATCTTCCCCCAAACTTAGGTCTCTGTCGAATCCTAGTCTTCACCACTAAGTTCACTGAATTTCTTTCATTAAAACCTCAATTTCCCTCAAGAAGTCAATTATGTAAATATTCTAACTAAATTAGCCTACATGGTCATCCTATTGTGCTATCCGGTTACAACAGTTTCAAACAGGCAAAGATTTACGTCATGGTCTGAAATTACATTTATGCTTTAGTTATCATTATTGTTCAATGTCTATGCAATTCCAGTCTCATCACAGGCTAAGATAACTTCATACTCACTGACATGCTAGAATCATGCAACATGAATAAACTATGTGCGAAGATGTACAAATAACAATTAAACTAACTAAAAAAATCTATTTGTGGTTTTCTGATTTTTTTCTATTTTTTTATTTTTTTTTCAAATATATGCAATTAAATGAACTACTATGTAGCTAAACTAAAACTATCATGCAACTACTATATGATATGATGTACACTACCCCCAAACTTAGAATATGCAATGTCCTCATTGTGAATAGAATAAGAATTAAAGTATGGAGGACTGCCTTGAACAGCTACAGATCAGGCTCGACCACCTCAACATTCGAATTCGAAGGTGGGTAAGCTGGGAGTGGCTGAGGATTCGGGAACTGGAACGGCTTAGCAGGCGTGTTTAGCCGTGCAAACTGTGACACCCCCGAAGCCGGGTCCTCTGACCCCGGTCCGGTCGCCACGAAATAATACTAACATCCACCTTTAAGTAACATACGATAACTAAAATGCGAAATATAATAAACGTACATCGTTCATTCAAAAGGTGTTACTAGTCCCAAGATTCGATAACGTTAATACATCAATACAAATATTCCCTAGAATAAATATTAGGGTTCATATTACATTAACAGTAATTAAACAAATCATAAAGACAAAGTCTGTTCCTTGCAAACCATCCTAAATCTTTCCTTTACCCTTGTCCTTCCCTGAGGGCTCGGGCTTAACTGCAATATAAGTCATGATATAGCAAGAATGAGCAACAAGTTTGCTCAGCAAGTCTAAATACAACAATAAAGGATATATCATGATGAATGGAAAAATATCTGACAATGAATTCAACAATATGAATATCTTAAGGATTCAACAATATGAATATTAGAACGATTAAATAATATGAATATCTGAACGATTCAACAATATGAATATCTAATAGATTCAATGATATGAACATCTAAACAATTCAACAATATGAATATTAAAAGCAAAGATAATAATTGCCTTTAGAATGACTGATAGTCGAGTAGACTCTGAACTATAACTTTCTAATGGGTTCAATAGCTAATTGACCCTTTTTAGAATTACTGGCTTCTGGCTATAGAAACTAAGTACCTCGAGCAGATCAGCCTCGGGGCACAACATGAATATGCATAACACTTAAATCTGCTTACTCGTATCATATATATTAGATACATGGGCACACTCCTACATATGAGGGGTGTTCTGTTCCGTCTAAGAATCCTTACCATCAATTGGTTTGGATAGCTTTAAAGAAAACTTCATACACTAGTCTGACCGAACAAAGGTTCAGACTCTTACTGACATGGTTCAAGAAATTTAGAACCTTGAATAATGTACAAGTCCAAGACTGTACGAGCTCAAATGCACTAGGTGCAGACATCAATAATATCAATGTGGAATAATTGATAAGTAATTAAACCACTAAATAACATGCTTGGAAATAAAGTTCAAGCAATTAAGTAAACAACTTTCGATTCAACAATAACCTACTCAATACAATATGAGAAGGATAGAGAACTTGCACAAAGTAAAGTTTAGCATTTGCACAATATAGGAATTTGTGTAAGTTCGGGGAACTTGCACAATACTCAACGTGTGAAGTTCAAGGAACTTGAACAATACTCAACGTGTGAAGTTCGGGGAACTTGCACAATACTCAAAATGTGAAGTTCGGGGAACTTGCACGATAATAGATTCCTTGCATAAAATAAATGCATAGGCTTAGACACTTACAACATCAAAGAGTGAAATTCGGGGAATTTCACCATAATAGATCCCTTGGATAAAGTAAATGCATAGGTTAGGACATTTGCTTACAACGTTCTTTGAGTAAAGTAAACACAAAGATAAGATACTTGCACAATATACGAGTTTGTATAAGTTTAGAGAACTTGCATAATAAAGAAATGAAGTTCGGGATTTGCAAAATAACCAAAGTGTGAAGTTCGGGGAACTTTCATAATACTCAAGATGTGAAGTTCGGGGAACTTTCACAATAACCAAAGTGTGAAGTTCGGGGAACTTTCATAATACAATAATAACCTGCTCAATACAATATGAGAAGGATAGGAAACTGTCACCAAAAATAAGTGAAGTTTAGAAACTCGCTTACACGGTTCATTGAATAAGGTAGTACAAGAATTTAGAATACTTGCACAATAGGGTCCGGATACTTGTACAATAAATAAGTATAAATCAAGAAAAACTTGCTCAAATAAAAGTGTCGTTTAGAAAAACTAAAAATACCCTGCTCAATATAAAATTGAGTAAAGTTAGGGAGACTTGCACAAATAATAAGTGTAAGTCGGGGAACTTGTCTGTTTGCTCAGCTATAAATAAATTCTAGCTTCAATAAAACTGCGTTGAAACGACCTAGCATTAACAAGTCGGCCTCTCCAATTAGTATATATAAACTAATATAAGTTCACACATACAAGACTCTAGTCATTATATAATTCTATCACATAGTTCACGTAAGTCAATCTAATCATGTCTTAGATTTAATAATTTTAGATTATCTAGTTCATAAGCATCAACATAGGCTTGAACACATAGCACTTCCAGTTACTGATATAAATCAACACATATGTTTATCAAGTTTATCTAACTCAAGTTCGAAAGCTAATATGTTCATTCTATGTCCACTTCAAGACCACATGTTTGTATGTCAGATATTTACATACTTTAAACAATATAAGTTTATGCTTCAAGATTGGTTCCTAAAGTCATGTTATCAAATAACAAGGTTAAACAATGTTTAAGTAGTCATGCTTGTGCGTATACTACACGTGTATACTTTAATCATATAGTCCATACTTGAGATTCATTTTCTATAAATACGTGCATATGTGAAATCCATACTTTAACCGAAGGATGCTCATAATAACATGCTTGCATGATCATAATATGATTCACATGGAAAGCAATGCTATTTCACATTCTAAGTTTCTATTACAAGGTACACCAAGTCAAAAAGATAATATGGTACATATAAGGTATCTCGTAACCATTACTCACAGGTATTAGAATGTATACAATAAGTTATATGTATTTAAGTGGTCACAATCTAAAAGATACAAGTCTTGGTTAAGTTCACTTTGAAAGTCTTAAGTTTCACTTTTGAAAACGTCTTAACTTACGGTCAAGTATACTAGTATGTTCTCTCACATTAGTCTTAGTTCTTATGTTTATATAGAACACATGGTCAAAATTCATACATACTACGTATACGTCAAAGTTCACATTCAAAGCTTATGTTGTTTGTAACGTTCAATATTAAGGTCCACATGTTCAAGTTATATTATGATACATATATACACAAGGTAATATATCTCTCATACATCTCTACATTATAATATTATGTCTGAAAAATCAGAATGTCGACATGTCAAAGTTTGTTTTCAAAACTTTTATTTTTGTTAAGAATGTGTACAAGTTAGGTTCGTACGTTCTCTTTACAACATAAAACATATATACATCAATTAACATGCATTTCATGCCTTCCTAGGTCATACTAACACGTCTCAAAAGTCAGAATATATCTGTGACATTTCTATACCAAAGTTCCCTTTTAAAACTCAGCATTCATTTTGAAAACCATGAGTTGTTTGGTCGAAATGTATACCATCTTAGCTTGAACATGTTTATGTTAGGTTTATGTACCCATATATACATATTACCCATGTTAACATGTTTGTTTAAATCAATGCAAGAAAACTATCACACAACATCACTGATGCAGAAAATAAAAATCTAAATTTTAGGGCCTGCGCAGCTGCGCTGCAACCTGGCATAAACTTGTTGCAGCTGCGCCGGCTCCTGATCCAACCCAGACTGAACTGCTTCGGCAGTTCCTAAAAATCCCAACTCAGAAACTCTTATGAATTCGTTCCAAATCAGTCACAGTATATAACTAACATGCTTACTAACTTACAAGCATACTTCATTGCTCAATTAACATCTAACTTGCAAAAATCAAGAACTGTGCTATTGAAGAACACGAATGGAAATTTTACAGAAATTGAAAAGATGGAGTTATACCTCTGTTATTAGGGACTTGCTGCTATCTCTCACTCTCTCAATTCACAGACTCTCACTAGCAACTCTACTAATTTTATACTTGTATGGAAATCTCAGCAATTGTAATAGTGAAGGAAGAGAGTTAATTTATAGGAAATTTCAATATCCAATTCTAGACATTGTTCCTCAAATCAAACTAATGGGAGATGCAATTAGCTAATGGTTATCAAATAGTGGGTGAGGAGTTGGTATAACTCATCATAATCTCCACTCCCCTATGATCATTGCTATAGTTGTGAGGAAATTGAGAAGAGATAGAGTAGGCTAGCTTCTTGCTTTCACGTGAAGAGAGAAATTGGGCTCATATTATGGGACAAAGTAATCCCAACAATCTAGCAAGTGGGTGTATAGTGTATGCTAACACTTGGTTATTAAATTTGTATACACAATTCATTTCATATAACATAGGTCACAATAATTTAAAGGGCATACAATATAATTCCTAATTACAAGGTATCAAGTAGTGCATATACATATAATCCATGTACATTATTTTAACACCGAATATAAAGCAGATTGGTATTATTATTATCACCATGGTTATCATTATAATTTAATAACATCATTATCGAATAACAATAGTTTATTGATATTAGTACAACGTAATAGGGTATACATATTAATGTCTACCACTCATATCATGCTACATAAGTCATATTATAATGTAACTCACATAATGTAATTACTCTTACTATATAGTCTATATATAATATACATAGCCACATTAATGTGCACATTACACTTTATATAATATGAAGGTATCCACCATATATTACAAGGTTTAATATATCGCATGCTTGTATAAAATAATTAATCAAGTAAATATAATATTATTATATTTATTTATCTCCTACTCATTAATTATTATTTACTCATAATAATAATTAATCAACACATAATCAATTAATTACTCCCACTTCATTAATTATTATTTATTCATAATAATTATTAATCAACAACAATAATAATTTCATACGTTATTAATTAATTACTCAAATATAAATAATTAATCACGATTAAATCTCTACATTATATTCAAGAAATTTGAATATATAATTTACTAACACTTTTTATCAATACTCTGATATAAAGGTCTCAGGGTTAATCTACTAAGTTAAATAACCATTAGTGATTCCCTTTAATAAAAATCCTAGCATTTATTCGCATAGGTTAAATCACATAAGCACATAACCACATAAGGTTTAAATAAGTTTAAAAAATTAATTCCTAAAAATTTAAAATCACATATAAAATTAATAAGGAGCCTAAAATTCCTGGTCGTTACATCCCTTCCCCCTTATAAAAATTCCGTCCTCGGAATTGTAAAAATAAGGTTACTATAATAAAAACGGATAATTCACTCTTATCACTTAGATAATCTCTACCGTCTGCTGTACCACTTCTGGTCCCAACAGTCAACGTTCACTTACATTATCCCAACACAACGGTGTTTGACACTATCTCCCATAAATGCTTCTAGCAAAAAATCTCTTCTCTTAGTTCTAGTACTAACGGTACCCAAATTCGTCCTTCAAAACTTAGCAGTTCAGTGCTATCAATCTTAAATTTCAACTCATCACCTTTAGCTAATCTCTTCTTGATGTTATCACAAACTTCGTCCTTCTCATGTGCCTCCTTAACCTTATCTAATAAAGTCGGGCTTACTGATACTGTAATTAATCTCTCTTTGGTCTCCATCGGATACTTAACCTCTAAGTCTAGTCTTTCAAAAATCTTTCACTAATTCTCCTGAATGGTCAACCTCGATAACTTCCCTCTGCCTTTCCTACTCAAGGCATCTGCTACTACATTTGCTTTGCTTGGATGGTACAGAATTTCAAATCATAATCTTTGATCAATTCTAGCCATCGGCGTTGCTTCATGTTTAACTCCTTCTGTGTGAAGATATATTTCAGACTCTGTATATATCTCCCATTTCTCACCCTATAAATAATGCT
Organism: Panax stipuleanatus; assembly: GCA_020205555.1. NCBI lineage: Eukaryota > Viridiplantae > Streptophyta > Magnoliopsida > Apiales > Araliaceae > Panax > Panax stipuleanatus. The sequence goes on from CM035118.1 coordinate 94,720,328, forward strand.
TCCAAAACTCCAAGGCAAAAACTATTACTGCTAAATCTCGTTTGGGAATACATCCACGAATTCCCTTCAAATAGATATAAAAGTATTCTACGGGGATAATTTCCTTTTTTTGCTACTCCTACACCCATAGGGTGTTCTAATTTCTCACGGGGTAACAAATTCTTCAGAAACAAAAGAGCAGGTGGCACCCGAATCGAATAACACATATGCATCTATATACTTGATCGGGATGATACCTGACACTACGTCCTTGTTGTTGCGGTTACCGCTAGCTGCAACGCCCTTTCTCTTCGGGCAGTCCTTGATTTGATGGTTTGTGGCTCTACACTCGAAACATCCTCCTTTTAACTTATTCGGACATTGAGGAGCCATGTGCCTCGGTTGTCCATAATGATAACATGCGTTCTTCCCCTTCAAGCATTCCTCCGAGTGGTTCCTTTTAAAGTTACTGCACTTTAAACTTTTCTTAGCCTTTCCCTCGGATTTGCCACCTCCGGATGATTGGCTCTCCATCCATTTATGCTTATTGGGGTTGCTGCCTCCGCCGCTTCCCACTTTTGGTCCTTCCTGGCCGGTCTTCTTATCTTGTTTAAATCGTGCTATAGCTTCAATGCCTCCTTTGGCAATGATAGCCTTTTCCAAAAGATCAGAAAAAGTCTTAATCTTCAATACATCTACTACCTTCTGCACCCATGGTTTCAATCCTAATTCAAATCTCTTTGTTTTCCTGGCCTCCGTGTCCACCTGATGCGAGGTGAATCGAGCCCACTCTTTAAATCTTGCCGCGTTCTCTGCGACTGACATACCCCCTTGTCTCAGCTCCAGAAACTTAATTTCCATATCTTGTTGCGTATTCTTCGAAAAGAAATTCTTAAATCTGTCCCACATAATAACTTCTTCGCCTGCTAGTCCTTTATTGGGTTCCCACCAATTATTAGCTTCGCCCTTCATCATGAATGTGGCAAAACTCGTCTTCTGTGCCTCGGCCACCCGTACGACCTCAAACACCTTCTCAATTTCTTCTACCCATGTCTGGGCTTCAATTGGGTCTAAGGTTTCCCGGAGTTCCGGTGGTCCTACCAATTTAAAGTCCTTAAAGCTAGCCAAGTAATGTCCTGGCTGCTCAGCTGCTGGCGGGGTTATATTCTGCATTGCTTCTATTAATAGGTTAACGAAGCTCTGCATTGGGTCGACATTTCCCCTTCCACCATTGTTAACAGATCCTTCCTCCTTCTAGTTCCGCGAAAATTGCCTAGGCGGCATGATCCTGACGACAGGAAGAAAACATTAGGCTTTATGTGATGTGCTATTCATGTTAGCATTAAGAAGTTAGGACGTCTATCAATCATAGCTGATTTAAATAAACAACTTCAGTATCACAATAAGACTCGACGAATATCCTCAATCCATCACCTACAAACTCTACTTGAGTTTCCTACTAAGGTTATAACTTAGGTTTTGCATTCCTAACGTTTATAACCTAAAGCTTTGATACCAACCTATGACACCCCCGAATTCGGGTCCTCTGACCCCTGTCTAGTCGCCACGAAACAATACTAACATCCACCTTTAAGTAATATACGATAACTAAAATGCGGAATATAATAAACATACGACGTTCATTCAAAAGGTGTTACTAGTCCCAAGATTCAATAACCTTAATACATCAATACAAATATACCCTAGAATAAACATTAGGGTTCATATTACATTAACAGTAATTAAACAAATCATAAAGACAAAGTCTGCTCCTTGCAAACCATCCTAAATCTTTCCTTTACCCTTGTCCTTTCCTGAGGGCTCGGGCTTAACTGCAATATAAGTCATGATATAGCAAGAATGAGCAACAAGTTTGCTCAGCAAGTCTAAATACAACAATAAAGGATATATCATGATGAATGGAAAAATATCTGACAATGAATTCAACAATATGAATATCTTAAGGATTCAACAATATGAATATTAGAACGATTAAATAATATGAATATCTGAACGATTCAACAATATGAATATCTGATAGATTCAATGATATGAACATCTAAACAATTCAACAATATGAATATTAAAAGCAAAGATAATAATTGCCTTTAGAATGACTGATAGTCGAGTAAACTCTGAACTATAACTTTCTAATAGGTTCAATAACTAGCTGACCCTTTTTAGAATTACTGGCTTCTGGCTACAGAAACTAAGTACCTCGAGAAGATCAGCCTCGGGGCACAACGTGAATATGCATAACACTTAAATATGCTTACTCGTATCATATATATTAGATACCTGGGCACACTCCTACATATGAGGGGTGTTCTGTTCCGTCTAAGAATCCTTACCATCAATTGGTTTGGATAGCTTTAAAGAAAACTTCATACACTAGTCTGACCGAACAAAGGTTCAGACTCTTACTGACATGGTTCAAGAAATTTAGAACCTTGAATAATGTACAAGTCCAAGACTGTACGAGCTCAAATGCACTAGGTGCGGACATCAATAATATCAATGTTGGAATAATTGATAAGTAATTAAACCACTAAATAACATGCTTGGAAATAAAGTTCAAGCAATTAAGTAAACAACTTTTGATTCAACAATAACCTACTCAATACAATATGAGAAGGATAGAGAACTTGCACAAAGTGAAGTTTAGCATTTGCACAATATAGGAATTTGTGTAAGTTCGGGGAACTTGCACAATACTCAACGTGTGAAGTTCGGGAAACTTGAACAATACTCAACGTGTGAAGTTCGGGGAACTTGCACAATACTCAAAATGTGAAGTTCAGGGAACTTGCACGATAATAGATTCCTTGTATAAAATAAATGCATAGGCTTAGACACTTACAACATCAAAGAGTGAAATTCGGGGAATTTCACAATAATAGATCCCTTGCATAAAGTAAATGCATAGGTTAGGACATTTTCTTACAACGTTCTTTGAGTAAAGTAAACACAAAAATAAGATACTTGAACAATATACGAGTTTGTATAAGTTTAGAGAACTTGCATAATAAAGAAATGAAGTTCGGGGATTTGCAAAATAACCAAAGTGTGAAGTTCGGGGAACTTTCACAATACTCAAAATGTGAAGTTCGGGGAACTTTCACAATAACCAAATTGTGAAGTTCGGGGAACTTTCACTATACAATAATAACCTGCTCAATACAATATGAGAAGGATATGAAACTTTCATAAAAAAACAAGTGAAGTTTAGAAACTCGCTTACATGGTTCATTGAATAAGGTAGTACAAGAATTTAGAATACTTGCACAATAGGGTCCAGATACTTGTACAATAAATAAGTATAAGTCAAGAAAAACTTACTCAAATAAAAGAGTAGTTCAGGAAAACTAAAAATACCCTGCTCAATATAAAATTGAGTAAAGTTAGGGAGACTTGCACAAATAATAAGTGTAAGTCAGGGAACTTGCCTGTTTGCTCAGCTACAAATAAATTTTAGCTTTAATAAAACTACGTTGAAACGACCTAGCATTAACAAGTCGGCCTCTCCAATTAGTATATATAAACTAATATAAGTTCACACATACAAGACTCTAGTCATTATATAATTCTATCACATAGTTCACGTAAGTCAATCTAATCATGTCTTAGATTTAATAATTTTAGATTGTCTAGTTCATAAGCATCAACATAGGATTGAACACATAGCACTTCTAGTTACTGATATAAATCAACACATATGTTTATCAAGTTTATCTAACTCAAGTTCGAAAGCTAATATGTTCATTCTATGTCCACTTCAAGACCACATGTTTGTATGTCGGATATTCAAATAATTTAAACAATATAAGTTTATGCTTCAAGATTGGTTACTAAAGTCATGTTATCAAATAACAAGGTTAAACAATGTTTAAGTAGTCATGCTTGTGCGTATACTACACGTGTATACTTTAATTATATAGTCCATACTTGAGATTCATTTTCTATGAATACGTGCATATGTAAAATCCATGCTTTAACCGAAGGATGCTCATAATAACATGCTTGCATGATCATAATATGATTCACATGTAAAGCAATGCTATTTCACATTCTAAGTTTCTATTACAAGGTACACCAAGTCAAAAAGACAATATGGTACATGTAAGGTATCTCGTAACCATTACTCACATGTATTAGAATGTATACAATAAGTTATATGTATTTAAGTGGTCACAATCTAAAAGACACAAGTCTTGGTTAAGTTCACTTTTAAAGTCTTAAGTTTCACTTTTGAAAACGTCTTAACTTACGGTCGAGTATACTAATATGTTCTATCACATTAGTCTTAGTTCTCATGTTTATATAGAACACATGATCAAAATTCATACATACTACGTATCCGTCAAAGTTCACATTCAAAGCTTATGTTGTTGTTAGTAACATTCAATATTAAGGTCCACATGTTCAAGTTATATTATGATACCTATATACACAAGGTAATATATCTCTCATGCATTTCAACATTATAATATCATGTCTGAAAAATCAGAATGTCGACATGTCAAAGTTTGTTTTCAAAACTTTTATTTTTGTTAGGAATGTGTACTAGTTAGGTTCGTACGTTCTCTTTACAACATAAAACATATATACATCAATTAACATGTATTTCATGCCTTCCTAGGTCATACTAACAAGTCTCAAAAGTCAGAATATATCTGTGACATTTCTATACCAAAGTCCCCTTTTAAAACTCGACATTCATTTCGAAAACCATGAGTTATTTCGTCAAAATGTATACCATCTTAGCTTGAACATGTTTATGTTAGGTTTATATACCCATATATACGTATTACCCATGTTAACATGTTTGTTTAAATCAATGCAAGAAAACTATCACACAACAGCACTGATGCAGAAAATAAAAATCTGAATTTTAGGGCCTGCGCAGCTGCACTGCAACCAGGTATAAACCCGGCGCAGCTGCGGCGGCTCCTGATCCAACCCAGACTGAACTACTTCGGCAGTTCCTGAAAATCCCAACTCAGAAACTCTTACGAATTCGTTCCAAATCAGTCACAGTATATAACTAACATGCTTACTAACTTAAAAGCATACTTCATAGCTCAATTAACATATAACTTGTAAAAATCAAGAACTGTGCTAATGAAGAACAAGAATGAAAATTTTACAGAAATTGAAAAGATGGAGTTATACCTCTGTTATTAGGGACTTGCTGCTATCTCTCACTCTCTCAATTCACAGACTCTCACTAGCAACTCTACTAATTTTATACTTGTATGGAAATCTCAGCAATTGTAATAGAGAAGGAAGAGAGTTAATTTATAGGAAATTTCAATATTCGGTTCTGGACATTGTTCCTCAAATCAAACTAATGGGAGATGCAATTAGCAAATGGTTATAAAATAGTGGGTGAGGAGTTGGTATAACTCCTCATAATCTCCACTCCCCCGTGATCATTGCTATAGTTGTGAGGAAATTGAGAAGAGATAGAGTAGGCTAGCTTCTTGCTTTCACGTGAAGAGAGAAATTGGGCTCATATTATGGGACAAAGTAATCCCAACAATCTAGCAAGTGGGTGTATAGTGTATGCTAACACTTGGTTATTAAATTTGTATACACAATTCATTTCATATAACATAGGTCACAATAATTTAAAGGGCATACAATATAATTCCTAATTACAAGGTATCAAGTAGTGCATATACATATAATCCATGTACATTATTTTAACACCGAATATAAAGCAGTTTGGTATTATTATTATCACCATAGTTATCATTATAATTTAATAACATCATTATCGAATAACAATAGTTTATTGATATTAGTACAACGTAATAGGGTATACATATTAATGTCTACCACTCATATCATGCTACATAAGTCATATTATAATGTAACTCACATAATGTAATTACTCTTACTATATAGTCTATATATAATATACATAGCCACATTAATGTGCACATTACACTTTATATAATATGAAGGTATCCACCATATATTACAAGGTTTAATATATCGCATGCTTGTATAAAATAATTAATCAAGTAAATATAATATTATTATATTTATTTATCTCCTACTCATTAATTATTATTTTCTCATAATAATAATTAATCAACACATAATCAATTAATTACTCCCACTTCATTAATTATTATTTATTCATAATAATTATTAATCAACAACAATAATAATTTCATACGTTATTAATTAATTACTCAAATATAAATAATTAATCACGATTAAATCTCTACATTATATTCAAGAAATTTGAATATATAATTTACTAACACTTTTTATCAATACTTTGATATAAAGGTCTCAGGGTTAATCTACTAAGTTAAATAACCATTAGTGATTCCCTTTAATAAAAATCCTAGTATTTATTCGCATAGGTTAAATCACATAAGCACATAACCACATAAGGTTTAAATAAGTTTGAAAAATTAATTCCTAAAAATTTAAAATCACATATAAAATTAATAAGGAGCCTAAAATTCCTGGTCGTTACACAAACGCCTCGGCTACTATAGCATTGAAACTATTCTGAGTATCAAATATGTGGCTTTGTCTTGCTGCTAACCGGTCGGCCTTTTTATCCTCTATTTAGCTCCGGTCATCCAACTGTTGCTGAAGAGTCCAAAACTGGGAGCTAAATATGAACTTCGCTATGCGTGATGTGCTTGCCGTAGTAGCGTCCCCATCCTCAGGTAGAATATCCTCTGCAAATTCTTCATAATCTGCATCTTCTACTTCTTCATAATCCGCATCTACTGCTTCTTCCTCCTCCTCATTCTAGTCTGAGGGAAATATAAAACTGAGTCCTCTTGGATGCGACGTGCCTTCTTTCCACACTAAATACTTGGCAATCAACCTACTCTCCAGCAGTTGCAGTGGTTATTATACCGACTCCTCGGCTGCCCACCTAACATCAACGCGGCGGCACAACCCACAATACAGGACAAATATGGCAATCCTCCCGGAATAGGCCCTCTCAAGCATCGACGGATTTAAAAGTTAATGATTGCCCCTATGTTAATGGCGAAGTCCTTTATAATGGCGTACAACAGTGAAACTTTTTCTTTTGTGATTTCGCTAGTGTGCTATGAGAGGAGGAGCTTGGCACATAGGAAGGCGTTCCAAATCTTGCCGTAGAGGCTCAAATCTTTACTTAAGAACAGTGTACCCTCTTTCTTGCCTTATAGCCACACAGTTTTTGGCCTACAGATTTCTGTCAGAATTTTTTCGTAATCTGGCCCACTATCTCAAAAAGTTGTGTACTGGCACACTACAGGCGCTCGTAGGTTGTAATAGTCATTGATAGCAGCGGCACTGAAGGACACCATCTTGCCCCTAACGAACGTTGTAAATGTCACCTTATCTTCGGCGTTCGCATAGAATTCCTTAACCACTGCTACCACTGCCGCTTCGGGTTGATCAGTGAAGGTGTCCCATCCTTGCTCGTTGATTTGGTGCCCCATCTCACCATCAAATTAATTGGGCTGAAGGCCTCGTTTAGGGGTGAGTGCCTTGTTTGCTAAATGATCAAATCTGTCTGCGGCCAAGGCACTGATGAATTTTTTGCGGTCAAACTGTCTTGTGGGGGTGGACGAACCCTCACCCTTTTGTCGTTTTGGTGCTTTTGGTGCCATTATATCAAAAATGTCACCCTCTGTGTGTGGTTGTTGTGACACCCCCAAATCCGGTATCTTAACGTCCACAAGATTTGGTGTTCATTGTTCAAATATCATATAACTATCTACCCATAATAATGAAATTCATTTAATAGATAAATAATCTATCATCTCCCTATAATAGGGTTGCAACATCTAAAATACTAAATACACAATCAATCTAAGGTTATACTTAACCTTAAATCTCTGTTGCAAAAACGTAAATAAATAAGTCTTTAATCAGTACACATAAGTCTTGAACTTTAACATTTTCAATAACACCACAAGATTTCAACACTTGTTAGCTTTTCCTTTGCCCTAGCTACTAGAAGGTTCATCACATCATTCATTCTTAGCTGCAATCTTATTATGCAAGAGTGAGCACGAATGCCCGCAAGTATAAAAAATATGACAGAATAATAACATGCGAGTGAAAGAATTCTGAATAACAGATAGCTCAACTTTTGAATCGAGAATAATAATCGAGAATCAAAATTACTTCTGAGGGTCATAAAACCTTGAACTATATCCTAGGTTGTCAAGTATATTAACCTTTAAACCTATAACAGTTATAAGACTATGGACTTCACTTCTCGTACTTAGGGGGATCAGCCCTTCATACCAATAATGTGCACAATACCTCAACGCTTAATGCATCATCAATTCCCCTTTAATAGGGTTGTTCATCTCAGTTTGACATCAGAGTCCGCACCAAATAAAGTTTAGTTTGGATAACTCAATAGTAGTTCTAGAATTAAGAACGCTCATCAACTATGGACTAGTCGAATCAATAAGGGTCCACTAGTCTTAAAGGATTCAACAATAAATGATATTCAACTTGAATAATAACTTCTCAAGAGTATACAATCGAATAAGTATTGTATAACTGAAGTGATACTTTTAAAAGAATCATAACATCTCATATAAAATCTTGAACTTGAATAATCAAGGATAATAACTTGCTCGATATAGAATTTAAGCCTATAACTTGCTCAATGTAAAGATTTGAGTTTAGGATACTTGCTCAACAATAATAAGTTAGGGATAGAATATTTGCCTCGTGCGCAAGCTACAATTATAAATCACGTTCTTTAATTACTCTTACCTATCAATACATTCACAATACCAATTAATTATTAGTTCGGCATACTGATCAAATCTCAATATTGATCTTTGGACACGTTATTTAGACTTTACAAATAACGGTTTAAGTCATGTAATTAACTTGTTAATTACTCACATAATATAAATCATTAAATCATTTTAACATTTCCTTACACATTTAATAATCTACTATAATCTCTTGAGATATTCTTATCACATTATCATGTTAGTTAGGTTAATGTTTAAACTAACATAACTTAATTAAAACTTTAAACAACAAGGTTGTTTATTCTTTGCCATACGCACCGGGGCACGTTTCCCATATAAAATATTCGTCGGGGCAAGATGCGCCGGGGCGCGCTTTGCATGAAGAATAATTCGCGGGGGCAAAAACCCCCTGGATCGAATTCTGCCATTCGCGAAGAACACAGAACCAAGCAAATAAATCCCAAATCAAACTAACTTAATGATTTTTAATGCTGCTCATTGATGAGTGGGTTTAACACCTACGAATTGGTATTCGTTATAGCTTGGTTTTTGTTATTTTCAAGTAATTTTCCCATGATTTTATTGGGTTTTATGTTATTGTGTGCAGGAAATGGAAGGGATGCAAAATGAGCTTAAAAGGATAATTTTCAGTACACTTGGTCCACGCGCCCAATTTGATTAGTAAAATTAAAGAAGTCTGTGATTTTGAAAAAAATTCGGAAGCAAATCAGACCTCAGTGTTTTCCTTATTACCATGGGCCACAGTTTTGGAATGAGTAGTAACACACGGAATATATGGTTCCTTGCAACATGCGGAAAGACTGATTCCCCGCTGGGGCGGGGCCTTGAGCTGGAAATTCCCCGCTCGGGGAGGCGCCAATCATGCAGCTAATCTCCTATGCCGACTAAGATTTTGGGGCTATTAATTGAAGAGATTGTGGGCTGCCAAGGAGAAGCTGGAGCTGAGTGGGGATATAATATATATTAGAAGAGATTCAATTAAAAGGAGGCTGCCAGCTGCTATATCTTCTTTTTCCATTCGGACTTGCCAATACAAGGGGGACCACGTAGCAGCTAGAGAGATAAGTGGGCTGCTGTTATAAGGAGATAAAAAAAGGAACTTGACTTGTTATATTGGACGGGCTGGACTTCTTTTTCTAACACGGATGCAAATCAAATGGGCTATGGTTATTATAATGAGAAAACGACTCAACCTGGACAAAAAAGGGGACAGAGGAGTTTATTATATTATTAGTTTAGTTTTATTATTAGCTTAGGATATATATTATATAAAATATTTTATATGGACTTGGGCGTGACCTGCGATGGGGATTTTCGTAAGCAGCTTAGTTATTAATTATCATATTAGCTTATATATATATATATATATATATATATATATATATATATATATATATATATATATATATATATATATATAGATTTTCGTAAGCAGCTTAGTTATTAATTATCATATTAGCTTATATATATATATATTAAATAATATAGCTTAGTTTTAGGAGATAATTAGATTAGATTAATTTAGTTTTCAATTAAAATAATAAACCCTAGTTGAGAGGGGATTTGGAGATTGAAGCAATTGGAAGCTATTGAAGATCCAGATCAAGAGCAAAGAGGAGCACGAATTTGCCGGCAACAGATTCAATTCTTTTCCTTAATCTTCTTCTTATCTTTTAATGTGTATTCAAATGTGAATTCTTAGTTTTAATTCAATGAACTAATTCTTTGTTTAAGATTACAATGGATCTTATTGTGCAGTTTATTTTAATATGCTTCGCTATCAATTATTATGTTCTATCGTTGTGATTGTCTATTGTGATTTAGACTTAATTATTTAATTGATTGGTCATCAATTACCGTGATAATCTATATGAAATCGGAAGAGGAGTATAGATTTAGATCTGATCAAGATAGCATGTGTTCGTGATTTCTGCGTAGATGGAAATTATGATTCGTGTTTAGGTTAGAAGTATGCCTTTACGCCATATGTAATCTTATAGAGAACTTGTGATTAAATTCTTTTTAATTGTAATTCATATAGAAATATAGTGGATTAGTTAATTAGGATGTCTTGCTTAATTCTATCATCTGTGGATTTAAGTGAGTATGGGTATTATGCATCAGAGGTGGTTTTATCTGCTTTAGTGTTCTTGATTAACAATTCAGGATAGAGAATAATTGATGAGAAGTGTGTTAACTTAAATGAAGCAATAAGTGAAGTTATGATCTTAAATCTCCGTAATCTTAATTTAACTAGTGGAATTTAATAGTAGTTTAATTATATAATTTGAAATTCATTCATTTAAATAAGATTGAGTTGGTTACGGGTTAGTACTTGGTGATTCTTATTAAATAATTCCTCGTGGGAACGATACTTTACTTTCACTCTACTACTTGTTGACCACGTATACTTGTATGTTGTGCGTAACTATATTTTACCCGACAAGTTTTTGGCACCGCTGCCGGAGAATTAATTTAATAATTATTTACCAATATTAATTTCAATCAAATTAGTCTTAATTTAAATATTTTTTTTATTTTTAATTCTCTTCCTATCTCACTCTCTTTTCAGGTACCATGGCTGAATTCAATTATCAATGGCCATATACGAACATGACTCAACCAAGGGAAACAGGGATTGATGAATTTATATTAGCACAAATTAAAGAACTTTTGAGGAAGTTGGAGGTTATTGTAGCCCAACAGAGTTGAAGGATAGCAGTTACATGTAATTATTGTGCTGGAAATCATCCAAGTCATCAATGCACCATCAGTTTTGAACCGGTACATTATAGTGGTGATTATCTCAACAACTATACTGAGCCTAACTATCACCAAGATTGGGGGTATCACCCAAATTCTTCATGGAGCTACAATTATGATGACCAATACTACGCTCCAAATCCACTATACACACAGGAATTTTCATGTCCACCTCCATTGCCACAAGAAGAAAAGCTAGGTTGGGAAGAGGCTTTGGCCAGATTCCAAACAGAAAAAGAAGTGGCTATGAAAGCTTTAGCGGCGGAAATGAAGAATCTAGCAATTCAAGTAGGACAACTGGCGAATGCAATCATTCCTCCAAACACTGGTCCTAATTACATGGATTTCGAAATTGATGGAGAGCCAAAATCAAATCTGCTATTGGATGAGCCACAAGAAGAAAAGTCAAATCTGGAGGAACTCATGTCAAACGTCATAGCAGATCAAGAGGAGGGGAAGATTAGTCAGGCATTGTCAAGTCAAGATCTTAATAATCAGATGGAGCAACTCATCACTACCCCACCAAATGGTCCTAATTACATGAATTTCGAAACAGAAATAGATAATTCAGAGCTGAGCGAATGGTGGCTCAAGTTCATAGCAGACATAGAGGAGAGAATGATTAATCAAGAGAGTTCAATTCGAGATCAAGAGTTATCAACTCAAAATCTTAATAATCAGATGGAACAACTCACCAACGCCTCAAACAACTGTCCTCCAAACACTTGGCGTAATGATATGAATAACGAAACTGACGGAGAACCCGAACCAAATCTGCTGCTGGATGAGCCATAAGATATAGAAAGTGTGGAGACAAATGGGGATAATGACATAGAGGTCGACGAAGATATAAATGGGTCTCCACCAAAGATCAAGGAGTCAGTCAGATTTGCAAAACCATGCCCGATTAGTAGTCATGTCGTTGGCAAAGCTCTTGATGACATAAGAGCGAGTAAATTTTTGAAGCCATGGTGGGACGAGAGAGAAAAGATAGACGAAGAGCCCATTGTGTGTGAAAAGCTTCCATGCCCCAAAGTGATCACATACACAATGGAGAAAACACCTAACTGTTGGACCTTCTTCATGGAGATCATACAAAATAAGAGCATGCTAGGTGAATTTGATGCACTGGTCATCGCCTGTGGGAACCTCCCAAGGGATTATTTGCTACTAATGGATGGAGGGTTCCTCAACTTCTGAAGAGGAATTGGATAGCGTTGACCAGACAAAGTCCGGCTGAAGGACTATAAATCAAGCGCTTATTGTGAGGCAATCCAAGTTTAATTTTTATTTTTAATTTTTTTTAGGTTTCATATTATTTGATAGAATTTTAATTTTGTTTTTAGGATTTAATAAACTTGCTTATTTTGTTCACAGGTTAGTCAAATTCAACTCAAGTGTGGTGCCCGATTCATTCCAATGTGCTAGCTTGTTCTTCAAACTTAGCAGGCAATGAGGGAAATTGCTTTATTTTTAGGGAAATCCTCTCTTTTAATTATTCCTATCTTAGCCATTGAGGACAATGGCTGTTTTAAGTTTGGGGGTATTTATCATGTTTAGTATTTACTTGGGCAATGTTTTGATGGAATTTGATTTTAGCCAATGATAAGTGGGTGGTTAATGTTGTTAACTCTTGGAGATTTGATGAGCATGCTTAGTCTATATTTCAACTCATTAGTTGGTTTCACACTACTTGCGAAATTTTTGAAAAATTTTACACATCCATTTGTTTAGCTAGTTGGGATTGAATTTTTTTGGCTAAATGCTTATGAAAGATATCATTGCAACTTGAGGAATCTTATTTGAGCATCATTCAAAGTGAAAATTATGCACTCACATAAGTTTGGGGGAAATCTTAGGATATTTTTGAAAGAAAAGAAAATTTTGAACCTTCCCGAGTTGAATAATTGAATCTTGTGGTGGGTTGAGATGGAGCGTAAAACGTACTCTCCATAAACACAGGCACGAGATGGAGCGTAAAACGCACTCATTTAAATGAAACTGGAAAGTGAGATGGAGCGTAAAACGCACTCACTAAAAAAAAGAAAAATAGATGTGGAACTAATGAAATTTGTTAAAATTTTTAGACATGGCATTATTTTGATGAGTGAGTTTAACACCTTCGAATTGGTATTCGTTATAGCTTAGTTTTTGTTATTTTCAAGTAATTTTTCCATCATTTTACTGGGTTTTACGTTATTGTGTGCAGGAAATAGAAGGGAAGCAAAATGAGCTTAAAAGGATAATTTTCAGTACACTTGGTCCACGCGCCCATTTTGATTAGTAAAATTAACAGTGCTTTCCTTATTACCATGGGCCACGGTTTTGGAATGAGTAGCAACACACGGAATATATGGTTCCTTGCAACATGCGGACATAATGATTCCCCGCTGGGGCGTGGCCTTGAGATGGAAATTCCCCGCTAGGGCGGGGAGGCACCAATTATGCAGCTAATCTCCTATGCCGACTCAGATTTTGGGGCTATCAATTGAAGAGATTGTGGGCTGCCAACGAGAAGCTGGAGCTGAGTGGGGATATAATATATAGGGTCCTATACAATAATATACAACATTTAGTAAGTACTTACAACAATAGTGCACTCATACAATATTTACACAATTAATACACTTTCTATAGTTATTTACAATATTAGTGCAATTAGGATATCTTAATTTATGGAATTAGTATAGGATTCAATTCATAATAATAAGGAAACCTAAAATCAAGGAGAAATAACTGCCATAATTAATAATTCAAATTCAAATATCTTGGTTCTAACAACAAAAATAAATTCAAATTCAAATATTCAAAATTTGGCAACGTCATCTTCCTCCTCCCCTTCGCCGGTGAGACCCAATTTCATGTCAAAAAAAATAAAATAAGCACACTGCATAGGAAAGAGAGAGATAAGAGAGTGATGTGTAATGTAATGTTGATAACCAAACCTTCGTACCAAGGTAACCAAACGTTTATACCAAGGTAACCAAACCTTTATATCAAGGTAACCAATCTACCTCCACACCTGCAATATGAATTAGTTACCTTTGGTATGAAAGTTTGGCAACCAACTGCATGAAGGTTTGGCTACCAACTGCATTACATTCAAAATTAAGATTCGGTTACCTTGGAATGAAGGGTTGGTTACCTTGGTATGAATAATTGGTAACCAACTGCGTGAAGTTTGGTTACCAACTGCATCACATTCAAAATAAAATTGGTAACCTAATAAAACTAAATTGGTTACCTTCATACCAAGGTAACCAACACAGTCATACCAGTATGACTGTTTGGTTACCAATGTATGAGGTTTGGTTACCGGTGAAGTTGGAGAATGGACCGGTGGTGGAGGAAAAGCAACGGGTGGTGGAGGGGCCTCCACCGCGGCCAGTGGCGGGGCCTCCACCGACGGCCACCTTGGATCAATTTGGGGGAAGAGGAGAAAGGGGGGCGGGAGGAGGAGGAGGAAGGGGAGGGGGAGGGGGAGGGGGTGGGGTGGGGCTGGGGCGGGGGCGGGGCGGGAGGAGGAGAAAGGGGGGGGAGGAGGGGATGGCGGTGGGAGGCGGAGGGAGGGGGTGGGGCAGGGTGGGGGGAGGAGAAGGGAGGCGGAGGAAGGGGAAGGAGAGGGTGTGGGGCGGGGGCGGGGGGCGGGAGGAGTAGTGGCGGTGGCGGGGGTGGGGCGGCTGCCGGTAGAGCAGTGGCGGGGGGCGAAGGTGAGGAAGAAGGTTGCGACGGCGAAAGAGGAGGAAGAAGGCGACGACCGAAGAGGAAGAAGAAGGCGGTTACTCCATTGATTTGTTAGATAAGAATATGGAGGTTGATAAGAGAGAGAGAAGATTTACATACCTACAATCATGAGCCATTATCAATAACTCATTAAATCAGTCAACTAAATAAAATGGATAAGATTGCACTCTTTTTGTAATTATATATTGCATATGCACTCTTTTTATAATTATTTTATTTGTGCATTTTTTTTGTAATATTTTAGTAAAATGTACTATTATATATAATTGTCCCTAATATATATTAGAAGAGATTCAATTAAAAGGAGGCTGCCAGCTGCTATATCTTCTTTTCCCATTCGGACTTGCCAATACAAGGGGGACCACGTAGCAGCTAGAGAGATAAGTGGGCTGCTGTTATAAGGAGATAAAAAAAGGGGCTTGACTTGTTATATTGGATGGGCTGGACTCCTTTTTCTAACACGGATGCAAATCAAATGGGCTATGGTTATTATAATGAGAAAAGGACTCAACCTGGACAAAAAAGGGAACGGAGGAGTTTATTATATTATTAGTTTTGTTTTATTATTAGCTTAGGATATATATTATATAAAATATCTTATATGGACTTGGATGTGACCTGTGATGGGGATTTTCGTGAGCAGCTTAGTTATTAATTATCATATATATATATATATTAAATAATATAGCCTAGTTTTAGGAGATAATTAGATTAGATTAATTTAGTTTTCAATTAAAATAATAAACCCTAATTGAGAGAGAATTTGGAGATTGAAGTAATTGGAAGCTATTGAAGATCCAGATCAAGAGCAAGGAGGAGCACGAATTTGCTGGCAACAGATTCAATTCTTTTCCTTAATCTTTTTCTTATCTTTTAATGTGTATTCAAGTGTGGATTCTTAGTTTTAATTCAATGAACTAATTCTTTGTTTAAGATTACAATGGATCTTATTGTGTAGTTTATTTTAATATGCTTCGCTATCAATTATTATGTTCTATCGTTGTGATTGTCTAATGTGATTTGAACTTAATTATTTAATTGATTTGCCATCAATTACCGTGATAATCTATATGAAATCGGAAGAAGAGTATAGATTTAGATCTGATCATGATAGCATGTGTTCGTGATTTCTGCGTTGATAAAAATTATGATTCGTGTTTAGGGTAGAAGTATGCCTTTACGCCATATGTAATTTTATAGAGAACTTGTGATTAAATCCTTTTTAATTATAATTCACATAGAAATATTGTGGATTAGTTAATTAGGGTGTCGTGCTTAATTCTATCATCTGTGGATTTAAGTGAGTATGGGTATTATGCATCGAGAGGTGGTTTTATCTGCTTTAGTGTTCTTGATTAACAATTCAGGATAGAGAATAATTGATGAGAAGTGTGTTAACTTAAATGAAGCAATAAGTGAAGTTATGATCTTAAATCTCCGTAATCTTAATTTAACTAGTGGAATTTAATAGTAGTTTAATTATATAATTTGAAATTCATTCGTTTAAATAAGATTGAGTTGGTTACGGGTTAGTGCTTGGTAATTCTTATTAAACAATAATCCTCGTGTGAACGATACTTTACTTTCACTCTATTACTTGTTGACCACGTATACTTGTGTGTTGTGCGTAACTATATTTTACCCGACACTCATGAAGTACAAACTTCACAGAAACATTATACAATGTTTCTGGCATGATTCTCATACTTAAGATTAAAAAATTTCACAGTGTAAAACATTTAATTTCACCATTTTCCATTTTTTTTGTAGAGTCTTAATGAAAAATATGAAATCTCTCATTACGGATTCGTTATAATACCGAATGCATTCATTCCAATTCTGTTTTCTTCGTTTTAACATGTAGAATCATACTCAAGTGTTAATTTTTAATTAAAACATACGATTAAAGCATTTAATTTACCCATATGGGTTATTCATACAACATGTATACTCTGACATTCTTGAAACCCAAGTATCATCAAAATTCCATGGTGTGATCACTGTAATTCATGTATACATGATACAACCCATGATACTAACATATATAGACACTTTTATGATCATATCTTACTCCCATTCTCAAAATAGTTCTTAACAGAGAATTTTGAAAATACGTTAAATGAAACTTTGTAACTTTTTGAAAACCCAATTAAGGCCTACTTGCATGAATTCAATCATTTTAAATCATTCATACCAGACATAAAACATGATATAATCACACACACACACACACACACATATATATATATAGCCATATTATGTCTTAATTACAAAATTAGTTTTTAACAGAAAACTTTAAAGTATGTAAATGAAGAACTTTGAGAAATCTTAATTTGAAATTTAAGAAGAGTGATTACCCTTGTTAGTATGCAGATGAATCAAATAATAACACAATGATTTCTCAAATTTCCCTTTTCTCTCTCAATTCCTTTTTCTCAGAACTCTCACTTTTCTCTCTGACTTTCTAAATTTTTCTTCTGATAATGATATATGATATAACATAGTATACGTATATATAATTAGTCGTTGTTTGTTAACTGACAAACTTCTACAAGGGCCTTGTTTGGCTAGCACACTAACCTCTTTTTCATTTATTTTAATAAACCTCTTATAATATAGTTAATTGTCACATTACTAATTAACCAATTAATTTTATTTAAATTAATTAAATAAAATAAGATAAACTCACATTAAACACATTGTCACATAATTAATATTCTCATTTATTAATTATGTCAATTCATTAATTCTCTAATTAATTATTAAATTAATTAGAATAACATTTTGCTTATTTAAATAACTCATTAATTCACATAAGCTCAATTAAATATATATGCTTTGAACTATAAAATTACTATACATTAATTTAATCAATGTAACACATATAATTAAATTAATCTACCACACATTCATGACTTAATTATTTAACTTAATAATTAAATCATCAAAAATATTTATTTATTTCAATAAATATTCAAATAACTTTACAAAATTCTCGTTCGTCACATCTTTCCCGCCTTAAAAGGATTCTGTCCTTAGAAACACAGTTCGATTAATAATTTCGTCCCGTCACATTCTCTCCCCTTACAAAGATTCTATCTCCAGAATCGCTTACACATATTTAAGAAAATAAGTGTGGATAAGTCTTCATCATATTTTCTTCTAGTTCTCACGTAGCTTCTTCAGCGTTGTGGTTCCTTCAAATTACCTTAACAGAAGTTATTACTTTATTTCTGAGAACTTGCTCTTTCCTGTCAACAATCTGAATAGGAACTTCTTTGTAGGATAAGTCCTTCTCAAATTGTAAAGGTTCATATTCTATCTTAAGTTTGTAATCGGGTTTATAGGGTTGTAAGACTGACACATGGAAGACGTTGTGGACATGTTCTAACGCCGGAGGTAAAGCTACCTCATAGGCGACTTCTCCAATTCTTCGTAGTACCTCAAAGGGTCCAATGAACCTCGGGCTCAATCTTCCCTTTTTACCGAATCTGATCTTTCCCTTCTAGGGAGAGACCTTCAAAATAATAAAGCTACCCGATTCAAACTCAACATTCTTGCCGTGTGGATCGGCATATTTCTTCTGCCTATCGTGATCCGCTACTAATCTTGTCCGAATTACTTTAACTATCTCTGCTGTCTGCTGTACCAACTTTGGGCCTAGCAATTATCTCTCGCTAACTTCATCCCAGTACAGTGGATTTCTGCATTTTCTACCTTACAACGCTTCGTAAGGCGGCATACCAATACTAGTGTGGTAACTATTGTTATAACCAAATTCTACAAGCGGTAAGTGTCATCCCAATTGCCTTTAAAATCCATGACGCATGCTCTCAGCATATCCTCTAACGTCTGAATTGTTCTTTTGCTTTGCCCGTTAGTTTGAGGGTGATAAGCTGTACTCATCCTCAACTGTGTTCCCATGCATTCTTGTAGTCGCTTTCAAAAATTTGATGTGAAGTGCGAATCTCGATCATAAACAATCGACATTGGTACTCCAAGCCTAGAAACAATCTCTTTCACGTATAACTTTGCCAACTGATCCAAGTTAAATTTGATTCTGATCGGAAGAAAGTGTGCGGATTTCGTTAATCGGTTAACGATAACCCATACTGCATCGTAGCCTTTCTGGGTCATCGGAAGGCCAACCACAAAATCCATTGTAATATGTTCCCATTTCCATTCTGGGATCTCTAGGGGTTGTAGCAAACCACTCGGTCTCTGATGTTCTGCCTTCACTCTCTGACAGGTCAGACACCTGACAACACAATCGGCAACGTCTCTCTTCATATTTGGCCACCAAAAATGTTGTCGTAAATCCTGATACATCTTGGTACTTCCGGGATGGATGTAATACCTCGAACTATGAGCCTCGCTCAGAATGTCCTCCTTGATTTCTGGTATTGGCGGTACCCAAACTCTATTTTCAAACCTCAACAATACCTCGTTGTCCATTTTGAATTTAAGTTCAGTCCCTTCAGATATCTTTTTTTTTTACTTCCTCACATTCCTTATCTAGAATTTGAGCTTCCTTAACCTTATCCAATAGAGTTGTACCAGCTTGCATCTGGAACAACTTCTCATCAATCTCCATTGGATATCCTACTTCCAATTCCAGCTTTTCCATTGCTGAAACCAACTCTTCCTGTGCTGTCAACATCATCAACTTCTCCCGACTCTTTTGGCTTAAGGCGTCAGCTACTAGCATTCGTTTTTCCCAGGTGGTATAAGATATCACAATCGTAGTCCTTAATTAGTTCTAACCATCTTCTCTGATGCATATTCAAATCTTTCTGGGTGAAAATATATTTCAGACTCTTGTGGTTTGTATATATTTTACACTTTTCCCCATAGAGATAGTGTCTCTAAATCTTTAAAGCGAATACCACCGCAGCCAATTCCAGATCGTGGGTTGGATACCTTTTCTCATAATTCTTAAACTGTCGTGACGCATATGTAATGACTCTGCTGTTTTGCATAAGCACATAACCTAGTCTTTTATGCGACGTGTCACTATATACCACAAAGTTTCCTGTGTCATCCGGAAGGGACAACATAGATGTTGTACTCAACCTTTTCTTAAGTTCTTGGAAACTTTCCCCACACTTCTCCGTCCAGATGAATTTCACCGATTTCCTAGTCAAATTCGTTAGGGGAGTTGCGATCTTGGAAAAATCCTGAATGAATCTTCTGTAACAACCGGCTAATCCAAGAAAACTTCTTACTTTCGACGGTGTTTTCGGCTAATCCCAGTTCATCACGGCTTCGACTTTGGAGGGATCTACCAAAATTCCGTCCTTATCAATTACATGTTCGAGAAATTGTACCCTTTCAATCCAGAACTCACATTTCGAGAATTTGGCGTACAACTTCTCTCTTCTTAATACCTCTAATGTTAACTTCAAATGCTCAATATGTTCTTACTTGGTCTTAGAATATACCAATATATCGTCGATAAACATAACTATGAATTTGTCCAAAAAGGGCTTGAACACTCCATTCATTAGGCCCATAAATGCTGCAGGCGCATTCGTTAGACCAAATGACATAACCAAAAAATTCGTAGTGACCATATCGTGTCCTAAACGCTATGTTCGGAACATCTTCCGGCATTACCTTCAGCTGATGATAACCACTTCTCAGGTCTATCTTTGAGAAATATCTCGCTCCCTTTAATTGATCAAACAGATCGTCAATCCTTGGCAATGGATACCTGTTCATAATGGTAACCTTGTTTAACTCCCTATAATCGATGCAAAGCCGCATCGTCCCATCCTTCTTCTTAACAAATAACACCGGCGCTCCCCATGGCGAAACGCTCGGTTGAATATATTTCTTGTCCAGTAGTTCTTGTAGCTGAACCATCAATTCTTTTATTTCCACCGGAGCCATCTGGTATGGTGCCTTCGATATTGGAGCCGTTCTTGGTGCCAAATCTATCACGAATTCTACTTCCCTGTCAAGCAAAAGTCCTGGTAGATCGTCCGAAAACACATCTACGAAGTCTCTTACGACTGGTATTTCCTTTAACTTCAGATTCTCTTTACGACTATCGACTATGTAGGTTAAATATCCTGCACAGCCTTGTCTTAATAACTTTATGGACTACATCATCGTCAGACAACTCGCTTGCCTAGGCAACTTGCTGTCATAAAACACAACCTTTGACGGAGTCATAAAGTTAATACATTTCTTTTGGCAATCAATTATAGTCCCATAATTGAATAGCCAATCCATACCCAAAATAACGTCAAATTCCCCAAGTTTAATCGGGATAAGATCTACATTCATAACGTTACCCTTAATATCCACTCTACAGTTCTTGTATATATAATTAACAGGAATCACTTTCCTGTTCGCAATCTCTATGTTTATAGGGATTTCTAATTCGTCTTTATGCAATTCTAAGTTCTTTGCAAAGTCATCGGATATAAATGAACAAGTAGCACTCGAATCAAATAAAACATAAGCATTGACTTTATTGATCGGAATAATACTTGACACCACATCACGAGACTGCACCGCATCCTGTACGGTCATATTGAATGTCCTCACAGTTGGTCGATTTGTCGAAGTCGGTCCGGTAATTGTAAGAGGATTTCCACTGCTATTTCCCTTGTTTCCCCCTGACCCTGCCCCTCTAGATGTCTTCTTGGGACAGTCTCTAGCCAAGTGATCCTTTGACCCACATGTGTAGAAGGCGCCCTTCTTAGGGTTAGGGCAGTTAGGTGTTGTGACGCCCCCAAATCCGGGTCCACAGAACCTCGGACCTGGTACGTTACGATACATCATTTCTATAACTATTGCTGAAGATATAAACATAAATTGTTTATACAATAACTTTTACAGCATAATTTCCAAGGTCTGCAACCTTAACTTAATACATGCATTCAATATCCTACACGACATATAATGTCATTTGTATCCTATACTATTACCATTTCAACCGTATAATAATTCCATCCTGGAACTTGTCTTTGCCTTTGACTGTGTCCGAAGTTTCTTCTTTAATCTGAAAATTTATCATGATATAGCAAGGGTGAGCAACAAGTTTGCCCAGCAAGTTTAAGTTCAAATGAAGATATATCACGATTGAAAAGAATAATAAGCTGACAAACTTTCAACAATATAATAATTGTGGAAGAATGTAAATCAATTTTCATAAATGAATGACCGAGTCAATAATGATGAATGGCCAACAATGAACAATGAACAATTTAACTAAACCAAATGGTAAGGAAGGTAATCAGCCTTTCATACCTGATGAACATATACAACATGCACTGAGTGCGAATCAGTAATCAGTATAGATGTGAATAATTAAGAATAATTAGTTACGAACATGCTTTGAAATAGGACTCAAGGTTGAGTTATAGAAAATTTGCCTGCATAGTTGATTACTACTACGGAATCTAATTTAATCGCTTTATTGTAAAGACCTATCAGTTATAAGATTAATCTTTAAATTAGCATAACATACCTTATAAGTAAACTATCTAACATTTAAACACATAGTCAAATATTAGATAAACTTAACACTATACATATACACAAGTCTAAACCTAGCACACATCGAGTCTTTAATAATATTCAATATAGTATACTGAGTGGTTTTCCACAAACAACTAACAAATTAGTTTCCGTCTCGCCTATAATATTTTCACAGTGAGTTAGATCGGTTACTAATTTGTAGATCCCTTCCCCATATGAAGAAGTCGTTTCGCCCAGC
Organism: Panax stipuleanatus; assembly: GCA_020205555.1. Lineage (NCBI taxonomy): Eukaryota > Viridiplantae > Streptophyta > Magnoliopsida > Apiales > Araliaceae > Panax > Panax stipuleanatus. Next base: position 94,743,314 of record CM035118.1, read on the forward strand.
AACTATACATCAACCATTAAAGAGTACGATTGTACTACCTTAGACTTAACACTACTGTATCATATAACTTGTGAATTAACACTTAGTCTTTTATTTTATAAGTCCTTTATAATTTAGTAAGTTGAATACCTAATCCAGCAACCTAGATTCAGACTGAATTTTAATTTAGTAAACTATTTTCTAATCCAGCAGACTGGATTCAACTGACATCCATTCCAGCAAACCTGGATTTAACTAACCTCAAATCTAGCAACCTAGATTATCTAAATAGACCAATCCAGCATCCTAGATTATCCAAACATCTCATCCAGCAAATTGATGGTCAATCCAGCAAACCAGATTGCAATCCAGCAACCTGATGGCTAATCCAGCAAGCTGGATTCCCCTTTTTTAATCTAATCATCTTATTCTTTTTTTATCTTTTGTCCACACATAAATATATGTATTTCACACACAAAAATAATTTTTCAGAAAATTTTCAATTTCTTAAGTATTTTCCAAAAATTCATTTCTAGTTAATTCCTTAAGAAATTTGCTACATCACACTTAACTCCAAAAATTCCCAACTCTTTGCGGGATCTAACACATGTTATCAGTGAGCCTCCAGTTTAAATTTCGTGGCCATCGAAGTTATACAACTCCGGTTATAGCGATTTTCGTCGAAAATATACAAATATTAAAATGATCATAACTTGCTCAATTTAAGTCAGAATGTGCTCATTTTTGGACACAAACTACTTTATCCCATATATTTACATGTCCCAAAATATTGGAATTTATTTCATAAAATAAGTGGATGAAACTATCCCTGGAATTTTCGGACAGATTGCATTTTGGCCTTTTCAGATTTGGCGCCCTTTGTTCAAAATAGTCCACATGGAAATCTACATGGAATTTTTCAGTAATTATACTTGAAAAAAATAGAAGATTTCTAGATCTAACTCCAGAAAATTACCACACTCAAAAATTCAAAATACACTATGAGATATGGTCGTTTGAATTTTATGTTACGTTTTCTCAAAAATCTGATTTTAAAACTTTTGTGTTTTATAAGAAAATTTTCATGATTTCTTGATTAATCCAACATTAGCCATAATAAACCATCATAACACATACTAATACCTCTTATACTCATGGATCTATCATGATCCATGATCTAATTCACCAAAAATCACCAATCATAAGATTAAACACAAGTAAAGCTAGAAAAATTAGGTTTTCTTACTTTGAAAAACTTATTTCCTATTTCTTGATTTAGATCTAACTTCTGATACACCAAATGATTAGATTTAAACACCACATACTCTAAATCATGTAGATCTAAGATTTTGAAACTTAGAATCTACATCCCATCAAAGCAAATTAAATAGGAGGAATAACTAGTTTAGGGTGCTATACCTTTGCTTGCTCCTTCCTCTCTTTCTTCTTCTTCTTCTTCCTAGTTTGATTAGGAACTATAGAGCTACCAAACTCCCTCTCTCTCCTTCCCCTTTCTTGGCCGAAATTGCCTCTTTCTCTCTCTTCCTCTCTCTTGCTTGTTTTGTTAGCTTAGATAGAAATGAGAGGAAAGAGAAACAAAATAAAAAATGAGATAGACTTTTGTTTTAATAAAATGTATAGATTTGATTTGCATATCCATAATACATCCCCCACATCCTCTCTTACTCATCATGATTGAGTGTCTTACACTCCTTACTTAGCTTGTTGGTTTGGTTAAATAATAAGGCTTCAACAAATGCTTGACACCTAGCTTGAGTTGTTCACCAACTAAAGTGCCTAATGATTACATACATACCCCCCTTATTCATCCCTTTATATTTTCGACCACTTGACCTTATTGGGCCCTAATTGGTTTTATTTTTAAGGCCCATATTGCTTACTTAATGTCCCATAAGTCCCTTATCCCATTGGGCTAGGTTTGGGCTACTCTTTTAATTCCTTTGGGCTTGCACCTTTTTTTTTATTTTGCTTCCTAAATAAATTGAGCTTGGGCTTCCATCATTAAATAAATTGGGACATCATAATATTTGTCTCTTACATGATATATTGGTCTAGCTTAATAACTTAATTGCTATTAAATCAATTAGCTACAAGTCCAATGTTTAAATAAACAATTGGGCTTATTTAAATTACTTACCCTCCTTAGTCCATTAAATCTATTATCACTAGAACTAATGCTGAATATTTTTGATATTTACATATTCTTAATTATCTTAATATACAAAATAAATGTATACACATTATATAATGTATATTTATTTAATCATATACATAATTCACATAAGTTATAACACACTCCACTAAGTGTATTAACTTAATAGTCCTAATTGACTTAATAAGTTATAAACACTCACATAATTCACATACCTAATTTATATATTAGGTCACCAAATTTTATAGGTATCGTAGTACCTTATTCTTAATATTTCATCAAACACATATAGATTCATCTCTAGGGTTTAAAAATTTTGTAACCCATATATTCTCTATTCTCATTCGAACAGTAAACCATATAGGTTCTTCTTTAAAAATTTTAAATTCATATTCTATTTCCAGTCTAGGTCTTATTATTTAACCTTTATTTAATCATTTAAAATCTTATAAATTCTCGGATTGTCACATTCACCCCTTTTTCTAAGAATTTCGTCCTCGAAATTACAGCCTACTAATCCCTACTCCTTTTATTCATCAAAACTAGGTTTTCAACTTAACATTTATCTGATTTCATTCTCATTTAATGAGTACATCTTACTTCCTTCTATGAGAAACTATTCTATTATCACATTCTACCCAGACTTCTCCCCAAGAAGTTAAAAACTTTTCAAATTATGCTGAGTGGCCATATAGACCATGAACTCTAGGGTTAAACAGTATTCACCGTAATTAAATAATAGATATGTTTACAATCACGAAGAAGGTAATCTGCAGATCCTGGCCTTAATTATCTGAACGACTGTATGCGTTCAATGATTGGAATGTACGTTATCCAACCAATATATTCCCATTTTTTGGGGTTGTTCATACTCAGCAGGAAGTCCGAATCAAAACAATATGGTTCGGGATAAGTTCTCAAAGAGATACTTGAATTTTCATAAATATTTGTTTAGCTGAATCAATTAGCTTAGACATATATCAATAATTCTAACATCAATCGAAACATGTGTCTGGCCAAATTTAATTGACACTTGACTTTTCTTTAAAATTCTGAAAATAATTTTATGACGTCATTATACCGCACTGTATTTAGAGTCCGTTGAAGATTCCGTCATTTTTGTGACTTTGTCATAAAATAATATACCATAGTGGGCTGACGATCTTTAGATCACATCCAACACTAGGCAATACTGCATTAATGACTTCATCATTTTTATCATCCTTGCATCAGGTTCCATGATGCATTGATGATATATAAAATACATTTTGATATTTTAAATAATTTTTGTCTAGCCAAAATAATTAGCGTAGACTCTTCTTTAAACCGTTCAAAATTATTGAAAATTATTTTTGGAATTATTCATGTCGCAACAGGTAACGATGTATCAGGCTCCCGAAGTCCACACATACATAATTGTAACAATGTTTTGAAGATAACAAAACATTTATTTTTGCTTTAATCATGCCACAACAGGTAACGATGTGATAATGACTCAAAGTCCATCTCTACACCCTTGTCACCATGTTGTAAAGATAACAAAAATTCATTTTATTTCGAAAAAGGCACATCAGTGCGAATTTAGCTTGATATAAAAAATTTTGAAGTCTAGCATAGCTAGAAGATTTGGAATTCCTATGCTTCCACCATCAATTTCAATTCTTCTAATGATCAATTGCTTAATAATTCTATCTATTTCTATTATCCTCAATCCTTTATTCACAATTTTCCTTATACCCCCGTATAGTTCATCAAACATATCACACGTTATGAGTTCAGGAACTTACCACAATCATATGGGTTTTGGAACTTATCCTAGTCAGACCAAAGTCGTCCATTCGCTGAGGGGTTCCACCATACGATTATGAGTTACGAACTTACCATACATATGAGTTTAAAGAGCTCGCACCTAATCTTATATTCTCTACCTATCCGTTATACACATGAGAAAAGAATCACCTTTTCATCATACATATAGCGAATAGCGCGACACCGACATTTCAATGATTATCAATGTGATAAACTAAGTAGTCGTTAGACCAAGCACAAAACCCCCGCCCATACAAAGGTGTGTACAACTCAGCTATCACATGAGTCCTCAATTGAAATCCCACATAATCCTAGTTCCCTCTTTACTCGATACAAATTTCATAGTACCATATTCGTATAGCAACTCTGCTATAAAGTTTTCAATCATTTGATTGATCATCTGTCCTTTTATGACCTCATCAGATCACGTTGTAATCTTATATTATAATCGTATAATATTACGATTCTTTTCAATGTTATGATCGTTTTGTTTTACGATCTTCTTTCCCTTTATACTTTTAGTCTTTTAGGCTCTATCTGTTCATTACTACTGTTCATCTTTATTATCAGAGTTAGGTAACTCTGGATCTTTATTACCTGTTATGATTCTTCTTTGAATCTTATTGACTTACCAATACCTTGCCCAAATTCATCGCTTAGAACTTAAACTCTATTTGAGTTTATTCCTATTCCTCATTTCTGCAGTTATAGCCTTAAGTAACCCTACCTAAGGTTTATAACCTACAGCTCTGATACCAACTGTAGCACCCCCAAATCTGGGTCCCCAAAACCTCGGACCTAGTACGTTACGATACATCATTTCTATAACTATTGCAGAAGATATAAACATAAATTGTTTATAAAATAACTTTTACAACATAATTCCCAAGGTCTGCAACCTTAACTTAATACCTGCATTCAATATCCTACACGACATACAATGTCAATTGTATCCTATACTATTACCATTTTAACCGTATAATAATTCCATCCTGGAACTTGTCTTTGCCTTTGACTGTGTCCGAAGTTTCTTCTTTAATCTGAAACATTTATCATGATATACCAAGGGTGAGCAACAAGTTTGCCCAGCAAGTTTAAGTTCAAATGAAGATATATCATGATTGAAAAGAATAATAAGCTGACAAACTTTCAACAATATAATAATTGTGGAAGAATGTAAATTAATTTTTATAAATGAATGACCGAGTCAATAATGATGAATGGCCAACAATGAACAATGAACAATTTAACTAAACCAAATGGTAAGGAAGGTGATCAGCCTTTCATACCTGATGAACATATGCAACATACACTGAGTGTGAATCAATAATCAGTATAGATGTGAAAAATTAACAATAATTAGTCACGAACATGCTTTGAAATAGGACTCAAGGTTGAGTTAGAGAAAACTTGCCTGCATAGTCGATTACTGCTACACAATATAATTTAATCGCTTTATTGTAAAGACCTATCAGTTATAAGATTGATCTTTAAATTAGCATAACATACCTTATAAAAAACTATCTAACATTTAAACACATAGTCAAATATTAGATAACCTTAACACTATACATATACACAAGTCTAAACCTAGCACACTTCGAGTCTTTAATAATATTCAATATAGTATATTGAGTGGTTTTTCACAAACAACTAATAAATTAGTTTTCGTCCCGTCTACACTATTTTTACAGTTAGTTAGATCGGTTACTAATTTATGGATCCATTCCCCATATAAAGGAGTCGTTTAGCCCAGCTACTATACATCAACCATTAAAGAGTACGATTGTACGACCTTAGACTTAACATTACTGTATCATATAACTTGTGAATTAACACTTTGTCTTTCATTTTATAAGTCCTTTATAATTTAGTAAGTTGAATACCTAATCCGGCAACCTAGATTCAAAATAAATTTCAATTTAGTAAACTATTTTCCAATTCAGCAGGCTGGATTCAACTGACCTCCAATTTAGGAAGCCTGGATTCAACTAACCTCAAATCTAGCAATCTAGATTATCTAAACAGACCAATCTAGCATCCTGGATTATCCAAACATCTCATCTAGCAAATTGATGGCCAATCCAGCAAACCAGATTGCAATCCAGCAACCTGATGGCCAATCCAGCAAGCTGGATTCTCCTTTTTTAATCTAATCATGTTATTATTTTTTTATCTTTTGTCTACACATAAATACATATATTTTATACAAAAAAATAATTTTTCAAGAATTTTTCAATTTCATTAAGTATTTTCAAAAAATTCATTTCTAGTTAATTCCTTAAGAAATTTTCTACATCACACTTAACTCCAAAAATTCCCAACTCTTGGCGGAATCTAACACGTGTTATCTTGAGCCTCCAGTTTAAATTTCGTGTCCATCGGAGTTATACAACTCCGGTTATAGCAATTTTTGTCGAAAAAACGTAAATATTGAAATGGTCATAATTTGATCAATTTAAGTCGGAATGAGCTCATTTTTAGACACAAGCTACTTTATCCCATATATTTTCATTTCCTAAAATATTGGAATTTATTTCATAAAATAAGTGGACGAAACTGTCCCTGGAAGTTCCGGACAGATTGTATTTTGGCCTTTTTCAGATTTGGCGTCCTTTGTTCAAAATAGTCCACACAAAAATCTACGTGGAATTTTTCAGTGATTCCACCTGGAAAAGTTAGAAGACTTCTAGATCTAACTCCAAAAATTAACAACACTCAAAAATTCAAAATACACTAGGAGAAATGATCGTTTGAAATTTATGTTACGTTTTCTCAAAAATCTGATTTTAAAACTTGTGTTTTGTAAGAAAACTTTCATGATTTCTTGATTAATCCAACATTAGCCATAATAAACCATCATAACACATACTAATACCTCTTATACTCATGGACATATCATGATCCATGATATAATTCACCAAAAATCACCAATCATAAGATTAAACACAAGTAAAGCTAGAAAAATTAGGTTTTCTTACTTTGAAAAACTTATTTCCTATTTTTTGATTTAGATCTAACTTTTGATACACTAAATGATTAGATCTAAACACCACATACTCTAAATCATGTAGATCTAAGGTTTTGAAACCTACGATCTACATCCCATCAAAACAAATTAAATAGAAGGAATAACTAGTTTAGGGTGTTATACCTTTGCTTGCTCCTTCCTCTCCTTCTTCTTCTTCTTCCTAGTTTGATTAGGAACTATAGAACTACCAAACTCCCTCTCTCTCCTTCCCCTTTCTTGGCTGAAATTGCCTTTCTCTCTCTCTCTCTTCCTCTCTCTTGCTTGTTTTGTTAGCTTAGATAGAAATGAGAGGAAAGAGAAACAAAATAAAAAATGAGATAGACTTTTGTTTTAATAAAATGTATAGACATGATTTGAATATCCATGATTGAGTGTCTTACACTCCTTGCTTAGCTTGTTGGTTTGGTTAAATGATAAGGCTTCAACAAATGCTTGACACCTAACTTGAGTTATTCACCAACTAAAGTGCCTAATGATTACATACCTCCCCCCCTTATTCGTCCCTTCATATTTTCGGCCACTTGGCCTTGTTGGGACCTAATTGATTTTATTTTTAAGGCCCATATTGCTTACTTAATGTCCCATAAGCCCCTTATCCCATTGGACTAGGTTTGGGCTTGCACCTGTTTTCTTATTTTGCTTCCTAAATAAATTAAGCTTGGGCTTCCATCATTAAATAAATTGGGCCATCATAATATTTGTCTCATACATGATATGTTGGGCTAGCTTAATAACTTAATTGCTATTAAATCAATTAGCTACAAGTCCAATGCTTAAATAAACAATTGGGCTTATTTAAATTACTTACCCTCCTTAGTCCATTAAATCTATTATCACTAGAACTAATGCTGAATATTTTTGATATTTACATATTCTTAATTATCTTAATATACAAAATAAATATATACACATTATATAATGTATATTTATTTAATTATACACATAATTCACATAAGTTATAACACACTCCACTAAGTGTATTAACTTAATAGTCCTAATTGACTTAATAAGTTATAAACACTCACATAATTCACATACCTAATTTATATATTAGGTCACCAAACTTTATAGGTATCGTAGTACCTTATTCTTAATATTTTATCAAACACGTATAGATTCATCTCTAGGGTTTAGAAATTTTGTAACCCATATATTCTCTATTCTCATTCGAACAGTAAACCATATAGGTTATTCTTTAAAAATTTTAAACCCATATTCTATTTTCAGTCTAGGTCTTATTATTTAACCTTTATTTAATCATTTAAAATCTTATAAATTCTCGGGTTGTCACAGGTGCTATGTGGCCTTCCTGACCACAATTGTAGCAAACTCTTTTTCCCTTCATGCAGACTCCCAAGTGAGCATTTTTGCAGGTTGGGCATGGTTCTTTCCTTTTCTTCTGACTCCCTTGTTGATTTACGGACGACGGGTTGTCATTCCGCCTTCGTTTATGATTATTGTTTCCTCCCGTGTTACTGCCACTAGCCTTATTATTTCCTTCACTTTCATTTTTCTTCTTCTTATGATCCTGATTGTACTTGGTCACCGCTTTGTTTCCACCTTCAGCCAGGATGGCCTTCTCCAGAACTCCAGCAAAAGTGCTCAATTGAAACATTGACACTTTGCTATACAACCAGGGTTTCAGTCCCTACTCAAATCGCCTAGCCTTTTCCTCGTTAGTATGCACTTGATATTGGGCGAACCTAGCCAACTCGTTAAACTTTTCTGCATAATCTGGCACGGACATATTGCCCTGCTTCAACTCCAGAAACTGCACCTCCATTTGATTCTGAGAGCTGGTAGGGAAGTACATCTCGAAAAACATTTCCTTAAACCTTTCCCAGGTTATTACACCTTCTCCTCCCCTGACCTTATTTACATGCCACCAGTAGCTGGCTTCTGATTTTAACATGAATGTTACATAGGCGGTCTTATGGTCCTCCCTAACTCGGGCGACATCAAAAACTTTCTCTATCTCCATAACCCAAGTCTGAGCTTCATTCGGGTTTGTAAAGCCTTTAAACTCTGGCGGTCCCACTACCTTAAAGTCCTTAAACGAAGTGTTCGGTGGAGCTTGAGGTTGATTGTTCATCGTTCCAGCTAACAGATTCACCAACTACTGAACGGGGTTCGCATTGGCATCGTTGTTGTTATTGTTATTAGTTGACCCTTCCTGGGCCTGTCGACGATTTTTTCTTCCTCTTGGCGGCATATTTCTGTTAAGATATACGCTCATTAGATATTTATTCAATCTCTTAAATACTTAAAACTTAACTCAAATATTTAACATAATCACTTTAACCCATATCATCTCAAATAAACTTTGATATTTTATTAAAATCAAAATTTTTAACATAGTACGATAGCATCTCTGCCATTTACATCAACTATCCCGAGATAAAGAATCTTCAGGATTTAAATCATCAGAATATTCCTTTGTTTATAATCACATCAGAATTTACATTATTAACTATCAATTAAGCATTGACATAATCATATTGTCCCTATCACGGCCTGCTAAAACGTCGGACAGCTTCTCTACGCTCCTCCTCCATAATGCGGGACATAGTCCTGCGATCTAGCATATACCCAGGCAGTCCCTCGAACTGAATTGGATATATCATAACTCGGTCCTGGGCCTCATCAATTGCCCTTAAAAACGAGTAGCCCGTCTCTTCAACTTTATCCCTCTTTGCACACGCATCATCCTCTGCAAGATCTGCACGTCGTGAATTGCTCGCCCAAGCCTCTTCTGCTATGGCAAGTTTTTCTGATTTCTCTTTTATCTCATTCTTCAACCTTTCTATCTCCTCTGACTTCTGCTCACTTTGGCCCTTTTCATGAACCAAATCCCACTCCACATTTCCAAGACGGGTGTGAAGTGTCTCAACTTCACCATCCTTCTGCTCGATGGTAGTCTGTTGAGTAATCGTCTGCTCTCTCAACTCCTGGATCGTATCTCGTAACTCTATGTTGTGATCATACAATTCATCGTACATCTCAGCGCTGATAGAGTTCGGTGGGAACTCCTCAGGGTCTTCCTCCTCTTCCTCCTCCTCGACTGCCACAACCGGGATCTCAAACTCCTCAGGGTCCTCCTCTGAGTCAATCTCTGACTCATGCTCCCGACCAATGACTGTGATCCAAGGAGATGGCTCTGGCTGTACTAACTGCTCCCAGACTATATGTATATCTCGGGGCTCCTCATCTCTACTTCTCTCGGGGTATATCATCCCTAGGCTGACTAACTCCTCCAGTATCTGACATCCTGACAAAACAAGTTTTAAGTCTTAGTTATTAAGTGATGCTAATCGATACTCGAGCAAGTATATAATTATAAACACATAACACATAAGGTAATTTATTATCTCTCTTAGAACTCAACAAGAGTTATCATTACTATATTCTCGAAGGCTACTATCCTAAGGTTTTCCCCCACTTAAGGTTCATAACCTACGGCTCTGATACCAACTTGTGACACCCCCAAATCCGGTATCTTAATTTCCACAGGATTTGGTGTTCACTGTTCAAATATCATATGACTATTTACCCATAATAATGAAATTCATTTAATAGATAAATAATCCATCATCTCCCCATAATAGGGTTACAATATCTGAAATAGTAAATACATAATCAATCCTAGGTTATACTTAACCTTAAATCTCTGTTGCGGAAACGTAAACAAACAAGTCTTTAATCAGTACACATAAGTCTTGAACTTTAATATTTTCAATAACACCACAAGTCTTCAACACTTGTTACCTTTTCCTTTGCCCTTGCTACTATAAGGTTCATCACATCGTTCATTCTTAGCTGCAATGTTATTATGCAAGAGTGAGCACCAATGCCCGCAAGTATAAAAAATATGACATAATAATAACATGCGAGTGAAAGAATTCTGAATAACAGATAGCTCAACTTTTGAATCAAGAATAATAATCGAGAATCAAAATTACTTCTGAGGGTCATAAGACCTTGAACTATGCCCTAGGTTGTCAAGTATATTAACTTTTAAACCTTTAACAGTCATAAGACTATGGACTTCACTTCTTGTACTTAGGGGGATTAGCCCTTCGTACCAATACGGTGCACAATACCTCAACGCTTAAAGCACCATCAATTCCCCTTTAATAGGGTTGTTCATCTCAGTTTGACATCAGAGTCTGCACCAAATAAAGTTTAGTTTGGATAACTCAATAGTAGTTCTAGAATTTAGAACGCTCATCAACTATGGACTAGTCGAATCAATAAGGGTCCACTAGTTTTAAAGGATTCAACAATAAATGATATTCAACTTGAATAATAACTTCTCAAAAGTATATAATTGAATAAGTATTGTGTAACTGAAGTGATACTTTTAAAAGAATCATAACATCTCATATAAAATCTTGAACTTGAATAATCAAGGATACGAACTTGCTCAATATAGAATTTAAGTCTATAACTTGCTCAATGTAAATATTTGAGTTTAGGATACTTGCTCAACAATAATAAGTTAGCGATAGAATATTTGCCTCGTGCGTAAGCTACAATTATAACTCACGTTCTTTAATTACTATTACCTATCAATACATTCACAATACCAATTAATTATTAGTTCGACATACTGATCAAATCTCAATATCGATCTTTGGACACGTTATTTAGACTTTACAAATAACGGTTTAAGTCATGTAATTAAATTGTTAATTACTCACATAATATAAATCATTAAATCATTTTAACATTTCCTTACATATTTAATAATCTACTATAATCTCTTGAAATATTCTTAACACATTATCATGTTAGTTAGGTTAATGTTTAAACTAACATAACTTAATTAAAACTTTAAACAACAAGGTTGTTTATTCTCTGCCATACGCGCCAGGGAGCGTTTCCCATATAGAATTTTGTCGGGGCGAGATGCGCCGGGGTGCGCTTTGCATGAAGGATAATTCGCCGGGGCGAAAACCCCCTGGTTCGAATTCTGCCATTCGCGAAGAACACAGAACCAAGCCAATAAATCCCAAATCAAACTAACTTAATGATTTTTAATGTTGCTCATGAAGTACAAACTTCACAGAAACATTATACAATATTTCTGGCATGATTCTCATACTTAAGATTATAAAATTACATAGTGTAAAACATTTAATTTCACCATTTTCCATTTTTTTTGTAAAGTCTTAATGAAAAATATGAAATCTCTCATTACGGATTCGTTATAACACCGAATTCATTCATTCCAATTCTGTTTCCTTCGTTTTAACATGTAGAATCATACTCAAGTGTCAATTTTTAATTAAAACATACGATTAAAGCATTTACTTTACCCATATGGGTTATTCATACAACATGTATACTTTGACATTCTTGAAACCCAATTATCATCAAAATTCCATGGTGTGATCACTGTAATTCATGTATACATGATACAACCCATGATACTAACATATATACACACTAATATGATCATATCTTACTCCCATTCTCAAAATAGTTCTTAACAGAGAATTTTGAAAATATGTTAAATGAAACTCTATAACTTTTTGAAAACCCAATTAAGGCCTAATTACATGAATTCAATCATTTTAAATCATTCATACCAGACATAAAACATGATATAATCACACACACACACACACACATATATATTTAGCCATATTATGCCTTAATTATAAAACTAGTTTTTAACAGAAAACTTTAAAGTACGTAAATGAAGAACTTTGAGAAATCTTAATTTGAAATTTAAGAAGAGTGATTACCCTTGTTAGTATGCAGATGAATCAAATAATAACACAATGATTTCTCAAATTCCCTTTTCTCTTTCAATTCCTTTTTCTCAGAACTCTCACTTTTCTCTCTAACTTTCTAAATTTTTCTTCTGATAATGATATATGATATAACATAGTATACGTATATATAATTAGCCATTGTTTGTTAACTGACAAACTTCTACAATGGCCTTGTTTGGCTAGCACACTAACCTCTTTTTCATTTATTTTAATAAATCTCTTATAATATAGTTAATTGTCACATTACTAATTAACCAATTAATTTTATTTAAATTAATTAAATAAAATAAGACAAACTCACATTAAACACATTGTCACATAATTAATATTCTCCTTTATTAATTATGCCAATTCATTAATTCTCTATTAACTATTAAATTAATGAGAATAACATTCTGCTTATTTAAATAACTCATTAATTCACATAAGCTCAATTAAATATATATACTTTGAACTATAAAATTACTACACATTAATTTAATCAATGTAACACGTATAATTAAATTAATCTACCACACATTCATGAATTAATTATTTAACTTAATAATTAAATCATCAAAAATATTTATTTAATTCAATAAATATTCAAATAACTTTACAAAATTCTCATTCTTCACAGTAGCCTTCGTTGAAACCCTTTTTCAAACAGATGGTGTGCAAGTTGATGTTTCTCAATAATGGTTACCCCCAAATTTTAGATCTCACCCAAATTGTAACTTACAAAGCACACTAAAGCATGATATCACCAGTTGTCAAAAGTTCCCAATATCAAACTCGTGCCAAACAGTTAACTTTACACAGTTTCAATTGACTAAATTATTCCCCCAATTAAACCACATAAATCAATCTATGAACAAGGAGTAATCAGATTGTGGTGTTTATGTATGCTTACCCATGTTGAATTTGTATGGTGTGGCAAGTTGGGGATGATTGTCGATGTTGGATAGATTCTACTGAAGCCCTTTGTGTGTTTGGATTCCACCCCGAAGGAAGTTAGAAGTTAAAGCCCTAGATTGTGTTCACTTTTGCTTGATTAGGTGGTAAATTGTAGCAATCCGAAGTGGATATGGTTTAGGAGGACAAATTTTTTGAGGAGATTCTTTGTATGGGTGTTTTTCTGAAGGTTAGGTTTCAGAGATTATGTTTGGAATGGATAGGGTCGACTGCAGTTTTAGTATTTTAAAAACTAAATTCCCGTACCCCCGCCAGAGCAGGCTGTTTTTGGCTTTGGATGCCCGTCGGGGCAGCAATGGACAAAGGACTCGGCGCCGGGGGGTGCTCTGGGCTCGCTGGGGCGGCCTTTGGCAGAGGGTTTGTTGCCGTGGCATCATTTATAGGCTTAAGAATGCCCGCCAGGGCGGGCATAAAATTTTTTTCTGCTCTTGAATTTTGTACTTGTTATGCAAACTTGCCACTTGAATATATCCCCTCAATACTTTCTCACTTGGACCGATGAGCTCTAGCATGAATACCCTTTGTAATTCACCCATACCTGTACTGAATACAATAGCAATTTTTAGAACAAGCACTATGAAGAAAAGCTAATAACATGTTACACATAACAACGACTAACTAACAACTATTTATTGAAAACAAAAGCAAAGAATGGGTTACCTCCCATAAAGCGCTTGATTTTATGTCTTTCAGCCTGACTACTCCCTGTTTTATACTGGCTCAGCGAGGTCGACCAAGGTCGCCTGGCAATCGAGGTCACCTCCCCAATAATGTTTTAGGCGTTGTCCGTTAACTTTGAATGTTTTCGCTGGATCCCGGCCATATAGCTCAACGGTGCCCTGTGGAAATACTGTTTTGATGGTGAATGGACCCGACCACCTGGATTTCAGTTTCTCAGGAAAGAGTTTCAATCGGGAGTTTAATACTAGTACTGCTTGGCCCGGTTCGAACTTTCTATCCAAGATTTTCTGATCGTGCCACCGTTTGACCTTTTGTTTGTATAATTTGGAGTTCTCGTATGCCTGCAAGTGGAATTCATCTAACTCATTGAGTTGCAGAAGTCTTTTCTCCCTCGCTGCTGTGAGATCAAAATTAAGTTTTCGGATGGCCCAATAGGCTTTATGCTTAAGTTTTACTTGGAGGTGATACGCTTTTCCGTAGACAAGCTAATATGGAGACATTCTGATCGGGGTCTTGTATGTAGTCTGATACGCCCATAGAGTATCATCCAATTTCAAAGACCAATCTTTTCGGTTCGGGTTTACTATTTTCTCCAAAATTTTCTTCACCTCTCTATTAGATACCTCTGCTTGACCACTCGTCTGTGGGTGATAGGCAATGGCAATTTTGTGGTTTACCCCATACTTGGTCAAGAGGGCTGTGAAATACTTGTTGCAGAAGTGACTTCCCTTATCACTGATGATTGCCCTTGGGGTGCCAAATCTTGTAAAGATAATTTTTTGCAAAAATTTCAAAACAACCTTAGAGTCATTCGTCGATAGCGCTACTACCTCAACCCACATAGACACGTAGTCTACTGCCAACGAGATATACAAATTGTTGTATGAAGGCGAAAAAGGTCTCATAAAATTGATCCCCCATACATCAAAAACTTTCACTTCCAAGATTATGTTGAGTGGCATCTCATCCGTTTGGAAATGTTGCCCACTCTTTGACATCGATCACAATTCTTCACACACTGATGTATGTCTTCGAACAAGGTGGGCCAATAAAATCCTACCTGTAGTACTTTGGCGGCCATTCTTTCACTTCAATAGTGTCCCCCAAATACCGATGCGTGACATGCCTGTAAGATACTTTCCACTTCACTTTGTGGCACACACCGCCGAATCATTCTATCTGCACGCTGTCGGAACAAAAATGGCTCATCCCACATATACTACTTCACATCATGTAAGAATTTCTTCTTTTGTTGATGTGTCAAATCTGGAGTGAGAATATTACTCACCAAATAATTGTCAAAATTCGCATATGATGGGAACTCGCAATGAATCACAAACAACTGCTTATCTGGAAAAGATTCATTAATTAACACTTTGTCCGTCTTGTGTGGATTCGGATTCTCCAATCTTGAAAGGTGGTCAGCCACCTGATTTTCTGTCCCCTTCTTATTTTTGATTTTTAAGTCGAATTCTTGAAGGAGCAAAATCCAGCGAATCAGTCTCGGCACTGCATCTTTCTTTGCAACTGTAGACACTCGAAATTTCTTTTTCCTGTTACTGACCCTGTAGGAGAGCAAAACCTTCTTCTCAGCCCCGATCACCAATATCGACGGTCACCAATACCACGACAACCACAGCTCCGATCACCAATATCGGGATGTCAAACTCATCCCCGGTCTCAATACCTGGCCATCAGATCAACCCCGATCTTAATACCGGGATATTAATTCAGCCCTGGTCACAACCCGGGAGGTACAGTTAAGCTCCAGTCACAACCAGGAGATCTAGTTCAGCCCCATAGATAGCCCTGGGAAGCCAAGTCAACCTTCAGAGACAAACCCAAAGCATCACATCAGCCCCAGTCTCAATCTGGGAGGTACAGGTCAGCCCCGGTCTCAACCCGGGAGGTACAGGTTAACCCCGATCTCAACCCGAGAAGTCAGGTCAACTTCAAAAATAGTATAGAAGCATAACAACATCTCCAGAGGAAAACCTGGAGCGACCAAGTCAACCTCGGAGAACGACACTGAGGATAAACAGACTCAAATGGGATCCAAACCTTGGAAACAACCCCAGAAAGTCAGCTGAATGCTATGTAGACATTAAAAGCAACCCCGGGAGGGGGAAAATGGACTTTTTTTTATCAACTTAAAGCCAATTCAGTAAAACTCAAGCCAAATTGATGTCACCAAGGTCAGAAAGAACCATAACGGTGATCCAAAGTGAAAACAGCGCAAGACGGCTCAACTGACAAATTGCGGGGAAACAAAGACCCAGTTATGAACCCATCTTTTTGAACTTAAAAAGTGTTAAATCATATGTCATTGTGACACTCTCAGCGAGGGCTTTCTGGAAAGATATGGCATGCCTCAAAAGGACGCTCCGATCAAAAGTTATGAAGTTTCAAACCTGAATCGCGTTGCTCGAAGTGCACGTACTTCGAGACAATAAAGCCGGGAATGTGGGCCCCACCTTGGGGAGCCGCACCTCTACCTACGGCAGCAGTAGGTAGAGTAGAGGCTCCGTGGCCTATAAATAAACGTGCACCCCCTCATATTTGGTAATTCTTAAACGCAACAAACCTCTGCCCGTTTGATTTTTTGACTTTTTCACCTCTTCTAAACCTAAATTTTTTTACTCTAGCACGTAGATATACCCACATACTACCACATATCAAAAAAAAAATAACATGTAGATTCTGACGTTTAGAGCATACAATTTGGCAAAAAAACCCGTGCAGCAGTCCATTGTAAATATTTTAACGATCAGAAAGTGATTCATACTTCTTTGCACTATTTTGCACTTACATATCAAGTTTTGTTTTCTAAAATGCCCAAAACTTAGTTCCATGGCCATTTTTGTCAAAATTTGGTATATTTTTGTACATAAACTCAATTTTTGGCATTTTTACAACTCGGATTGACGATCCGGCAGCTTTAACAGCTTCAGTGCACTAGCATCTTTGTTTGAAGCAACTTCGTCGGACTGGGTTATCTTCCCAGTCTAGGTTTGGCTTTTTTTATGTTTATTTAACTGTATATATACTAGCTTTTCAATTCTGTCAAGCCTGGACGTCAAATCCGAGGTAGTTGACTGCTTTTATATTTATTTATGCATATATAAGCAGCCTTCACCACCACTGGGTTCTGTTCCCAGTCTTGGTTGACTATATTTTTGTCAATATATATATATTTATATATTTCAGTCCTGCCTGGATTATTCTGTGGCCTTTTTACCGCTTTTGCACTCCTCACCATACTGGGTGATCTTCCCAGTCCCTAGTTGACTACTTTTCTGTACATTTACTTTTTAGTACGGCCTGGATCATTGCATGACCTTTTTACTGCTTTTGCACTCCTCACCACACTGGTTGATCTTCCCAGTCACTGGTTGACTACTTTTATGTCAATTTCAATTCTAGTACGGGCACCGACGTGAAAACTCATCGCCCTTTTTACTGTTTATATATCTATATATATATATATATTTCATTTATGCCAAGCCTAGATCATTTCGTGGCTATTTACAGTTTTTATAAATATATATATATATTTTAATTCCAGTTCGGGCCTGCGAGTGAAAACCCATCACCCTTTTACAGTTATATATATATATATATATATATATATAATTATGTATATATATTGCTATTATTTTCTTTTTATTTAATTAATGCTTGAAATATTCATTTGATATAAATCGGCATTTTTTAATTACAAAAGCAACCTCGCGTCCCTTAAATCACTATCTAGTGGGAACGAGACGCTTCGGCCATGGGAATCGGAATTTACTGAATGAATCCGCGGTTCTGGCAAATTTGGGATATATATCTATTTCTGTGCAAATTTGAACTGTGCAGGTTTATTGGCTACTCACATGTGAGCCTAGAAATCGTGGGATTCGTGATCAAATTGATCAGAATCTGATTCCCACGACGGACAAACTCCAATTTACGAATGTACCCTGCCAGTTTTTCTGTAAAATGTACATACAAAGACCTTAAAACAGTTATCCGAATTTAAGGTCTCAACATAATGAAAATATGGTTTGCCGTATCAGCGTCCCTCCGATGGCTATCATGCCCACGAGGAGACCGATATTTATATATTTCTGTGGTCGAGGATACTTCGCAACCCGACAAATCACCATTCAAATGCAGCCTTAAGGCTATAAAGATAAAAATTGGAAGTATCAACAGGCTTCAATTCCTATATGAGCGTAAAGGTTTAATAAACCAGCTTTCAAAACATAATTTTCAATTCAATCAAAAAAAAAGCTTTTGTAAATCAAATTAAACACTTTTGCAAATCAAATCAAAGACTATTTTCAAATCAAATCAAACCCTTCATATATAGGTTCAACGAAGCAAAGCACTACTTTCAATCAATCAAACATAGGCCCAATTTTCAAACAGCATTCACTCACGCATTTTAATTTTAAGGAAAATATTGAAAAGATGTCGTACTGTCTTTACATGGTAGTTGTGGGGCGCCTAACACCTTCCCCACACTTAACCAAACCCCGAGCTCAAAACTTTGTTTTCAAAGATCAAGTTTCGACAGTGTCCAGCAATTGGGCCTCTTTCAAACAAAACTCGGTTGAGTTGGTACAACCATTTTCAAATCTACCAACTGGCGACTCTGTAAAACGTTCAAATCATCGACATGATACATGTTGGCCTTTTTCCTAAAAAACCCTTCAAAACCTTTTTCGCAAATAAAAAGAGTGAGGGTAGAGATAACTTAGGAAAAGAGATAAAAGATTCGGGTTGTGACCCGGCCCACAGAGTTTTTAACCGACATTGACAACAACCAAATACCGTATAGCTGAATGATCGGTGTACACCACCACCTTAGTTCCAACTAGATACGAGCAAAATTTATCAAAAGCCTTCACAACTGCAAGTAGTTCCTTCTCGGTGGTTATGTAATTCAGCTGCGCATCTGTCAATGTTTTGCTCGCATAGTAGATTGCATGAAAAACTTTATCTCGGCGTTGTCCCAACACAACCCCTACCGAATAATCACTGGCATCACACATCAATTCGAATGGCATGGTCCAGTCCGGTGCTACGATCACAGGTGTTGTAGTTAATTTCTTCGTTAACTGCTCAAACGCCGATAGACATTCTTTATCAAATCTGAACAGTACATCTTTCTCCAATAAACTGCATAAAGGTTTTGTGATTTTGTAGAAATCCTTAATGAACAGGCGGTAGAATCCGGCATAGCCGAGAAAACTGTGAATACCTTTCACTAAGGTTGGCGGTGGAAAATTTTCTATTGTTTCCAATTTTTCTCAGTTAACTTCCCTTTTTTGAGACTTTATGCCCAAGTATGATTTCCTCTTGAACCATAAAATGACACTTTTCCCTAGTTGAGCACCAGATTGGTTTCTACGCAACTTTTAAGTACCATGACCAGATTCTTTAAGCAGTTGTCAAAGGAATTCCCGAACACTAAAAATTCATCCATGAATACCTCGACATTGCGTTCCACCATATCTGAAAATATTGTCATCATGCATCTCAAAAAAGTTATCGGTGCGTTACACAGTCCAAATGACATCCTTCTAAAGGCAAAGGTGTCATATGAGCGTGTGAACGTTGTCTTCTCTTGGTCCTTCGATGTAATTATAATCTTATTGTACCCTGATTAACCATCCAGTAAACAGTAGTATTCATGTTTCGCAAATCTATCTAACATCTGATCAATAAACGGCAAGGGGAAATGATCCTTTTGGGTTGCCTTATTAAGTTTTCTGTAATCCATGCAAACCCTCCAACTGGTCACTGTCCTCGTCGGTATCAACTCATTATTTTCATTAGTTACTACTGTCATACCACCCTTCTTTGGGACATACTGTACTGGGCTCACCCATGAACTATCAGAAATAGGGTAGATTATTCCAGCATCGAGTCATTTCAGAATTACTTTCTTCACTATCTCTTTTATAATCGAATTTAGCTTTCGCTGTTGTTCCACTATAGGTTTACCATCCTCTTCCATCAATATCTTGTGCATGCAGAATGAAGGGCTTATTCCCTCTATGTTGGCAATGGTCCATCCAATAGCAGATTTGTATTCTAGGAGAACTCTTAACAGCTTACTTTCCTACTAATCGTTAAGCGCAGATGCAATAATAACAGGTATAGTAGATGAATTACCCAAAAATGCATACCAAAGATGTTGAGGTAAAGGCTTGAGTTCGAGTGAAGGTAGTTCCTTTAGAGATGGTCTCGTCCGAATTGATGAAGTTCCAGCAACTTCCAATGGCTCAAATGGTATTTTTAAGATACTCATTCTAGGTTGTGCATCTAACATATGCAGATACTCAATCAATTCTGGATCGTCACTCTCACAATCCCCTATCAATGTTGATAAGTGGTTTTATACCCACTTATCTAGATGTCAACTAAATTCAATTGTTGTTTAAACTCATGTGTTATTGTAGCTTTTCATGTATTTTACCTTGCTTTTGTAGATTTTATATTGGATACTCTCTTGGTGTTATGTAAAGCAAAAAGGGATGTTGAGAATGCTAAAAGGATTAAACATGGGAGTGATGGCAACAGCAAAAGGCCAGAATAGCAGCCTATAGAATTCCAGCAGGGCGCAGCTGCGCCTCAATTAAGGCCAAAAGCAACGTGCCCACGTCTGTAACACAGTTCTCCAGCATGGAGCGCGGCCGCGCCTCAATCAAGACTAAAAGCAACGCGACTGAGCCGGTTCAAGTTTGACTAGGATTTGACTTTTCACTTAAGTGGATTTTTGCTTGGGCAAGGAGGCACTCGACATTAGGGGTATATATTAGGGTTTATTTTCATTATTCAGAGACATTACATCCTTTGGGATCAAGAGATTACATATGCTCTTCTCTTTTCTTTAGATTAGATTATATTACATTAGATTATTAGAACCCTAGACTAGATTAGATTTGGGGATTGACGCAATTGAAGATCCTTGGAAGTTCAAATTTGAAGCAAGAGAAAAAACTCAGATTTGTATTTCTTAATTCCTAACTTCTCTTTACTTCTATTTGTATTCTTCTATTGTATATTCAAATTGTGGATGATGGATTTGATTCAACTATGAATTAGACTCTATTTTGGGATTACAATGGAATATATTGTGTAGTTTCTCTTAATATGCTTCCTTGTTAGTCTTGTTACTCATTATTGGATTGTTTATTGTGATTTGTATTCCATTGTTTAATTGCCTAGCTATCAATTATCGTGATAATTCATATGAAATTGAGAAATGGATTGTGGGTTTAGCTCTAATCATAATAGCTTGTGTTTGTATGTTCTACATGGTGTTGGAATGTATGATTTATGATTCGGATAGACATATACTGAAGCACCGCTTGTAGTCATTTGAGAATTTGCGCTTAAACCCTTATTAATGTTAAGTCACATAGACATATAGTGATTTATGTAATTTGGGTGTTCACGTGCATTCTATCATTTATGGATTATATGTGATATGGACTTGGTACATCGAGAGATGGCCTTGTCTTGCTTTCGTGTTCTTGACTAACAATCGGACATAATTAATTTGGCTTAATAGGAAGTGTATTGATTTAGATGAAACAATAGGTTAAATTTTAGTCTCATGTCTTCATTATCTAGTTTCATTCTAGGGATAGTTAGTATTAGTTTAATTGCACAGTATTATTCAATATGTTAAATTATTCGTTTACATAAGATTGAAATGGTTATGGGTTAGTGCTTGGTGAATTTTATTAAGTAATTCTTCGTGGGAACGATACTGTACTTACTCTTTATTACTTGTTGACCGTGTATACTTGCACGCATATATTAATCGGGACTACGACCAACAAATGTCATCTCCAAAAGATCGGTACCCAGTGTGACGCCCCCAAATCCGGGTTCCTCTCTTTCCTCGAATCCAGTGCAGTCACGATACTACTATCGTCGAACTATTACATCTTTTATTCATAACTTAAAGAATAACTTGCTTTATTATAATTTAGAATATAAATTCTTTCCATAATCAGGATCTCAAATAATGACTCCAAACTTTTACAAGTTACAATCTTGGTCAGTTACCATTCCCGTCTAAGCATCAAATTCGATGTTACTAAAATGCGGAATAACTTAAACTTTTTCAATCTCCTTTGAATAAAACCTTTTTATTGATTTCATAATCTTGAATCATTTACATAACCTTGAATCAATATATATGATTCACTATATCCGAATTATTGTATAAATGTTTACATCTCAATTCGATATCCTCTGTGTATTAACTAATACATCTTTACGATACGACAAGTACTAAACATCGTAAACAACTATCAAGTACAGCTCCTAGAACCTAAACATGGTTCAAGCAATAATCTAAATAGTACTCTTCATTGCGATACTATTTAACTTTTTCAATCAAGAAGCACGTAGTCTTTACCTTGAGTCCTTAACTTGCAAAAGTGGTTATTTGCAAGAGTGAGCTCGACAGCTCAACAATTCTAATAGTTTTCATGCATCACATAGCATACAACATCATACTCGGTTCATGCATTTATAAATAATTTATATTTACTACGCATATTACTTTTCACATAACAAGTATAACATCAAAGATCAACTTTCAATCTCATTTATATCTCATATACAGTTCATATATAAGTTCACATTATCACAGCATAATATAATTCAACTAACAGTTATTGAATTCATATATCAAATAGGAACTGAAAGACTTGCCTGATTCATAGTTTAACAATTACGACTTAACTGCTTAAGATATTTGCGCTTCGTGTAATCCTACACAGTTATATAATCATGGATTCATATCCATTAGTCATACATTCATACATTCTCAATATAATAATAAGTATTACATTATTTTCTATCTTGGTTCTTAGAACCTTGTTTCACTTTCTTATTATACGCTTAGTATAGCTAGGTACGTATAGATATATCTCAACCATACATACTTATTATCATCCTTCATATACATGTATCACACACTTAACTAAAGGTGTTTGACATATATTTAAAACTTATATGATCTTTATTATTCATACGTTTCTCAAACCTTAACGGAATTATAGTTTCGAGTTTTATATAACCATTATACAAATCAACACTTAATGCATCATTAAGATTCTATTTTATAACTCAAAAATAATAATGTAAACATGCTACTATGTTCATCACGTATACATGTTTATAAGGGAATTAACTCAAGTTTTAAAACCTAGAATGCTCATTCTATTCCAAGTCAAAATCATATGGTATTCATGCCGGACTTTCATATACCTCAAGTAAATCAAGTTTATGCCTAAAGGGACAACCACTAACGTCATATAACCACATAAAGAGGCTAAACAATACTAAGTAGGCATGCTCGTGCTTATACTACACATGTATACTAAATCACATAGTCTATGTTTTAGAAATTCATTTTCTTGAATATTCGTGCATAGGTGAAATCCACGTTTCATCACAGGATGCTCATGTCAACATGTCTATAGGCATAATGAATCCTAATATACATGCTTGTATGATCATAATGTAACTCACACAGTGTTTGATGCTATTACCTTTTACGTTCTATGTTTTCATAAAAATTGCACTAAGTCAATAAAGGTAACTTAGTATATGCAGAGTACCTCGTAGTCATGACTCTCATGTATTAGAACACATATATAAGCCACTTATACATGCTCAAGCGATCAGAATGTGGACATCCTATATATATGTCCAAAAACTCTAAGTTTGTCTTTTGAAATCAATGTAGTCTTCAATCATGTATGTATGTGTGTGCTCAACACTTTAAACATGCCTTTCATGTCAATATAGGCCACATGACCACATTCACAAAAATCAAAATATATGCATGCCATGTATACGTCAAGGTTCAAATCCAAAACTATAAGTTTTATTTTAAAATCATATGTTTTCTTTCCATAGTACGTATTAACATGGCCCTGAATGTACATGTAGTATCAAGAATACGTACTATAAGTTAAGACCAACTTTAATACATATCTAGACCGTAAAAATGCGCTTATAAGGTCAGAACACACATGTTTACACATGTATCAAAGTTCATATCGAAAATTATAAGTTTTATTTTAAAACTATAAGTTCTTCATCAATAATATATACTATTATGCTTATGCCAGGTCATGATACTCATATATACATGTTATTTATGTCTACATGCTTGTTCTAATGATATACCACATGCTAGCACATAGCAGCACTTAACAGAAATTAAGAAACCAGAATCTGGGATCGGCAGCAGCTGCGCCGCTGGCCAGTATACAACTGGCGCAGCTGCGCAGGGCTCTGGCCAGAGGCAGAGCAGCTTTCTGCTCGGCAGTTTCAAAACCAAACACTAATTTACTTCATGAATTCGATTCAGAACAGTCACATTGTAGTTTTATCATGGTTATATAACACTTTAACAAGTAATCTATAACCCAATTACAATCTAATTTACACAATAAATAACTTAAGAAATTAAAAAAATGGAGAGCATGGTATAGAATTATACCTCTGCTAATAGTTCATGTCTTCAACCCTTGCTTGCTCTCCCAACTCCTAACACTCTAACTTACTCTCTCTATATCTCAGTATACTATCTCCACTTGGAATTCTCAGCAAATGAAAAAAAGAAGAGAAGAGCTTGCATTTATAGCCAATTCATTACACAGTTCATGGTTTTGCCCATCATTCCAAACCAATGGGAAGAAGAAGGATTCAATGGTTATAGGAGAGGAGTTGGTAGAGTAGTTGATTTTCACTATTAGGACCACTCCCCCTTCATGATTGTTGCTAGTTTACTGAGTTTGAGAAATGGAGATATGCTATCCTTGTAGCCATTCAAGTGTAGAGAAGATGGGGCTCTCTTTGTGGGATAATTTTAATCTCAGCAATATAGCAAGTGTGAATACATAGGCTATATACTTGTACATGGTTTATACCCTTAGGTTATAAGTTTATTTAGAGTCACAATGTTACTTCTAATAAGTAAACAATAACACAATGTGTCAAGTAGGGGTATATATATCACCATATCATCTATATATATCTCATCAATCAATGTAATTATTAACCTCCATTAACATTTATATGATTAATTATCACAATAAATAAATATAAATCTTATTATATTTATAAATTATTTACTCATTAATCAACATATTATCAAATAATTACTTGATAATAATATATTGCCCATAACAATAATAAATATCATAAGACAATTTATCTCATTCCTCACCAATTTAATAATTATAATTCTGATTATAATTATAATCAATTTTTTTTATTATTATACTATCACTAGCCATAATAATAAATCAACATACTATTATAATAACAATTAATTAATATAGATTAATTGCTTCATTAATAATTCCTCCATCCTTGAATTAATTAATTCATCATCGAATCTATTATCGTGCCACACAAGACATTTCTCTTAAGCTCAATCTTAAGCTTATCATCACTTCCACCACACTTAATATTTTTTTAATATAATATTTGTGTGACTCAAGCACTTAAATGCTAAATTATCTTAATTAATTATACTTATAATAAGTACAACCTTTACGCTTATAGTAATTAATATATATACTCTATTAATTATTCAAATAATAATATTCACGATCAAATAATAACTTAAGTTATTTAATATATTAAAATAACTTAGTTTCCTTTCATTAATTAAACTCCCTTGAAAATACATTAGAAATTATGTATTTAACCATAACATAAAATATTATGTTTTCTCCAAATAAGCACATTCATTATTAGAAAATAATTTACTTATTGTCTCAAGATATTATAATTAATATAATATCTATTAGAAATAATCACATGTACGGCACATGTACATTATATATAGAAAATAGGTAATAAGTTTATTTTCTATTATAATAATTTATTTCCATCAATTTATTTACATATAGCAAATATGTAATATATCTATCATATTAATCAATCACACATTGTACAAAATATATAAGGTAATATTACTATTCAAAAATAACATTTCCTCCTTTTATTAAAATAATTCAATATTAGAAATTATTTTAATATCCTTTATATAATAACTATTTCTCTTTCTTTTTTATAAATTGTTCCCCAAAACAACTTCTTCAAATATTAAATCTTCATTTAAAATATAATGATTTTCAGCTCCCTTTAATAATGTATATATATTTATTAACGTTATTCGCACATTAGACTTTCTCACATATTACCATCTAAGTAATATATAGAAGGTACTAATTATAATCATATATTCAACATATATATTAATTCACTTCTTTACTTAAGTAAATTAAACACTATACTATATCATTAGGATTCAATATTAACATTATATTATTCCATAATATAACTCTCAACTTAAATTAACTAATATTTATTCTTATTAGTTAATTCCTTAACTAACTCATGCTTCACTATCCAAACCTATTCACGGATAGCTTAAGTGCTATTAATAACCTATATTATAAACATACTAGTTATTAATACACATACACAAGAATATGGTGATTATACATTAAGGATATTTCATGTCACTAACTTACTATGATAAAATAATTCTATAAATTATTTAATATCGATAGGAATTTATCCACCTCCTTTACCTTAATTGAATCGTCTCTAAAATAAATAACAAATATATATTAATAATATATTTATTAATCACAAAATCATATATTACATAGTTCATATTACCCTATGGAACATAATACTTCCTACCTCATAACACACATATATATATTTGAACCCAATACATGCCTTAAGAATTTTATTCATTAAATCCTTATTTAATAATTTTTGAAAATTCGGGTTCTCACATCCTCTCCCCCTTATAAGGATTCCGTCCTCGGAATCACCGAAACCTCCTCTACTCTGTGCCATTCCGAATATCACATATTTTCTTGAATAATTTTTTTATTCATTCTCTTTTGGGAAGTTTTATTATTATAACATTCTCTATCGCATTCTGCCACTTTTTCCTTTCTAAGGAACATTCTACTTACTACCTTCATCCTTCAGAAGAATAAGAATCTTTCACGATTTTTCAATAATCGGGAAGTAGTATGAATAACTCAGATTTCAAATTATGCTCACAAGACCGTGAACTCTTCCACATTTACAAATGTCTCAACATGAGTCTCCACACTGTAAACCAGAGTGTTTATCAATCACAAGGACTGAAAACAACCTCCACTCGTACTCTAGGTGGCTAGCCTATTGTACTACTACGTTGGGCCGCAACATAGCGTGTTATAATGACTATATGAGTCATGTTCGTGGCCAATATCTCTGAAAATATGTTCTCGTTATAGGTTTGTTCAACTCAGCTTCTCAACTTCTAAACCGCACCAGAGCAATCTGGTTTGGCACAAATACACAAGAATGTTTGAATTCTATAATCATTTTTCAACAGTCGTCTAGCCGAATCAAATAGCTTAGACTCTTATCAACAACTCGGACATCAATCGAAATAATTTAATCAACTTTTTATAACTCGAAAGAAAACTAAAAATCGTTTTATGACATCAAAATGCTGCACCCACTTAATAGTACGTTGAAGATTCCGTCATTTGTGACTTTGCCATCATACATCTTACCACCGTGGGCTGACGATCTTACGATCACTTCTGACACTAGGTTCGATTGCATTGATGACTCCATCGTTTACCATCATACACCATATCAAATGATGCACATGGTCAAAATATATTTTGAAAGATTTTCAAATTATTTTTGTCTTAGCCGAAACAAATAGCTTAGACATACGAATAACGGTGTTATTTTTAAAACTCATTGGTTCAGTCACTTGACCCAATATTTTTCTTAAGAAAACAGAAGCGCAACCACTAGCACGAAGTCAATAAATTTTGAAAATCTAGCGTAGCTAGAAGATTTAGAAAAATTTAATTTCTCCATCACTTCAATCTCTTACCACCATCAATGCTCACTATTCCAAAACTCTTATATAATATATCTATTCTCAGTATAGTTCACCAACTTACCACACCATGGAAGTTCAGGAACTTACCACAATCATATGGGTGTAGGAACTTATCCTAGTTAGACCAAAGTCGTCCATTCGCTGAAGGGTCCCACCATATGATTATAAGTCACGAACTCGTCATAGGCATGAGTCTTAAGAACTCGCACCTAAACTTAATATTATCTAATTTATCCTTAGAAATCTCTATTTATCAAAATAAACATGAGGAAAGAATCACTTTTCCGCCATATGTATAATGATACCGCGACACTAACATTCCAATGATTATCAATGTGACGCATTCAGTGCAAGCACAAAACCTCTGCCCATACAAAAGTTTGTACAACTAAGCCATCACATGAGTCCTCAATGGAAGTCCAACACTTAATTCTATCTTACTCTATCACTTTCTCATTATGAACTTTCTAGGTTTCACCACATATAACTCCTCATGAGTTCATCTCGTACTTTTTATAGTACATTCTCTCATAGCATCAAGCTATACACACTTAGTCATTACAGACTATCTATCATTTCATAGTTCAATCTGATCACGTCGTGATCATCGCTTTACCTCAGGGTTCTTTCCTTACTATCAACTAAACTCCATTTGAGTTCATTCTTACTATTTTTGTCATATACATCTTATAGACATCATCTTAACATTTTTATTACCGGAGTTAGGAAACTCCTGATTTTCATTCTCTAGGTATTTCAAGATTCGTCTTTGAATCTTCACGTATATATTTTAATCTCTATCTTTTCCTCTCTCAGGTTATAGTCTAAAGTACACTTACCTAAGGTTTATAACCTAACCTCTGATATTACCTCTCCAAATGTTTCTCAAATTTTTAAAGCACATTAAGTGGATGAAACTGCCCTCGTGGCAGACTGATCAGAGAGCTTTTTAAATCTTTTTGTCCACTTCGTGGATTGTTTTGACCAAAACGCGTACCACGACTGCTAAACACGTGATTTTCATGTTCTACCACTTGGGTTAACTAGTCAACACATATATCTAGTTCCCCTCTTTGACGAATCATAAAAAGAAGGTGTAGATTTCACATACCATTTGTTCAAATGGAGCGAAAGCTAGGGTTTTCTAGATTTCTAGAAAACTAGTTTCATTTCTCTTCTTTTGATTCACTTTTTAATACTTGTACAAGTTAGATCCACACATGAATCTTCATAAAACACATAAATAAAAGGGTCCTATATTTCCAAATCACCAAAACCCCTTGCTCCATCAAATCCATAAAAGAAAAGAAAAGTAAAGCTTTAAAAATAGATTATACCTTGATTTCTTGGCCTCTCTTCTTCTCCAACTGTAATAGGTTATAAATCTTGGGTGCATTAAGCTTAATCTTTCCTCTCCTATTCTTCTTCTCTCCACCGAGCTCCCTCTCTTGCTCTCTCTATTTTTCCTTTGCTCTCTCTCTCTCTCTCTATTTTAAGTTATAGAAAATGAAATGAGATGAGAGCCCAATTGAATATCTAAGTTTGCTAGTAAAATAAAATGATTAGATAATAACATATCTATCATATCTTGCTTTCATGTCTCTCTCTCATCATACAAGAGTTTACTTGCAAGAAACCACTAAAGTGTTGGCCCATTTATAAATCAAAACATCAAAAGTAATTTACCTACTAAAGTGAACCTCATCATTTCATTAATCTCCCCTTTCTCCTCCCATCAAAAACCGGCCACTTGGCCTCTTACCCACTCCATATTTGTTTTATTATATGCTTGGTTTAATGACTATATCCCTCACTAATGGGCTAAGTCTTGGGCTTAAATTAAATGCAAATTGGGCTTGCACTTTCATTATCTTAGCTTACTAACAAACATAAACTTGGGCTTTCCTAATTAATTAAATTGGCCCATTATTAAATTATCATACACATAATATATTGAGCCAATTTAATAATTTAATTGCCCTTAAATCAATTTATCTACAAGTCCCATACTTAAATAAATAATTGGGCTTGTTTAATTTATTTACTCTTCTTAATTAATTATCTCTTGAGCTAATGCTCATTATTATTGATATTTTCATTTCATTATCCATCAATAATATTAATTCACTTACATAACCCAATTAGACTTGTCGTATTCAAGTTTATTGAGTACTTAATTAGGGTTTAACACCTTAAATCCATTTTCTGGGTTATTAAAATACTTAGGTTAGTTCACTAATTTATTTAACTTATTAGTGAGACTTCCTTTAAATATTATAGCATGTTATTCACATAATCATTTAATCATTAATAATATATTACAAATTATTTAATATATTTATTTACAATGCAACACAAAAATTCTTGGTTATTACATTCTCCCCTCCTTATAAGAATTTCGTCCACAGAATTTCGTTAAGGTTACTCAAAAAGATTCGAATAATTCTTCCTCATCTTTTTCTCAAGCTCCCACGTAGCTTCCTCAGCATTGTAGCTTCTCCATAGGACTTTGACAGAATGTATAACCTTATTTCTCAATTTCTGCTCTTTCCTATCCAAAATTTCTATAAGAATCTCCTCGTACGATAAGTCCTTCTCGACTTGAATCGGCTCGTAGGATATCACATGCTTGTAATCCGTCTTGTACGGGCGCAACACTGACACATGAAACACATTGTAAATATATTCCAGTTCAGGAGGTAGAGCTACCTCGTACGCCACTTCCCCTATCTTCTTCAATATCTCAAACGGTCCAATAAATCTTGGACTCAGTTTACCTTTCTTCCCAAATCTTATCTTCCCCTTACAGGGAGATACCTTGAGAAATGCTTAGCTTCCCACTTCGAAGTCTCTTTTCTTGTGATGAATATGTGCATACTTCTTTTGTCGATCCTGAGCTGCTACCAGTTGAGCTCTTATCACTTTGATGATCTCCACGGCCTGCTACACCAATTCTGGCCCCAACAGTCTTGGTTCACCTACCTCGTCCCAATATAAGGGCGTTCTGCATTTTCTTCCATACAGGGCCTCATACGGCGACATTCCAATGCTTGCATGATAACTATTATTATACGCAAACTCTACCAATGGAAGATGATCTTCCCAGCTTCCTTTGAAATCCATCACACAGGCTCTGAGCTTGTCTTCAAGTGTTTGGATCGTTCTCTCGCTTTCCCCATCGGTCTGTGGATGATACGCGGTACTTAACCTTAGCTTTGTCCCTATTCTTTCTTGAAGATTCCTCCAAAAGTTCGACGTGAAGCACGGATCTCTATCAGACACAATTGATACTTGTACTCCATGTCTCGAAATTATTTTCTTGATATATAATTTGGCTAATTGATCCAAAGTATACCTGATCTTGATCGGTAAAAAGTGTGCTGATTTTATAAGACAATCGACAATCACCCATATAGCGTCATAACCCTTCTGTGTCGTTGGAAGTCCTACCACAAAATCCATCGTGATGTGCTCCCATTTCCATTTTGGAATTTCCAACGGCTGTAATAGTCCACTTGGTCGTTGATGCTCTGCCTTGACTCTTTGACAAGTTAAACATCGACTGACACATTCCGCAACCTCTCTCTTCATGTTTGGCCACCAATAATGTTGACGCAAATCTTGATACATCTTCGTGCTTCCTGGGTGTATTGAGTATCTCATATTGTGCACTTCTTGCAAAATCTCATCTTTTAACTCTGGTATTGCAGGTACCCAAATTCTTCCTTCAAATCTCAGCAATCTAGTGCCGTTAATCTTATACTTTAACTCTTCGCCTTCAGCTAACCGCTTCTTTATGTTACCGCATTCTTCATCATTCTCTTGTGATTCTTTCACCTTGTCTAATAAAGTCGGAGTTGCTTCCATTTCTATCATTTTATCCGAATCCTTTGGATTTTTCACCTCCAACTTCATTTTCTCCATTTCTCTTACTAATTCTTCTTGGTCTGTCAATACGAACAACTTTTCTCTGCTCTTCCTACTTAAAGCATCTGCCACAACATTGGCCTTTCCTGGATGATATAAAATATCACAATCATAGTCCTTGATCAATTCTAACCATCTCCTCCGCCTCATATTTAACTCCTTTTGTGTAAAGATATACTTCAGACTTTTGTGGTCTGTGTATACCTCACACTTTTTTCCGTAGAGATAATGTCTCCAAATCTTAAGGGCAAATACTACCGCAGCCAATTCCAGGTCATGGGTAGGGTATCCCTTCTCATAGTCCTTTAATTGTCGTGATGCGTACGCAATGAATTTACCATTCTGCATTAACACGCAGCCCAGTCCCTTGTGTGACGCATCACTATACCCTGTAAAACCTCTCGTACTATCTGGTAAAGAAAACACAGGTGCTTCACTTAATCTTTTCTTCAATTCCTGAAAACTCTGTTCACACTTTTTCGTCCACACATACTTAACAGTCTTCCTCGTCAGATTAGTCAATGATGTCGCTATCTTCAAGAAATCCTGAATAAACCTCCGGTAATATCCTGCCAATCCCAAGAAACTTCTGATCTCTGTTGGTGTCTTCGGTTGTCCCCAATTCTTCACCTCTTCTACTTTTGTTGGATCAACAAAAATTCCCTCGTTGTCGATGACATGTCCCAAAAATTGAACCCTCTTCAACCAAAACTCACACTTTGAGAATTTTGCATATAACTTCTCTTCTCTTAAGGTTTCCAATACATTTCGAAGATGTTTGGCATGTTCCTCTTCAGTCTTCGAATACACCAAAATGTCGTTAATGAACACAACTACAAACTTATCCAAATACGGTTTAAATACTCTGTTCATCAAGTCCATAAAAGCAGCTAGTGCGTTCGTCAATCCAAACGACATCACTAGAAACTCATAATGGCCGTAACAAGTTCTAAATGATGTCTTTGGTACATCCTCCGTCCTCACCTTTAAGTGATGGTAACCAGTCCTTAAGTCAATCTTCAAAAAATATCTCGCTCCTTTAAGTTGATCAAATAGATCGTCTATTCTCGGTAACGGATATTTGTTCTTGGTTGTCACTTTATTCAACTCTCTATAATCCATACATAATCTCATCGAACCATCTTTCTTCTTTACAAACAACACCGGTGCTCCCCACGGAGATACACTAGGTTGGATGTACTTCTTGTCCAACAACTCTTGTAGCTGGATCATCAACTCTTTTATTTCTACCTGGAGCCATTCGATATCGGCGCTGTCCCCGGTACTAAATTAATCACAAACTCTATCTCTCTGTCAGGCGGAAGTCCCGAAAGTTCTTCAGGAAAAACATCCCCAAACTCACTAACTATAGGTATCTTCCCCATGTCCGAATTCACAACCCGTGTATCCACTACATGAGCCAAATAACCTTCACATCCTTTTCGTAACATCCTCCTGGCCTGCATCATCGTCAGACAACTCGTTTGTCTTGGCGACTTGCTACCATAAAATACCACCTTAGACTTATTTGGTGTCTTAAGGTGTATAATCTTCTTCTGGCAATATATAACTGCCTTATGGTTAAACAACCAATCCATTCCTAAGATAACATCAAATTCTCCTAAGCGTATCAGAATCAAATTCACGCTAAACTTATGTCCCTTTATTTCCACACCACAATTGTTATAGATAAACTCTACAGGGATCACTTCTTTGTTTGCAACTTCTATATTCATTGGGTTCTTTAACTTTTCACATGGTATGTTTAATTTTCTAGCAAATTCATCAGACACAAATGAACAGGTAGCTCCCGAATCAAATAATACATATGCATTTATATTATTGATCGGAATTATACATGACACCACCTCCTTTGATGCAACTGCGTCTTGCACCGTCATGTTAAAAGTTCGGGCTGTCGGCTTGCTCTGCTGCGTTGGCCCTCCAATAGTTAACTTTATGGTACTACTCTTGTTTCCACTTCCTCCATCAGTATTCTTCTTGAATGGACAATCTTTAAATTGATGCCCCGTTCCTCCACACGAAAAATAACCTCCCCTCTTTGGTTTAGGACAATTAGGTGAGATATGTCCTTCTTGACTGCAGTTATAACATACATTTTTCCCCTTCATACACTCTCCAGAGTGATTCTTTTCACACTTTACACATGCTGGCTTCTTCTGTGGTGTATTCCCTTGTTGAGTTTTCGATTCATTGCCACTGTTCCACTTGCGTTTCTTAGTGTTACTGCCACCACTGCTGGCACCCTGATGTCCACCTTCAATTTTCTTCTTGTTCTTCTCTCGGTTGTATTTGGACACTGCTTCACTACTACCTTTGGCAATGATAGCTTTTTCTAACAGTGCTAAAAACGTAGCACTTTGTAGTACCGCAACTTTGCTGTGTATCCACGGCTTTAACCTATTTTCAAACCTACGCGCCTTTCGTACTTCTGTATCTACCTGATGAGGTGCGAATCTGGCTAACTCATTGAATTTTGCTGCATATTCGACAACTGTCATGTTTTCTTGCTTCAATTCAAGAAACTGCACTTCCATTCTGGCTTGCATTGCCTCCGAGAAATAGCTTTCTAAGAACAACTCCTTAAACTTGGTCCATGTTACTACTTCCATTCCGGCTCTAGCTTGGTTCGTCTCCCACCAGTAATTAGCCTCACCTTTCATCAAGTAGGTTGCAAAAGTCGTCTTTTGCTCTTCGGCTACCCTAGCAATGATAAAGGCCTTTTCCATCTCTTTCACCCACGTCTGAACTGCTTTGGGGTCCGTGGTTCCACTGAATTCTGGCGGTCCTACAGCTTTAAAATCTTTAAAAATTTCCAATTGATTCCCTAGCGGATTTGCTGCAGCTGGTGCTCTATTCTGCATAGCCTCTGTCAACATATTCACAAAATCTTGCATTGGGTTTAGTGGGTTTGCTTGTTCCGTTTCCCTATTTTTATTTTCAGTTTCTGCTCCTTCATTTACATTTCTCTGTAATCTCGGTATTCCTCTTCCTCTCCATCTTGGTGGCATTTTCTGGTTTTAACAAAATCTTACATTATCACTTCGAGTTTCATTATATATTATAAGTATTTAAAATACAACATGTAATTTAAACTTTAATCATCACATTATCTTCATGTTCAACTTACTGAACTTTCCATTTCAGCTTGCTGAAATATTCTTTTTAGCTTGCTGAAATATCCTTTTCAACTTTCTGAAATACCCTTTTCAACTTGCTGAAATACCCTTTTCAGCTTGTTGAAATAACCTTTTCAGCTTAATAAAACTTTAAATTATCTCAAAGATAACTTACTATCTTCATTCTCAAAACTTATCTACTTAATCAAACATTTAGTCATAATACCGCATTTATATTCATATACCAAATTTTTAGTGTCGTACACATGCCTGGCATATTTCTATAAATGCTAACTATCCCATTCTAAACCTCCAGAGATGGGATCTATCAAAAGGCATACTCCCCTATACACATAAATGGGGATACATCAAACAAACATACTACCTCACACAGTCTGAGGTTTACATCAAACATAAAATCCATCCATAAGTCAACGTCTAACAGATCGACTCGACTTGCCTATCTCGAAGGATCTCCTCACTCCTGTCCGCTGACCCATGTAAGCGGCATCCAGGGATCGTCCCAAAGTATCCACTCGAACCTCATTAGCCTCCAGCTTCTCCTCAAGCTGGTCCACCATATTGGATGCTCTAATCCATGCTTGCTCAATCCTAATCTTATTGGCAATCTCTAAATCAAACTCAAATCGCATGGCCTCATGCTCAACTTTTAACACTCCCAACTGTATCTCGTCTTGTTCTAGTCTCTCTCTCAGCTCAGCATTCATGGCAACCATCTGTGTAGCCAAGGTGGTCTGCCCCTGCAATTGTATCTTCATCTCAGCAAGCTTGGTCTGGGCTTGATATGCCAATTCCTTATACTTAGTCTCAGTGAATTGATGAGTAGCATTCTCCTGCTCTAACTATGTCACTCTATTCTCCAGAGCCTATGTTCTCTTCAAATAGGTCTTCTATCATATTCTCGTCATTCCCATCACTATCCTCTCGATCCTCTATCGGATCCACCAGCTCCTATTCAACTGTATGGCTACCTTGTCCTTCCTTAGGCTCAGGCATCCTCCAACCAAACAAACACAACATCAGTATCACAATAAAAAATATTCATTGATAAAATGAAACAATATTTTATTATGTACAATCTATACTAGATGAATCTCTCCAATCCATCTTCTAGTATACTCTGTACGAGTTTTCTTCTAAGGTTATAACCTAGGTTTCACATCCTAATGTTTATAACCTACAGCTCTGATACCAACCTGTGACGCTCCCAAATCCGGGTTCTCTAACCTCAGATTCAGTGCTCACGGTACATCATCATCATAAGCATTCTATATACTATTGCAGAATAATAAACATATATTGTTTATTATAATAAAGTCTTATACAATATCCCAAGGTCTATTACCTTAACATAAACATACCTTACTTAAGTTACATAAAGTAACACAAAAGGTTTACAAAAATATCAAACATAGTATCTGATGATACTTAAACATTTATATGAACTATTCTTGGACCTTTCCTTTGCCCTTGTCCTTCTTACTCGAAATTTCGGGCTTAGCTGAATTAATTGTCATGATATAGCAAGAGTAAGCAACTAATTTACTTAGCAAGTTTAAATATGAAGGAGATATATTATGATTAGAAAAGATTTTAACTTTCAAAGTTCAATCAGATAAAGGGATAGTGAAAGAACATGAATTAATCCCTATAATTGAATAACAGATGCTGAGTGGTTTGAAATAACCATGAACATATACTAAGGTTGTCAGTATTTAAACTGGTCCTTTTAATAAAGTTTGGTAATCAAGGAGATCGGCCTTTCATACCCTGTGAAATATGCATAATCACTCAATATACTAGCAATAATTGTTTTCCAATAATGCTTTAGTAAAATTGTTCTTTTTTCTCAGGCAAGAGTCCTTACCATTTTAATTGGTTAGGCACCGCTTTAAAAACATATTTGATTTAACAAATTTAAACATGTTTGATCTAGCTGATACAACTAGCATAGATCCGTCTCATAAACAGTTCATGAATGAAAGAACTTTAAATAATTCACAGTTCAATAATAGTAGAACAGGAATTCGATTGCACAAAGTGCGAATATCAACAATTAATATCGATGTGAATAATCATCAATAACTATTCACTAACATGCTTTGAAAATATAACTCAAGTTTGAGTTAGAGAATTTGCCTCAATCGTAGTCTACTGCTATGCAATTTACTTTAACTTCTTTAGAGAAAAGACCTAAAATTGATCTTTCAATTAGTCATAGCATAACTCACTTATAATCTTATCATCTTATATTAAAGTGTCTAACATTTAAACATATAGTTAAGTATTAAACATTATGTTAAAGTCTTAATATTACTGTTATACTTTGATAGTCTTTTAATCGTGTTATAACTTATACTTATAAGTTATCCCTTCTTTATATGTCATCTTAGTAAACTAGATAACATATCAGTAAACTGAAATATCATTTCAGTAAATCAAAATATATTTCAGTATCCTGAAATCATCATTTCAACATCCTGAAATCATCATTTCAGCAGACCAAAATCAGTTGCAGTAAATTGAAATCATTTCAGTAATCCTGAATCCATTTCAGTATCCTGACTTCTCATTTCAATCTACTACAATCATAATATAGTTTATTCTATACCAAATTCAACGATTTCAATTAAAATAAAGTAATTTCTCTTATTTTAATCTCTCGTTTAATATTATTAATTAAATAATAATATTTCAAACTAATTTTATCTACTTTTAGTAACATTTATGTCTAATATTATCAATAATATTTTAATCTAATATCATTAGTCATGTAAAGATATTTTAAATCATTTATTGAATTAATAAACAATTTATTTAATTACTTTTCTTTCACTAATTAATTCATTTAAACCTTCTAAAACACCATACACATAACAATGCTTCACAACAGACTTAAACCCTCAACAAAATCTGCATATACCATGCTTAAGGGCCTCAAGTCGAAAAATCGTATTTTTCATAATTTTCACATCATATATTTAATTTAACCATATAACATCATTTATATAAAAAATAGCAAAACAACTCAAAAACCATTTCATTTTTAGACAGTAGCTACATATAATCCCCTCATGAAAATATATTTTTCTGGAAATTTTTAAAATTCATTTACTATATTTAAATAGTCCATGATGGCCAAATATTGTCAGATTTTTAATCAATTGAAATTAACTCCAAAATTCTGAAATTTTTAGGGTAGGCTCCTGTTATATACATGTACTTCTAGTAAAAATTTCATAATTTTTTGATCAATACACAGAAAGTTATTCGGTTAGAGTTTTAAAAGTAGTCCTCGGCCGTAAAATGCATAACTCTCAAACCGTATGGCCAAAAATTCTCAAATTTTTACAGGACCTACCTAACCTCTTATATTACCTCTCCAAATGTTTCTCGAATTTTTAAAGCACATTAAGTGGATGAAACTTCCCTCGTGGCAGACTGATCAAAGAGCTTTTTAAATCTTTTTGTCCACTTCGTGGATTGTTTTGACTAAAACGCGTACCACGACTGCTAAACACGTGATTTTCATGTTCTACCACTTGGGTTAACTAGTCAACACATATATCTAGTTCCCCTCTTTGACGAATCATAAAAAGAAGGTGTAGATTTCACATACCATTTGTTCAAACGGAGCAAAAGCGAGGGTTTTCTAGATTTCTAGAAAACTAGTTTCATTTCTCTTCTTTTGATTCACTTTTTAATACTTGTACAAGTTAGATCCACACATGAATCTTCATAAAACACATAAATAAAAGGGTCCTATATTTCCAAATCACCAACACCCCTTGCTCCATCAAATCCATAAAAGAAAAGAAAAGTAAAGCTTTAAAAATAGATTATACCTTGATTTCTTGGCCTCTCTTCTTCTCCAACTGTAATAGGTTATAAATCTTGGGTGCATTAAGCTTAATCTCTCCTCTCCTATTCTTCTTCTCTCCACCGAGCTCCTTCTCTTGCTCTCTCTATTTTTCCTTTGCTCTCTCTCTCTCTCTCTCTCTTTCTCTCTATTTTACGTTATAGAAAATGAAATGAGATGAGAGCCCAATTGAATATCTAAGTTTGCTAGTAAAATAAAATGATTAGATAATAACATATCTATCATATCTTGCTTTCATCTCTCTCATCATACAAGAGTTTACTTGCAAGAAACCACTAAAGTGTTGGCCCATCCCATTTATTAATCAACACATCAAAAGTAATTTACCTACTAAAGTGAACCTCATCATTACATTAATCTCCCCTTTCTCCACCCTTCAAAAACCGTCCACTTGGCCTCTTACCCACTCCATATTTGTTTTATTATATGCTTGGTTTAATGACTATAATATCCCTCACTCATGGGCTAAGTCTTGGGCTTAAATTAAATGCAAATTGGGCTTCCACTTTCATTATCTTAGCTTACTAACACACATAAACTTGGGCTTTCCTAATTAATTAAATTATCTTATACATGATATATTGAGCCAATTTAATAATTCAATTGCCCTTAAATCAATTTATCTACAAGTCCCATACTTAAATAAATAATTGGGCTTGTTTAATTTATTTACTCTTCTTAATTAATTATCTCTTGAGCTAATGCTCATTATTATTGATATTTCCATATCATTACCCATCAATAATATTAATTCACTTACATAACCCAATTAGACTTGTCGTATTCAAGTTTATTGAGTATTTAATTAGGGTTTAACACCTTAAATTCATTTTCTGGGTTATTAAAATATTTAGGTTAGTTCACTAATTTATTTAACTTATTAGTGAGACTTCCTTTAAATATTGTAGCATGTTATTCACATAATCACTTAATCATCAATAGTATATTACAAATTATTTAATATATTTATTTACAATGCAACACAGAAATTCTTGGTTATTACACCCCCTTCATGATTGTTGCTAGTTTGCTGAGTTTGAGAAATGGAGATAGGCTAGCCTTGTAGCCATTCACGTGTAGAGAAGATGGGACTCTCTTTGTGGGAGAATTTTAATCTCAACAACATAGCAAGTGTGAATACATAGGCTATATACTTGTACATGGTTTATACCTTTAGGTTATAAGTTTATTTAGAGTCACAATGTTACTTCTAATAAGAAAACAATAACACAATGTGTCAAGTAGGGGTATATATATCACCATATCATCTATATATATCTCATCAATCAATGTAATTATTAACCTCCATTAACATTTATATGATTAATTATCACAATAAATAAATATAAATCTTATTATATTTATAAATCATTTACTCATTAATCAACATATTATCAAATAATTACTTGATAATAGCATATTGCCCATAACAATAATAAATATCATAAGACAATTTATCTCATTCCTCACCAATTTAATAATTACAATTCCGATTATAATTATAATCAATTTCCTTATTATTATACTATCACTAGCCATAATAATAAATCAACATACTATTATAATAACAATTAATTACTATAGATTAATTGCTTAATTAATAATTCCTCCATCCTTGAATTAATTAATTCATCATCGAATCTATTATCGTGCCACGCAAGACATTTCTCTCAAGCTCAATCTTAAGCTTATCATCACTTCCACCACACTTAATATTCTTTTAATATAATATTTGTGTGACTCAAGCACTTAAATGCTAAATTATCTCAATTAATTATACTTATAATAAGTACAACCTTTACGCTTATAGTAATTAATATATATACTCTATTAATTATTCAAATAATAATATTCACGATCAAATAATAACTTAAGTTATTTAATATATTAAAATAACTTAGTTTTCTTTCATTAATTAAACTCCCTTGAAAATACATTAGAAATTATGTATTTAGCCATAACATAAAATATTATATTTTCTCCAAATAAGCACATTCATTATTAAAAAATAATTTACTTATTGTCTCAAGATATTATAATTAATATAATATCTATTAGAAATAATCACATGTACGACACATGTACATTATATATAGAAAATAGGTAATAATTTTATTTTCTATTATAATAATTTGTTTCCATCAATTTATTTACATATAGCAAATATGTAATATATCTATCATATTAATCAATCACACCTTATACAAAATATATAAGGTAAT
Source organism: Panax stipuleanatus (assembly GCA_020205555.1). Classification (NCBI taxonomy): domain Eukaryota; kingdom Viridiplantae; phylum Streptophyta; class Magnoliopsida; order Apiales; family Araliaceae; genus Panax; species Panax stipuleanatus. Next base: position 94,784,883 of record CM035118.1, read on the forward strand.
ATTACTATTCAAAAATAATATTTTCTCCTTTTATTAAAATAATTCAATATTAAAAATTATTTTAATATCCTTTATATAATAACTATTTCTCTTTCTTTTCTATAAATTGTTCCCCAAAACAACTTCTTCAAATATTAAATCTTCATTTAAAATATAATGATTTTCAGCTCCCTTTAATAACGTATATATATTTATTAACTTTATTCGCACATTAAACTTTCGCACATATTACCATCTATGTAATATATAGAAGGTACTAATTATAATCATATATTCAACATATATATTAATTCACTTCTTTACTTAAGTAAAGTAAACACTGTACTATGTCATTAAGGTTCAATATTAACATTATATTATACCATAATATAACTCTCAACTTAAATTAACTAATATTTATTCTTCTTAGTTAATTCCTTAACTAACTCATGCTTCACTATCCAAACCTATTCACGGATAGCTTAAGTGCTATTAATAACCTATATTATAAACATACTAGTTATTAATACACATACACAAGAATATGGTGATTATACATTAAGGATATTTAATGTTACGAACTTACTATGATAAAATAATTCTATAAATTATTTAATATCGATAGGAATTTATCCACCTCCTTTACCTCAATTGAATCGTCTCTAAAATAAATAACAAATATATATTAATAATATATTTATTAATCACAAAAGCATATATTACATAGTTCATATTACCCTATGTAACACAATACTTCCTACCTTATAACACACACACACACACACACACACACACACACACACACATATATATATATATATATATATTTGAACCCAGTACATGTCTTAAGAATTTTATTCATTAAATCCTTATTTAATAATTTCTGAAAATTTGGGTTCTCACACTCAGTATGCGACCCTGTTCCTCCCCCATAACTTTTTCAATCACATCCATGTGATAACACTCCACATCCTCCTTGGGGAAGTTCATGGCTTTGAACACATTGAAGGTTACCTCTTGGTCTTGAACCCTCATGGTTAACTTACCTTTTTGAACATCGATGAGAATTCTACTGGTTGCCAGAAATGGTCGCCCAAGTATTATAAGAATATCCTTATCCTCTTCATAATCCAAGATGATGAAATTAGAAGGGAATATAAAATTTTTAACTTTTACCAGAATGTCTTCAATAATTCCCCTTGGATATGTCACCGATCTGTCTCAAGCTGTAAAGAAATGTTTGTTGGAATAGGTACCGGTAGACCCAACTGAGTGTATACTGATAAGGGCATGAGATTGATACTTGAACCTAAATCACACAAACATTTGTTAACGGACAAGCTACCTATCGTGCAAGGAATGGTGAAACTGCCCGGATCTTTCAATTTGGGTGGAAACTTCTTTTGCAATATAGTGCTACACTCTCGGTTAACGCCACGGTCTCAAAATCCTCTAGCTTCTTTTTCTTAGATAAGATATGTAATACCCGAGAATTTTCCTAATATTATTAAATAAATATATCAATGAAAATGAGAATTTATTTGAATATAAATGATTTTGTGTTATGAGAATAATTAATTCAATTAAATATTAAATTGAATAATTATAATAATTGAGAATATGTGGAGTATGCGATAAACTCGTGGAAGCCTTGTGTGGCACAGTGACGTAATATAAGAATAATTATATTAAGTTAAGCGAACCATTAATTTATATTAATTATCGTAGAATATTAATTAATGGTTATAAAATATTAATGGTGATTGATTAATAATATGTGATTATTATTATTACAAGAAATATAATAATAGTAATGAGCAACGTGTTTATAAATATAATAAAATTTATATTAAAGTGATAATTAATCATATAAGGGTTAATTAAATTGTTATGGAGGTTAACAATTATATTGATTGATGAAGGACATGAGTATATTATTGATTAATATTTAATTTATAAGATGAGTAATTTTATGTGCAAATGTGCAATACTTGAATATATGAAGTATATGAAATACAACTATATTATAGTATAGAGAGACACTTAAGTGTGACCATGCTTGCATATATAAACTATGATATATAATGCAATGTGAATATATTACATAGAGACCATGTATTAGGATTGATTGAAATATATAAGCTATATGTTTATGCTAATGTGACAATATGTATGTAAGTATACATTAAATTAATACATCTTGAAAGTGTTGTAAACAAGGGTTGATTAATAGAATTTAATAATAAAGGAAATAATGTGATGTGATTATATCCGAGAAAATTATACCCGTAAGATAAATATGTACATGGATTATATGCGTGTGGATTATACTTACTACATTATGAGTATAACATGGTAATATTATTATTGGGATTACATTATAAATCTAATTGTAATCTAAATATATATAGTATGTATATATTTATATATGATAACTTAAGTATACTTGTATGCCTAAATATATATATAACACGTGTATAAATTAAGTGTTGTGTACCTTAATGAGGTATGAATGCTGAGATATATGGCTTGTCCATTCCTCCTTCCTCTCATTCACGTGTAAGGCCAAAGGCCTAAGCTACTCCCTCATATCAACTTCCTAGCTAGCCAATGATGCTCATGATGAAGAAGGATGTGGGTGATGGGGGTGGTTGACAACTATTTCACCTAATGCTTGTTGCCCATCATCTCTTCTCCTTCTACAATGGTTTGATTTCATGGACAATGGCTTGGCATGGTTATTCATTTCCCTATAAATTGAGTGCTCCCCTTCTCATTTCATTTTTGCTAGACTAATTGCTAAGTATTATAGAAAGAGTGAAGTGAGAGTAATCTGATTTTGGGAAGCAAGCTTAGCTAATTCAAGGTATAATCTCTAAACCCATTTGAAATTCAATTCATAGAATTAACATGTTTTGTTGGAATTGGTGATATGAAATGATGATTAACATGCTAGGACAGTATATAGATGTGTTATATGTGCAATGTAATAGTTAGCAAGCATGTTTCATGAGGAAATGTGAAGATTGGTTGGAACTCTACAAATGCAGAGAAGTTTCTGGTCTGGAACGGGAGCCGCGCGGCCACGAGTCTCCCTAGTACAATTTAAGCGCAGCCGCGCGCCACTGCAGAAATTGTTGATGATTTCTTTTATATCTTCTGATGTATTAAACATGTTGTACTAGTAGGGTATGTTTATAACTCACATTAACATATGGAATAAGGCTACTAGGTTATAGCAATCCATGCTCGTTGTTTAGTTGAATATTTCAAAGAAAACTTAAAGTTATGAAAAGGGGAACTTGGATATATAAATACCATAATAGTATTCTGACTTTTGAGACATGTTAGTATGACTTAGAAACATATGGAATGCATGCTAACTTATGTATATGGGTTCCGTGATACATTATGAACATGTGAACCTAAGTAGTGCACATTTCTAACAAAAGCGTAGAGTTTGAAAACAAACTTTGATAAATTATATCCATGTTGATATTCTGACCATACACGCATATTGATATGGTTAAGAATGCACGAAAGGCATGTTGACTTGTTTAGATATGTTTCATAGCATGACATGAGCATGTGGACTTCGTTTACGAACTTTACTAAGTGAAAGTATAAGTTTGAAACGTAAATCTTAACATGTTATTGTAAGTTTCATACTCAAATATTTATGGACACATGTGATAGTATTCTTAGACTCACTCACGTATCATGCATGTATATATACCATGATTAGTTGCCGTGATTCAAGTTTAGCATAAACGAAGCATGTTTTCAACTAATAACTATGATAGTCACATATATGGAATGCGAATACTAATAAGTATGCTTAATATAAATACCTTAAGTGCTTACAAGGAGAGCATGCTAGATGTTGTAACATCATGACCTTGAATGGCTTTAAATTATTGAAAGTGTTGACTTAAAATCTATTGCATGTATGTTTGGAACGAGGAAAGGTTCTATACAAACATAAAAGTATCCTTCAAACATGTATACATGCTACGTGATATTATATGATGTCACTTGAACCCGATTTTGACGGTTAACTTATGAGAATGCCATAACTTGCTAAAATAAAATATATTTAGTATTGATTGTAGTCTTATGTGATATTAATAATATGCGAATATGTTTGCTAATTGTGGTAGTCTCACATGATAGTAACGATGTATGAATATGGTCAACTTGAGAAAAGAGAAAGTTAAGAATAGAAATTAGATACTAAATAATTGTGTAGCTAGGGTAAAACTTAGCTTGTGTGTTGATCGTATATTCGAAGATATAATGTGAAGTTAAATTGTATGGCTAATGAATTTCATATATATACGTAATTGTATTACAATACGAATCCGAAAGTGTTGGTTAGCTTTACGTGAGTAAACTACGCATAAGGCAAGTATCCTAAACCCTTGCATTATTTTATTCAACGGATATCGTAAGCGAGTATCTAAACCTTATCTCTTTGGATACAAGTATTCTATCTTTGTATATTGCGAACTAGTTTCCTACTTAATCGTTTGAATTGAATTAGCATACTTGAGCTCTTATTTCATTAAAGCTATTATTCATGTTGAACGTAGTATTGTTCTTGAATATTGTGGAAGTGTCTATGCCATTTGATTTGGCTAGACTTATATTATTGAAAAGCGACCCAAACTAATTGATTGGTGCGGGATCTTGTATTTGACTGAGAAGAACAACCTTCTTTGAAGGGAATATATAATTATCGGAGAACCGACGTGCACACTTGAGTATGATTGATTGTTATGCATAACGATGGTGCTTTAGGCTGATCACCTGTTGTACCTGTTTTTGTTGGATTTTTAGTTTATTACTGTTAATTCTAGTAGAAGTTCATAGTCCTTAGCGACTGCTCAGTATTCAGTTATCTTGAAATCTTGAATTGATTTGTTATTGAATCACATTGATATTATTCTGTCCTTAGCGACTGCTCAGTATTCAGTTATCTTGAAATCTTGAATTGATTTGTTATTGAATCACATTGATATTATTCTGTCCGTAGCGACTATTATTGAAAACTGTTGATATTCTTGTTATCCTTGAACTATCAAACTTTGTTATACCCTTTCGAAAATTAAGGATTATATCACTTACCCTTATTGTATATTACTTGCTGGGCAATTTGTGCTCATTCTTGCTTTCCCTAAAATATTTCAGTTAAGGCAGAGCAGGGCGAACCTTCGGGTGTTGATAAGGGCAAGGGCAAGGCTACCAACTAGCTTGTCTCTTTTATGTTTTTAAATATTTTATTGTTATATTAAGATGATGTAGTAAGACTGATTTTGATTATGTTTAAGTTAAGTTAGGTTATGTAATAAGTCGTTAATTGATATTATTATGTAATCTATTAAGTATTGTAGGTTGCGAGACTTGGGGGAATAATTATAATAAATCATTGTAAATTATTCTAGAATAGATTTTCCGCTGTGATGTGTGTTATTTAGTTATTATTATTGTGATGTATTACCATGAGCACGTGATGAACCGAATTCGAGAGACCAAGTGGCGGTCTTGGAATTTGGGGGCGTCACAGGTTGGTATCAAAGCTGTAGTTATAAACCTTAGGATCGAGTGTCCTTAGACTATAACCTAGGCGAACTTAGAAGTTAGGAAGGAGATAAAACTCATGTAGAGTTTTCCTTGAGAGGCTTAGTCTGTTATGAAATGTAACTTCATTTTATACAATGAACTTATGTTTTATTTAACATTCTAATGGAGTTGCTGTTTGTTTGTCTTGTGTTTGTGATTGTAGGATGACAGACACAGGTGTACCTAGTAGAGTGGCAGAGGAGGAGCCCAGGGATATACATGTAGTATACGAGGCACCTCTAGAGGCTACACCAGTACAGGCTATTGCACCGTTCGAGTCTGATGACGAGGACGAGATTGAGATAGAGTCTGATCCAGAGGAGGAGCCGATGGAGGATGAGCCAGTAGAGGACTCTGATGAGGCTACTGTAGAGAAGCAGATGCTAGGAGAGTATGAGGAGCGGATCTTAGAGTTAGACTGCAGGGTTCAGGAGCTGGAGGCAAAGGCCCAAGAGAGAGAGTCTGAGTTCCAGAAACTGAGGGACGAGGACCACCAGAGGAAGCTGGCCATGCAAGAGTTAGAGGTGGAGATTGCCTACCGTAGGGAGGCAGGGATCCAGATGGGGACTCTGTTTCACAGGTCAGTGGCTCGGAATGTGGATCTGGCAGGAAAGCTGGAAGAAGTAGAACAGAGGGAATTGAGTGAGAAGACTGAGCAAGAAGCCCTCCGTACTCAGCTAGAGTTGGAGGTGATGGATAGGATACACTTCGAGGAAAAGTGGGAAGCGACCAATGAGAGAGCTGACGACCTAGAGGACGAGGTCAGTGTTGGGTTTGGACGAAATCGTGATGCAATCAAATTACAAAAATTAGCGGAAGCATGGTATATCAAAGTTTAAAAAATTTCTACAAAACCATTACCCGAATCATCCTTTATGCAAATTATTAATTTAAAACGATAAATAAGAAGTTATGAAATCATACCCTTGTAAAACGAAGCATCCACAGGTACGAGTTCGACTCCTTGTTCTTCGAGATCTCCTTGAATTTCCGGGTTAGATTCCTTCCTTTGATCAACGTTAGCCACCCAAGTGCTTGGCCTCTAGAGGTGATCCACCAAGGAAGATGAATTATCAAGAAGGAGGGTGTTTGGCTAAACCTTAGTTTTCTATCCTCTATAGAAAAGGAGTACTCTCCAACAATTGGAATTACATCTACTGATATCTATTATAAGACTCCTCTTATATAGATATTGGTCAACCCTTCTAATCCTATTAGACATGGGATTTCTTTTAATTAATTAAACTCCTTTAATTAATTTAGGCTTCCCACCACATGGGGAATAATTAATTAAATTCATTTAATTAATTTGTCTCCTAATCTTATTAGGAATAAATGAGAGTACTAATATTAAATTAATTACTAAACTCCTTTAGAAATTAAAATAATAATAATTATAATAATATTAATAAGACTCCTCTTATTAATTTATATTTAATATTTCCAAAATATTAAATAATAAACACTAAGCTATTTAATTTATTCTATCACTATAGATTAAATTAATTACACTTAATGCGTTATTACGATTATGCCATTACCTTCTTAAATAATTATTCTTCCTTTTATGGTGTGACCCTTTAGGTTCTCTATATTAAACCGGTTGTGAATAAATCAATTAGAACAATTCTAATCTTACTTAAATAAATAAATTAAACTAATAATCTATTTAAATAAATAATATTTATTCTACAATAGGGATAAGCCTCCCTAGCGATCAACGACTTTCCAGATAATATAGATTTCAACATTAATCATAAAAGAACCTGTGAGTAAATAGTTACCATACAATTCAATCCTTCCATCATACAATGTCCCAATTAAATATAAACATGAATTTACTGTCAAGTCTTATTTTATTTAATTATATGTATTTCGATTAGAAAATGCACAACTCCGATTAATGCAAATTAGAAACCTCTTTCTAATTTTATTTCACCTTGGCCAAGGATTCCTGGGTTGTCATTTAACGAATCGCATAGGACATATCTCCTCTTTTACTAGAGGTGGTAGATTCTTTATTGATCATTCATTATCTCCATATGTAACTCATTATACCTAAGCATACCCTATATATGCCTTAAAAGGTCTTAAGAAATAAGTCAAAGTATAATTTGTTATATACAAGATACTATGATGTTCTCAAGTCCAAGGATCACTTGTACTACTTTCACATTAGGAATTCCAATTGACAGGCGAGTAAAACTCCATTAGGTATTCCATAGCGAGTCACGTTCAGTGAACTTATTCTCCAATAAGCACCTACATACTTGCTTTAGTATCTCCACACAAATGATCATGAGATCAATCATCCTCATCCAATGAGCAAGCAACATATGTACCAATCTATCCAGATTTACTAATCCCCTTTTTAGTAATCCCACGATTGGGAACTATTTTAGTTTTAAAGCTTTCTAAGAATTTAGATCTCATTAGCATGATCAACATCATGATTCTAAAAGCATTGCTTAAAACTATGGGTTATTTACATATTATAAAAACAGCACCATGTAGATAATTAAATGCCTTTAATAAATAAATATTTTATTAATAAATAAATAAGATTGTTTACAAAGTATGTGCTTTATCATCATATATGATTGGCTTATATGCACACTACTATCAGTCAGGTGCAAGAAGAGAAAGATGAACAAGATGGGGTATGTGTTCCGTTCAGCTTTTGAGAGGGTGATTGATGGTCTGTACCACTACCCGGCAGAACAGGGACAAACTCTACATACCTTGAGCCGAGAGCTGGTTGCGTATATAGCACAGTTGGAGTACAAAAGCGCAGTGGAGCGCGGGATGATGGGATGAGATTCTCTTAATCAGTCTAGTAGTAGTTAGTAGCATTTATCTTTATATATTGTACATTCTATGTTGTAATCCCGATCTTTTGTGTAAGATGTGGGATAATGATGTGAACCCCGTGTTAGCTTTTGTTAGAGGGGTGGTATGGTAGTAGGTTGGTATATTCCCCGTCTTTTGTGATATTAGGGGATATATGTGATAACATTTATAGCAGTATGCTAGAGAAATCATGTAATGAAACGATTTGGCATATGAATATAAATGGAGTTTATTTCTGAAATGTGTTATAAATTTATTCTTTTAGTATTAAAAGAAATACTTAAGTAATATACTTGAATAATAATAAAATGAAAAAAAATTATGATGCAGATAATGCCGCCCAGACGTAGATTGACCGCACCCGAAGAATCTGTTAACAATGAGAGGGAACAAGTTGACCCGATCCAGAAACTGGTAGACTTATTAGGAGAGGCCTTAAGGGGAAGGAACAATGAACCCGTTCGCCCAAACCCTCAGACTGTGCCAGTAACAACCTTTAAAGATTTTAAGAGTGTAGGACCCCCGGAGTTCGAGGGAACTACCGACCCAATCGTCACACAAACCTGGATCAAAGAGATCGAAAAAGCTTTCACTATAGCTAGCGTAGGCGAAGATCAGAAGACGGTGTTTGCCACGTATATGATGAGGGGAGAAGCGAACTACTGGTGGGAGGCTAATCAACAAAGAGCTGGAGAAGGGATAATAGCTTGGGATAAGTTTAACACCCTATTTTTCGAAAATTACTTCCCGAAAAGCATGAAGAATAGGATGGAGGTGAAATTCCTAGAGTTAAAACCAGGTGAGATGACGGTGGCGCAATACGTGACTAGGTTTAACGAACTAGCGCAATTTGCGGAGCACCAAGTTGGTGATGAAGAGAGAAAGGCTAGACGCTTCGAACAAGGGTGGAAGCCGTGGCTATTCAATAAGGTATCAGTTCTTCAAATTGATTCCTTTGCAACATTACTGGAAAAGGCAATCATTGCGGAAGGTGGTAGTGAGGCCTTAAGTCTGTATAACAAAGAGAAGAAAGGAAAGAATGCTAGAGGAGAGAACCGTACTGGAGCAAGCAGTAGCGGAGGAAGCAATTTGGGAAAGAGAAAGTGGGAGAACAACAACAACAACAAGAACAACAATAATCAATCAGGGAATTTTCATGGAGATTTCAAGAAGAGGGCTGAAGGATGCCCAAAGTGTGGGAAGAATCACCAGGGCGAGTGCTGGAAAGGGCGTGGCACTTGCTACAACTGCGGATAGGAAGGGCACATCTCGCCCAACTGTCCGAAACCAAAGAAGATACAAGGATGCATTGCGTGTGGCTTGACAGAGCACCGGATTAAGGACTGCCCAAAGAAGGGAAGTGGCGGGAGTAGCAATCATCAAGGAGGCAACAAGCTGATGATCGGTGGACCGACACAATCTAACCGCCCAACCGCCAGAACCTTTAACATGACCGTCCAGGACGCCGTGGCTGCGAAGGACGTGGTGTCAGGTATAATCCCAATCAATGATATAAATGCTTATGTATTATTTGATTCGGGTGCCACCTGTTCTTTTATATCTGAAGAATTTGCTAGTAAACTTAGTACACCCCGAGAACGATTAGAAAATCCTTTGAACATAGAAGTTGCGAATAAGGAAATAATCCCTGTAGAATACGTTTATCGAGATTGTCGCGCAAACATTAGAGAACATGAACTGAGCATAGACTTGATTCCTATTAGATTGGGAGAATTTGACGTAATACTGGGAATGGATTGGTTGTATAACCATGCTATGATAATTGACTGGCAGAATAAATGTGTGAACCTTCAGACTCTTAGTAAGTCTAAGGTAGTGTTTTATGGTAGCTCATCACTTAAGCAATCGTGTTGCGTTACGATGATGCAGGCCAGGAAATTGTTAAGGAAAGGATGTGTAGGTTATTTAGCTTACATTGTTGATACTCAGAATAAGGGAGTAGAAATTAAGGATATATCCATATTTAATGAATTTCAAGATGTGTTTCCGGACGATCTGCCTGGTCTTCCTCCAGACAGAGAAATCAAATTCGTAATAGACTTAGCACCGGGAACGGCACCGATTTCGAAAGCTCTATATCGTATGGCGCCAGTAGAAATGAAGGAATTGATGATACAATTGCAAGAGTTGTTGGATAAGGGTTACATTCGACTGAGTGTTTCTCCTTGGGGAGCACCAGTGTTATTCGTTAAAAAGAAGGACGGATCGATGAGACTCTGTATCGATTATCGAGAATTGAACAGAGTAACGATCAAGAACCGATATCTGCTATCGAGGATAGACGACTTGTTTGATCAACTGAAGGGAACAAAGTGTTTCTCGAAGATCGAGCTACGAACAGGATATCATCAACTGAAGGTACGGGATGAGGACATACCAAAGACTGCGTTTCGAACCCGTTATGGACACTACGAGTTTTTGGTAATGTCATTTGAATTGACTAATGCTCCAGCAGCATTTATGGACTTGATGAACCGAGTTTTCAAGCCATACTTGGATAAATTTGTAGTGGTTTTTATCAACGACATTTTGATCTACTCAAAGATAGAGGAAGAACACGCCGAACATCTGAATATTATTTTGGAGGCACTAAGGAAGGAAAAGATGTATGCAAAATTTTCAAAGTGCGAATTTTGGATGGAGAAGGTTCAATTCTTAGGCCACGTGGTGGATAAGAATGGAATCTCTGTAGACCCTGCGAAGGTTGAAGCAGTAAGTAATTGGGAACAACCGAGAACACCGACGGAGGTGAGAAGCTTTTTTGGGTTAGCCGGATACTATCGAAGATTCATCTAAGATAGCAACCCCGCTGACCAATTTAACTAGAAAGACGGTGAAATTTGTATGGACCGACAAATGCGAGGAAAGTTTTTAAGAACTGAAATGGAGACTGAGCGAAGCACCTGTGTTATCATTACCAGATAATGCGGGAAATTTTGTGGTGTATAGTGATGCATCGCAAAAGGGACTTGGTTGTGTGCTCATGCAACACGGCAAGGTCATTGCGTATGCGTCACGACAACTTAAGGATTACGAAAAACGATACCCTACTCACGACTTAGAGTTAGCGGCAGTAGTTTTTGCATTAAAGATATGGAGGCATTATTTGTACGGAGAAAAATGCGAGATATACACGGACCACAAGAGTCTGAAATATATCTTCACACAGAAGGAGTTGAATATGCGTCAGAGGAGGTGGTTAGAATTGATCAAGGATTATGACTGCGATATTCTTTATCACCCAGGAAAGGCAAACGTGGTTGCCGACGCTCTGAGCAGAAAAGGAAGGGAAAAGTTGTTTAATTTGACGACTCAGGAAGAATTGATAAGAGAGATGGAGAAATTGGAAATAGAAGTGAAAGAACCAAAGAAGCCTGGAGAGAAGTTGTTTGTAGTGGGAGCTCATCCGACATTGTTGGATAGAGTAAAGGAAGCCTAGGAAAAGGATGAAGAGTGTGAGAAAATTCGAAAGAGGATCACGGAAAATAAGGAAGAAAAATTTCGAATGGATAAAGACGGTATTTTGAGATTTGAAGGAAGAGTGTGGGTACCAGCGGTAACCTAGTTGAGGGAAGAGATTTTGCACGAGGCACACAATACGACGTATTCCGTTCATCCGGGAGGCACTAAGATGTACCGAGATTTGAAGCAACATTTTTGATGGCCCAATTTGAAACAGGAAGTCGCAGAGTGCGTCAGTAGATGTTTGACTTGCCAACGTATTAAAGCAGAGCATCAACGGCCAAGTGGTTTACTACAACCGTTAGAAATTCCAGAGTGGAAATGGGAGCATATTACGATGGACTTCATGGTAGGACTTCCAGTTACGCAGAAAGGTTATGATGCTATTTGGGTTATCGTGGATCGACTAACCAAGACCGCACATTTTCTACCAATCAAGATCCGCTACAGTTTGAATCAGTTAGCGAGCTTATACGTAAAAGAAATTGTCTCACGACATGGAGTGCCGGTGTCAATTGTCTCTGATCGAGATCCGCGCTTCACGTCTAATTTTTGGAAGAGTTTACAAGAAAGAATGGGAACGCAGTTGAGGTTGAGTACTACTTACCATCCTCAGATAGACGGACAGAGTGAGCGAACAATACAAACGCTGGAGGACATGCTTAGGACTTGCGTGATGGATTTTAAGGGAAATTAGGACGACCACCTACCCTTATTAGAATTCGTATATAATAATAGTTACCATGCAAGTATCGGCATGCCACCGTACGAAGCTCTTTATGGAAGAAAGTGCAGAACACCATTATGTTGGGACGAAGTCGGGGAGCGACGAATACTCGGACCAGAGTTAGTACAACAAACCGCAGACGTGGTGATAGTGATAAGAGCCAGATTAGTAGCAGCTCAAGATCGCCAGAAGAAATACGCAGATTTGCATCGGCAGGACCGAGACTTCAAAGTCGGCAGTTTCGTATTCTTGAAGGTATCTCCATGGAAGGGAAAAATCTGTTTTGGCAAGAAAGGAAAATTTAGTCCAAGATTCATAGGACCGTTCGAGATACTGAAGCGAGTGGGCGAAGTGGCATACAAAGTTGCGTTACCACCCGAGTTGGAGCACATCCACAACGTGTTCCACATTTCTGTGTTGCGACCGTACAAGGCCGACTACAAGCACGTGATTTCTTACTAGCCCATTCAAGTGGAGAAGAACTTGGCGTATGAAAAAATTCCTGTCCAGATATTAGATAGGAAAGAGCAAACTTTGAGAAATAAAATTATTTCTTCTGTAAAAGTACTTTGGCGTAACCATGATATCGAGGAGGCAACGTGGGAATTAGAAGATAGGATAATGAGAGATTATCCCCATTTATTTGTGTAACCTTGTAGCAATTCCGGGACGAAATTTTTATAAGGGGGGGAGGATGTAATACCCGAGAATTTTCCTAATATTATTAAATAAATATATCAATGGAAATGAGAATTTATTTGAATATAAATGATTTTGTGTTATGAGAATAATTAATTCAATTAAATATTAAATTGAATAATTATAATAATTGAGAATATGTGGAGTTTGCGATAAACTCGTGGAAGCCTTGTGTGGCACAGTGACATAATATAAGAATAATTATATTAAGTTAAGCGAACCATTAATTTATATTAATTATCGTAGAATATTAATTAATGGTTATAAAATATTAATGGTGATTGATTAATAATATGTGATTATTATTATTGCAAGAAATATAATAATAATAATGAGCAACGTGTTTATAAATATAATAAGATTTATATTAAAGTGATAATTAATCATATAAGGGTTAATTAAATTGTTATGGAGGTTAACAATTATATTGATTGATGAAGGACATGTGTATATTATTGATTAATATTTAATTTATAAGATGAGTAATTCTATGTGCAAATGTGCAATACTTGAATATATAAAGTATATGAAATACAACTATATTATAGTATAGAGAGACACTTAAGTGTGACCATGCTTGCATATATAAACTATGATATATAATGCAATGTGAATATATTACATAGAGACCATGTATTAGGATTGATTGAAATATATAAGCTATATATTTATGCTAATGTGACAATATGTATGTAAGTATACATTAAATTAATACATCTTGAAAGTGTTGTAAACAAGGGTTGATTAATAGAATTTAATAATAAAGGAAATAATGTGATGTGATTATATCCGAGAAAATTATGCCCGTAAGATAAATATGTACATGGATTATATGCGTATGGATTATACTTACTACATTATGAGTATAACATGGTAATATTATTATTGGGATTACATTATAAATCTAATTGTAATCTAAATATATATAGTATGTATATATTTATATATGATAAATTTAAGTATACTTGTATGCCTAAATATATATATATATATATATATATATATATATATATAACATATGTATAAACTAAGTGTTGTGTACCTTAATGAGGTATGAATGCTGAGATATATGGCTTGTCCATTCCTCCTTCCTCTCATTCACGTGTGAGGCCAAAGGCCTAAGCTACTCCCTCATATCAACTTCCTAGCTAGCGAATGATGCTCATAATGAAGAAGGATGTGGGTGATGGGGGTGGTTGGCAACTATTTCACCTAATGCTTGTTGCCCATCATCTCTTCTCCTTCTCCAATGGTTTGATTTCATGGACAATGGCTTGGCATGGTTATTCATTTTCCTATAAATTGAGTGCTCCCCTTCTCATTTCATTTTTGCTAGACTAATTGCTAAGTATTATAGAAAGAGTGAAGTGAGAGTAATCTGATTTTGGGAAGCAAGCTTAGCTAATTCAAGGTATAATCTCTCAACCCATTTGAAATTAAATTTATAGAATTAGCATGTTTAGTTGAAATTGGTGATATGAAATGATGATTAACATGCTAGGACAGTATATAGATGTGTTATATATGCAATGTAATAGTTAGCAAGCATGTTTCATGAGGAAATGTGAAGATTGGTTGGAACTCTGCAAATGCAGAGAAGTTTCTGGTCTGGAACGGGAGCCGCGCGGCCGCGCGTCTCCCTAGTACAATTTGGGCGCGGCCGCGCGCCACTGCAGAAATTGTTGATGATTTCTTTTATATCTTCTGATGAATTAAACATGTTGTACTAGTAGGGTATGCTTATAACTCACATTAACATATGGAATAAGGTTACTAGGTTATAGCAATCCATGCTCGTTGTTTAGTTGAATATTTCAAAGAAAACTTAAAGTTATGAAAACGGGAACTTGGATATATAAATACCATAATAGTATTCTAACTTTTGAGACATGTTAGTATGACTTAGAAACACATGAAATGCATGCTAACTTATGTATATGGGTTCGGTGATACATTATGAACATGTGAACCTAACTAGTGCACATTTCTAACAAAAGCGTAGAGTTTGAAAACAAACTTTGATAAATTATATCCATGTTGATATTCTGACCATACACGCATGTTGATATGGTTAAGAATGCACGAAAGGCATGTTGACTTGTTTAGATATGTTTCATAGCATGACATGAGCATGCGGACTTCGTTTGCGAACTTTACTAAGTGAAAGTATAAGTTTGAAACGTAAATCTTAACATGTTATTGTAAGTTTCATACTCAAATATTTATGGACACATGTGATAGTATTCTTAGACTCACTCACGTATCATGCATGTATATATACCATGATTAGTTGCCGTGATTCAAGTTTAGCATAAATGAAGCATGTTTTCAACTAATAACTATGATAGTCACATGTACGGAATGCGAATACTCATAAGTATGCTTAATATAAATACCTTAAGTGCTTACAAGGAGAGCATGCTAGATGTTGTAACATCATGACCTTGAATGGCTTTAAATTATTGAAAGTGTTGACTTAGAATCTATTGCATGTATGTTTGGAACGAGGAAAGGTTATATACAAACATAAAAGTATCCTTTAAACATGTATACATGCTACGTGATATTATATGATGTCACTTGAACCCGATTTTGACGGTTAACTTATGAGAATGCCATAACTTGCTAAAATGAAATATATTTAGTATTGATTGTAGTCTTATGTGATATTAATAATATGCGAATATGTTTGCTAATTGTGGTAGTCTCACATGATAGTAACGATGTATGAATATGATCAACTTGAGAAAAGAGAAAGTTAAGAATAGAAATTAGATACTAAATAATTGTGTAGCTAGGGTAAAACTTAGCTTGTGTGTTGATCGTATATTCGAAGATATAATGTGAAGTTAAATTGTATGACTAATGAATTTCATATATATACGTAATTGTATTACGATACGAATCCGAAAGTGTTGGCTAGCTTTACGTGAGTAAACTACGCATAAGGAAAGTATCCTAAACCCTTGCATTATTTTATTCAATGGATATCGTAAGCGAGTATCTAAACCTTATCTCTTTGGATACAAGTATTCTATCTTTGTATATTGCGAACTAGTTTCCTACTTAATCGTTTGAATTGAATTAGCATACTTGAACTCTTATTTCATTAAAGCTATTATTCATGTTGAACTTAGTATTGTTCTTGAATATTGTGAAAGTGTCTATGCCATTTGATTCGGCTAGACTTTTATTATTGAAAAGCGACCCAAACTAATTGATTAGTGCGGGATCTTGTATTTGACTGAGAAGAACAACCTTCTTTGAAGGGAATATATAATTATCGGAGAACCGACGTGCACACTTGAGTATGATTGATTATTATGAATAACGATGGTGCTTTAGGCTGATCACCTGTTGTACCTATTTTTGTTGGATTTTCAGTTTATTACTGTTAATTTTAGTAGAAGTTCATAGTCCTTAGCGACTTCTCAGTATTCAGTTATCTTGAAATCTTGAATTGATTTGTTATTGAATCACATTGATATTATTCTGTCCTTAGCGACTGCTCAGTATTCAGTTATCTTGAAATCTTGAATTGATTTGTTATTGAATCACATTGATATTATTCTGTCCTTAGCGACTATTATTGAAAACTGTTGATATTCTTGTTATCCTTGAACTATCAAACTTTGTTATACCCTTTCGAAAATTAAGGATTATATCACTTACCCTTATTGTATATTACTTGCTGGGCAATTTGTGCTCATTCTTGCTTTCCCTAAAACATTTCAGTTAAGGCAGAGCAGGGCGAACCTTCGGGCGTTGATAAGGGCAAGGGCAAGGCTACCAACTAGCTTGTCTCTTTTATGTTTTTAAATATTTTATTGTTGTATTAAGATGATGTAGTAAGACTGGTTTTGATTATGTTTAAGCTTAAGTTAGGTTATGTAATAAGTCGTTAATTGATATTATTATGTAATCTATTAAGTATTATAGGTTGCGAGACTTGGGAGAATAATTATAATAAATCATTATAAATTATTCTAGAATAGATTTTCCGCTGTGATGTGTGTTATTTAGTTATTATTATTATGATGTATTACCATGAGCACGTGATGAACCGAATTCGAGAGACCAAGTGGCGGTCCTGGAATTTGGGTGCGTCACAAGATATCCTTTATGAATTTGGCGTAGCTAGGCATCTGCTCTAATGCTTCCGTAAACAGAATGTTGATATGTAACTTTTTGAACACTTCCAGAAACTTAGTAAACTGCTTTTCAAGTTTCTGTTTCCAGATCCATTGTTGAAAGGGTGGAGGTGGGTAAACTAGTGGTGCAACAACTACCTGCTCCCTCACCACTAGTTCTTCTCCTACCTTCTCCCCCTCAACTGTTTCCTCCATATTTTCCTCAACATTCTTCACCGTAGTCAAATTTTCTGCATTTTGCTCAACTAATTGTTTTCCACTCCGAAGTGTGACAACTTGGCATTGCTTTTGGCCTCCCCCTATGATTCTTTTCAGTGTCGCTCGGCAAGGTTCCTTGAGGTCTATTGTTTAAAGCACTTGCAATCTGTCCTATTTGAGTTTCTAGATTTTTAATTGCATCCGCCTGAGTTTTCATTGTAGCTTCATTAACTGTTATATATTTCATAAGTAGCTCCTCCAAATCTGTCTTCTTCTCATGTTGCGGAGCTGACTATTGATGCTGATTTTGAAAACTGGGGGGGGGGGTACGATGGTTGTAGAGCTTGCTGTTGATTCTGATTCTGATTGTTGCTCCATAAAAAGTTGGGATGGTTCCTTGCCCTCAGATTGTATGTATTATGATACATGTTTGGTGGCCTATTGTAACTACCCACAAACTATACTGTTGTCGGATTAATTGCATAATGTTTTGTTAGTTGCTCCCCTACACATAACTTACACACAGCTGATACCTATTGCATATTCCCTTCTGAAATTGCATCCATCTTCTTTAATAAGGCTGCTATTTGAGCTAAAAAAGTTGTTACCGAATCCACTTCCAAAATCCCCGCTAGCTTGGGTTGTGTCAATCTATCAGTCGACCACTGATAGTTGTTAGTTGCCATTGTTTCTACCAATTTATAAGCTTCCTCAAACTTCTTTGTCATGAAAGCTCCCCCTGATGATGCATCAATGCTGGTCCGGGTATGACCGCCTAACTCATTATAGAAGGTATTCATCTGCATCCATTTACGCAGTCCATGGTGGGGACATTTTCTCAAAAATTCTTTATACCTTTCCCAGGCTTCATATAATGGTTCACCCTACTGCTGTGCAAATGTAGAAATATCAGTTCCTAATCTGGCTGTTTTTGTTGGCGGGAAGAATTTAGCCATAAATTTATGTGCCAAATCATTCTATGTGGTAATTGACCCCGGTGGTAGAGAATGGAGCCAACTATTCGCTTTGTCCCTGAGAGTGAACGGGAATAGCCTCAGTCTAATAGCATCATCCGTCACACCATTGCACTTGAAAGTATCACAAATTTCAATAAAGCTGGTGATGTGATCGTTCGGGTCGTCATTCGGTAGACTCCCAAACTGACACGTATTCTGCACCATTTGTATAGTACCAGGCTTGATCTCAAAATTGTTAGCATTAATAGTAGGCCTGGTAATACTCGACTGAATTTCTGTTACCCGCGGCGTGGCATAGTCTCGCAGTGCTTTCTGTTCTTTTTCAGCAATGTTGTCCGATGTTTCAAGTGATTCTCGAGTTTTCTCAATTCACTTACTCAACCTCTGAAACCGTTTGTCGATGTCGTCCTCGTAAGGCAACAATTCAGGCTTCTTTGATCGAGTTTGCATGCACTACTCGAGAGTACCTGAAATAATAAATTAAACAAAAATAAGAATAAAAATGTTTAACTAAAACTGATTTGATTAAACTGATATTGAAAGTAATAAACACAGTTATAGACCTCGGCAATGGCGCCCAAAACTTGTTGGGTAAAATTTAACTACGCACAACACGCAAGTATACGTGGTCCACAAGTAATAAAGTGATGAGTCGAGTATCGTTCCCACGGAGAAAATAACTGAATTTTATCCTAACAATTACAAACTTTATATTATCTCAATTTTATTAAACTAATGATCAAATCTGTGAAACTTATAAAAACTACTAATGAATTCAAAACCAACTAACTACCCACACTTTTAATCAGGTATTGGAGATTTAAGTCTACAATTTCATTTTATGCTTCACTCAGACTGACACACTTACTTTTAATTCAAATCAACTACCCCACCTTGTAAATTAAGAACACAATAGTAGATATAACTATCTCTCAATGAATTATACCCATATTCACTTAAATCCACAATTGATAGAATTAAATAGAACAATCTAGTTAACTAATCCACTATATCTCTATGTGAATTATAATTAAAGAAGGTTTAATCACGAGTTCTCATAAGATTACTTGTGATGCATAAGTATATCTCTGTCCTAAGCATAAATTATGACTCCCAACGTTATGTAGAAATCACAATCACACGCCACTATGATTAGGTCTAACCCATAATCCATCTCTCGAGTTCATATGGGTTGCCAAGAAATTGGTGATCAAGCAATTTATTAATTAGGCATAAACCATAGTAGACAAATCTGGAATTAGTGTCACTGAATTAATATAGAAGCATGTTAATCCTCGTTAAACACAAAGATCCATCGTAGACTTAAAAAGTAATTTAGTTCATAATAAATGAATAAGAAACTGAAATCCACAATGATACTAGCATTGTGAATAAAAAGATGAAGATAGAGAATAAAAACTGTAAGTGGAACTGCTGCTATTCTTCAATCTCCTTTGCGTTCTTCGTGCTCAAACTCCTTGCTTCAATCCTCCAATTGTGATCCACAAATTAGGGTTCTATTAATGATCCTGATCATGTCTTCTTTTCCCATCTAGTTGCTTAAAATACTCTCCCAATCGCAAGCCAAATCCATCAAAACAACCTGTCTAGAGTCCGTCCTGAACCAGGAAAACATTAAGTTAACTGTCGCGTAGCCCGACTTGGCGGGTAATTTATACTTAGGATGCCCGCCCCAGCGGGTGTTCAATGTCTAATGAAAAGATGACCCCCGCCCCGACGGGTGGTTTGGCTTGTAAAAGCCCGCCCCGGCAGGTGTGCTAGCTAAAAACTGCATCCTTTTGCCTTTAACTCCTACCTTCTCTCCAATCCAATTCATGCAACACCACCACGGAAAACAGGTAAAACAATACTAAAACTACTCTAAGTAGCAATGAATTAAGCTTGAAAGGTAACCAATTTGTAGGTATAAAACCCACTCATCACTTGATTTAACACCAAAAGCACATTTGGCTGGATTCAGCTTTAAGTTATACTTACGCAACCGGTTGAAAAGCTTTTTGAGATGGCTGATGTGGTCGTATTCCCTCCAGGATTTAATGATGATATTATCCACATAGACCTCTATTTTTTTGTGCATCATGTCATGAAAAATAGCCATCATGGCTCGCTTATAGGTGGCACCAACATTGATAAGGTCGAAAGATAAACGTCTATAACAAAAGGTTTCCAGGTAGTGATGGAGGTTGTTTTCTCCTTGTCCTCTTCTGCAACCTTGGTCTGATGATCCTTAGTGAAACAGTCAACAAAAGAATACATGTCATACTGCGCCGTGTTGTCTATTAGTATGTGGATAAAATATACTTGGAAGTTGTCCTTGAGACAAGCTTTATTCAAATCTCGGTAATCCACGCATACTCGTACTTTCCCTGAGGGCTTAGGCATGAGAAATATATTGGATAACCACTCAGGGTAAGTTTACACCATGATGATGTCGACTTTGAATTGCTTGACAATTTCTTCTTTGACTTTCAGACTTCACTCAGGTTTCAATCGCCTGAGCTTCTGCTTGTTTGGCTTGAATCCATCTTTAATGGGCAATCGATGAATGAAAATATCCGTAGACAAACCAATCATGTTCTCATGTAACCATACAAACACATCCTAGAACTAAGTTAAGAGGCCAATCATGTCTTTTCTTTGGTTTGGGGTAAAGTCCATGCCTATCTGGATTTCTTTAGGGCTTTCTAAGGTTCCGATAGTGACAGTGTTGGTTTGATCAAGGTTTAGTTTGGGTTTATCTTCGACCTATTCTTTGATTTCCTCACGCACTTCATAGTTATCTATCTCCTCTTGATCAATCCCCATCAAGTCAAAGTCCAGTTCTACATCAAAGTTGTATTCACTGTGACAATTTGTCATCTCATCAGCAAGGCCAAACAAATCCAACTCTAGAGTCCTGAAAACAAAATGCTTTCACTTAATATATGAAACTGTTTGATCATACAAAGCATTAGCAAAAGCATGACAAAAAGTAACTGCTAGCGCTGCGCAACAAAAATAAGTAGGAAATAAAACCACACTTCAGGGCATATAAACTTTTGCCCTTTTACCCTTTTCGATTGATGCACGAAGTGCTGCTCCAATTGTTTAGAATCAAGTCCTCATTAACTGGGAGGATAAAGGGGTTGTTGTTGTCCATCTCCTTTTTGATAATGATTAAGACAATATTTTTCTCAAGGTCAGCATTCCTCTTTGGGACACTCCATTCAGCTCTGTCCATACAAGGGATCGTGAGTTAATTTTCTGCATGATCATCATCTGGGATATCATTGTCCATTCCCTCAGTATGAACTAGAAAATACATCTTTGCAAACAGGTTTTGTCCTCCCCGTAGGAACCTTTCCTTCCCTTCTTTACTTTTCTCATCAGGCTTCGGGACTTCTTTTTAAATGATTGGTTTAATCTTAGGAATCATCATACTGGTGACTGCAACATTAATTTTCCTCACAGGCTTCACAAATCCTGCATTAGTGAGGTTTGGTATCATCATGGTAGAGGCAAGAACCGGTGGATGCTTGTACGGATTTCGGTGGTTTGATCCAGCGGAATATCCTAATCCAGCCTTCCATGTCTGGCTAGGGATTTGAACTGGACTTCTGATTCCTTGCTAACTCTTTCCTAACCCTTTTCCATGGAAGAAACCCAAGGATATCATTTCTTGACCAATCGTCATTACTTCGGTGGAAACTCTTGGCTTTATGGATGGGGCCCCAATAGGTATGTATTGAGTGTTGCTTACTTCAAGGGCTTAAAAATTGACAGGCTCAACCCCTCATCGAGACTGATCATAGGCATATCGCTTTGTGTATAGACTGGATACTCTGGTTTGGCATTGATAGTTATCAGATTGCCATTAATGATGTATTTGACTTTTTGATGAAGGGGGATGGAACTGCTTCTGCCATATGGATCCACGGTCTTCCCAACAGTAAATTATATCTTGTAGTAATGTTTAGTACTTGGAAGGATTTGTAGAAAGTATGGGGTTTAATTGATGAGTGGGTTTAGAACCTACGAATTGGTACTTATTATAGCTTGAGTTTTGGTGCTTTTAAGTATTTTTAGTATCATTTTACTCGGATTATGTTACTGTGTGCAGGAACGAAATATTTGAAAAGTAGCATAAAAAAGTCATTTTCAGCATACATGGGCCCATGATTGCAGCAGCTTGCAAAGAGAGTAAAGTAATATCAAGTGGGGTGGCTCCATGCAAAAGAAATTCGGCAGTTAATGGACCAATTGGGCTGACCCAATTCGGTAGTTAAGGACCAAGGGATTAAATCATATGTGGGCCATAAATGAACAAGTAGCTCACGGACTCAAAAGGCAATGGCATATATGTGGGCCAGAGATGAACAGCTATGAAAATCAGCAAGAATTAAGGTGCTGGATAGTACCCGACCCTTCTGGGGCGAGGATTTAACAAAGGGGTCTCCCGCTGGGGCGGGGAGGCGCGGCAACTTGCTATTCTTCCTTGCGTGAGTAGTACTTCGGCTAGAAAGGAGAGAAAAGCTGGGGTTGCGAGTTGTGTTGATATATAAAGATTGTAAGACAACATATTGGGAGAGACCTAGCCACCTTGAAACCCGAGTTTGAGATCTGAATTTGAAAGGAGCATTGAAGCGGAGCATATTCGGACGAATGCGAAGCAACTTGGAGACGAGTAACGACAGGAGTGTCATATTCCGTTCTTTCTCTATTCATCTTACTTTGTATTTATTATGATTAATACTCTGTGGATTATGCGTTTTTATTCATTCATTGTGAACTAATTACTTATTTAAGCCTATGACGGATCTTGTTATGTAATGGATGATTAAATATTCTTAAATTCAATTTATGGATATTATTTCCAAATTATTTGTTATGTGTTGTGCCTAATTTATATAGTTGTCTGATCAACAATTATCTGTTATCCTATATGAAATCGAGAGAGGACATATAGGATTAGAACTAGTTATAGTGACATGTGTTTGTGATTTCTGCGTAGATAGAATTCATGATTCGTGTTTAGGATAGAGATATACCTTTACGCCACATGTAATCTGATAAGAACTTGCTTTCAAACCTTATTTAATTGTAATTCATATAGAGATATGGTGAATTAGTTAAGCATTATCATGTAGCTTTCTAAATTTAATAACTTTACTATATAGTTTATGTATAATTGTATAGTCACATTGCACTACACTTCATATAACATATAGGTAGCTACTATACATTATACATTTAATTCGCATGCTTGCACATAGAAATTAATTGAGCAAATATAGTCTACTCGTTTATATATTATTATTCTCAATGGAAATTAATTACTTAAATACTTATCTTATCAATTAATTAACAATAATATTAATTAATCCATCCGTCATTAATCAATGTAATTATTAATCTCCATCTCAATTAATTAACATTTATATGATTAATTATCTCATAAATATAAATCTTATTATATTTATAAACAAGTTGCCTATTATTATATTTCTCATAATAACGATTAACAATTAATAGAGATTAATTGTTCACTTAATAATTCCGGCGTTAATTAATATAATCATTAACATTTCTCATCACTGTGCCACACAAGGCATTCAAAGAGCTTATCGCAAACTCCATATTTTCTCAATTATTATAAAT
This sequence comes from Panax stipuleanatus, assembly GCA_020205555.1. NCBI lineage: Eukaryota > Viridiplantae > Streptophyta > Magnoliopsida > Apiales > Araliaceae > Panax > Panax stipuleanatus. The sequence goes on from CM035118.1 coordinate 94,809,227, forward strand.
TCAATTTAATATAATCGAATTACTTTTCTCATAACTCATAAACATATGTTCCAATAAGTATTCATTTTTTTATTAAATAAAAAAAAATTATTCATGAAATTCACGGTTCTTACATCCAGTAACGCCCGGTTCTTGATATTTTCTTGGCCAATAAATGACCGCTCATGTGTGGACCATAGACTCCACCGTGAACTTCATCCATCAATCTCTGGGCTTGCTCTTTGTCGAGGCATCGTAACAGGCCTATTCCCGCATACCTCTTATAAAGTGCGTCTCCGCTCAGATAGAACTTCATAGCCATCTTATGAACCCGCTTTCGTTCGGCTTGGCTTGCCCCAACTGGTGTAGATCCATCATGGAGATATTCCTTGATGTCTTCATACCAAGGTTGCTTGATAGGACGTATTTCATCTGATACTTCTCCAATGTAATTCCCGTACGTTGGGGCCTTTTGGTTTGTGAATTTGATGTCGGGAATTCCCCTCCTACCTGATACGTTTATCAGTGAAGCCAATGTCGCCAATGCATATGCAAAGTCATTCCTACCTCGAGGGATGTGGATGAAGGTTATTTTCTCAAAATCCCTGGATATGTTGATGACCTGTCGGTGATAGGGCAGCAAATGCAATTCTTTGGTATGATACACCCCGGTGGTTTGTCTGATAACCAACTCAAAATCTCCAAAGAAAAATAGATGTTGGATAGCCATGGATTGGGCTAGTTTCAACCCCATCATACAGCCATCATACTCAGCCGTGTTGTTGGTGTTGACAAACTACAACTTGGTAGCCACAAGGGTACTGCTCTCCTGTACCAGAGATGAGAACTGCCCCGGCTCTGGCACCTTCCATGTTCACCGCTCCATCGAAATATATTCTCTATGGTTGGACTGTATTCTCTTATCGGATTTATTGAATTATCATGATCCCATCATCCGGGAAATAAGTCTCCAAAGGTTCAAACCCTCCTGATGGTGCCTCGACTAGTTGATATGCAATATCTTGCCCTTTGATGGACTTCTGAGTTATGTAGACAATGTCGAACTATTGGAGGATCAACTGCCATTTGGACAATCGACAATTCAACATTGGCTTGTTAAATAAGTACTTCAGTGGATCTAGCAGGATATGAGGTAGGTCGTGTGCCCATGCAGATAGTGTTGTAACCTCATGGCGACCCATGCCAACGCACATCATGTCTTCTCAATCATAGTGTACTTCTGTTCGCCACTGCTGAATCTTTTGCTGATGTAGTATATGGCTCTCTCTTTGCTACTATCATCTTTCTGTCCCAGCATACAGCCCATTGCTTTAGCATTGACTGATAGGTACATAAATAGGGGAACCTCATCCCTTGGGGGTACCAGGATCAGGGCTTCGATCAACTACTTTTTGATGGCAAGTAAGGCTTTTTGGCACTCCTCATTTCATGGAGGAATTCTTCCTTAGTAGCTTGAAGATGGGTTCACACGTCACCGGGAGCTGAGAAATGAACTGGCTTATAAAATTAATCATCCCTAGGAATCCGCGTATCTCCTTCTCTGTTCGGGGGACTGGCATCTCTGTGATAACTTTAATCTCGGCGGGATCCAAATCAATGCCTCTATTGTTTACTAGAAATCCCAACAACTTTCCTGATTAACGCCAAAATCACATTTTACTGGATTTAGCTTGAGGTTGTACTTGCACAACCTGTTGAACAACTTCTTGAGATGGCTGATGTGATCATCCTCCTTTCGGGATTTAATGATGATGTCATCCACATAAACCTCTATCTCCTTGTGCATCATGTCATGAAACAGGGCCATCATGGCTCGCTGATATGTGGCATCGGCATTGAGGAGGCCGAAGGACAATCGCCTATAGCAGAAGGTTCCCTAGGGTGTGATGAAGGTTGTCTTCTTGCTGTCTTCTTCAGCAACCATAATTTGATGGTAACCAGCAAAGCAATCCATGAAGGAATACATGCCATACTGCGCTGTATTTTCTATCAGGATGTGAATGAAAGGTACCGAGAAATTATCTTTGAGGCAAGCTTTGTTCAAATCCCTGTAATCCACGCATACTCACACCTTCCCTTCGGGCTTAGGCACGGGAACTATGTTTGATAGCCACTCCGGGCATGTTGATACCATAATGATGTCGGCTATGAATTGTTTAACAACTTCTTCTTTGACTTTCAGACTCCATTCGGGTTTCAATCGCCTGAGCTTCTGCTTGACTGGCTTGAATCCATCTTTGATAGGGAGTCGATGGATGACAATGTCAGTGGATAAACCAATCATGTCTTCGTACGACCATGCAAACACATCCTGGAACTGTGTTAAGATTTTAATCAGGTCGACTTTTTGATCTTGGATGAGGTCTAGGCCTATCTGGATTTCTTTGACATTTTCTGAGGTTCCGATATTGACAGTGGTGGTTTGGTCGAGGTTTGTCTTGGGTTTGTCTTCGACCCAATCTTTAATCTCCTCGGGCACCTCAAAGTCATCTTCCTCTTGATTAATCTCCATCAAGTCGAAGTTCAGTTCTACATCAAAGTAATAGTCACTGTGACAGGTTGGCATCTTATCAGCAAGGACAAACAAATCTAATTCTGGAGTCCTGAAATCAAAATGTTGTCGCTTTAATAAATGAAACTGTTTAAACATACAAAGCATTTCGCAAAGCATTTCAAAAGTTACTGTTATAGTTATGCAACTAAAATAAGCAATAAATAAAACCATGTTACAGGGCTGGCGAACTCTCTGCCCTTTTACCCTTTTTGAATGAGGCAAGGGACGCTGCTCCAGTTGTCTAGGGTCAAATCCTCATGAATATGGAGGATATAAGATTTGTGCCCGTCTACCTCTTCCTTGATGATGACTAAGACATCCTTCAGATCAGAGCCATGATTCTTCTTTGACCTGCCCTCCTTTCTTTTCTTGATGCTAGGAATTTGGATCTGATCCTCCTTATCACTGTCTGGGATATCATCATTCATACCCTCATAGTGTATGAGAACATGCATGTTAGCAAATGGGTCTCGTCCTTCGTTTAAGAACTTTTCTTTCCCGTATTTGTTATCCCCCTCAGGCTTTGGGGTCTTTCTCTCACTTACCGATATGATTGGAGGAAACAACATAGCTGACACAACAGCGGGAATCTTCCTCATTGGCTTCAAGAATTCAAAATCAGTGAGGTTTGGCAACAGTATAGTGGAAGCATAAGCCTTTGGGTGCTTGTGTGGGTTCCGGTGGTTTGACCCGGATGAATAACCCAATCCGGCTTTCCCTGGATGGTTTGGGATTTGTACCGGACTCGTGATACCTTGATGATTCTTCCCTAACCCTAAACCCAAAGATACCATCTCCTGACCCACTGTCATCACTTCGGGAGAAACTTTTGGTTTCAAAGCTGGTGCCCCCACAGGTAGGTACTGAGTATTGCTCACCTCCAATGCTTGAAAACTAGCAGGTTCAATCCCTTCGTCTAGACTGATCATCGGCATATCTCCCTGTATGTAGACAGGGTATTCTGGTTCGGCATTCATCGTGATTAGGTTGCCATTGATAATGTACTTGAGCTGCTAATGGAGGGTGGATGGAACTGCTCCTGCCATGTGGATCTACGGCCTTCCCAGCAACAAGTTGTATTCGGTGGTGATGTTGAGTACCTAGAAGGATACATAAAAAGTGTGGGGACCAATCTCCAGTGGAAGCTCAATTTCTCCCATTGCCTCTTGGCAAGATCCATTAAAATCCCGAATAACTACATGACTGGAACAGATCCGGTTTGTGTTGATCTTCATTCTTTCCAAGGTGTCGTAAGGACAGCTGTTCATGGATGTGTTGGGTAAAATCTATACGCGCTACACGCAAGTGTACGTGGTTAACAAGTAATATACTGATAAGATCATATATCGTATCCATAGAGACAATAATTCCTATTTAATCAAACAAGTACTAGTTTTGTATTATTTCAGCTTTATCAAACTAATGATTAAAAGATGATTTTCTAATTAAATTACTACTTAAACCAATTTTAACACTAACTTCGGATTTTTACAAGTTTTAGAGAATTAAGCCTACAACTTCACTTATTATTTCACTTCAGATAATATCCTTTTCTCTAGTTTATATCAATTACTCTAGATTATTAATCAAGAACACTAAAGCAGATAAAACCATCTCTAGATGCATTATACCCATACTCACTCAAATCCACAGATGATAGAATTAAGCAAGACACATTAAATAACTAATTCACTATATCTCTATGTGAATTACAATTAAATGAGGTTTAATAACAAGTTCTTAATAGATTACATATGATGCATAGATATCTCTATCCTATACATGAATTATGAATCCCAACTAAGCAGAAATCACAAACCTATATCACTATGGCTAGTTCCAATCTTATATGTTACCTCTCGAATTCATATAGGATAACGGATAATTGGTGATCAAGAAATTATATAAATTAAGCACAACTCATAGCAAATAATCCAGAAATAATATCCATAAATTGAATTAAAGACTATTTAATCCTCCGTTAGAAAATAAGATTCGTTATAGGCTTAAATAGAAAGTTAGTTCATCATAGATGAATCAAAATCCATAATCCACCTAGTAAAAACCATTCTGAATACAAGACGTAGAGAAAGAGAGAAAATAAACTATGAAGTATATCACCACTCGTCTCCACGTTCTCGCATTCTTCGTGATCCAAGGAAGCTTCAATTCTCGTTCCAAGTTAATCTTTAAAGCTAGGGCTTGTATATGCTTAAGTGTCCTCCAATATACTTCTTTTTGTCCCTTTTATATCACTATAATCACAGCCTTTCGTCATGCCCTACTCTTCCTTTCAATTCATATTCGACCAAGAAAAGCCATGCTGATGTCGCACCTTTTAGCCCCAGCGAGGCATTTCCCTCTTCAGGTACTAGCCCCAGCGGGCCAACATTCTGTCCGGCAGTGCTCTTACCCGCTCCGGCGGGTAATTCCTTCTTTTAGCACCCGCCCCAGCTAGTGGACTTATCATGTATGCTAGAAATTTAACCTTTTATGCTACTTTCGCATCCATTTCATTACCTTCACACAATAGTATAAACTAAGTAAAAATGATAGGAAAATCACTTGAAAACCTCAAGAATCAAACTATAATGAATACCAATTCATAGTTATGAAACCCACTCATCAAATACCCCCAAACTTGAGACTTTGCTTGTCCTCAAGCAAAAACCATGCACATGCAAATAATTACAATGCTTATGAATGCAACTGTCAGCTTATACAAAGTTAACCAATCTTGCCTCAGAGAAATCACGTAAATATAACAATAAATCCAACCAAAAACATGTCCGCAGTTCAAACCCATCTATGAATCATCACCCGTTAACACCACTGCGTGTGTGTGTGTGCCTGACAACAATGCGTTCAACTAAAGTTCAAATATATCACATAATACGCATCATAGATAGATATACAGCTTTTAACTTAAGGAATCTCGTAAACAAGTAATGCAGACACATGACTCAACATTAACCCAATCAGAAGTCAATATGGTAGATTTGCTAACTTTATTCCTTTACGGGTGCATTTTACTCGTTTTCCCGTACTTCTACCTTACTCGTTACTGTGCAATCCTTAGTTCCCTTAGGCTCTTCAGTGACACCCATGTAGCGAGCTTTCGACCAACTACTCCCAAACCAAATGGCTTTAGGGCGCTGCGTGTAAAGACATCCCCTAGGGCTTACTTAATCAAGCATCAAAGACCACGAAACTAGACAAGTCACGGTGTTTATTTCAACTTTCTTTTTCTTAATTTTTCCATATTTTCCACTTCTTTTTTTTTTTTCATTTTCTATTTTTTTTTCTTTCTTTTAGATTGCTCCCATATTTTCCCCTAAACTTAGGTTTCTGCCTAATCTAGTCATTATATCAGTTTACGAAATTTCTGTCATTTAAAAACCAATTTCTACCAAGATGTCAATTATGTGACTATTCGGCCCAAGTTAAACCACATTGTCATCCTAACGTGCTAACCAGTTCAATAGTGTCAAACAGGTAACAATTCATGCAAAGGTCGGAATTTACATCTATGTTCTAGTTACCATTACTGTTTAACTTCTATGTAAGTCCAATCTCATCACTGGCTAAAGTTTCTTCACACATACTGACATACTTGACTCATGCAATCCTAACTACGACTCTTTTTTTATATATATTTTCTGAATATTTCCATTTTTTTATAAGCATAAAAACTTAACTAAAGCGCTACTCAAACAAATAATCTACTCTAATATTCCAAATATAAATAACCTACACTAATCATGCAATATGCTAACAAGATTATGATTAATAATATAAACCCAACCCCCAAACTTAAACTGAACAATGCCCTCATTCTGATAAATAAAGAAATTAAGCGTCGAGGACTTCCCTGTGAAATCAAGCATCCGGTCTGACAGTCTCCTCCGTGTTAGAATCTGAATAAGGATAGCCTGGGAGTGGTTCTGGAGTAGGGAACTGAAATGGGTCAGAGGCTGTGTTGAGTCGTGCGAAGGCATCGGCGACAACGACATTAAATTGGTTTTGCGTCTCAAACATGTGACCTTGTCTCGCTGCCAGTCTGTCGTCCCTCTTACGCTGTTGAGCCATTTAGCGCTGAAGGTTTCTGATCATGGACTTAGTCGAAGGAGAAGGTTCGTCTGCTTCCAATTCATCTTCGGGCAACACGTAATCCTCATCCCTGGCCTCATTCTCCCCCTCATCCGAGTCTGGAAAAATAAAACCCAAGCCACGAGGATGTGAAGATGCCCCCTTCCATGGTTTAAACTGGTTCATTATCCTAGAGTCTAGAAGAATCAATGGTGGCTGAACCGGCTCATTCTCTGCCCATATGACCCCTGCTTGCTTACACTACCCAGTGATGAGCGATGGGTGTTGTAATCTTCCCGCTAGGCTACCTCTCAAACACTGACGAATGGAGAAGCTGATGATCGTCCCAATATTGATGTAGAGATCTTTGACGATCGTATACAATAATGAGATTTTTTCTTTTGTAATTTCGCTCGTATGTTCTGAAGGCAATAGTTTTTCACAGAGGAAAGAATACTACACTTTTCCATACTTGTTCAACTTGGAGCTCTGGATGATCATGCCTCTTCTGCTGTCTTTTTCCCATACTGTATAAGGCATGCATATTTCCTTGAGGATTTGATCATAATCAATCCCGCTATCTCGCAATTCAGTGTACTGACACACCTCCAGTGGTGTGACATTGTAGAAGTCGTTTATGGCCTCTACACTAAATGATAGTAGTGTGCATACAAGCCAATCATGTATGATGATAAAGCACATACTTTGTAAACAATCTTATTTATTTATTAATAAAATATTCATTTAAGGCATTTAATTATCTACATGGTGCTGTTTTTAATAATATGTAAATAACCCATAGTTTTAAGCAATGATTTTAGAATCATGATGAGATCATGCTAATGAGATCTAAATTCTTGGAAAGCTTAAAAATTAAAATAGTTTCCAATTGTGGGATTACTAAAATGGGATTAGTAAATCTGGATATATTGGTACATATGTTGCTTGCTCATTGGATGAGGATGACTGATCTCATGGTCATTTGTGTGGAGACACTAAAGCAAGTATGTAGGTGCTTATTGGAGAATAAGTTCACTAAACGTGACTCGCTATGGAATACCTAATGGAGTTTTACTCGCCTATCAATAGGAATTCCTAATGTGATAGTAGTACAAGTGATCCTTGGACTTGAGATCATCATAGTATCTTGTATGTAACACATTATACTTTGACTTATTCATTAAGGCCTTTTAAGGCATATATAGGTTATGCTTGGGTATAATGAGTTGCATATGGAGATAATGTATGAGCAATAAAGAATCTACCACCTCTAGTAAAAGAGGAGATATGTCCTATGTGATTCGTTAAATGACCACCCAAGAATCCTTGACCAAGGTAGAATGAAATTAGAAAGAGGTTTCTAATTTGCATTATTTGGAGTTGTGCGTTTTCTAATCGAAATACATATGATTAAATAAATTAAGACTTGAAAGTAAATCCATGTCTTATATTTAAATGAAATAGTTTATGTAGTAGGATTAGTTAGAATTTTTGAAGAACTGCAGATCAAGGAGCAAGGAGCACTTGAAGACCCATTTGTATGGAGCCCGGGTTTAAATGTAATCGTTACATTTAAATTTAAATTCTTGCACTCCTAGGTTTGACCTTTTTGGTTCACTTGGTGGCTCTAGTGAACCAAAACTAGAATAAAAGTCCATAATCAATCCGGGTAGAATATAGTATTCTATATTTCATGCTAAATATTATATATATTATATTTTATGCAAACATGCTTCGCATGTTTAATAAAATAACGCGTATTATATATATATATATATATATATGTGTGTGTGTGTGTGTGTGTGTGTGTGTGTGTGTGTGTGTGTGTGTGTGTGCATGCGCGCTAAACAAGATGAGACAAATAATAACAAACCTCTCAAAGAAATAATATTAAGTCCGAAGCGTTCAAATGATATTTGGAATATCGAACGTCGCCTTCTAGCATGATTAATTAATAGAGTATTAAATATTTAATATGAGTTTGTTGTGCTATCCACAAGGCGAGTATTGAGTATTTAAGATGTTAATTAATCACATTTGATGCTTATCAAGAAAATTGAATAATTTAGTCTTGTTGTGCTATCCACAAGGACGAACATTTTTTTAAATTTATGGAAGTGCTAGGCTGGACTTAACTTAAATCATTTTAGTTCGGATGTGCACACACATGACTATTATGATTTAAGAGGCAAAATAAAAGGAGTTACATGGTGATGTAATTGACAAGAGTTGTCTACCTATTTATTTGTATATCGCTTGTTGTGCTATCCACAAGGTTATATACATTTGAAATGGGATCCTTAATCTCACTAGCAAATCTTTAATTAGATGTTGCCGAACTATATAAGTGAGGGTAATATAGTTTGATGAAAATAGTGGGAGATACCAATTTAAAATAAAAACCTAAATTTATTTTGGTATGCAAAGTTAATAAAATGAATGTTTGCTAAAAATATTATCTTTTCACATGCAGAATTTTAAAAATGTCAAAATCACTAATCTCACTACGAAGCATACTTGATGCAAATAAGCTTACCGGGCCAAATTATGAGGACTGGCTAAGAAATCTGAGAATTGTTCTCACTGCTGAAAAGATTTCTTATGTCCTAAATTTAACTATCCCTGAATCTGTTTCGAAAACAGCCTTTGAGGAAGAGATTGCCACTTTCAATAAATGGCAAGATGATGCATCTGTGGCTCAATGCATCATGCTCGCATCCATGAATAACGAGCTTCAGTGTCAGCATGTAAATATGGATGCTCCTGCTATGTTGCTTCACCTCAAGGAGTTGTATAGTGAACAGAGTAGGACTGCTAGATATGAGATATCTAAGGAGCTCTTCCGATCTCGGATGACCGAGGGCACTGCCGTCAAGACTCATGTTCTGAAGGTAATCAATTTGATTGAACGCCTTGGACAGCTTGGGTTCGTCATGGATGGGGAGTTGAGTCAAGACTTGGTCTTGCAGTTACTCCCTGAGACCTTCTCGCAGTTTGTGGTTAATTTTCACATGAATAAGCTAGATGTCAGCTTGCCTGAGCTGCTTAACATGCTGAAAACTGCAGAAGGTCACTTCTCATCCAAGAAGAACCATGTCTTGATGGCAAATTCTTCCAATAAAAGGAAGAGGCCCAAGGTGTCTTCTGAAAAGAAAAAATCCAAGAAGGCTAAGGGAAAAGGGAAAGAAAAGGAACAAAAGAAACCTGAACCAGCTAAAGGAATGTGCTTTCATTGCAATGAGCCGGGACATTGGAAGAGGAACTCCAAGAAGTTTCTAGCAGAGAAGAAGCTTGGAGAAGCTTCGACTTCCAATCAAGGTTTGTTTATGATTGAAATTAATTTTTTTGAAAGTCATAATTCTACTTGGGTATTGGATACCGGCTGTGGGTCTCACATATATAACACTGTACAGGGAGTGGTCAGAAGTAGAAAGCTGAATAATAAAGAGGTGATCCTACGAGTGGGGAATGGAGTAAAGGTTGTTGCATTAGTTGTAGGAACTTATTGTTTAGCAATGCCTTTGGGCAAGTCCATTTATCTTAATAACTGTTATTATGTTCCGAATATTATTAAAAACATTATTTTAATTTCTGTATTGGATATGGAAGGTTTTAACGTTATTATAAAGAACAATAGTTGTTCTATTTATAAAGACGATGTTTTATATGGTATTAGAAATTTACGAAATGGGCTTTATATACTTGACTTGCAAGAAAATATATTTCAAATTGAACAAACTAAGAAAAGGAAAAGAGATTATATTAATTATACCTACATGTGGCACTGTAGACTCGGTCATATCAATGAAACAAGATTATCCAAGTTGCATAAGGATGGGCTCCTAGAGCTATCCGATTATGAATCATATCCAACTTGTGAATCTTGTCTCATGGGTAAAATGACTAAATCTCCTTTTAGTGGAAAAGGAGAAAGAGTTACAGAGTTGTTGGCATTGATTCACACAGACGTTTGTGGACCTATGACAACAAGTGCACTGGATGGGTATTCTTATTTTATTACTTTCACTGATGATCACTCAAGATTTGGATATGTTTATTTAATGAAATACAAATCATAATCATTTGAAAAGTTCAGAGAGTTCAGAAGTGAAGTAGAGAAACAAACGGGCAAGAGTATTAAGATACTTCGATCAGATCGAGGTGGAGAATACTTAAGCGGTGAGTTTCTCAATTGTCTCAAAGAAAATGGTATAATCTCACAATGGACTCCTCTAGGTACACCACAGTTAAATGGAGTATCTGAAAGGAGAAATTGAACACTGTTGGACATGGTTCGATCCATGATGAGTTTTACCAACCTTCCAATTTCCTTCTGGGGTTATGTCCTAGAAACGGCTGCATACCTACTTAACAAGGTACCTACAAAATCCGCCCCAAAGACTCCATATGAGATGTGGAAAGGGAGGAAACCAAATCTTAAGCATGTTAAGACTTGGGGTGTCCAGCTTATGTCAAAACGTTTGAAAATGATAAGCTACAGACTAAATCCGATAAGTGTAGATTTGTGGGATACCCTAAAGAAATCGTAGGGTATTATTTCTATCATCCAACTGATCAAAAGGTGTTTGTTGCAAAACATGCTGCCTTCTTAGAGAAAGAGTTTATCCATGAAGGGGTCAGTGGGAGTAAGATATATCTTAAAGAAGTTCAAGAACCACAAATTACCACGGATCAAAGTCAGGTACCTAACTAAGTAGAAGAACCTACTGTACCACACCCTGTTCGTAAATCTAGAAGAGTACCGAAGATACCTGAGAGGTATGGATTCGTTATAGAGGATGACGATGAGGTACACATCATGAATGATGATGATCCATTGAATTACGAACAGACTATGAGTAATAAAGACTCAGGGAAATGGCTTGAAGCCATGAAATTTGAAATGGACTCCATGTATGAGAACAAAGTATGGACTTTGGTTTCACCACCTGAAGGCATTAAGCCTATTGGGTGTAAATGGGTTTTTAAGAGAAAGACTAGAGCAGACAGGAAGGTAGAGACCTATAAAGCCCGACTGGTTGCAAAAGGTTTCAAACAAAGATATAGAGTTGACTATGATGAAACCTTCTCACCAGTAGCCATGCTCAAGTCCATTTGGATTTTGCTTGCGATTGCAGCTTATAACGACTATGAGATCTGGCAGATGGACGTGAAAACGGCATTCCTCAATGGGAAACTTGAGGAGGATGTGTATATGACACAGCCAGAGGGATTTATTTCAAAAGTTGGAACAAATCAAGTCTGTAAGCTACAACGATCCATTTATGGGTTGAAGCAAGCTTCTCGTAGATAGAACATTCATTTTTATGAGACAATCAAAGAGTTTGATTTTATCAAAAACGAGTATGAACCATGTGTATACAAGAAGGTTAGTGGGAGTGCAGTATCATTTCTTGTATTATATGTTGATGATATATTACTGATAAGGAATGACATTCCTATGTTTCAATCAATTAAAATCTGGTTATCTAAAAACTTCTCTATAAAGGACTTGGGTGAAGCATCCTATATTGTGGGGATAAAGATCTATAGAGATAGATCTAAAAGGATGCTCGGCTTATCCCAAGGAACTTACATTGATACGATGCTAAAGAGGTTTAGCATGGAAGATTCCAAAAGAGGTCTCATGCCGATGAGCCATGGAATACATCTCTCCAAGAAACAGGCCCCAAAGACACCTGAGGAGAGAGATCGTATGAGTAAGATTCCTTATGCTTCTGCAATAGGATCTATCATGTACGGTATGATATGTACTATACCGGATGTTGCTCACGCACTTAGTGTAACGAGCAGATACCAGTCGAATCCAGGAGAAGAGCACTGGAAGGCAGTAAAAAATATCCTAAAGTACTTGAGAAGGACTAAAGATATTTTTCTTGTCTACAGTGGGTCTGAATTAAAACTCGAGGGATTCACAGACTCAAGTTTTCAAACAGACCAAGATGACAGTAAATCTGTTTCAGGGTATATGTTTACCTTAAACGGAGGCGCAGTGAGTTGGAAGAGTTCCAAGCAGCAAACAGTTGCTGATTCAGTGACAGAGGCAGAGTATATAGCTGCAAGTGAAGCTGCAAAGGAAGCTATTTGGATAAAGAAGTTCATAACTGAACTTGGTGTGGTTCCTAGCATTGGAGAAGCAGTTTTCGTATACTTTGACAACACCAGAGCGGTTGCACAGGCTAAGGAACCCAGGTCTCATCAGAAATCTAAACACGTGTTGCGGTGATTTCACTTGATCAGGGAGATCATTGAAAGAGGAGACGTCACCTTGGAGCGTGTGGACTCTCAAGACAACATTGCAGATCCATTTACTAAAGCTCTAACACAACAGCAGCTTGATCATCACTTAGAGAAGATGGGTATGAGATACCATGGCGATTGGCTTTAGTGCAAGTGGGAGATTGATAGTAGTGTGCATACAAGCCAATCATGTATGATGATAAAGCACATACTTAGTAAACAATCTTATTTATTTATTAATAAAATATTCATTTAAGGCATTTAATTATCTACATGGTGCTGTTTTTAATAATATGTAAATAACCCATAGTTTTAAGCAATAATTTTAGAATCATGATGAGATCATGCTAATGAGATCTAAATTCTTAGAAAGCTTAAAAACTAAAATAGTTTCCAATTGTGGAATTACTAAAATGGGGATTATTAAATCCGGATAGATTGGTGCATATGTTGCTTGCTCATTGGATGAGGATGACTGATCTCATGGTCATTTGTGTGGAGACACTAAAGCAAGTATGTAGGTGCTTATTGGAGAATAAGTTCACTAAACGTGACTCGCTATGGAATACCTAATGGAGTTTTACTCGCTTGTCAATAGGAATTCCTAATGTGATAGTAGTACAAGTGATCCTTGGACTTGAGATCATCATAGTATCTTGTATATAACAAATTATACTTTGACTTATTCCTTAAGACCTTTTAAGGCATATATAGGGTATGCTTGGGTATAATGAGTTGCATATGGAGATAATGTATGATCAATAAAGAATCTACCACCTCTAGTAAAAGAGGAGATATGTCCTATGTGATTCGTTAAATGACAACCCAGGAATCCTTGGTCAAGGTAGAATGAAATTAGAAAGAGGTTTCTAATTTGCATTATTTGGAGTTGTGCGTTTTTTAATCGAAATACATATGATTAAATAAATTAAGACTTGACAGTAAATCCATGTCTTATATTTAATTAGGACATTATATGATGGAAGGATTGAATTATACGATAACTATTAACTCACAGGTTCTTTTATGATTAATGTTGAAATCTATATTATCTGAAAAGTCGTTGATCGCTAGGGAGGCTTATCCCTATTGTAGAATAAATGTTATTTATTTAAATAGATTATTAGTTTAATTTATTTATTTAAATAAGATTAGAATTGTTCTAATTGATTTATTCACAACCGATTTAATATGGAGAACCTAAAGGGTCACACCATAAAAGGAAGAAGAATTATTTAAGAAAAAAATGGCATGATAGTAATAATACATTAAGTGTAATTAATTTAATCTATAGTGATAGAATAAATTAAATAGCTTAATGTTTATTATTTAATATTTTAGAAATATTAAATATAAATTAATAAGAGGAGTCTTATTAATATTATTATTATTTTTATTTTTATTTTAATTCTAAAGGAGTTTAGGAATTAATATAATATCAGTACTCTCTCTCAATCCTAATAAGATTAGGATATAAATTAATTAAAAGTGTTTAATTAATTAATCAAATAAAAAAACCTATTCTAATTGGATTAAGAGGGTTAACCTAATATATCAGAAATAAGCTACGTGAATTTTTCTAAAGGTTGGGAGTACACATATTCTATAGAGATAGAAACAAGGGTTAAGCCAATAACCCATCTTCCTGAGTTCTTCATCTTCCTTGGTGGATCACCGTTAGAGGCCAAATATTTGGGTGGCTGACATTGATCAAGGGAAGGAGCCATTACAGAGGAATCAAAGGAATCAAAGGAGTAGAACTTGTACCTGAGGAAGCTTGGATCTTCAAAGGTATAATTCCATCCTCTCCTTTTATGTATTGACTGATAATAGATGCACAAGAAAGATCATGGCTAAGGGTTTGTAAGAAAATTTTAAAATCTAATTTTTCATCTCTTCCACTGCGTTTATGTAATTTGATTGCATGCTTATGTTTCTAGCAAACCCAACACTAAAGTCCGCTTTAAACGAAGGTGTGTCCTCCGCATTGGCGTAGAACTCCTTGACCACGACTACCACTGCCGATTCAGGTTGATCTATGAATGCAATATCCCAATGTCGTTCTATAATTTGTACTTTCATTTGCCCATCCGAAGGAGCCGATTTAAGGCCCCGTTCCGATACGAGTGCCTTTCCCTCCAAATACTCGAATCAATCGGCGGCGGCCGCACTCTGGAATTTCCTCCAGTCAAACTGTGGAACGGTCAAGGAGGACCCTTCACCCATTTGCCTCTTTTGTGGACATGGTGGCATGTTGTTTCCTTGCTCAAAACACAAAATTCCTTAAGCAATGTGGTTGTGGACTTTCGTCGAACAGTTTATGGGCGAAGGCAATGTGGCTTGATGGTAATGAGGTTGGTTGTTGTGCTTTCCCCCAAATTTTTGTTACACAACCAAGCAAGCAGAAGATATTTATCATAATTACCCAAATCTTCACTTAGTAATTCCAAAATCCACACAGATAACCCAATTATTCACCTAAACTTTCAACCCAAATGAAAAACAAATAATACCTTGTGTTGGTGTTCAATGATGGTGTACGGGGGGTATGACTGATGTTCCAAGAGGAAGAAGGAGAAGGAGTTGGTGATTTCCCTTCCCGTTAATTTCTATTTTCGAGAAGAACACGATGGTGGGTGATGCCTTGAAAGTGATTTTCGTTCTTAGGGATTGAGTGTTTGAGGTGGATTTGAGTTTCAATTGAAGAAGGAATTGATAGTTGAAGATGATGTTTGGTTTAGGTATTTTGAATTCGTCTTGGGTGGGAAACCAATTCGGTGGTGGCTTGGTGGGTAAATTGCTTAGAGGTAAGTTGGGAGTGAAATTGTATTGTGATATGAGTCCAAAAGGAGCATAATTTTGTGGAAAAAAACTGAATTCGTGCCCACCCGCTGGGGCGGGTTCGTGAAGCTTGCCCAGCCCGCTGGGGCGGGTGCCTTACAATGCGCCTACCCGCTGGGGCGGGTACTTCCTACTGAAAACACCCGCTGGGGCGGGTGAATATTCTACCCAGATTTCTGAATTTTTTTCTTTCCTGTTTGCTGGAAAAAACTTAGCTTGCCTTTTTTATTACTTGCTTTGCTTCTTGATGTTTGGTTGGGATGATCTTGCAAGTATCCTATTTTGACAAGCACAACATAAACTTGTTAGAACATGTATTACTAAGAAAAATTACTACGTAATATTATTACAACTAAATGATATTAATGTAAGGAAAGTGAACGTAAAGAATGGTTGCCTCCCATCGAGCGCTTGCTTTTTTTTAAGTCATTCAGCCTGACTACTCCCTGTTTTAGATTGGCTCGGCAAGATCGACCGCTGTCGCCTGGCAATCGATGTCACCGCCCCAACAGTGCTTGAGGCGTTGGCCGTTCACTTTGAATGTTTCGGTCGAATCCCTGCTGTAAATTTCAACGGCGCCGTGTGGAAACACTATCTTGATGGTAATAGGGCCCGACCACCTGGATTTCAATTTTTTGATAAAAAAATTTCAACCGAGAGTTGAATAGCAATACTAACTGGCCCGGTTCAAACTTTCTGTCCATTATCTTATGATCATGTCATTTCTTGACTTTTTCTTTGCATAGCTTCAAATTTTAGTATGTATGCAGGCAGAATTCATCTAACTCGTTGATTTGCAACATTCTTTTCTCCCCTGCTGCTAATAAGTTAAGGTTCAGTTCCTTGATGGCCCAATACGCCTTATGCTTGAGTTCCACCGAAAGGTGGCACGCCTTCCTGTAAACCAACTGATATGGGGACATACCTATCGGAGTCTTGTAGGCAGTCCGATATGCCCAAGAGCGCCATTTAGTTTTAATGACCAGTCTTTCCTGTTTGGGTTGACGACCTTTTCCAGGATTCTCTTCACCTCTTGGTTAGATACTTCGTCTTGGCCACTCGTCTGAGGGTGATAGGCTGTGGCAATTCTGTGTTTGACCCCATACTTCGTCAATAGAGCAGTGAAGTATTTATTGCAGAAATGGCTCCTTTCATCACTGATGATTGCCCTCGAGGTTCCAAATCGTGTGAAAATATTCTTTTGCAAGAATTTTAAGACCACCTTCGCATCATTTGTCGGTAATGTAACTGCCTCCACCCATTTTGATATGTAGTACACTGCTAATAGAATGTACAGATTACTGAATGAAGACGAAAATGGTCCCATGAAGTCGATTCCCCATACATTGAAAATCTTAACTTCCAAGATCATGTTTAGTGGCATCTTGTTCCGCTTCGAAATGTTTCCCACTCTCTGACATCTATCGCAGTTTTTCACGCACTGATGTGCGTCTTTGACCAAAGTGTGCCAGAAGAAACCTTCTTGGAAGACTTTTGCAGCTGTTCTCTCACTCCAATAGTGTTCCCCGTATAATGAGGCAGGGCACGCCTGTAAGATGCTCTCAACTTCATTTTTTGGTACACATCGCCGGATCATTCTGTCAGCACACTGGTAGAACAAATACGGTTCATCCCACATATACCACTTCACGTCGTGTAAAAACTTCTTTTGCTGGCGAGTCAAATCTGGTGGGAGAATATTGCTTACCAAATAATTCGCGAAATTCGCGTACCACAGAAACTCGCCATGGATCAAAAATAACTGCTCATCAGGAAAATACTCGGTTGATTGCTACCTTGTCTGTCTCGTCCTACTTTGGATTCTCTAGCCGTGAAAAATGGTCGGCCACCTGGTTTTCTGTCCCCTTTTTATCCTTAATCTCTAAGTCAAATTCTTGAAGGAGAAGAACCCAGCGAATAAGTCTCGGCTTCGCGTCCTTCTTTTCAACTAAATACCGGATGGCCGAGTGATCTGTGTAAACCACCACCTTTGTTCCCACCAAGTATGACCAAAATTTATCAAAGGCGTACACAACTGCAAGTAATTCCTTTTCAGTGGTTGTGTAGTTTAACTGTGCATCAGTCAGTGTCCTACTCGCATAATAGATTGCGTAAAAGATCTTCTCTCATCGTTGTCCCAGCACTGCTCCTACTGCATAGTCACTGGCATCACACATAAGTTTGAATGGCTTTGTCCAATCCGGTGCTATGATCCCTGGGGCAATGGTTAGCTTCTTCTTTAATTGCTCAACGCTACTAGACAATCTTCAATAAACTTGAACGGGACGTCTTTCTCCAATAGACTGTAGAGTTGCTTTGTGATTTTTGAGAAGTCCTTGATAAACCGTCAGGTAAAACCCAACGTGCCCGAGAAAACTCCGAATACCTTTTACTGATGTCGGTGGTGGCAGATTTTCAATTGTTTCCAGTTTAGCTCGGTCGACTTCCAAACCTTTTCCAGAAACTTTATGTCCAAGTATAATCCCTTCTTGGACCATAAAGTGGCATTTCACCTAGTTGAGTACCAGATTTGTCTCAACACATCTCTTCAACACTAGGACCAGATTTTTGAGGCATCTATCAAACGACTCCCAAAATACAAAAAAAATATCCATAAACACCTCCACGCTGCGCTCTACTATATCTGAAAAGATTGCTATTATGCAACGCTAAAAAGTCATCGGTGCGTTACACAATCCGAATGACATCCTTTTAAAGGCAAAGGTGCCATACGGGCATGTGAACGTTGTTTTCTCTTGATCCTCTGGTGCGATGACAATCTGATTGTAGCCTGAATACCCATCCAACAAGCAGTAGTACTCATGTCCGGCTAGTCTGTCCAACATCTTATCAATAAAAGGCAAGGGGAAATGATCCTTTCTAGTTGCCTTATTCAGCTTTCTATAGTTCATGCAGACCCTCCAGTCGATCACTGTCCTTGTCGGTATCAATTCATTGTTCTCGTTCTTGACTACTATCATACCAACTTTTTTTTGTGACATATTGGACAGGGCTCACCCACGCACTGCCTGAAATTGGGTAGATAATTCCAGCATCCATCCATTTTAAGATCTCCTTCTTTACTACCTCTTTCATAATGGGGTTGAGCCGCCTCTGTTGTTCCACCGTTGGCTTGCTATCATCCTCCATCAGAATCTTGTGCATACAGAATGATGGGCTGATTCCTTTGATGTCGGTGATAGTCCATCCAATCGCAGATTTGTATTCCCTTAGAACTCTTGACAGCTTACTTTCCTGAAGTTCGTTAAGCGCAGATGCAATAATAACAGGTAAAGTAGATGAATTACCCAAATACGCATACTTGAGGTGATTGGTAAGGGTTTAAGTTCAAGTTGAGGTGGTTCCTCAAGAGATGGCTTCATCTTCGCTAATGAAGTTCCTACTGCTTCTAATGGTTCAAATAGTAACTTGAACCTGTTTACTCTCGGATGAGCCTCTAATAGCTACAGGTACTCCTTTATCTCTAGATCTTGTTCATCATATCCCCATCAATGCTGATTCTAGTGGGTTAGTATTAAGTACCCGATGTTGCTCATTACCCACCACTTGTCAATAATCTCCACCCGGAAACACTCCTCATCCTCCTTGGGGAAATTCATGGCCTTAAACACGTTAAAGGTTACCTCTTGATCTTGCACCCTCATGGTCAACTCTCTTTTCTGAACGTCAATGAGAGTCCTGCCAATAGCTGAAAATGGTCTCCCGATGATTATTGGAATATCCTTATCTTCTTCATAGTCAGGAATGGTGAAGTCCGCTGGGAAGATGAATCTATCCACTTTTACCAAAACATCATTAACAATTCCTCATGGATAAGTTACTGATCTATCTGCTAGCTGTAGGGAGATGTTAGTTGGTTTAGGTGCTGGTAACCCTAACTGAGTATAAAATGACAATAACATGAGGTTTATAATGGCACCTAAATCACATAGACATTTGTTGAAGGCCAAACTCCCTATCTTGCATGGAATGGTGAAACTACCCGGATCTTTCAACTTTGGTGGAAGCTTCTTTTGCAGAATCGCACTACATTCCTCTGTTAGTGCCACAGTTTCGAAGTCCTCTAATTTCTTTTTCTTCAACAAAATGTCCTTCATGAACTTGGCATAATTGAGCATCTGTTCTAATGCCTCCGCAAAAAGGATGTTGATGTGTAATTTCTTGAACACTTCCAGAAATATTATGAACTCTTGCTCTAACTTTTGTTTTTGGATCCGTTGTTGAAATGGCTGTTGAGGGTAAACTATCGGTGTAACAACTTGTTCTTTCTCTGCTGCTTTCCCATCCACTGTCTGTTCCACACTGGTTTCAACCTGCTTATCAATAGTCGGCTTCTCTGACTCCTGCTCTGCTAGTTGTTTCCAACTCCGAAGTGTAACAGCTTGACATTGCTCATGTCCTCCCCTCGGATTCTTTTCTATGTTACTTAACAAGGTTCATTGGGGTCTACTATTCAGTGCACTAGCGATCTGTCCAATCTAAGTTTCTAGATTCTTAATCGTCGCCGCTTGATTTTGTATCGCCGCTTCTTAAGTTTTCATCACTGCTTCATTTTTTGTTATATATTTTGCCAATATCTCCTCCAAATCTATCTTTTTCTCTTGATGTGGAGCTGCTTGTTAATGTTGATTCTGAAAACCAGGAGGGTATGCTTGTCGTGGAGCCTGCTGCTGGTTCTGATTCTGGTTGTTGCTCCAAGAAAAGTTCGGATGGTTTTTTGCCCCCTGATTGTATGCATTCTGATATGTGTTGGGTGGCCTGTTGTAGCTACCCACAAACTGTACCGAAGCTGGGTTGATCGCACAATGTTCTGTCGGATGCTCACATGCACAAAGTTCACATATAATTGCTACCTGCTGCACGTTTCCCATCGATATGGCATCCATCTTCTTCAATAACATTGCTAGTTGTGCAAATATGGCTGTCATAGAATCCACTTCCAAAATACCTGCTGCTGTGGGTTGAGTCAATCTCTTAGTCGGCCACTAATAGCCGTTTGAAGACATTGTGTCTATCAATGCCCATGCCTCCTCAAATTTCTTTGCCAGAAAAGCTCCACCTGAGGCTGCATCGATGCTAGTCCGTATATGACATTGTAAAAGTTACTCTGCTGCATCCACTGCAGGAATTCGTGATGTGGGCACTTTCTCAACAGCTCCTTGTACCCTTCCCATGCTTCATAAAGTGCTGTACAAATGAAGATATCTCCGTTCTCAATTTATGTGTCTTCGCTGGCTGGAAGAACTTAGCTAGGAATTTCTGCGTCAGATCATTCTATGTAGTGATTGTCCCCGGTGGTAGAGAATGGAGCCAACCCTTTTCTTTATCTCTGAGTGTGAACGAAAATAGCCTCAATCTGATTGCATCGTCTGACACCCCGTTGCACTTGAAGGAGTCGCAGATTTCTATGAAATTGAAGATGTGTTCGTTCGGGTCGTCATTTGAAAGACCCCAAACTGGCAATTATTCTGCACCATCTGTATAGTCCCAAGCTTAATCTTAAAATTGTTTGCATTGATTGTCGGTATGGAAATACTCGATTGAATTTCTGAAATCTTTGGTGTAGAATAATCCCTCAGTGGTTTATCTTCCTGTTCAGCCATGTTTGCTTTGGGCTTTTCAAGTTCTTCTCGAGTCTTTGTAATCCACTTAGTTAGCTTCTGAAACCATTTGTCAATGTCGTCCTCAAAAGGCAACAAATATGGCTTCTTCGATCTAGTTTGTATGCACTACTCGAATGTACATGAAATAACCAAACAAACACAAAATTAAGAATCAGAATAGTATATATATATATATATATATATATATATATGTTTAACTAAAATTGATATAATTAAATCGATATTGTAAGTAATAACGCAATTACTGTCCCCGACAACGGTGCCAAAAACTTGTTGGGTAAAATCTATACACGCTACACGCAAGTGTACGTGGTCAACAAGTAATATACTGATAAGATCAGATATCGTACCCACAAAGACAATAATTCCTATTTAATCAAACAAGTACCAGTTTTGTATTATTTTAGATTTATCAAACTAATGATTAAAAGATGATTTTCTAATTAAATTACTACTTAAATCAATTTTAACACTAACTTCGAATTTTAACAAGTTTTAGAGAATTAAGCCTACAACTTCACTTATTATTTCAATTCAGATAATATCCTTTTCTCCAGTTTATATCAATTATACTCCAGATTATTAATCCAGAACAGTAAAGTAGATAAAACTGTCTCTCAATGCATTATACCCATACTCACTCAAATCCAAAGATGATAGAATTAAGTAAGACACCTTAAATAACTAATTCACTATATCTCTATGTGAATTACAATTAAATGAGGTTTAATAACAAGTTCTTAACAGATTACATATAATGCATAGATATCTCTATCATATACATGAATTATGAATCCCAACTAGACAGAAATCACAAACATATGTTACTATGGCTAGTTCCAATCCCATATGTCATCTCTCGAATTCATATGGGATAACAGATAATTGGTGATCAAGCAATTATATAAATTAAGCACAACTCATAGTAATAAATCCTGAAATAATATTCATAAACTGAATTAAAGACTATTTAATCCTCTGTCACAAAATAAGATATGTTATAGGCTTAAATAGAAAGTTAGTTCATCATAGATGAATCAAAATCCATAATCCACCTAGGAAAAACCATTCTGAATACAAGACGTAGAGAAAGAGAGAAAAAAAAACTATAAAGTATATCACCGCTCGTCTCCACGTTCTCGCGTTCTTCGTGATCCAAGGAAGCTTCAATTCTCGTTCCAAGTTAATCTTCAAAGCTAGGGCTTGTATATGGCTAAGTGTCCTCCAATATGCTTCTTTTTGTCCCTTTTATAACACTATAATAGCAGCCTTTCATCATGCCTTACTCTTCCCTTCAATTCCTAGTCGACAAAGAAAGTCATGCTGCTGTCGCGCCTTCCAGCACCAGCGGGGCATTTCCCTCTTCAAGCACCTGCCCCAGCGGGTCAACATTCTGTTTGGCAGTGCTCTTACCCGCCCTGACGGGCAATTCCTTCTTTAAGCACCCGCCCCAGCGGATGGACTTATCATGTATGCTGGAAATTTCACCTTTTATGCTACTTTTGCATCCATTCCATTAACTGCACACAATAGTATAAACCAAGTAGAAATGATAGGAAAATCACTTGAAAACATCAAGAATCAAGCTATAATGAATATCGATTCGTAGGTATGAAACCCACTCATCAGGACGATCCTTCATCTATCAGCACACCCCCGATCACATACCCTGATGACATCACTGCTATATGCAGTGACTTATGATGACCCGTCTTCTTTGCGGGTATATCATCGTCAGTGAAAGATATCACATTATTATTGGAAATGTGTTCTATCACGTGACGGAATTTTTCAGTGTCCACTGTCTTTGGTAGATGGGCTTCCTCCAGTACTTTCACCAGAATGTTACAATGATCCACCGAGGATAAGACCAGATTCAGGATGGACATCTACTTGGGTGCATCTGTGACACCCCCAAATTCGGGTACTTCATTTTCACATGACTTGGTGTTCAATTTCTAAATATAACATACATCTACCCAATAATAAAATAATTGCAAAATAAATTACAACCTTTATAATTAATAAAATCTTCCTTATAAAAAGGATTACAATTTTTCAAAATAATTCCCAGGGTTACTCCAACCTTGACATAACATATAATGTGGAAATAAAACATAACTCAAAAGTCTTATTACAATCATTCAATAATTAAACAAGTCTTCACTTGTTTAGCTTCCCTTTGCCTTTACTCGTTGACGGAGAATCAACACTTTCAACTTTAGCTGCAATGATTATTTAATGCAAGAGTGAGCAAATAACAGCTCACTGGAATACAATGATAAATAAGACATACTAGAAAATCTTTGTAAAGGTTTGAATGACTGTACTTTCACAACGATAAAGAATTGAATAATGATTCTTTGATCACATTTATAATTCGAGTATAGAATTCATCTGAGGGTCATAAGACTTTGAACTTTTGTCCGAGGTTATAAACATTTCTATTTAAAATCTTTAACAGTCATTAAGACTATGGACCTTAACTCGTACTTAGGGGGATCAGCCCTTCGTACCATATATTGTGCACAAACATATTAACGCTTTCGCATAGTAACCTCCCCTAGTAAATAGGGTTGTTCATCTCAGAATTTGAATACAAGTCCGCACCAAAGAAAGTTTGGTTTGGATAAGCTTACAAGGGTAATTTAGAATTCACGTTCATCAACTAAGGATTATTTTAATCGACTTGCAATAACTTAGAATAATTCAGAATTAAGAGAACTACGAATTAACGTATGCTTTAGAATTAAAGTTAAAGCATTTAAAAGATAAGCTGGACCTTGCTTGAACAATAAGTCAAGGTCACTTTAATTACATGATAAACTTTCAATAAATATTTGTCCAATGCAGAAATAAAAGGACAGTCTCAAACAATAAATATTTGAACTTCAAGAACTTGTATAAAAAATTAACGAGTTCAGGGATAAAAGACTTGCATACAAATTACTACAAGATCAGGGTTTAGAAAACTTGCCTCAAGCGCAAGCTACTAATAAAAATCATGTTCTAACACTTCATACACATATATATTTAATCACAATAACCTAAATTAGTTAACACTTAACTAATTTACATAATTAGTTAACCCCTCTAGGTTAACTCATTCTAGTTTAAATAAATAAATTAATAATTAACCATCACATAGTTAATTATACCACATAGACATGTTCACATAATTAAATCAATTAATAATTATGTAATTCATATTAATTATAATTAAATGAATTATAATTTAAACATTTAATCTAATTATAATTACTCAAATTATAATCACATCTTATTTAATTAAATTATAAACAAATTATAATTTATAATTAATTAACTACATCATGCATTTACTAGAT
The DNA here is from genome assembly GCA_020205555.1 of Panax stipuleanatus. Classification (NCBI taxonomy): domain Eukaryota; kingdom Viridiplantae; phylum Streptophyta; class Magnoliopsida; order Apiales; family Araliaceae; genus Panax; species Panax stipuleanatus. Next base: position 94,833,964 of record CM035118.1, read on the forward strand.
TATAATTACACAAATTATAATTTATAATTAATCATGCAAATATTGAATTATAATACACAAGATTCTAATCTATAATTAATCATGCATTTATTATAATTACATAAATTATAATTTAAAATTATCATTCACTTGATTAAAATTAATCAACTATAATCATTATAATTTAACAAAATTATAATTTAAATTAAACCTTTTATCTAATTATAATTATTCAAAATTATAATCACACTATATATTTTATTAATATAATATATTAATAATCATTTTCATGTCATCAAATTATCACATTCAATTAGCCTTTTTATGAAACAACAAAATGCATAAAAAATAACACAACTTGATTTTCTGCACAACCCCTGCCGGGGCGGGGGTTTTACTCTTGATAGGCCCGTCGGGGCGGGCCCCTTGCAGCGAACGCAGACAAGTTCGCGAACTGTGCAGAGAAAAAGCCAATTTAGCTTATTTTTCCACACCAAATTCCAATCTATACAATTCATATCAATTTATAGAAAACATAAACTTAAAGCTTCTAACATGATTCTAGCATACATAAACATTATAACACATAATTGAAACAACCAATTCCATAATTTTTGAAGAAAACCCATTGATAAGTGTTCTTCATGAAATTGAATACTGTACTACTGTTTTTAAACCAATTCACCCAATTTCAAGCATAGCAAATCAATTTCTAAACATGCTATCATCATCAATACTTAATTTAAACCCAGATGATCAATCAAACATGAATTCTTTTGATTTTAAGAGAAAACTATATATATATATATATATATATATATATATAAATTAAATACTCTCACTGTAACTCATTGATGATCATGAACTCTTCATATTCATCACATGTATATGAATTAAATAATTAATTAAGCATAGAATTCATATCTAAGCATGCTATAAACACAAATTATACATATAATTCGTATTTATAAAGTTTTTATAAAATTCATATTTACAGAGAACTATCACTACGAAGAACATCAACACATAATTTCTAAAACTACAAGTTAGGATTATACCTTTGTTGATTAGGAGAAGAGTATGAAGATGATGATGGTTGTTTTGGTTAACAAGGTTTCCTCCTCCTTCTTTTCTCTTCTTTTCTCTAACTCTTTATCTTTTTCTCTGCATTCTTTCCTCTCTTTTTCTAACACTGACTATCTCTATAACTAACGTAATATAACATATACATAACTGATATATGTATATAATATAAAATATAATTATATAATATATAACTGCTAAATAATTATACCTCTACTTAATATATAGCAGTTACAAAATTTTTGAAAATCAAAAGCCATAAGACTTTGTTTGGCAACAGGTAAATTTAGAAACTAGTTTAATTAACTAAAGTCTTGTTTGGGTAATTTAGGTTTAAAACTAGTGTAAGGGTCCTGTTTGGCAAAAGTCTTCTATAACAAAAGTAAGGGCCTTGTTTGGTTAAAAAAAAATTATTTAAAAACTCTTTTCTTTATTTTAATAAATCATTTTAACACACTACTTTAATGTTATACTTTAATTAATTAAATCTCTAACATACTTATTTAATCAATTAAAACTAACATCAATTAACCACATAAAATTTGTCACATAATTATAATTACTCGCTAATTATAATTATGTAACACTCATCACATAATTCATCTAATTTAATTCTCTCAATTAAATTAGAACTTTACTAAAATTTAATATACATTGATTAAATTAAATATTAAATATTTATTTAATTAATATATAACACTTAATTATATTACTCCACCACAATCACATAATTTATTTATTCAACTCAATAAATAAATCACATAAAATATTTATTTAACTCAATAAATATTTAAAATTATAATATAAAATCTCAATCGTTACAGCATCTTTCAGGCTTTGCACCACCTTGATTTCGTTATGCCCCATTTTGCTGAGGAATTCTTCGATATTCTTTTCAGCCACTCTTTCTTTAGCCTTGGTGACTGGATTGATCACCCGCTGGGGCAGGTACAATAGATACAATGGCAATGTTGTTTGAGGTGGAACCTTGATCATTCCCATAGTTCCATGGGACCTTCTTCAGACTGATGACAGGACACTATGGCCTAAAGAGCAATATTATAGGCTCGGGAGCGGCCACCTTCACAGGATTCTGTATTTCTTGGACCTCTTTCCCTTGCAGTGTTAAGGGTGTTGCCGCTAGCTCCTTCTCACAGGAAATGACAGCCACTATTTCCTGAATCCAAGCCATGGGAATAAAGGGTGCTTCCTCATTGGGGAGGCCATAATCTTGATTTGCTTTTATCAGCTCACCATTTTCAATCATATTCTAAATTAGGTGACAAAGTCCCCAGCAATCCTCGATGTCATGACCGGGTGCATTGGAGTGATACTGACAGATCCGGTCAGGCTTGAATTTTCTGGATCGAGGGTTCACCAGTGGTAATAAATCTGCAATCATTCCCTCATTGATCAACATTTGGAGGATTTCTTTCATGGGTTGATTCAAATTGGTGAAATTCCTCTGAAAGGCGAATTCCCGACCAGCCTGGAACTTCTCCTCTTTGGCCATCTTGTCGGCCTAGGGTTCATGTTCATAAAACCTGTAGTGATCCCTCATAGCAATGAGACTAATTTTCGATGTAGGAGGACTTGCCTCAGATTGGTTGGATTGGTTTATCAGCTACCTGGTTATCTGATGTTGATACACAACCAATTCTGCCAACTGTCCCACCTGTTCCTTGATGGATTTGATCTCCTGCTCCATCAAGAACTGCTTTTTTGAAAGCTCCCAATTGTGTGGGTTGTTAGTACTTGATCGAGTTGACTCTCCAACATAACGAAGGTACTTGGATCCTTCTCTACTCTTCGTGCTAATCATGTTGACACTCTCCTCTTTGTGCTGAGGGAGGGGATTATCCTGCACATGGGTTGCTTGGGTTTGGTTATCACAATCTCTCCATTATCTATCAAGTCTTGGATTGTGTGCTTGAGAGCCCAACAATTTTGTGTATCATGGCCCGGAGATTCGGAATGGTAGGTACACTTCTTACTTGGGTAGAAATTCCTTCCCCAAGTACTGGTTGTTGGAAGGAGTTAAAGAATCTTCTTCTGTGCTGTCAACAATTTCAGCACGTTCTCGAGTGAATCCCATAAAGGGGTGAACGTTCTCCGACGTCTGGCCTCCATATTTTTCTGAAATGGAGGGTTAGTTGGTTGGGCTAGAGCTTGAAAAGGGGAATAGTTTCTCCTTTGAATGGGCATGCTTCTTGAATCGCCACTCTGATTCTGTCCTTGTAGTACTAAGGACACTTCTTCTTCTTTCTTCTTGTGTGTTCTCCGGGGATTATTCCCATAACTCCTAGATTGAATGTGCTCGGCCACAGCTTCCAGGGCGGTAAGATCTTGTATCTTCCTAGACTTGAGCCCCATTTCTGCCATTTTACCGTGTTTGATCATCTCCGAGAATGGTTTTCCTATGCCTGCTAGGACCCTTTCGTAATACGAAGCTTCTTGAATGTCTATAAAAGTCATGATTATCTCATTCTCAGTCATAGGCGGAGTGACTTGTGCCGCCATTCGTCTCCACCATTGGGCATATTCTCTGAATGACTTAGTGTTTGTTTCTTGACCTTGGTGATTTGATATCTGTCTGGAGCCATTTGGGACTGGAAGCTATATTGATTGAGGAAAGCATGTGCCAACTCTTCCCAGCTGTGAATTTTAGAATTGTCCAATCGGGCATACCAGGTTCTAGCCTCTCCGGTCAGGCTTTTTTGGAACAATTGCATTTTGAGCCTCTCGTCCTCTGCATAGGATCCGAGTTCTCCAATGAATACCTTCAAATGGGTGTAAGAGTCACCCAATCCATCATATTTTTTAAAATCAGGGACTTAAAAATTTTTCCGGGTAACGAGCCCCTGGGAATATACATAAGATTGAATAATTGACACTACCAAATGCCCCAGTCCTTTTGAGGGACCGGATGGTTTCTTCCATCTGTTGGACCTTCTTCAGAATGTCACCAGCTTCCTACTATTTGTTAAGGATGGGGATTTTAGGGGTTTTGTTGGTCATATCCTGGTTCTGTGGTTCAGGAATCTGAGTGTCTTTCTTTCCAGTCTCTTGACTACCACTAGGTGTAACTGGTTTTGTATGACCGAGGGTTTGTTTCCCTTAAAGGCCTTTGCTTTGTTCCCTCAAGAAAATAGCCAACTCTGCTATCTGGTTCTTCAATCCTTCAAACTCTTCCCTAGAAACAGGGGTGGATTCAAGCTAAGCACTTGAAGCCATGTTTGGAGATGGACTCAGTGCTTTCTTAGATTTTAACCTAGTGACAGGACCAATTTTTACCTACAACAAAACGTAGGTGTGTTAATCTTCTGATGTAGGTATCAGTTGGATGCATGCCGTTTTTTAATATTATCCTATGAAACAGAGGTCTGTTATTTTGATGACAGGATAGTATGACATGATTTACATGACATAGAATGTATATTTACATTGAATCAAGAGTTTGTACGTTAAATTAAAAGTGGCAGGCATGAAGAAGCTTTCCTTTGGATTTGGTTAATCAGAGACTGACCTATCTTAGGCTACTCTCGCGGTTTTTCGGCATGAAGGTCCCCATATCATCACAATCTACTAGAGGGGATTTTAATCCGGTCTTTCAATTGGAACGGATCTGAGTGGTGCCTTTTCTGAGCCTCGCAGAATTAGCCTTCTTTGAGTCCAGTAATCAAACACCGACGGGTTTGCCTCTAGATGGAGGAATCACACAACATACATTCACATACATCGCATCTCACCGTATTAAATGATGACATTGTGCGAAGCACTAATATAAAGAAGTAAACACTACAAGAAACAGGACCATAAACGACCAATATTATCTGCGACCGCCGTATTCTGTCGCTAATATCAGATTTAGCGACCGCTACTAGCGACGACAATCCAAACTAGTCACTATTTGTTACTAGCGACCACCGTGCGGTCGCTAACCGGTCGCCGAGTTGAGTTTACCGCCTTAAATTTTGGCACCTGAGTTGGCAGGGGAAATTAATTCAAGTTTGCGACTGTATACGGTCGCAGATAGTGGTCGCAGAACGGTTTGACTTCCTCAGCAGCTCAACTGTCAGTCAATTAAAAACCAGCGACCGCGAGCGGTCCCTAATTCTATTTAAATAGATCAGCTCGCTGCAGAAGATGCGAACAGAAACAAAAGAGAAAGAGGGAGGGAGGAGAGGAAGAAGAAGATGAAGTCGCCGCCCGGTTGCCTACCTCTGTCCGACCGCCTCCGCCTCCTACAGTATGTCGGCCGCCGTCTGCCGTCGTAGTCCATCGCCGCCGGCAACCCCATCTAGGTTTCATTTTTCTCTCTTTTCTTTACTTTAATTAGTTTATATATATATATATATATATATATTACATATTATGTGTTTATATGTGTTTGATTTGCCTATTTAGTTTGAATATGGGTTAGATTTATATATATGTGATATTTAGATTCAATTGGCTTTAATTTGTGCAATTTGAGTGCATGCATGTTCATAATATGATATTTTGAGTGCATGAGAGTTCATAATATGATATTGAGGCTTATGTTAGTTTATTATTATATAATATTAATTACTAAAATATATAAATTAAATATTAATCTACATTAAATTAAATATAATAACATATAAATATAATAAAATAACAGAAAATAATACAAACTAAGTTTAATACAAAATAAATTAAATTAAATATAATAACATATATTACTTAATTAGTTAATATATAACATATATTACGTAATTAGTTAATATATAACATATATTACTTAATTAGTTAATATAATAACATATATTACTTAGTTAATATATAAATAGCATATATATTACATATATTACTTAATTAGTTAAAATCTACTAAGTAGTATTTACTTAGTTTTCACTCCTATATTTATAACTATTTAGTTTGAATTAGTATTAATATTACTTAGTTAATATTACTTATATTCCCAATATTAATTTACTTAGTTAATATTACTTATTATATACCCAATATACTAATTAAAATAAATTAATTAGTATTAATTAATTTACTTAGTTAATATTACTTATTATATACCCAATACGTACTAATTAAAATAAATTAGTTAATATTACTTATTAGTTTCCCAATACTAATTAAAGTAAATTAATTAGTATTAATATTACTTATATTAGTTAATATTACTTAATTAGTTAATATTACGTATTAGTTTTCCAATACTAATAAAAATAAATTAATTAGTATTAATTTACTTATATTAATATTACTTATTAGTTTTCCAATACTAATTAAAAATAAATTAATTAGTATTAATTTACTTATATTAATATTACTTATAAAATAATGCTACTATCACATAATTTGGGTCATATAAAGCTCACATACACATAGTATGCATGTGTGTGTATGTGAGCATTATGTGACCCAAAATTATGTAAAAGTAGCATTATTTTATAATATATTACCAAAAAAATATACTCAAATGACAACGATCGATGTAATTAAAAAAAAGAATGACAATGATTTAATTAAAATAAATAAAAGAGAGAACATACTCTATCAATAACTCAACTGCAGCATCATTAAGACTTACTTAATATTTCGAATGTTTTGTAACCAAATATCAGTATTTTCTTGGAAAATACTTTCTCTCACAATCTCTATCATCATGAAAGTATATATCATATAAATCTGCGATCAATTAACGTAATTAGTCTTGAATTTGACTCCACAAAGCTATATCTCCGAAATATATACAACAATAAGGGAGAAAAATGAAAGTGTGCACTTGATGAAATATAACATGTCACAATTAGATGGAAACTTCAAATTATATATAATGTAAAACAAATATGTACCTTCATCATCGCCCATGAGTAATGATTACTAGGATAAGAGTTAAGAACTTCCTTGTATGCAGAATTCGACATAGCAGTTGCAGCTAATACTACAACAGGTTCCTCGGCAGCCAAAAAAATAGGGTTGTGTAGTTCTTGTTTGTGTCCCATACTCGAATAATAATTAATTGAATTACTATACACATTTCGAACTGTTCCATAATAACAGATGACAACATCCCTAAGTAGTGCTATTAAGTTGTTGAACATAATAGTATCATCTATTTTTTTGTGCAAACTACCCATCTAAGTAATTCAGAGCTTGATATGGGTCCAGTCCATGAAACAAACAGCTTCTAACCACTCCGAATTACTCAGATGGGTAGTTCTCACAGAAAAATAGGTGAGACGTTCTGTTCAACAGCTTAATGGCCCTCTTTCGGGATGTTCCATATGTAATTATAATTTGAATAATTACAATTAAGGAAAATGTGTAATTTAAATTATAAAATTTTAATTATAATTTAATTAGTGCATGAATTGAAATTGATTAATTATAATCAAAGTAATTATTTAATTTAAATTATAATTGGTTTAAATTATAATTTAATTAATATAAATGCATAAATTTAGTTTTATTAATTTTAATCAAAGTACATGTTTAATTTAATTTATAATTTGTTTAATTATAATTTAATTAATATAAGATATAATTATAATTTGATTAATTATAATTAAAGTGCATGTTTAAATTAGATTATAATTTATTTAATATGAGTACATAATTATTATTTGATTAATTATGTGAACATGTAATATAATTATGTGATGAGATTAATTATTAATTATTAATTTAATAATTAAACAAGATCGAGTTAACCTAAATGAGTTAACTACTTATGTGAATTAGTTACGTGTTACCTAATTTAGATTATTATGGTTAATTATATATATGTAGGAATTGTTAAGGAACGTGGCTTGTAATAGTAGCTTGCGCTTGAGGCAAGTTTTCTAAACTAAAACTTGTTATTGTTATGCAAGTGTTTTAAATTCAAATATTTATTGCATTTGAGATTGTCCTTTTATTTCTGCAATGGACAAGTACTTATTTAAAGTTCATGATTTAATTAAAGTGACCTTGACTTAATTGTTCAAGTAAGGTCTATCTTATCTTTCGTATGCTTTAAGTTTAAATTCTAAAGCATAAGTTATTTCATACTTCGTTATTATTGAATTATTCTTGATTATTGTGAGTCGATTCAACTACTCCTTAGTTGATGATAGTTGAAACACCAAATTTCCTTGTAAGCTTATCTAAACTAAACTTTCTTTGGTGCGGACTTGTATCAAATACTGATATGAACAACCCTATTAATTAGGAGAGGTTACTACGCGAAGGCATTAAATGTTTATACACAATACATGGTACGAAGGGCTGATCCCCCTAAGTACGAGTTAAGGGTCCATAGTCTAAATGACTGTTAAAGGTTTTAAATAGAAATATTTATAACCTTGGACAAAGTTCAAGGTCTTATGACCCTCAGATGATTTCAATATTCAAAATTCTAAATATTGATGAAATAATTATTATTCAATTCTTTATGAAAGAAAAGTTATTCAAATCTTTTGAAGTTATTCAGTTCTGTCGTCATTAATATTATTGTTATTACAAGTGAGCTTTTGTTTGCTCACTCTTGCAATTAATAACCATTGTAGCTAAAGTCGAGAACGTTGATGTACCGTCAACGAGTAAGGAAAAAGGCAAGATGAAAAAGTGAAGACTTGTTTTATTTGATTATGAATTATAATAAGACTTTATGTTATGATAATTTAATTCCGCATTTATTGTTTATGTTAAGGTTAGATAAAATTCAGGGATGTTTTGAGAGAAGTTGTAATCCTTTTGATAAGGAAGATTTTAAGTATTTATAAAGGTTGTAATTTATTTTTGTAATTCTTTATTATTGGGAAATAGTTATATTTTATTTAGATAGTGAGCACCAAATCTTGTGAAAACGAAGTACCCGGATTTGGGGGTGTCACAATCTCCCCCTTGAGGGATTTTATGACGAACGACATTTTTGTAATTTAATTTGAATATTTACTGAATTAAATAAATATTTTTGATGATTTAATTATTGACTTAAATAATTAATTGATGAATTTGTTGTAGATTAATTTAATTATATGTGTTACATTAGTTAAATTAATGTGGAGAATTTTTATAATTCAAGTATGTATTTAATTGAACTTATTTGATTAAATGAATTATTTAATAAGCATAATATTATTCTAATTAATTTAATAATTAATTAGAGATCTAATGATTTGACATAATTAATAAATGAGAATTTTAATTATGTGACTATATGATTTAATATGGATTTATGATATTTTATTTAACTGATTTAAATAAGATTATTTGATTAATAAAGGCGTGACATTAAACTATATAATAAGAGTTTAATTAAATTAAGTGGAAAGGAGGAATAAAAAAATTAGCCAAACAAAACCTTAGTAGTAGTTGGGCAGTTAACCCATGATGGGAGTAACTGACCACTACAACGTCAGTTTATATAGACATATATGTATATTATTCATATCAGATCTTATATCTTATAATATATCGTATATTCATATCAAAGTAATTTCAGAGAGATTAGAGAGAAAATTGAGAGAAAGTGTGAATTGAAGCAGAAGTAGAGAAGAACTTCATCATCTTTGAATTATCTAAACACTAGCAAGGGTAATCTCTTCTCTTTAGTTTTTAATTTAGTTTTTCAGAGTTTTTTATTAGCGTGCTTTAAAGTTCTCTGTGAAGAACGATTTTACAATTAACTTAAGATATGATCATATACGTGTTATTATATGTTAATAACATGTTTTATATCATGCATACATGAATTACAGTGATCAACACCATGTAATTAAGTTTTAGTTGGGTTTTGTGAAGTTACAGAGTATGAAAGTTAGATATATGGCCTTATGAAAAAATTGTATGCTTTGAATTGGCTGTTCAACTTAAGATTAACAATAGATTATGATTATACATGTTTAAACGAACAAAACAAACTTTAAACGAACGGATTTGGAGTTATAACGAATCTGTAACGATGATTTTCATATTTTTCTTCAAAGCGTTCAAAAATACCAAGAACAATGAAATTTTGTGATTTGATTTGAGTAATTATGTGATATTAAGTGTTAAAAACATGTTAGTATCATTGTGTGATGTTTCTACAAAGATGGTACTTCATGAAAATCACTGTGTTAGTTTAATTTGCATTTAATTGGGCTAAGAACTGTCAAAATCGTGAACTGTCATTGAACTTCAATGGCAAACCAGCCCCAGCGGGCCACATACCCGCCCCAAAGGGCCCCATGCATATTTTACCCTCCCCAGAAGGTAAAGAGTGCAACACGAGACTGTTTTGACCTCCTGTAGTAAAATAAGTATAACTTCTTCATACAATCTCCGATTAAGGCGATTCAGGATGATTCGGAAAGATAACGAGTAGACCAACAATTTTTATTCTTTAAGTTTTTTGATTTGAAGTCGTTAACAGGAAAATGACCATCTTTGTGACTGATGCGTATTCAGAGGCAATTAGAGGGCGTCAGACATGCACGTACGCAAGTGTAGTGTTCTCGACGATAAAAGATGTTATTCTAAGTTATAAAACATGAATATTATGAAATATAATGATTTTTAACATTAATCAATGATGTTTTAGACAAGTTGTATGAGCATGTTAAGCGTACGTAAGAGGGACGAATCGGGCGTGCGACGAATGAACGTCGAAACGTCGTACCTAGTGTAATACTATGCTATAACATACTTGAGGACTTGATGAACATGTAATGCTATGCTATAACATGTTATTAACACATATTATATGATTTGAAGTTCATGTTAATAAACTAAGTTATTGACATATATAAGATAATGTGAAGGTTCAAGTTAACAAACTAAGTGCGAACTTGAATATTGTGATTGTAAAACTTGATTATGATTGTTTGAAGGATTATACCTATATGATACGCATATTGTGAATTTATATTCATGTTATGTGGTTAGTTAATAAGTTAACACTAGGAACCAAGTTGTAAGTTGAACGTAAATGAAAAGTTCAACAGTTGAACATAGAAGTTATGAAACAAATTGACATCGTATGCATAATGTAATGTGTAGGACGTTGAGGAATTGAGTTGTAACTATATTTGTAGCTTGTGCACGAGGCAAGTTTTCTTACCCTAACTCGTTTACGATTATGCAAGTATTCTATCCCTAACTTATTTTTGTTAAACAAGTTTTCTTATCTATACTCTTGAAGTTAAATAAGTGTTCTATTCCTTAATCTTATATCAAGCAAGTTTCTAAAACTCAAACTTTACTTTTATTGAGCAAGTTCTATTCTTGAAATACTATCTTGATGCAAGTTCTTATACTTGTTAATCAAGTTGAGATTCCGTATGACATAATATAATACCTTTAAAGCATGATTCTAGTTATACAATACATATTCGATTGTATACTCTTGAGAAGTTATTATTCAATTTGAATATCGTTTATTGTTGAACCTTGTAAGACTAGCGAACCCTTATTGATTCGACTAGTCCATAGTTGATGAACGTTCTAAATTCTAGAACTATTACTGAGTTTATCCAAACCAAACTTCCTTTGGTATGGACTCTGATGTCAAAATGAGATGAACAACCTTATTATGGGGGATTGATGATGTTTTAGCATTAAGATATTGTGCACAGTATGGTACTAAGGGCTGATCCCCCTAAGTACGAGAAGTAAGGTCCATAGTCTAACGACTGTTAAAGGTTTAAGTAAAAACACTTGACAACCTCGGACATAGTTCAAGGTCTTATGCTCAGATGTTTTTTTTATTCTTGTTATTCATTCTTGATTCAAAAGCCGAGTTTTCTTTATTCAGAAGTCTTTCATTCACTCGCATGTTATTATATTGCTATATTTGTATACTTGTGGGCAATCGTGTTCACTCTTGTGTAATAATAACATTGCAGTTAAGAACGAAAGATCTGACGAGCCTTGCACTAGCAAAGGAAAGGGAAAAGTCAACAAGTGATGAAGAATTGTTGTTTAATTGATAATATTTGTTTAAGACTTATGTGTAATGTTTAAGACTTATTATTTGTTTACGTTTTCGTAACAGAGATTTAAGGTTAAGTATGACCTGGGATTGATTATGTATTATTATTATTCAGATGTTATACCCCCATAAGGGGAGATGATGGATTTATTTCTATCTATTGCATGGTTTGCATTTATTATGGGTAGATAGACAGATGATATTTGTACAGTGAACACCAAATCTCGTGGAAATTGAGGTACCCAAATTTGGGAGTGTCACAGGTTGGTATCAAAGTTGTAGGTTATGAACCTTAGGTGGGGGAAAACCTTAGGGTAGTAGCCTTCGAGAACATAGTAATGATAAACTCTTATCGAGTTCTAAGAAAGATAATAACATACCTTATGTGATATGTGTTTATACTTAAGTACTCGCTAGTATCGATTAGCATCACGTAATAACTAAGACTTAAAATTTCATTTGTCAGGATGTCGGATGTTGGAGGATCTAGTTAGCCTAGGGATGTTGTACCCCGAGTGGCTATCGAGGAGGAACCCCAAGATATTCATACAGTCTGGGAGCAGTTAGTTCGACGAGAGCCATCTCCTTTAATCACAGTTATTGGTCAGGAGCATTAGCCAGTGTTTGATTCAGAGGAGGACTCTGAGGAGATCGAGATTCAGGCTAAGGCAGCTGAGGAGGATGATGAAGACCCTAAAGAGTTTCCACCGAACTCTATCAGCGCTGAGATGTATGATGAGCTGTATGACCATAACATAGAGTTACGGGATACAATTCAGGAGCTGAAAGAGCAGACGGTCACTCAACAGCCTACCATCAAGCAGAAGGATGGTGAGGTTGAGGCTCTTCACACACGTCTTGGAGACATAGAGTGGGAATTAGTTCATGAGAAGGTCCAAGTTGAGCAGAAGTCAGAGGAGATAGAGAAATTGAAGAATGATTTGAAAGAGAAATCAGCAAGGCTTGTCGTAGCCGAGGATGCTTGGGTGAGAGATTCACAACGTGCAGATCTTACAGAGGTAAACAATCGCGCAAAGAAAGCAAAGATTGAAGAGACGAATTATATGTTTCAGAATGAAATTAACAAGGCCCAGGATCGGGTGATGTACTATCTAGTTCAGTTCGAGGTTCTGCCTTGGTATATGCTAGATCGCATGACGATGTTCAGCATTATGGAGGAAGAACGCAGTAAAGCTGTTCGACGCCTTAGTAGGCATTGATAGGAATAGTTTGATTATATGAATACTTCTTTGAGTAATTAATAATGTAAATTCCAATGTGATTATAAAAAAAGAAATATTTTAATGATTTAAATCCTGAAGATTCTTTATCTCGGGATAGTTAATGTAAATAGCAGTGATGCTATCGTATTATGTTAAAAACTTTTGATTTAATAAAATATTAGAGTTTATTTAAGATGATGTATTAAGTGATTATGTTTAAATGTTTTAGTTAAGCCTTAAATATTTAAAGGATTGAATATAGATCTAGTAAGCGTATATTTTAATAGAAATATATCGCCGAGAAGAAGACCAAGCCGTCAACCGACCCAGGAAGGGTCAACGAACAACAACGACGACACCAATGCTAATGCCAACCCCGTTCAACAATTGGTGAATCTTTTGACGGGAGCAATGAATAATCAACTTCAAGCTCCACCGAACACCTCGTTCAAGGAATTTAAGGCGGTAGGACCACCAGAGTTTAAAGGCTCCACGAACCCGATAGAAGCAAAGACTTGGGTTATGGAGATGGAGAAAGTTTTCGACGTCGCTAGAGTTTGTGAGGACCATAAGACTGCATACGCAACGTTCATACTGAAATCAGAGGCCAGCTTTTGGTGGCAGGCAAACAAGGTCCGTGGACGAGAAGGTGTGATCAACTAGGAAAGATTCAAGGAGATGTTTTTTGAGATGTACTTTTTGACCAGCTCACAGAATCAGATGGAGGTACAATTTCTAGAATTGAAGCAAGGCAACATGTCTGTACCAGATTACGTGGAGAAATTTAATGAGTTAGCTAGGTTTGCCACATACCAAGTGCACACCGACGAGAGGAAGGCAAGGAGGTTTGAACAGGGCCTGAAACCCTGGTTGTATAGCAAAGTGTCAATGTTCCAATTGAACACTTTTGCTGGGGTACTGGAGAAGGCCATCCTCGCTGAAGGTGGAAGCCATGAGGTGACCAAGTACAACCAAGATCAGAAGAAGAAGAAGAATGAAAATTAAGGAAATAACAAGGCTAGTGGCAGCAACACGGGACGAAGTAATAGTTAGAAGAAAAGGTGGAACGACAACACATCGACCGGGAATCAGCAGGGAAACCAGAAGAAGAGGGTTGAAGCATGCCCGACCTGCGGGAAAAACCACTTGGGGGTTTGTATGAAAGGAAAGCGGGTGTGCTACAATTATGGCCAGGAAGGCCACATAGCACCTAACTGCCCTAATCCTAAGAAGGGCGCCTGCTTCATATATGGGTCGAAGGACCATTTGGCTAGGGACTGTCCTAAGAAAGCATCTGGAAGGGAAGGATCAGGAGGGAACAAAGGAGGCAGCGGTGGAAATGCTCTAACTATCACGGGACCAACCGCAACTAACCGACCAACCGCCAGGACATTCAACATGACAGTACAGGATATTGTACAGTCTCGCGATGTGGTGTTAGGTATCATTCCGATCAATAAAGTTAATGTATATGTATTATTTGATTCGGGTGCTACTTGCTCATTCATATCCGATGATTTTGCTAAGAACTTAGGATTGCCTAAGGAAGAGTTAGAATACCCTATGAACATAGAGATTGCGAATAGAGAAATGATCCCTATAAAGTATGTACACAAGAACTGTAGTGTGGATATTAAGGGTAACGTTATGAATGTAGATCTTATTCCGATTAGACTTGGGGAATTCGACGTTATTCTAGGAATGGATTGGCTATTCAGTTATAGAGTGATAATGGATTGCCAAAGGAATTGGATTAACCTTATGACTCCGTCAAAGGTTGTGTTTTATAGCAGCAAGTCGCCTAGACAAGCGAGTTTTCTGACTATAATGCAGGCAGGAAGTTGTTAAGACAAGGCTGTGTCGAATATTTAGCCTACATAGTCGATAGTCGTAAAGAGAACCCAAAGTTGGAAGATATACCAATCGTGAGGGACTTTGTAAACGTATTTCCAGATGATCTGCCAGGACTTCCACCAGATAGAGAGGTTGAGTTTGTGATCGATTTGGTGCCAGGAATTGCTCCAATATCGAAGGCACCATACCAAATGGCTTCGGTAGAGATGAAAGAATTGATAGTACAGCTGCAAGAGCTATTGGACAAGAAGTACATTCAACCAAGCGTATCGACGTGGGGAGCGCCAGTGATATTTATGAAGAAGAAGGATGGGACGATGCGGCTTTGCATCGACTATAGAGAGTTGAACAAGGTCACAATTAAGAACAAGTATCCGTTGCCTAGGATCGATGACCTATATAATCAGTTAAAGGGAGCGAGATACTTCTCGAAGATAGACCTGAGAAGTGGTTATCATCAGCTAAAGGTGAGGCCAGAGGATGTTCCAAAGACAGCGTTCAGAACTCGATATGGTCGCTACGAATTTTTGGTGATGTCATTTGGTCTAACGAATGCTCCTGCAGTATTTATGGGCCTAATGATTGGAGTGTTCAAGTCGTTTTTGGACAAATTCGTACTGGTCTTTATCGATGATATTTTGGTGTATTTGAAGACCAAGGAGGAATATGTAGAGCACCTGAAGGTGACATTAGAGGCGTTGAGAAGAGAGAAGTTGTACCCCAAGTTTTTAAAATGCAAATTTTGGATTGAGCGGGTACAATTTCTCGAGCATGTGATTGATATGGATGGAATTTCGGTAGATCCCTCCAAAGTCGAAGCTGTGATGAACTGGGATCAGCCGAAGACGCCGTCAGAAGTGAGAAGTTTTCTTGGATTGGCAGGTTATTATAGAAGATTCATTCAGGACTTTTCCAAGATCGCAACTCCGCTGACGAATTTTAATAGGAAAGCTATGAAATTCGTTTGGACAGAGAAGTGTGAGGAAAGCTTCCAAGAGCTTAAGAAGAGGTTGAGTATAGCACCTGTGTGTGAGATATATACAGACCACAAAAGTCTGAAATATAGTTTTACACAGAAGGATTTGAATATGCGCCAGAGAATATGGTTGGAGTTAATTAAAGACTATGATTGCAAAATTTTATACCATCGTGGTAAAACAAATATGGTTGCCGACGCCTTAAGCAGAAAGGGTCGGGAGAAATTGGTGATGTTGATTGCTCAAGAAGAGCTAATTTCAGCAATGGAAAAGCTAAAATTGGAGGTGAGATATACGATGGAGACTGATGAAAAGTTGTTCCAGATACAAGCTGGTACAACTTTGCTAAATAAAGTTAAGGAAGCTCAACTTCAGGACGAAGAGTGTGAGAAGGTAAAGAAGAAGATATCCGAAGGGGATGAACTAAAATTTAAGGTGGACAGTGAGGGACTATTGAGATTTGATAGTAGAGTTTGGATACCGCCAGTGCCAGAGATTAAGGAGGAAATTTTGAGCAAGGCTTATAGTTCACAGTATTCGATTCACCCCGGTAGTACCAAGATGTACCAGGATCTCTGACAGCATTTCTGGTAGCTAAATTTGAAATGAGATGTTTACAGAGTGTGTTGCCAAGTGTTTGACATGTCAGAAAGTGAAAGAAAAATATCAGAGGCCGAGTGGTTTGCTACAACCTCTAGGGATCCCAAAATGGAAATGGAAACATATTACGATGGATTTCATGGTTGGCCTTCTGATAACTTAGAAAGGCTACGATGCAGTATGGGTTATCGTTGACAGATTGACGAAATCCACACACTTCCTTTCAATCAAGATCAGATTCAACCTAGATCAGTTGGCGAAGCTATATGTGAAAGAAATTATATCGAGGCACGGAGTTCCAGTGTCGATTATTTTCGATCGAGATCCGTGCTTCACATCAAATTTCTGGAAGCGACTACAGGAATACATGGGAACACATTTGAGAATGAGTACGGCATATCACCCTCAGACAGATGGGCAGAGCGAAAGAACAATTCAGACATTGGAAGATATGTTAAGAGCGTGCATCATGGATTTTAAGGGAAATTGGGATGACCACTTATCGCTTGTGGAATTCGGTTATAAAAATAGTTACCACGCTAGTATTAGCATGCCGCCTTATGAAGAGTTGTACGGCGGAAAGTGTAGAACTCCACTATACTGGGATGAAGTTGGCGAGAGACAATTACTAGGACCAGAGTTGGTACAGCAAACAGCAGAGATAGTCAAAGTGATCTGGACAGGACTAGTAGTAGCTCAGGATAGGCAGAAGAAATACGTCGATCCACACCGTAAGAATGTAGAATTTGAATCAGGTATCTTTGTGTTTTTGAATGTCTCTCCCTGGAAGGGAAAGATCAGATTCAAAAAGAAGGGAAAATTGAGCCCGAGGTTCATTGGACCCTTTGAGGTACTGCGAAGGATTGGAGAAGTTGCGTATGAGGTAGCCTTACCTCCGGCGCTAGAGAATGTCCACAACGTCTTCCATGTTTCAGTCTTACGACCCTACAAACTCGATTACAAATATGTGATTGAATATGAACCCCTACAATTTGAGAAAGACTTATCTTATGAAGAAGTTCCTGTTAAAATTGTTGACAGGAAAGAACAAGTTCTCAGAAATAAAGTTATACCTTCTGTTAAGGTAATCTGGAGGAACCACAACACTGAAGAAGCAACGTGAGAGCTCGAAGAACACATGATGAAGAATTACCCACCTTTATTTACTTAATTTCTGTGTAACCGATTCTGGGGACAGAATCTTTGTAAAGAGGGGAGAATGTAACTGGACGAATTTAATTGAACCATGATTCTGAGGACAGAATCCTTTTAAGGGGGGAAAGATGTGACGAACGAGATTTTTATAATTTAATTTGAATATTTATTGAATTAAATAACTATTTTTGATGATTTAATTATTGAATTAAATAATTAATTAATGAATTTGTGGTAGATTAATTTAATTTTATATGTTACATTAGTTAAATTAATGTGGAGAATTTTTATAATTCAAGTATGTATTTAATTGAGCTTATTTGATTAAATGAATTATTTAATAAGCATAATGTTATTCTAATTAATTTAATAATTAATTAGATATCTAATGATTTGACATAATTAATAAATGAGAATTTTAATTATGTGACTATATGATTTAATGTGAATTTATGATATTTTATTTAATTAATTTAAATAATATTATTTGATTAATAAAGGCGTGACATTAAACTATATAATAAGAGTTTAATTAAATTAAGTGGAAAGGAGGAATAAACAAATTAGCCAAACAAGGCCTTAGTAGTAGTTGGGCAGTTAACCCATGATGGGAGTAAATAACCACTACAACGTCAGTTTATTTATATGTATATGTATATTATTCATATCAGACCTTATATCTTATACTATATCGTATATTCATATCAGAATAATTTCAGAGAGATTAGAGAGAAAATTGAGAGAAAGTGTGAATTGAAGAAAAAGTAGAGAAGAACTTCATCATCTTTGAATTATCTAAACACTAGCAAGGGTAATCTCTTCTCTTTAGTTTTCAATTTTGTTTTTCAAAATTTTCCATTAACGTGCTTTAAAGTTCTCTGTGAAGAACGATTTTATAATTAACATAAGATATGATCATATACATGTTATTATATGTTAATAACATGTTTTATATCATGCATACATGAATTATAGTGATCAACACCAGGTAATTAAGTTTTAATTGGGTTTTGTGAAGTTACAGAGTATGAAAGTTGTATATATGGCCTTATGAACAAATTGTATGCTTTGAATTAGTTGTTTAACTTAAGATTAACAATAGATTATGATTATACATGTTTAAACGAACAAAAAAAACTTTGAACGAATGAATTCAGAGTTACAACGAATCTATGACGATGATTTTCATGTTTTTCTTCAAAACGTTCAAAAATACCAAGAACAGTGAAATTTTATGATTTGATTTGAGTAATTATGTGATATTAAGTGTTAAAAATATGTTAGTATCATTGTGTGATGTTTCTATAAAATGGTACTTCATGAAAATCAATGTGTTAGTTTAATTTGCATTTAATTGGGCTAAGAACTGTCAAAATCGTGAACTGTCGCTGAACTGCCAGGGCACACCCACCCCAACGGGCCCCATACCCGTCCCAGCGATTTAACCACCTGTACTAAAATAAGACGAGACTGTTTTGACCACCTGTAGTAAAATAAGCATGACTTCTTCATACAAACTCCGATCAAGGAGATTCAAGATGATTCGAAAAGATAACGAGTAGACCTACAATTTTTATTTTTTAACATTTTTGATTTAAAGTCATTAGCAGGGGTCAAAATGACCATCTTTTTGACTGATGCGTATTCGGAGGCAATCGGAGGGCGTCGAACATGCAAGTACACAAATGTAGTGCTCTCGACGATAAAAGATGTAGTTCTAAGTTATAAAACATAAATATTATGAAATATAATTATGTTTAATATTAATCAATGATGTTTTAGACAAGTTGTATGAGCATGTTAAGCATATGTAAGAGGGACGAATCGGGCGTGCGACGAATGAACATCGAAACGTCGTGCCAAGTGTAATACTATGCTATAACATACTTGAGTACTTGATGAATAAGTAATGTTCTGCTATAACATGTTATTAACACAAATTTTATGATTTAAAGTTCATGTTAATAAACTAAGTTATTGACATGTATAAGATAATGTGAAGGTTCAAGTTAACAAACTAAGTGCGAACTTGAATATTGTGATTGTAAAATTAATTATGATTGTTTGAAGGATTATACCTATATGATACGCATATTGTGAATTCATACTCATGTTATGTGGTTAGTTAATAAGTTAACACTAGGAGCCAAGTTGTAAGTTGAACGTAAATGAAAAGTTCAACAGTTGAACATAGAAGTTATGAAACAAATCGACATCGTATGCATAATGTAATGTGTAGGACGTTGAGGAATTGAATTGTAACTATATTTGTAGCCTGCGCACGAGGCAAGTTTCCTTACCCTAACTCGTTTACGATTATACAAGTATTATATCCCTAACTTATTTTTGTTAAGCAAGTTTTTTTATCTATACTCTTGAAGTTAAATAAGTGTTCTATTCCTTAATCTTATGTCAAGAAAGTTTCTAAAACTCAAACTTTACTTTTATTGAGCAAGTTCTAATCTTGAAATACTATCTTGATGCAAGTTCTTATACTTATTAATCAAGTTGAGATTCCGTATAAGATAATATAATACCTTTAAAGCATGATTCCAGTTATACAATATTTATTCGATTGTATACTCTTGAGAAGTTATTATTTGATCTGAATATCGTTTATTGTTGAACCTTGTAAGACTAGCGAACCCTTATTGATTCTACTAGTCCACAGTTGATGAATGTTCTAAATTCTAGAACTATTACTGAGCTTATCCAAACCAAACTTCCTTTGGTGCGAACTCTGATGTCAAACTAAGATGAACAACCATATTATGGGGGATTGATGATGCTTTAGCGTTAAGATATTGTGCACAATATGGTACTAAGGACTGATCCCCCTAAGTATAAGAAGTAAGGTCCATAGTCTAACGACTGTTAAAGGTTTAAGTAAAAATACTTGACAACCTCGGACATAGTTCAAGGTCTTATGACCCTCAGATGTTCTTTTGATTCTTGTTGTTCATTCTTGATTCAAAAGCCGTGTTTTCTTTATTTAGAAGTCTTTCATTCACTCGCATGTTATTATATTGTTATATTTGTATACTTGTGAGCAATCGTGCTCACTCTTGTGTAATAATAACATTGCAGTTAAGAACGAAAGATCTGACGAGCCTTCCACTAGCAAAGGCAAGGGAAAAGTCAATAGGTGATGAAGACTTGTTGTTTAATTAATAATATTTGTTTAAGACTTATATGTAATGTTTAAGACTTATTATTTGTTTACGTTTTCATAACAGAGATTTAATGTTAAGTATAACCTGGGATTGATTATGTATTATTATTATTCAGATGTTGTAACCCCATAAGGGGAGATGATGGATTTATTTCTATCTATTACATAGTTTGCATTTATTATGGGTAGATAAACAGATGATATTTGTACAGTGAACACCAAATCCCGTGGAAATTGAGGTACCCGGATTTGGGGGTGTCACAGATCGTCTACGCCGATCCCTTATATAATTCGACGAGGCCACCCACTGACGTCGTTGAGACCGTACCCGTCCCTTGTTAAGTTCCCGAGAGTGTGGCATGCATTTACCCATTCCTTCTGAAGAGACTCTTGATCGATGAGATATGGGTTGGCTTTATAGTGTAGACTCAAGACGCCTGTGCCGACCTTGGGAGACCTCTCCTTCTCCTTCTAATTTAGCCAATTGTGCATCACATTCTTCCTATTAGAGGAGTATCATCTCCAAAGCATCATTCTCTTGTTGGATCTTGCGCATCCGTATCAATTCCTATTTTTCCTGTCTCTCCATCTCCCGATCCCGATCTTGACGAGTGTTTGTTTGGAACTGATCATCTATCCCGTGATTGTAGGGACTGAGAGCCTTCTAATTATTAGAGAACATTTGTCGTAGAACCAGAGCTAACTGAGCTTTTATTGGGACCACAATGAGGTTGTTGAACCCGAGTATATCTTTAACCGACTTTTATCGGATTAACCAATGACCTCTCCTAGTTATGAACTATTTTTCCTTTACCCTTCATCTGTTCGACTTAAAGTAGATTGGTGATTGTAAAAAGCAACACTAAAACAAGTCCTCCTTCTAGCGCTAATGTTAATGCCAAAATATGTCTGCTCGTCGAATCAATGAAAAATGAACTTAAACCAGCACAGTGAGTAAACAATCATATTAAAAATCTTAACGGTCAGGGCCGCCGGGGGATAGCTCCGGTGTGATAATAAGTACAGGTCAGAAAAGTTAACAATAGAGGTATATAATTGATTTAGTGCATAAAAATATACAAAGTGTCGTTATGTACCTGGAACTGAATTATGGTCGTATATTTATAGTTTAACCACACCACCTCAACTTACTACATCCGTCGGTGAGTAGGAATAGGAGTCCTATGTAAAGATTCATTATAACTAAGTTCCATAATCGAATAGGATTTGACTTCCTCATAAATAGAAAGCCAAATAAGATGTGGAAGTCATATGTCAATTTGGACAGTAGACCCTCCAAAATGTCAAATCCCCCACTGAGATATTTTGCCATGTAGCACGGGTCCCGCCGAATTTTCTGGACCTACAAAATCATACTCCAACAACTTGTGCCTACTAAGTTAACTAGATAGATACAGGAAGGAAAAATCAATTAATTCCCATATTTCTATTACACATTGGATCACATACTTAACCATTGGAGCAATGCATGATCATCAACTTAAATCAACTAACACTTAAAAAACCAAAGGACAAAAGGTTATTTATCATTACCTCCAACATTTTGGTCGAGCATCACTTAGAGTTTTTAAATCCAATCTTGATCCTTCATTTAAAAGTACAAGATGATCCAAACCATTAAATATTTTTTAGACCATCTTACCCTTACTCGAATTTTTTAATAAACAACCAACTCCTCCTTCATTTTTAAACTACCAATTCACTTATAAATTTTCAAGAGCTTAATTCTTTCTTGCCTACATTTCTCTAAAAGTATACTAAAGCTCTCTTTCTCTCTTTTAAATCTGAAACTCCAAAATGTTGGAATACTCCTCGAATCATATTGAGAAAAGGATTGCTAATATGGAAAGGAAGAACTCATATTTTTAATAGAAGTATTAGTTTGGAAAGCAGTCTATTTATAGTATGAGTTTTATTTTGGAAGTGTCCTATTTTGAATAGAAAGAGGAGATTTGTGGGTTACTCTATAAATAGATTATTATGTTGAGTTGTTGAAGTGTAGCACAACCAAAATTCATTTAGTATCCTAAGAGTTGAGAGTGTGGGTTTTGGATTTTTGTGAATGAGAGGGTTTTTGCAAATTCTATATTCCGTGCAAAAAACTTGTATTATTGTGGGAGAGAAGGAGGGTTTTGTAGCTTTTAGTCAGTATAAAAAGTTATATCGTGGTATTGTGGAACCTCAAGTTTTAGGGTGTAAAACATGGAAGGATTATTGTAAGCCCATTATTTTAATATAGTGGAGATTCAGAGTTTGGCATGTGGTTTTTTGCTTTAAAGGGTTTCACGTTAAATATCGTCTTGTTTTATCTCTTTTTATTTTAATGGGTGGTTTGTGTTGATTTAATTCCCAACAAGTGGTCAAGAGCTAGGTTGATTGGATCCAAGGTATAGAGAATTAATTGATGCATGGGCGTGACAAATAAAGAGAGAGTAGATTGAAGGAGCTAAATTTGAGATTTTACAATTATGAAGGATCACCATTGTAGTCGCTAGATGATGAAAATGATGGAGATGTTGATGAAGATTATTGTGGCAGTGTAGATCATGCGGATGATATGGATGATACATATGATACAAATAATACAGAAGATGTGAATGTTGCAGATGATGTAGACGATGCATATATTGCGGATAACAAGGATAATACATACAATACGGATGATGGTGACTACTTTGACGCCCCCAAATTCAGACTGCTCGTGTCTCGAATTCGGCGCATCACGATCTATGTTCTAATAACATACTAACATCTCATGCAACAGAATAATAGAATAATTTACATTGATTTAATATAAATATTCGTGTCCCACGGTATCACAACTTAAACATAACTTAATCAAATCTTAAACATAACTAATACATAATATAAAATAAGTCTTATTTCAATCATCATAATATTCTAAAGAGAACAAAGCTACGTTGTAGCATTTCCCTTGCCCTTGTCTGTGCCAGAGGGTCCGCACTGCTCTGTCTTAACTGAAATGTTTTAGGGAAAGCAAGAATGAGCAACAAGTTTGCTCAGCAAGTAATATAGCAATAAGGGTGAATAATATAAATTTTGAATCTCAAGGGTATAACAGTAAATGATAGTTCAAGAATAATAAGAAGTATTAATAGTTCTTAATAAATGTCGCTATGGACAGAAAGA
Source organism: Panax stipuleanatus (assembly GCA_020205555.1). Lineage (NCBI taxonomy): Eukaryota > Viridiplantae > Streptophyta > Magnoliopsida > Apiales > Araliaceae > Panax > Panax stipuleanatus. The sequence continues at coordinate 94,858,117 of CM035118.1, forward strand.
TATCAACAGGATTCAAGGTTTAACCATATCAAGGTTCAAGAATAATGAATACTAAGTAGTCGCTAAGGACTATGAACTCTTACTAGAATTAACAGTATTATGCTGAAAATCCAATCAAACAAGTACAACAGGTGATCAGCCTAACATACCCTACGTTATGCATAACATTTAATCATACTCATGTGTGCACGTCGGTTCCCCAACAGTTGTATATAATTTTCCTTTCCATGAGGGTTGTTCATCTCAGTAGAATTATAAGAGTCCGCACCAAGTTAATTGGTTTGGATAGCTTTCTAACATACGATATTAGTCTAGCCGAGTCAAATGACTTAGACAACTTTTGTAATGCATTTAGGAATGATAAGTTCAATACTTGCAACAACATCAAGATATAAAATCGAGTTTTGAATAGTAACAGATATTTGTTTGATGTAAACATGGTTGATATGACAATAATTCAGATTTATACAATATATAAAGTCAAAAGATTTAGGGAACTTGCATTTAATATCAAAAATTAAATGAAGTTAGGAAACGTGCCTTAAGCGTAGTTTACCAATTTATAGCTTATCAACACTTTGAAATCCTATTGTAACATAGATACGTAAGGATATTCATTAGTTACGTATGTTGAATACATATACTTGATATGTAAGTTAAACATATATATAAGATCCTAACTTAGTCTATACGTACGTAATTACATACCTTACATACACATAGCACAAAATCAGCTTATATGTTACTATGTAATCAAATAACATAGCTTGTAATCGTCGTTGACTTAGCGTTTTGAAAGTTTTATAAACATTTATCGATCTATGGTTTCCTATAATCATCACATACGTTACACTTGTACATCCTAATAATCATGTATTGCAGTCCTAGAATATAATAACAAACATGCATGAAGTTTCAGACTACAAACAACATGATCAGCCTGCACCGCAGGGCGGCGCAGCCTCGCTGGAATATGACTAGGGAGTGGCGCGGCCGTGCCTCTCCCTGTCAAAACTAGAACTAAAAATCAATTTGCATGGCTTTAGCTTGCTTACTTGCATACATTGATGATGACACATGCAGAACATACATGTTATGAGACTTATGATTAGGTTTGGTATCTTCTATGACCATTCTAAGATTCTTTTATCGTTATGGTGTTATTTTAGAAAATTTTCTATTTCGACAAGTCTAAATCATGCTTAGCTAGATAGTGAACGTATTGGTCATGTCTAGATGCATAAAGTATCTCATTATGATTGTCCAAAAGTCCAGAATGTAAGTTAGGTAGTTTTCAACAAAATTGTTTATTAAACACCTAAAGTTTTCTCAAAAGTTTCATGTCAAACCAACTAAGCATGCGAGACAACTTTGAATTCACATTTCATACTCATATATATATATATATATATATATATATATATATAACTAAGTCACATATGCATGCTCACAAGTTCAGGATTCAAGGGTCACAAGATCCACCAAGTTTTATTTTTAAACTTTAAGTTTCTTTTAGAAAGTTATTAAAACCAAGCTAACATACTTATTTTTCGTAAAACAGCTTTAAACTACAAGTTAGACTTATTTACATGCATATCTAAGGTATGCACACATGCTCACAAGGTGAGAGGCTAAGATATACAAGGTTCGTTAAGGGTTGCTCTCAACATTCTAAGATTTCCTTTAAAACTCCATTATAACAAGTTAAGGTAGGTGCCTACACGTATGGCAACCTACGCTAGCATTTTAGGGACATTTATAGGCATAATCAAGTCAAACTAACATGCTCATCATAGCAGAAAATAAAAAAATATGGGATGCAGTTCTGCTAAACGGCGCTCCCGCGCTGTGTGTACTAGGGAGGGGTGCGGCCGCGCCACTCCGGTTCCAACACAGAATGCTTTCTGCAATTGCAGAGCTCAATCCCATTTCCAAAATTATTCAGTTAGCATGCTTGTATATCATCACATTACATCTATAACATGTATATAGACTTAACTTACTCATATATGTCAACTTACAATTCAATTAACAATGAATTCATGGAAATTTTAGAAATTTGTCAAGCTTGAAATCAAGAATATAGTATAGTAGTAATACCTCTTGAAGCTTGAATTTGGCTAAACTTGCTCTAAATCTCAAATTGCTCACTCAATTCAATATTCTCACTCTCTATATCAACTTAGCAAAACTCAATAAAAATGAAATGGAGATGAAGAGAGTTCAATTTATAGAGAATTCAAAATCCATACAAAAGCTTTGTCCACCAATTTTGTTTAGCAGGGAGAAGAAAGAAACATTGGTTCATGGAGGTTTGGTAGAAAGCATTTTACTGCTACTATTTAGCCCACTCCCTTCTTCATCATTTGATTGCTGAGATTGACAATGAAGGGGATAGGCCATTGGCCTATACACGTGAATAAGAGAAAGGGTAATAGAATATGGGACATCTCCAAACTCAACATTTGTAAACTAATAATGCTAACATACTTAGGTCTAATATATATATATATCCCCACACAAATGTATATATGTATACTTAGGTCTAATTTTCTTTTAAGTTACAACGTAGCTTTAGTAAGAAAATATTATTTCATTGAAGTAAGTTGGGGGTATATATATACACAACATTATATAATTCATGTACATTTGATTAGTCCAGATAATACCGAAATATAATTTTAACTGCGCACTATCATTCCATATTATCATAAAACTTTATTATTTTAAGTATACAAAATTATAATGTTTAATAATAAATATTTATTTATTCTAATTTAATTCTTCTCATTAAGGTACACTTTTAATGTATCCACACATAACATGTTGTCACATAAGCTTATTTATGTAGCTTATATGATTCATTTAATTTGACCATATAGTTTTATATATTATATATTCACCTTGTAATGTCACACCTTATTTTATTTTAAATAAAGGTAGACACTATATAACATATGATCACTCATTACATTTTATTGTACATAGAAATAAATTGAATACACATTAATCTACCAAATTAATTATTTACTCATTAATATGATATTACTCATAATAACAATTAATTAACAATATAATATTAATTAATCCTTCACTTATTAATTCATTCCTTCTTTAATTAAACTATCATTAAGTCCATCATTGTGCCACACAAGGCATTCCATAAGCTTATCGTAAATTCTCCACATTTCTCAATTATCATAAATTCAATTTAATTTAATTGAGTTATCCATCTCATGCCACATAAACATTTATATTAAAATAAATATTCACACGTTTATTAATATCAATATTAATGTTATTTATAAAATTCACGGATATTACAACGACTATGGCAATGGTGACAATAATGAAGCTGAAGTATTTGAGGATTCGAGTAAAGGAGGAAGATACTCCTCGAATCCTATTCAAATATGAAGTTAATGTATTCGGGGATTCGAGTCGAGTGAGAAATTGTTGAGATACTTCTCGAATCCTATTGAGAAAAGGATTAATAATATGGAAAGAAAAACTCCTATTTTTAATAGGAGTATTATTTTGGAAAGTAGTCTATTCGTAGTAGGGGTTTTATTTTGAAAGTGTGTTATTTTGAATAGAAAGAGGAGATTTGTGGGTTAATCTATAAATTGAGTATTATGTTGAGTTATTGAAGTGTAGCACAACCAAAAATTATGTAACATCCTAAGAATTGAGAGAGGGTGTGAGTAGGGGTGAGCATGGTGCAGTTTGAAGTCCAAACCACACCCAAAACCGCTTAGGTACGATTTGACAAATTCAAAAGTGCACATGAAACTGCTTGTGATTGGTGTGGTACTGTTTTAAACTGTGTGATGCCGTTTTATTTGGTGCGGTTTTGGTTTTAAAACCAATTGAAACAACAAAATTTTATACAATTTAGTATCACTACTTTAATTTTGTGACCATATTTGAAAAATATTTATCTCCTGAGCCGATTATTGATTTTGTGCAGACTTTTAGTGTAATTATTTCTTTAGACCAACTCTATGGCCATAATTTTTGGAACCTTTAATTGTGCGATCAATAATTTTTAACATGATTGACTTCATTATAGTCATACATTCAGAGACATCAAGATCAAGCATCTGAGTATCCCCAAAAGGTCAACCTAGATTTTTATTGTTTCTTTCCAAAGGGGACAATATATTGTCTACATAATAGGCTCCTATATAACATTTCTCTCCACCATTTATATAAAGAGTCAGAAACATTATAGGTTACTCTACCAACATGGTGCGGTTTCAGTTTTATACACGCAATTACGGTTAGTAACCAAATCGAAATCGTAAATTTAGTTTTTTAACCCACCTATAATCGCCACATACGTCGAAACCTTTGGTACGATTTTAATTGGTGCGATATGTACGGTTTTTGGTGCGGTTTTGGTTATAATTTGGTTCCTTGCTCAGCCCTAGGTGTGAGTGAGTTTTGGGTTTGTGTAAGGGAGAGGGTTTTTCTAACTTTTATATTCCGTGTAAAAAGTTGTGTCGTGGTATTGTGGAACCTCAAGTTTTAAAGTGTAAAACTTAGGAGAATTATTGTAAGCCCATTATTTTGATATAGTAGAGACTCAGAGTTTGGTCTGTGATTTTTCTTTTTAAGGGTTTTCACGTTAAATATCTTGTTATTTTATTTCTCTTTATTTTATTGAGTGGTTTGCGTTGATTTTATTCCCAGCACAAAAGTTGCTAGTGAAGAGAAATTGGTCATAGTTTTGGAGACAAGTTTTAATTGATTGTATTTATTATTATCTTCTAATTTCTTAGTTTGAAAAATTGTTATACTTGCTTACATATTCTCATATTTCATCTAGCCTTTACTTATACAAATATTGACTATAAGGTACTTGAGCTTGAAGGTTATAGAGAATTCTCTTATACTTAAGAGTAAATGAACCTTTAGCTTTAGGTTGGTGGTCCGGTTGAAGTTTTTTTTTATAAATATAAAAAAACAAAACTTTTATACTTGAGTCATCCCAAACACGAGGGCAAGATAAGAGATTTTCCTTTCTAAGGTACAATTGTCTGTGGGACCTCAAAGTCAGTGACCAACTATGAAAGAATTGCTACCTAGATAAAATATATTGTAATGTATATTTGAGTTTTAAAAAATTTAGTTATTTGTATCAAGTACATTATTCACTGCCATATTTGTTATACTTGATATTTGATTGCAAGTATTTGATCATAACTGATTTATTTATTATATTTGGTTTCTCATATAAAAGTTAATAAAAACTCTTATATTATAACTTATTTGACATATATATAGGGAAACATATTACTGAAATAACTTGAACTTAATTGATTTATCTGCTTATAAAGAAGCATATCTTATATAAAAGTTATTACAACTTATATATATATTTGAACTTGATTGATATATATCTGCTTATATAGAAGCATACACACACACACACACACATATAAATGTTATTTAAATTTTTATACAATTGAGCATAAATTATATATCTAGTTGTACAAAAGCATATTTTATCTGAACGTAATTGACATATCTGCTTACACGAGAAGCATATCACTCACATACCAGTCATTGAACTTTTATATATTTTTTTGACCTTAAATAGCTATTTACTTATTTGAGAAACACAAAATATAAAAGTTATTTTAACTTTTATGTATTTGTATTGAATTTTATCTGCTTGTTTTTGAAGTATTATTCAAATAATCTTTTATAAAAAGGGAATTAGGGAATTAGTTTATTTTATGTGTCTTAGAGAGGTCAACGGGGAGTTAGGTCTCTAGTATACCTGTGAGGTGAAAGAGATCCTGTCATTTCAAGACTAGATCGTAGAATATAAATAAACTCAAAAGTACACGTGCAACTAAGCTTGAGGAATGAGCTGAGAGTTTGATGTCCAAGATAGTTAGTTGTACATTGTTGGAAGTTGAGTTTTAAAACTTTGTACAGGTTTCTCCACCTAATTGAAAGAGTGATTTATTATTACGGATAGTAATAAGATCCTAAGTCCTAAAGAGAAGCTTATGACTAGACGTAGTAACATACTCGGGTTGTATGTTGTGAGCTAGATAAATCTCAGTGTCTTATGTGATTACTTTTGTGTCTTTCTATTTATAATTGTTTAATTTAATTATCACACTGCAATTATTTAAATTAAAATTTAAAAAGGTCGAGTTAAATTTTTAAACTGTAATAATCTATCCAACCACCCCTTTTAGATTATTTACTGAATTTTCATTATGAATAATAAATTGAGATATAAATTAAGAGACCATACTGAAACAGTGAAATAATAAGCAATACCTTCAAAAATACGAAACTACCGACTTTAAAGTCCCGGTCTTGTCGATGCAAATTTGTGTACTTCTTCTGGCGATCTTGAGCTGCTACCAATCTGGCTCTTATTATTGTCACCACATCTGCTATCCGTTGCACTAATTCCAGTCCCAAAATTCGTCGTTCTCCGACTTCGTCCCAACATAATAGCGTTCTACATTTTATCCTGTAAAGAGCTTCGTACGGTGGCATGTCATACTCGCATGATAACTATTATTGTAAGCAAATTCTACTAAGGGTAGGTGATCGTCCCAATTCCCTCTGAAATCCATCACCCATCACTCACGTTCTAAGCATGTCTTCTAGCGTTTGTATTGTTCGCTCACTCTGTCCGTCTGTCTGAGGATGATAACCAGTACTCAATCTTAACTGTGTTCTCATCCTTTCTTGTAAGCTTTTCCAAAAATTTAACGTGAAGTGCGGATCTCGATCCGAGATAATTGAGATCGGCACTCCATGTCGTGAAATAATTTCTTTTACGTACAGACTTGTTAACTGATTTACATTATATCAGATTTTGATGGGTAGAAAATGAGTTGTCTTTATTAGTAGATCCACGATAACCCAAATGGCATCATATCCTTTCTGCGTGACTGGAAGTCCCACCACTAAGTCCATCATAATGTGCTCCTATTTCCATTCTGGTATCTCCAACGGTTGATGTAAACCACTCGGCCGTTGGTGCTCCGCTTTGACTCATTGACAAGTGAGAGATCTACTGACGCACTCTGCGACTTCCCGTTTTAGATTGGGCCACCAAAAGTGCTGTCGCAGATCTCGATACATTTTTGTGCCTCTTGGATGAGAAGAATACGTCGTATTGTGTGCTTTATGCAAGATTTCTTTTCTTAGTTCAGTTACAGCTGGCACCCATACTCTTCCTTCGAACCTCAAGATACCGTCTTTATCCATTCTGAATCTTTCTTCTTCATTTTCTACTATTCTCTTCTTTATTTTCTCGCATTCCTTATCCTTCTCTTGTAACTCCTTTACTCTATCCAATAATGTTGGACGAGCTTCTATTACAAATAATTTTTCTTCAAACCTTCCGGGTCCCTTTACCACTATTTCCAATTTCTCCATTTCTCTTATTAACTCCTCCTGAGTCGTTAATTGGAACAATTTCTCCCTTCCTTTTCTGCTTAGTGCGTCGGCAACTACGTTTGCCTTTCCCGGGTGATAAAGAATTTCACAGTCATAATCCTTGATCAATTCCAACCACTTTCTCTGTCGCATGTTCAACTCCTTTTGTGTGAAGATATATTTCAGACTCTTGTGGTCCATGTATATCTCACATTTCTCTCTGTACAGATAATGTCTCCAAATCTTTAACGCAAAAACTATTGCCGCTAACTCTAAGTCGTGAGTAGGGTATCATTTTTCATAATCCTTCAATTGTCGTGATGCATACGCAATGACCTTGCCATATTGCATCAGCACACAGCCAAGTCCTCTATGCGATGCATCACTATACACCACGAAACCTCCCGCATCGTCCGATAATGACAATACAGGCGCTTCGCTCAATCTCTTCTTCAACTCCTAAAAACTTTCCTCTCATTTTTCCGTCCATACAAACTTTACCATCTTCCTCGTTAGATCAGTCAACGGGGTTGCTATATAAGAAAAATCTTGGATGAATCTTCGATAGTACCCAACTAACTCTAGGAAACTTCTTATCTCCATTGGCGTCTTCGGCTGCTCCCAATTACTCAATACTTCTACCTTTGCATGGTCCATTGAAATTCCATCCTTGTCCACCACGTGTCCTAAGAATTGAACTTTCTCCATCAAAAATTCACATTTAGAAAATTTTGCATACATTTTCTCTCCTTAGTGTTTCCAAAACCATCTTCAGATGTTCGGCGTGCTCTTCCTCAGTCTTTGAGTAGATCAAGATGTCGTCAATGAAAACTACCACGAATTGATCCAAGTATGGCTTGAAAACTCGATTCATCAAGTCCAAGAATGTTGCCGGAGCAATAGTCAATTCGAATGACATTATCAAAAACTCGTAGTGCCCGTAACGGGTTCGAAACGTCGTCTTTGGTATGTCCTCCTCTCGTACTTTCAACTAGTGATAACCTGTTCATATGTATATTTTTGAGAAACACTTTGCTCCATTTAATTGCTCAAAAAGGTCGTCTATCCTTGGTAATAGATATCTATTCTTGATCGTTACTCTGTTCAATTCTCGATAATCGATACAGAGCCTCATCGATCCATCCTTCTTCTTAACAAACAATACTAGTGCTCCCCAAGGAGACACACTTGGTCGTATGTAACCCTTATCTAGCAATTCCTAAAATTATATCATCAATTCCTTCATTTCTACTGGCGCTATACGATATGGAGCTTTCAAAATTGGTGCAGTTCCCGGTGCTAAGTCTATTACGAATTCGATTTCTCTGTCTGGCGGAAGACCAGGCAGATCGCTCGAAAATACATCTTGAAATTCTCTTGCTACGGATATATCCTTTATTTTGACTCCCTTTTTCTGAGTATCTACAATGTAAGCTAAGTAACCTACACATCCTTTTGTTAACAATTTATTGGCCTACATCATCGTAAGACTACATGATTCCTTAAGCGATGAGCTACCATAAAACACTACCTTAGACCGATTCGGAGTCTGAAGGTTCACACACTTGCTCTGACAATTAATTATCGCAACACTGTTATACAACCAATCCATTCCCAATATCACATCAAATTCTCCCAATCTAATCAGAATTAAGTCTACGCTTAGTTCATGATCTCTAATGTTTGCATGACAATTTCGATAAACGAATTCTACAGGGATTACTTCCTTATTCGCAACTTCTATGTTCAAAGGATTTCCTAATCGTTCTCGGGGTAAGTTTAATCAACTAGCAAATTCTTCAGACACAAATGAACAGGTGGCACCCGAATCAAATAATACATAAGCATTTATATTATTGATTGGGATAATACCTGACACCGCGTCTTTCTCAACTACTGCATCTTGGACAGTCATGTTAAAGGTTCTGGCAGTTGGGCGGTTGGATTGTGTTGGTCCGCCGATCATCAGTTTGTTGCCTCCCCCTTGTTGATCGGTTCCTCCGCTGTTCCCTTTCTTTGGACAGTATTTGATCTGATGCTCGGTTGAGCCACAAGCGAAACATTCCTTGATCTTTCTTGGCTTTGGGCAGTTGGATGAAATGTACCCCTCTTAGCCACAGTTGTAACAGGTACTGCGCCCCTTCTAGCATTCTCCCTGGTGGTTCTTCCCACACTTCGGCCATCCCTCCGCTCACTTCTTAAAACCTCCTTGGTAACTTCCCATTTAATTGTTGTTTCTGTTGTTGTTGTTATCCCATTTCCTCTTCCCTAGATTACTTCCTCCGCTGGTGCTCCCTCCACAGGTTTCTCCTCTAGTGTTCTTACTCTTCTTCTCTTTGTTATACTGACTTAAGGCCTCACTGCCTCCCTCTGCAATGATAGCCTTTTTCAACAGCATGGAAAATGAGTCGATCTGGTGAACTGACACCTTGTTGAACAACCAATATTTCAGTCCTTGCTCAAAACATCTGGCTTTTATTTCTTCATCCCCTACCTGGTGTTCTGCAAACCGGGCGAGTTCGTTGAACTTAGCCGCATATTGCACCACCATCATCTCCCCTTGCTTAAGTTCTAGGAACTTTACCTCCATCCTATTCTTCATGCTCTTCGGGAAATAATTCTCGAAGAACAAGGTCTTAAACCTTTCCCATTCTACAGTCCCTTCTCCCGCTCTATATTGATTTGCCTCCCACTAGTAATTTTCTTCGCCCTTCATCATGTAGGTAGCAAACACAGTCTTTTGATCTTCGCCCACAGGAGCAATGGCAAAGGCTTTCTCTATCTTCTTGATCCATGTTTGCGCCATGAGAGGGTCGGTAGTACCCTCAAATTCTAGAGGTCCTATGCTCCTAAAGTCTTTGAAGTTTGTAACTGGAACCACTTGGGGATTGGGGTGAACGGGTTCATTATTCCTTCCCCGAAGGGCTTCTCCTAACAGGTCGACTAGTTTTTGTATCGGGTCTATTTTCTCCCTCTCATCGTTAACCGACTCCTCTGGTGCAGCTAGTCTACGTCTGGGCGCCATTATCTGCATCACAAAACTTCATTCTTATTATCTAGTTATATTACTTAAGTATTTATTAAATGCAAAAGGAATAAAATTTTATAACACGTTTCTGAAATAAGATCATTTATATTCATATGCCAAATCATTACATTAATATGATCATCCCTAGCATACTTCTATAAATGTTAACATTTATCCCCTAATATCACAAAAGATGGGGGAAAACATTATCATACTACCCCTCTAACATAAGCCTTCTCGGGGTTTACATAATTATCCCATATCTTATACAAAAGATTAGGATTACATCACGATATGTACATCACATAAAAGTAACTACTACTACTTCTACTACTAGACTAACGGGTCTCATCCCAACATCCCGTGCTCCACTGCGCTCTTGTACTCCACCTGTGATATGTGTGCCACGAAGTCCCTACTCATGGTGTGACAGGTCTGTCCTTGCTCCGTCGGGTAGTGATATACACTATCAATCACTTTATGGCTGTGTGAAAAACATAGCCCATCTTATTCATCTTCCTCTTCTTACATCTTACTTCATCCTCTAAATCGTCTGCCCTGTCATTAGCTCCTTCACACTTCTCCTCGAAGTGGATCCTCTCCATCACTTCCAATTCGAGCTAAGTGCGGAGAGCCTCCTTCTCAGCCTTCTTGCTCAGCTCTCTTTGCTCAACCTCCTCTAATTTTCCCGCCAAGTCCACATTCCTAGATATCGATCGGTGGAAAAGAGTCCCCATCTGGATCCCTGCTTCCTTTCGGTAAGCAATCTCCACCTCCATATCTTGCATCACCAATTTCCTCTGGTGGTCTTCGTCTCTCAGTTTCTGAAACTCGGTCTCTCTCTCCTGAGCCTTAGCCTCTAGCTCTTGAACACGACAGTCTAACTCCAAGATCCGCTCCTCGTATCCTCCTAACATCCTTTCCTCAATCGTATCCTCGTCAGAGTCCTCCATGGGCTCGTCCTCCATGGGTTCCTCCTCTGGATCCGACTCTACCTCTATCTCATCCTTGCTATCAAACTTGAATGGTGTTACTTCCTGCACAGGCTCGGCTACCAAAGGAGCCTCATATACTACATGTATATCATGTGGGTCCTCCTCTACCACTCTACTACGTCATCCTGTGACACCCCCAAATTCGGTATCTTAATTTTCACAGGATTTGGTGTTCACTGTTCAAATATCATACAACTATCTACCCATAATAATAGAAATTCATTTATTAGATAAATAATCCATCATCTTACATCATCTGAAATAATAATACATAATAAATCCCAGGTCATACTTAACCTTAAATCTTTGTTGCGGAAATGTAAATAAATAAGTCTTAAGTCATCACACTTAAATCCTGAACTTTAACATTCTTAATATCAATACAAGTCTTCAACACTTGTTAGCTTTTCCCTTGCCCTTGCTACTAGAAGGCTCATCACATCGTTCATTCTTAGCTGCATTGTTATTATGCAAGAGTGAGCACGAATGCCCGCAAGTATAAAAATATGACAATAATAACATACGAGTGAAATCAAAGAAATCTGAATAACAGAAAGCTCAACTTTTGAATCAAGAATAATTAATCGAGAATCAAATTACTTCTGAGGGTCATAAGACCTTGAACTAAGTCTTAGGTTGTCAAGTATATTAACCGTTAAACCTTTAACAGTCATAAGACTATAGACTTTACTTCTCGTACTTAGGGAGATCAGCCCTTCGTACCGATACTGTGCACACTACCTCAACGCTTAAAGCATCATCAATTCCCCTTTAATAGGGTTGTTCATCTCAGTTTGACATCAGAGTTCGCACCAAATAAAGTTTGGTTTGGATAACTCAATAGTAGTTCTGGAATTTAGAACGTTCATCAACTATGGACTAGTCGAATCATTAAGGGTTCGCTAGTCTTAAAGGTTTCAACAAAATAAGATATTCAATTTGAATAATAACTTCTCAAGGGTATACAATCGAATAAGTATTGCATACTAAAATGATACTTTTAAAAGAATCATAACATCTCATATAAAATTCTGAACTTGAGTAATCAAGAATAAATACTTCGCTTGATATAGAATTTAAATCTATAATTTGCTCAAATGTAAAGATTTGAGTTTAGGAAACTTGCTCAATTTAAAAGTAAGGTTTAGAAACTTGCCTCGTGCACAAGCTACAATTATACTCACTTCTTTAATTACTCTTACCTATCAACACATTCACGATATTAATTAATCACAGGTTCGATATGTTTATCAGTTCACAACTGTGTTCTTCGAACTCATTATTAGGTTTTTCAAATAATGGTTTACGTTGATTAATTAACTTATTAATTAATCACATAACTGAAATTATTAACTTGTATTAACATCTTATCACATACATAGCATGTCTTCATGTTTATTAGACTCAAAATAATGTCTTCATGTTTACAACACATTATTTAGACGTTACAAATAATGGTTTAAGTCGCGTAATTAATTTATTAATTATTCACGTAACATAAATTATTAAACTCATATTAACATCTTATCATTTATTCAACATGTCTTCATGTTTATTAGATTCAAAACACTTTTCTCGAAATTCAACACTTAGCAAAAAATTTAAAAAATTTTAGACGGGCGCAGCCACGCGCCATTTAGCCTTGTACTCGACGCAGCCGCCCGGCTGCGATTTCCCAGATTCTGAAGTTCACGAATGAACATAGAAATTCTCCCTTTTCTCCAAATTTTACACCAATTTAGTGATTCATAATGTTACCCATGAAGTATAAACTTCACAGGAACATTATATATCACTTATAACATGTTTTTAATATTCCAAGTCATGTAATTACACAAACCAAGACATTAATTTTCACTGTTCTTCACAAATTTTGTAAAATTAAATGAAAACATAAAATCTATCATTACGGATTCGTTACTACACCGAATCCATTCATTCCAATTCTATTCTCTTTGTTTTATCATACAAAATCATATTCATGCGTTAATTTTAATACAAACATAAGAATCAATCATTAATTTAACCCATATGGGTTATTCACCCATATTCAATACTCTGTTTTTTATGAAACCCAAATGTTAAACAAAATCACTTGGTGTGATCAGTGTAAATCATAGATACATGATCTAACACATAATACTAACATATACGGTCACATATATAATAACCTCATACTTTAATTTCCCAAAATAATTCTTAACAGAGAGTTTTGAACATACGTTAAATAAAACTCAGTGATTTTCCAAAAAAAACCAATTAAGGCCTCATTGTATGCTTTTGATCTTTTTAAATCATACATACCAAATATAAAAACTATATAATCACACACCCATATAGATAAAGCCATATCATAACTCAATTGTGAAACCCAATTTTCATAGAACTTCAAAACACGTATATGAAAACTTTAGAAACCTTAATTTGAAAAACTTTAAAAGAATGGATTACCCTTTAGTAGATGAATATAAATCAAGAACCACACAATTGATTTCTCAATTCATTCTTTCTCAATCCCTCTCAATATCTTCTCTCTGAACTTTTCTCTGACGAATTTTTTAACTTTGGATATGAAAAAGTAAAATACATCTAACGACAATATACATATATATTATATCCGTTGTACTAAATAACGGATTAACCACCACAAGGGCCTTGTTTGGCTACACACTACTTCTTTTTCTATTTATTTTAATAAAACTCTTATAATATAGTTAATAGTCACACTACTAACTAACTAATTAATTTTATTTAAATCAATTAAATATAATATAATAATTTTACATTAATTCATATTGTCACATAATTAATAATTTTATGTATTAATTATGTCAATTCATTAATCTTTTAATTAATTATTAAATTAATTAAAGTAACATTATGCCAATTTAATTAATGCATTTAATCAAATAAACTCCATTAAATATATAATTTGAACTATTAAATTACTACACATTAATTTAATTAATGTAACGCATATAATTAAATTAAGCTAGCACAACTTCATGAATTAAATTAATCTACCAAAAATTTATGAATTAATTATTTAACTCAATAATTAAATCATTAAAAATATTTATTTATTTCAATAAATATTCAAATAACTTTACAAAATTCTCGTTCGCCACACCTCCCAAGTCTGTCATCCTACAACCACAAACATCAGACAACAAACAACAAACTCCATTAGAATGTTAAATAACACATAAGTTCGTTGTGTAGAATGAAACTATATTTCATAACACAATAAGTCTCTCTAGGAAAACTCTACATGAGTTATATCTCCTTCTATCTTCTAAGTTCTTCTAAGGTTATAATCTAAGGACTCGTGCTCCTAAAGTCTTATAACTAACGCTCTGATACCAACCTGTGACGCCCCCAAATTCAGACCTCTCGCATCTCGAATTCGGCGCATCACGATCTATGTTCTAATAACATACTAACATCTCATGCAACGAAATAATAGAATAATTTGCATCAATTTAATATAAATATTCATGTCCCACGGTCTAGCAACTTAAACATAACTTAAACAGATCTTAAACATAACTAATACATAATATGAAATAAGTTTTATTACAATCATCATAATTTTCCAAAGAGAACAAAGCTACACCGTAGCCTTGCCCTTGCCCTTGTCTGCGCCAGAGGGTCCGCACTGCTCTGCCTTAACTGAAATGTTTTAGGGAAAGCAAGAATGAGCAACAAGTTTGCTCAACAAGTAATATAGCAATAAGAGTGAATAATATAAATTTGGAATCTCGAAGGTATAACAGTAAATGATAGTTTAAGAATAACAAGAAGTGTCAATAGTTCTCAATAAATGTAGCTATGGATAGAAAGATATCAACAGGATTCAAGGTTTAACCCTATCAAGGTTCAAGAATAATGAACACTGAGCAGTCGCTAAGGATTATGAACTCTTACTAGAATTAACAATATTATGTAAAAAATCCAATAAAATAAGTATAACAGGTGATCAGCCTAAAGTACCCTACGTTATGCATAACATTTAATCATACTCATGTGCGCACATCGATTCCCCGACAGTTGTATATAATTTCCCCTTCCATGAGGGTTGTTCATCTCAGTAGAATTATAAGAGTCCGCACCAAGTTAATTGGTTTGGATAGCTTTCTAACATACGATATTAGTCTAGCTGAGTCAAATGACTTAGACAACTTTTGTAATGCATTTAGGAACGATAAGTTCAATGCTTGCAATAATAAAATCGAGTTCCGAATAGTAACAGATATTTGTTTGATGTAAACATGGTTGATATGACAACAATTCGGATTTATACAATATGTAAAGTCAAAAGAGTTAGGGAACTTGCATTTAATATCAAAAATTAAATGAAGTTAGGAAACTTGCCTTAAGCGTAGTTTACCAATTTATAGCTTATCAACACTTTGAAATCCTATTGTAACATAGTTATGTAAGGATATTCATTAGTTACGTACGTTGAATACATATACTTGATATGTAAGTTAAACACATATATAAGATCCTAACTTAGTCTATACGTAGGTCATTACATACCTTACATACACATAGCACACAATCAGCTTATATGCTACTATGTAATCAATTAACATAGCTTGTAATCGTCGTTGAGTTAGCGTTTTAAAAGTTTTATAAACATTTATCAGTCCATGGTTTCCTATAGTCATCACATATGTTACACTTGTACATCCTAATAATCATGTATTGCAGTTCTAGAATATAATAACAAACATGCATGAAGTTTCAAATTACAAACAACATGATCAAACTGCACTGCAGGACAGCGCGGTCGCGCTGGAATATGACTAGGGAGTGGCGCGGCCGTGCTGCTCCCTGTCAAAACCAGAACTGAAAATCAGTTTGCATGGCTTTAGCTCGCTTACTCGCATACATTGATGATGACACATGCAGAACATACATGTTATGAGACTTATATTTAGGTTTGGTCTCTTTTATGACCATTCCAAGATTCTTTTATCGTTATATGGTGTCGTTTTAGAAAAATTTCTATTTCGACAAGTCTAAATCATGCTTAGCTAGATAGTGAACGTATTGGTCATGTCTATATGCATAAAGTATGTCATTATGACTATCCAAAAGTCCAGAATGTAAGTTGGGTAGTTTTAAACAAAGTTAGTTTTCAAACACCTAAAGTTTTCTTGAAAATTTTATGTCAAACCAACTAAGCATGCGAGATAACTTTGAATTCACATTTCATACTCATATATATATATATATATATATATGTGTGTGTGTGTGTGTGTGTGTGTGTGTGTGTGTGTGTGTGTGACACCCCCAAATCCGGGTACTTCGTTTCCACATGATTTGGTGTTCACTTTCTAACTATAACAAACATCTACCCAATATATCTCAAAATAAATTACAATCTTTATTCAAAATAATAAAATCGCCCTTAATACAAGGGTTACAACCTTCTCAAAAATCAATCCCAGGGTTACTCTAACCTTGACATAAACAATAAAGCGCGGACTAAAAACATGACATAAAAGTCTTATGACAATCATTTCAAAAAATTAAACAATTCTTCACTTGCTTTGCTTTCCCTTGCCCTTACTCGTAGACGGAGCATCAGCGTTATCAACCTTAACTGAAATTGTTATTTAATGCAAGAGTGAGCAAACAACAGCTCACTGGAGTTTAACAATAATAAATACATGAAAGGATATATTTAAAAAAATCTGAACAACTTAGCTTGCTTCAATAATAAAGAATTGAATAATAATTCTCTATCAACATTAAAATTCGAAAATGGAATTTGTCTGAGGGTCATAATACCTTTGAACTCTTGTCCTAGGTTATAAATATTTTTATTTAAACCTTTAACAGTCAATAAGACTATGGACCTTAACGCGTACTTAGGGGGATCAGCCCTTCGTATCATGTATCGTGCACAAACATCTTAACGCTATGCATAGTAACCTCCCCTAGTAAATAGGGTTGTTCAACTCAGTAATTTGAATTCAAGTCCGCACCAAAGAAAGTTTGGTTTGGATAAGCTTATAAGGGTAATTTAGAATTCACGTTCATCAACTAAGGATTAGTTGAATCGACTTTCAATAATTCATAAATAAAAGAATTATGAATTAACATATGCTTTAGAAGTAAACTTAAAGCATTTAAAATAATAACTGGATCTTACTTGAACAATAAGTTAAGATCATTTCAATTAAATAAACAATTGTCCAATACAGAAATGGAAAGGACATTCTCAACAATGAATATATGAACTCAAGAAATTGTATAGAATTAACAATTTTAGGGTTAGAAGACTTGCATAAAATTAATACAAGATCAGGATTTAGAAAACTTGCATAAAATTAATACAAGATCAGGGTTTAGAAAACTTGCCTTATGCGCAGGCTACTTAACTCAATTCACGTACTTTAGTACTTCCTACAC
Organism: Panax stipuleanatus; assembly: GCA_020205555.1. Taxonomy (NCBI): domain Eukaryota; kingdom Viridiplantae; phylum Streptophyta; class Magnoliopsida; order Apiales; family Araliaceae; genus Panax; species Panax stipuleanatus. Next base: position 94,875,985 of record CM035118.1, read on the forward strand.
ATATATATTTAATCACAATAACCTAAATTAGTTAACACATAACTAATTCATATAATTGGTTGACTCTCATGGTTAACTCATTCCAATTAAATAACTAAATAATAATTAACCATCACATAGTTAATTACATCACATAGGCATGCTCACATAATTAAATCAATTATGTATTTAACTAAATTATAATTCAAACACTTAATCTAATTATAATTACTTAAATTATAATTATCTCTTAAATTATAAATAATTATAATTTAAAATCAATTAAACTACATCATGCATTATAATTACACAATTTACAATTAATCATGTATTTATCAATTATAATCTATAATAATCATGCACTTATTATAATTACATAAATTATAATTTAAATTAACATCTAATTGATTAAAATAAGTCAACTTCTATACATTATAATTTCATAGAACTATAATTTAAATTAAACATTTACTCTTAATTATAATTAATCAAATTATAATGAAGTAACTTATTTTACAATTAAACAATTATAGCTTATAATTTAAATACTATATTAGGTTTTCAAAACTTCTTTTTTCTCAAATTATGAAATTATCAAATTCATGTTAACACGTGTTATAGCAGCTAGATACATGCTCATTATCTTAGCAATAATGTAATGGAAATATAAAAACACACTGCACACTTGATTAAAACTCACTGCCTCTGCCCAGGACACGGCACAGCTGCACCACCTTTAGCCTTGACACCGGCGCAGCTGCGCTGGTGTCAATCCTGAAAACCCAGCGGCGCAGCTGCGCCGCTTCTACCCTTGCTGCCTGCGTAGCTGCGCCAGCACGCGGACAGAAACAGAGCAGCTTACGAACAATGCCGAGAAAAACCAAATTGGCTTAATTCTCCACATCGAGTTCTCAATTTTTTTAAAGATTGATTCATATAACATTACAGAAACATCATATAAAACTTCTAACACACTTTTAACATACCAAGACATCAAATTGCAAGATTAAAACACTAAATTTTAAATAAAAACTTGAGAAAATCATTGTTCTCCCAAATTCATAATTTTCATAAAACAATTCACTGTAATGCAATTTCTCAACTAATTCAACTTTATATACATGCATTATATACCAAATTGAAGATAACATCAAACCAATTTCCTAATAAGCATGTTAGCATATACTAATTCATCAATTTTTCTCTAAAATCAACCAATTACATGAAATTCCATATGAACATATTTTATTCATTAAAACATGTTTCTACTATAATTTGATTTCTGAAAACTCGTTTATAGCCTACCAATCAACTATTAACAATACATGAACACCATATATATATACAATTCATGTTAATACGTTTTCTTGAAATTTACAGTAAACCAAAATTTACAGAAACTTAAAACAAGGAAGAACAACTAAATAAAATTTTTAAAACTATGAGATAGTAATTACCCTTTGTTTGATGATTGTAGAAGAATATGAAGATTAACTCTAGCCTTCTCAAGCTTTCTCTTCCTTCTCTTCTTCGCTTCTCTCTCTAAATTCTCTGCTATTCTTTTTTTTGTTCTTAGTTTAGACTTAGGCTTAGAAAACTAACGTTATTTTTCTTTACGTAGTATATATATATATATATAACTGATGTATCAATAATATATGTATTAACTAATACTTAATAACTTAATTAATTTAACAATTATAAAATTTGAATTTGAATAGCCATAAGGCCATGTTTGACAAACCCTTTATTTAAAAATAGATTATTAGCTAAGGCCTTGTTTGGAAAATAGATTTAAAAGCAAATGCAAAGCCTTGTTTATTTAAAATCATTTAAATTCCTTTTTCTTTTATTTTAACAATTCATTTAACACATATTTTAAATGTCACATTTTAATTAATTAAATATTAATCATCTAATTTAATCAATTAAAATCTAACATCAATTAATCACATAAAATTGCTGCATAATTATAATTACTCGCTAATTATAATTTCCGTAACACTTAACACACATCTTATCAAATTTAATTATCTCAATTAAATCAGAACTATAATATAAAATTAATATACATTAATTAAATAAATATTACACATTCATTTAATTAATATATAACACTTAATTAAATCACTCCATAGATCACATAATTTATTTATTTAACTCAATAAATAAATCATTTAAAATATTTATTTAACTCAATAAATATTTAAAATTAAATATAAAATCTCAATCGTTACAATATATATATATATATATATATATATATATATATATATATATATATATATATATATAACTAAGTCACATATGCATGCTCATAAGTTCAGGATTCAAGGGTCACAAGATCCACCAAGTTTTATTTTTAAACTTTAAGTTTCTTTTAGAAAGTGATTAAAACCAAGCTAACATACTTAGTTTTCGCAAAACAGCTTTAAACTACAAGTTAGACTTATTTACATGCATATCTAAGGTATGCACACATACTCACAAGGTGAGAGGCTAAGATATACAAGGTTCGTTAAGGGTTGCTCTCAACATTCTAAGATTTCCTTTAAAACTCCACTATAACAAGTTAAGGTAGGTGACTACACGTATGGCAACCTACAATAGCATGTCAGGGACATTTATAGGCATAATCAAGTTAAACTAACATGCTCATCATAGCAGAAAACAAAAAAATATGGGATTCAGTTCTGCTAAACGGCGCGCCCGCGTCGTGTGTGTACTAGGGAGGGGCGCGGCCGCGCCACTCCGGTTCCAACACAGAATGCTTTCTGCAATTGCAGAGCTCAATCCCATTTCCAAAATTATTCATTTAGCATGCTTGTATATCATCACATTGCATCTATAACATGTATATAGACTTAACTAACTCATATATGTCAACTTACAATTCAATTAACAATGAATTCATGGAAATTTTAGAAATTTGTCAAGCTTGAAATCAAGAATGTAGGATAGTAGTAATACCTCTTGAAGCTTGAATTTGGCTAAACTTGCTCTAAATCTCAAATTGCTAACTCAATTCAATATTCTCACTCTCTATATCAACTTAGCAAAACGCAGTAAAAATAAAATGGAGAAGAAGAGAGTTCAATTTATAGAGAATTCAAAATTCATACAAAAGCTTTGTCCACCAATTTTGTTTAGCAAGGAGAAGAAAGAAACATTGGTTCATGGAGGTTTGGTAGAAAGCATTTTACTGCTACTATTTAGCCCACTCCCTTCTTCATCATTTGATTGCTGAGATTGACAATGAAGGGGATAGGCCATTGGCTTATACACGTGAATGAGAGAAAGGGTCATAGAATATGGGACATCTCTTAACTCAGCATTTGTAAACTAATTATGCTAACAACTTAGGTCTAATATATATATATATATATATATATATATATATATATCCCCACACAAATGTATATATGTATACTTAGGTCTAATTCTCCTTTAAGTTACAATGTAGCTTTAGTGAGAAAATATTATTACATTATAGTAAGTTGGGGGTATATATATACACAATATTATATAATCCATGTACATTTGATTAGTCCAGATAATATCAAAATATAATTTTAACTGCGCACTATCATTCCATATTATCATAAAACTTTATTATTTCAAGTATACAAAATTATAATGTTTAATAATAAATATTTGTTTATTCTAATTTAATTCTTCTCATTAAGGTACACTTTTAATGTATCCACATATAACATGTTGTCACATAAGCTTATTTTTATAGCTTATATGATTCATTTAATTTTACCATATAGTTTTATATATTATATAATCACCTTGTAATGTCACACCTTATTTTATTTTAAATAAAGGTAGACACTATATAACATATGATCACTCATTACATTTTATTGTACATATAAATAAATTGAATACACATTAATCTACCAAATTAATTATTTACTCATTAATATCCTATTACTCATAATAATAATTAATTAACAATATAATATTAATTAATCCTTCACTTATTAATTCATTCCTTCTTTAATTAAACCATTATTAAGTCCATCATTGTGCCACACAAGGCATTCCATAAGCTTATCGTAAATTCTCCACATTTCTCAATTATCATAAATTCAATTTAATTTAATTGAGTTATCCATCTCATACCATATAAATATTTATATTAAAATAAATATTCACACGTTTATTAATATCAATATTAATGTTATTTATAAAATTCACGGATATTACAACGACTATGGCAATGGTGACAATAATGAAGCTGAAGTATTTGAGGATTCGAGTAGAGAAGGAAGATAATCCTCGAATCCTATTCAAACATGAAGTTAAAGTATTCGGGGATTCGAGTCGAGTGAGGAATTGTTGAGATAATTCTCGAATCCTATTGAGAAAAGGATTGCTAATATGGAAAGAAAAACCCCTATTTTTAATAGGAGTATTATTTTGGAAAGTAGTCTATTTGTAGTAGGAGTTTTAGTTTGAAAGTGTGCTATTTTGAATAGAAAGAGAAGATTTGTAGGTTAATCTATAAATTGAGTATTATGTTGAGTTGTTAAAGTGTAGCACAACTAAAAATCATGTAAAATCCTAAGAATTGAGAGATGGTGTGAGTAGAGGTGAGCATGGTGCGGTTTAAAGTACAAACCACACCCAAAACTGCTTAGGTGCGGTTTGACAAATCCAAAACTACACATGAAATCGCTTGTGATTGGTGTGGTGCGGTTCTAAACTGTGCGGTGCAGTTTCATTTGGTGCAGTTTCGGTTCCAAAACCAATTGAAACAACAAAATTTTATACAATTTAGCATCACTACTTAAATTTTGTGACCATATTTGAAAAATATTTATATCTTGAGCCGATTATTGATTTTGTACAGACTTTTAGTGTAATTATTTCTTTAGACCAACTCTATGGCCATAATTTTTGGAACCTTTAATTGTACGATAAATAATTTTTAACATGCTTGACTTCATTACAGTCATACATTCAGAGACATCAAGATCAAGCATCTGAGTATCCCCAAAAGTTCAACCTAGATATTTATATAAAGAGTCAAAAACATTATAGGTTACTCTACCAACATTGTGCGGTTTCAGTTTTATGCGTGAGGTTATGGCTAGCAACCAAACCGAAACCGCATATTTAGTTTTTTAACCCACCTATAATCGCCACATACGCCGGAACCGTTGGTGCGGTTTGTGCGGTTTTTGGTGCAGTTTTGGTTAAAATTTGGTTCCTTGCTCAGCCCTATGTGTGAGTGAGCTTTGGGTTTGTGTAAGGGAGAGGGTTTTTCTAACTTTTATATTTCGTGTAAAAAGTTGTGTCGTGGTATTGTGGAACCTCAAGTTTTAGAGTGTAAAACTTAGGAGAATTATTGTAAGCCCATTATTTTGATATAGTAGAGATTCAGAGTTTGGTATGTGATTTCTCTTTAAGGGTTTTCACGTTAAATATCATGTTATTTTATTTCTCTTTATTTTATTGAGTGGTTTGCGTTAATTTAATTTCCAGCACAAAATTTGCTAGTGAAGAAAAATTGGTCACAGTTTTGGAGATAAGTTTTAATTGATTGTATTTATTATTATCTTCTAATTTCTTAGTTTGAAAAATTGTTATACTTGCTTACATATTCTCATATTTCATCTAGCCTTTATTTATACAAATATTGAATATAAGGAACTTGAGCTTGAAGGTTATAGAGAATTCTCTTATACTTAAGAGTAAATGAACCTTTAGCTTTAGGTTGGTGGCCCGGTTGAAGTTTTTTTTATAAATATAAAAAAACAAAACTTTTATACTTAAGTCATCCCAAACACGAGGGCAAGATAAGAGATTTTCCTTTCTAAGGTATAATTGTCCGTGGGACTTCAAAGTCAGTGACCAACTATGAAAGAATTGCTACCTAGATAAAATATATTTTAATGTATATTTGAGTTTTAAAAAATTTAGTTATTTGTATCAAGTACATTATTTACTGCCATATTTGTTATACTTGATATTTGATTGCAAGTATTTGATCATAACTGATTTATTTATTATATTTGGTTTCTCATATAAAAGTTAATAAAACTCTTATATTATAACTTATTTGACATATCTATAGGGAAACATATTACTGAAATTACTTGAACTTAATTGATTTATCTAATTATAAAGAAGCGTATCACATATAAAAGTTTTACAACTTATATATATTTGAACTTGATTGATATATATCTGCTTATATAGAAGCATACACACACACACACACACACACATATAAATGTTATTTAAATTTTTATATAACTGAGCATAAATTATATATCTAGTTATACAAAAGCATATTTTATCTGAACGTAATTGACATATCTGCTTACAGGAGAAGCATATCACTCACATACCAGTCATTAGACTTTTATATATTTTTCTGACCTTAAATAGCTATTTACTTATTTGAGAAACACAAAATATTAAAGTTATTTTAACTTTTATGTATTTGTATTGAATTTTATTTGCTTGTTTTAGAAGTATTATTCAATAAATCTTTTGTAAAAAGGGAATTAGGGAATTAGTTTATTTTATGTGTCATAGAGAGGTCAACGGGGAGTTAGGTCTCTAGTATACTTGTGAGGTGAAAGAGATCCAGTCGTTCAAGGCTAGATCGTAGAATATAACTGAACTCAAAAGTACATGTGCAACTAAGCTTGAGGAATGAGCTGAGAGTTTGATGTCCAAGATAGTTAGTTGTAAATTGTTGGAAGTTGAGTTTTAAAACTTTGTAAAGGTTTCTCTACTTTATTGAAGGAGTGATTTATTATTACGGATAGTAATAGGATCCTAAGTCCTAGAGAGAAGCTTGGGACTAAATGTAGTAACATACTCGAGTTGTATGTTGTGAGCTAGATAAATCTCAGTGTCTTATGTGATTACTTTTGTGTCTTTCTATTTATAATTGTTTAATTTAATTATCACATTGCAATTATTTAAATTAAAATTTAAAAAGGTCGAGATAAATTTTTAAACTGTAATAATCCATCCAACCACCCCTTTTAGATTATTACTGGATTTTCATTATGAATAATAAATTGAGATATAAATTAAGAGACCATATTGAAACAATGAAATAATAAGCTATACCAAATGGAACCTATACCATTGGCAAAGATGTATCACACACATGACCACACCAATAGAAAGATGAGAAGTTCTGATCCACAAAGCATACATCACACACATCCAAAGTTAAAAAATTATATATATATATATATAACATATAAGAACGGTGCAGGAGCCTTCCAAAACCACAACCAAACAACATATGCGATTTTCTAACCATTCTAATGCCACTACATATGCCGGAACCGTCAGTGCCGCTCAATTGGTGCGGTTTGGTCGATTTTTGGTGTGATTTTAGGGCTGATTTTAGTCTATTGCTAAATCCTACCTGTATCAATGTTTACATGTTTGTTTCTATTAGATGTGTGTAGACACTCAAAATTTTATTTTCCTGTTAATAACCATACAGAAGGGTAAAAACATCTCTTTCCACTCTCGAGAACAACCCCGGAGGATTACAACATCAAACCCGAACCCTGGAGACAGCCACAGGAAACCATCAAGCCAACTTTAGAGATAATCCTTAAGACAGACAAAAATCGACAACAGTCGAATCCCGGAGATAATCCCGAGAAAGCCAGTTGTAGCCACATCAAGCCCGGAACTAACTTAGAAGGGAAAAAGAGTAATTTTGCCAACTCAACATCAAATCAAGTCAAAATACTATAAGGAAGGTCATGTAAAACCATAACATTAATCCCGAGTGAAAGCAGGATAAGACGGCTCAACGGACTGACTGTGAAGACTTGAAGATCCGGTCATGGACCAATTTTCCCAGATTCGGAAAAGGTGAAGTCCCATGTCATTGCGTAGCTCTTGGAAAGAGCTTTTTGGAATGATATGGCACGTCTCCATAGGACTCAAGGATTAAAAGTTATGAAGGTTCAAGCAGACTGCGCGTTGGTCGGAGTTCACGTACTTTGAGATAGCGGGACCCACCAGGTTGGGCCCACCACAAAAGACCGCAGGTAGACCCGCAGTGATCAGGGTCTATAAATAATACCCCCCCCCCCATCAGCCAAAAAAAAAGAAAAAAGAAGAAAAGAGAGGAAATTCCACCCGTTTTAGCTCTTAACCCTACCATCAGTGTTCCAAACTTCAATTTTACTCTTCCAAAACACTTGCATACATATATATACTAACATATCAAGTTTTCACCAGTGGAAACGGAGTTTTCGAGCCTACCAAGTGGTTTAAAGCCTCTAGCACTATACACTGTAAGATTTCTTGTGATCTAAACCTCTTTACTACTTTAACATATATATATATTTATAGCATCTAGTTTTGTCTAGATTTCACATCTGTGGTCTTTCTGGCTTCAATCTATGTATATATAAGTATATATATATATATATATATATATATATATATATATGCATTTTTAAGGGTTATTTCAACCTGGATTTCAAATCTGTGGCATTTATTGATTTAATATATATATATATAAGTGTGTATATATAAATATATATATATATATATATATATATTTACATTAATTCAGTCATGTCTGGATTATAAATCTGTGGCTTTTTTCTCGCTTTAATATATATATATATATAATTATATATATACTTATACTAACTCGTTTGGCCTGGATTGCTAATATGTGGCCTTTTTAGCTTCAATATATATACAAGCATATATATATTTACATTGATCAGTCACGCTTGGATTGTAAATCCATGGCTCTTTCCAGCTTTAATATATATATATATATATAAGTAATATATATATATTATTTATTCAATGTGATTAAATATCTGTTTTAACTGTTCATTTGATGTTCTAATGTAGAGTTTATTGATTAGATTTATCTAAATCTAGCCATATCTCACTTTTAACCCGTTCAAAAGTTATTAAACTGGAACCGTTGAGCTAGAATGGCTAAGATTTACTTAAATCTAGTTTTCTTTCTAGTTTTGTTAATATTAAGGCAACTACGCGATCCTAGATCTGTATTTAGAGGGAACAGGTAGCTTTGGCTCCGCGCATGAAAGGATTTAACTGATAAATCCTTTGTCTTGCGACATCTAGATTTTAATTTGCATTTTATTTCTATATAACTGCCATGCAAGCTTTTTGATAATATTCTGTGAGCCTAAGAATCATGGGATCTACAATTAATCACATGGATCTAGCTCTGATTCCCACGATGGACAAATTTAAACTATAAATACGGCTTGCTTGTCTTTTTGTAAATGTAAATTAGAGAGACCTTAAAACGGTTATCTGGATTTAAGGTCTCAGCATAGTAAATTGTGGTTTGGGGTGCTCGGGTCACTTCGATGGCTTTCATGCCTATAAGGAGCCCGACACTTGTATATATATTATTTGGTCGAGGATGCTTCGTATCCTGAAAATAAAATAAAAATCAGTCGGATGCAGAATAAAATGGAAGTATCAAAAGGCTTCAATTCCTATGTTAGCGAAAGGGTTTGAAAACCATCTTCCAAAACATCACTTTCATATCTTGTCTAAAAATAGACTTTTCACTAAATCAAACCCGTCGTATATAGGTCCAATGAAGCACAGCACTACTTTCAAATAAAGCACTAAGGCCCAATTACTGCAACCACACACAAACACTGCAAATAAAATAGAGAAATTAAAAAGACGCGATAACCGTGTTTCACGGAAGTTGGGGGGTGCCTAATACCTTCCCCCTGCTTAATCAAGCCCCCGAACTCTATGAATCTCGGTTTCCAAGGCCAAGTTAAACAGAGTCCAGTAATTGGGCCTACTTGCAAAACTTTTCAAATAAAACTAGGTTGAGTTGGTACAACCATTTCAAACATACCAACTGGCGACTCTGTAAAATCAAACTTTTCAAATTACCGACATTATATGTCAGCCTTTTTGCTAAAAATTCACCCTTCAGATCAAACAAATCAAATAGAAAACAATAAGGGTAGAAACACATAGGGAAAGGGGGATCGCCAAAGATTTTTCCCGAAGTCAACAAATGGCGACTCTGCTGGGGACAGTAGAGGGCTTAAGCCGTATTTCAATCTTTTCAAAATTCTCTATTTATATGCATGTGTGTGGATGTTGTCTTTAAATTTAATGGATGAAAATAAATGTTTTACTGCTTTATTTTAGTGCTTCGCACAATATCATCATTTTATACGGTGAGATGCATTGTATGTGAATGTATGTTGTGTGATTCCTCCACCAGGAGGCGTTTGATTACTGGACTCAAAGGAGACTAATCTTACGAGGCTCAGGAAAGGCGCTACTCAGATCCGCTCCAATTAAAAGATCGAATTAACTTCCCATCTAGTAAATTGCGATGATCTGGGGACCTTCATGCCGAAAAGCCGCGAGAGTAGCCTAAGATAGGTCAGCCTTTGATAAACCAAATGCAAATGGGAGTCTCTTCATACCTTTCCCTTTCAATTCCATGTAAAGTCTGATTCAATGTAAATTACGATTCCATGTAAATGTAAAGAAAAGAAAAAGGAAAGAAAATGTAAATGTATATTCTATTTCCTGTCAATTTTATTATTGTACAGATATCAAATCCTGTCATCCTGTCATCAAAACAACTAACGTTTATTTTGCAGGAAAATATTAAAACCCCATAAAATACGAATACATTGCATCAACGTATGTTATTAATGCTTATTAAGACTAAACCACCTACTCTCCTATTAGACAAGATTAGTCCCATTACCATGTTAAAATCTAAGAAGGCACAAAGCCTATCCACCGACATGGCTGAAAGTGCCCAACACGAATCAGGTTCAGTATCTCGAAAAGAGTTTGAGGGACTTAAGAATCAAATAGCAGAGTTGGATATCCTCCTAAAAGAACAAAGTAAAAGCACTCAGGGCCAGGCAACGCCCAATCAAACAGAGTCCTCTTCACAGAGTGGCAGCCAAAGTACTGACAAAATAGGGGAAATACAGATACCTGAACCTCGATCCAGTGAAAGAACCAACAAAACCCCTAAAATCACAAATCTTAGGGAAGATCGGGAAACTGGCGATATCCGAAGGAAAGTCCAATAAATAGAAAAAACCGCTCGTTCAATAAAAGGAACTGGAACCTATGGAAGTGTCAATTACTCAGATCTCTGTATTTTTCTAGGGGCTTATTATCCAGACAAGCTCCAAGTCCCGAATTTTGAAAAGTATGATGGGTTAGGAGATTCTTATACTCATTTAAAAGTATACATTGGAGAGTTAGGATCCTATGCAAAGGATGAAAAACTTAGAATGCGTTATTCCAAAAGAGTCTGACTAGAGAAGCCCGAGCTTGGTATGCCCGACTCGATAATTCCAAGATCCATAGTTCGGAAGAGCTATCCCATGCATTTCTAAATCAATACAGTTTTCAGTCACAAAGGGCACCAGATCGATACCAAGTGACTAAAGTTAAAAAGCAGAGTACTGAGCCTTTCCGTGAATATACCAAAAGATGGAGGCGTATGGTAACACATGTCAGCCCGCCTATGACCAAAACTAAAATGTTGATGAATTTCATAGACATCCAAGAGGCACCTTACTATGAGAAGATCCTAGCTGGAATAGGAATGCCATTCCTAGAGATGATTAAACATGACGAAATAGCAGAGATGGGCCTGAAAGCAGGCAAGATTAAAAATCTCACTGCCTTGGAAGCAGTCGCCGAGCATATACAGTCTGGCAAATATGCGAACGCTCTCATGAGGGTACCCAAGAAAGGCGATGAAGAAGTATCCCTCATTTTACAAGGGCAAGCTAGGAGACCCAAACATAGTCCCCCCATTTGGAAGAGGGAAGGCAATCTGTCATTACAACAACAAACTGCATTCAACCAATGTCAGGACAGAAAGAGAAAATTTAAAATGAACAGAAAATTGGGTGTTCACTCCACTAGGCAATTCTATGAAAAATGTATTGGAGTTACTAATCAAACAGAAGAAAATTATCGAATTAGCTCCATCTCTAGATCCAAAAAGTAAAAGATACAATCCAAGACTGAGATGTGCTTACCATTCAGGGTCTCCGGGACACGATACACAAGATTGTTGGTCCTTAAAGCATAAAATCCAAAATTTAATCGAAAGTAGCGAAGTTGTGGCCCAACAACTTGCCCATCCAAATGTCAAAACCAACCTTCTGTTACAGCATGATACGGAGGAAGTGAACATGATCGGCTCAGGAAGCGTCGAAATGTGTCCAAATCATAAATACATACGAAGGATGGAGGAATACCCCCAAAGGAACAGAATAAATGTCCTAGAGTCGGAAAATTTAGAAGATGATATGACAGTGATGCAAAAAATGGATATGATCCAGTATCTAGTAACTTTGTTGGCTAATCTAATAGTGCGCCAACATCAGGATATAAGGCAGCTTTTCACTCAACTATCAGAAAGCCAAGAGAAAAAGGAGGTTATTTAGAATGTAAGCTTATCTCACTCCAAGATCAGCCAGCTAATTGAAGAAGATCAAAGCATGCTAAATGGACGAGAAAGGTGGAATGATAAAATTACTAGAAGATCTTGCCAAAGGAAAAATCGTCCGGAGGAATGCAAATTCCCAAATAGGAAATATCAAGCAACATTCCAAACACTGGAAAACCCTCGAAATCCTACGACACCGAGAGTCAAGGAGTGTAGGCGGAGAAGGGTATTCATGCCTTTGAGCGACTTGTTGGAAAATATGTTAGCATTGTTGGTTGCACATAAAAAATTACTGAGTTGCTGCCTCCTACAAATCCCGAGATGAAAAGTTATGATTCCACCAACATAAATCTATACCATTCTAACTCACCTAGACATGCAACTGAGGAATGCTGGTCTCTAAACCTTAAAATTTAGGATCTCATTGAAAATAAAGAACTGAATATTGAAGTCCCCATGTCTAGAAAGGGCGAAAGGAAAATAAAGAGCTTAAGATGTCCACTTGAGATAAGCAGTTCAAAAGAGGTGACGGATGTGAGCACCAATCCTGGCAGAACACAAGGTGGACTGATCTTAATATTGGGAGTGACAGAGGATACAAGAGAGTTCTCTAAGGAAATTCATCCGCCACCATCAAATATCTTGTTGCCCAAAGCTAGCAACCACATTCTTGATTTTACCTTCCTGGATGATGAGGAAGAAATACTGATCCTTCCCAGTGTGGAAAAAGCCAAAAAAGAAAGTTCCTTGCGAGAAATACAACAGTTCGAGAGTGATTTCATAGTCAAATCCTCTCAAGCCTATGAAAACGATAAAGGAATAGATGAAGAAAAAAGTGGTGAAGTTGTTAGGGGAGTCAACCCATCCAGGAATCTAGAGTTCGTCCTTTTTTGCGACGAGTCCAGTTTGAGCCTCATTAAGGGATATGCTGATTTAGGAGGCGATCAAGTTATGGTCGTGATTGAAGATATTCATGACCAGGAGGTAACCTCTATCACGAGCCTTGAGGGTAACATAACTACTGATAACTGGACTATCAGGCCTCAGGTAGCCAAGAAGACGTAGATCTAGAGGAAAGTTGCGAGTTCCAGGAGATGTTGGGACGTTATCACTTTCTTACTGTTATGCCTTTTATTTTCCATGCATGTAAATATTGAAAAAAAAATCATCAAAAAATCAAAATAAATAAAAAAATCAAACCAATCAAATCTTGTCCAAGCCTGAACTACGAATGACCTGATCTCCCCAATCTATGGAAGTAGCCATCTATGGTGCGGTCAAATCACACCCAAAAAAAATAATCAAAAATCCATCAAATACCCAAATAAACACTTTTCAACCGTTCAAGCTAAGCCTGAACTACAAAAGACCTGATCTTCCTCTATCAATAGGAGTACGTAGGCAGCCATCTATGGTGCGTTCTATCCCTCAAAATAAAAAATTAAATTAAAGAAAAACTAGTTCCAAGACACCAAAGTTCACACCCAAGAAAAACCCTCAAAGTCAGCGACCCATGTTGAGAAGACCCAATGGCACCTCAATGTCATTCCATCAAATCTGGCATAAGTCCCGAAAAAGAAGAGACAGCGATACATCATGACGATCAGTCACGGGATGAAATGGCAATCATCATAAGATGCAACCTATCAGCAACTCATCACTCCTGAAGTGCGAGAAGACTTGATCTACTTTGATCCACAGAAGCACATGGGAAAAGTCTATCTCATACACGACGACCTATTCCTTGAGCAAAAGGCCACGGATTAAACCTCATAGATCAAACCAAATTTGATTGAAGCCATTACATCACCAACCAAGATGAGCTTATAGGTTTAATTCATTGGAGTCTAAAGGCATCTCGATATCAATCATCAAAGTTGTAACAACAACACATCGATATATCAAGCATGATCATCAGCAAGGACCTTCAAAGAGATGATATCCTCAATCTAAAACCTTTATCAAATTAGAAGAAGAAAATAATCAAAGCCCATTGCGCTTACAAGTTAAAACAAAGATTGAGGCAAACAAAATGTCAAAAATCCACTACCGGTTCACCATATGGGTCATGAGGAAGAAGACTCTTGCGATCTCGGCATCTTATCAGCCCATCGGTCAAACATACAACAAAGAAATTTCCCCATATGACAAGCAAGACTGGGGAAAGTACAGAATCAACGACAACCCGATGTTGGGACCCTTACAACAAGACTGGGGAAATTTTAGAAATTGCGATAATTCAACACTGGGGCATTTATCAACCATTCAATGAAAATGCACCAGTCGGCACCATCAGCATAGTCCCTCATCATCAAAGCTTCCATCATTGGTGATCCAGTATGATCAATCGGTATTTTCCAATCATATGCAGCGATCCACGGATGAGGTACGACTCTTTTATCTCTTTATGTGCTTTCAATTTCCATTTACATGCATTAGCGATAATATACGTGAAAGTATAGATAAGTCTTGCATTAGAATCTCAGAAAAAGGTTTTTTAATAAAAAGGAAGAGAGATTTCGTTTAACGTGTTATGAATTGAATTAATTCTAATGAGCGTCCGTTCAGCAAGAATCACGAGAACGATCAAAAAATTAAAACTTTTCAAAATTATAGTTCAAAGTGCTGTTTGGAGTAGAATTGACCTCATATGCGTGTCTACACTTTGCAGTTACCTGACTCTTAGTTGTGGGGTATGAAACTATGGCAACAGAAATGGTAATTAAAAGATAAGTATCCAGCCTAATGTCTCAAATCCTAGCATGGGTTACTCTAGTTATTAATACTGAGCGGTGTCTTTACACCTGGTGCCCTAAAGCCATCTGGTTTGGGAGCTAGCAGCCCAACGCTCGCTACATGGGTAACTTAGCGCCTAAAAAATGAGCATTACAAGAAGAAGAAGGCAAAACCTAAGCAGATCCGAATCGTGGCCTAGGTTACTCGAATAATTAAGCCCGAGGGGTGTCTCTACACCTGGTGCCCTAAAGCCATCTGATTTGGGAGTTACCGGCCTAATACTCGCTACACGGGTAATTTAGAGCCTAAGAAAAAGAATCTTGTACAAGCTCAGGTGAGGATCAAATAGAGTAGACTGCCTGACTTGTCTTGAAGTATGGACTTTGTTACTCGAGCCAATAAACCCGAAGGGGTGTCTTAACACCTAGTGCCCTAAAGCAATCTAGTTTAGGAGTCATTGGACCAAAACTCGTTACATAGGTAACTCTAAATAGCCTAAGAAAACGAGACAAAAAAAATTAAGAAAAATTGCTAAGTCATGGAAAGGAAACCCCTGCTAAGAGTTGCGTCACTCATAGTGCATGTGTCATATGAAGTTAATTCTGCGAAGAATAACGTCTAGAGAGAAGATGAAGTATCTCTGATGAAGGGAGATAAGTCTTTTGAATCTGATCCTACCCATGAACAATGAACATGGATGTTTAAAAGTTTTCTTTCGATTTCATAACTCAATTTCAAGATCTTTAGAGATAAGATAAAAGCTCAGTGAATACAAGCATTCAATTTCGTAAATTTTAACTTCAAATGCATCATTCAGAAGATTATACAAACCCTGATGGCCCAAACCGTCAAGCTTTTACGCATTCTGTTAGTCGTTTGGTATGCAAATTATTTCTCACTCTCGACTCAGTCAACATAAAGAGTTTCTTATATGACTTCAAGGTAATAACGTACGCAAGAGCTGGGGAATATTCTGATTCCAAGAAATAGAAGGGATCTAAGGCGGGATTAAGCCTCTCATCAAAAGTAAAGGGAGAAATCCTTAAAGAAATCACGGTAACATAAGCTTGCCCAGACAAAAGAAAGGGAAAATTCTCAAGAGAGTCCTTAACTCTAAAAAATAAATGCTCGATGACAAAAGGTCTGGCAAATGAAATCTACATCTTCAAACATGTCAACCTGCGCCAAGTCCTGACAAGTCGAGGCCTCTACACCGAAGTTCAAAATCTGGGCAGTGAAAAAACGGACCACATCCTATAGAATGTCAGCAACACTCGGGTCATCAGTCAAGTCAGCATCTAATCCAGTAGGGTCGCAAGTAAAGAGCTCGCCCATTTTTATAATCAATAAATAAATCGCTAGTGTCAAGCCAGCGTAGCATCGAGGAAGGATCCGGTGATGTAAGTCGTTGAACACTACTTCAGCGAAGATATCGGGATATCTCCTAATAAAGCCATCAGTGTCTGGACCGCCAAAGGGACCAGCACCAGATCTAGAAAAAATATAGCAGCATCTGCGAGATCCCCACCAAGACGTCGTATGAAAGGGGAACATCTGAATCTGCCACGCGAATGCCAAAAGAAGCCATACGGGAGTTAGAGCTGCTAAGCTTATCAAAATCTATGCCTGAAAAGAAAATCCAAATCACCTCAGAAAGGGTGAGGTATGGTTCTACATCAATTCAATTAAGCATATGCATCAACCTAGGACAAATTAAGATCATCACATTATGTCTGGTCTACACATGGGCAACAAGCGCTATATCAGCGCACATCTTCATTAAAAAGTTAAGCATGCATACCCAATAGAGTTAAATATGCAGACACATACCCAGACTCGAGGACAAATTCTATTGTTGAAAACTACCGTTTGAGTAGACATCGAGACAGTTCTGTGAGATAAAGCTTTGAAAACTACTGTTCGAGTAGGCATCGAGACAGTCCAGTGATCAACCGTTGTCCCTACCATCAGGGTAGGCACTATTGTCAACTACTAGTAAGGTAGGAAACGTTGTAAACTATCAATGTAAACATAGGGAAGATCCAATGATTTTAGAACATCATCCCTAGCATAAATGTAGAAAATATTTCAGTTTATCTTCATCAAACAAGCATCGGCAACACCGATAAAAATCAAACCGTTAGAGTCAACACCAACATAGACATCAGCAATACTGATGAAAGTCAACCATTGAAATCAACCCCAACACAGGCATCATCCATGATCGATAAGGGTAAGCGATTTGCGATGCGATATGCAATTTGCAATGCGATTTGCGATACAATATGCGATTTTTGAAGTGCAAAATGCGATTTGCAAAAATATTTTAACATTCATTGCATTACGATTTGCATCATTAAATATATATCTTGTCATATTTTAAGTATCTAGTAAATCTTTATCATGTTCATTCTACTACATTGCATAAACATGATAAAGAGGGGCATCTATAGACACTCGAAATTTTGTTTTCCTGTTAATAACCATACAGGAGGGCAAAAGCGTCTATTTTCATTCTAGAGAACAACCCCGGAGGATTACAACATCAAACCAGAACCCCGGAGATAGCCCCGGGAAATCATCAAGCCAACTTCAGAGATAACCCTAATAACAGACAAAAGTCGGCAGCAATCGAATCTCGGAGATAACCCCGAGAAAGACAGTTATAGCCACGTCAAGCCCGAAACCAACCCGAAAGGGCAAAAGAGTAATTTTTCCAACTCAACATCAAATCAAGTCAAAATACTACAAGGAAGGTCATGTAAAACTATAACATCAATTTCGAGTAAAAACAGCACAAGACAGCTCAACGGACTAACTGCGAAGACTTGAAGATCCTGTCATGGACCAATTTTTTCGGATTTAAAAAAGGTCAAGTCCCATATCATTGTGTATCTCTCGGAAAGAGTTTTTCAAAATGATATGGCATGTCTCCATAGGACTCCCGGATCAAAAGTTATGAAGGTTCAAGCAGACTGCGGGTTGGTCAGAGTGCACGTACTTCAAGACAGCGGGACCCACCAGGCCGGGCCCACCACAAACAGCCGTAGGTAGACCCGCGACTTTTGAAGGTAGAATCGCCCGTTTTAGCTCTTACCTCTACCATCAGTGTTCCAAACTTCAATTTTACTTTTCCAAAACACTTGTATACATATATATACTAACATATCAAGTTTTCACTGGTGGAAACGGAGTTTTCAAGCCTACCAAGTGGTTTAAAGCCTCTAGCACTTACATTGTAAGATTTCTTGTGATCTAAAGCTTTTTACTGCTTTAACATATATATATGAGCGTATATATATATTTATAGCTTCTAATTTTGCCTGTATTTCAAATCTGTGGCCTTTCTGGCTTCAATATATGTATATGTAAGTATATATATACATTTGTAAGTGTTATTTCAGCCTGGATTTTAAATCTGTGACTTTTATCGCTTTAATATATATATGTGTATATATATATATAAGTGTTATTTAGCCTGGATTGTTAATCTGTGGCATTTTTGGCTTTAATATATATATATATATAACTATATATATATATATATATATATTAATTCAGTCATGCTTGAATTATAAATCTGTGGCTTTTTCTACTTTAATATATACATAACTATATATAAATATATATATATATATAGTTATATATATTTATTTATACTAACTCTGTTAGCCTGGATTGCTAATCCATGGCTTTTTTTAGCATTAATATATATATATATGTATAATTATATATATACTAACTCGTTTGGCCTGGATTGCTAATCTGTGGCTTTTTCAGCATCAATATATATATAAGCATATATATATTTACATTGATCAGTCACGCCTAGATTATAAATCCGTGGCTCTTTCCAACTTTAATATATATAAGTAATATATATATATATATATATATATATATATTATTTATTCAGTATGATTAAATATCTATTTTAACTGTTTATTTGATGTAAATATGTTCTAATGTAGAGTTTATTGATTAGATTTATCTAAATTTAGCCATATCTCACTTTTAACCGGTTCAAAAGTTGTTAAACTGGACCCGTTGAGCTAGAATGGCTAAGATTTATTTAAATCTAGTTTTCTTTCTAGTTTTGTAAATATTAAAGTAACTACGCGACCCTAGATCTATATCTAGAGGGAACGGGAAGCTTTGGCTATGCGCATGCAAGGATTTAACTGATGAATCATTTGCCTTGCGACGTCTAGATTTTAATTTGCATTTTATTTTTATACAACTATTGTGCAAGATTTTTGATAATATTCTGTGAGCCTAGGAATCACGTGATCTACGATTAGTAACATGGATCTAGATCAGATTCCCACGATGGACAAATTTAAACTGTAAATACGGCTTACCTGTCTTTTTGTAAATGTAAATCAGAGGGACCTTAAAACGGTTATCTGGATTTAAGGTCTCAGCATAGTAAATTGTGGTTTGGGGTGCTCGGGTCACTTTAATGGCTTTCATGCCCATAAAAAACCCGACACTTGTATATATATTATTTGGTCAAGGATGCTTCACATCCCAAAAATAAAATCAAACTCAGCCGAATGCAGAATAAAATGGAAGTATCAAAAGGCTTCAATTCCTATGTTAGCGAAAGGGTTTGAAAACCATCTTCCAAACCATCACTTTCATATCTTGTCTAAAAATGGACTTTTTCCTTAAATCAAACCCGTCGTATATAGGTCCAACGAAGCACATCACTACTTTCAAATAAAGCACTTAGGCCCAATTACTGCAAGCACACACATACACTGCAAATAAAATAAAAAAATTAAAAAGACGCAGTAACCGTGTTTCACGGAAGTTGGGGGGGTGCCTAACATCTTCCCCCCGCTTAATCAAGCCCCCGAACTCTATGAATCTTGGTTTCAAACGCCAAGTTAAATAGAGTCCAGTAATTGGGCCTACTTGAACAACTTTTCAAATAAAACTCGGTTGAGTTGGTACAACCATTTCAAACATACCAACTGGCGACTCTGTAAAATCAAACTTTTCAAATCGTTGACATTATATGTCGGCCTTTTCCTAAAAATTCACCTTTCAGATCAAACAAATCAAATAGAAAACAATAAGGGTAGAAACACATAGGGAAAGGGGGATCACCAAAGATTTTTCCCGACGTCGACAATGTGTATACAAAATACCAATATAGGTGTAAACAAGACGAGCCAAGTTAAGTTGTGATTTGACTTGTTAAATTCGAGCCCATTTGAGAGTTAAAAAAATCGAGTCATTTTTAAATGAAATTGAGATTTGGTGTACTGTTAGGTAAAATCTATACGCGTAACACGTAAGTGTACGTGGTCAACAAGTAATACAATGATAAGATCAAGTATCGTTCCCACATAGACAATAATTCCAATTTATTCAAAC
The DNA here is from genome assembly GCA_020205555.1 of Panax stipuleanatus. Classification (NCBI taxonomy): domain Eukaryota; kingdom Viridiplantae; phylum Streptophyta; class Magnoliopsida; order Apiales; family Araliaceae; genus Panax; species Panax stipuleanatus. The sequence continues at coordinate 94,896,554 of CM035118.1, forward strand.
AAGTACCAATTTTATATTCTATTACTTAACTAATGATTAACTGATGATTTTTATAATAAACTACTACTTAGACCAAAATTAACACTAATTCAGGATTTTAACAAATTTTGGAGAATTAGGCCTACAACTTCATATATTACTTCACTTCGGATAATATACTTTCCTTCAGTTTATATCAATTACTCCAGATTATTAACCAAGAACACTAAAGCAGATATAACCATCTCTCAATGCATTAAATCCATACTCACTCAAATCCACAAATGATAGAATAAAGCAAGACACCTTAATTAATTAACTCACTATATCTCTATGTGAATTATAATTACAAAAAGGTTTATTATCAAGTTCTCTTGAGATTACGTATGATGAATAGATATCTCTATCCTACACATGAATTATGAGTCCTAACTACAGTAGAAATCACAAACATAAGTTACTATGGCCAGTTCTAATCCCATATATCATCTCTCGAATTTATATGGGATAACAGATAATTGGTGATCAAGCAACTATATAAGTTATGCACACCACATAGTAAATAACCTGAAAATAATATTCATAAACTAAGTTGAAAGATGTTCAATACTCCGTTACATAATAAGATCCGTTATAGGCTTAAATAATAATTTAGTTCATCAAGAATGAATAAAAAACCATAATCCACACAGTGGTAAACATTTTGAATACATGGTACAGAGGAAGAGAGAAAATAAACTCTAGAATTGTATCACCGCTCTCCGTCATGATCCTTGTGTTCTTCGTGCTTCAACCGTGCTTTAATTCTCCGCTTCTGTCAAAACTCACGAACTAGGGCTTGAAATCTATCTAAGTATATCTCAATAAGTATCTCTGATAGCCTTTTAAAGTCCCTTAATCGCAAGCCAAATGAAATCTCTTCCCGCTGCAGAATCATACTTATAGAAGGAAACTACCTTCTTTGCTGTCGTACCCCCGCCCCAGCGAGGGTTTATGCCTGCTGACACCCGCCCCAGCGGGTATCCACTTTATGCTGCTGAGTTTTCTGCACCCCTGCCCCGGCGAGTGATTTTTCCTTGTGATGGCCGTCCCAGCGGGCATCCACTTTTCCATGGAAGTCTGAAATGTTGCCTTTAAGCCCCGATTTTCGTCCAATCTGCTTCCTGCATTTACCAAATCAAAAATAAAGTAAAATGATACAAAAACTACTTAAAGTAGCCACGAATCAAGCTATAAAGGAAATCAATTCGTAGGTATAAAACCAACTCATTAAATACCCCCAAACTTGAGACTTTGCTTGTCCTCAAACAAAACAATGCATGTGCAAATAAATACAATGCCTACGAATGCAAATGTCAAATAATACAAAGTTAACCAATATTACCTCAGAGAAATCACAACAGATATAAATAACAAATCCAACCAGAGACATGTCCGCAGTTCAACCCAATCTATTAATCAATACTTGTTAACACCACTGCAGTGTGTGTGCGCTAGACAACAATATGATCAACTACAGTTCAAATATATCACATAATACGCGTCTTAGAAAGAAAATACAGCTTTAACTTAAGAAATCGCTTAAACAAGATAATGCAACCTTGACTTAACATCAATCAAGCCGGAAGTCAATATGGGAGATTTTCTATCTTTATTTATTTACGGGGGCATTTTGCTCGTTTTCCCGTACATCTACTTTACTCATGTCTGTGCAATATTTTGTTCCCTTAGAATTTTCAGTGATACCCATGTAGCGAGCTTTCGACCAACGACTCCCAAACCAAACGGCTTTAGGGCGCTGGGTGTAAAACATCCCCTAAGGCGTACTTACTCGAGTATCAAAGGCCACGAAACCAAACGAGTCACAGTGTTTATTCACCAGTTTCTTTTTTTTCTCTTTTTTATATTTTCCATAAAAAAATCATTTTCTTTTCTTTTCGTTTAGATAGCTCCCATATTTTCCCCCAAACTTAGGTTTCTGCCTAATCTTAGTCATTACTATCAGTTCACTGAATTTTTGTTATTAAAGCACAATTTTGCTCAAGACGTCAATTATGTGACTCTTCGACCCAAGTTGACTACATTGTTATCCTAACGTGATAACTAGTACAACACTGTCAAATAGGCAACGATTCATGTAAAGGTCTAAAATTACATATATGTCCTATGTAAGACCCCAACTTTTATGAATAAAGGTTTAATTTTCTTTATATATTATTTCGAAATAGTAAGGTGTTGATTTGATAAATATGAAAGTTATGGGTGAAATGTGCAAATATTTTTAAAATGAGCAAGTGGTTATAAAATATTCTTGTTGTCGGGGAATATTCGTTTGGTCGTGGAATATTCTTGTTGTCAGGGAATATTCGTACGACGGCGCAGCTATTTGTGAGCCCCACAACGGAATAACTGTCGGATATAGAAAGCGACAGAAATAACTTTTTTTACAAGATAACGGCGTAGTTGTTACCGTTAATACTGTTGAAATACCCGGTGGTTAAAATACAGTACGCGGTGTTGCGCAGTAGCACACGGTATTGCACGGTATTTCGAATTATTGAGTCTTACGTGAGAAGGAACCTACTCAATTATTGTTACAGTATTTACTGTTCAATATTTTATATTATTGACTCAATAATTGCTACGTTGATATTTTATATTATTGACTCAATAATTGCTGCATTGATATTTTATTGACTCAATAATTGCTACGTTGCTATTTTTTATGATGGCTACAGTTGTTATTTTGTAGTATTGATTCAATAATTGTCGTTGCACAGTATTTCACGTTATCAACTCAATAATTCATATTATTTGAATAATATTATTAGATAGCATTATTGACAATTTCTAAGGAAGTTCTGTCTAGGAGGGGTTATTTAATTGCGCGCCAGTAAGGAGAAGTCCTTCTCGGAAGGCCCCCTCTGTCCTGGGAACGACCTATTTGTTAATATTGTAGTTCTATAATATTATTTGTGAATAATTAATTATTGATTTATATGATAAGGAAATATTTATTTTGGGGATATTAAAGAAGGAATTTGTGCTGATGTGTTTTTTATCAGTATTTTGGTGTGAAAAATCATCTGTTTATGAATTTCGGATAATTTATGTTTGGAATTTGGAAAAATTTCCTTCTACAAAGTTGTAGAGAATTAAATTTCCTATGGAAAGGACATAGAATTTGTATTTTTCTGACAAATGGGCTATTTATTATGAATTATTGAAGTTTCGGTAAATAAATATTTTTTTAATAAAATGGTGGGCCCCATTTTTGTTTCTTGGTTGAAAAATCCTGATTTCATAGCAGCCGGCGGCGGAAATTTTTTTTAAAAAATATATTATGTTATTATTTTAGTCTCCTTTGGCATCCTAAGATTTTCCTATAAATAGGGTGCTTAGGTTATAATTAAAAATCATACCAGAATCATAAGTTTTCTCTATCTATAATATCGAGCGTATTTTTGTGAGTATTTCTATACTTTGAGTATTAGTATTCAGCGCAAGTTTCCTTCAATATTATATCCGATATTCCAATCAGAGATACTGTTCTTTTGAGGTAAGGGATGTTATTTCTTTCGTAAATGATGTTATTCTTCTCAATATCATTATACAAAAATATTGTCATGGATTTTATGTTGAAATTCTTACTTTTTCCGTCGGGGTTACTATTCACGTATACGGCACTATTCACGTATACGGCACTATTCACGGGAAAATTTATTTTTCTTCTATTTGTCCAAATTGTCTGTTAAGATTACTATCTTTGATTGTATCCAAGTTTTGGGCTTTATTCTTGAATTTTGCTCCACAAAGTATTATTATGGATTATTCTTGAATTTGGATAAACTAAATGACGAATCCCTAATCTTTGTCTTTTATCTCACTGGATTCGTTCTTTAAAATATTTTTCATCATCCTCAGTCCTAAAAGGTGATGTAACTGAATATCTTTGGCCTGTAGAGCAAAGATGAATGATTACCTGATGAATATCTTTGGCCTGTAGTGCAAAGATGACAGGTGTTGAGATGAACATGACCACTGATGATACAAATGAATATCTTTGGCCTGTAGTGCAAAGATGAATATTTGATGAGATGGATATTGATTGATGTTACAGGGATAAAATATTGATGATGAACGGTTATTTCCGCTGCGAATATTGATCTAAAACATGTTGTCAATAATATTTTATCTGAACTGTTGAAGGCTAACGATAATTTATTTTCCATTATCTTAGTCATAATATTCTTTACTGAGCTAGTTGAGCTCACCCTTTTCATCTGTTGTCCTCTTCAGGAAATGAGAATGTTGCGGGGACTAGTCGGGGCACAGAGTGATGGTCCGAGTTAGAGCAGTAGTAGTCCTCACTATTTCTGATAAATAGTGTGATAATAATTGTAATGAGGACTTAGTTTGAATCTTAATATTTTCTACATATTTGTATTGACACTCACAGTTGTGTGGTCGTATTTTGCACGACCGTATGATATAAAGTTTGTATTTGAATTCTGTACCATGTATTTGGCGACTCAGAATGGGTTGGGTTGAATGGACCTATTCTGGGGGCGTCACAGTTGGTATCAGAGCTTAGGGATATGATCTCTGACGGAGATCGGGGAATAGAACTAGGAGGGGAGAGACGAATAAATCCTTCGCTAGTGTGTCCTACCTAAGCTTATGTGGTATTTAATTGGTCAGTCGGAGCATAGGGTTAATATGTGATATGTTGACTTGTTTAATTAACCCTTGTTTTATGGCAGTATTTGAGAATGGCAGCTGAGAATGTTAACAACGAAGTGAATGAGACCGTGGAGACACCTTTAATCGTTAACCAGGAGAACGTGCAACAAGAAGGCAATGTTCATCCTGAAAATAACGTTGGTCAGACGATAAACGATGAGATGTTTAGAAGTTTTTTGCAGTTCATGCAAAATCAGACGAGGGAGACTCGTGTGCAACATACAGGTGGAGATAATAACAACACGCGAGCTGTCACTGCCAAGCAGTTCAAAGAATTAGGACCACCAGAGTTTCTGGGAAAGCCAGATCCGATCAAGGCGGAGACATGGATTAAACAAATTACCAAGATATTTGATGTCTTGGGATGTACAGAGGAACAGAAGGTTCCATTCGCCACGTTTATGTTCCGTGGAGAGGCAGATTACTGGTGGAAATCCGTGAAACGTACCCAGCCTGCCGCACTCCAGATGTCTTGGGAAGCGTTCCAGAAACTGTTTAATGACAAGTACTTTCATGAAAGTATTCGTCATATGAAGGAAGTAGAGTTTATCAGACTCGAGCAAAACAACATGACGGTATCCCAGTACGAGGCTAAGTTCGCGGAGCTGTCCAGGTTTGCACCTCATTTGGTGGAGAATGCGGAACGTATGACGCGGATGTTTCTAAGAGGTTTGAAACCCGAAATACGTCAATACCTCATTTCTCATAAATTTTCTCTATATTCAGATGTAGTGAACAGGGCCCAGTTGTTAGAACGAGATAATGATTATGTTCAACCGAGGGACCACAACCAAGGTCGTACCGGTGGCAGCAGTCATCGGAGCAATGACAACCAGCGAGGAGGAAAGTATGACAGAAGCGGTAACCACTCCGGTGGTTATCGTGGCCATGATAGTAGAAGAAGCGAATCGGGAGGAGATTTCAAAAAGAGAAGGTATAATAATGAGAACGCGAAGATGTCAACATCAGCACCAGCATCAACTGTTTCGAGGGGAGGAGAACGACCACCGGTCGTATGCTATAAATGCGGGAAAGAGGGACATATCAGCCCAAACTGCCCACAACAATTCAAAGGATGCTATAACTGTGGAAAAGAAGGACATATAGCTCGAGATTCTCCTGTTGCGAAACCAAATTCAGCGGGGGTGGTGATTCCAAAGGCGGTTGCAGACAAGTCAAAGTCGGTGATTCCTGGAAGAGCGTTTGTCGTGACAGCCCAAAACGCGAGGAATCCACACGAGGTGATTACGGGTAAGCTGATCATAAACTCTTGCGAAGTTTACACCTTGTTAGATACCGGTGCTACCCATTCCTTTATTTCACCTGCTTGTGCTCAACGTTTGAACTTGACTTCTGATAAATTAGACTTTGACTTATCTGTTGAAACTCCGTTAGGAGAAACCTTTGTTACATCTACAGTTTATAAATCTTGCTTGATTCAGATTGGTACCCTTACCTTACCTGTTGATCTTATATCTTTGAAAATACTTGCATTTGACGTGATTTTAGGAATTGACTGGTTAACCACTTACCATGCCAAAATTGATTGTTTTCGTAAGGTTGTTAGTTTTCATATTCCTAATCAACCTGTTGTGCGAATCCAAATCACCAAATCACTAAAATCAGTCAATATCATTTCAAGTCATAAAGCTATTCGTTTATTGAAAAACGGATGTCAAGCTTTCTTAGCTCATGTCACTGATCTAAATCAGAATACGTCAGATTTGAATGATATTTCCGTTGTTAATGAGTTTCCTGATGTATTTCCCGAAGAACTTCCCGGTCTACCCCCAGAACGTGAAGTTGAATTCTTTATTGACCTTGAGCCGGTACAAAGCCTATTTCTAAAACCCCCTATCGAATGGCTCCTATTGAACTTCAGGAGTTAAAGATTCAATTACAAGAATTGTTGGACATCGGTTTTATTCGTCCTAGTACGTCTCCTTGGGGTGCTCCTATTTTATTCGTAAAGAAGAAAGAAGGGAGTATGCGACTTTGCATTGACTATCGGGAGTTGAACCATGTCACCATCAAGAATAGGTATCCGTTACCTCGTATTGATGACCTGTTCGACCAGTTACAAGGAGCGCAATTCTTTTCAAAGATCGATCTTCGTTATGGATATCATCAGTTGAAGATTTAAACTGAGGATATTCCAAAGACTGCTTTTAGAACACGGTACGGGCATTATGAGTTCTTAGTCATGTCTTTTGGATTGACTAATGCTCCTGCTGCTTTCATGGATATGATGAACCGTGTATTTAAGGAGTATTTAGATCAATTCATTGTTGTCTTTATTGATGACATTCTCATCTATTCTAAAAGCCGTGAAGATCATGAACACCATTTGAAGTTGGTACTTCAAAAGCTTCGTGAGAATAAGCTATATGCCAAGCTGAAGAAATGTGAGTTTTGGCTTGAGGAAGTAGCATTCCTTGGGCACGTGGTATCGAAACGTGGAGTATCTGTGGACCCGGCGAAGATTGAAGTAATACAAAGCTGGGAGCAACCTAAGTCGGTGACCGAAGTACGAAGCTTTCTGGGCTTAGCTGGTTATTATTGGAGGTTCGTAGAGGGATTTTCTCGAATCGCTACTCCATTAACTCAGTTGACTCGGAAAGATACAAAATTCGTTTGGAGCGAGGAATGCGAGAAGAGCTTCCAAGAGCTCAAGAGGAGACTTATCTCGGCACCTGTTCTGACAATACCATCTGGTTCGGATGGATTTATTATTTACAGCGATGCTTCGGGAAAAGGGTTAGGATGTGTTCTCATGCAACATGGGAAAGTCATAGCCTATGCCTCGCGACAACTCAAAGAATATGAGAGGAATTATCCTACTCATGATCTAGAGTTGGCAGCAGTCGTTTTCGCGTTGAAGATCTGGAGACATTACTTGTACGGAGAGAAAGTGGAGATTTATACGGATCATAAGAGCCTTAAATATTTCTTCACTCAGAAGGAACTCAACATGCGGCAACGACGTTGGCTTGAGCTGTTGAAAGATTACGATCATACTATCCAATACCATCCTGGAAAAGCGAACGTGGTAGCTGACGCGTTGAGTAGAAGATCATATGTGGGAACGAGTGCGATAATGTCAAGTATACGCGTAGAACCAGCTTTGATTGATAAAGTTAAAGCTGCTCAAGCTACAGATGCGGAGCTGATGAAGATGAAGAAGAAGGTGCCATTCCAGAAGCAAGAATCGATGAAGATGGAATACTTCGAGTCAACTCCAGACTTTGTGTTCCTAACGATTTCGACTTGAAGTATAGAATCATGATGGAGGCACACAACACACCGTTTGCGATCCATCCTGGGAGTACTAAAATGTATCGTGATCTTCGACATACATTTTGGTGGAGCAATATGAAGAGAGAGATCGCGGAGTTCATCTCGAGATGTTTAACTTGTCAACGTGTAAAGGCGGAGCATCAAGTGCCGAAGGGTCCATTGCAACCACTGGAGATTCCGAAATGGAAGTGGGAACACATTACGATGGATTTCGTTACGGGTCTTCCCAAGGTTTCTCAAGGCTTAGATGCGATTTGGGTTATTGTTGATAGATTAACCAAGTCTGCTCATTTCTTGCCGATACGAGAGACTTATTCCCTTGAATGTCTTGCTCATATGTACGTGAATGAGATTGTGAGATTTCATGGCATGCCAGTATCCATAGTTTCGGATCGTGATCCCAGATTTACTTCACGATTTTGGATCAGTTTGCAGAAAGCTATGGGCACGGACTTACGCTTCAGTTCGGCTTATCATCCTCAAACAGACGGACAATCAGAGAGGACTATTCAAACTCTTGAAGATCTATTGAGACTTTGTGTTCTAGACTTCAAAGCGAGTTGGGATAAGTACTTACCATTGGTGGAATTCTCCTACAACAACAGTTATCAGGCAAGTATAGGCGTAGCTCCATTCGAGGCATTGTATGGGAGAAAGTGTCGCTCTCCAGTATGTTGGAACGAGGTGGGTGAAACAACATTGTTGGGACCGGAGTTAGTACGTATGACTACGGAAAAGATCCAAATAATCCGACAACGTATACAAACAGCACAAGATCGACAAAAGAGTTATGCGGATCTTCATCGAAAGGACGTGGAATTTAACGTTGGGGACCATGTATTGTTACGTATTGCTTCGTGGAAAGGAGTTACAAGGTTTGGGAAGAGAGGAAAGCTTAACCCACGATTCATTGGTCCATTTGAGATTCTTGACCGAATAGGAAATGTGGCTTATAGACTCGCTTTACCTCCAAGTATGTCTCGTGTTCATAACGTGTTTCACATATCCATGTTACGTAAATATGTGAAGGATCCAAACCGCATTATTGAGTTAGAATCAGACGAGATAGCTAAGATTTAACGTACGAGGAGGTAACTGTCAAGATCTTGGATAGGAAGGAGCATGTCCTACGCTCGAAAATTATACCTCAAGTTAAAATTTTGTGGAGAAACCAGGCTATTGAGGAAATGACCTGGGAGTTGGAATCGGAAATGAAAGCGAGGTATCCTCACCTTTTCGACATACCAGGTACGTACGTCAATTTCGAGGACAAAATTTCATAAGGAGGGGAGGTTGTAAGACCCCAACTTTTATGAATAAAGGTTTAATTTTCTTTATATATTATTTCGAAATAGTAAGGTGTTGATTTGATAAATATGAAAGTTATGGGTGAAATGTGCAAATATTTTTAAAATGAGCAAGTGGTTATAAAATATTCTTGTTGTCGGGGAATATTCGTTTGGTCGTGGAATATTCTTGTTGTCGGGGAATATTCGTACGACGGCGCAGCTATTTGTGGGCCCCACAACGGAATAACTGTCGGATATAGAAAGCGACAGAAATAACTTTTTTTACAAGATAACGGCGTAGTTGTTACCGTTAGTACTGTTGAAATACCCGGTGGTTAAAATACAGTACGCGGTGTTGCGCAGTAGCACACGGTATTGCACGGTATTTCAAATTATTGAGTCTTACGTGAGAAGGAACCTACTCAATTATTGTTACAGTATTTACTGTTCAATATTTTATATTATTGACTCAATAATTGCTACGTTGATATTTTATATTATTGACTCAATAATTGCTGCATTGATATTTTATTGACTCAATAATTGCTACGTTGCTATTTTTTATGATGGCTACAGTTGATATTTTGTAGTATTGATTCAATAATTGTCGTTGCACAGTATTTCACGTTATCAACTCAATAATTCATATTATTTGAATAATATTATTAGATAGCATTATTGACAATGTCTAAGGAAGTTCTGTCTAGGAGGGGTTATTTAATTGCGCGCCAGTAAGGAAAAGTCCTTATCGGAAGGCCCCCTCTGTCCTGGGAACGACCTAGTTGTTAATATTGTAGTTCTATAATATTATTTGTGAATAATTAATTATTGATTTATATGATAAGGAAATATTTATTTTGGGGATATTAAAGAAGGAATTTGTGCTGATGTGTTTTTTTTGTCAGTATTTTGGTGTGAAAAATCATCTGTTTATGGATTTCGGATAACTTATGTTTGGAATTTGGAAAAATTTCCTTCTACAAAGTTGTAGAGAATTAAATTTCCTATGGAAAGGACATAGAATTTGTATTTTTCTGACAAAGGGGCTATTTATTATGAATTATTGAAGTTTCAGAAAATAAATATTTTTTTAATAAAATGGTGGGCCCCACTTTTGTTTCTTGGTTGAAAAATCCTGATTTCATAGCAGCCGGCGGCGGAATTTTTTTTTAAAAAATATAGTATTTTATTATTTTAGTCTCCTTTGGCATCCTAAGCTTTTCCTATAAATAGGGTGCTTAGGTTATAATTGAAAATCATACCAGAATCATAAGTTTTCTCTCTCTATAATATCGAGCGTATTTTTGTGAGTATTTCTATACTTTGAGTATTAGTATTCAGCGCAAGTTTTCTTCAATATTATATCCGATATTCCAATCAGAGATACTGTTCTTTTGAAGTAAGGGATGTTATTTCTTTCGTAAATGATGTTATTCTTCTCAATATCATTATACAAAAATATTGTCATGGATTTTATGTTGAAATTCTTACTTTTTCCGTCGGGGTTACTATTCACGTATACGGCACTATTCACGTATACGGCACTATTCACGAGAAAATTTATTTTTCTTCTATTTGTCCAAATTGTCTGTTAAGGTTACTATCTTTGATTGTATCCAAGTTTTGGGCTTTATTCTTGAATTTTGCTCCACAAAGTATTATTATGGATTATTCTTGAATTTGGATAAACTAAATGACGAATCCCTAATCTTTGTCTTTTATCTCACTGGATTCGTTCTTTAAAATATTTTTCATCATCCTCAGTCCTAAAAGGTGATGTAACTGAATATCTTTGGCCTGTAGAGCAAAGATGAATGATTACCTGATGAATATCTTTGGCCTGTAGTGCAAAGATGACAGGTGTTGAGATGAACATGACCACTGATGATACAAATGAATATCTTTGGCCTGTAGTGCAAAGATGAATATTTGATGAGATGGATATTGATTGATGTTACAGGGATAAAATATTGATGATGAACGGTTATTTTCGCTGCGAATATTGATCTAAAACATGTTGTCAATAATATTTTATCTGAACTGTTGAAGGCTAACGATAATTTATTTTCCATTATCTTAGTCATAATATTCTTTACTGAGCTAGTTGAGCTCACCCTTTTCATCTGTTGTCCTCTTCAGGAAATGAGAATGTTGCGGGGACTAGTCGGGGGACAGAGTGATGGTCCGAGTTAGAGCAGTAGTAGTCCTCACTATTTCTGATAAATAGTGTGATAATAATTGTAATGAGGACTTAGTTTGAATCTTAATATTTTCTACATATTTGTATTGACACTCACAGTTGTGTGGTCGTATTTTGCACGACCGTATGATATAAAGTTTGTATTTGAATTCTGTACCATGTATTTGGCGACTCAGAATGGGTTGGGTTGAATGGACCTATTCTGGGGGCGTCACATCCTAGTTATCATTATTGTTCAAATTCTATGTAAGTCCAGTCTCATCACGGGCTAAGGTTACTTTACACAAAACTGACATACTCGACTCATAAAATCCTAATTAACGACTCTTTTTTTTTTGATATTTTCTGATTTTTTTTTAAAAAAAAATAAGCATAAAAACACTTAACTAAACTACTCATGCAACTTAACTAAACTACTCATACAATTAAACTACTAATGCAAGTAATAAACTACTACTAACATGCAATGCTAACTATATGCAAAACTAACTAACCGCAAGATTTTGACAATAATATACATAACACCCCCAAACTTAAGTATCACAATGTCCTCATTGATTAAAAATAAAGAAACTAAAGATTAGAGGACTTCCCTGACACTCATATATTTGGCTCAACCTCCTCCACATCAGAATCTAAAGGTGGATAACCGGGCAATGGTTGTGTCGTCGGGAACTGGAAAGGATCGGAGGAAGTGTTCAGTCTAGCAAATGCCTCAGCAACAGCGATATTGAACTGGTTCTGTGTGTCGAACATGTGGCTTTGCCTCGCCGCCAATCGGTCTTTCTTTCTGTCATCCACCCGGCGTTGCTCATCTAAATGCTACTGAAGAGCTCTGAACTGGGAACTAAACATAAACTTTGTCGAGCGAGGAGTGCTCGACGTAGTTGCCTCTCCCTCTTTAGGATGTCGGTCTTCCTCCAACTCATCCTCAGCAGGTTGCACATAATCCGTATCCATGGCCTCTTCCTTCATTGCATCTGCGTCTGAAGGGAAAATGAAGCCTAGACCGCGGGGATGTGACGGTGCCACCGGCCAGCGTTCGAATCTGGCAATCATCCTCGTGTCTAGCAGCTGTAGTGGCTGCTGAGTTTGCTCATCGTTCGCCCACCTTACACCGGCACGGCGGCACAACCTTGTGATCAAATATGGGTGTGGCAAGCCTCCTGACATTAACCCTCTCAGACATCGGCGAATTGAGAAATTAATGATTGACCCTATGTCGATGCTGAAATCCTTAAGTATAGCATACAGCAAGTAGATTTTTTCTTTGGTGACCTTGCTTGTATGTGTCGAATGAAAGAGCTTGGTATAGAGGAACGAATACCAAACTTTTTCGTAGAGGCTTAAGCTTGAGCTCATGATCAACGTGCCCCCTTTCTTTCTTCTTGTCTATACTGTACCCGGCTTGCATAACTCTTTGAGAATTTTATCGTAATCGGGCCCCCTATCTCTGAACTCAGCATACTAACAAATTTTTGGCGATTGTAGATTGTAGAAGTCACTGATCCCTGTGGCATTGAAATCAACCAATTTCCCCCGGACGACTGCCTTAAATAGGTATATGTCCTCGGTATTCACATAGAATTCTTTCACTAAGGCCACCACTACCTCGTCAGACTGATCTGTGAAAGTGTCCCAGCCCTGATCTAGAATCTGTAGCGACATCTCTCCATCAGTCGCATTGGGCCGTAGGCCACGCTCTAAGGTGAGCTTCTTTCCCGCCAAATAATTAAATCTGTTGACGGCGGTCTCACTGCGAAATTTTCGTCTATCAAATGTCCTAGCAGGGGTGGATGATCCCTCACCCTTCTATCTCTTAGGTGCGCAGGGTGGCATGTTGTTCAATAGATCAAAATCAACTATCTAATGAAGAGTTTTGGTTGAGGCTTTCTGTCAAACACGTGGGGGGCACTGTCAATATAGCTTGATGTTGGTGATGTTTGTTTCTTTGTTTTCCCCCAATTTTATCTCAAACACCCAACTCAGTCAAGATATATGAAATAAGCACACCAATCTTCAATAGCTATTCAGAAATCCAAAATAGAATCCCAAATTGTCACCCACAAGTCGACCCAAATGAAGAATTAAACTTGTATACCTTGATGTGTTGTTCAATAATGGTAGATTGATGGATGTTGTTTGCAATTCCAAGATGAGGGATTTGTTATTGGTTGAAATCCACTTGCAAGGAGCTTTGGAAGTGAAGAGATGGACTTTGGAGAGGTTTTCTCATGAGGTTAGGGTTCAAGTCTATTTTGGAATGGCCTATTTTGAGTGTCGAAAGGAGTTTTTAAAAAAACAAAACTGCCGACACCCCACTGAGGCGAGCATTTTAAGCTTAGCAAGCCCGCGAGGGTGGGGAAAATAGGCCTGGAGAGCCCGTGGGGGCGGGCCTCTGGAATTTTATGTGCTGCCCTTTTTTGAGTTTTTGTGCTGGAGTAAAACTTTCATATGATCCCTTTGTTGCATTGAAGTTACCCCATGCTGATTTGCTTGAAAAGTCCTTAAACTTGGCCTATATCTACACGAACAACCTTGAAATTGTTAGAACATGCATTTTAATGACAAAATACTGCCTACTATGCATTATTACACTTAATTAATATCTATTTACGAAAAATGAACGTAAAGGATGTGTTGCCTCCCATCGAGCGCTTGATTTTAAGTCGTTCATTCTGACTACTTCCTGTTTCAGATTGGCTCGGTCAGGTCTACCGCGGTCGCCTGGCGATCGATGTCACCTCCCTAATAATGTTTGAGACATTGGTTGTTCACTTTGAATGTTTCTGTAGGATCCTGGTCATAGAGCTCAACGGCGCTGTGTGGAAATACAGTCTTTATGGTAAATGGCCCCGACCACCTGGATTTTAATTTTTAGGGAAAAAGTTTCAACCGAGAGTTGAATAGCAATACTGATTGTCTTGGTTCGAACCTTTTATCCACAATCTTATGATCGTGCCATTTCTTGACTTTTTCCTTATACAACTTTGAATTCTCGTAAGCTTGAAGGCAAAATTCATCTAGCTCATTGATTTGCAAAAGCCTTTTCTCCCCTGTTACTGATAGATCAAAATTGAGTTTCCTGATCACCCAATAAGCTTTATGCTGGAGTTCTACCGGAAGGTGGCACGCCTTTTCATAGACCAACTGATATAGAGACATGCCGATCGGGGTTTTGTAGGAGGTCCGATATGCCTAAAGAGCGTCGTTTAGTTTCAAGGACCAGTCTTTTCGATTCATATTTACCACTTTCTCCAGGATTCTCTTCACTTCTCGGTTAGATACTTCGGCTTGGCCACTCGTCTGTGGGTGATAGGCTGTTGTGATCCTATGAGTGACCCTATACTTAGTCAAGAGAGCGGTGAAGTACTTGTTACAGAAATGGCTCCCCTCATCACTGATAATTGCCCTCGGAGTGCCGGATTATGTGAAGATGTTCTTTTGCAGGAATTCCAGTACCACCTTCGCATCATTAGTTGGTAGTGCAACTACCTTAACCCACTTCAACACTATAGTCGACTGCCAACAGGATATACAGATTACTGAACGACGATAGAAATGGTCCCATGAAGTCGATTCCCCATACATCAAAAACCTCGACTTCCAAAATTATGCTGAGTGGCATCTCGTTCTGCTTAGAAATATTCCCCACTCGTTGACATCTATCGTAGTTTTTCACGCATTGATGTGTGTCTTTGAACAATGTGGGCCAGTAGAATCCTGCTTGGAGAACTTTTGCAGCTGTTCTCTCACTCCCATAGTGTTCCCCATATAATGAGGCGTGACATGCCTGTAATATGCTTTCTACTTCACTTTCCGGCACACACTGCCGGATCATTCTGTCAGCACACTGTCGGAATAGATATGGTTCATCCCACATGTACCACTTCACGTCGTGTAAGAATTTCTTCTTTTGTTGGCGCGTCAAATATGGTGGGAGAATATTACTTACCAAGTAGTTCACAAAATCCGCATACCATGGAAACTCGCCGTGGATCAAAAATAAATGTTCATCCGGAAAAGACTCAATGATTACTACTTTGTCTATCTGGTCTTGACTCGGATTTTCTAACCGCGAAAGATGGTCAGCCATCTGATTTTTTGTCCCCTTCCTATCCTTAATCTCTAAATCAAATTCTTGGAGGAGCAAAATCCAGCGAATCAGTCTCGACTTTGCATCCTTCTTTGCAACTAGATACCGAATGGCCGAGTGATCTGTGTATACCACCACCTTAGTCTGCACCAAATATGAACGAAACTTTTTAAACGCGTACACAACCGCAAGTAATTCCTTTTCAATGGTTGTGTAGTTTAACTGTGCATCTGTCAATGTCATGCTCGAATAATAGATGGCATGAAAGACTTTTTCCCGTCGTTATCCAAGCACAGCTCCTACTGCATAGTCATTGGCATCACATATGAGCTAGAACGGCATTGTCCAATCCAGTGCTATGATCATGGGGGTTGTGGTTACCTTCTTCTTCAATTGCTCAAACGCCGCTAGACAGTCTTCATCAAATTTGAATGGTACATCCTTTTCCAAGAGACTGCATAGTGGCTTTGTAATTTTAGAGAAGTCTTTGATGAACCAGCTGTAGAATCCAGCATGACCAAGAAAGCTCCGAATACCCTTTACTAAAGTTGGCAGTGGTAGATTCTCTATTATCTCTAATTTAGCTCGATCAACTTCCAACCCTTTTTCAAACTTTATGACCAAAAATTATCCCCTCTTGGACCATAAAATGGCATTTTTCCCAGTTAAGCACCAGATTCGTTTCAACACATCTTTTTAGCACTAGGACTAGATTCTCGAGGCACCTATCAAAGAATTCCCCAAATACTAAAAAGTCGTCCATAAACACCTCAACACTGCGCTCTACTATATCTGAGAAGATTGCCATCATGCATCGTTGAAAAGTCATCGGTGCATTACACAATCCGAATGACATCCTTCTAAAGGCAAAGGTGTTATATGGGCAGGTGAACGTCGTTTTCTCTTGATCCTCTGGTGCAATGACGATCTGGTTGTATCCTGAATATCCATCTAGCAAGCAGTAGTACTCATGTCCAGCTAGTCTGTCCAACATCTGATCAATAAATGGCAAGGGAAAACGGTCTTTTCTGGTTGCCTTATTCAACTTTCTGTAGTCTATGCAAACCCTCCATCCAGTCACTATCCTCGTCGGTATCAGTTCGTTGTTCTCATTCTTTACTACTGTCATGCCACCTTTCTTCGGGACACATTGAATCGGGCTCACCCATGCACTATCTGAAATTGGGCAGATAATTCAAGCATCCAGCCATTTCAAGATTTCCTTCTTCACTACCTATTTCATGATTGGGTTAAGCCTCCTTTGTTGTTCCACTGTTGGCTTGCCATCTTCCTCCATCAGAATCTTGTGCATACAGAATGAAGGGCTGATTCCTTTGATGTCGGCGATAGCCCATCAAATAGCAGACTTTTATTCCCTCAAAACTCTTAACAACTTACATTCCTGCAATTCGTTAAGTGCCAATGCAATAATAACAGGTAAAGTAGGTGAATTACCCAAATAAGCATACCTGAGGTGATTGGGTAAGGGTTTGAGTTCTAGTGTCGGTGGTTCCTCTAGAGATGGCTTCATCCTTGCTGATGAAGTTCCTGCTGCTTCTAATGGCTCAAACGGTAATTTAAACCTGCTCACTCTAGGATGTGCCTCTAACAACTGCAGATATTCTAATAATTCTAGCTCATCTCCATCATAGTCTCCCATCAATGTAGATTCTAATGGGTCGATACTCAATATCCGATGTTGTTCAACTCCCACCACTTTATCGATTATATCCATCCAGAAACACTCTTCATCCTCTTTGGGAAAATTCATAGTCTTAAACACGTTGAAGGTTACCTCTTGATCTTGAACCCTCATAGTCAACTCTCCTTTCTGAACATCAATGAGAGTCCTACCAGTTGCCAAAAATGGTCGCCCAAGGATTATTGGAATATCCTTATCCTCTTCATAGTCTAATATGATGAAGTTCACTGGGAAGATGAACTTCTCTACTTTTACCGAAACGTCCTCAACAATTCCCCGTGGATATGTTACCGATCTATCCGCCAGCTGTAGGGAGATGCTTGTGGGTCTGGGTGCCGGTAAACCTAACTGAGTATAGACTGAAAGTGGCATAAGGTTTATACTTGCACCTAAATCACATAGACATATGTTGAAGGCCAAAATCCCTATTGTACATGGAATGGTGAAACTACCCGGATCTTTTAACTTTGGTGGAAGCTTCTTTTGCAATATCGCACTACATTCCTCCGTTAGTGCCGCAGTTTTGAAGTCCTCTAACTTCTTCTTCTTTGACAAGATGTCCTTCATGAACTTAGCATAACTAGGCATCTGCTCTAATAACTCTGCGAAGGGGATGTTGATGTGTAGCTTTTTGAACACCTCCAAAAATTTAGTGAATTGCTTCTCTAGTTTCGGATCCGTTGTTGAAAAGGTGGTGGTGGATAAACTATCGGTGTAACAACCTGTTCCTGTACCGCAAATTTTTTGTCTTCTTTGTTCCCTTCCACTGTCTCTTCCACACTAGTCTTGACTTTCTTCTCGGTTGTCGACTTTTCTGAATCTTGCTCGGCTAGCTGTTTTCCACTCTGAAGTGTAACGGCTTGACATTGCTCATGACCACCCCTCGGATTATTTTTTGTGTCACTCGACAAGGTTCCTTGGGGTCTACTGGTCAATTCACTAGCAATCTGTCCCACCTGAATTTCCAAATTCTTAATCGCAGCCGCCTGAGTTTTCATTGCCGCTTCATTTCCCGTTATGTATTTGGCCATTTGCTCCTCGAAATCTATCTTTTTCTCTTGAGCTGGAACTGACTGTTGATGTTGATTCTGAAAACCAGGGGGTATGATTGTCGTGAGCCTATTGCTGATTCTAATTTTGGTTCTGATTGTTACTCCATAAAAAATTAGGATGGTTTCTTGCCCCCTGATTATATACATTCTGATAACTGTTGGGTTGCCTGTTATAGCTACCCACAAACTGTACTGAAGTTGGGTTGATTGCACATTATTCTGTCGAATGCTCACCTGCATAAAGCTCACATATAAATGCTATATGTTGTACGTTTCCCATAGACATGGCATCCATCTTCTTTGATAATGCTGCTATTTGTGTCGATGGAGCTGTTATAGTGTCCACCTCCAAAATACCTGTTGCTTTAGGTTGAGTCATTCTCTCAGTCAGCCACTAATAGTTGTTTGTAGCCATTATTTTTATTAAGTCCCATGCCTCCTCAAATTTCTTTGCCAGAAAAGCTCCACCCGAGGCTGCATCGATGTTGGTCCGTATATGACTTAATAAGCCATTGTAGAATGTGTTTATCTGCATCCAATGTGGTAATCCATAATGAGGGCATTTTCTCAACAGCTCTTTGTACCTCTCACATGCTTCATATAATAGCTCTCCTTGTAGCTGTGTAAATGAAGATATCTCCGTTCTCATTTTATGTGTCTTTGAAGGCGAGAAGAACTTAGCCAGAAATTTTTGTGCCAAATCGTTCCATGTGGTGATTGATCCCGGTGGTAGAGAATGGAGCCAACCCTTTTCCTTGTCTCTGAGTGTGAACGAAAATAATCTCAATCTGATCGCATCGTCTGACACCCCGTTGCACTTGAAGGTGTCGCATATTTCTATGAAACTAACGATGTGCTTGTTAGGGTCATCATTCGGAAGACCCCCAAATTGGCAGTTATCCTGCACCATCTGTATCGTTCTAGGCTTGATCTCAAAGTTATTAGCATTAATCGCCGGCCTGGTGATACCTGACTGAATTTCTAAAATCCGCGGCGTAGCATAATCCCGCAGCGCTTTTCCTTTCGATTCATCCATGTTATCTTTGGGTGTTTCAAGTTCTTCTCGAGTCTTTTCAATCCATGTAGTTAACTTCTGAAACGGTTTGTCTATGTCGTCCTCGAGAGGCAACAAATCTGGCTTCTTCAATCGAGTTTGCATGCACTACTCGAGATTACTTGAAATAACCAATGAAACAAAAGAAATTAAGAATATAAATATAAATATATGTTTACCTAAAATTAAACTAATTAAACTGATATTGTAAGTAATAAACGCAATTACAGTCCCCGGCAACGGCGCCAAAAACTTGTTAGGTAAAATCTATAGGCGCTACACGCAAGTGTACGTGGTCAACAAGTAATACAATGATAAGATCAAGTATCGTTCCCACAGAGACAATAATTTCATATTATTCAAACAAGTATCAATTTTATATTCTATTACTTAACTAATGATTAACTGATGATTTTTATAATAAACTACTACTTAGACTGAAATTCAGATAAGACACACTTAGAAGAGGGGTTGAATAAGTGTAGGAACAACTATGAGCAATTTTTAAAAACTTCAGTAATCACTATTGAATTCAGCTTACTATATTAACTAATGCAGCATACTAGATAAATACGGTTTGCTGAATTAAAACTTTACTCTTGTTATTTAATGAAAAATAACTAGCTTAATTGATTTCTTTGTAAAAACTCTTAGTGTCAACAATTTATCTTATGATAATGAAAATACTTAATTTTTACTTATTAAATATCTTTTTGTGAGCAAATAAGATAAAGCAAGTAAAAATATGAACACCAAAATTTTTACGTGGTTCAGCTATTACTCTCTATAATAATAGCCTAGTCCACGTCCAATACCAACTAGTATTGGAGACTCAATTTATTTCTTTAAATTGACTCTTTTTACAAAACAATTCAAAACCTTGAATTACAATAATTCACTTAAGCAGTTTTGCTCCTTGTGCACCAATGCACTCCTTAAGCACCTATGCTTGCTTGAACCTGTTTGTAAATAATCCTTAATCCACCCGAATTAAATTCCTTTAGACAACACTTAGTCTAAAAATATAAGATTACAAATATAGAGGTCTAATGATCAAAGTAAATAATCAATTTAACAATGCAAGGCTCAACTAATGAATGCAATGATCAAAGAATAAAATAGATATCACCAGTTAAGCTCACGAAAATCAGCTATAGAAATTTGATAATTAATTGCCCAGCAACTTTGTAATAATTGCACCAAGAATGATATAATAACTTTTCAAGTATGATAGATGCAAAATTAATTCGTAGGTGTTGTAATACAGTACAGATACCTCAGTCGAATTTATAGCTCAAAATATTTACGGCTGCTCTAAATCAATTTTTGTTGTATAAGATAAATTTATTTACGTTGCCAACAGATTTGTTTAGAAAATTAACGTTCCAAAATGATCTGCGTAAAGAGCTAAGGAATAACAAATCCAAGTATATCTCAAGTCAGCATTCCTTCTTAAAAGATATATGATAGTGTTAGTTTCGTAATAAATGATAACTATTATCCAAGAAATCTTCAGTTAAGAGTTCCGAGAAATATACACGTATATTGACTTTTCCAAATAGTGATCCACTCAAGTACATAGAAAACAATCATGACTCTTAATTTCTGCCACCTCACACAACCTTTAAATAACTTCTCTTGAAATATATATCTATTCCGAAATAAATGTCAGAAGTAATTCAAAACAATCATGATCTCTTCAAGTACCGAAACTTGTTCAATTCAAAAGAAATTTATATAATCATACTGCCTTTTGAATAACCCAACATAATGATATGTTAATTCTGTGACACCCCCAAATCCGGTATCTTAATTTTCACAGGATTTGGTGTTCACTATTCCAATATCATACAACTATCTACCCATAAATAATGAAATTCATTTATTAGATAAATAAATCATCATCTTACATCATCTGAAATAAAATACATCATAAATCCCAGGTTATACTTAACCTTAAATCTCTATTGCGGAAACGTAAATAAATAAGTCTTAAATCATCACACATAAATCTTAAACTTTAACATTGTTCATGACAACACAAGTCTTCATCACTTGTTAGCTTTTCCTTTGCCCTTGCTACTAGAAGGTACATCACTTCGTTCATTATTAGCTGCAATATTATTATGCAAGAGTGAGCACGAATGCCCGCAAGTATAAAAAAATATGACAGAATAATAACATGCGAGTGAAAGAATTCTGAATAACAGAAAGCTCAACATTTGAATCAAGAATATTAATCAATAGTCAAATTACTTCTCAACTTTTGAATCAAGAATATTAATCAAGAGTCAAATTACTTCTGAGGGTCATTAAGACCTTGAACCGAGTCTTAGGTTGTCAAGTATATTAACCTTTCCAACCTTTAACAGTCATAAGACTATAGACTTTACTTCTCGTACTTAGGGAGATCAGCCCTTCGTACTGATACTGTGCACACTTTCTTAACGCTTTAAGCATCTTCATTAATTCCCTATATTAGGGTTGTTCATCTCAGTTTGACATCAGAATCCGCACCAAATAAAGTTGGTTTGGATAACTCAATAAATGATATTCAAATTGAATATTAACTTCTCAAGGTATACAATCGAATAAGTATTGTACACTTAAATGATACTTTTAAAAGAATCATGGTATCTCATGTGAAATTCTAAACTTGGATATTCAAGAGTAAGAATTTGCTCAACAATAGTAATTAAGCATAGCAATTGCTTAATTTAAAGAGTTTAGTTTAGGAAACTTGCCCAACAATAATAGTAAGTTAGGGATAGAAAACTTGCCTCGTGCGCAAGCTACAGTTATTACTCACTTCTTTAATTACTATTACATATCACACATTTACAATATCAATTAATCACATGTTCGATATGATTATTGATTTATAATTATATTCTTCAAACTCATTATTAGATTTTTTTTCAAATAATGATTTGCGTTGATTAATTAACTTGTTAATTAATCACATAACTTAAGTTATTAACTTGTATTAATAACTTATTACTTACATCACATTCCTTCATATTTATTAGACTTAAAATAATATCTTCATATTTATATCACATTATTTAACCTTTACAAATAATAGTTTAAGTCACGTAATTAATTTATTAATTAATCACATAACATAAATTATTAAACTCATATCAATATTTTATCATATTTATACAACATGTGTTCATGTTCATTAGACTCAAAACACATTTCAAAATTTTCCAACACTTAGCAAAAAATATTCAAAATTTTCGGACAGGCGCGGCAGCGCGCCATTTTGCCTTGCAGCCGGCGCGGCCGCGCGGCTGTGGAATTTCAGAATCTGAAGTTCGCGAACGAACACAGATTTTCTCCCATTTTCTCCCAATTCACATCATTACACTAATTTATAATGTTATCCATGAAGTATAAACTTCACATGAACATTATATATCACTTATAACATGTTCTTAACATTCCAAGTCATGTAATTACGCAAATCAAAATATTAATTTTCACTGTTCTTCAAAACTTTCAAGAGTTTAATGAAAAACATAAAAAAAATCTCCTTACGGATTTGTTACTACACCAAATCCATTCATTTCAATTCCATTTCCTTTGTTTTAACATATACAATCATATTCATGTATCAATTTAAATATAAACATATGATTTAATCATTAATTTAACCCATATGGGTTATTCACCCATATTCAATACTCTGTAATTTCATAAACCCAATTATTAACAAAATTACTTGGTGTGATCACTGTGAATCATGAATGGATAGCCTAAATTATATCATGGACATATGTTACTATATATATATATATCCATGAAATCAATCAATTGTCAACTTTCTCCATTCACAGAGGACTTTTACAAAACACGTACATGAAAACTCTGTAAATCCTTAACAACCCAATTAAGGCCAATTAAATCAAATTGATTACTTTAAAACATGTTTATACGTTAGAAAAATACGTTATAATTCCATACCCATATAGAAAAAGCCATATCGTAACCCAATTGGGAAACCCAATTTCACAGAAAACTATAAACTCGTATATGAAAACTTTAGAAAATATAATTTTAAAAACTTTTAAAGAAGATTACCCTTTGTTAGTATGAAGATAATTAAGACAACACTTAAGATTTTCTCAAATCTCTTTCTCCCTTTCACTCTCAATTTCTTCTTCCCGATCTCTCTATTTTCTTCTCTGAACTTTTCTAATTTTTTTTTTCTGACTTTGAAAATAACTTATGTCTGACAATCATATACGTATATGTATATATATTATACCGTTGTATAATAAACGGATTAACCTCTCTTAAGGCCTTGTTTGCCTTCCTCTTCTTTTCTTTCCCCATTTATTTTAATAAACTAATTTACTATATAGTTAATTGTCACCTTACTTATTGTTTAATTAATTTTATTTAAATCAATTAAATAAAATAAGATAATTCACATTAAATCACATTGTCACATAATTAATATTTTTATTTATTAATTATGTCAATTCATTAATTAATTATTAAATTAACTAAAGTAACATATGCTTACTTAATTAATCAAATAAACTCAATTAAATATATTCTTTGAACTATTAAATTACTACATATTAATTTAATTAATGTCACACATATAATTAAATTAATTTATCACAAATTCATAAATTAATTATTTAATTCAATAATTAAATCATTAAAAATATTTATTTATTTCAATAAATATTCAAATATCTTTACAAAATTCTCGTTCGTCACATCTTTCCCCCCTTAAAAGGATTCTGTCCTCAAAACCGCGGTTCGATTAATAATTTCATCCCATCACATTCTCATAACCAAAATATTTATTTATTTCAATAAATATTCAAAACAACTTTGCAAAATTCTCAATATTTATTTATTTTAATAAATATTCAAACAACTAACTTTGCAAAACTCTCGTTTGTCATATCTTTCCCCCTTAAAAGGATTCTGTCCCCAGAATCACGTTCATCTATTCAAGAAAATAATTATGGATAATTCTTCATCATATTCTCTTCGAGTTCCCACGTAGCTTCTTCAGCGTTGTGGTTCCTCCAAATTACCTTAACAGAAGGTATTACTTTGTTCCTGAGAACTTGCTCTTTCCTGTCAACAATCTGAACAGGAACTTCTTCATATGATAAATCTTTCTCAAATTGTAGGGGTTCATATTCTATCACATGTTTGTAATCGGGTTTATAACGTCATAATACCGACACATGGTAAACGTTGTGGACATGCTCCAGTGCCGGAGGTAAAGCTACCTCATAGGCTACTTCTCCAATTCTTCGGAGTACCTCAAAGGGTCCAATGAACCTCGGGCTCAATTTTCCCTTCTTACCAAATCTGATCTTTCCCTTCCAAGGAGAAACATTCAAAAATACAAAACTACCCGATTCAAACTCTACATTCTTGCAGTGTGGATCGGCGTATTTCTTCTGCCTATCCTTAGCCGCTACTAATCTTGTCCGAATCACCTATTTATGCCGTTTGTTGGACTAACTCTGGTCCTACCAATTGTCTTTCACCAACTTCATCCCAGTACAGTGGAGTTCTGCACTTTCTACCGTACAACGCTTCGTAAGGCGGCATATCAATACTAGCGTGGTAACTATTATTATAACCAAACTCTACAAGCGGCAAATGATCATCCCAATTGCCTTTAAAATCCATTATGCATGCTCTAAGCATATCCTCTAATGTTTGGATCGTTCTTTCACTTTGCCCGTCAGTCTGAGGGTGATAAGCGGTGCTCATCCTCAACTGTGTTCCCATGCATTCTTGCAGTCGCTTCCAAAAATTCGATGTGAAGCGCGGATCACGGTCAGAAATAATTGACACTGGCACCCCGTGCCTCGAAACAATCTCTTTTACATATAACTTCGCCAATTGTTCTAGGTTAAATCTGATTTTGATCGGAAGAAAGTGTGCGGATTTCGTTAATCGGTCGACGATAACCCATACTGCGTCATAGCCTTTTTGGGTCGTCGGAAGGCCAACAACAAAATCCATTGTAATATGTTCCCATTTCCATTCTGGGATTTCTAAAGGTTGTAACAAACCACTTGGTCTTTGGTGTTCTGCCTTGACCCTTTGGCAAGTCAGACACTTGGCAACACAATTGGCAACGTCTTTCTTCATATTTGGCCACCAAAATTGTTATCGTAAATCCTGATACATCTTGGTACTTTCGGGGTGAATGGAATACCTCGAACTATGAGCCTCGCTCAGAATGTCCTCCTTGATTTTTGGTATTGGCGGTACCCAAACCCTACTTTCAAATCTCAACAATCCTTCGCAGTCTATTTTAAATCTAAGTTCAGTCCCTTCAGATATCTTTTTCTTTACTTCCTCACATTCGTTATCTAGGATTTGTGCTTCCTTAATCTTATCCAATAAGTTGTACCAGCTTGCATCTGGAACAGTTTCTCGTCAGTCTCCATTGGACATCCTACTTCCAATTCCAGCTTTTCCATTGCTGAAATCAATTCTTCCTGTGCTGTCAGCATCATCAACTTTTCTCGACCCTTTCTGCTTAAGGCGTCGGCTACAATATTCGCTTTTCCTGGGTGGTATAAGATATCACAATCATAATCCTTTATTAACTCTAGCCACCTTCTTTGGCGCATATTCAAGTCTTTCTATGTGAAAATATACTTCAGACTCTTATGGTCTGTATATATTTCACACTTCTCACCATAGAGATAGTGTCTCCAAATCTTTAAAGCGAATACCACCGCAGCCAATTCCAAATCATGGGTTGGATATCCCTTCTCGTAATCTTTTAGTTGTCGTGACGCATACGCAATGACTCTGTCGTTTTGCATAAGCACACAACCTAGCCCTTTATGCGACGCATCACTATATACCATAAAATTTCCTGTATCATCCGAAAAGGACAACACAGGTGCTGTACTTAAACTTCTCTTAAGTTCTTGAAAACTTTCCTCACATTTCTCTGTCCAAACTAATTTCACAACTTTCCTAGTCAAATTCGTTAACGGAGTGGCGATCTTGGAAAAATCCTGAATAAATCTTCTATAGTAACCAGCTAATCAGAAAACTTCTTACTTCCGACGGTGTTTTTGGCTGATCCCAATTCATCACCGCTTCGACTTTAGAGGGATCCACCGAAATTCCATCCTTATCAATCACATGTCCGAGAAATTGCACCCTTTCAATCGAGAATTCACACTTTGAGAATTTGGCATACAACTTCTCTCTTCTTAATACTTCTAACGTCAACTTCAAATGCTCAACATGTTCTTCCTTGGTCTTAGAATAGACCAATATATCATCAATAAAAACCACTACGAATTTGTCCAAAAACGGCTTGAACACTCCATTCATTAGGCCCATAAATACTGCAGGCGCATTTGTTAGACCAAATGACATAACCAAAAATTCGTAGTGACCATATCGTGTCCTAAATGCTGTCTTTGGGACATCTTCTGGTCTTACCTTCAACTGATGATAACCACTTCTCAGGTCTATCTTCGAGAAATATCTCGCTCCTTTTAATTGATCAAACAGATCATCAATCCTTGGCAACGGATACCTATTCTTAATGGTAACCTTGTTCAATTCTCTATAGTCAATGCAGAGTCACATTGTAGCATCCTTCTTCTTAACAAATAATACCGGCGCTCCCCACGGTGATACGCTCGGTTGAATATATTTCTTGTCCAACAGCTCTTATAGCTGTACCATTAATTCCTTCATTTCTACCAGAGCCATCCGGTATGGTGCTTTCGATATTGGAGCCGTTCCTGGCACCAAATCGATAACAAAATCTACTTCTCTGTCAGGCGGAAGTCCTGGCAGAGCATCCGGGAAAACATCCATGAAGTCTCTTACGACTGGTATTTCTTCTAACTTTGGGTTCTCTTTACGACTATCGACTATGTAGGCTAAATACCCTACACAGCCTTGTCTTAATAACTTCCTAGCCTGCATCATTGTCAGACAACTCGCTTGTCTAGGCGACTTGCTGCCATAAAACACAACCTTTGACGGAGTCATAAGGTTAATACATTTCTTCTGGCAATCAATTACTGCTCCATAATTGAATAACCAATCCATTCCCAGGATAACGTCAAATTCCCCAAGTTTAATCGGGATAAGATCTACATTCATAACGTTACCCTTAATATCCACTCTACAGTTCTTGTGTATATACTTAACAGGAATTACTTCCTTGTTCGCAATCTCTATGTTCATAGGGATTTCTAATTCGTCTTTAAGCAATTCTAAATTCTTTGCAAAGTCATCGGATATAAATGAACAAGTAGCACCCGAATCAAATAAAACATAAACATTGACTTTATTGATCGGAATGATACCTGACACCACATCACGAGACTGCACAGCGTCTTATACGGTCATGCTAAATGTCCTTGCAGTTGGTCGGTTTGTCGAAGTCGGTCCGGTAATGGTAAGAGGATTTCCACTATTATTTCCCTTATGTCCACCTGACCCTGCCCTTCCAGATACCTTCTTTGGACAGTCTCTAGCCAAGTGATCCTTTGACCCACATGTGTAGCAGGCGCCCTTCTTAGGGTTAGGGCAGTTAGGTGCTATGTGGCCTTCCTGACCATAATTGTAGCAAACTCTTTTTCCTTTCATGTAGACTCCCAAGTGAGTCTTCCCACAGGTTGGGCATGGTTCTAACTTTTTCTTCTGACTACCTTGCTGACTTACAGACGACGGGTTGTCATTCTATTTTCGTTTATGATTATTAGTTCCCCTTGTGTGATTGCCACTAGCCTTATTATTTCCTTCATTATCATTCTTCTTCTTCTTTTGATCCTGATTGTACTTTGACACCGCTTCGCTTCCACCTTCAGCGAGAATTGCCTTCTCCAGAACTCCAGCAAAAGTGTTCAATTGAAACATCGACACCTTGCTATACAACCAGGGTTTCAGTCCCTGTTCAAAACGCCTAGCCTTTCTTTCATCAGTATGCACCTGATATTGGGTAAACCTAGACAATTCTTTAAACTTTGCCGCGTAGTCGGGCACAGACATATTCCCCTGCTTCAACTCCAGAAATTGCACCTCCATTTGATTCTGGGAGCTGGTCGGGAAATACATCTCGAAAAACATTTCTTTAAACCTTTCCCAGGTTATTACACCTTCTCCTCCCCTGATTTTATTTGCCTGCCACCAGTAGCTGGCTTCTGATTTTAACATAAATGTCGCGTAGGCGGTCTTCTGGTCCTCCCTAACTCGGGCGACCTCAAAAATTTTCTCCATTTCCATAACCCAAGTCTGAGCTTCTATCGGGTTCGTGGAACCCTTAAAATCTGGCTGTCCCACTGCCTTAAAGTCTTTAAATGAGGTGTTTGGTGGAGCTTGAGGCTGATTGTTCATCGCTCCAGCCAACAGATTTACCAACTGCTGAACGGGGTTCGCATTGGCATCGTTGTTATTGGTTGACCCCACTTGGGCTTGTCAACGATTTTGTCACCTTCTTAGCGGCATATTTCTGTTAAGAATATATGCTCATTAGATCTTTATTAAATCTCTTAAATATGTAAGACTTAACTCAAATATTTAACATAACCACTTTAACTCTTTTCTTTTCAAATAACCTTTGATATTTTATTTAAATCAAAAGTTTTAAACATAGTACTATAGCATCTCTGCCATTTACTTCAACTATCCCAAGATAAAGAATCTTCAGGATTTAGTTTCTCAAAATATTCCTTTGTTTTTAATCACATCGGAATTTACATTAACTACTCCAAAGAGTATCACATAATGTTAAATACTTTAACATACTCACTTAACCCATATCATCTTAAACAACTTTATTATTTTATTAAAACCAAAAGCTTTTAATACAATACGATAGCATTTCTGCCATTTACATCAACTATCCTGAAATAAAGTTTCTACAGAATTTACATTATCACAATATTCCTTTGTTTATAATCACATCGGAATTTACATTATTTACGATTATTTAAACATTAACAATATCATATTATCCTATCACGTCCTACTAAGGCGTCGAACAGCTTCACTACGTTCCTCCTCTATAATGCGGGACATAGTCCTACGATCTAACATATACCCAGGCAGTCCCTCGAACTGAATTGGATATCTCATAACTCGGTCCTGGGCCTCATCCATTGCCCTCAGAAACGTGTAGCACGTCTCTGCAACCTTAACTCTCTTCGCACGCGCATCATCCTCTGCCAGATCTGCACGTCGTGCATTTCTCACCCAAGCTTCTTCCACTATGGCGAGTCTTTCAGATTTCTCCTTCAACTCATTCTTTAGCTTGTCTATCTCCTCTGTCTTCTGCTCATTTTGGCCCTTCTCATGAACCAAATCCCACTCCACATTGCCAAGACGGGTGTGGAGTGTCTCGATCTCACCACCCTGAGCAACTGACTGCTCCCTCAACTCCTGAATTGTATCTCGTAACTCTACATTGCGATCATACAATAAATCATACATATCAGCACTGATAGAGTTCGGTGGGAACTCCTCAAGGTCTTCCTCCTCCTCTTCCTCTTCCTCTTCAGGGTCTTCCTCCTCCTCGGCTGCCTCAGCCGGGATCTCAACCTCCTCAGGGTCCTCCTCTGAGTCAATCTCTGGCTCATGCTCCTGACCAAAATCTGGAATCACAGGAGATGGCTCTGGCTGTAATAACTTCTCCCAGACAGTATATATGTCCCGGGGCTCCTCATCTCTAGTCTCTAGGGGTACAACATCCCTGGGTTGACTAGCTCCTCCAGTATCTGACATCCTGACAAAATAAATTTTAAGTCTTAGTTTTTACGTGATGTTAATCAATACTCTAACAAGTATGAACACATAAGCACATAGCACATAAGGTAATTTTATTATCTTTCTTAGAACTCAATCAGAATTGTCATTACTATCTTTACGAAGGCTACTATCCTAAGGTTTTTCCCTCACCTAAGGTTCATAACCTACGGCTTTGATACCAACTTGTGACACCCCCAAATCCGGTATCTTAATTTTCACAGGATTTGGTGTTCACTGTTCCAATATCATACAACTATCTACCCATAAATAACGAAATTCATTTATTAGATAAATAAATCATCATCTTACATCATCTGAAATAAAATACATCATAAATCCCAGGTTATACTTAACCTTAAATCTCTATTGTGGAAACATAAATAAATAAGTCTTAAATCATCACACATAAATCTTAAACTTTAACATTGTTCATGACAACACAAGTCTTCATCACTTGTTAGCCTTTCATTTGCCCTTGCTACTAGAAGGTACATCACTTCGTTCATTATTAGCTGCAATATTATTATGCAAGAGTGAGCACGAATGCCCGCAAATATAAAAAAATATGACAGAATAATAACATGCGAGTGAAAGAATTCTGAATAACAGAAAGCTCAACATTTGAATCAAGAATATTAATCAATAGTCAAATTACTTCTCAACTTTTGAATCAAGAATATTAATCAAGAGTCAAATTACTTCTGAGGGTCATTAAGACCTTGAACCGAGTCTTAGGTTGTCAAGTATATTAACCTTTCCAACCTTTAACAGTCATAAGACTATAGACTTTACTTCTCGTACTTAGGGAGATCAGCCCTTCGTACTGATACTGTGCACACTATCTTAACGCTTTAAGCATCTTCATTAATTCCCTATATTAGGGTTGTTCATCTCAGTTTGACATCAGAATCCGCACCAAATAAAGTTGGTTTGGATAACTCAATAAATGATATTCAAATTGAATATTAACTTCTCAAGGTATACAATCGAATAAGTATTGTACACTTAAATGATACTTTTAAAAGAATCATGGCATCTCATGTGAAATTCTAAACTTGGATATTCAAGAGTAAGAATTTGCTCAACAATAGTAATTAAGCATAGCAATTGCTTAATTTAAAGAGTTTAGTTTAGGAAACTTGCCCAACAATAATAGTAAGTTAGGTATAGAAAACTTGCCTCGTGCGCAAGCTACAGTTATTACTCACTTCTTTAATTACTATTACATATCACACATTTACAATATCAATTAATCACATGTTCGATATGATTATTGATTTATAATTATATTCTTCAAACTCATTATTAGATTTTTTTTTCAAATAATGATTTGCGTTGATTAATTAACTTGTTAATTAATCACATAACTTAAGTTATTAACTTGTATTAATAACTTATTACTTACATCACATTCCTTCATATTTATTAGACTTAAAATAATATCTTCATATTTATATCACATTATTTAACCTTTACAAATAATAGTTTAAGTCACGTAATTAATTTATTAATTAATCACATAACATAAATTATTAAACTCATATCAATATTTTATCATATTTATACAACATGTGTTCATGTTCATTAGACTCAAAACACATTTCAAAATTTTCCAACACTTAGCAAAAAAATTTCAAAATTTTCGGACAGGCGCGGCAGCGCGCCATTTTGCCTTGCAGCCGGCGCGGCCGCGCGGCTGTGGAATTTTAGAATCTGAAGTTCGCGAACGAACACAGATTTTCTCTTATTTTCTCCCAATTCACATCATTACAATGATTTATAATGTTATCCATGAAGTATAAACTTCACATGAACATTATATATCACTTATAACATGTTCTTAACATTCCAAGTCATGTAATTACACAAATCAAAATATTAATTTTCACTGTTCTTCAAAACTTTCAAGAGTTTAATGAAAAACATAAAAAAAATCTCCTTACGGATTTATTACTACACCAAATCCATTCATTTCAATTCCATTTCCTTTGTTTTAACATATACAATCATATTCATGTATCAATTTAAATATAAACATATGATTTAATCATTAATTTAACCCATATGGGTTATTCACCCATATTCAATACTCTGTAATTTCATAAACCCAATTATTAACAAAATTACTTGGTGTGATCACTGTGAATCATGAATGGATAGCCTAAATTATATCACGGACATATGTTACTATATATATATATCCATGAAATCAATCAATTGTCAACTTTCTCCATTCACAGAGGACTTTTACAAAACACGTACATGAAAACTCTGTAAATCCTTAACAACCCAATTAAGGCCAATTAAATCAAATTGATTACTTTAAAACATGTTTATACGTTAGAAAAATACGTTATGATTCCATACCCATATAGATAAAGTCATATCGTAACCCAATTGGGAAACCCAATTTCACAGAAAACTATAAACTCGTATATGAAAACTTTAGAAAATATAATTTTAAAAACTTTGAAAGAAGATTACCCTTTGTTAGTATGAAGATAATCAAGACAACACTTAAGATTTTCTCAAATTTCTTTCTCCCTTTCACTCTCAATTTCTTCTTCCTGATCTCTCTATTTTCTTCTCTGAACTTTTCTAATTTTTTTTTTCTGACTTTGAAAATAACTTATGTCTGACAATCATATACGTATATGTATATATATTATACCGTTGCATAATAAACGGATTAACCTCTCTTAAGGCCTTGTTTGCCTTCCTCTTCTTTTCTTTCCCCATTTATTTTAATAAACTAATTTACTATATAGTTAATTGTCACCTTACTTATTGATTAATTAATTTTATTTAAATCAATTAAATAAAATAAGATAATTCACATTAAATCACATTGTCACATAATTAATATTTTTATTTATTAATTATGTCAATTCATTAATTTATTAATTAATTATTAAATTAACTAAAGTAACATATGCTTACTTAATTAATCAAATAAACTCAATTAAATATATTCTTTGAACTATTAAATTACTACAGATTAATTTAATTAATGTCACAAATATAATTAAATTAATTTATCATAAATTCATAAATTAATTATTTAATTCAATAATTAAATCATTAAAAATATTTATTTATTTCAATAAATATTCAAATATCTTTACAAAATTCTCGTTCGTCACAAATTCCGTAATACATGTTAAAGATTAAACAAAATATTTACGATAGCTATTTTCAATGATAGGTACGTATGTCAATAAATAAATACTACCTACTTTGAATCGAACACAAGAAATCAGTTAGCATATTATTAATCATGCACAAAATATTAACCACTTTTATGCACAAATAAAATGTCCTAGAGCCTTGTATTGAAAAATCAAATATTTGCAATGACCTTACATTTATTCTTAAGACACAAAGTCTTCAAGACCTTTCATCAATGAACCTTTTCTCAATTTCCTGAAATTTCACAATAAATAATTTAGTACATAATATCAAATCATCATCAAAATAATAAGGTCAGAATATTAACAAGTCAACATTCTCCCCCTTTTTGATGATGATAACAAAAAATATAACTCCCCCTAAATTCATGCATATTCAAAAATTTCAGGATAAGATTAAGAAATATTCAATGATTATCATGTCATGCTTTTTGTTTAAGTTTTGTTTATCCTGCAAAACTGTTAGCTTTAACAACTATTAGATAAATAAGTTCCAGCAACATAATATCAATTTATCTAATATTGTTCAAAACAAACCATTCAAAAACAAAAACGTAATAAAGGTGCCAACCAATCGTTTTTAAACAAAACCAACAAAAACATAACAGCAACTACATAAACTACCAGCATCAGCTCCTCCTTGCTAGTCTCCCCCTTTGTCATCAGGCAAAAACATACGGTCAGGTGGTCAGATATCAATATCATCAATATGAACCACGGAGATAGGATGGTTAGTAAAGTAAGGACGATGGAAAAGACGATGGAGTTTTTCTTCCCAAGAGAAATCATGTGCAAAATGAGGAGGACGAGGAATAAAAGTCTCATTAGGTAGAGGTAGGTCTAAAAAATCTCCAATAAACTCGACCATCCAATTGCATTGAGGCCATTCACGGATTGGAGAGTTCATCCTTTCAAAATGTAGCTTCCGACCAACATCATTCATACGAACAGCTATAAAATCTACAAATTCTCCAATTTGACAACTCACAAATTTAAGCTCTTGACTCAATTGACAAGAATTTCTGTTAATCTTTCTTGAAAGAGCTTCAACCATAGCCACTGTTTGTAACTCAAACCAGCCTGTAAATCGATAAACTCATCCTCTATTTGAGAAAAGCATTTTTGCAAATCAGTAACCTGAATAGGTAACTTTCCTTTTTCCAAAACCAAAAGCCGTTGTTTAACATCAACAATGTCAGTATGCATGGACTCTTGATTCTTAAGAATTTAAGTCAATAGATTGACCACTTCAGGAGAGGAAACTGATGAACTGGGAACAGTGGATGAAGTAGGAATATTGGATGGCAGATTATTCGAAACAAAATTTGGTAAAATAGGAGACGGATCATGAACAATCCGGACAAACAGACCATCAATAAAAGATATATGAGACTGTTTTAGACTGGCAGAATCACTGAATTCACTATGTGAAATCACAATTTCATCATCAAAACAAATATTAAAATGTTGAAACATTTTTGTAAGAAACAGACCATAAGGAAGACATTTCTTAACCTGCCGAATGCAACTGAGCATGTGTGACAACATCATGATAGAATAATTAAAAGTGACACCTTTTAAGATCATAGCAACAACCACAAGATCTTGATACGTAAAATCGGCTCCACCTCCAAGTCGTGGAAATAGATTGTAGCGTAACAACTTATGAAGAACACATGCAGTTGGACACACATCAACAGTCTTAGGAGTGAACAGAGTAGACACAGAAGAGTCATTCATAATAGTACGAAGTTGATCAAGTGGAGGAAAAAGAATATTTGCAGCACCCTTCAAAGTAAAAGGACAAGAACCAGAGGATGGAATATAGAAAATACTTCTGAAATCAACAACTGTGAAGAATAAAGATTTTCCCTTAACAAAAGTCGTGTAACAATCCCCATTACATTCCAGATTTATGTAAAACTGTTGTACCAACCGAGGATATACTTCAGTTGGAGGAAAAAACATAGCAGACATACCACAAGAAGTAAAAAAACTTTCTAAAGAGGAATTTTTGAAAAAGAATAAATCCATGATTTTTTCATAGATAAATTATTTTCTAGCAATTAAAGTTTTGAAGCGAGCTTCAAAACTCTGACCTCTAAAGAAATTATCCAGCAACTCAGAAGAACAGAAAATATTTACCAGATTAGATGGAAATTCAGGTTGATAAGTATGAGGTTCGACATCTGGAGATAGTTTTGGTTTCTCTATTGGACTGGATTCCGAAGACTTCAGGAAGGAAAAACCCTGAATCGGACCCATCGGACAAGGAAGCATCATCTGACGAAACATGCACAAACGCCGGACGATTGTGTCGTTTGGGCTTCTTCGATGATCGCACAGTGTATGGAGATCGAGGCTACTTTCCTTCTTTAATGGTTTTACCAGACGATTTCTTGTTAGCTCGGGTCTTCATGTTGTACAGATATTCACAGAGATTAGCTCAGAGATAGAAAACGGAGAGGTCACAAGAAAACAACTAGAATACGTTAAAGAAGTGATAGAGAGAAAAAGTTTTAATACGCAAGAGTTGGAAATCGAGAAGACTCCTCGAGAAGATAACTCGTCTCATCTGTCCGATCTTTTCAAATCTCGAAGATATCTAAAATACTGTTGAGATAATATCGAGAATGTAGCCTAATAACACGCCTAACATTTATCATTATGATTTCCAGCAATAAATATCAGGAGTTAGTATTAGATTCATGAACCAAAAAAAATGAAACAAAACAGGCAGACGTATTCTATTTAATAACATGCAGATATACTAGTATGTGAATACAGATTATACCATGCACAGTCCAAGTTCCCTTCTTAACATGCAAAATCGTTCTTCACTTAAGGGTTTAGTAAAGATATCAGCTAACTGATTCTCGGTAGGAATAAAAACTAATTTAATCAAACCTTTTGAAACATTATCCCTTAAGAAACTATGTCTTACCTCAATATGTTTTGTTCGTGAATGCAAAACAGGATTTTTAGAAATATCAATTGCACTTGAATTATCATAGTATAT
This sequence comes from Panax stipuleanatus, assembly GCA_020205555.1. NCBI lineage: Eukaryota > Viridiplantae > Streptophyta > Magnoliopsida > Apiales > Araliaceae > Panax > Panax stipuleanatus. The sequence goes on from CM035118.1 coordinate 94,932,955, forward strand.
AGGCACACTATCACATAGAATATCAAAATCACATAAAGTCTGTCTCATCCACAGTATTTGAGAGCAACAACTCCCTACAGCTAAATATTCACCCTCAGTGGTTGATAAGGCAACTGACGTTTGCTTTTTACTGTGCCAAGATACAATACTTTGTCCCAAAAATGTACAAGCACCACTTATACTTTTTCTATCGATTTGACATCCTGCATAGTCAGCATCTGAGTACCCAATTAGTTCAAAATGATTACAAATTGGATAGAACAAACCTATATTGATAGTACCACTTAAATATTTGAGTATTCTTTTAACAGCTTGTAAGTGGGATTCCTTTGGTTTTGCTTGAAATCGAGCACAAAGACAGACACTATACATTATGTCAAGTCTAAATGCAGTTAAATATAATAAGCATCCGATCATACCTTGGTATTTGGTTAAGTCTACATCTATACCTTTTTCATCAGAAGTAAGCTTTATTGATGTACTCATTGGTGTAGCCTTTGAGGATGATCCTTCGAAACCAAATCTTTTGAGAAGCTCTTTTGTGTACTTAGTTTGATGAATATAGATCCCTTCCTTGTTTGTTTGATTTGGAGTCCCAAAACGTAATTCAGTTCTCCCATTAAGCTCATATCAAACTCTTTATGCATACACTTTGAAAACCACTCACAAAGAAAATCATTAGTAACACCAAATATTATCTCATCTACATATATTTGCACAATAACAATATCCTTATTTACATGCTTAATAAATAATGTAGAATCAATTTTACCTCTAGTAAATCCATTTGAAAGTAGGTACTTACTCAACCATTCGTACCAAGCCCTTGGAGCTTGTTTGAGACCATAGAGAGCTTTCTTTAGCTTATAGACATGATTTGGATATTTCTCATGTTCAAATCCGAGAGGTTGCTTTACGTATACCTCTTCATTGATGTAACCGTTGAGGATGGAGCTTTTCATGTCCATTTGATAAAGATTAAATTTCTTGTAACAAGCAAATGCTAACAAGATACGAATAGACTCTAGTCTTGCAACTGGGGCATAAGTTTCATCGTAGTCAATCCCTTCTTGTTGATTGTATCCTTGAGCTACCAATCTAGCTTTATTGCGAGTGATAGTTCCACGCTCATCAAGCTTATTCTTGAATACCCATTTTGTCCTTATAATAGAAAAACCTTCAGGAGGAGGCATAAGTTCCCATACTTGGCATCTTTCAAACTGTTGAAGTTCCTCTTGCATTTCCATAAGCCAACTTTCATTAAGGATAGCTTCCTTAGCATTCTTTAGCTCAACTTTTGACAAGAAGGCAGAGAATGCACAATGATTTTGTAAGCCTCTTCAAGTGGTGATTCCTTAGTTGATATCTCCAATGATATTTTCTGGTGGATAATTCTTGAGATATCTTGCAGTCTTTGGCATATGGACATCGTGTATTATTTCTTCTTGTTGGGGGATGTCTTCCTCAAGTTCTTGTGTTATATCGTGTTCTTCTTCATGCGAATTTTCTAATTCAACTTGCTGAACTTCTTCATTCGGTCTACTGAATATACCTTTTCGGTTTGCTGGATTCGCTGAAGTCTCCAAGTTACTTGCATCCTCATCTCTTTCTTTTGGAAGATCATTGTTAGTTTCACTAAATGTAACATGAACATATTCTTTAACACTTAACTTGTTAACATTAAATACACGATATGCCTTACTATTTTGTGAGTAGCCAATAAAAATACCTTCATAGGATTTGGCATCAAATTTTCCCAAGTTATCATTAGTATTGAGAATAAAGCATTTAGAACCAAAAACTTTAAAATAACTTATGTTAGGAATTTTACTATTTAAAAGTTCATAAGGAGTTTTCAAAATGATTGGACGAATAAGTACTCTATTTAAAACATAACAAGATGTATTTACAGCTTCAGCCCAAAACTTCTTAGGAAGTTTACTCTCTTGTAACAAGGTTCTAGCTGTTTCTTGTAATGTTTTGTTCTTTCTCTCCACAACTCCATTTTGTTGAGGAGTTCTCGGAGCTGAAAATTCATGGCTAATTCCCTTTTGATCACAAAGTATTATGAAGTCCTTTTGAAATTCAGTACCATGATCACTTCTAATTCTAATGAGTTTGAAACTATACGTTGTTTCAAGATTTCTTATCAATTTTTCAAATTCTTTAAATGCTTCATCTTTTGTTCTTAAAAACAATACCCATGTATATCTAAAAAAATCATTAACTATTACAAATGCATAAAACTTACCAGTAATACTAGCATGTCTTTCTGGTCCGAACAAATCAAGATGAAGTAATTGCAAGGGAGAAGAAGTTGATACCATGTTCTTTGCAGTGAATGATGTTCTTACTTGTTTCCCGAGTTGACAAGGAACACAAACTCCCTTCTTTTCATACTTTATCTTTTGCAATCCTTTGACAAGGTTCTTTGAGGATAGTTTCTTGATTAAATCCATGTGAACATGTCCCATCCTTTTATGCCATAAGTTAGACTCATCTTGCATAATGACAAGACATAGTTCTTCATTATGTTGCTCAAAATCAAGAGTATATATATTTCCTTCCCTTTGTGCAACTAGAGTAGAATTGTTAGAACCATGGGAAATTGTGCATTTTTCTTTTTCAAAAGATACTTGATGATCATTATCCATTAATTGACTAATACTTATTAGATTAAATTCAAGTCCACTAACAAGATGTACATTATCAATATTGACCTTACCATTGTCGATTTTACCTTTCCCGATAATGTCGCAAGTTCTTTTATCTCCAAAAGTAACCGTTCCATTTTTCTTCTTGATTTTCAATTCCACGAACTTTGATATGTCACCAGTCATGTGACGAGAACATCCACTATCAAGAATCCATTTTTGAGATGGAACCCTTGCCTTGAAACACACCTGTCAAGAAAAGATAATTCATCCTTTTGGTACCCACATCTTTTTGGGTCCTTTAATGTTAGTTGCAAGTATATCACTCTTTTTAATCCATACCGTTTTAATCTTATTTCTCTTAAAACAATTTATGTCTAAGTGACCTTTAATACCACAATTTCTACATGTTGTAAAAGGAGAACAATAATTTAATCTAAACCGTGATTTCAATTTTATCATGTTCACATTCCCCTTTTTATGCATAGGGTTGTAACCAATTCCTTGTCTTTTAAAAGTAGGTCTTTGTTTACCTAAAATGACATTTAAGTTTTCTTCTCCTTGAACAAACTTAGCAAGAGATGATTTCAATGAATCTATTTCCTTTTGAAGTTCATTAGCAGGAATGGTTTTACAAAGAGATTCATCACTAAATGCATCAATACATACATCTCTCATTTTAAGTTCATTAGTCAATTTTTGTACTTCATTATTCAAATAGTTTACTCTATTGAAAAGTATTTTGTTATAATTATCAAGGTAATCATTATTTGCAATCAAAATCTTTTCTTCTTTACAAGATGATTCTTTTTCGATTTCTTTCTTTTCATCTATTAAAAAGTCAACTTCACTCATTAATAAATTAACTAGTCCTTTTAAGCATGCATTCTTTTCTTTTAATTTTTCATTTTCTTGTTTTAAAGAATTAAACTCATAAATAGATACCTCGTTTGATTCACCTTCTATTCCCATGAAGCAGACTTGAGCTAGTTCATCCTTGGCATCAACCTCGACTTCGGTCTCCTCTTCATCACTCCAAGTGATAAGTGCTTTGTTTCTCTTGTTGTCCTTGAAACCTGTTTTCCCTTTGTTCTTTAGTTGAAAGCAGTCCTTTTTGAAGTGACCAGGACATCCACATTCGAAGCATGTTTCTTCGGTTTGCTTTCCCTTGAACTTGTTTGAGTTGAACGTGTTCCTCCTCTTGTTCTTCCTTTGAAGTATTCATTTGAGTTTTCTTGACATCATAGCAATTTCCTCATCGGAGTCATCATCAAGTTCATCTTCATTTTCTGCATTAAGAGCTTAAACTTTTCTTCGAGGGGTTTCCTCCTCATCATCATATCTCTTTAGTTGATGTTCATATTCCTCAAGTTCACCGAAAAGAGTTAGAGTATCCATAGTGGAAATAGTAACAGAATCTTGAAGAGTAGTAATTTTAGAAGCAAACCTTTGGGCATAGCCCCAAATAACTTACGCTTAATCTCACTTTGTGGGATGGATTTGTCAAGCAGCTTCAGAGAGTTTAGTAGAACAAGGAACCTCGCTTGAGCTAATTTTATGGTTTTGTCTTTCTCAAGTTTAAACATTTCATAGTCGTGCATGAGCATACTTAGTTTGACTTCTCAAACTTTGGATGTACCTTCATGGCTCACTATTAAAGTGTCCCACATTTCCTTAGCAGTGTTGCAAGATGAAACTTTGTCGATCTCAGATTGTACCATGCCGCTAAGTAATGTGTTCATTGCCCTTGAATCATAGGAGGCCATGTACGTTTCAGTTGAGTCCATTTCGAGCAAGGTCTTTGGAGTACCGTCGTCTTTACTTGGAGTAACTGGTTCATTCTCCACGACCCACCATTCCAAAAGATCCCTTTTAAGATAGATCCTCATTCAGAATTTCCAGAAGTTGTAGTTTTCTGTTCCATGCAGCAGAGGATGTCTATTTGTTGATTGACCTTCTTGATTTTTGTTCCCGAATTGTGCCATGTTAGAATCTTTCCCTATAAGTCACCTTTAAGACCAAGATAAGTAAAGCCAAGCTTTGATACCAAATAAAATTCAGATAAGACACACTTAGAAGGGGGGTTGAATAAGTGTAGGAACAACTATGACCAATTTTTAAAAACTTAAGTAATCAATATTGAATTCAGCTTACTATATTAACTAATGCAGCGTGCTAGATAAATATGGTTTGCTGAATTAAAACTTTACTCTTATTATTTAATGAAAAATAACTAGCTTAATTGATTTCTTTGTAAAAACTCTTAGTGTCAACAATTTATCTTATGATAATGAAAATACTTAATTTTTACTTATTAAATATCTTTTTGTGAGCAAATAAGATAAAGCAAGTAAAAATATGAACACCAAGATTTTTACGTGGTTCAGCTATTACCCTCTATAATAATAGTCTAGTCCACGTCCAATACCAACTAGTATTGGAGACTCAATTTATTTCTTTAAATTGACTCTTTTTACAAAACAGTTCAAAACCTTGAATTACAATAATTCACTTGAGTAGTTTTGCTCCTTGTGCACCAATGCGCTCCTTGTGCACCAATGCACTCCTTAAGCACCTATGCTTCCTTGAACCTGTTTGTAAATAATCCTTAATCCACCCGGATTAAATTCCTTTAGACTACACTTAGTCTAAAAATATAAGATTACAAATATAGAGGTCTACTGATCAAAGCAAATAATCAATTTAACAATGCATGGCTCAACTAATGAATGCAATGATCAAAGAATAAAATAGATATCACCAGTTAAGCTCGTGAAAATCAGCTGTAGAAATTTGATAATTAATTGCCCAGCAGCTTTGTAATTATTACACCAAGAATGATATAATAACTTTTCAAGTATGATAGATGCAAAATTAATTCGTAGGTGTTGTAATATAGTACTAATGCCTCAGTCGAATTTATAGCTCAAAATATTTACGGTTGCTCTAAATCAATTTCTGTTGTATAAGATAAATTTATTTACGTTGCCAACAGATTTGTTTAGAAAATTAACGTTCCAAAATTATCTCCGTAAAGAGCTAAGGAATAACAAATCCAATTATATCTCAAGTCAGCATTCCTTCTTAACAGCTATATGATAGTGTTAGTTTCGTAATAAATGATAACTATTATCCAAGAAATCTTCAGTTAAGAGTTCCGAGAAATATGCACGTATATTGACTTTTCCAAATAGTGATCCACTCAAGTACATAGAAAACAATCATGACTCTTAATTTCTGCCGCCTCACACAACCTTTAAATAACTTCTCTTGAAATATATATCTATTACGAAATAAATGTCAAAAGTAATTCAAAACAATCATGATCTCTTCAAGTACCGAAACTTGTGCAATTCAAAAGAAATTTATATAATCATACTGCCTTTTGAATAACCCAACATAATTGATATGTCAATTCCGTAAAACATGTTAAAGATTAAACAAAATATTTACGATAGCTATTTCCAATGATAGGTGCGTATGTCAATAAATAAATACTAACTACTTAGAATTGAACACAAGAAACCAGTTAGCATATTATTAATCATGCACAAAATATTAACCACTTTTATGTACAAATAAAATATCCTAGAGCCTTGTATTGAAAAATCAAATATTTGCAATAACCTTACATTTATTCTTAAGACACAAAGTCTTCAAGACCTTTCATTAATGAACCTTTTCTCAATTTTTTGAAATTTCACAATAAACAATTTAGTACATAATATCAAATCATCATCAAAATAATAAGGTCAGAATATTAACAAGTCAACATTCTCCCCCTTTTTGATGATGACAACAAAAAATATAACTCCCCCTAAATTCATGCATATTCAAAAGTTTCAGGATAAGAATAAGAAATATTCAATGATTATCATGTCATGCTTTTTGTTTAAGTTTTGTTTATCCTGCAAAACTGTTAGCTTTAACAACTATTAGATAAATAAGTTCCAGCAACATAATATCAATTTATCTAATATTGTTCAAAACAAACCATTCAAAAACAGAAACGTAATAAAGGTGCCAACCAATCGTTTTTAAACAAAACCAACAAAAACATAACAGCAACTACATAAACTACCAGCATCAGCAACTACCAACATCAGCTCCTCCTTGCTAGTCTCCCCCTTTGTCATTAGGCAAAAACATACGGCCGGGTGGTCAGATATCAATATCATCAATATGAACCACGGAGATAGGACGATTAGTAAAGTAAGGACGATGGAAAAGACGATGGAGTTTTTCTTCCCAAGAGAAATCATGTGCAAAATGAGGAGGACGAGGAATAAAAGTCTCATTAGGTAGAGGTAGGTCTAAAAAATCTCCAATAAACTCGACCATCCAATTGCATTGAGGCCATTCATGGATTGGAGAGTTCATCCTTTCAAAATGTAGCTTCCGACCAACATCATTCATACGAACAGCCATAAATCTGCAAATTCTCCAATTTGACAACTCACAAATTTAAGCTCTTGACTCAATTGACAATAATTTCTGTTAATCTTTCTTGAAAGAGCTTCAACCATAGCCACTGTTTGTAACTCAAACCAGCCTGTAAATCGATAAACTCATCCTCTATTTGAGAAAAGCATTTTTGCAAATCAGTAACCTGAATAGGTAACTTTCCTTTTTCCAAAACCAAAAGCCGTTGTTTAACATCAACAATGTCAGTATGCATGGACTCTTGATTCTTAAGAATTTGAGTCAATAGATTGACCACTTCAGGAGAGGAAACTGATGAACTGGGAACAGTGGATGAAGTAGGAATATTGGATGGCAGATTATTCGAAACAAAATTTGGTAGAACAGTAGACGGATCAGGAACAATCCAGACAAACAGACCATCAATAAAAGATATATGAGACTATTTTAGACTGGCAGAATCAATGAATTCACTATGTGAAATCACAATTTTATCATCAAAACAAATATTGAAATGTTAAAACATTTTTGTAAGAAACAGACCATAAGGAAGAAATTTCTTAACCTGCCGAATGCAACTGAGCATGTGTGACAACATCATGAGAGAATAATTAAAAGTGACTCCTTTTAAGATCATAGCAACAACCACAAGATCTTGATACGTAAAATCGGCTCCACCTCCAAGTCGTGGAAACAGATTGTAGCGTAACAACTTATGAAGAGCACATGCAGTTGGACACACATAAACAGTCTTAGGAGTGAACAGAGTAGACACAGAAGAGTCATTCATAACAGTACGAAGTTGATCAAGTGGAGGAAAAGGAATATTTTCAGCACCCTTCAAAGTAAAAGGACAAGAACTAGAGGATGGAATATTGAAAATACTTTCGAAATCAACAACTGTGAAGAATAAAGATTTTCCCATAACAAAAGTCGTGTAATAATCCCCATTACATTCCAGATTTGTGTAAAACTGTTGTACCAACCGAGGATATGCTTTAGTTGGAGGAAAAAGCATAGCAGACATACCACAAGAAGTAAAAAAACTTTCTAAAGAGGAATTTTTGAAAAAGAATGAATCCATGATTTTTTCATAGACAAATTGTTTTCTATCAATTGAAGTTTTGAAGCGAGCTTCAAAACTCTGACCTCTAAAGAAATTATCCGGCAACTCAGAAGAACAAAAAATATTTACCAGATTAGATGGAAATTCAGGTTGATAAGTAGGAGGTTCGACATCTGGAGATAGTTTTGGTTTCTCTTTTGGACTGGATTCCGAAGACTTCAGGAAGGAAAAACCCGAATCGGACCCATCAGACAAGGAAGCATCATCTGACGAAACATGCACAGATGCCGAACGATTGTGTTATTTGGGCTTCTTCGATGATCGCACAGTGTATGGAGATTGAGGCTGCTTTCCTTCTTTAATGGTTATACCAGACGATTTCTTGTTGGCTCGGATCTTTATATTGTACAGATATTCACAGAGATTAGCTCAGAGATAGAAAACAGAGAGGTCACAAGAAAACAACTTGAAAAAGGTTTATTATCAAGTTCTCTTTAGATTACATATGATGCATAGATATCTCTATCCTACACATAAATTATGAGTCCTAACTATAGTAGAAATCACAAACATACGTTACTATGGCCAGTTCTAATCTCATATATCATCTCTCGAATTTATATGGGATTACAGATAATTGGTGATCAAGCAACTATATAAGTTATGCACAACACATAGTAAATAACCTGGAAATAATATTCATAAACTAAGTTGAAAGGTGTTCAATCATCCGTTACATAATAAGATCCGTTATAGGCTTAAATAAGAATTTAGTTCATCGTGAATGAATAAAAAACCATAATCCACACAGTGGTAAACATTCTGAATACAAGGTACAGAGGAAGAAACTCTAGAATTGTATCACCGCTCTCCGTCACGATCCTTGTGTTCTTCGTGCTTTAATCGTGCTTCAATTCTCTGTTTCTGTCAAAACTCACGAACTAGAGCTTGAAATCTGTCTAAGTGTGTCTCAATAAGTCTCTCTGATAGCCTTTTAAAATCCCTTAATTGCAAGCCAAACAAAATCTCTTCCAGCTGCAGAATCATACTTACAGAAGGAAACTACCGTCTTTGTTGCCGTACCCCCGACCCAGCGCTCGCCCCAGCGGTTATCCACTTCATGCTGCTGAGTTTTCTGCACCCCCTCCCCGGCTGGTGATTTTGACTTGTGATGGCCCGCCCTAGCGGGAATCCACTTTTCCATAGAAGTCTTAAATGTTGCCTTTAAGCCCCGATTTTCCTCCAATCTGCTTCATGCAGTTACCAAATCAAAAACAAAGTAAAATGATACAAAAACTACTTGAAGTAGCCACGAATCGAGCTATAAAGGACATCGATTCGTAGGTATAAAACCAACTCATCATGTACGTATTTGGTCCGTTAATAAATGATCTCAAGCCATGTTTAAGCTAACTTATTAGTTTAACATTTTTGTTGCAAAAAGAATATAATTAATTAAATACTAAACGAATATAGCTTATTCGAGCCGAGTCTAAACGAGTCAAACTTAGATTGGACACCAAGTTATGTTAGGAATAAGCATGAGAATGATATTCCTATTTATATAAGATTTGATTATGATCTTAATGAATGAATATGCAAATATGTCTGCAATGATAAAAGTTGTAAAGTTCTTGAATAGACAATAGGAATATATGTACAAGGACTTAGAATGAAATGATCAAATATGTTAGGTTGATCCTACATGAACAAAACAACTTTGTAAAGTCCTTCAAAAGAATATGATGTACAAGGACTAAATCTAGAAAGATCAAGCTTGTTAGGTTGATCTTATGTTATGTAATAGATAGGCCTGTCTGATCGTCGAGCACTGCACCAGCCTTCGTAGTCTGCCAGGAGAGACAAAGAAGACTCAGAGACTATCAAGACAGAATCGTAGTCTAAAAGGATAGTAGCTCTCGAAGTTTGTAGTCTATCAGGAGAGACAAGGCAGGGTCGTGGTGTGTTGATAAGGACTTTCTCGAAGTCGTAGACTATCAAGGAAGTCATGTTCAGAATCGTGGAGACAGCCTGTCTAAACGCCAACCGAGCGCCTGCCGAGCCAAGTCAAGAATCGTAGGCCACACATGAAGTTGTGGAGTCTATTGATCATATCAGAGGCAGAAATCGTAGTCGAGCTAGATCTGACAAGGACAGCAAATGTTAAGGCAAAAATTATAGTCTGTCATATGATTTGCTCTCGAAGTCGTAGTGTCTACAGAACCAAAGCAAAATCAGTAGTCTACAGAACTAAGGCTTCGACAGAGTATCAGTGCTCACAATGCAAAGGAAGAATCGTAGTGTCAACATGATTCTAAACATATGAGCACTCCCGAAGCATCCAAAGAATGTAGCCTCTAGTCAAAGCTGTAAAGATGCAATCAACCTGAAGGAAGCCAGAGAGCACTCAACGAATGGCCTGCAAGGAATCAGAAGATCGAAGCACCAACCCAATTAGTATCCTGATTGAGAAGTGAAGCCATTCAAGGGAAGTCTTCCACAAGCAACAGTAAGAAGACTTCAGATAAAGTGGCTGACAAAAGGAAGTCAGCAATGCAGTAGCTGTCAAGATAAACAGAAGACGACGATCTTGGGTGTGACCATAATCGTAGTGCTTGCCAAATGAAAAGCAAGAACTGATGCGGTTTATACAGAGATACTGGCCAATCTATGAAGGAAAGACGAAGAAGATTAAGCATGGGTCAGACCATTGATGATATGTGAACGGGAGATCACAAGGAGAAAGAGAGCTGAGCATAACTAATTAGAAAAGTCTTATAATCCTGAAGGGCCAAAGCATTCAGACAAGTTGTCAGTTCCTGAGATCAGTCAAGGCAAGCAGAAGTGTTGAAGCACTGCACGAGTAAAGGAAGAGAGGTTCTACATTGTAAATCCAAAGAACACTCTCAAAATTATATTGTTGTCTCAATCAGTCAACGAGCAACAGTCATCAAACAAACTACGATCAAACTTAAGATCATCAGCATTAGAATTGTAGAGTTCGGTCATCTGAGTATTGAAGCCTTGGCAACGTCTCAATATAAAGACTGACATTTGAACATTGCTGATTGAGAGCATCGATGCAAAAGGACAACTCCTGATGCTCTGATCAAGGAGTCAGAAAGAAGAAATAAAGGTGACTACCAGCCTGACGCGTTAAATCTCTTAAGTGGTAGGTGAAATAGTAAACTGATGTGTTAGAAAAGTCAAGAAGAGGCTGTCACGTCACATCAGCAGCCTGCACCAAATAACTCGAGATCTGCGAAGCAATTCAAATAGCTTCCAACAGCTATATTCCAACGGGAAGCTTATGGAAGGGTATTTAATAGCTGAAGTTTCAAATATGTAAGGCTGCTGAGTTGAAGAGTTGTTGGGTTGATAAGTTCTTGACTCTATGAGTTCTACAGAGCTGAACAAAATACGTCTCCGTGGCAGTGAGACTACGAAAGTAGAAGTTAAACAAGCTAAGAAAAGAGCTCTAACAAATAAAGGCTTCACTCAACAATAATGAGAATGCCAATCAGAATGGCAGCTAAGCTGAGAGCCAAGAGGGCCAATAAGATAGTATTCAGAAAAGTAGAAGACCAGAAAGAAGATCCAAAGAGCCACTCTACGAATCACCATGAACTACCAAGATCTGAAAAAGAACAGATGCAAAATCAGATCTGCACATCAGTCAAGCAAGGTTCAGAGGATGCTAAGTGTCAGACGGAGTCTACCAAAAGTGCAAAGACTTAGCAGACCTCAAGTGGTGAAGGGATGCATAGCTGAGATCAGATGAAGACAAGCATCAACCAAAAGATCAGCTGCACCAAGGAGGAAGTGATGGACTGTTCAGTACTCAAAGATGTTAAGCTTCCTGTACATCGTGATAGTCTGTCCAATGGTGATCCAGTCTCGATGCAGAATCCAAAGAGGATCACACCAATATGCTAAGTACCAAAGGATGAACAAAGCATCAAGTCATCTTAGCAGCTCAGCACCAACAACAACCTCCATAAAGCCAGGGCCTGAGTGGTCCTTGTCCGAGGGACTAAATCAAAGTCAAGTCCGCTGGCCTTTGCTGTACCAGAGGGTACAAGAGATTCCAAGGTTACTGGCCTTGAAGAGTTCTTAATGAACTGAAGTTCCAAGGCTGTTGGCCTTGAAGAGTTCTTAGTGAACTGGAGTTCTAAGTCTGCTGAACTTTAAGAGTTCTTAGTGAACTGAAGTCCCAAGGCTACTAGCCTTGAAGGAATCGTAATGATTCAAAGATGTAAAGACTTCTTCAGTGGAATCCCTGCTTGTTGAAGCAGAAGAGTGGAGTAGGAGCTTGAGTCTCTGAACCACTTAATATCTCTCGTGTCTTTTACATTTGATGAGTGGGTTTTATACCTACGAATCGGTAGTCCTAATTGCTTGATTCTTTAGGTTTTCACGTATATTTTCTATCATTTTGACTTGGGTTTATATCATTGTGTGTAGGAAGTGGATTGGATGCAAAAGGAGCTTAAAAGGAAAATTTTCAATACACTTGGTCCACAGCGCCCAATTTGATGAGTATAATTAAAGAAGTCCGTGATTTTGAAAAGAATTCGGAAGCAAATCAGGCCTTAGTACTTTCCTTATTTCCATGGGCCACGAATTAGCAGCTCACGGATTTAATAGTTGGGAGCAATCTTAGCAATTAGCAAGTGGGCCGGAGAGTTAGGAATTGGCAGCCACGAAATCAGGCAACTAAAATATATGGGCCACAAAATCAGCAAAATAAGCAAGCATGCAAGGAATCAGCTCATGGGCAGCATGCAAATAAAATCTGGCTGGACAGTATAGACCCCCGCTGGGGCAGGGCATGAAGACCAAGCCGACCCGCTGGGGCGGGGAGGCGGCAGGCTGCTGATTCCTTCTCCTTTGCTAATTCGGACGGTGCAACAAGAGATGAGGCTTGAAATTCTTGTGAGATAAAAAGGGGATGCATATAAAGGAAAAGGTGGGACCAGATAGAAGTTTAGCTTAGATATTATATTAGATAACATATATAATATATGATAATTAGAGGAGCTGGACTTCTTGTCCTACTTAGCCACGAATTTGGTGCAAGATGAAAAGTTAAGTGGGCTGGGGATATAAAGTGGGCCGAACCTGATATAGGCAGGCGCACGGAAGGAGGCATGTGCCTTGTCCTATTCAAATTTTGGTTACTTGGTGTTGCTGATTGGAAGGCTACGAACCAGATATAAAATAAGGATGGAGCGGCTAGCATAGAGATATATATTATATTAGCTATAGTAGAGTTTTAATTTATTAGGGAGAGATTAGTTTTAGTTTAGTTTTTAATAAAATAGTAAACCCTAGTTGGAGAGGGGATTTGGAGATTGAAGCACTTGGAGCCATTAAAGAGCAAGCGATGGAGCAAGAGGGAACTTGAGGATTTGCTGACTGACGACAGATTCAATTCTCTTCTCTAATTCTATTCTTATCTTTTAATGTGTATTCAATTGTGGATTCTTGGTTTTAATTCAATATCAATGAACTAATTCTTTGTTTAAGATTCTAATGGATCTTATTGTGTAATTTGTTTTAATATGCTTATCTATCAATTGTGATGATCTATCGTTGGGAATTGTCTATTGTGATTTGGAATAATTGCTTAATTACCTAGCTAACAATTACCGTGATAATCTATATGAATTCGGAAGATGACATATCTGATCATAATAGCATATGTTTGTGATTTCTGCGGAGATAGAATTCATGATTCGTGTTTAGGATAGGAATATACCTTTACGCCATATGTAATCTAATAGAGAACTTGTGCGTGAAATCCTTTTTAATTGTAATTCACATAGAGATATAGTAGATTAGTTATTTAAGGTGTCTTGCTTAATTCTATCATCTGTGGATGCGAGTGAGTGTGGGTATAATGTATTGGAAGGTGGTTATATCTGCTTTAGTGTTCTTGATTAACAATTCGGATAGTGAATATAATTGATAAGAAATTTGTTAACTTAAATGAAGTAATAAGTGAATTTGTGATCTTAAATCTCCGTAATCTTATCTTAACTAGTGGTAGTTAGTAGTAGTTTAATTATATATTTGAAATTCATTCGTTTAGATAAGATTGAGTTGGTTACGGGTTAGTATTTGGTGATTCTTATTAAATAATTCCTCGTGAAAACGATACTTTACTTTCACTCTATTACTTGTTGACCACGTACACTTGCGTGTTGTGCGTAACTAGATTTTACCCAACAAGTTTTTAGCGCCGTAGCTGGGGAATTAATTTAATAAGTATTTGCCAATATTAACTTCAATCAAATTAGTCTTAATTTAAATATTTTTTTTTAATTCTCTTCCTATATTTCTCTCTTTTCAGGTACCATAGATGACTTTGCGTATCAATGGCCATACACAAAAATAACTAAACCAAGGGAAACAGGGATGCAATTACGTTGGAGGTTATCGCAGCCCAACGGAGTCGAAGGATGGCAGTTACGTGTGATTATTGTATTGGTAATCATTCGAGTCATCAATGCACAGTCAGTTTTGAACCGGTACAATATAGTGGTGATTACCTCAACAACTTTGCTGATCCTAACTATCACCAAGATTGTGGTATCACCCGAATTCTTCATAGAGCTATAATTATGAAGACCAATACTACGCTCCAAATCCATTATACACACCGAAATTTTCATGCCCACCTCCATTGTCACAAGAAGAAAATTCAAGGCTGGAGGAAGCGTTGTCCGAGATCAGAGCGTTGAATGAGGAGTGGAGGATTAATCAAGAGATGTCAAATCGAAATCTAAGGAGGGAAATTCAAAATCTTGAGAATCAGATGGAGCAAATGACTAGAGCCTTAAACAACCTTCCTCCAAACACTTGGCTTTATGACATGGATGACGAAACTGACGAAGAATTTGAACCAAATCTGCGATTGGATAAGCCACAAGATATCGAAAGTGAGGAGACAAATGGGGATAATGAAATAGAGGTCGACAAAGATCTAAAGGGGTCTCCACCAAAGATCAAAGAGTCAATCAGATTTGCAAAACCATGCCCGCTTGGTAGTCATGTCGTCGACGAAGCTCTTTATGACAGAAGAGCGAGAATAATTTTGAAGCCATGGTGGGACGAGAAAGAGAAGATAGACGAAGAGCCCATTGTGTGTGACAAGCTTCTATGCCTCAAAGTGATCACATACACAATGGAGACAACGCCTAGTTGTTGGACCTTCTTCATGGAGATCAGACCGAATAAGAGAATGCTAGGTGATTTTGATGCTATGGCCATCGTGTGTGGGAACCTCCCAAAGGATTATTTTATACTGATGGATGGAGGGTTTCTCAACTTCCAAAGAGGAATTGGATAGCGTTGACCAGACAAAGTCCAGCTGAAGGACTATAAATCAAGCCCCAAGTTTAATTTTTATTTTTAGTTTTTCTTAGGTTATTTGATAGATTTTTCATTTTTTTTAGGATTTAATAAACTTGCTGCTACCATGTTCACAGGTTAGTCAAGTCCAATCTCAAGTGTGGTGCCCGATTCATTCCAATGTGCCTAGCCTATTCTTCAGATTTAGCAGATAAGGAGGAAAATTGCTATATTTTCAGGGAAGTCCTCTATTTTAATTTTTCCTATCTTAGCCATTGAGGACAATGTCTGTTTTAAGTTTAGGGATATTTATCATGTTTAGTATTTACTTGGGCAATGTTTTGATGGAATTTGATTTTGGCCAATGATAAGTGGGTGGTTACTGAGTTTTTAACTCTTAGAAAATTGATGAGCATGCTTAGTCTATATTTCAACTCATTAGTTGGTTTCACACTACTTGTGAAATTTTTGAAAAATTTTATACATATTCATTTGTTTAGCTAGTTGGGGTTGAAATTTTTTTGACTAAATGCTTATGAAAGATACCATTGCAACTTGAGAAATCTTATTTGAGCATCATTCAAAGTGAAAATTAGGCACTCACATAACTTTGGGGGAACATTGGAGTATTTTTGAAAAAAAAAATTGGAACCTTCCTGAGTTGAATAATTGATCATGTGGTGGGTCGAGATGGAGCGTAAAACGCACTCCCCATAAACACAGGCACGAGATAGAGCGTAAAACGCACTCGTTTAATGGAAGTGGAAAGTGAGATGGAGCGTAAAATGCACTCACTAAAAAGATAAAGAAAAAAATATCTTTAAAATACTTAGGAGGGATTCATATGTGCTTAAATGTTTGAATATCCGGTTGATCCTCAAGAAAAATTTGTGTTTTGCCTTTATTAGCGGTGATTGATGTGATAATAAGTTTTTAGAGTTATTTTTGAAAATTGGTTATGAGTATTGGTTTATCTTATCTAAATCATGACTAGTTTGAACAGTTGGATGCACACACGCACTTAAAGGATCATGAGTAGATGTGGAACTAATGAAAGTTGTTGAAATTTTAGACATAGCATTGTTTTGAAATTTTCTTAGGGTTATCATTTGTTGTAACCTTTGAGGCCAGTGTTCAAATTCATATTAATTCATTGCCTGAGTGGATCATTGCTAGAGAATGAATGTCTAAGTGTCTTTTTGCTTGAGGGCAAACAAAGTCTCAAGTTTGGGGGTATTTGATGAGTGGGTTTTATACCTACCAATCGGTAGTCCTAATAGCTTGATTCTTTAGGTTTTCACGTATATTTTCTATCATTTTGACTTGGGTTTATATTATTGTGTGCAAGAAATGGATTGGATGCAAAAGGAGCTTAAAAGGACAATTTTCAGTACACTTGGTCCACGCGCCCAATTTGATGAGTACAATTAAAGAAGTCCGTGATTTTGAAAAGAATTCGAAAGCAAATCAGGCCTTAGTGCTTTCCTTATTATCATGGGCCACGAATTAGCAGCTCACGGATTTAATAGTTGGGAGCAATCTTAGCAATTAGCAAGTGGGTCGGAGAGATAGGAATTGGCAGCCACAAAATCAGGCAACTAAAATATGTGGGCCACGAAATCAACAACAAATAAGCAAGCATGCAAGGAATCAACTCATGGGCAGCATAAAAATAAAATTCGGCTGGATAGTATAGACCCCCGCTAGGCCGGGGCGTGAGGCGGCAAGCTGCTGATTCCTTCTCCTTTGCTGATTCGGACGATGCAATAAGAGATGAGGCTTGCAATTCTTGTGAGATAAAAAGGGAATGCATATAAAGGAAAAGGTGGGACCGGATAGAAGTTTAGCTTAGATATTATATTAGATAACATATATATAATATATGATAATTAGAGGAGCTAGACTTCTTGTCCTACTCTGCCACGGATTTGGTGCAGGATGAAAAGTCAAGTGGGCTGGGGATATAAAGTGGGCCGAACTTGATATGGGCAGGCGCACGGAAGGAGGCATGTGCCTTGTCCTATTCGGATTTTGGTTACTTGGTGTTGCTGATTGGAAGGCTACGAACCAGATATAAATTAAGGACGGAGCGGCTATCATAGTTATATTAGCTATAGTATAGTTTTAATTTATTAGGGAGAGATTAGTTTTAGTTTAGTTTTCAATAAAATAATAAACCCTAGTTGGAGAGGTTATTTGGAGATTGAAGCACTTGGAGCCATTGAAGAGCAAGCGATGGAGCAAGAGGGAGCTTGAGGATTTGCTGACTGACGACAGATTCAATTCTCTTCTCTAATTCTATTCTTATCTTTTAATGTGTATTCAATTGTGGATTCTTAGTTTTAATTCAATATCAATGATGTAATATCCGAGATTATTATGTCATTTAACAATTATCAATAAACGAATTTATGTGAAATTCTTGTGTTTTTTCTTTTATTAGATGTATATGTGTTATACATACATGTGTTAATTGCGTATATGTGATGAGGAGTATTTAAATGGTTGGTTCAGTTTAATTCAATTATTTAAATTGGTTAAGAAAGGAATTAATTTTATTAATTTTGTGGGATGGCTTTAAAGCATAATTTTGACTTCGGAGCGGAATTTAGAGACGCGGACTGCGTATTTGAGTCCGAAACGTCGAAATTAGTCAGGATAGACTGTAACCACGAAAATGTGTCACGGTTGACTTTTTGGTCAAAGTCAACCGGTTGACTTTTTCGGGTAAAAAGTCAACCACGAATTTCGGAGATGAATTTGATGAAACGGATAGTCCCATGGCGTCCGGAACGTCAACTTTAGTAGGAATCGATATAAGTATCGCAACGTTCGGCTACGGAGGGTAAAATGGTCAAAATGATTTATTAAGTGATTAAATTGATTAAAATAATATTTTTAATAAGTTGCAGCAGCTAGAGGGGGCCACGTGACATCTGAATTGGGACAAGGAGGGAGGAAGTATATGTATATAACAATATAGCAAAGAGGGGGTTATATCACCTTATAACCTAACTTTTCATTTTCTTAACCCCTCCTCCATAACTAAGCTATTGAATTATAAGCATTATATACATATAACTGATGGTTTGGGAGATGGAAAGGGCCTAGGGAAATTAGTTTCCACCATATAATGTATATACATTCCAACCCAAGTCTCTTCTCTTCTTTATTTTGATAAAATACACTCGCGAGAGAAAATGGAGAGAGTGAGAGCTTGAGAAACCTTGAAGGAGTTCTGAAGATTTTAACAGCAGAAGGGTACAGGCAAGGAGAATCAATAGCTACTTCAAATCAAGAGAAATTCACCTAAGTAAGTAGTTCATCAACTTTTCTATGTTCTTAAGGAAAATAGTGAAGAAAATGC
Source organism: Panax stipuleanatus (assembly GCA_020205555.1). Taxonomy (NCBI): domain Eukaryota; kingdom Viridiplantae; phylum Streptophyta; class Magnoliopsida; order Apiales; family Araliaceae; genus Panax; species Panax stipuleanatus. The sequence goes on from CM035118.1 coordinate 94,951,820, forward strand.
ATGTATAATTGTGGTAAATGATTTGTTTTTGTGTTGTGATCCTAGGTTAGTGTGATTACTATTATGTGGTTGTTAAGAACACAAGTTCTGGACTAATCTTGCCAAGTATGCTTTGAATTCCAAAGAATTATGCCATGCATGCTAAGTGTTTGATAAAATGCCTCTTAGATGTCAATTTGTTCAAATCATGGTAATTTAGTGAGTTTGATTGTTGTAACATGTGTATATAGGTTAGTATGTGTGGTCTGGACAGTAGGAATCAACCACATGCATGCTAGAATCAAAATCATGATTTTTGTCAAAATTGGTTAAACATAAAATCTGTGACTTTTCGGGTTTTTTGAAGCCTTGGAATCATGGTTTCTATGACCCGATTAGTGTATGTAATAATTTTGTAAAATACTATGTAGTATGATGCATAACCTGACCAAATTTCATAAGAAACGGAGTTAAATTGAGCAAGTTATGATTTTCGAGAGCAAGCATGTTGGAAATAAAAATTTACAGATTTTTGGGTTTTCCAAAATTTTTCTAAGTGTTAGAACTTGTTCTAGCACGCTTTTCAAGGCAGCCGGTTCGTGGTCTTAATTTGCTATTTTTTGGAATGTGATATTTTTGTAAAATAGTATGCTATATGAAGTGTGTTGTGTCCAAGTTTCATGGTCATGTCATGTATGGTTTAATCGGAATTAATTCGCTAAGATGGCTGCTCAAAACTGCAAAAATTTTCTAGGCATGAAGGGCAGCGCAGCTGCGCCGTTCATACGGCTTAACGCTGCGCAGCTGCGCCACACAAAGATGGAGTCCGGGTTTGCCAGGCAGCGTAGCTGCGCCGGTAACACGGCTTGAGGCTGCGCAGCTGCGCCGGTCCGGGTTGGTCCGGGTCAGGTCTGATCCGGGTCGGGTCGGGTCGGGTCGGGTCGGAAAAATTTCCAGAAACTTTATTTTCCCAGATTTTTATATTTAACCCCTGGACCTATAAGTTGCAACCTATTTATGTAATTGAATGGTATTGTGTAATTGAATTGCATTATTAATTGATTACATGTTAGATGATAATCCTATTGAGATAAAAGGAAACCATTATATTTCAGAGTCGTGTTCGAGAACCTAATTGCTTAACGTGACACATATGAATAGATTACGTGAAGAGCTAGTAGATAGCGTTAATTGTAGCAGACGTATCAGGCAAGTTTCCTTACTCGGATTTGATTATGCAAGTTTCTTACCCTATTTTTCATGGATAAATTATTCAAGCCTTACTTCTTTTATTACGGTAAAGGTAAGTACCGAGCTTGTGTTTATTCGTTGACACGTACAAATTCCTTTGACGTAAATTTCTACAACTTCAATTATCTTGCAAGTTTTATTGTTGATTACTCAGTTATTAATTCAACGGCTATGCTTTAAAGTTCGATCGATTTAAAAGAACTGCTTCCAAGTATGCTTTCTAGCTTTTGTTTCAGCTAGAGATTATTGTTGACAAATGAGTTAATTCAAATCTTTTGAAGCTATTTAATGTTTACCAATCCAAATTATTTTGGTGCGGTCTCGCATGAATACAAAGATGAACAACCCAAATAAACGGGCAAACAGATGTCGGGCATATAGTCCCATTTATGCTTATGCAATTTAAACTTTATACTTGTGCACAATGTAGGGTACAATAGGCTGATCACCTGGAGTACTTGCAGAGACTGTTTACAATCTATTTGATTGTTAAATCGTCTAATGGTTTTCGATGAAACAAAGTAATGTTTAGGGTATTTTACACCCCTTAGTATGATATTGAGAATTCTTAAACTCTTATTCTTGATATTTCTATTTAACACTTGATAATTCTTTCAATTGTTATAGCTATTCAGATGTTTCTACTCCTGATGTGTGTTTTCAAACTACTTTATATACTTGCTGGGCAATTTGTGCTCATTCTTGCTTAAACCTTTCAGTTAAGGATGAGAAGGCTGAGGGCTCGGGCAAGGACAAGGGGAAGTCTAAGATGAAATGATGCTAGTTCCCGTATGTAATAAGTTTATATTTCCGCATATGATGTAATGTAGCGATAAACGCTAAGTTTAAGTTGTGATTTATTAAAGGTTGTAAAGACTTGGGATTTTATTTGGAGTATGTACGTAATAGTTATAATATTATTATTTTTATGGGAATTTACTTAGATAGATGATGATGTATGTTGTATCATGAGCACCATGTCCTGTAATCGATGTTACACGGATTTGGGGGCGTCACAGGTTAGTATCAGAGCCGTAGGTTATAAACCTTAGGTGGGGAACCTTAGACTATAACCATAGGGAAGTTAGTGGAGGAAATAAGGAGATGAACTCACGTAGAGTTCTAAGTGTAGCGTTGAATCTATTTTTCTAAAAATAAAACCAATATCTATTTTAAAATGCTAATCAAGTTCTTTGTCTTGATTGTAGGATGTCAGGAGAAGAGCAGGTTAGAGATATTCACGTCGTGAGTGAGCAGTTGGTGACAGCTGTACCTGAGCCCATAGCTGAGGCAGCAGCTGAGTCAGACCCAGAGGAATATCCTGAAGGGGAAGAGGAGCCCGAGGAGGACTCCGAGGAAGCACCTGAGGATACTATGTTGGATGAGTTGATGGATAGGATTACAGAATTGGATGACAAGGTCCATGAGTTGGAGGAGCTGTATCAGGGGGAGCAGCAGGCTGCAGCATTGCTTGGGGCATTGGTACAACACCTGATAATTAGGAACGGGGATCTGGCTGACAAGCTGCGAACAACAGGTCAGAAGGCGGACAGGCTGAAGGATGAGAAAGAAGCTATCAGGACCCACTTGGGACATACCATTAATGGGTTAGAGTCGAGGATACAGAGTCTCGAAACTGACAAGCAGATTATTACCACTTTCTGGGGAGATGAGATGAGAGGCCGTGTTCGGGCCGAGAAGCTAACAGGCGAGTTAGAAGGAGAAGTAAGAGATAAGAAGGTTAGGGTGGATAAAATGAAGTACGCGTTTAAGTCAGCACATGGGAGGTTCCAGCATAGGGTGTATCACTTTCCAAGTGAGGAGTACCGGTCTAGACATGCCATAAGCCGTGGGCTGGTGCTGGAGATAGCGGATGAAGAGCATGAAGACGCCATTAGGCGGGGTCTTTAGTTTGTTCGTGTTAAACTTTTACTAGTAGCGTGTAGAACGCTTATCTATGAAATAAAACTTGGTTTCCAATGTTACTAAATATGATGGTTAAAGTGATGTAAATGGCTTAATGCCATAAGACGATGAAATACCTTGGGTATTATGTTTATAAATAAATATGCTTTTATTTAAATATGTGATGTGATGATTAAGTTTTTATATGAATTATATATATTGTGGGAATAAGTTATGAGATGATAACATTAAGTTTATTTAAACAGATAGATGGCTAGAGGAAGACGTCGTCAAGTACCAGAAGGGTCAGGCGGTAATGCTAGGGGTCCACCGAACCCCATGCAAAAATTCGTAGACATGTTAGCTGGGGCACTTCAGAATCGAACTCCGAATATCAATAACCCTCCAGCGGGCCAGGTGGCACACTTTAAAGACTTTAAGAGCGCGGGACCACCTGAGTTCAAAGGAACCACCGAACCTATTGAAGCCCAAACTTGGGTCAAGGGAATCGAAAAGGCGTTCGCTATTGCTCGCGTAGGAGATGATCAGAAAATAATCTTCGCCACTTACATGCTGAAGGGTGAAGCCAATTTCTGGTGGGAGGCAAACCAGATCAGGGCGGGAGAAGGTGTGATACCTTGGGAAGAGTTTAAGAAGATCTTCTTCGAAAACTATTTCCCTGCGAGTATGCAGAGTCATATGGAGTTGCGATTCTTGGAGCTGAAGCAAGAAGACATGACCGTACCCCAGTACGCCTCAAAGTTCAATGAACTGGCGAGGTTCACGCCTCATCAGGTCGACACTGAGGAGAGGAAAACGAGGAGGTTTGAGCAGGGTCTCAAAACATGGTTATACAGTAGACTTTTGGTGTTGCAGACGAACAGCTTCGCGACTCTCCTGGAGAAGGCTATAATTGCTGAGGGCGGAAGTGAAGCCCTAATGAAGTTTAATAAGGAGAAAAAGAAGAATAATGAAGGAGGGAATAGCGGGGAAGGTAGCAGCAGCAGTGGTGCAAATAAGAGGAAGTGGAACAACAACAACAACAACAACAATAACAATTTCAACTCAGGAAACTCTGGGGGAAAACCAGGGGAAGCAAAGAAGAGAATTGAGGTGTGCAAGGAGTATGGGAGGAATCACTCGGGTACATGTCTAAAAGGGAAGAATGTTTGTTTCAATTGCGGGCAAGAGGGGCACATCTCTCCCAATTGCTCTGCACCAAAGAGAAATGGATGTTTCAATTGTGGAGCATTGGACCATCAGGCAAGGAATTGCCCAAAGAAGAATTCAGCAGGAGGAAATGGAGGAAGGGGACCAAGCGGTGGAAATCTCATAATTACTGGACCACCAACTCAGAATCGACCAACAGCAAGGACTATCAACATGACGGTTCAGGATGCAGTCGCATCCAAGGACGTGGTTTTAGGTATCATTCCGGTCAATGATATATCTGCTTACATATTATTCGATTCGGGTGCTACTTGTTCCTTCGTGTCGCATGAATTCTCTCAATGATTAAACTTACCCCAGGAAGAACTAGAATATCCTATGAACATAGAAGTCGCTAATAAGGAAGTTATTCCCGTTAGCCATGTCTATAGGAATTGTGTTGTAGATATCAATGGGTATAAGTTGCCTATGAATTTAATTTCGATTCAATTAGGGGAATTTGATGTAATTCTTGGAATGGATTGGTTATTTAACCATGGAGCGATGATAGATTGCCAGAAGAAGTGTATAAACCTTAAGACTCCAGATCAGTCTAAGGTAGTATTCTACTGGAGTAAGTCGCCGAGACACTCGAGTTGTCTGACGATGTTGCAAGCGAGGAAGTTGCTAAGGAAGGGATGTGTAGGATATTTGGCCCATATCGTCGATACACAGAAAGTAGGTGTAGGAATGGGACAGATACCAGTAGTGGATGAATTTTTGGATGTATTTTCGGAAGAGTTACTAGGACTTCCACCGGATAGAGAGGTCGAATTCGTTATAGATTTAGTACCGGGAACGGCCCCGATTTCTAAAGCCCCATACAGAATGGCACCGGCAGAGATGAAAGAGCTGATGGTACAGTTGCAGGAATTATTGGATAGAAAGTATATTCAACCGAATGTGTCTCCTTGGGGAGCACCAGTTTTATTTGTGAAAAAGAAGGACGGATCGATGAGACTTTATATCGACTATCGAGAGTTGAACAAAGTGATGATCAAGAACAAGTATCCGTTACCTAGGATAGATGATCTGTTCGATCAGTTGAAGGGAGCGAAATATTTTTCCAAGATCGACTTGAGGACGGGATATCACCAATTGAGGGTGAGGAAGGAAGATGTTCCTAAGACAGCATTCAGGACTCGTTACGGTCACTACGAGTTCCTGGTGATGTCATTTGGATTAACGAACGCGCCGACGGCATTTATGGACATGATGAATCGGGTATTCAAGCAATACTTAGATAAATTTATGGTAGTGTTCATAGATGATATCCTGATCTATTCCAAGACTCATGAGGATCATGCTGAACACTTAAGGTTGGTATTGGAGGCGTTGAGGAAGGATAAGTTATACGCAAAATTTTCAAAGTGCGAGTTTTGGTTGGAGAAAGTTCAATTTCTGGGTCACGTGATCGATAAGGACGGAATCTCCGTGGATCCAGCAAAGGTGGAAGCGGTGCAGAATTGGGGGCAACCAAAGACACCGACTGAAGTAAGAAGTTTCTTAGGACTGGCAGGCTATTATAGACGGTTTATCCAAGATTTTTTGAAGATAGCAGGAACTTTGATGAATTTAACGAAGAAGTCGTCAAATTTGTCTGGACAGAGAAGTGTGAAGAAAGTTTTCGGGAACTTAAGAAAAGATTGAGTGAGGCACCGGTGTTGTCTTTACCAGACGATACAGGTGATTTCGTGATTTTCAGTGATGCGTCGCATAAAGGACTTGGCTGTGTGCTTATGCAACATGGGAAAGTTATTGCGTACGCATCACGTCAGTTGAAGGATTACGAGAAGGGATATCCTACCCATGACCTGGAATTGGCAGCGGTAGTATTTGCCCTAAAGATTTGGAGGCACTATTTATATGGTGTAAAGTGTGAAATATACACGGACCATAAAAGTCTCAAGTATATCTTCACGTAGAAGGAGTTGAATATGAGACAGAGAAGATGGTTGGAACTAATAAAGGATTATGATTGCGACATCTTATATCATCCGGGGAAAGCTAACGTGGTCGCAGATGCGCTAAGCAGAAAGGGCAGTGGCAGGTTAGCAATGCTAACGGCTCAAGAGGAGTTGATTAGGAAAATGGCTAGTTTGGAACTCGAGATAAAGAGTCCGAGTGAGTCAGATGGGAAGTTGTTCGCAATGGAGGTTCGACCGACTCTATTGGACAAAATCAAGGAAAAACAAAGCAGCGATGAAGAATGCGAGAAGGTGAGGAAAAGAATTTCAGATGGAGAGGAGCTTAGGTTCAATGTGGGTGGTGATGGATTATTAAGGTTTGAGAGGAGAATTTGGGTGCCAGCGGTATCTGAATTAAAGGAAGAAATCTTGCAGGAAGCTCATAGCTCAAGTTACTCAATTCACCCGGGAAGCACAAAGATGTATCAGGATCTTCGCCAACATTATTGGTGGCCCAATATGAAGAGAGAAGTGGCAGAGTGCGTCAACAGGTGTTTGACATGCCAGAGAGTTAAGGCGGAACATCAGAGACCGAGCGGGTTACTTCAACCATTAGAAATTCTGGAATGGAAATGGGAGCATATCACGATGGACTTCGTGGTAGGACTTCCAAATACACAGAAGGGTTATGATGCAGTTTGGGTAATCGTTGATCGATTGACCAAGTCAGCGCATTTCTTGCCAATCAAAATCAGATATACCTTGGATCAGTTGGCAAAGCTTTATATCAAGGAGATCGTTTCCAGGCACGGTGTACCTGTATTAATTGTGTCAGATCGCGATCCGCGGTTCACAGCTAATTTCTGGAAAAGCTTTCAAGAACGCATGGGAACGCAACTGAGGTTGAGCACCGCGTATCATCCTCAAACAGACGGGCAGAGCGAAAGAACTATTCAAACATTGGAGGACATGCTGAGAGCATGTGTTGTGGACTTCAAAGGAAGCTGGGATGACCACCTACCATTGGTGGAATTTGCATACAACAACTAGTTACCACGCGAGCATCGGGATGCCACCTTATGAAGCTTTATATGGAAGGAAATGCAGAACGCCATTGTGCTGGGATGAAGTGGGAGAACGTCAATTGCTAGGGCCAAAATTAGTGCAGCAAACTGCAGATGTGATCAAAACTATACGAGCGAGATTAGTGACAGCTCAGGATCGACAGAAGAAATATGTTGATCAACATCGGCAACAACGAGACTTCAATGTCGTCACTTATGTGTTTCTGAAAGTGTCACCTTGGAAAGGGAAAATGAGGTTTGGGAAGAAGGGAAAACTTAGCCCCAGATTCATAGGACCCTTTGAAGTGTTAAGGCAAGTCGGTGAGGTAGCTTATGAAATAGCTTTACCTCCAGAGTTAGAACATATACACAACGTGTTCCACGTATCAGTTTTACGACCCTATAAGTAGGATTACAAGCACGTCATAGAGTATGAACCCATTCAATTCGAAAAGGACTTAACCTATGAAGAGGTTCCAGTACAGATAATTGATAGAAAAGAACGAGTGTTAAGAAATAAGATAATACCTTCTGTTAAGGTAGTATGGAGGAACCACAATGCCGAAGAGGCTACGTGGGAACTCGAGGAGAAAATGATAAAAGATTACCCTAGTCTTTTTGTTTGATGTGTAATGATTCCGGGGATGGAATCCTTATAAGGGAGGGTGAATGTAATATCCGAGATTATTATGTCATTTAACAATTATCAATAAATGAATTAATGTGAAATTCTTGTGTGTTTTCTTTTATTAGATGTATATGTGTTATACATACATGTGTTAATTGCGTATATGTGATGAGGAGTATTTAAATGGTTGGTTCAGTTTAATTCAATTATTTAAATTGGTTAAGTATGGAATTAATTTTATTAATTTCGTGGGATGGCTTTAAAGCATGATTTTGAGTTCGGAGCGGAATTCAGAGACGCGGACTGCATATTTGAGTCTGAAACGTCGAAATTAGTCAGGATAGACTGTAACCACGAAAATGTGTCACGGTTGACTTTTTGGTCAAAGTCAACAAGTTGACTTTTTCGGGTAAAAAGTCAACCACGAATTTCGGAGATGAATTTGATGAAACGGATAGTCCCAAGACGTCTAGAACGTCAACTTTAGTAGGAATCGATACAAGTATCGCAACATTCGGCTACGGAGGGTAAAATGGTCAAAATGATTTATTAAGTGATTAAATTGATTAAAATAATATTTTTAATAAGTTGCAGCAGCTGGAGGGGGTCACGTGACATCTGAATTGGGACAAGAAGGGAGGAAGTATACGTATATAACAATATAGCAAAGAGGGGGTTATATCACCTTATAACCAAACTTTTCATTTTCTTAACCCCTCCTCCATAACTAAGCTATTGAATTATAAGCATTATATACATATAACTGATGGTTTGGGAGATGGAAAGGGCCTGGGGAAATCAGTTTCCATCATATAATGTATATACATTCCAACCCAAGTCTCTTCTCTTCTTCATTTTGATAAAATACACTCGTGAGAGAAAACGGAGAGAGTGAGAGCTTGAGAAACCTTGAAGGAGTTCTGAAGATTTTAAGAGCAGAAGGGTACAGGCAAGGAGAATCAATAGCTACTTCAAATCAAGAGAAATTCACCTAAGTAAGTAGTTCATCAACTTTTCTATGTTCTTAAGGAAAATAGTGAAGAAAATGCATGTATAATTGTGGTAAATGATTTGTTTTGGTGTTGTGATGCTAGGTTAGTGTGATTACTGTTATGTGGTTGTTAAGAACACAAGTTCTGGACTAATCTTGCCAAGTATGCTTTGAATTCCAAAGAATTATGCCATGCATGCTAAGTGTTTGATAAAATGCCTCTTAGATGTCAATTTGTTCAAATCATGGTAATTTAGTGAGTTTGATTATTGTAACATGTGTATATATGTTAGTATGTGTGGTCTGGACAGTAGGAATCAACCCCATGCATGCTAGAATCAAAATCATAATTTTTGTCAAAATTGGTTAAACATGAAATCTGTGACTTTTTGAGTTTTTCGGAGTCTTGGAATCATGGTTTCTATGACCCGATTAGTGTATGTAATAATTTTGTAAAATACTATGTAGTATGATGCATATCCTGACCAGATTTCATAAGAAACGGAGTTAAATTGAGCAAGTTATGATTTTCGAGAGCAAGCATGTTGGAAATAAAAATCTACAGATTTTTGGGTTTTCCAGAATTTTTCTAAGTGTTAGAACCTGTTCTGGCACGCTTTTCAAGGCAGCCGGTTCGTGGTCTTAATTTGCTGTTTTCTGGAAAGTGATATTTTTGTAAAATAGTATGCTATATGAAGTGTGTTGTGTCCAAGTTTCATGGTCATATCATGTATGGTTTAATCGGAATTAATTCGCTAAGATGACTGCTCAAAACTGTAAAAAATTTCTGGGCATAAAGGGCAGCGCAGCTGCGCCGTTCATACGGCTTAACGCTGCGCAACTGCGCCACACAAAGATGGAGTCCGGGTTTGCCAGGCAACGCAGCTGCGCTGGTAACACGGCTTGAGGCTGCGCAGCTGCGCCTGTCCGGGTCAGGTCTGATCCGGGTTGGGTCGGGTCGGGTCGGGTCAGAAAAATTTCCAGAAACTTTATTTTCTCATATTTTTATATTTAACCCCTGGACCTATAAGTTGCAACCTATTTATGTAATTGAATGGTATTGTGTAATTGAATTGCATTGTTAATTGATTACATGTTAGATGATAATCCAATTGAGATAAAAGAAAACCATTATATTTCAGAGTCGTGTTCGAGAACCTAATTGCTTAACGTGACACATATGAATAGGTTACGTGAAGAACTAGTAGATAGCGTTAATTGTAGCAGACGTATCAGACAAGTTTCCTTACTCGAATTTGATTATGCAAGTTTCTTACCCTATTTTTCATTGATAAATTATTCAAGCCTTACTTCTTTTATTACAGTAAGGGTAAGTACCGAGCTTGTGTTTATTCGTTAACACGTACAAATTCCTTTGACGTAAATTTCTACAACTTCAATTATCTTGCAAGTTTTATTGTTGATTACTCAGTTATTAATTCAACGGCTATGCTTTAAAGTTCTATCGATTTAAAAGAACTGCTTCCAAGTATGCTTTCTAGCTTTTGTTTCAGCTAGAGATTATTGATGACAAATGATTTAATTCAAATCTTTTGAAGCTATTTAATGTTTATCAATCCAAATTATTTTGGTGCGGTCTCGCATGAATACTAAGATGAACAACCCGAATAAACGGGCAAACAGATGTCGGGCATATAGTCCCATTTATGCTTATGCAATTTAAACTTTATATTTGTGCACAATGTAGGGTACAATAGGCTGATCACCTGGAGTACTTGCAGAGACTGTTCACAATCTATTTGATTGTTAAATCGTCTAATGGTTTTCGATGAAACAAAGTAATGTTCAGGGTATTTTACACCCCTTAGTATGATATTGAGAATTCTTAAACTCTTATTCTTGATATTTCTATTTAACACTTGATAATTCTTTCAACTGTTATAGCTATTCAGATGTTTCTACTCCTGATGTGTGTTTTCAAACTACTTTATATACTTGCTGGGCAATTTGTGCTCATTCTTGCTTAAACCTTTCAGTTAAGGATGAGATGGCTGAGGGCTCGGGCAAGGACAAGGGCAAGTCTAAGATGAAATGATGCTAGTTACCTTATGTAATAAGTTTATATTTCCGCATATGATGTAATGTAGCGATAAACGCTAAGTTTAAGTTGTGGTTTATTAAAGGTTGTAAAGACTTGGGATTTTATTTGGAGTATGTACGTAATAGTTATAATATTATTATTTTTATGGGAATTTACTTAGATAGATGATGATGTATGTTGTATCGTGAGCACCATGTCCTGTAATCGATGTTACACGGATTTGGGGGCGTCATAAATGAACTAACTCTTTGTTTAAGATTCTAATAGATCTTATTGTTTAATTTGTTTTAATATGCTTCTCTATCAATTGTGATGATCTATCGTTGGGAATTGTCTATTGTGATTTGGAATAATAGCTTAATTGCTTAGCTAACAATTACCGTGATAATCTATATGAATTCGGAATATGACATATGGGTTTAGATCTGATCATAATAGCATATGTTTGTGATTTCTGCGGAGATAGAATTCATGATTCGTGTTTAGGATAGGAATATACTTTTACGCCATATGTAATCTAATAGAAAACTTGTGCGTGAAATCCTTTTTAATTGTAATTCATATAGAGATATAGTGGATTAGTTATTTAGGGTGTCTTGCTTAATTCTATCATCTGTGGATGCGAGTGAGTATGGGTATAATGCATCGGAAGGTGGTTATATCTGCTTTAGTGTTCTTGATTAACAATTCGGATAGTGAATATAATTGATAAGAAGTGTGTTAACTTAAATGAAGTAATAAGTGAAGTTGTTATCTTAAATCTCCGTAATCTTATCTTAACTAGTGGTAGTTAATAGTAGTTTAATTATATATTTGAAATTCATTCGTTTAGATAAGATTGAGTTGGTTACGGGTTAGTATTTGGTGATTCTTATTAAATAATTCCTCATGAGAACGATACTTTACTTTCACTCTATTACTTGTTGACCACGTATACTTGCGTTTTGTGCGTAACTAGATTTTACCCAACAACATTCTGTCATTTACCTTATGTACCTATAACTGCTATATCTGTAATAACCACTTACATCTAAACTAACTCTAGAACAATGGTTAACAAGATATCTATGAAGGGGATCTTTAACTTATTCCGCTGTGTTTGAAATGACTCTCATGTTTGTCATATGCTAATGACTTAGCAATACAAAATAAAATGGAAAAGATGTTTGAAAATAAAAAGAATTTATTCAACCCCTCTTCTAGATCTATTGTGTGCCCTCTGGGAACTAACACGTTATTCAAGTCAACTCATTGAACTAAAAGGGTGTTTAAGATCACTAACAATCAGTCAAACCAACTTATAATCAGTTTTATGAATTATAAAGTGTTTGGTAACATAATTTTAAAATTAATTATAATCATTTTTTATAAAAATAATCAGAAACTCCAAGGAGCTTCCAGTTATTTGCTGAATCTAATAATCAGGGTTGACCAAGTATATTATTAATTTATTCCTATTTATTTTAATAATCCCTTTAATTATCTATCTTTATTTCTCTAAACTTTTATTTTTAGTAATTTATACTTAGAAATAAGTAATAATCAATTTTTTTTATACCAATTTTTTTTTTACTTTTTATTAGTTGAAGTGTTTTTTTTACCAAACATAAATTACTTTAGAAAAAAACTAATTATAAGCATAAGTTGAAATTACAGTTATTAATCACATTTTTTAAATGGTTTCAAACATATTCTAAACGGGCGAAGAAGCTTCTTCGAGCTTGACTCATTTAACGAGCCAAGTAAGCCACCTTCTCGAATAGGTCTGCAAACGAACCGAACCGTTCGCGAACAGGTTCGATTCGGTTCGAGTTCGGTTCGATTTGATTTGATTAACTTGTCGAGTCGAGTTCGCACATGGTATCACGTTCGATTACTCGAATGACCA